>OY728156.1:1060713613-1062050031 GCA_963277665.1 Viscum album
TTGATGAAATCATCATTGGTGTGTCTCACATATGGGTATAGTAATAAAAAAATTCCCTAAAAAACTTGTGTTTTCCATTTAAAATTGATGATGAATATTTTATCACAATGGTATTATTTGGGGTAGTTCATTATGAAAATGGGACACTGTATCATTTTCATATGAATGTGACCTAGAAAAATTACTTGACTATCACAGGGATTATTTCTTGGGTCCCAAGAATAATTTATTTTACATTAATTTCCATAATTGTTTTCAGGGATTCAAATTAAAAAGGCTTAGTGGACATGTGATTTTCTTTTTGTGAGACCACACATTGCTATTTTTTAGGTTAATATACCTTAAGAATTTAATTATGAATTCCAAAATTTTCCATGATCATGTAAAATGAATGTACTATGAGCTAAGGTTTTACATATTCCCAGAACTACTATTTACCTGTTTTTGACCTAATGAGTACCATGTCACTTTTCATAGGTTGTTTAATGCCATGCATTCCAGACCAATGAGCCATGTCGTTTTTGGTCATTTGAATTGTACAATCATTTGGTTTTGGAATGAGGTTCCTCTTTCCCCACCATAATAATGAATATTGTGTATGTTGGAACAACACTAAGGATAATGAATCATCATGAATAATTATTTTATGGGTAGTTTATATAATATCACATTGAGTTTGGGCCAAGGATGATGGGATGGTATAGGTTCACCAAGGATAATCATTGAAAAAATTATAATGAACTGTTCCAGATTTGTATTTTCAGGGAATAGGTAGATTACATAAAACTTTTCCATGATGAAGAATTAGTATTCTTTGATTGAAAAATTTGGGGATATATACAGAGCCTAGAAATATATTCCCTTGAAGTGATATATAGTTATTATCGATATCAATGAATTATTTTTGAATAAAAACACATGTTAAATTATTTATTATATTATTAAAGGTATATTTGATGATTTTTTTAAACAAAAAAAGTGAACTTCTTATATTGAACACATTATCAAATTGAATGGGTATGAAAAATAATTTCCCTATATTTTTTGTGGACCATTATTTATGGTTATCTTATCTTTCATTTTTTTAGTCTAAAAGTTTTGAAATATTTTCTTTGCCAATATTTTATTTATGATCTATCTTTTTTCCATTGATGATTAATGTCTAGATTTTGAAGTCACTATTTTTATCAGTAATCCCTTTATAAGATTTCAGTCTGACATCTTTGATGTCCCTTTCACTGTAAATATATAACTTTGAAATTTACACCATCCATGACTAGATTTTATGGTCTTAATTTATTAACTATAGAATGCATCAATTAGGGATATGATGTGTGGACAAAAATATACATATTTTATAGCCACTATGGCTAAAAATAGGTGGACATAACTTAATTTCATGATGTATAAACCAAATATGAAATTTTTAAGGCCTTATTTTGTCCAATTATAACATTAAATTTGGTCAATTGAGTTGACCATGGGAATGGGTACGTATAAAACCATAACCAAATTAGGATTCTCAGGGTCATGAATAAACATATTTTAATTCATATAGATATTGTGGATTTCATAAATCATAGACCTATGTTATTTGGTAAAGTATAATTATATGGGTTAAATGTATAAGTGATGAACACTGACCATATTTGAATGTCAAATTATTGTGCCTTTATGGTTTATGGTGATTAGAAAAAAAATCATTTTAGTTGATGAAAATATGTATGGTTTAAATGACAGTGTAGGGATACATATGCTGCATCAAATTGGGGAATTTTTTCATAACCCATCATAGTCATGCCTTGAATTTAGAAACACTCATTACTGAGATCCACTAACGCTTGTTTTATTCCCAAGACACTCAATAACCGATGATTGATTAAGGGACTCACATGTTTTGAATAGTTGATAGAGGCATCACAAACCCAAGTTTTTCATGGTTATGTTCTACTCTATTTTGATAAGGAATTAAAACGGATGGTTGTGTTTATAATTTAATGTTATGAAATAGGTGTAAATGACTTTAATTTAAGTATAATTTACCAATTACCTTGGTGTAATGTAGTTTGAAATATTGAAAATAATGATATAGATGTTGTGATGTTTAACCTCCAAAAATAAGGAATATAATGTTGTCAAGTTTATCATCATGAAATATGGAATTGAATTCCAAAAATTATAATATCCGGTGAAATTTGAACATATTTAATTAATTTTAATATCATAAAACAATGACATGTATTTCATGATCTTTAATATCATGTGTCTAGTAACGTACTCTACATAGATAAATGTCATTTTTCTAGGATGAAGACTGAGTAGTTTTGTGATAGGTGACTAGGATTTCTACTACATATTTTAACATCTTCTTTTGAAAATAGTTACCATTTAGAATAACATCATATCATGAAGATGACATGTTATGAAATTTATATTCATATATGCCGGATGTAAGTAACAAAATTTAACATCACGTGACATGGGTGGTTATTCCATGTAGACTAATGTCACATAAAAAGGACCTAGGCTTTTTGTAATATATACATTATTCATAAAAATTAAGATTCAAAAAATATATACACGATTATCTAATATCGTGTGATGAATATATAGTTTGAGAATCAATTAGTGGTTTGGAGACCACTTTTGCTTCATAAACCTACATAATTAAATAGATAAAGGGATTATTGGGGATATTTTATCATAACATTGGTCCAAATGTATGTGAACAATACTAGAATAAGGGTATTTCATTCTATGAACCTTATTTGTATAGGAATATAAACCATTTTCATCAAAAACATATAATGCACATGGGGAAGGAATTTTGGTTCAATGGTCATCTGGATGGGCCTTGAATATATGTTATAGATATATATTATGATAATAGGAACTAATAAAAATATAGTTATTTTAATGATTTTATCATTAACATATATCACTCATATGAAATGGAATTAAGGAATTTCAAATAATAGGTATGTAATTGATGTAATGCATGTCAATGACTCCAATTAATATCTTTCTCAAACACATGTGGTTGGTAATTTTGTTTTTTTAGTATTTTCATTGATTTGATTCATATTAGAGGTAAAATAAACTTATTCTAATGATAAAAATGTATAATACCTATGAGAAATGATGAGTGGTTTTATTAGGAACCAAAATGAGGTGGTATAATTCTCAGTAACTATGGCCAAATCTTGCTCCAGATTTCCGAGCATGAAAATAGATCATTTTAGATTAGGAATCAGTACAAATTTTGACATTTTTTTCAATTACATATAAATATTTACAAATTAATATGGGGTAATGTAATTTTTATGATAGGTTTATGAATAAATAAATGGGAATACTATAGTTTATATTATTCTCATACATGTAATAAGGGATGTTATATCATGTGTCGAAGTAAAATTTTGAATTTTGAGGGGATATTTAAATATTCAACCAATTGGATGGTCGTTTTTTGATTAATGGTTTGGTGGAGTATTTTGAATGCTTAGAAATTTTAAAAGAGTGTTTTCTGAAAAATAATCAAGGATAAATGGTGTATGTAAGATGATTTAGTGTTATAATATGTTACAATAGATCCACTGACATGCCTATATAAGTCCATTAATTATTCGAAGCAATGGGAAACAATAGTACATTAGACATAAGCTCACTATCCTACTAGTCGGCTTGGGGTAGCTCTATGTTTGTCCAACTGATTACTGATTGAGCCTACATCCTTTCATTAGATACCTTTTTTGTTTAAAATGAGGGTATGAACTGTAAGTTTCCTTGGGAATCAACCTTAATTACCCACATGGGATTTAGATTGGCATTTCACCTAAGAGAACCCCTTCATAATTTTACCTCACCTTATTGAAGGTGGAATTTTCTCCAATAATAAAAATAAATTTTTGATTCCCTAACTTAATATCAGGTATTTATAATAAATATATTATTCCACACCTCCCATATTATAGTTTATTTTACCCCCAAGTGATCTATTGCTATTTTTTATTATTATTCCCTATTTTCATGATATATTTTTATGTCCCCATTTTTGTATACTCTAGGATAAAAAGTGTTAATAGTATATGTGAGAACTATTTTAAGGTTATGGTAATTGGTACATTTAAATTAAAACATAGTCTAATATAAATTTCTATTAATATTAATGTACATGTGAGGTAGTCAATGTGAATTGAATGAGTTTCAATTAAAAAATTAAGAGTTTCTTGACCCTACTAAAATTTAGTAAAATGTGGTTTCATTTTTGAAAAATGGTGATTTGAAGAGGAAAAGATAGGATATGGGATCCTCCTATGGTTTTAATAATAAATTTATTTGGAATTTCATGTGTATAAATATAATTATTCAATAATTTAATTTAATTGTACTTTTCAAACTGGTAATTTGCATTTTAATGAAAAATTAAGATATGAGTTGATAATTTTGAAATTGATGTTCACAATAATTGATAATTTTGAATGAATTTAAAAATGAAAATATAACCATTGTTGTGTTAAATAATTTCTATGTTTTCAATTAAATATTTGTTAATTTAATTGGAAGTGTAAAGTGATTTTATTAAATAATGAAAATTGAATAATCAGATTTGATTGTTAATAAAAAATTGTTCTGAATTGGTAAATATTTATTTTTAAAACAATAGGAAAATTTTAATTTAAATGAAATATTATAATTATTTGTGTAACTTACGAAATCTTCATTAGGGGATGTCATTATATTTGTATGTAATATTCTATTAAGGGTGATTTTTATTTTATAAAGAATGTGTACCGTACAGTGATATATGGTTCCTATGGCCTATCCCTTAACTATGAAAACACATATAGGATAGATTATTGATACTTTTTAGATTATAACCATGGAAAATAAAAGTATCATAGGTTTGTTTTGTGTGACACTTTTTTATTATACCATATTTCTTGATAACTCGTGTAGGGGAGGATCATTTTATAATGGGGATTGTCCTCCAGGTTATGAAAACTTCAATAAAAGAGTATTATGTTACTTTGGGTATTATTCCCTATGATGAAAAAACTACTATATGGATGGTATTTTATACATATTAACTAAAATCTAGAAACAAGGGTGTGTTCTATAGATTTTAACAATCATATTAATGTTCATAGTAACACCTAAACAATTTTTCATGTCTCTATGGTCGATCGGGGTCATCGACATGAGGATCAACAACATTATGTTCGACCTAGGGCTTAGTCACCAACATAGGGAATCAGTGGTATCTATTAATTATTTTAATTTTTTTAAAATTTTAATGTAGTTATTTATGAAACGTCTTAATGAACGTGTTATTAGATAGGTTATATATAGGGATTTTTAGGGTGGTAAACTATTGTGTTGTACTCAGACACAACTCAGACCCCAATGGGACATGGATACCAAAAAACCAATACATGGTCATAGGTCTGGTATTGGTAAAATTTGTATCATGATGATTAGATTAATATAATGGATCACAGGAGTGTCAAAATGGATTGAACTTGGGACCAATTTCAGGCATGTTCAATTTTTTTGGTTTTTGGATATATATATATTTATGACCTATTTTGGATGAAGGAATTACAATAAGGTATATTTTTTTAATATTTCATGGTTAATTTTAATCTCGTAGAATATTCATGATTTCAATTTATTACAATATTTTTTTCATGGATATTATTTCTGATGTTTAAATTTTTTTTCTATGATATACTGGTAGAGTATCCACAACATAATTAATTATACCATAACTGCTAGTTGGTAGCCTCTAATGTATGTGTATGTGCATAAGGGTTATAATATTGAATAATAGTTCAAGAAATGGTCAGTGTTATAGGGATAGAAAATTTTAGAAATTGTAATCAAAGGATTAATTTTCTTTCGATTTACAATTTAGGGATGTTATCCAAGAGATATGATGTTTTAGAGTCTTGGTTTGGAAAATGAACATTTGACAGGATAGTATATGCATGTTGAACATTTTTGTTTCCCAAGATAAGATTATATTTCATTACCTTTTATATTATACATTATCTAATTTATATATGAGTGATGCCCTTAATTATGAGGTTTTCTATTTATATAATTTTATCTCCTATAAATGTATGAAAAGATATGGTTTTTCATTTATCATATTCAGAATGTAGGATTCATATGTCATTTGTGTGAATACGTATGATTGAATATTTTATTACCATGGTTGTGACATGGTTCAACTACATAAAGTGCTGACGCTTTAAAATCCATAATTTCCTATATAAGTGTAACATGTCATATTACATAATAAATCAATAAAATAAATAAAACTATGTAATTTAGTTAAATAACTTGGATATTTTGATTCCTAGCCTAAATAAAATCCCAATTAAACTATATATTACACTATCCTCCATGAAATTAAAATGAAATTTCATTCAATCAAGGCACATTCTGTATGGGAGAAAATAATTTCATGTCCATTTTATATTTTTTTGAGGTACATCGTTGACAATAGATACCTAGGGACTAACTATAAACCAAGATCTTGTGCTAGAATATAGAGTTGATAGAGTGGACTTAGATTGAACCAGACTGTGTGTGTTTTGGTATAGCACTCTATACGAGAACCTAGTTTCCTTTGAGTTGAAAATAAAAATAGTGATGATTGGATAGGTTTATATCATCACAGATATCCTAAGAGGAAATATTTTCTGTGGGATGTTGGGGACTTTAAGTATGAGAATAATACCAAAGTATACCACATATAACACAAGTAAAATCAAAATTTCATGTAAACTATTTATTAAAGTAAGAATCATTTTTAATATAATGTCAAAAATAAATAAAATTCCAACATAGAAAATCATAACGGAGATCATCCATAGTACAATATAGGTCAAATCAAGATAGTTCTCTCATACCTCTATAATAGAGTAATGAGTATATGTACACTAAATAGGTCATGAAAAAAAATCCTTCAAAAAATACGAACACCCCATGGATGAACACAATATAGTGTTAGTGAATCATGTATCTAGAAAAAAAGTCCTTAGAATAAAATTATTATTCTATGACTAAACCACCTAAAAAAATAGGAAAATTTATAATATTATAAAACGGTCTTAAGTACCCAAGGCTCCAATATATTTCATATGTCAAAAAATTTCATATGGTTTATAAAATTTTCTAAAACATTTAAAAAATAACACGTTTTTATGAAAATAATTGTTTCAAAACCAATTCCCCAAACAATTTAACGGTTCTTGGAAAAAAAATACTTCTAACACATCGTGATCAAAATATCTTATTGCCTTTAAATGATCCAAAGAAATTAAATAGCTTTAACCACCCCAAACACTAAACTAAATTAAAATAATAATAATTTTTCAAAAACATGATATTGAATTAGTTGAAATGAATAAGAGTACCCACTATTTAAAATAATTATATTATGAAAATAATGTCTACTATTTATAAGAATGAACTTTAAATTTAGTGGATAAAAATGTTATTATGGTGATTTTAGGATTAGAAATGTTTATATATTTATAGTTTCATTATATGTGATATGAATACATATTTCAAGAATCTTGTTATTATTTATGATAAAATATAACGAATTTTAATAATTTTTTATTAATAATTTAATTATAAAATAATATGATATATGAATGATAATGTTTAATAATCTAAAAAATAAGTATTTCTATTCAAAATTTTATCATTATATCAATTTTTATTTAAAAGATAAATTTACTAATATTTGAATTTTAATTATATAATAGTAAAATTATATTTAGATTCATCACATTAATATTTTGTTTTGTTTAATTATAATATAATTTTGGAATAATATTTATTTTTATGTGAATTGTATGAAATATAAAATTTAAAAATAACATAAATTGTATTAAATTTTTAATACACAAATATTAATTGTAATTTCCTGAAAAAAAAATTTCATACCCAATATGATTTTTTTTTCTGCTTCTATAATTTAATAAATAATTTGTATAATTAATAAAATAATATTTTCTATTTTAAAACATATGAAATAGTTTTAAAAAATTAGTTTTAATACATTATATGTTTCAAATTATTTAATCTTTTTTAAATTGAATATAATAAAATAGTTTTAAAATTTATATTCCTTGGGTCCATATTATTTAATAAGAACTAGTTTATTTGGGGATCAAATTATTTGGTTACCTTAGAAAAAAACATATTATAACGACAAATGATAATATTTTAAAAGTAACTATTCAAGTGGATGAATTCTTAAATATGATAAAAATATGTCTATAATTTAGTGGAAGAGTTTTTTAATCAACTTATCTACTCACCAATTAATTATTCCTTATCTTTGGAACCACATTACTTGTTTAAAGGGTTCTCTCTTTATAGTTAGTTTAAATATTTACATGAATTTCATTATCCCCACTTATCAATGGGTCCTCTCTCCAACCATTCAAGAAACTGATAAAAAAATTCACCACCTAAAGTGTTTCCATTTTCAATTAGTCTAGAATATTATTTCACTCTCTTGTGCTTATGGTCACTACTGTATAGATAATTTCATCTATATCCAAGGTTTCTTCCAAAAATCATCTCATATTTTACAATGTCAGTGTTAAATTTTTTTAATCATATTATTTTTCTATTTTTCTTTTCTATTACAATTTTTAAATATTTACTGGCTTAATTACGGAAAGGATGTAAAATGAATGTTATTAATTAATGTTAATATTAATTAATCCACTTTTTCCTTTTTGTTAATAATTCCAAAAATGTATTTTCTGTGTTCTGTGAACTATGGAATTCATGACGAAAATAGGGTTAGTTGTATTCTCTAGAAAATGCATATAGTATTTATATGCTTTTATGTCTTCCAATGCTCTTGTGGTCATGTTATTTTTCAGGAAAAATCTTCACAAGATAAACAACCAAAAATGTAACATGTGTATATGGAGTGAACAAGACATATTTCACTCCCTGATAAATGGAATTGAATCCATTATATATGATTATGTAACTCATCTGATCCATTCACTATATTTACACTCGCCTGTTGTGGATAATTTACTCAGTGATAACATAATGAATACTAATTTATTTTATTCAAATAAAGGATTTAGAGTTTTCATTTTTTTCAAGTGGTAATAATATCCTAGGAACAACCAGTGTTTGGTATTTCATGTGTGTGGTTTACACATGAAAATAAAACAACTAAATAAGTTGATTCATGAGTGTAATAGTAATAAAAAAACTATGATACCAATCTAGATGGTATGAAAGAGGATATTGAGAGATTAAAGGGTATGATATAAGAAAACTAGGATGATGACACTTTTATTAAAATTGTTGATAAGAAAAGAAGTATAGTTAAAAACTACACGATATTGGGAGGTTGTGTAGGGAAACATCAAGGGAATTCTGGCATAGGGAGTGGAATTTGACCATTTCCTATTTATATTAATGTGTGAATTAAAATAAGGTGACTAGGATGATTAATATGAATAATGAATATGGTTCATATATAGGGGATGTAGAGGTGCATGAGAAACTATAACTGGATCACATAACAGGTATTTTGGTAGGAATTGTATCCATCAGTTGATGAAGTAAAACCAAGATGAATATGTAAGATAGTTTTTACACACGTTTTTCCTAGGACAGTGTAGGTTATAAAAAATTATGATTTAGAATCTATTCTGAAAAATATGGATATCATATAGATAATGTTGAGCATAAAATTAGAAATTTCGCCCTATCAGGATAAGTTCCCTTGTTCATTTTACATTGTTTCATGGGATATAATTAATGTGCCAATTATGGAGGCAGTTCAATATTATATATCAAGCAAGTTGCTAAGTATCATACTTTTTGAATCTATTATTGTTGTAATTTATATTGTTATGTAGAAGACTAGACTCAATAATTATTGACCTATCTGTCTTTTCATCATCACCTATAAGATCTTCTCTTGTATTATGATTTAATTGATTAGTTGAGGTGTCAATATTGTTGTCTTAGAGAGGTAGTGTGGTTTCTTTCAAAGGAAGGGAATCTAATGGAATATGGAGATAGGAAAAAATATGGTGTACTATAATAATAATAATCTTTTATATAATATTATGATTAATGTTGACATCGATAAGGATCATTTTTAGTTAGAATAATGCTTCATTATAAAATTCATTAAGAATTTTTTGTTCAAGAAATGCTTATGTGACATGTTCTTTAGGTACTACGGGAAATTGTGGATATCAATTTCTATCATTGGGAGGTATATTTTTCTTCTTCAAGATAGATTTTGGAATAAAGAAGGGGTTGTAGTGTCACCAATATAATTCATCATACCTTAGTAGGCTATCACATGAAATATAATACACAGAAATGAGGTGGGAATGATCCTTTCATTCCTAAATAAGTCTTTGGATTTTATTTTATATAACCTAATGTTTAGAGATGATATTAATTTCCATATAATTGGAAATAAAATTTTTGTCTATAGTTTTAATAAAAATATGGGAACATATGGGATATTAATAGGCTAACAAATCAACTATGGGGGACTATTTTTTCTTTACAAAAACAATTTGGTATACATATTAGGGTCATCCAATAAAAGTTGTTCATCCAATGGATTCATATTCCAATGGATTAAATTTGTGTGCCCATTTTGTAGGGGAAGATTAATAATGTATTATTATAAGGCATCATCAATTAGATCACTGATGACATCATTAATAAGAATAATAGTTTTCATTCATTTTGATGAAGAATTACACAGGTCGTCCACATACTAATATCTATATCTTTGAAAAAACATTGATCATTAAATCGCCTAAGGGGAAAAATGAAATATTAAAAAATTATAAAAATCCTTCAATGGGATGAATAATACGATTTAGTTATCATTGGTCATCCTGAAATAGAACGTTCGAGCAGATTGAAGAAGGTGAATAAAAGTATTAATCATATTTGAATCCATGAAGGATATACATGATTTGATCGTGTGGTATATTGTTGAAGAGAACTCATTTTGGGTGAGATTTATAATTAATATATATGGATAAGATGATAGGAAATGTAATTATTTTTTATGGAGAACATTAATCATTATAATGTTTATAATCAAGAAAATGGAGGTGTTGTTAAAGAAGGTACAATGGGGTGTGGGTCGCGGAATAGACAACTACTTAAATAATAATTGGGCTAGTGAAATGGCTTTCTTTATAAGATTCATATATATAGATATTTCAATAGGTAATCTATTTCATCCCATAATTTTATTAACATTTCCCATTATCAACCAAATATGATCAATCATAATAATATTTGTCACGTTGATGAGTCTGGCATATGTGTTTTTTTATAATAATCGTTGGGTTGTTTTTGGTTTGAGACTTTTCAGGGATCGTGTATGAATGCAGATAAACTATTGAGTGGATTTTAATGTTATTGGGTAATGATATTCCAATTAAGTTGAATTTTCTAGTGTGTAATTTTACGAATCATGTAATACCCCTACATGATAAATGTGAATAAGAAGAAGAAGAGTGTTTTCTGAGAATCACATTTTTGGGGATGTGTATTTCCAAAATAAAAATATTTTTTGAACTTATTCATAACAGTGTACTAGCTATTTGGTATCTAGCACTATATTAAGAAATTAATGGGTGTTTTTAGGTCTGAATAATCTATTTTTGTGTACATTTCATCTTGGTTCTAGGGAGTTTTCTAGAATGGTGAGTAGGTGAATTTTCAAAAAATAGTCTTCTCCAATGTGGTTTGAGAGATTTGGGAGGCTAGGAAAATGAATGAGAGGGAAAGGGATGTTATCTATTATTTATCCAGGTCTTAAGGAAATCTCTAGGGTCCAATCATCTTTTTCTCATCAATGGTATGGGTGGTCTTCTGTTTCATTATGGTGAATTATCATGAGGACAATCAATAATATTTAATTAAGTAGAGGAAGTATCCATAAGAGTCCTTTTAAAAGGTTACCACCAAATATAATGATGAAGGATGATTTTGAAATTTCAATAGTGGTTTGGGATATGATAGGATGTGTAATTGTGTGGGAAATAGTTTTTTGATGATCATTGAATTTAAAACCTATTATGGTGTAGGCAACTCTATTCAAGAAGAGGTAAGGGTTGTGGTTAGTGTCCTTGAATTGTGCATGCTTTAAAAAATTAATCATTTAGAGGCTGAATAAGATTCCAAAATTCTGGTTGGGATTCACTATGGGAAGGTCATCCCTTCATGGGAATTGTCAAACTTCATTAGAAAATTCGGGGCTTCCATTTGTCATGAAAATTGTGTTGGTCACACGTAAAGGGATATGAGATTTGTAGCTAATTATTTTGAAGTTAATTGGAGAACTAATGAGAATAAAATTTCTTTGTTTTGTTATTGTTACCATATTTAAGGATTTTAATCACACTTTAATGTGTTATTCTGTTATTATTAAATGTTTTTTGACCCCTTCGATCATTGGTATGTTATGAAAAAGGTAATTTTCTGTCATCTTCCATGATAACATGTGTTTCATTTTCCTACACCTTATACACAATTTTAATAAACGGTAAATTTAAAAAGTAATTTTGTAACTTATATTGTTTTTATTATTACAAAATAATTAACCTTATAACATGTTTCTATATTCTATGGATAAAAAAATAATCATCCATGTATTTGGGTGGACAACCACCATCAAAGAACAATTGAATTTCATTATTATTTTCATCAGCGGTTTACTTGGTTTCCCATGAGGATGATATGAAAGGACAAATATCATATTTATGATATCATTATGGTTATGTTATTATGAATAGGATAAACTATTAATGATATTATCAACAAAAAAATTATCATTAATTCAATGGTTTAAAATGAGTGTACGAAAAGGAATAGGATATATTCATTCTATGTGATGACATTATATGCATTATAATATCTTTCTAATTCATCTAAATTTCAATAGATCATAGTAATAGAAAATATCACTAGTCTTATAAAAAATGTATTTTATAAAAAACATCAACATAATCATTCAGTAATCATTTTAGGTTCAGGTTTATAGCTGTTAACCCACCAAATGAAACAACACCATTCATTACATCATTGATGACTATATGAACTTATTTACTTTAATAATATGATATATATATTTATATAATTATTATTATATTATAAATTATAAAAATATTTAAAATAATACTATGAAAACATAGTTTTTTCATTAAGAATCACCAAAACATGGACATCACTAAATTTTTCATCTTGGATCATAATAGACAGCATCATGAAATGAAATTTTAGAATTACAATCTATAATTGAAAATTAATTCTTGTTTCTTATATGAACTATGAATGATATAATTTTGGAAATGTATATAGATAAATAATAATTTTACAAAACAAATTCATATCAATTAACATTATTTACATTTGATGTAGAAAATATGTAAATAGTAGATAATATATATATATATGTATATGATGAATAAAAAAAGGATTATGAAGGGATATAATTATTAATAATAATTTCTTCCATATATTCAATTGAATTTAATTATTTATTAAGTACATTAAATGAATTTCGATAATAAATCATGAAGGTCCCTTGAGTTTTCATATCAAATACATCTCTTTGATTAATTTTTTTTATTATTCAAATAAAATTATTTTTTGGGATCTATACTATCTAATTGGGATATAATTTAAGGATTTATATTTTAATCATATTTTTTAATTAATATTAGATTCCCAATATTTAATTTTTTCATATTTAAATGTATCACAAGAAAAAAGATTTCTCTATCTCACACACTAATTCAATTAGACGTGTCTATTTTATTCAACATGTTTCCCGTTTAATGGTGATAAAACTACACATGTATGTATCCTTATCATATATCTTTTTTAATGATGGGATATTCAATGAAAAAATAGATACTTTTCACCAAATGGATGTTTCTCAATTGTTAAACTAGTTTTAAATGTTTTTGTTAAAAAACATTTCCTTCATTGAGTTATATTCATCATATTGGAAATTAATATTTGGAACATTCAACAATTTTATTATATTATATTGTATTATTTATTATTTCAATGAATACACATTCCTACTAAATAATTGAAATTTTTCTAATATTTCTTACCTCATGGACAATGATATAAGGAATATTGATAACACAACTCTCTTTTCCCTAAGTTATATTGTTTTTTCATAATCTTATTTCATTCATGTTTTGTATCCCTCAGCCTATTATTTTGTTTCTTATTAATTTATCCACCAATATGTGATAAATATATTTCGACGTAAATGAAAAATTTTTAGTGTATTTTTAACCATTGTTTTGAAAAACAATGTTTTCAAAAATAATAAAAATGATTTTTCATTTCACATTAATATGTTTTTTCTTCATCTACAAATTTCTCTAGTATAAAAATTATTAATTTTATAATTAAAATTTTTTATGATTCCTTATAAATGTAATGGTTTTTAAATATTTTTCACTTTATAATTTGATAAATTGTTTTCAAATTGAACTATAATGCTATATATAATTCAATATTATTAGATTTTTTTAAATCCATTTTATGTCATTACATTCAATATCATTATAATTTTCAAGAGGATTTATATGAATATGAATTATGATTAACTTTTTCTAATATATTATGTATTTATATTTTCTAGGAATTATTTCAAAATTCCAAACAATCCAAATATATATCACATCATGGTTGGTATCTTTAATGTATCCATTTTTTAGTTGTTTTTAATCTACAAAAATAACTTTACAGTTTTCCATTTTTATAATAGTAAAAAGTTCCACTAAATCCATCCACTTTAATTCTCTATATAGATTATGATCATGATATTTTAATTGTGACATGTTAATATAATCAGTCTTCTATAAGGTGTGAGAAATAAATTTTACATGATATATATTGGGTGATGCTCTTCTAGAAAAAATTTTATTCTTATTATATGAGGAAAATTATTATCATTTTTTATTTTTTATTCCAAATATAGATGATTATATTCATTTTGACTATATAATGTTTGAAATTCGACCTTATTTCTCTAGAAAGGTTATGCTCATGTCATTATATTTATTATAACATATTCTTAATGATAATTGACTACTAAAAACAGGTCATTATGTATTTAAAATAAATATTTTTCAATATATAGATATATATGTTTTTATTTATCCAAATGATACTTAGGTATTTTAATAAAATATATTACAGAATCTATGGTGAATGCAATGGATATAAGAAACTAATAGGTGTGTGGTTAAAGTAATATAGAACATTAATGCATCAACATGTCTCATGAGGCCAAAAATTCTTTTATTTCAATGTATACCTATCCCCATATAATTATTGTGTCTTGGAATATAACCTTGATATCATGTTTTTCACTATTTAGAATTATGAATTCTGTCACTATGTGATTTGTAATTTCAGTTTTCAATTATTTCATTTATTTTCATGTATATATCATGATTTCAGTTTTAGTTGATTATAGAACTATTCATATCATTTACTCCTACTATATCATATATACCATGCTTATGTTTTTGGTAATTTAAATTACATGTTTTGTTTACTAAATGTTTTATATCATGCTTTTCTTATGTTTCCCCTCCTGATTTTATGAGTTAAATAATTAAAAAAATGACATGTTTATATCTAGAACATGTGTAAAACAATTTTTTTGAGTTGTTTAAGATTCATTATGAATTATGTAATTTCTTATAATATGGAGACAAATGACTATTAGTTGAGAGGGTAATGGTATTTATTACTAACTAGTTTTTCACAATTATTTAAATATATAAACTGAAATTTTCTTAGGAATGGAATAAATATTTACATTATTTAACATAAATATCGGATATTTATTACAAACAAAACTATAGTTGTTATCAAATCCAAGATGTAAATTTAGTGTTTATTGGTCCATATTTGTGACTTTTGGAATGGGGTTTCATAGTCAGTATAAGTGAAGGTATTAGATGACATTGTATAATAAGAGGTTTATTGAGAATAATATATTGATTATTCGTTAAGGTTGATCAAAATATTAATGTTATATATTACCCATTGGTATATTATTTAATATATTTCAATGTAAATAATTCAGTTTTTATCTGTAGATTAGGATGAGATAACATTAGTGAATACCATAGGGGTAATTGAATTATATAATTATATAAATAGGATACCATCTTGTGGTTTTTTAAAGTCTATAGTATGTGGTTTTCCTAGAAATTACATCTCTTTTTTGATATTATACGTGTATATTTTCTCTAGAAAATATGTACAAAGGGTCAATGGACTCAATAGCGGAAAAGTGGGCATTAAATTGGTCATCACTGTAATGACCTGGAAATTCCATGTATTTTATCTAATTTCATGGGAATATTAAGAGTCCGCGAAAATTAACGGCACATGATTCCGGTGTTCGGTGTGCCCAAAATGATTTTCTGAACTTTTTTTGGGTATGTTCTATAAATGTGGGAGTGAGTTTTTGTAACTTTTGAACCAATTCTCGGAATTAAAATATCAGGACACTATTGAATTCAAAGCACTGGTATTCTATTCAGGAGAACATTACCTTGACTGTAGTAGGTCGAGGGTGGAAACTAGTTCATCACTTTTTCATGGAAGAATAGAAAAAAAAATATTTAACTATTTAATTTTTCTTGAAACTTCCTATTCATTTATAGAGGTGGGGACCAAAATAAATTTAACCCCCAGAATTTGAATTCAATGGTGGGGACCACCTTATCCTTTATTTAAAGTGGGGTAACACCCTTATAATTCCACAATTAATTAAGCCAAATCCCAAATTAATCAATTGAGCCATTTAATTTTTTTGCCAATGTAAATTAATTGAAAAAACCTTTTTTAATTTAAGTTTGAATTTCACCTCTTGGGTTTGGGGGGGAATCCATTTCCAAGGGTGTTATGGGAGGAGCCTCTTGAGGAAGAACATTTCTTACCTAGGAGGAACCGAAGAATGGAGGATAATCAAACAAGAGGCGTTGTTGGAGGAGGCTTTCTTTGGGATCAAAAAATGTCATTCCGTATTCAACTACGGATGATCTCCAATGGAACCGTCGAGGTAGGGTCTTTTTATTTGTATACTCCATACCTCATTCTTGAAATTATTTATAATTCAAGGATAAACAAACCGCTTGCTACCATTATGAAGCGGAGGGTGAGGTCCAAACGAACAAGGCCCAACCTCTCTTCAAACTATGTGGTTTTTATGAGATCTTCACGATGGATGAGGACGGTGATCGGTGCCGAAGTTTGGCAATGGTTGGACTTGAAAGCGGCGACTAGCACTCCAGGCGGATGAGACAAAGGTTGTGGCATGACCGCGCTGCCTGAGAAGAGTTGCTACCCATTGGTCATAGTAGAGCAAAGGCCGTGGTCGGCGGTGTCTGACCATGTGAAGGGGCGGCGACGCACGTCAGCACAACCTGGCGGAGAAGAGTCATGGCCTTGTGTTGCGGCGGTGAGGCGTGGCGCAACCGGCTCGACGTCGGCCAGCAGTGAAGGTGCGGCACGCGGCCGCAACACACAGAGGAGGATGGCTAGCCAACCAGCCAGCCACAAGCCGAGTGGACGTCGCACTACCGGCCGCCACACCACATGCCTCCCTGCGCGAGCCGGACCAAGAGGGCCAGAACCAGATCAAGTCGGGTAGGACCTTACCTGGAACAACTTCAACCCTATTCTCTCTTTCAGCCATATCTTGAGCTACGAGCTTCTGTTAGATGAACTGTTTGCGACATCGAAAATGCGAGCATAGGGTGACAACCTAGTAGCTTGTTGTAACGTGATAATGGGAACCTATATGGCTCTATTCATTGGGATCCTATATGGTTCTACACATTGGGATCCTATGTGGGTCTATGATATAGAATCCTACGTGGGTCTTTTTTTGAGAGTCTCATTTGGATATGCTCTAGGAATCCACGTCAGACTACTCTAAGATCCTACGTGGGTATGTTTTATTAAGATATATTGTGGGTCTGATGATTTAGGATCCAATGTGGGTCTACCTCTTAACAGAGTAAGATTATTTAGTAGTTGAATCTAATCATCATTACTACCATACCTAATTTATTCTTATTGTGAGATGAGTCTTTACCTTTTTGGAAATCTTATATATGGTGTACCATTGTGTTACTTACCTTCGTGGAGATACCATTGAGAGATTCCTCTGTGTGGAATGCATGTGTAGTAATTACCTTTATGGTAATACCATTGTGGTATTCTTATGTGAGGTGTACCTGTGCGGTATTTACCTTCGTGGTGACTCCATTGTGGTATCCTTCTATGAGGTGTTACATCTGTGGTACTTACCTTTGTGGTGTTACCTTCCTGGTAATCTTTCCATCATGGATCAATTGTACTTTGAATAAAGAGTTGTTCCATGTGATTCCTCATGAGAGAGATGGGTAATATTTGATATCATATATATATTTATGGGTATATACCTATTTAGAGTTGTCACTGGTTTACAGGATTTTTGGTTTATCCTTTTTATATTCTGTGATACCTCAAGGGTCTTGGGGTCCCTACTGAGTATCATTATACTCACCCCTGCACGTGCTATGACAACACCTTGTTGTGTTTGGGGTAGACGATGAATAACTCTGACTAAGGATGATGGTAACAGGACTTTAGGTAGCATGGAGGTGGACGTTAGTCAAGACATACTACAGAAACAACCATTCAAGAGTTGTACCTACCCATTAGGCAGGATCCTTTGTGTGTGTTCACTGGAGTTGTTCAGTGTTCTTGTACATTCCAGTTTTGTTGTACTTTCTAGTAGGGCTTTTATTTTTTCCCCTTTTACATAAAATATACAAACTTTTTAATAGATAGTTTACTCATGTTCGTATCATGATGGGTTCTTGGTGGCATGGGTTTACAAGTTTTAAACATAATGACTTCATAGTTTTAGGAAATATTCCTTTGGTGCTAGTCACAAGACCCTGGCCTATGGAAGGCGGGATTGGGGTAGTCACATCATGGGCCTCAGGGGATGGGTCGTGAAAAATTTGTATCAGAGGATTCTGGTATACTATAGAACATTGGACTTTGATCATTTAATGGAAGTAGTGTTAATTATTATGAGTGTGGTTATCAGTTTAGGTAATCCAGTGTTTTTTCAGCTACCGACGTATCCATACACCATGACCCTGACTTCTGATTTTAGAATCAGTGCATGAAGACAATGATTGTGTGTGTCACTGGAAATGTTTTCTTTGTGATCTTTTGAGTCATCACACCATGTATAATTTTTTGATTATGGTACACCTGTTTCTTTTCAGGATGCCTCCACAAGGAAAACCAGCAAGTGTTTTGGGTATAGTATGCAATGATATCCCACCGAGCGATGAGGCCTCAGTGTTGGACCCTCGTTCAGTAGAAGCACCAGTAGAGGCACTAGAGGTACAATTACATGTTTGGCAACTGATTCCACCAGCCCCAGCAGTATAGGGTGCACACCTCTTGAGTGCATTGCACGAGTTCCGGCGCAAGAGGCGACCTAGGATTCTGGGAGAGATGAACACAAATGCAACCGATGATTGGATAGAGTTCGTGGTGGGATTATTCTGACTGGTAGGGACAACATCTGATATCATGGTGATCCTTGATATCAGTCTTCTACTGGTAGAATTAGGCATATGATTGATCTTGATTATCCTAGTTTACGTTGAGGTGACACTTCTCTGAGCAGAATTTGAGAGCATGTTATGGATATAGTATGTTCGAGAGACCTATTGCAGAGTGCACATTCATGAGCTTCTTCATCAACAACATGGCAGCAAGACTGTGTCTCAGTACACAGCGAGGTTCACCGACCTCTCACTCTACTCCACTAATAAGGTTTTGGACAAATTCTTTAGGGCCTGGACCTTTGATTAGGGACTCATGAGGGAGATCAGGGGTTCAATGATTTCTCTCATCATCTCAACGTAGGTGGAGGTGTTAGATAGATCCCTCTTAGTGAAGTGTTTTCTTGGTCAGTAGTCACCAGTAGCGAGACCCACCATTGGGAATCAAATAACAGGTTCTTCTGCAGCTGGAAGTAGACAGATGTCACATAGGTCCAAGAGAACCAGACCTATAGGTGGAGGACCACATGATTCAGAGTGGGTTGTGCGGGCCACTAGAGACAAAGACAGCAATGCGAGGAGATGTAAGTGTTACACATGCGGTGGGTAGGGTCACATGGCGTGTGACTGTCTGACCCGCCATATAGAGGATCAACCAAAGGTTGAAGGACCGCACAAAAAAAGACAGAGGTTTGACCGAGGATGTCCATAGGGAGTAGGCGGATGGGGCTGAGGAGAGGCCATGCAGCTGGCGGTGGGCGACGATTCGAGATGCTACTTCCACCACCAGGTTGTTCACACCAACCACAAAGAGAAGGTGGGTAGGTCTGACCACAGATCGACGTACCTAAGTCCTACAACCATGGTGCTCTAGAGATTATACGATGTACGATCTGTGTCTACTACACCTTTGCTTCATTACTTATAAACACAAGTTCCATTCATTCTTTTATAAACACATGTGAGCTTGAGACTTTGTGTTTAATATCAATTCTTGAACCAGGTGACAGTGATGAACAAGTACCCACTTCCAAGGATTGATGACATCTTTGATCAACTAAAGGGAGCATAATGGTTCTCGGAGATAAACCATAGATTAGTCTATCACCAGCTCAGATTATTAGATGAGGATGAGTAGAAGATGTATTTCAGTTGTCGGTACGACCATTATGAGTTTTTGGTCATGTCGTTTGGCATGACCAATCCTCCAGCAGTGATCATGGGACTCGTGAATAGGATATTATAGCCATACCTTGACTTATTTGAAGTAGTCTTCATAGACTACATTCTAATCTACTCAGCTACCGAGGAGGAGCATTCCTATCATTTGCAGATAGTTTTGGACACACATTGAGAGTACCAACATTATGGTAAGCTCTCTAAGTTCTAGTTATGGATCCAAGAGGTTCACATTCTAGGAAACATCATCTCAGAGGATGGAGTTGTTGTGGATCAAGTGAAGATCAAGGTGGTATTTTCATGAGAGCCACTAGGCAGTGTGACGGAGGTACGAAGATTCCTGGGGTTGGCCGGATACTCCTTGGGGTTGGTGACATATTTCTCCATAGTTTTAGAACCATTAGACTCATTGATGAAGAATTTTAAACCATTTGTGGGGTTTGAGAGGTGCTATAGGAGTTTTTAGTAGATGAGGCAGTGGGTGACTAGTGCCCCGATCTTGAGGCTACTGATAGAAGGCGTTGGGTATGTATTCTGCTTGTCGCATCAGGGACCGGGATCGGATGGGTCCTGATGCAGGTGCAAGTAGTTATTGGTTATGGTTCTCATCAGTTGAATCAACATGAAAATACCTACGCTACACATGTCCAAGTGTTAGCAGTAGTGGTCTTCTCCTTGAAGTTGTGGTGACGTTGCATGATGGGTGAAAATTTTGAAGTATTTTCGGATCACATGCGTCTCAGATATATCTTCACTCAGAATGACCTGAAATTGAGATAGTGTTGTTGGCTTGTGTACCTCCAGGATTATGACTTCAAGATAGTCTATACTCTTGGAATGGGGAAAATTGTCGCAGATCCACTCAGTAAGAGACCTGGTATTCAACTGTTTGGTGAGGCAATAGAGCAGCGAGCCTCTATACAGATATCCATTGTGGGATGAGATGGACTAAATTTTCTTCATTATCATACAGACACTCCCTGAATTATTCTGAAAGTAATGGAGGCGCAAAATAGGGACACTAATTGTGATGCTCTACTTGCTCAGATATCCACAGGACATGCACCTGATGGATTTCCTATCGGCGGAGATCACCCCATCCTCTTTAGAGGACGTACAATGGAACCACTTTCACATTGAGAGGAAGTGTTGAGGGAGTTCCGCACATACCCGAGAGCGGTACATCCATGAGTTGAAAATATGTACCAGGATATATGACGACAACACTGGATCCAAGAATGAAGAATGCATTAGTAGATATTGTCTCTCGGTGCTTGACTTGTCAGAAAATTAAGGCAGAGAAACATCTTCCAACTGGATTAGTTCATCCATTAGAGGTCCAATATTAGAAGTGGGATCAGATATCCATGGACTTCATGACAGTACATCCACATACATCCATGGGTCATGACTCTCTCTGGGTTACCGTCGACTGAGTCTGCAAGTCGGCCCACTTCTTACCGATCAGAGAACAGGGTACATTAGAGAGACTGTGATGCTTCTATGTGCAGTAGATTATGCTTCTACATGGAGTACACTCAAATATTATCATTGACCATGATGCATGATTCACTTCTCGGATATAGAAGGGGTTGTAGGAGGCTTTCAAGATGCAACTTCGTTTGTTCACTGACTTCCATCCTCAAACAGATGGACATATTGGGTGAGACATTCAGACCCTCGAGGACATGCATCATGCTTGTGTCCTTATCATCGGTTGTATCTAGGAGGATCACTTTTCCTTTGTGGAATCTTCATACAACAATAGTTATCACTCCACTATTAAGATGAATCCATTCAAGGAATTGTAAGACAAACCTTGCAGATCGCCTTTCTACTGGACTGACCAAGCGGGGTCAGTACTCATAGGACTAGATATGGTATGGGCTAGCACAGGGAAGGTGAAGATCATCCAAGAATGAATGAAGACAACACAACGCATGGATATTTCTTATGCCGACATAATGTGGAGACCTATAGAGTTTTACGATGGTGACCACATATTTCTATGGGTATCTCCTCGATGAGGTTTGCAGAGATTTGGTCGGGGCAGCATGTTATCTCTGAGGATCATCGGACCCTTTCAGGTACGTAGCAGAGTTGGTGGGGTGGCTTATTTCTTATCTCGTCCACCTCACTATCACCTGGTTCAGGATGTTTTCCACGTATCTGAGCTGTGGAGATACGCAAACAACCCATCACACATCATCGACCACGAATAGATGAATATAGATGATGGGGTAATGTCTACGGAGGTTCTAGTGAATATTGAGGATCAACAAGAGCGGTTCCATTGTGGGCGGTCAATACCTTTGGTTCATGTGCGTGGGAATCATGGAAATCTTCTAGAGAGCACATGAGAGTGTAAGGCATAGATTCATGCTCAGTACCACATCTTTTTTTCCTAGATTTTGTGATGTGGCTTTTTGGAACGCAAAGCCCTAAGATGGGGAGAATGTAAAGACCCAAAAATTCCATTTATTTTTTTTAATTACATGGGAATATTACAAGTACGTTAAAATTGATGACGCATGTTTCTAAGGACGAGTGTGCCTGATATCAATTTTTGAACTTTTATTCAGTTACATTCTGTAAACATGTTAGTGGGTTTTTTTTATCTTTTGAACCGGTGCTCATATTGGAATTCTGAGAACACTATTGAATTTGCAGCGCCGATATTATTTTAAGGAGAGTATCACCTCAACTGTAGTATTTCTATGGTGGAAGATATATTTTTAATTTTTCATGGATGAATCGAAAAAAAATATTTAACATTTTTATTTTTCTTGAAACCTTCTTTCTGATATATGGAGGTGGAGACCACAAGAGATTTAATCCTCCGAATTTTATTTAAATGGTGGGGCCACCTGAACCCTTCATTAAAGTAGGGGAATACCCTTATAATTCCCCAATTAATTAATCCAAATCTTCACTTAATTAATTGATCCATTTAATTTTTTTCTAGGATAATTTAATTGTAAAAACCTATTTTAATTTATGTTGCCATTCCCCATCATGGGTATTGGGGGGAATTGAAAGAAAATTGTGTTTTTGGAGGAGAATCTTCATAAAGAACAATTCTCAATATGGAGGAACTGATGAACAGTGTATCATCAAACAAGCAGCGTCTTTTGAGGAGGCTTGCTTTAGGATCGACAAATGATAATCCATATTCAACTGCGGAGATCTCTAACCGAACAATTGAGGTATGGTGTGTTATTTGTATACCCCTTACCCTATTCTGAACATTCTTCATAATTCATGAACAAACAAGCCACTTTCTACCATTCTAATGCGGAGGGGGTGGGCCAAATGAACATGGATTGACCACTCTGCAACCTATGTGGTTTTGATACGAACATAGCGATGGAGGAGGATGATGACTAGTGATGGAGTTTGGCACTGGTGGGACCTGGGAGCGGCGACTGACACTCCATCTGGCCACAACAAAGGCGACAACACAACCGCATCACCAGAGAAGAGCTGCGGCACGTCGGCTGCAGTGTGGAAAGGGCGACGGACGGTGGAGGCCAATCACATGAAGGGGTGGAGGCATGCATCCATGCAACCTAGCCGAGATGAGCAACGACCTTGTTCTGTGGTAGTGAGGCGAGGTGTGGTTTGCTCGATGATGGCCACCAGTTAAGGCGTGGCGTGCACTGCACCGTGCAGAGGTCAATGGTTGGTCGACCAGCCCGCCACGAGCCGAGCGAACACCGCACCATGAGCCACCTTACCACATGCCACCACACCACGGCCTTCCGCACCGCAGGATACCTCACTGTGGGCCACTGCAGCATGGTCCACCCCGCTCGGGCCGGGTCAGATCATCCCAGGTCAGGTCAGGCTGGTTCGTACTAGACCCGGACCAACTTTGACCCTTTTCTCTCTTTCGGCCATATCTTGTGGTACAAGAATCCATTTGATGAATCGTCTGTGGCGTCAGAAAACATGGATTGATATGGTCTTTTTGGTATTCCCCACTTTAGTTTTTGTTAAATATGGGAGTACGACTGGTTTGGATCGAGCATGAATCCAAATGGGCTCTCAAGACTAAAAGGATAATAACTTAAAGACTGAGTGTCCAATTAACGCACCGTCTATTGCATTGAGACCCATTTTACATGGTTTTCCATTAGTATACTTCTTCATGGGACTTCATGGAAGTTGGATTATTTGACCTGTGGCTTGAGAAGTGGACCCTCCAGGAATTATGTGAGCTTAGTGTGAGAACCATGTAGTAGGTTGTGACATGAGAAATGGATCCTATGTGTGTCTGTGCATTGGGATCCTATGTGGGTCTGTACATTGGGATCCTATTTGGGATTATTCTTTGAGATCCTACATGTGCCTATGTTTTAGAGTATCACATGGATCCACTCTAGAAATCTATGTGGGACCACCCTAGGATCCTACGGGGGTCTATTGTACTGGGTTCCATTTTTGGTCTGATGATTTAGGATCCTATCTGGGTCTGCCTCTTAACAGAGTATGATGATTCAGTAGTTACTTCTAATAATTATTACTATCGTACATAATTTATACCTGGTGTGTGATGAGTCTTTACCTTTGTGGAAATATTCTGCGTTGGGTACCTTTGTTGTACTTACCTTCATGGTGATACCTTTGAGATATTATTCTATGGGGTGTACCTATGTGGTACTTACCTTTGTGGTGATACCTTTGTGGTATTCTTATTTGTGGAATACTTATGTGGTGCTTACCTTCATGGTGATACTTTGTGGTTTCCTTTTGGGAGGAATTACAATTGTGGTACTTACCTTTGTGGTGTTACATTCATGGTAATCTTACCTTCGTGGAACTGTTGTACTTTTTCTAAGGAGTTGGGCCTTATGTTTCCTCATTAGTAAGATAAGGAATATTTGATAACAAAGGTATATTTAATGGAATATAACTATATAGGTTTGTCACTGGTTTACATGAATTTTGGATTATCCATTGTAGATTTTTTAAGATCATGAGGGTCTTGAGGTCCCTATTTAGTATCATTATACTCACACCTGCACGGGCTATGCCCACACCTTTCTGTGTTTGGTGCAGACAACGGACATCACTAACTGAGGACAAGGGTACGAGAACAGGATGTAGCTCGGAGGTGGACCTTAGATGAGGCGTACTAAAAATACGACTATTCGAGAACAGTACCTACCCTTCAGGTAGGATCCATGGTAGGTGTTCACCAGATCTGTTTAGCTTACTTGTAATTTCTAGTTTTCTAGTACTTTCTAGTTGGGCATGTATTATGGCCCCTTTTATGTACAGTACACACTCATTTTACTATTTAGTTTACTCTTGTTTCTATCATTTTGTGTCCTTGGTTGCATGAGTTTAGAGGTTATAAAAGCAATGCCTTCCTAGTTTTAGGAAATACGCATTTGGTTTTGGTCGTCATCCCCTGTCTTTTGGAAGGCTGGATTGGGCTAGTCATGGTAAGAGCCTCGGGGGATAGATCGTGACAATAACCTTGTGCATGAAAATGATACCTAACTGAAAAAATAGATTGACACTCCTAGTGGATAGACATTTTTTAATTCACATTATCTTCATGAACAACTATATAGGTTTTGGATATGTTTTGTTTATGTAACCTCATTATAATTTTATTGTGGATAATATATATTGAATGGTATATATTCCTAAGTTAGCATAAATATTAATTGAAATATTCATTCCTGGATAAATGATATGTTTGATTCGGAGATAATATATTTCAAATATTATTTGTGTTATAATATTTTAGAAAAAATTCATTGTATTTATTTTTCTTTATTTTAAGGGTTACATTAAAAAGTATGAGATGACACAAATAAATGCAACATAGGTTGGCCAACGATTGATGTAGTTTAAAATATATGTGCTATAGGTTGAATAGATTCAGATACAAGTAGAGTTACATGAAATATAGGTTAACATGGTAGTGTTATAATGTGACAAGTCTTGAAGTTATATGTTCCTATGGATATTTATGACAATTATTTTAAAATGTTAGTCACTCTTAATAAATATTTTAGTTTTAGTAATATCTACAGAATGATGGAACCTAGTTACCAATTGATTCCATGAATAATAGAGAAACTATCTACATGGATAACCTAATGATATAAAGTTTATGTTGAGAAATAAGATCATTATATCAAATAGACTATCAATAATTATGATTAAGAATTTGAACCTTGTGGAAATCCTAAACACACCATATAAGAGAAAGATAAAATCTAATTGAAATTCAAGTTACCATGACTATAATGGATGTAATTTTAAAATTTATATATTTCATAAATATGGGAAGAATCATGTGAGGAATTTACTTAAAGGGTAAAACAATTATATAAGTTTAGATATTAGGGTCATTATACTGACAATTTTAAGGGAAATAGAGAATATCTAAAAAATTATTACTTCAATTGTAATAGAGGTGTACATTATTCAACACATTATGGAAATAAATTGTTACAAAAAAGCATGTGAACATGGAAAATCAAATTCAACAACTAAAAGGTTAGAAAATTTTGATTTTTCACTATTGATTTTCTAGTTCCCTATGTCAAGCTTATTTTCACTAACTAAAGGATATTGAGATGTAAATAAAACCCTAGTGGTATGCCTACCATATAGAGAATTGTCTTTGAATGTAAGATATAATTTTTTATGGATCTTTGTCTCATTCACTTAGCATTATCTCATGTGAAATTTGAAATGGGTATGATCATTTTATAAATTTCATATAATTTTTCATATTGATAAATCACATTCGACATCCTAAATTAACACATAATAATATACTTTTTGTGGTTAAATTTTAGTTCCATATTGAAATAATAGTTATTATATATGGAAAATTATGAAACTCAATTTATTTAATGGGGGAAATATATAACACCCCCGATATTTTAATATATTAATTAAATAATCCAAATGTGATTGATGAATTATTTTATATACAACACGAGACTAAAAAATAGAAATATATATATCCCATTAATGTTTATCTCTATAATTAGTAAGAAATAATTTGAGAGCCCTCTTTATTAAAAAAATATAATCATAAATTAAAATATACTTTTAATATGAATGAAATTAAATTTCTATAGTAAAAAAACTATTACAGTTATTTTTTTCCTAGAAATTTTTTATGTAAACATTTAATCTCTATGATATATGAATCTATATTTAATTAAACATATTATTAATGATGATAGAAAAATTTGTATAAGAATAATTGTTTAATATTAATTTATTTATTAAATAATTGGAAATATCCATGAGAAGCTTAAATATACTAAAAAAGTTGTTTCCCTATAATTTTTTCATTATATATCATGTTTTATTATTAGTACATTTTAAAAAATATAGAAATTAAAGTTTAAAAAACTAATACTTCTTTTTGATTCATTAAATTGTTATTTTATGAATAATTTTTTTGATTTACCTCAAAAGATTGTTTTTAAGGGAAAAGTGAAAAAAAATTATTTTTATAAATCATAAGAATTTAATAAAAAAATATTATATATGTATGAATATTAATATTATGAAACAAATTTTATATGACATAATATTAATTTTATATGTGTATTTTTAATTTTAGAAATGTTCTTTCTAATTTATAAAACATATTTTATATTTTATATCATATGAAAAAATTTCTCAAATTATTTTAGTTAATTATAAGATATTATTTTTATATTTATTTGTATCTAAATTATAAATTTTATCAAATAAAATAGATTTAATATTTAGTATCATATTGTATAAATTTTCAGATAATTACTAATTTTTTTTAACTCATATAGATTATGTTACCTTATGTAAAAGCTAATTACTACTGTAATAGATAAAATAAAAAATTTATTATTCAAGGGGTAAAATGGCTTGAAACAAGATATATACATGTATATAATTTTCTGTAAAAGGTTTTTATTATCTTTATACCTTTTCCATGTCATTATTTTCCAATTTTTAATCTATTTAACATATTTAACATGACCTCTCATTATATTGAGTGGAAATATTTACAAAAAAATGTCTTCAAATCACTTATAAAAGTGTCCTCTCACCAACCCTTAAAGAACTCCAAAAAAATCATTTTCCTTCTAAATAAAATTCAATTTTCATTCCCGAGTAATAATATTTCACTATATAAAGAATATTTTTATAATAAATTAGCCTATGAGATAATTTAATATGGAATCTTCCATGGTAATTTAAAAGAACTCAACATGGGTAAAAAAATTTAGTTATATTCATCATTTTCTATTATTACATTACAAATACAACTTCAAAATACCTATTTAATTATATCACTATTATTTATATATAAAATGTTAAAATACAATCGGAATAACCATTTTTTCACATTTTTCTTTTATATTTATAAAAATGAAACTCTAATTCGGGAGTTGTGTGGACTTCCACCTCCATTACACAATGTGTTTTATTTTTCGCAACAACTGTAAAAGATATAAAAAAATGTGAATTTCATAAATAATTATGTTATTCAAATAATTTTTAGGAATCTAATAAAATATACCAAATAAACCCTTTCTCTAGTTCTTTGTAAAATGAATATTACAACCATACCTATGTGTATTGTCACGAACTAGATCGAGTCACCATCAAAACCGACACTAAACCCAACCCATAGAAAGACCCGAAGGGCGTTACCGGTCCTCACGACATGGCCCAAGTTTCATGGTATCAGATAATTATAATTGATAATGTTTTACCGATGTTTATAAACATACAATGAAAAACAAATGTAATAAACAAATCTAGATTTAAAAAAAAACCTTATCTTACAAAAATTCATAACAGAATTACATAATTAAAAAAAATGTTTAAAGAGCATTGAAAAGGAATAAAACAAAAAAGGACATCCCATGAACCACCACATGGGAAGCGATACCACCCTCAATCCGTCTCCACATATCTACATCACAACGGACCACTAAAAAGCTAAACCATTTGCACCAAATTTTTACCGAAACCTGTAGAAAAAATAATCAAGTCAACTTACACCCAAGGGTGAATGTAGGGTGTGAACCAAATCCCAGTAGGATACAACCACTAATATATTCCATGTGATAAACATTCAAGGATGAAAATATCTCATGTTCTCATAAGCATGAAATGCTAGTTATAATTATTAAAAGTTTCAATTTTAAATAAAAACAGTTTTCAATTGGGATATATTAATAAATCAAAACATTTAATTAAAATAAAAAAATACTGAATTTTCCACACAATCATATTGTATGCTGATGATAATCCCAAAGTATCCAATGACCACAAGCAACCGAAAAATAACCCCTAGGCACTAGCCCGTTGTGGGTCAATGTTACCTCGTATCTCGGTGAGTGTAATCACAGCAATATCTGTTCTTGTGCATGAGACACTAGTAGAGAACATAACCACAGACTAGTGTATCCCAATAAACATCATCATAACAGTTTAGTTTGTTTTTTCATCGTCAATATTTCTACGTGAAACTGAGGAAAAACCCCACGAGATCACTAACATACTAGTTCACACCCACCCACCTAGATACCCAGGTTTACCACATGTGCTCAAACAAGTACAACACATCGTGAAATACATTTTTTACATGAAATTATCACTTCCACATTAAAAATTCACCATACATACCACATTTACATCACTCAAGTTACATCATACACCTTTTCATTAAAATTTATTTTGAAATCAAACTCACACCAAAATATCTGACATCACGTTTTCCATATCTTTCAAAATTATCTAATCTATTAACAATTTTATAAAATTTTCCCAAGATGTGGAACATCACATAACATCCCAAACACATGGTAAATAATACTATTTTCATAAAAAATGATACATTTTTAACATCACACTCACACAAAACATCCCACAAACATGTTTTTCACCCAAATCACATTTTCATAAAGCATCTCAATAAATTACAAGATATTATCAAAACGATTGACATCATAACATACCAATTTATCTTTAAAAACTCTTTTTTGCTGAATACCCTCACCAAATAGTATATATACATCCATATCCAACTTTTTTTAACCCAATAAATCATTTTTAATTTTAATAAAACAAATCAAAGGGGTATAACTATGTTTGGAACACAGCCCGTTTCAAAACCCACTTTCAAAGGAAAAATCACACCAATACCAATCCAAAATATAATTGGTAGCCCAAGAAATGTTGAATAAACCACTCTCATGTATTATAAAATTACCTTGAATAATACCTAAAAAGTTTCTCATAATAAACACACATTTAATACAAACACTTTCAAGATGGAGAACATGGTTTTACACCCAAACCCCATATAAATTCCATCTTTTAGACCCAAAGGCACACCAAATCCCTAGAAAAGAAGAATTTTTATCCCAAAAAACATTTATTAAACAAATTTCATATGTTATAAAATGCACCTAAATACTACCCCAATAGTTACACATGAAAAAATCCCAATTTAAAGCCAATATGCAACTATAAAATTAAACACTTAACCAAATCCAACAAAAACAATTTTCTCCCCAAATACAATATATGAGGAACAAGAATATTAGTAAATCATGAATAATAACTCATTAATAAACACTTACATATGGAACCACCTACCTTTTTGTGTCAAACCCCTCAAAACTTGGTGCGAGACATCATCTCCACCACTGCCCCACCCCAAGGGGGTGAAACAAAACCCTAAACCACAATATTTGACCAAAAAGAAAACAAATAAAACCCTAGTTTTGAACCCAATCATTTGGAATATTTAGAACATCATGAAAGACGGAGGAAACCCTAAGGAAAATAGAAGAAACTATGAACGAATCATTTACCTTAGACAATCATCAAGATATCATCCCAAATCTAGCTACGCATGAATCTACATGAAAAAAATTGTTATGTAGGCTTGAATGAGGCTGATTAGGTTATTTGGGGACTAAAATGGGGGAGAAAGTGTGAAAATAGAATGGTTTATGAAAAAGTCAAACTACCATCTCAAATATGGACGATTTGAGAAACCCAAAAAAATTTCTCCTTAATCTGTAATCCAAATGAGTTCTAATGCAGCGGAATAGATAATGATAGTGAGCCTTGGGTTTTTGGATTTTTTTGGAGGTATAATACATAAAAATAGTATAAAATGAATGAGATATTGAAAAATTAAAAAAACTATTTTAAAGTGGGAAATGAGCTTACAGGATGGCCCAAACCCTTAATAATAAATCCAAATCCATCATTATTATAGATTATTATGGGGTCCCAATTGATATGATTGTTTTAATATTCAAGATGATTATAATTGGGAAGTATAATCTGTGTAATATTTTGAAAAATTAAGGAGTTTTAAAATTTACAATATTTATTTTTAAATCTAGAAGCGGGCTCATAGTTTTGCACAATTTTTGAAAAACCACGATTTCCTCCAAAATTCATGGGAAACCCCCAAATCAAAGTAAAAAATGGATGTCAAAAGAAAAATAAATTTATAAGAAGTCATGGATGTGACCATTCTCCCCCCCCATAAATTTTTTTCCCTCAGAAATCCACAACAAGGTGTAAAACAAAAACCAAACCCAACTGAAAGGCCGAAATGGACTCCTTTGCAATGTTTTTCCACCATAATAAATGCTAAGAAATATCAAGTTGATAAATAAAGGAAAGAATACTCTCCCAATACATAACATACACAACTTTCCTATAACAATCTATCACATTTCAAAGTCATCACAAACGGGTCACCTCAAAACCCCTTCTGAACAAGACTCAATCAATTTACCCAATCAAACCACATCATCAAACAGGGTTACACTAACCGTAAATTAAATAAAATGTTGGGTGCTCTCAAATCCTAAAATTTACCCAAGTAGGATGAATGAGACTACCTACCACTATTCCAAGACCATGGAGAAAAATGAATCACTAATTTGAGGTGACAAAAATGGGCTCCCCACAATAAGAGATTACTTAAAATTTCTTGAAACGGAATAAGGACACTAATTGGGGGAGGCCCTAACAGACTCACTAATATAAGGGGTAGAAAAAACATAAAGGATACCCATATTGGGTCTCCCACAATAATAACCATCCATTTAAACTGACTAGCATGGGCCGACACATAATGACCCCAAAAAATCAATAATTGGTGTGTTCGCACGATTAGTCTGCATGGTTTTGGAAACTGTGCACTAACCACGAAAAGCATTATGTACTAAGGAAAAACATCGCCCAGTTACATGGTCTATGGAATATAGTCATTTGGTAGCTACTTTCTCTTATCACAAAGTTCCATAGGTTGGTATACAGTTACTACAAACCATGCCCAAACTGTGCTCTTTAATCATCCAGTCCAAAATTTCCAACATTTCATCAAAAAACATGAAGAAAACTAAATGGGAAATGTATGAAATCAGGCTACAACATGCAAACAAGGTCCTCCAACCTCTACTACTGAACAGGAATAACTGGAAAAAGATGATGACATTAGAGGTATAAAAATTTCCCATAATTCATAATGAGGATAAGAATTTCTACAAAGGTTTAAATAACCATGGGATTTTCACTTACTATGTGTCAGCTAAAATCCAAGACCTCTGGTGGGAGATCAATGTGTTGAAGAATATTCAACCTTATAGTTAATCTTCGGAAACCCCATGTAAAAAACTTCGTCATCCAGTTCAACAAAAAAACTACTTTGTAACCCGTGATGGGTTTACCAATACGTAACACATTTCAAAACTCACTTTACCGAAACCTGACATTTCACTGATGTAATTGGTTTGAAGATGCCCAAATAACACCCCTTGTTTCCTCAAATGAGAAACAGAAATAGGAAATGATATATAGAAACATTCTCTTTTAAACAATGGATGTAGAAATATCCAAAAAGGAGACACACATATGAAAAAACAAAGACTCACAAAATATGGTACAACCTCAAATTTATAATTAAATGAGTATGCGACATCACAACACATCACCGACCATGACCAATGTGACTAATAGAAACAATACATGTAGGTGGGACTTATAAAATGTCCCCGAATATCGTAGAATTCCAAAAAATGTCCATGACAACATTTCATGACCATATTTCCAACACTGGTGGTTTAAAGTGAACTCCAAATTTGAAGAAACTACAAAGGACCTAGATGCCCTATTAGGCACTATCCGGGCACTCATCTACACTAACAACCCAGGACTAATTCCACCTACAACAAATCAGGTAAATTAAGATACAATGGATTATTTCTAACTTCCATGAGCACACTCCCCCAAAAAGAGGATCTACAATACCAATAAGGAAAAGGGTGTAGAATCTATCTAAAAAGATGGAGAAAAATATTTCTTATATTCGTCAACATGATGATTTTCTAGTTGTGCAACAATCGAGGTTTCATATCAATCTTGCACTAACCCTTAATGGCGGCATACCTTATCCAATGAAATACTCCAAGGACCCAACCAAGCTGCTCTATTTGTCAAAACATTCCCCAAACTAAAACACATCATGTGAGGGGACCCCCAAAAAATTCTTCCCAATCTTCTATCGATAGAGACCACTAACCAGCCCTTCAACCCAACTTACCAACCAAAAAAAAACCCAAAACATAGTTCAAAGAAGAGGTGTGATTAGACTCAAAAAATAACACAATATCAACATTCTCAAAAATCACATAGTACATACCCACAAAAAATTGTAATCAATATATCATTTTTTCATTTAAAATCATTTCTTTGAAAACAAATCATTCAACATTAAGCGTATTCACCAATGCTTCCCCATGGGCTTCACACATGCATGTTTCATTGCCACATTAAGAACCCTCCTCATATCCATCCCAACACTCGTCTAGTCATTCCATTCACTAACCATAGTCCTATAAAACCCCATGCATATGGTCTCTCAGGGATATACATAGGGTTAAAACAAAAATTTGGTCCACTTTTCAACACCAAAAGGGTCAACCGACACTTCCTTTTTATCAAGACATATAACCATGAGATCAAAATCATAGTTTACATCTTCCAAAACGTTTCAAAAAGGAAAAAAATTCAAATAATATCTCACTTTCATGTCATTAACATCAATTTCAAAACATCTCATCCAAATAAAACTCCTTTATATAGATTATAAAACTCAATAAGAAACACATTTTCAAAACCAACATTATCATATTTCATGTTTTCAAAAGAGGTGTAAATGTAACAGTTTCCATTTCAAAATAATTATAAAAATTCAGTATCACCGTTTCATTAATCATACCACTCACTCTTTATTGGAAAATCATTTTACAAAAACATTACGGTTCTTAAAACCAAGTCATTTTTACATTAAAACTAAACTTCTAGGATTTCAAAACAATAGGACACAGAGAAATGTGAGGGAAAACTAGTCTCAGCTGGTGACATGGTCATATGGTTGGAGGTCATATTCCAATCACTTCCCTGTAATGGGGAGTCTTCTATGGAAATATCCCTATCTCTACAAGGATTTCCAGGCCCTGCAAGTTCACTGAGACCAATAACCCAGCTCTCTTTTCATTTTCCTTAATCATCATCAAGCCAAGAAAACCAAAGGACTCAGATGAATCCAGACATCCCCTAGGGACTCGAATCCCATCATGAGGTGTGATGTCATGGCACAGTACTCATAACCATAACCTCAAGTCCTGGAAATCCTAAAATCGGTCTATCACAATTGTTCCCCATATAACATGACCTAAAGAGTTAACCTCCTTTGAAATCATTTTTCCAAACACCGGATTAGTTTTCCATCAAAACAAACACCAAAACCTGCCCATGGAAGGACCTGAAGGGCATTCCCAATCCCCACGGGCATGAAAAAGTTCCCGAGTATCATAAAATGTGAATTGTGAATAATTTACCCATGTTTATAAACATATAGTGACAAACAAATACAATAAAACAAATATGGATTTTTCAAACAAAAAAATCTTTTACAAAATTTCAAAACTAATTAACAAAATCTAAAAGAAATGTTTAAAGACCATTAAAAAGGAATAAAACCAAAAAAACCCAATAACCTCCACATTCCATGAGGCACCACCATCAAGACATCTCCACAACACTACATCATGATCGTCCACATAAAACCTGAACCATTTGCACAAAAACTGTACCAAAACCTGCAAAAAACAATAACCATGTTTATATAGACCTAATGGTGTAAGTAGTGTGTGAGAAATATAATAGTATGATACCAAAAATAATATATTCAATTTTATAAACATTAAATGATTAAAATATTGCATGTTTTCATAAACATGAAATGCCTGTTACAATTTCTAAAAGATGCAACATTAAAAAAAGCAGCTTTCTAGTGGGATATTTTAAAGAATCGACACTTTTAAATAAAATACCAACGAAACTAATTTTTCTAGCCAATCATAGTACATGTCGATGGTAAGAACAATGTATCTAATAATCACATGAAATGGAAAAATAACCTCTAAGCACTATGTCACTGTCTATCCCAGGAACTACGTATCTCGGTGAGAAAAACTATAATGATATTATTTCTTAGACACTAGTAAGGAACATACCAATAACCTAGTGGTCCTAAATAATCATTCTCATCAAAGTTTAGTTAGTGTTGCCATTTTAAATCATTATACATGAAACTGATCCAAAACACAATGGGATCACCATCATACTAGTACATGTCCACCCACCGTGATACCCGGGTTATCCCTTTTATTCAAAAACGTTCAACAAGTCATGAAATATAATTTTCATAGGAAAATACCACTTCCACATCATAGATTCACCAAAAATCCCACATTTACATAACACAAGTCACATTATCCCCCTTTTCATTCAAATTGAAGTTGAAATCAAACTCACACCAAAATACCTCACAACACATTTTTCACATCATTCAAAATTCATCAAATCCTTCAAATAATTTATAAAATCATTCCCATGATGTTAAAAATAACATAACAGACAAATAACATGATACAAAATACCCTTTTCATAATCAAAAATTCATTTTTTACATCACACTCACACAAAACTGCACTCAAACATGTTTCACACACACATCACAATTTCCTAAATCACATCGACAAATTACCAAACATTATCAAAAAGTTTGAAATAAAAAATAACCACTTTATCTTTCAAAAAATAATATTAGGTGAACACACTCACCAAAACAGTACATGAACATCCTTTTCCCACTTTCTTTAACCTAATAAAACATTTCAAATTTCATAAAACAAACCCATGTGGTATAATTATTTTTCACACACTAACAATTTCAAAACCATATTTAAAAGACATACTCACACCAATACCAATCAAAAACAAAACTAAAATCACTATAAATATAAATTAAAATACTCTAAAGTATTATAAAATCACCTCTAATAGTACAACAAAAGATGCAAATGATAAACTCACATTTCATAAAACACATTCCAGAGGCATAACATGCTTTTACACATGAACCCCATTCAAAACCCTATTTTAAACCCAAATCCACACCACGAACCTACAAAATCAGAACTAGTGTCCCAAAAAACATTTAGTAAACCACTTTCATATGTTATAAAATACACCAAAATACTACCTCGAGAGTTACGCATGAAAAACACACAATTTAATGCCAAAGTTAAACTATAAAATTAAATACATAACCAAATCCATAAAAACCATTTTTTACAGCACATACATCATTTGAGGAACATTAGAATTGGTAAATAATGTATGATAACTCATCAATAATTTCATACACAAGAAACCAACTAACTTTTTGTGTCGAAACCCTCTAAACATGATGTGAAATATGAAGCACACCACCACTGCCGCACAATGCGGTGAAAACCAACTCGAAACCACAATATATGACCAAAAGAACAAAAACTCAAACCCTATGGTCTAACCCTAACTTGTGGACATTTTCTAACGTCCTAAAAGAGGGATTAAACCCTAATGAAAATGGATGAATCCAAGAAGGAATCATTTACCTTGAATAATCGTCATGAAATCACCCTAAATCCACCGAGGGATGAATCTACAAGCAACAAAAGAAAATATAGGTAGTCTAGAATGAGATTATTAGGTTATTTGGGGACTGAAGTGGGGGATAAAGAGTGAAAATTTAAATGTTTATGAAATAATCAAATTGCATTCTCAAATCTAGATGATTTGAGAATCCCTGAAAGTTTCTCCCAAATCTACAGTCCAAATGAGCTCCCATGTGTCGGAATTGATTATGGGAGTGAGACTAGAGATGTTGAATTTTTTTGGAGGTATAATAACTAAAAAACGGTAAAAAATGATTTAGATATAGAAAAGGTAACAAAATAATTTAATGGAGGAAATGGGATAATGGGCTAGCTAAAGACCTTAATAAACCAAATCCAAATACTTCATTTTTATGGATTCCTAAGAGGTCCAAATGGATATGATGGATTTAATATACATGGGAATGACAATTTTGAAGTGTAATATGTGTAAAATGATAAAAAATGATGTATTATTGGTTTTTAAAAATATTTTAAAATCTAGAAATTAGATCACGATTTCGCACAAATTTTTAAAAACCCACTATTTCCACCAAAATTCACTAGAAACCCCTAAATCAATGTAAGAATGGAAATTAAATGAAATATTACATTAAAATAATTAATGGAAGTGACATATATGCTACCATCGCTATAGAATTATTGATTTTCAGCTAAATGTTCAACACTTTTCGAGGCCTAGCCCCAAATAACAGATAGTCGATATATGCTCCTAAACAGACAAGCATGATTACAATGAATCAATCCCCGAAAACTAATCTGTTTAGTAGTATTTCTAAAACAGATACAGAAATGAGTATTTTATAAATTAATACATTGATTTCAACATATTTTTTTTATTCTTTATAAATATGTTACTCTAAGGATAACTCTAATCTATATAGTGAAATCAAGGAATATTTTTCATAGTATGATTCATGTATTCCTAGAGAAAGAAAAAAATAAGGGTGATATCAAAATATCAGTATGGAAAAAATATAGTGGAATAAATAATTAATCAATGAGAAAGTCAATATAGAAAGGTGAATGACATAATAGATGTACATATGAAATATAGATAGTTAATAACTATAATCACATTCCATTAAAATACGTTGATAATGAAATATAAATATAGAAGGTTGGGAAACTGAAACCCATACCATTTAATCAATGAACTGAAAGTGAAATGTATCCATAGATATGTTGAAACATTATATCCTGGATGAAAATTATTTGAATCCAGAAAAATAAATGCATCCATATATATGTTGATGCAAAATATCTTGGATGAATAATATCGAAATATAAATGATGGAAATGCTTAATTATTGGATTCCATGTTTCCTAGGTACATTGTACGATCAATGTGAAGCGCTTTAATGAGAGAATTTATACAATTTAGGGTAAAACCCCATATAAGGTAGTTATCCATGTTACTCATCTGATTAGATGATCGATGGATCAAGGATCTATCTATAATAAGTCCCCACCCACGTCGTACCAGTCCAAAAAATTCCCCATCTATCAAATAATTGATTTAACAATGTGAATTATCTAATGTTAGTATAGATTAAGAGATCCATATTTATCATTATTATCCAAAGTAGTCAAATAACTGTCAAATTAGACACCATATATAAAATGGTATTTGATATAGAAATTAATAATATACAAGATAAGTGAAATGTATAATTTGGGGGAAATTCAATTTTCAATGATCGTAAGAGATAGAATATTTAAATGGGAATAACAATTAAATCAAGTAAGTGTATGTGAATAATATAATTTGAAAAATATATCAGAAAACATCCAGAGGAAGATTATGGATAGTATTAATACATCAAATCCCATTAGTAGTAAAAATATAGGGTTTTTGTCATTGATGACATAAAATAATATCTTTTAAAAATATTCTTGAATAAAGTATCCATTTATTTTTAAAAATCTCTTGAAAATATTTATATTTAAAAATTATCCTTTTTAAAAGGATTTTAATTGAAATCATAGTGGTTTAATCTATACATGTCATTTGAGGTAAAACATATTTAACTTATACGGCAAAAAGACAAATAATTCCTTGTTTAAAAAGCGACAAAATGGTTCCATTGAAAAATTGGTCAATGAAAAAAAGGTTTAAATATATTTTAAAAATAATTTTAAGATCATTTTTTAAAACATTTTAATAAAAAAATGTTTTCGAAGAAAACAGGTTCCCTATCAGAAGAATGAAATAAAGTCGTGTTTTTGTAAAATCGATTTCTAAAACATTTTCAGTACCAAAAGAAATAATGATTGGTATTATTAATTAAAAATGGTCAAGAATAATAAAATAATAATTAAAGGGGCATATATAATAATTTTTATAATATATCTACTAATGGAAATACCATTGAATGATCATTAATGTTATTTTTGAGGAAAATATTCTTTGAACATACCAAAGTGTCCAAACCCCAATTGAAATATTTTATAACATAATCGTAATGATGTAATAAAATTATATGAATTTTTAAGATATAATTTGTGTGAATATATTCATTATATATAATGTATATGGTAGTTCATTTACCATGTATAAGAAACTAGGTGCGTATGAAAACAACTAAACCTCAATAGAATGTAAATTAAGATGAAAATCACATACCGTGTGTTTCCTTTTGAGTGAATGCCATTTAAATTTATTTATAATAAACTTATGTCAATTTAATACTTTCTTCATAAAATTTTACATGTTTATATGTATTTTTATTTCACATATTACCATATTTTTTACAACTACATAGACAATTAAATTTTCATCTCGTGTTTCCGACCAAATTCAGTATACGTTTGAAAACAACTATTGTTTGTCAATTAGGGTAATATGCTTAATTATATAACATCTATATAATAATAACCAATATATAATTATAATATTTATACATATAATATAATTTAAAAGTCAATCATTAATTATGGTTTTGAAAAAGTGTATATGTTACAATCATGGAAGTGGTAGGTCGCAAGTACGCATGGGTAAAATTACCAATTTTATGTGATCATTATGAAAAGAAGGTATGTAACACCATATAATTTTATAATTAACATTATTTAATATATAGAATATTATTCTATCATAAATATATATATAAAGAATTATGTGGTGTAACACTAATCACATCATGTTGAGGAGGCGGCAGTCCACATGTCCACGAATATCATTATAAATTTAATAATTTGTGAATGAAAAATAAAGATATATATATATATATATATTATTTACATAATGATAATTAATTCATTAATATAAAATATATTTTTTCACATATGTTTAATTAAAACTGTCTTTATATGTTTCATGTTTAGTGTAAATGAATCACATTACATTGATGGGCGGTAGTCTACATTTCTTCAAATTATGTTATCGTTTTAACATAAAATAGAAATTATTAAAGGATATTTTAATACAAACATTAAATAATTATTAAGACACAATATATATCATAAATAAAATATATAAATATTTTTGCATCATATTGTCCACTATGAGAGGCGATTGGGAAAATTGAATAATCATCATTTTGTGATGCAATAGATTATTGTACAAAGAAACACTATGTACATTACCCATTAGATGGTGTTGTGTGTAAAATAATATCTAAATATCATAATTAATACATCCTAGAATATTTATTATACTGGTTATGTTAAACAATAAAATAATAAAAAGAATTTAGTTATTGTTTAATGGAAATGAAACTAGATATATTGAGAAAAGATATTACAATTTAATCATGTAACTTATTTTGGATCAAACAAAAGGCATACATGCAATGTATTCTGCCAAAATGTCTACTTCCAGATAGATAAGAGGGATTTTATTATACTATTTAGTAATATATTTTCCTTTATTACGTGGTTCTATAGGTGTGGAGAATTGGTAGAGGTTGTGGACTTTAAAAGGAATGGAAAACGGCTCACTTGATAGGATTACAGCGAAGATATGTGTGCACATGTTATAACCTAAATAAATTCATACCAAACCACCCAAAATATTTAATGGTAGGTTTATGGAATAAATATTTCCAGAAAATGGGATTGGACAAGTGGATAGGTCATTTTATTCCTTAAACATTGGTCTTTAGTCCAGTTTTATGTCTAATTACTCCTTAAACACTATAATTAATTTTTATCACATTCACTAATACTTTTTTGAAAAAAATGATGATACTATTAGGTAAAAAATATTATATTTATTAAATTATTTAATGTAGGATTTTCAATATTCTAATCATTGAAGCATAAAAATTAGGATTATGTTTATTCTTGCAGATAGACAGATTAACTGGTTTTAGTAGGAAAATGAGAAAAATATTTTTAAATTTTTATATTCAATTTAAAATATTAATATATTATAATGAAATAAATTGTATTAATAGAAGAATAATTTTTCCAATATTACATTAAAAAAATTACAATATATTTTAACATTAATAGTTATTTAAATGAAAAGGTTGTTTTCAACTAAAACGTATTATTTTTCACTATTCACTAAAAATGATGTTTCTTGGAATAATCCAAAATACTAATCCTAAGATAATTTGATCATTATTAATTCAAAATTAAGTTATATTTTATCAAATTTAATTAATATTAGTGTAAAAATTAATAATTAGAATCGGTTCTCCATTAAGCGGTGGTAAAACTGATATTATAAAAATATATATTTATTTGAGAAATATTGGGGTTTCTATTATGTTAATCATAAAAAAAATTATTGGAACAATATAAAAATTAATTTATTGAATATGTAAGATATTTATTACATTAATATCCTTCACTAATTTAACTAATTTAATATGTTACAGTAAAACAACTTCATGAGCATAAATATAGTTCCCTAAAAAAATATCCTTTTAAAATTCAATTGGTTGATATATTAATTTATAATTTATTTGTACCCAATGATTTTGTTTTATAATCTATATAATTTCATGAGATTTAATACTATTTATAAAGGCTAGTATATATATTATTATATTAAATAATATTGTTTTAATTGTAGGTTATTTATCAATTTGACTCAGTATTCTGTATAATGGAATTCATTTGAGAATGTCAATTTTGCGTGTAATAGAAACTATTAATGAAGGTCGTTATTGCATATGAAGCATGATAACTCAGAGTCATGTGAATTGAAAGATAACTTAATGTTTCATTCATTGAAATATATATAATATTTATTAAATTGTAAATATATTATAACATATAAAAATATTATAATACCTTATGTGCTAATTGTCCCTTGTCCTACATGCCATCAAATAAAAGGTTCTTACATTAGATTTTCAGGGTGTCACATTCTACCCAATTTGTTTTAATTGCACTATCACAATTTAAACTCAATATTGTTAATATTTTTTTTGATATATACTATATTTAAATCCCACATCGTGAGAAGATTTCATGAAACATACTCTATAAAAGAGGGAACGTAAAGTACAATGGTCACATGGAATACAATGTAACTTGGTCTATATGTAGGACAATATCAGTGGAATGTACAGATACTTACTTGGAGTAAAAATGTAAATATTCATATGATGTGAATGATGTCATCAATCAAAAATATCTAAATTATGAATGGGAATTTGAGGTCCATAAATCCAATAATACTTGATGATTTAGAAATCAATCAGTTCAACATAAATTTAGGTATTATGTTAACAATTTTATTTTTTATTCATTTTACTAATGCTGGGAAATCCTTTTACTGACCATGAATATAATTAAATAATATTATATGATAGGAATAATTCTTGTATGAATAATACTATCTTCTTTGTGCATTGATCATACTATAACTCATCACATTACTGAAAATATTAATTACCAACAATGGATTTTTTAATGCCTGATACACTAAAAGAACTTTTAATGAATGGTAAAGCCTATAAAAGAGTTACATGTCTTACTATTTGTCTTTAAAATATCTCCCAAAATAAATATGGTTAATAGATTAAATTCTAATCATCTGAAGTGTTGCTACTAGTTAATAAATAATATTTATTCGGTAAAATGTTCAATAAATACCATGTAATTTAACAAGGACATTGCATATGTTAGAGGTTGGAATGAAAACATTATCGACCTTTAGTCAGGGGTTCATGTCTGGCATCCTTGACGGATATGATTGGTTGTCACCCAAATTATAGGTTTTCCTTTTATAAAAACAAATTAATATAATTTCCATATATAAATATGATGTACATCCTTGAAATTAGATTAATATATAAATACCTACTTATCTAATATTTTTAATACAACCTCAAAACATAAATACCTCAACCATATTATTTCTGCATGGGTCCTTACTTGGTCTAGGGTATATCTATAATAACATTAGTTGTATTTTTAAATCATGATACTATATATTCAATAAAAAACACCTATGATTTCAGTTAGGTTACTAATTATGTATTCAATTCATTCATAATAGATTGTAATGAAAAGTGGATTATCCTATGCATATCCTCTAGGAGTGTCAAACTAAGTATGTTATAAGTAGTATAGTCATGTACCTGGTTACCCCAAGTCAAGCCTAGAACACCTTGTCAGATTTGTTACTCCAAGGTAAATCATTTCCAGAACCACGTCCACATGTAGTATTCAGACAAGGATGTATTTCCAGGAATACTAACATAATCTATACATTACAAAATTATTAGGTTTTTTCATATATAATTATTCAAATTATATATTTCTGTTATGTTTTCTAATATCGATTTCCCTAAATCCATTTCCCAAGGTTTCTAAAAAACCTCCCTATGGTACCAACTGTAGTAAAACAGCCCCAAATAGCCTAGAGACAGTGTCTGTTACTAAATACATTGGCATGATTATAATAAATCAATCCCTAAAAGTCCAACAAGATTAATAGTTTTGGTAATCCAGATAAATTAATGAGTCTAATAAAAATAAATACACTTATTACAATATAATTTTTTATTCTTTCTAAACAATGACTATGAGGATAAATCTAATCCATCTTGTAAAATCTGTGAATATATTTCACAGTATGCTTCATGGATTCCTTGTAAAAGATATATAATAAGGGTGTTATCAAATTCTCAGTAAGGATAAAATACTGGAGAATAAATAATGAATCGATGAGAATACTAAATATCGAAAGGTTAATAACTGCACTCATAATCCATGTAATCAATAAACTAAATTGAAGTGCGTAATAAATAAGGCTTGTTAATTACTAAAAGCACATGCCATTCAAAAATAAAGTAAAGAAAATATTAGTATTGAATGTAAGAAAACTAAAACACAATAAATTTATTCAATTTTCTAGAAATGATAAGTAACCATAGATATTTTGATTCATTATCTCATGGATTAATAATAACTAAATTTTGAAAATGAAATGTATCCATGGATATGACGATGCAAAATATCATGGATGAATAATATAAAAAATATAAATGAAATTATTGGTTAATTATTGGATTCTATGACATCTATTTACATTTTACCTTTACCCTCAAGACCTTTCATAAGACAATTTACAAATATAGCATGAAAATCCATCTAATGATGGTGGCCAAATGACTCATCCAGTGAGACTACCGATGCATCAACGGGCTATCTATAACCAATCCATTCACATGTCGTACCAGTATAATACATTCCTCACATATGAAAAAATATTTTTATAAATGTGGATTATCAAATATCTATTTGGAGGAATATATATGTATTTATCTATATTAACCCATATTGTTATGTAAATATCATATTAAACACCATATGTTAATTGGTATATTGTTTAGGAAGTAGTAATATCCATGAAAAATGAAATGAATACTTTTGGGGTAATTCAATGTTCAATGATCATAATAAACAGAATATTTTAAGGGAACTAATAAATAAATCAATAAGTTAATGAAAATACTCTCCTCGACCATATAATTCATAAACCATCTAGATTAATATCAATGATAATATGAATACAAAAAATCCCATATGGAGTAAAAATAGAGTGTTGTTATCACTGAAAAAAATAAAATAACATCTTGCCAAAATATTCTAGAGAAAAATTAACATTTATTTAGAAAACTTTTAAGAAAAATTTTATTCTTTTAAAATAAACACTCTGAAAAGTTCATTTAAAAAAATAATAGCAGATGAATTTGTACCTGTCTTATGCGATAAAATGAATAATTATTTTTATGGAAAAAGGTTAGAAAATACCTAGTTAGGAAAGGGACAAAAAGATTCATTTGAAACATCAGAAATGAAAAAGGGGTAAAAATGGATTCCAAAAAACATTTTAGGATAAATTTTTGAAACATTTTAATAATAAATTGTTTTTAGAAGAAAATTGGTTCTCCGACTAAAGAGAGAAGTTATGTCGGGTTTTCTGAAAAACATTTTTAAAAAAATTATGAGTACCAAATAATTGAATATTGGTACTAATAATTGAAAATTGTCATGAATAACCATATAATAATGAAAGGGATATATTTAACATTTGTTATATAATTTTCTCTAATATAAATACCATTGAAATGGCAATAATGTTATTGTTGAGGAAAAAATTATTCAAACAACCCCATGTGTCCAATTCCAACTTGAAATATTTTAAAACATAATCTGTACGATGGAAAAAAATTAAATGAATGTTTTATGAGATTAATATGATTAATGATATATAATTTAATGTTTAGTACATATACAATGAACAAGAAACTAGGTGCATACCACAACAATTAAACCTCAGTGGAATGTAAATTGACATGAGAATCCATTACCTTGTGTTTCCTTTTGGGTTAATATCCTTTAAATTCACATATAACAAATTAGATTTCATTTCATTCTTTACTCATAAAATTTTCCTTGTTTATATTTATTTTTATTTCAATTATTAAAACGTTTTTTTAACTAATCAAACAATTAATTTTACATCAGGTCTTTTTGACTAAATTGATATTTTGTGTCAAAACAACTATTGTTGGTCAACAATGGTTATAGGGTTCCTTATATAAAATATAACGAATAATTACCATTAAATAATTATCATATTTATAAATAACATGTAATTTTAAAATATATTATTAAATATGGTTATGAAAAATGGATTATGTTACAATAATAGAGACAGTAGGATGAATGTACGCATGAGTAACAATCCCATTATAAGTGATCATTGTGGAAATAAGGTAAGTAAAACATCTCATTTAAGAATTTTTATTATATAATAAATTCCATATTATTTAATCACACATACATATATAATGAATTATATGGTGTAAAAGGAAACACATCATGTTGATGAGGCGGCATTCCACACATCCACAAATAACATTATCACTTTTATGTGTTGGAAAGTGCAATAATGAAAATGATATATATATATATATATATTATTTTTATGGAAATATAATTATTACATTAATATAATATAGTTGTTTTATGTCTCATATGATTAATTAAAACCATCATAATGGCCACCATAGGAGGAGGTATGGACAAATTGAAGAATTGTCGTTTCGTGAGCCATTAGTTTTTCAAACAGAAAAACATTATGTATGTTACCCATTATCTTCTTTTGTCTGTAACTGTAGGATGAAATATAAGAATAAAAAACATTCTAGTATATTAAGGATACTTATTTTGTTACACAAAAACTAAATAAATAGATTTTAGGGGATGGAAAATGGAAATAAAACAATAGAGATTGAGAAAATACATTACCTTTTAATAGGGTAACTTTTTTTAGCTTAACCAAAATGTATCCATAGAATGTCTTAAGAAAACATTGATGCTTATTTTTAGATTGAAGTTATTTGGGGAGAATTTTGGGGCATATCCTAGCCTAACTATAGAGGTTGGAGAGGCGGTTTGACTGGGTAGTGGTGGTGGCCTTTTATAGAGAATGAAAAGGACTCACTTTGTATTCATGAAAATAAGTTAGTTGTTCGCATGTTATTACCAATAAAAATTATAAAAAACCTCCAAGACTCAATAATTGAAGCTTAATGGTAGAAATATGTCACTTAAATGGGTGTTGGACTAGTGGATTGGTCATTTGGGCCCTTAAACATAGAGTATTAGTACACTTTTAAGCATAATTACACCATAATCATTGTAATTAATTTTAATCAATTTTAGTAGTCATTTGTTTATTAATTATTATTAACATAATAAAACAAATTCACTATTATAATGGTGTATTTCGTGTTTTCAAAATAAAAATCACAGAAGTGGCAAAATTACGATTAAACTTAATCTTGTAGACTAACAAATTTACTAGTTTTAGTAGCAATATTTTAAAAAGATTGTTTTGTATCAATTTAAATGTTAAATTGATTATAATTAACTAAATTGTATTAATATATAAACAATTTATCCAATGTGACTTTAAAATAAATTTAAAATATAATTTTACATTAATAATTATTTAAATGAAAGGTAGTTTTTATAAAAAAACGTAACATTTTTCACAATTCACTAAAAATGATGTTTCTCAGGAAAATAAAAAAAATAATACTAATATAATTTTAATATTATGAATTGAAAATTTTGTTTACGTTATCCAATTAAATTGAAAATATTTTCAAAATTAAAATTAAAAACGGAATATCCATTAAATTGTGGTAAAATTTCCTTTATTAAAATAAAGATTTTTAAGTGAAATATTGGGTTTTATCATATATAATGCTTACCAGTTTTATTGGATAATTAAAAAAAATTATTTAATATATATTTAATATATTTATTACAATAATATCACCCAAAAACAATAATTTATTTAATTTTTTAGGGTAAAAAATAATTTTGAATATAAAAATAGTTCTCTATAAAAATAACCTTGTAATATTCAATTGGTTCTTCAATTAATTTAGAATTAATTTATAACCAATGACCTAGTTATATAAACCATATATTTTCATAATTTAGTGAATACTATTCATAATGTAAAGTTAAAATTTATTATATTAAATAATAATGTTTTAATTACAAATTTTTTCTCAGCAAGACTCAATATTGTGTATAGAACAAGCTATCAATGATGGTCGATTTTGCGTGTAACACTAGATATAGATGCAGGTCATTATTGGGTCCGATGTATCCTAAAGTAGTTTTTTATTTATTTCAAGATAACTCAATGTTTTTGGAGTTCAAAAATATAGATTAATTTTTAAATATTTAATATATTATAATGTATACATATATTATATTTCCTAATGTGCATGTTGTCGCGTGTCGTACATCCCATCAAATACAATGTTCTTACTTTAGATTTTTCAGGGCATCACATCAGATAATTATATATTATTTCATAAGAATGATATTAAAGTTCAAATGTTTTTTTTGTATCATATCATTATTTTTTTTGTATGATAAAGCTGATATAATATTACTAATATAATCAATAATCAATCAACATTTTCTCAGGTATTTAAAAAGACCGTACAAAGTGAAAAATGATCTCTTAATTATATGTAATAAAATTACATAAATCATCACCTATATATATTTATTTGAAATTATTATATATCACAGTAATATAAAATAGAAATATTCTTTTTTTTATAATTATATTTCTAATAATCTATCACATAATAATCCATTAATCAATGTTTGTTCATATTTGGGTCAGTTTAACCAGTTATATAAAGAATATTGTGCATTAATATTTTAGATAGATATGAGAAATTATTTATTGGTATTATATAATATAAATATTTTGTTTTGTTTTTGTTTTTTATATGACATAAAAAAATTACACATTAATTATAAAAACAACATTCATTCATTAAAAATCACAAAAACCTGACGAAAACAAATTTTATCCTCATGGATCATAAACAATAATACCCTAAAATCAAATTATAGAATTTAATACTATCATGTAACGTCTATTATTATACTTAATATGATATTATATTGATTTAAATTGTGAATGAATATTTTACCAACACCATGTTTTGGTAACTAGTTCAAATCATTAATCCTTACATACACATGGTGTGGAAAATATAAAAAAACTAACATATATATATATATAATAATTATAAATGTGGGATATAAATTGTTATAGTTCTGAATAATTTCATTGGTTATATATTTAATAAACGTTATTTATATTTTGGAGATTCGGTTCATGTGTAGGATAAATGAGCATTGGGGTAAGGGTTACATTTCAAATTCATTTCTTTCAAAAATGATTGTGGTTATGAAAATAATTTCATTTATGTAGTGTATATTATTATTTTTTGAGATTTAATATCACAATAATATTTATACATTAGTATTTAATGTAAAATTATTTTCTCTTTCTTTTAAGAGGTAATGATTAAAATGTTACTCAAGCCACAAATTTTATTTATCAGAACCTCTAATTCATTGAGAATTGTTTATAGCATACACCATGTTTTCATTTTTAGGGGGTATTTACCACCCTTTTATAGATCCTTATCATATTTTTTATTCATGTTAATTACTAAACCAAATCATATAATTTTAATTATATATATTTTACTTAACTGTTACCCTAGTTTTAATTATTTTTTGTAACCCAATTTTAATTCATTATGTTTTGATCCTCCCATTACATTTAAATTTTTGTACATAATAAAAATTTATTATATTTATTGGTAATATTGTTTTAAATGAATATGAATTTCTTTGAAATAAATCACATTATTTAAAATTTTATTACTTCAATTATTATGTTTCTCATATGAAATTTTGAAAATTTTAGTCTCTTTTCCTCAGGTGATATAAATTAATAACGAGATTCTTTCATCCAAATGGGGTTATCCCACCCAAATTATATATTGTTTCATAATTTATCTACCACTAATATATAAATATACTTTCTTTCAAAATAATTTTTTGGTACGCTTTTAAAATGCCAGTTTTGAGAATTGATTTCATAAAATAAAAAAGGGTTTTCATTTTCCATTCATAAGATTTTTCTTCCTCTATAATTTCATCAAATATAATACTAATTTATTTTTACTATACTATTATTCAATAATATTAAAAAAGTAAGGGTTTACAATTTATTTTTACATTGAATATTAAAAAATACATTTAGAAGGGGATGGTGACATCATCTTTTACATCAATGCTACAAATGATTTTAAAAAGTCCATTTATATTTTAACATCAATTTAAATATTCATTTCCAAAATTATTGACCGTATTATATATTTTATTTCACTATTTATAATCTAACTAGTATTAATTTTATGGGGCAATAAACATAGGTAACCAAACTATCCAATTCTTACTTTCTTCTTCTGTTGTATATTTCAATAATTATTTTGAACAGATGATTTTAAATTATGCCAACATCTTTCATGGTTTCCATTGTTACATTGGGAAATGTTTCATTTGAAACTGACAAACTTATTTCACTGTAAGGATTATGATCATGTTCTTATAGTATTAACATACCCATACACTTATTTATCAATATAGTGTCAACATAAAAATTTGTTGACCCCTCGGACCTAGATGAAACATAGGATGTACCTCAAACATGCTAGGCCACATGGCCTAAAGTGCATCTCTGTGAACACAATAAACATCCGACTAGTATAAAAGGCATGTCGTATGTCTGTGGGGACACTATACCATCATTATCAGTGTGAATAAAATTAAGTAATTATTATTATAGGAAGATATAGGAATCACTAAGTAAACAAATTGCATAGTGGAATGAGAAAATGAAAACAATAACTGAAATAATTGGAATCACATACAATAGATTATGATGATAAATTTATCCTCAATGTAAAAATGGAAAAAATTGATAAAAATTATAATGAATACTTGAAAAAATAATAATATAGTAAAGGAAATAGATATTTTATCCCAACCATCCTGAGCTATAGCTCGGTCATCTGCTACCAGCTTCATCCACGAAAGGAAATCAATAATGTGTCTGGAGAATAACACTTCTATTTTGCAACACCTTCATATATGTAATCTTTCTTAGGTTCAAAAAATGGTTCTTGGAGGGGCAATAAGATAAACCTTATTGGGATGCCATAAATCGTTTATGTTACATCCGACCCATGTAAGGGAAATATAATAGTGTACATGAATGCATATAAATATTGTTAATAGGTACAATGTCACTAGATACCCAAGTACCCACATTATCCCTCAACTGGTGTTTGAACTTGTACCAAGTTAATCAATTAATTAATTCCAATTTATATTAATAGGTCATGTGAGGCATATCCATCACTAAAATCTCCTTGTGATAGTATATATAGTGAATTTTTCATGATGTAATAAGAAATCCATAATTGATAATTAATATGAAGTGGTTCAATTATTTTAAAAATGTAAACCTAGACCTCAAGGACAACTAACTCATTAGTAATTGGTTATTTTTAAGGGGTTAAGAATGTAATAAAAGGAGATTCATCCAAGGGATTTTGATAATGAAATTTATAACAATGTAAAAGAAATACATCCAAGGTAAAATGGGATATAAGAAGTGGTCGGGTCAAAGAATATAACGAAGGTACCTCATGTTACATTGGATCCAATATTTATATCTAAAGAATCTTGTAATAGTGATGAAGGGATCCTACAATGTCATACCATGCATCCAATGGTAGGAAAGTATCAGGTTCTAGGGTAGCTCTTACAGAAGGAAACATGTATCCTTGAATTAGAATGATGTCCTTGAGTACCAAAGTTGTTCCCTCAGGAATACAAGAGCTAACACAAATAAAAAAATTCATATATATATATATATATATTTAATTATCCATTTTCTGAAATATTCACCTTAAATTTAATACACTACAATTAAATTCATCATATAATAACTATGATATAAATGAATTCACTTGGTTCAACCATTTACTTTTATTTGTTTTACATGGCCATGCAGCTTGCAACATTTTAAATAAATCCATGTAATTCATGTTCAATTAATAAGGTCCACTCCTCTACCTTCCAAAAATATGGAATGTTGTTCTATGAACATTCAACCAGATATTCATTTACATTTAATTGGTCCAATTCTTACCCTTAAGGATGCTTACCATTATATCATTTGAATGAATTACATAATTTTAAGAAATTAACATAGGCATGTCATGTACATGTGGAAATGTACAGGAAATTAATAATTTAATAATTCAATGGGCAACTAATATATAGAGGACTACCATTATTTAACAAAATATCATACACACCCATATAGTGGTTGAAAACTCTCAAAACACTAAAAACCCAATTATAGAATACTACCCTAAATGGGGTGTCTTGAGTTGTTTACATAACCACAATGAACCAATCACATTTAGGAAAATATCATAATCATATGATTATAATGAATAAATCCATGGAATATAAATTCCATAAATAACACTTGATGAAATCGGTGGGCCCCACATATCATTTCAAAAATCATCAAACTTGAGGGATTAGATATAACCCACCCACATAGTACTCATATAAATATACTTCTCCAGTATCAGCCTCTAATATGGTTTCTACCAGAGTAGATATGAGAAAAGAGAAAAAAAATTACATATCCAACATTATGTCAAGATTAATAGAGATGAAAAATAGAATAAAAGAATCGAGTATACACAATTGTGATTCCAATGTGATGAATTGATTCTCAAATGGATCATGAATGAAGGATATCTATTTATTTCTATGTTAGGACTTCAAAAATATAAAAAATTTGAGAACATATAGTTCTTCGGACTATAAATTAGATTCTGGAAGAATGGATATGTTAGTTATATCATTTAGGTATGGAATGTAAAATTAAAAAAAAAATTAACTTGTGCCTGGTTTGGCTGTATGGTTTCCTAAACCGATCAAAAAATATAGTTGGGTACCTTGATAAATGGGGGTGGTCACATAGTGGGTCACAAATATGGAAAAATTAGGTACCTTATTTGCGATACGTATCTTTAGAAAAATATTGACCATTTACATGGCTAAGATTAATTGTTCATGCCCCCCAAACAGTTTACTCAAATCATTTGAGATGACTATTTTTTCCAAAAAAACATCTGTTCTGGCCATTGAATGAGACCCCAAAACCCCTAGAGATTCTATAATACAATATGTATCTATATTATTTAAAAAATATATAATTAAAATTAAATTTAAATGATCTATATCTTAGTAAAAAACTAGGTTCTTATAGTCTACCCACTTAAGGGAACTCATCACTGAGTTCAGATTCCAAGGGAGGTGAAACACTGCCAAAGGCTAGCTCTAGAAACTAGGCTTTATGTTATCCTCCCACTCCAATGTCTTGTCCTACATGTGAGAATTATTTCATATCACCTACACAAAGGGAAATACTAGCCTTGTATAGCCATCATTCTCCAATCAATGATACGCACTAGATACTCCTCGAAGCTAGCATCTTCATCAACCTATAATTCCTCGGGATCAAAAGTATGGGATAAGTCATCATGATAATGGTGAAGATGTGAAATGTGAAATACATGGTACATAGAATAGCACCTATGAGGTAGTAAAAATTGATAGGATACTATCATAACTCTTACTAAGGTGTCAACAAACCTTATATAATGAGGTGAAAACCTCCAATACTTCTGTAACCATCTATACCCTAATGTGGGTGACACTCACAATAAAAAATGATCTTGGACCTTGAACTATACAGGTTGTCAATGGTGATCGACATTATATTTCATTCTAGACTGGAAAATATCCATTTTCTTCTTAATTATATGAACATGCCCCAAATTCTCATATATAAAAAGATGACCTAGTATGGATACCTAACATTCCAATAGCTAGCATAGGGGTTATTGGACCAACCCACCAAATAATGACTCAAATAGATCCATTTGAACTATCACATGAAAGTTGTTAATGTTGGTGAAATGAATGAGAGTGGTATGATTTTCCCAAGAACAACTAACATCAATGAAACATGACAGAAGAATGTACTCTATAACGGGCATCATCCGTTCTAACATCCGAACAGTTTGAGGGTGAAAAGATGTTCATAGAAGCACTTGTGTACCCATATCTTTTTTCATTTCCTTCCAAAATCATGATGTGAAAAAAGATTTCATATCTGAAAAGAGTGTATGTGGGATCCCATGTAGTATTTTAGTATCAGAGACATATTGTCGTTCCATCTCATCAATTGAGAATGTATTCTAAATTGGTGTGATGTGGGTTTCTTTTATTAGTTGTTAAATAACTACACATAAAAAGTCTCTACCTCTTGAAGATCTATTTATGATGACAATGAAATCCATAATAATATATTCCAATGAACATTCTAAAAGTGTAAGCAGTTGTAATGAGGATTCGTGTATCTGGTTCTCTGCTATCAACTACTGACAGGAATAACACCTAGGGATAAAGCATTTTATCTAACATTTATTCCTAGGAAACAAAAACATACATCACATATCTCGATACATTTTGAAGATTTAAGGATGAAATTTCCATGGTGAAGCACGAGAATCTTAAATAAAATCCTACCATATATCTTTAGAAACCTGTACACACTCATGAATATTCTAGATTTCATCTCCATCCATTGAACAATTGTGAGTTGGGATAACCCCTTATATACTCACAGAGGGAACTAATCACTTAGGATCAAAAAAAATTCTTCCCTTCCCCTTTACATGGAGGGAGGAGGAAAATTTCATTTATGAGAGGTTTGGCATCTCTTGTATATCACGAATCTCTAGATAAATCTAAAAAAAGAAATAAATTAACATTCATTCATCACTAGCCTTATGTAAGGCATGTTTCTTAGTTTTTTTTGACTAAGTGTATTAGTGAGTACGTTTCCATTTCCAGGCATACAGGCAACCTCAAAATCATTGTACTGTGGGTATTTGACCCATCTTCACTATCTGGGATTCACATCATGTTTTGAAATTATATATTTAAGGATCATGTGTGTTCGGTACAACAAAAAACACTCACCCATAATATAGTGTCTCTGAAAATGTTTGGCATAGAATATATCTGCTTTCTCAATGTTGTGCATCAATAAATTTCTCCCATGATGCCTCAACTTTTAGAATCTATACACAATGAATCAATACTCCTAAATTATCCCTTCTCCCATGTAGATTCCTAATGAGTCACATATTTTGATATAACATCTTCTAGGATCTAGAAGAATCATAATTGGGGCGGATACAAGCATCCCTTTAAACATCTAAAAGGATTTATCAAACAAATTTAACCACATGATCTTAACAACATATTAATAAGGGTAGTAAGTGGTGATTTAAGGATTGAGATGTCCCATATCATACACTTGTAATAATCATCCATCCCTTATAAACATTCCATATCAAACAAATTTTAGTGTTTCTCCTAAGAAACCACCGCACTCAGCTTCTTTGGGTAAAAAGAGACTACCTATTATGAGATACTATTACCCAATATGTGAAATTTTTTTACCTATAAAAGGATCATAGAATAATTAGCATAAATATGATGCTCCCTATGTGTACTCAGAATAATTTCTAGGTGCGTGGAATGGTCTCTATAAATGTGAGAATACAACAAAATTCCGACCCCAATGACGATGAAAAAAGAATCCAAATAGTGGTGGATCACCCTATTCATTAAATCCATGAAAATGAAAGTCATGTTCATATGACCAAACTAAATTAATTGATACTCATACAAACCATACCTACTACATAATGTATTATTAGGTATGTATGGTGGTCTTACTCTCACCCGATGATAGCACAATCATAGGTCTATCTTTGAGAAGAACCTATCTCTTCAGATCTTGTCAAAGAGATCATCAATTTGATGTAGTGGAAACAAATTATTGGTATTAATATGTTTCAAATGTCTATAAACCACATAATTATTAATGGTCCCATCCCCCTTTTTTGAAATAGGAATGGGAGAACCCCATGAAGAATTTTTGGCCTATATGTAAACTTTCACATCCATGCCCCCTAACTACTGCTTGACCTCCTGGAACATAGTAGGTTTTATCCTATATGATGGAATAGAAACATGAACTACTCGTGAAAAGATATAGATAATAAGCTCTACCTCTATTTTAGAAGTTAAGAAAAATAATTCATCACTAAAAAATATAAAAAATCATCTACTACTAGAGAGAATTTAATCTATAATTAACCTTGATCCTCTATGAAGAGATTGAAAATATGGGTTATTATATCACATATCCCATGATTCTTTTGTCTTTCTTTTCTATCCAAGATATCCCACTAACAAATATGTAGATAAATTCTTCTATATGGTGATGTAAAAGATATCATGAGACAATAGAAGTCTACAATAACCATGATAAAAAACCAAGAAATTCAACCATAGAATGACATCAAAAACTATTATCTCGAGAAAAAAGAGATGTTATATTAAAGGGTAACTTTCTACCTCAAGGGGAAAGTCCCTACATAGGAGTATTCCCTTTGATCATACATTTAATGGTGTATCTAGGGTCATAACACCATATACCAATTGTAATTCCATCCAAAGGATTTCTACAATAGATAAAGAGATGATAGATTGTGAATAACCTATATAAAATAATGAAGATACTATAGTGGAGGCTACTATAATATTAACATGTAATGGGGATTGTATCGTAACCTAATCTTCAGGTATCAGCTATAAAGCATGCTTCTGTCCTGCTCCACAACCCTGTGAAACAACTAGAGTACAAAAATAAAAAGAATTTTTTTATACTAGTGAACAGTTGGATGGAATCCATGGACATGACCTTCTCATTGACCATTCCTATATGTTACAATCTAAATCCCCTCATGAAATGGAATAGAAGAACATTCTTCCAAAGGGGGAGCTGATACTCATCATCTTCCAATTCATGCTGAAGGAATGGTCTGACAGAAACACTAATAATACCTCGTACGACCACAAGATTGGTAGTCTAGTGGGTCTCTATCACACAAAGAATTTAGTTTCCATATACATTTTCACAGGTGTCACGGTATAGAGCTACCTTCAAGGTTACCCTTTCTTCCACTACCCTGATGAGAAATGTCGGGGGAATGCATCCTTCCACCGAAAGTTAAACTATCCTAACATGAAATTGGTCCTCTATTCCCATAACTATCACGTTACCTCATGTTTCACTCAATGATAAGATCCAAATTTATTATATGAAAAGAGGTAGGATGAGGAATTACATTAATTTAACTACAAATGTAATACTGGACCCATCCTTGAACCGTGTAGAATGTGAAATATTATCACTGTTTGAAAGATGTGAAAAGTGAAACAACTTCATCGAATCAGATGAATACTCGATAAATGACATAGAACCCAACTAAATATGAATAAAATGAATGTAACTATCAGCTCTCATCATCTAAGGAATGAACTGATCATATAAGGTATTCTAGAACTCAATCCATAAAATTCTCTTATTACAACTAGCATAGGTAATCAAATCCCACCATTGAATGGGAAAATAAACATACATGTAAGTAGCATGTTTTACCCTCTGATCGGGAGGAATATTTTGAATCTCAATTATAGATAATATGAAAACTATCCTAGTATCATCCACCAATAGACTACCACCCCCATAGATGTTTGGATGATGCTGCAACTAGAACTCAAGAGTCAAATTATCCATCATAGGTGCAGCTCGTGGACACCATGCATGGAATACATTAATGTAATAATCAATCATGGAGTTTCACAAAAGTTCCTAGAACATATAAAACATGATACACCCCATGTGTCACTCATAATAAAAAGACTTATATCCAATGTCCCAACATGTCTGGATAATTGATGCCACCACCTTCTTGGCATGAAACAAGAGGATATCATTGTAGCCCCGGTCTACAAATTCCATCTACATGCCTCAAAACGACATAAAAGAGTAATGATAGAATAAATATAGGAAGATTAATGTATGAAACTCAGTACCCAATGAATACTACCCAAACTACCCACTTAGAAAACATGTTTTATGTAAGTTCACAAATATGGGTTTTTGGGGTTCTAAAAGATGAAGGCTCAATAGTACCTTTCCTCATCATTTATTGGAAACCAGTTCATTTAATTTTATATTTAATTAATAGGATCTCTCTGTTAACTTTCATGTACATGAAATGAAATGATAATGATTTCAAACCATTCCTCTTTTATTTTTTCATTTGGTTATAAATTTTATCAAGGATCCTTAAAAATGGACTGTTATTCCTAGTGAATAAGGGCCCATTCTCTTTATCATTGAGATTAACAGCCACTTTAATTTCAAATAAAACGATTGATTTAGTAAATTTATTATTCCATCTCAAAATTTCCCATAATAAATCATTAATTGAAATACAAAATCGCTCAATGAAAACCAAAATGAATAAAAATCATATATACAAGAAAGGCTCACTCAATAATAATATGAATATCTAGCAATTCATGTAGTGAAATGAACATATATGGAATAAAAATTATCATGACATATAAATTAATGGTACATATAATGATGCATGTAACAAGTATCATTTCCCTCATATGATCAGCCCAAGGATGGAAATAAATTCTTAATTAGAATAATAATAAAGAACCTCACACCATATGTGTGTCACAAAACAATTAAATGATATCTTCTGTAATCATAAAATAATTTTAATTTTTTTTGAAACATAGAAATTACCCTGGATATGGGTCCCCGATGACCATTTAGAGTTTATGAACTAGACATAATAATTTTTAATCTCTATACTACTGACTCCAAATAGAAAATAAATAAAGGAAACCACATTGATACCACATTATGATGTTCAAGACTTAGATGCCACTAAGTATGTGCCCCGATATTTGTGATCCACAAGGCCTCAAGATAAACTCCCAGAATTCCAGAGGCTAGTAAATAGCAGTGGGGGCCTAGGGTGTGCATGTGAGGAGACTAATCCATCATTTCCATACTGTTGAATAAAAGATATTTACAATCATAGGTAAATAATGGATGCAATAAGTAAATGAAATGAATATTGGGAAAGGAAAAGTATAACTATTACTGAAATAACTCGAATAACATACAATAACTATTGAGGATAAATTTCATGTCACATGAAAGTTAGAAAATGTGGATACAAATTTGTAGGAACATAGGAAAAACCATATGTAGATAAGTATATACATAAACCATCACAAGAATCCTAAGCTACAACTCAATAATCTGCTACCAGCTCCATCCTGACCCAATAATCAATAATATGTTTGAAGCATTACACTTAGATTTTTCGATTCCTACATTCATGTAATCTTCCACTGGTTTGAAAATCATCCCAAATATGGTGTGAGATAAATCTAAGTGGGCCCACACCAGCAGTGCCTATAACATCTAGCCTGTGTAATGGAAATTTAACAGTGTTCATGAATTCTTATATATAAAGTAAAATTGTAAAATGTAACTAAATACCCAATTTTCTGCTTATGCATTTTATTGGTGTCTAAACACGTTACTAGTTGATCAATTATGTACTTGCCAATTTATAATAATAGGTCCAATGATTAACAATTATAAATGACATCACCTCGTGATAATATAAATAGGGAAGGTTCCAAGATGTAATAATGAAGACCATAATTGATCATTAGTATGAATTAGTTCTATAGTATTCATCCATGAAACATATACCTCATGGTCCACTAGCTCAATAGAAAATGAGTTTAGGTATGGGGGTAAGAGTTTCATCAAAGGAGAATCATCCATGTATTTCACAAATTAATATTTCTAACTGATTCCATGGAATACATTGAAGATAAAGAGGTCGATTAGAATTGGTTGGGCCCAAGGATATAAACAATCCCCTAAAATCATTCTAGATCCAATGATTTTATCCAAAGAATAATATAATAATAATTAAGGGGTCCTACGATGTCATACCAGGCAACTAATGGTAAGAAATGATCGGGTTCCTAGTTAGGTTTGACAAAAGGAGGCCGACATCCTTGAATTGGTATGATGTCATCGAGTACCAATGACATTCCCTAAAAAAATCCAAGAGATGGCATATAACAAGATTCCTTATAATGATTTCAAGGCCAATGTTCATAAAGGTTCACCTTATATTTAATTCACTATAATTAATTTTTTCATATGATAACAATGACATTAAAAAAAATCACTTGGTTTGTGCATTTCCTTTCATTTGTTTTAGTATGACATGTAGCTTGAAACCCTTTAATTAAATTCTTGTATGTCAAGTTCAATTAATAAATAACACTTGATTTCCTTCTCTGATCATGGAATGGATTATTTCAGAAGTGAAACTAAACATTCATTTACAATTATTAAGTCCAAGTCACATACTCAAGTATGCTTACCATAATACCCATTGAACTAATTTCATATATTAATGCACATACCATAGGTGGGTATAGTGTATGTGAAAAGTTTTAAGCTATTCACAATTTCATGATTCAATAATAAATTAATATAATGAGGTTTACCATTAGTTTTCCCAAGCATGAACACACCCAAATGGTGACTGAAAAAAATCAAAACACTAAAAACCTACTATGGAATATTACCCTTCAGGGGGTGTTAATAGATTTAGAAATAACAAAACTAAAATCACATTTACAGAAATTGCAAAACCATATGGTTATATGGAATATAATAATGGAATATAAATTCAAAAAAGGCACCTGATGAAATCTGAGGGCCCCACAAGTCAATTATAAAATCAATGAACATGAATGTTGAGTTATAAACCACCCACCTAGTACTCATATCACACTTCTACTGCAGTATAGGCCTCTTATTTGAATTGGATCAGAGTAGGTCTGAGAAAAGAGAAAAAACACTTACACCATGATAATTAGTTCAAGAGTAAGAGATGCGAAGAACTACTAAAAAGGACTCAAGTACATTCTATTGTGCATCCATATTTCAAAATAAAGATAGAATAGATCCTTGATAATAATTATATATTAGTTCTTAGGTTAATCCTTCAAAAGAACTTAAAATTAGTGAAAATGGATATAATCCTGCTAGAAATAGGAGTAGGGAAGAAGGGTTGCGTTAATTAGATCATTAAGGAAAAAAATGTAAATTTGCTAAAATTCAAGACTATGCATAGTTCATCCACACAGGTTTCCAACTCGTTCAGAAACCATGCATGAGTACATGTAGAAAAGGTGATAATCGCAAAGTTAGGCTGAAAAGTTTGAGAAATCATACTCCAACCATGTTATTTGGATTTTCCTAGAAATTCTATCTTTCTTCACGGTTTAGACTGTCCATGTGTCCTCATATGGTTTACTATATCCATGTGACATAACCATTTTTTCAAAAGGCTAGTTTCAAGATTTGAAAGAGCCTTGTAAACCCCTGAGATCTTTATTAACCCATTAGGTATCCATATTATCTCTAAACTAATCCATTAGGGAAAATTTTAAAGGATCCATACCAAATTCAAAATTTGGGGTTCTTACAATTTTACACATTTCTTATTTTGTTATTTTTACAATGAAATAATATGACTCTGTTGACATGGGGAAATGAATTAACATTATATATCAAATAAATTATATTTAATTTGTTATTGGAAGGATCAATAGTAATTGTTTAACCATAAAAATTATTTCACTAGATGGGTTATGATATTTTTATCCCATTTATTTAATTGGGAATAATTATTAACATTATTGATGATTATTGACTTCTAACATAGGATAATTATTCTTCTACATTATTTATTTTTCATTATACATATATCCATATTTTTATTCTCGAAGAGATTCCATAAGTAATTGCATGTAATTTTTTGTTTATTCAATGATGAATGCATTAGACATAAACAATTAACATGTGGGACCAAGAATTATATATCCCCTCGATTCATCAATGGGATTCATGAGCCAATACCACATGGATTTTTGTGTATCAATTTCCCCATATCAATATAGTTTCTTTTCACTATAGCTTGAAAACATTGTTTTTGTTTTAAAACATTATAAATTGCATCATTAATGAATAATTAATTAATTTTATAAATGATTTAACTTATTTGAATTGATATAAAATTATTACAACACCATTTAATTAATAATTTATTCTGATAATTTATTTTTTTCCTCTTGTGTATACCATTATTATGTTTTTTATAGCTTCAGTTATATGTTTCCCTTAATCAATGTTTAATATAACCCCTTTCTAATGTTTTATTTTCTGATGTTATGACATAAATTAGTACATATAACAATATTAAAATGATAATATGGGTGGATATCATTTTGGATTATATTGGAGACTAATTTTGACTTAATATGTCTCTATTATAAGGGATAAATAACTCCACCAATTGAAAAAGTCATAAGATTAATTAATTTATGAATTATATTAATTCTAAAAAAATATAACATTAATATTTATTCGAAGTATATTTAAATCAATATTTGCATAAATTAATTTAACTATTTGATTGTTATGTCCATGAATCTAGAGTAGGACATGGATCATGTATGTAATGTATTTGTTTATGGTGACAAATCTTGGAGTGTGGATATATGGAATGAAATTTCATTTACCAAAACAATGGAAACCCATATTTTATCATAAAAAAGTAATCAATTATTTTGAATAAGATAATGATCATCTAAATTATTATGTATAAATAAAATTAAAAACACAGCATGTGCATTTGACTAAAAAAATATTATAGACGAAACTACCTACCTCGCACATGGGTTCATACAGAAGAATCAAATGGATTCACACATAGACACAATATGAAAATAATAAAATGTTATATGTAGATCATGTTATTTATTTAAACATCTTATAATTTATTTTCATTAATAAAACTATCGGTGGGGAATATTAGAGATGAAATACCTTAGATAATACAAGATCATTAACCAAATGAATACAATTAATTATTTTCAAAACCAAAAAAATATATAAAATTGAGTAATTAAAGAGGAATCGTAGAAAAAATGACAATTAAAATAAAAAAACATAGATATACATCGAATATAGGAATGGAAGAAGGAATATAAGAGATTTTAGAAAACATACATGTTTGATATAAACCCATACATTGGGATTAAAAAACCAATATGAGATATTTGGAATGGACGATAACACCAATGGAAATTCTCTCTATGATGCATGGTTTGATTTGGTATGATAATGGTGAACAACTGAATTTTAATGGGGTTTTAGTGAAATATAAAATAAAATATTTCCTGTGAGTATATGGCCCAAGATGACACTACAGGATGGTCAGTGGCACTATAGAAGTGTAGTTGCGACTTTTCATCCAACCTGTTTCCTAGTGGAGAGCCACCAACATGCTAGTTTATATATACATAATTCTTAAACCCTATGTTCCCCACCAGTTGTTAGAGGACCCCTATAGCCCTAGATTCCTCTATTCAATGCCACCATATAGTCAGTATCTTCCCATAAGTTTGTTGGTGTCCTTCTACAACCAACATTAAAATAATCCACTCATGAATTCCACCCAAGGAACATTGAAACCACTCAAAACAAAACAATAACATGTATAATAGATATTTGATGTAAATTAAAAGTTAAAATTCTCCCAAACATATTACATTGTTTCCCAATGATTTAATATAGAAAAAGGATCCTCTCAAAAGGGATGAGGCCAAAAAACCATAAATGATTATTCAAACTCACAATTCTCAAGATAATATGATCTGTGTTGTCATTATACATTGACCAATAGAATAAAAATCACATGATAAACATTTATCTAAGAGTTAGCTATATCCAATTTCTACTAGAAAACTGATACATCACACTAAAACTCAACTTCGTCACAAATTAAAACATGGGAAGGATGGGGATGATACATCTTGAGATGATATATGTGGAAAATAACATCGATACTTATCCACTAAACCAAAAACATGGAATTAAATTCTAAAAATCCAATATATCCAGTTATATCAAATTTTAAAACATATCTTGGATCGAGATTCCCCTTCATACCAATATTATAGAATCCTAACTAAGGGGAAACAATTGAGAAGTCTCAATTACCAACAAAAAACTATAAAGGATGGTATTGATTTTCCACAAATGATTTATTCAGAATTTATTATGTATCCAATCATTGTAATATATCTTTAATACTCATCAATTTCTTCTAAATTATACTCAACCTCATGAGATATAACTCACACAACTCCAACCAATAAACTATTATCCAATATTAGAAACCATTATAATCACCATAATGAATCATTCTGATAGAAGTATAGGAACATTAATTATATGAAAATTAAACTAGTTCCAAGTAGAAAACCCAAGATCCTATAAAATTTATGACATATACATGGATTATATCATTTTAATTCTGAAAGGCACAATCAAACAAGGAATCCATATGTGGTAGAAAAGTTTTACTCAACCTATCCTGAGTCCCCATCACATCTTGGAGACTATTCTTGTACTTAGAGGTAATACAAGGATCCCAGTTATATAAATATGTAGAAAGAACCCCATATAACATCACAATATAATTCACATAAAACATTCCAAGATTTTCATCTTCGGTTGTGTCTCTAATTTTAAGAAATAAATGAATTTTTTTAACTGATAAATCCCCAACCATATAGAAATAATTCATCAGAAAGATAGAGGTAATATAATTGTCAAGTTCAAAGAAACATATTTTCATTTCCAAAATCATACTAGAAAAGTTTGAATAAATATATAATTTTTTATGTGTTCTTCCTCAATATTCTGGCTATTTTAATAATGATTCACATAATTAGGAATGTCATAATTTATTCCTAGATACACGATTTTTTTTCAAATATCATAATACATCATTGTATTTATAGGTTGAATACCATAGAAATAACATTGCAAATCAATAATCACCATCTTTTGTAAAAAAATGGGAGAGTTAAACAATACCTAATGTGAAGATTTACATTTTATGGGAGATATCGACCAATAATGGTATATAAACCATATAAGGATTCAGTAATTCATCATAATATTTAATCATGTGGCTGTTTATGTAAAATAAACTCAAGGAGATGTAAACACAACTAAAAACAAGTTTGAACTATACCTGAATTATAATCCAAAAAATCCATATACAACTTAGAAAAAATTATTAACATATTATACTACACCTTATCATGTAGAAAACCATGAGAAGAAATTTTTCCAACTAAGAGTATCATAAAAATCATTCTACTTTTCAAGTGTATAATCGATGTCAAATTGACACTTCTAAAGGTGTTATATCTATCACCTTTGTCTATTTTTCAGTTCTTTATGAGAGTATATATAACTTATTCTACTTGGAAATAAACAATATATTAAACTCTCTAAAAATATATATGGTCTCTAATACTTGGGGGGAACACATAAAAGTGGTGAGTTACAAGTTATGAGGTGGTTGTTATTCTCATTTAGATATTTGATGATGTAAATTGTACACCATCACATGATCATCCTATATAATCACATATCCTATCCGATAAATAAATGTGTAACAATAAACCACATATACCATTCTAATTTTTAGTAAGAGAATAACATGTGTAGATTCTAGAATTAATTTTAAATAATAAAAAGAGGCATGAATATTAACACCCTTTGAGAATTTAACTAATTTATTTTTTAGAGAAGTATGTGGTCATTCCATATTTGAGATATCATATGAGAACATCTGATAATACCCTTCTTGGCGTAGAATTCTCCATATCATATACAAACCTCCAGGTTCTTCCATTTAATGAAAATAAACAACTTTTCATGATAAAATGAGTGGATATAATCATAAATTAGGGGACACGAGATCATTATATCTTAGCGGTACAATCATCATCTCAATAACATCACATAAACACAATGACATTATAATATTAAAAAAATGATTTTAGATTAATAACATTATTTTTCAAAATTAATATATTGATCAGGATATCACCCCTAAATATGAAAAAAATTTATCATGGTAATAGAGGAATACCTTGTTTATCAAGGGAATAAACATTGTAAGAGTGTTAATTGGGAACCAAGAATTATAATGTATTCATAGTGGCCATACCTTCTCCTTTAATCAATCGTTTGGAATTTTTTTTCCATAAAACGTAGTTGGTGAAAAGCCAACTAAAAAATAAAATTGAAAAACAACAATGATCTCTTTATGTGAACAAAAAAGACATCCACATGAAGAGAAACATAAATAATTTTTACTATTTGGTAAATCATCCATAGATAATATTTTCAAAGATAAAGAGAATCCTCAGCCTTCTTTGAAAAGAGTATATGGGCCACCCATAGTTAAATACTACGATGAAAATATCTATTCTCCAATTGGTTTTCTAATTGGATGTTAAGCACTATAAACTCATTATATGGTGTATGATAAGTAAGTATAAAAATTAGTTGTATACTAGAAACTAGATTAATGGTGATCTCTACCACACTTTATTGAGGAAGACTAAAATTTCCATTTGTGGAAGCCTTAGAAAAATCATATGAAATCAAGAAAATATCATCATGAGAATATACATAACCAAGATTAACCATACAAATAGTAAATAGATCCCTAAGATCTAGATGATATGGACCCACTTTACTATACAATAGACCTCACAATCCTTGAAACACTATGAGATCCCACTTGTAATGAATAAAGAAACATGCAGACAATAATAATAAATCATGATAGAGTCAAAAACCAACCAAACCGTATCTATGAATATATTGAAATTATATAGATCATTGACCATAAAATTCTAGACTTACTCAAAATCATCTATCAAAAGAGAACCAAACAGAAAATGAAACCCATGACCCATTATCTTGTAAATAGGGTTTATCAACTCCATAACATAGGATATGTGCTCCCACAAAACTCACTAAAATCTCATAAAATTGGATGATATAAAAGAATGTGAGTCATCAGTATCAAATAAAGTAGTTTTTATATAATATGTACCAAAAAATGGTTCCTCTCAATATATGTTTACAATCATCTACATTAATCATCCACTATTACACTACATGTAATATCCTAGTTTTTAAAAAAGATAGACTATTTTAGATATTTTATATGATACACAACACATACAGTAAACCAATAATGAATTATTATTATTTAAATGCCACTTTTATAAACTATTTGTTTAATTGGTGATAATGAATATAAGAAACTATATTATAAAATATATAATTTTCATACAAATTTTCAATGTTTTAATTAATTATTTGTATATATGCACTCAATTTTTAGTAATGTCATTATATTTACATTTTCATCAAAAATGGGGATTCATTCATTTTATGATTAAATATTATAATTTATTTTTTTGTAAATTATAGAAACATTATTTGAATAAAGGAATATAATATTTATTTCCAAATGTAAAAAATATTTTAGGATTAGTTTTTGAATATTTTTAAAAAAGAATTATTTTTTAATGAATTGTGAAAATTTTTGTTTCTATTAAAAATCATATTTTCATTTAATGTATTTATTAAGTAAAAACACTATTATAATTTATTTTTGAAAATTAATATTTTTAATTTATAATAAAATTATCCATTTTTGGGTATTGAAATTAATTTTTTACTTTAATTTAGTATAAATTATTTTGATCTCTAAAAAGTAATTTGTTTGAAAAAACTCGTATATTTTTTTTCATTATAAATCTTAGGTTAAATTATAAACAAAATGTGTTGTGAGTATTTTTATTTGTTACAAATTTGAAATTAGTGGGATTAAATTTGGTATATTCGTGATTTTTTTGGTCAATACGAATAGTATCATTAGTAATTTTTTGATACAACGACATACTGTAAATTAAGAAATTAAAGATGAAAATAAAATGATATTGATTATAAAATTACCCTAAAACTTGACATAAAATTAATATATGAGTCCATTTAATCCATAATTATCCAATATTTAGTTTTATAACATTTTTTCCATTTGGTGGAGAAAATTACTTTTATGATATTTTATTTGAATTAAAGTCAAAAATATGACACTCTTATTTTTATTAACTATAATAATTTTCACATAGAGATTACATGAGGATATTTTCAATTATAAATATTATTATTATAGATAAATGATTAATATTTACCATGGTAATTTATTTTTAATTTATATCATAGATTTAAATCCTTTAATATTTATACAATGGTGAAGTAGTAATTATTCAATTAATGAAAAATATAATGATTTATATTAAAAATATTAAAAATAATATAAAATGTGATAATTTGATGACATACACTAATTTTATATTTGTACATGAAATATTATGGATTTATTGAAATATTTTTATCAAAATTAATTTTTTCCTTGATGTTATACCATCGAATGGCTCGAAGGCCTTCTTTTTTATTTTATTATATATAATCCCCCTTTTATGGGTTTAAGGGGAACTCGTAGATGACCCGTCGGCGCAAGGCACAAGGCCCAACATGACCCATAATACAAGACCTATAGGCCCAGCTCACATGAACTTCCCCTCCCCAACATCTGCATCATTGATTTCCTTTAACTCCCCACCTACATTACTGATCGGCTAGCAATACCCCGTACAAAGCTGCACGGTTCCTGGTCCCGATGGCGGTTGTCATACCCTCTCATTTATCCAATCCAGTTAGCTTTGCTTCTGGTGACTGCTATTGGTGCTCTGATCCTCATCTAGGGCCTACTCTGTGTGAACTGGGCTAAATTACGGTCTTCAATGGCCAGAAAACCCTATGGCCTGTAGACCGTTGATGCCCTGAAGGCCCTGAATCCCATAGGCATAAACCGGTGGCCCGAAATCCCAAATCAGGGGAATAGTCTGGCTGCTATAGTACCGAACAGTGCCTGCTACATTACTGCTATAGTAACCTAAAAATTCGCCTCCACCCAGTTTTGAACCTGTGTCTCTTGGATGCCAATCAGGAGCCCTTACCACTCAGGTACGGGCTAGTATGCCTATAAAAATCAAATAATTGAGTAGTTTCAAAATTTAAATTTACTATATTTTATAAAAAATAATAATCTATTAAATGAAATAAAATTACTAAATATCTCATGTTTGTCCAATTTATTATTATATTATTTAAAATATCATTCATATTACCTCCAAACCCCATATGTTTGGAGCTGATGCCCTAATTTATTACATTATTATGATTACAAGGAATCAAATCCGGGTGGATCGATCTGTTTCATTGTTTTCTAAAACCAGAAATTAACATGGAACCCATTTTCTATTATGAATAAAAAATTAATAACAGATAACAAAATCAAATAAATGAAATCATTGAAACTCATTTGAAAAATTAATCTTTTATATCCTTGGGATTGGAATCAAAAAATATTTAAGACCAAATTCTCACTAAGGGTTAGGTAAAACCAAATCTGTCCTGAATCAATAATCATACTCAACATGGAAAGTTATATAAATGAAAAAACTTGTCATTAAAATAATAAAGTGAGAAATAAATCCATTCGTAGATAATTTCCAGTAGAAAATACCATAGATAATAATAATAATTAAATTTCTAAATAATGGAAGTTATTAATTATGGGACTCTATGTTTGTTTGGTACACGGTAACTTTACCGTCAAGACCTTTCACAAGACAATTTAACATATGATGTACAAACCCATCAGATTTAGCTACCTGATTCATCTCTTACGACCAGTGGTGCATTGAGTGGATTATATTAAATTGTCCAAATCCATTAAATAATAGCCCAAATAATTTCTTATATATAAAATAATCAATTTAGTTCATAAATAATATGCCTTATCTAATATTGTTAATAAGAAAAGGATACACATTTAACAATATTTCCTCAATTAATCAAACAAAAAACAAAGTAAATACCATATTTAAAAATGATATATGCCCTAGGAAAAAATATTATACACTGAAAAAGAATATTTATATATAAAAGGAATTAAATTTCAAATTTGAAATGATTAAAATAAAATGATTTTATTAAGATAATGTTAATAATCAAGAAATAAAGTGGGATTTCACAATGATTTTATCATTTAGTAATTTTGATTTCTAATAAACATGGATAAAATATATATAATTGAAAATTAGAATATAATAAACAATTAATTACTCATTATATTTCATGAAATTGGTTTATTATATACAATAAATAATATTTAAATGGTTCATAAAAACAAATAAGTCTCAATTTAATGTAAATTGTGATAAAATCCATTACGTTGATTATAAGATATCACGTGTGTATTTATCTACCAAAATAAAAAAATTAGCTAAAATATTTATAAATTTTAGAACCTTTTAAATTTTATTATTATTTTTATTTCACCTATAATTTTTTTTAGACAATTACTAAATCAATTAAATTTAAGTCGAATGTTTTGACCATATTCTGTTTATGTGTCCAAAATGACAAATATTGGTTTACTATGGTCAATTGGGATATTATATAACATCTCTAGATTAATAATCCTGACATAATTTACATTATAATAAATAAATTATACTTTTAAATCCAATCATGGTAGATATTTATGAAAAATGAACTAATGTTATGATCATGGAGATACTAGGTGGTACGCATGCATGAGCAACATTTCCATTTTACAATGATCATTATATAAAGAACAATGGTAACATTTATATTTAACTAATTATCATTATATCTTTAATATCACATTATTTAATCATATAGTCCTTTATATATAATTATGTTGACTCAAAAAAATACCATGGTTTTGAGGGGGCACTATTCCACACGTCCATGAACGATGTTATCACTTTTTCAGTATGTAAAATTAAATTAAAGAAAATGATATATTATATTTCAAAAAATGTAATTATTTCATTTATATAATACATATTCTATATAAAAATAAAAATATTAATTTTTTATATTTTGTGTTCAGAAATTGAATGCACGATTCATGGGAACTGTTAGCCATACATATAAATGAATGTTGTTTCCATTTTCTTATAATAATAAAATAAATAAAAATAAATAATATATATATAATTATTAAAATATCATATTTATGCAGTATATATCACATATTTTTATTAAAATCAAATTTAATACATTCCATGTAAATCATGAAGGAGTCACATCAATTTGAGGAGGAAATAGTCGACACTTCCACAAACGATGTAATTATATTCGTACAAAATGGAAACAATGAAGGTATGCGTGTTGAAGTAATTCCGGACACATAAAGCGATTATAATTATAATATATATCATATATAAAAATTAAATTCATCACTATTCTGAACCATGAAAGGCTGTAATGGATGAATGATCGACATTAGTTCATGAGGCGTTCGTCCGTCATAGACCCAAATGAGGATGGCGTATCACATTTGACGATTGTGTGTGGGAGTGTGGGTAATAAAATTATCATAATAACATATAATTATATTTATTATTATTATTATATAGTACAATCATTAATTAAAAATCTTTTAATGGTTGATGAAAAAAATAAACAAAAGTCCCCATCCAAAAATGGCACCTATTATCTAGGTAACTACTTTTAGATTAAAAAAATCATTACTTGGTTTTTTAATGCATATATTGAGGATTCTATGATGATGGTTGGTTTTTTGGGTATATATTTGGTTAAAATTTGTATGATCCAAAATGAATATTTTTTAAAAAGTGATGGGGTTGAATGCCTTTTTAAAGTGGATGAGAAGTGATATTTTTTTGTAAAAATCCAAAGATAAACACTATTGATGAAAATAACTTACCTCATGTGCATGAAAATAAAAAAAATAATGGATTAATTGAAATTATTCTTGATCAACACATTAAATATATAATAAAATGTTTTTTATAATTTTTTCTCTTATCCATATCATTTCCCCACTTTTATAATTTTAGAATTTTATTATGGTAACTAATTATCTATCCTATGTATTTTATAAATTTAGACTAAAATAAAATTTTAATTACTATATAATTTGTAACCAATTATTATAAATAATATATTAAATTTATAAAATCAAAATCTCAAGTTTTCTGAAAATTAATTTTAACACAAGCGCATATAATGTGAAAAACACTTCATAAACTGTAACTACGCTAACATAGTTTTTTATAATTTAATTTTAAATATAATAATTGATTCATAAATTGGCCATATTTTATATATATTAACATTTAAAAATAACTTAACTAAAAGTATTATTTTTAGAGAATTTAAATCAATTAATTAAATATCATTTATTAAAAAATCACATTAATGTCAATTTTGAAATTATTTGTTTATTTTGAATTTTAAAATTATTGATACTGATGGGTTTCCAATATATTATGTTAAAATAAATTTAACATGATATATTCATATAATAATTTATGGGATCACAATAATTCACTCATGTTTTTTCGCTTTTATTATTTTTGTTATCATTTATCATAGTGATTCATTGACTAAATTCGTAATGAGTTGCAATTTCTAAAGCATTAAAATTATCATATTATATATAAAAATTAATGATAAATTATTATATGTAAAATAAATTATTTATATTTTAAAAGGATATGTTTTTTTAAAATATGTCATCTTCCGATCTTAAGGATTTAAAAATGAAAAAAGTAATGAATGATCTTTTTTTTCATTTTCAATAACTTATTATATATGAAACACTCATATAATAGTATCCCAAAAATTCATAAAATAAAATTCATGAGGATATACTGTATATATATGCCTATAAAATGGGTTTTTTAATATGTCTAGGTCATGTGGAACTATATGTATATGGTTTAGTCTCATAGCATGTTGAATTTAACCTTAATCAATGTATTTTTTTTAATTTATTTCACTAATAAATTTAGTCGAAATATAATTTAACCATAATATTAATTATACAATAGGATGATTGCAAATATAGAATCCATTTTTCTAAATTTTAGTCTCATAAGTGGTAGAAATTAATTTAACATTAATCTCAAAAACGAGAAAAGAAATCTGGTATTTAGAGTTAAAAAATTTCAAATGTTTTCTAGGTATTATTTATATAATTTTTATTTAAAAATGATACAAGTGAAAAAATTGGAATAATATATGTAAAATTTATCTAATTAAACATCAAAACATATAAAATATATAATTTACCTATATAAAATATTTAGATTAAATGACATATTTCTTTTAAAATGTGGTATTTTCTATTAGTCAACAAAAAGTTTAACTTCTCAATCCAATAAAAATAATTCACCCAAATTAAATTTTGATAAAAAAATCTAACAAATAATGTTTATTATTTCATAAAAAAATTATTAAAATGAAAAAATTTTGTTTTAAAATTTGTATTCAATTAAAATACTACAAAACTACCTTTAGAAGAATATTATTTTTTATGTCAAAATCATGTATGTTCTAATCTTATGCCTCTCAAATCAATCCGGAGAATGTAAAAAAATTTAATTGTATATATAATATATAAATTTAATTACTATAATCCACTAACAGTGATAAATTAAGATATATCCTAATTTATTGATAAAAATAATTTTATAATAAAAACATTTCCTTTATAGTATATTGGTTATATGTTCATTTATAATTTATTGGTCACCAATAAATTTAATACAAATATTTAAATAATGTTTTCCAAATTTAGTTAATCCTTTTCACACATTCAATTACATTATCTTGTTGATATTTCTCTTATTAAATAATAAAAATAATTGTATATTATAGTTTGGTAAAACATGGTCTTCCATATAATAGGAGATAATTTTAGTGTTGTGCGTAAAAAAATATGGTGTTTACTCTATAGAGTGTGAGAAACAAAATAAAATATATACTAAATGAAAAATATTATATATAATTGGTGTGTGACATTATCATCAACTTAAATAAATTACATCCTCTCAATTCAAACATGATCTTTGTAATTGAGGAATTAATATTTTAAAATGTTATTATTGAAAGCCCACATCATATATAGGGTTAATGAAACATCTTTTTGAGAAGATGGAAATTGAAATGTAAATTCCACAAAAATCCAATGGATTTTATATAGGATATAATTAGTTAAAAATTTACATGATATAAAAATATAACTATCATGTTATGATTCAGAGTGAAAAAACACAATTATTATATGAATGTGGGAGATATCGAAAATTTTAAAGACCAAAAGGCCTTAAAATATGTTCGTGTATGGAATAATGATGAGGATATCCTATAAAATAATTATTAGAGGGAAACATTTTTTTTCAATTCCCTTTTTCTATTATTTTGGGAATTCTATCACCCTCTATAAATATTAATAAATTTACAAACATGATACATTCCTATTTCATAAGAATAATCATATCCTTTGCTTGTTCCTTTGAACTATTTATCAATCATATCTTATCACATGTTAGATTATATGGTGATGTAGAACACTAATCTTTAATTCATTTTCCAATGATCAAAATAAACCATTTAATAAAAGTTAAATATTCAAAAATATTATGATCCAATAATTTAGAAATAAGGTCGCAGAATATCCAAAATGATCATAATATAAATCTTCTATGATGATTAAGTTGGTATTGATTATAACATTCAAAACATGTGAATAAAATCATTAGGTACTCACTTAGAACAAGGTAATAACATTAATTACAAGAAAAATTATTAAAAACATTAATTACTCCATATTAATAATTAAAACATAAGTTATTGGATATATTACATAAATCCAAAAGTTTTGTAAACATCATATATGAATGTATAAAAACATTACTAATCAATCATTAATAATTTCTGAGGTGGTCAGTAATATCCAATTAAACTTTTCCATATATTGTAATCTCACCATCATTTTCTCAACATTAGGAAAATATTAAGTGTTTTGTTTCACTAAATCATATGTATTTTATGATTTTCAACCTATCACCAAATCATTTTTCTTCTTCATCAGTATCATTATACATGTGCTCCAAAATACATAAGAAAAAATAACAGCAGTAAAATCCTTATATATAAATATTTATTTATTATAATAACTTGTAAATATTTGAGAGAATATTCAAATATCATAATAATTGAATTGAGATATAGGTACATTAATCATTCCACTTCGGTTGTATCAATAATGTAATCATGGTCTTGAACCCCTGGCTTCTGTTGAAGCATATTCCATTGATGTTAGAATCATTTGTTTTCATAGTACACCCATCCCCTTATATATTTAACAATTTATTAATGTTTTTGAATTCTTCCCCTAGAATTAATTTTTATTATTGCCCAAAATATAAAATTATAATAACCTCCAAATCATTTTATGAATTTTTTATGGTGATCTGTCCCATTATTCTCACACATTGAAAATTTCATCATCTTTAAGAATGACACATTATATTTCTCTTAGTGTTCAGATGAGCTATTCTTCTCATGAATCACCTTGAATATACTTATCCTAGAAAAATATTTCCCTAAATTTATGGAACATAAAAATATTTCATCATATGAGGAAAAATTATGGGGGAACAATCCCATTAAGAGACCGACTTAGGTTTTTCATGACCTGAACCATGTTGAGGTTAGAGCTTCAACAACCCCAATCATGGATCCATTTGATAGGGGATGGAAATCAACATTTAATGCATAGATAACATAGTTATTAATTTTTCTATATACCTATATGCACAGACACAAACATATCATTCCGGATGGGTAGAGGAATAATAATAAAATATTCAAAAACACTAAGGGGAAAACCATGCATATAAATCCCGGGGACAATAAAAGAGTACAATAGTGTAAAATGAAAAGTAAATGGGAAAAATACATTCCCAACCAGAAATATGTACCATCCTGAAAAAACTAGAAACTAAACTATGAGAGATCACATATAATGATATAAACGATGCATCCACCATATGTGGTCTAAAGTACTAGGTATTGCTATGCTAAAATGATTACATAATCAACCTGTCCAACATCTATATAAGAAATGACATGTGATGGAAAATCCCATGTTAGGGTGACTATATACATATCTAGTAGATCATCCCAAAACATGAAGGGGGAGAAGTAATAGATACAAAATAAATATAATTGGAGAATATAGTAGACATGATATAGTTTAAGTGAACAACTCATCCCAAACATTGAGAGGGTGTAAGATCATCCAATATTAGGATGCACAAAATGGTGTGTCTATAAACTAAAAGTTGAGTTTTTACACCATTATAATTAGATTAAAATCATCTGACAAAAATATTATAAACATGGAATGCACCTGTCAACCATTGTAGGTCTTCACATTTCATTGAAATATAGTATCAAAATCCACAGGTACAAACACAAATGTATATACATAAATAATCAGTCAAAATAATCTAAAATAGGGATATTAAGGGGATATCAATTTCATAGCTCATCCCAATAAGAAAATTCACCAACAATTCTAAAATTTCATCAATGATTCCCTACATCTCACACATTTACTCAGAAGTAACAATACAAAGGGCCACACCTCACCATTGTTCCACACATTTTAGGTGGCACAAACTCAATGTAGATTACCCACTAATTAGTACACAAGGGTGGGTTCCAATATGTATGTATCCAAGCAGGACACACACCTATGTTGTTGGGGCCTTCCACAACACTATCATGAGGTCCCATGCCCTATTCTATAGGGGGTTTCACTTGGTTGGTATAGGATTCACACCCAATATAATGGATGGAGGGTTCCCACTCTATAAGTTGAGGAACCACACCCCAGATAAATAGGGGACTTTAGATTCATTATTGAGGACCCATACCTAGTCCTATAAGAGTTTTCCACTAAGCTTGTTATTGTAGACGACACACACCCAAGGTGATGGGTGGGGGGGTCCACTCTATAGGATGAGGACTCACACCCTATTTTGATAAGGGTGTTCCACTATGGTAATTAAGTACCCAAACCCTTTATTATAGTGGGTTCCACTTAGAATGTATCTTTAGAGGAACATAACCCAATAATACGGGGTGTTCCACTCTATATGTGTCTTGAGGATCCATATCCACCTGAACTGGAGGGTTCCACTGAGGATGCCTTTGGGCATCCAGCATTATCATTACCATTATCAATAATTTCTTAATGAAGTTTCATTCCTATGAAATTAAAAATTGTATCCCAAAATCTACAATCAATGGAACACTAATTTTCAACATGAAAAAACCTAGTATTGGATACTTACAGGCCAAAATCTGTGTCCAAATAATGGAGGTATGGAATGTTGATGTTTCATCAAAATGAGGTACGGGGTACACAGTGTGTTGGTGACCCACATTGTGTATGTCCCCACTCTTGTTCGTAGAAATTTCTATGGAAGTACAAAAATCACTATGAGTGTAGTAGTAAATTGTGTTTGGGGGATTCACCCAATGTTCCCATTCCACCTTTTTTCCCACCCATTTTATTGGATACGTATATGTATCTTAGGCGTATCTATGACCGTTAGTACTTTGTGTGTCTCTTCAGATGGGTTGTTACACATGTTCTTGGTACATACCCCTATACTCATGCAGATAGAGAGTGTTGGGATGTGTTCTCCTTTACATGGATCATTATAAATTCAAAGGTTGTTCAAGGAATGTAGGGATCCTATATGGAATTCCATCCTTATGGATTTGTGATACTCTAACCCTCAAAACCATCAGGTTACTGGATGATTGTTATTCATAGTACATGGTGTGTTTTCTTGGTTTCAAGGACTTCCAGTTCTATGTCTTGTACTTTGAATCTAGATATTCCTTCATATATCTCATAGTGTTTCCACCCAAGATAATTGGATCATGTTTTGATTCATTGATTCTGACCATCCTTTGGATGGAAATAAATTTTTTATTCATCAATGGTTTCACTATATGCAATGCATTAATCGACTTATTTGGTTTCAAATAATTTGATCTATGATCATAAAAATGATCATCCACAACCAAATAACATTATAGTTCATTCCTAGATTCATCAATTTGTGCCTCGTGCATCATGTTTTCACGGTTTGGGGGGTCAAATCAGTCTCAACACCACCATGAAACATCGAACTAGTATCCTCAAATCCTAATGGAGAATACCATGATGAAATTGAGGGTAGAGGAATATGAACAAATTTTTAACTACCATAGGTCAAGATTTCCTGGCTAACGATCAAGAACATTGTTATATGAGTTATAAAAAAATTGAAACAACAATTAAATCGATATTGGGGTGCATGAAAAGTCCATAATTGGCATATATCCAATAAATGGATCAATGTAATCTATTAATTAAATCAATATTATTGTAATAAAAAAATTGATTATTTTAACCTACATATTGGATCATTCTTCATCAAAGAAGATTCTCACCAATGATTGAATAATATCTATTCATTCACGGCATTCTGATCAACTCTAATCCGGTGTGTAGTTGTTTTCTGAGGTGATATACCTATAGAATTAGGTGAAGAAGCTATAGAATCCACTCATGTTTTATGCAGCTAACCCTAGACGATTATCAAGGTTTGTATTACCATAAAAATTGAATTTAGGTTAAATAATATAATTATTTAATTTAATCAGTAAATTTATCCACTGAACATACCGCTACTGTGATAGTTATTTTAATTATCATGATAACCATTTTTACATTTCACATAGGGTAAACATCAAGTTCTACACTCATAAGTGGTCTCATATTTATAATATGAGCTTTCATTAACGATTCATAACTTTTTCTTTAGTAAGATATTCAGGTGTAATATAAAATGTATTTAATATTTTTATAAAATTAATTCCAGGCACATAGAGACTTAAAATTAAATTTTATATCACCATAGAACTCTAGTAATATATATACAAAAATTTTAAATACTTAAAAAGAAATAATGTGTCTCTTTATAATTCCATAAAACAATATTTTCATCCCTGAAAAGAAAAAATAAACAAACAAATCAGTATATTGATCTAGAATCTGCCTTTATAACATTGAAGAACTCTCCAACGTGTCATTTGATTCAAAATCATCTGAACCATGGTGATTTTCCATCCAATTAGGGTCCTCTCCTATTCAACATCAATTTCCACTGGGTGCTCTGCAAAGGTGGATCCATCCCCGATGTCCTTATTTACCTAGTTGATGATGTTCTTGTAGTCATCCACATATCTCCTCAGGAGAAAAACATGGATGATGTAGTACACTAATTCTATCTTTGGGGATAGGGATGGGTTATAATAAATATCACCAAACCCTTGAACGATCCTGAACAATATGATGAAACCCATAGTTAACATGCCTACACAGCCAAACATATGAAATTATAATTATGGGACGACATTATGAAAAAGGTGGTCTCCCTGATTGAACTACAAGGGCATATGATATAGATCTATGTAGGATTTATTCCAACTATGATCTATCTTCATATGAACATGGGTAAATTGCACCTTCTCCGGCATCACCAACATCATCTATGATACCATAAGAGACATTTAACGAATATCTTCCATGTAAAAGGGTTGCACATAGGGCCTCCCATGTAGGGCCTAAAAAGGTGTCTTGATGATGGTAGAGTGGTAACTATTTTAATCAAAATATACCGAGTCAAAGTTCTCCAACCCACTCCGGTGGAAGTCTAATAAGTGATCCATCAGAATAACCTCCAAAACATTGATAATGAACCCATTCTGGACATCTTTCTGGGAGTTAAAGTATATACTCATCCTCATGTGAGTCTTAATGAATCTTGAAGGTCTCTCCACATCTGTGACATAAAATATGCTTCATGATTAGATACAATTGTTTACGTAACCCCCTGAAGAAGTACTGTCTCTCATATGTATAACTACCAAATCACATTACCAAACTATCATCCCTAATATCAAGGAAGGGTAAAGACTTCTGGAGTTGATTAACAATCACCTTGGTTGTGTCCTATAAATTCAATGTGCATGGATGTCCTGTCACAAATTCCATATATATGTGGTCCAATATTTACTCTATTATCTCAAGGGTCTACGATAAAAATATCATACCATGGTGCTTAGCCTCCACTGGTTGATAGGAGAGGCACCGAGAAGCAAACTCAGGTACACTTCATCTCATGGTGGACCACCAAAATTACCATTGGAGTTATCTATAAATCTTCTACATAATGGAATATATATCTTGTAGGGAAGTTTATAACTATATAATCACATCCTCTATCATTGTGACTGAGATCAAAATTCATACATAGAAAAGGTTTACATGATTCCCTCCTCCATAAAATCTATATGGTGAATCTTCCATGTTTATCTGGTTATGTGAGACCACACAATTTATTTCTCAGACATGGGAATCTATCTCATGCTCAAGTAGTTGATGATTCAACTCTATCAACTATAAAAAATATCATTCATAATTATCCAATAAGGTTAGCTGATAGAAAGACAACTCCTACAAATCATCTTGCACCTAACAAAATTTGGATTTCATGCTAATGGATATACTTCCATGTTTCCCTTCCAAGCATTAGAGACTATCTCAATGTAATAGATCTATGTGGACTCCATCCCATACAACTATCACAGTATCAAGTCACTCTATGTAATGAATTACCTGAGACTCTGATGGTCTGAGTAAACCAAAAAAGAACTCTTATAGAAGATAGTGCATTCACATACTCAGGTAGAATACTACTGATATTATCTCAAGGCTGTGACTCATGTAGTGCTTCACAGGGGGTCCCAACATCTTCAACCCATTTTTAATAGATACTAACCACTACATCAACACAAATAAAAGACTAGATCTTGAGGCATCATAGTAAACTACAAACTTAACACCATACAATGATTCTCTCAACATTAGATCAACATAAACCTATTCCACAACTCCTCAATGGATCTTTGAAACTGATTATTCCAGGTAATAGATATCCATTTCCATGTCATGGTAGTCAAATGGGCTATAATCATGGACATGTCTTATTCAAACCTCATGTAGTACCATGCCATGTCAAGAAAACTCTTCTCATTTGGCACACTCTTGGGTGGATCCCACGAAGTCACTGCATCGATCTTTGCTTGGTTCATTTCAAAACCATTATTAGAAATTACATGACCTTGAAAGTGAGCCTCAAAAATATAAAACTAATAAACTGTGATCTTCCCATAATTTTGGTTCACTCAATGATAATCTTGAACTAGAATCAAGTGATTGGCATGCCACTATTAATAATGAGAATATATTAGTATTTAATCAATGAAGACAACCAAAAATGGGTCCATGTATGATTGAAATAACTTGTTAATAAAATCCATAGAGAAGGTGTGTTCATTTTTCACAGAAAAGGGAATCACTAGGTACTCATAGTGTCCATAAAGATATCATAACGTCATATATCTAATATCATCATCACAAACACCGAACTGGTGTTAGTCAGACGTAAGATCGCTTTTTGAGAACCATATCACACATTGAATGTGGTCATAGAGTTTGTCAATCCTTGAGAAGGGGTACTTTTTCATTATCATGACGATGTTCAGAAAGCGATAATCCATTAAATGTGGTTGGATCCCATTCACTTTTTTCACAAACAATACAAGATCATCCTATGGGGACACACCAAGTCTGATAAAATCCTTCTCCTAATGGTCCACCAAATATAACTGTATCTCCCAAATATAGGTGGGGACTATCTAATATAATAGAAAACATTTCAGAGCCAAATTAGGATGTAAGTTAATGAAAAACGTCATCACCATTGTAAAAGGGAGTCCCATAATTCATTCAATGAAGGTTTCCATATAACTATCAATGATTGATTAAATTTTTGTTCCTGAATAAACATTTACATCAAGGTCTTTACTCACAAACTGATGGGTGATGAGCTGTAGCCTCTTGATTACACAACCAACTCATTTCTTTATGAGATATCCCTCACCCATAAAGGGGAATCTCATCCCACCAGTGTGAAGGCATATGAATCATCTTTGGTGATAGTCTATCTGGCTTCATACTATAGAATAACAATCCATACCAATGATTATGTTATAGTGTTCCATCGTGATGACCAAAAGGTACATAGTGAATCTATCCCCACAATGAGATAGATCACACATATGAAAGATAAAATATACAGAGTAGTCATTCCCTGTGGGAACCTTAAGAGAAAACTGTAGACCAAGAACCTCAACTCGGAGGTCAAGATCCCACGACAAATGTATTGAGATGATGGAATGACTATAACTTGAGTCCAATAATTGGGAATAAATAGTAGAATAAAAAAATACTATACCTCTAATAAAATCATGTGTGACATTTTCATAATCCTTCAAAGCATGCAGCTGTTTTCGGTATCAGCCACTCTGTCCCTAAGCCTGACATGGGCCACCTGGTGGTGGAAATGGAAGGATTTTATAGCATCTTGAATTTCCCATAGTTCCTCCTTATTCTATTTTAGAACTACCTCCCTAGGGACCACCATGACATCATCTTGGAGATCCATGATCATGACACTCCCTTTACCATGGAGGTTCGTCAGCTCCTTACCTATAGCCCTAAACATGTTTGGTCGGTCAATCACACACTATGTCAAATCACCCATTTCAAGCATAGAACCAACCCTCCCCTGGATTCTTGAGTGTTCTGTTGTTTCCTTGTAAAACACAACCACATACAGAGTCTGGTCAATGGGAGGTCTATTTTGTTGAGATTCTATCAATTGGATTCTTCTAGATGCTGTAGATGACTCAACTATGGGATTTCATTATCCAAATCTAGCTTTTTGGAATCTCTATCACTAAAATATCTCTGTAACTAGTGCATTCCCATGTACCATTGCATAAGAGGGGATACATAAGGGAACCACACTTGCATTGATCTCTATACAGTTTCCTAGATGAAAAATCTATTCTCAAATGTATCCATTGAAGATAATGGCAAGAGAGTACATTCTGAGTTTTTTTAACATCATTGGGAACTCATCCACTAACATCCCTCTTATTTGTGTCTCAAGATGATACTAAATCAAAAGAAATCATAAATTTGAGGTATAATACTTCTCATGGAACAACATCCAGTTTCCTGTCAATGAGAGTGTCAACTCATCATGCATATGAGTAACATAAATTCACCATCTCACATATTATCATTGGAAATGTATACCTTCTTTTGAATCCACAAGATCTGTTGTTGTCCAAGTGAGTCCAAAAACATGTTCCACTAACTATACATCAAGATGATGAGATTTGTTACTAGGAAACATTAGCATCATCTGGATCTGAAGCTCATGGAGTGCACTAAACCTAAATGAATCTTAAGCCTATTTCATTGGGATGATCTTCTTCTCAATACCTTGTGGGGAAACTACCATCAATCTTGGAGAAATAATATTGTGGGATGGAACTGAACATAGGCCATAATTCTCATTATATTATCATCACAATCATGAACATGTATACTTGCTTTCTGTCATCATGGAGGCATCCTGAAATATTAATCAATATGTACAATGGTCAGATGATCCTATATATATTGAACAATGAGGGATGACTAAAGAATTATAGTCAAATACTCAATCCTAAATGATTCTTGTACCATTGATCCATAAAAAAGCCTCATTGTGCCTAGTCAATTATAATGTTTTCAATATCATCGTGAATGTAAATATCACTGACCCATAACATAACTAGATTACCAAGTCTGAGAGTCTCACTCATGTCACTCTCACACTATTTTACTTATCTCATCCAAATCATCATTAGGTGACTACTCCAAAAAACATCCAAAGGATCAAACATACTCTGATATCATATTTCATGACACAAACCAAGTGGATTCCCAACCTACAACTACCACAAGCTCGTCTCCATAGTCCAGGGGATGTTGACAAGTGAAAAAGGAAAAACAAACATGGGTAGACTTTTCCAATGTAATTATACATAAAAACACACAACCATCTCAATTAAAAAATGTAGAGGAATAATAGTACAAGATGAAAAAAATAAGGGAACAACAATGAATGTAAAACATCTAGATATTATATGAATTTGGTAGTGTAAACTGAAAATTAAAGGGAAAAATTACAAGAAGAACCTCAAAAGGTGTCACAAATAGAAAAAACCTGAATTTAAATTCCAAGAGAGACCATATCCTAGTCTACAAGATGAACCACCATAAAAGTTCCAAAGATTTAGGTATCTCTATGATCCTTGTAAATAACCACTGACCATTCCTCCATCTTCATAAGACATGAAAAGTGTATGGAAATTCCATGTATAGGTTAGAATATATATACCTAGTAGTAAAAAATAAAAGCATAAGGGGGAGCAGTAAGAGATATAAAAGGAATAAAAATATGATAGATAGTAAACATGATTTAAGGAATTAGAACAGATCAAACAAGGCCAATTGAAGGTTGTTATATCATCCAAGAATAGGGGTATTAACAAGGTGATTATATGTACTAAATGTAGAGTCTTATCCCCCTATAGTATGAGATTAAACTCATCTTATAACGATAATATTATCATGGAATGAAAATTGTATACTCTTTGTGTCTTCACATCAAATGGATAGAGAGTAACCATATCCAATGGAATGGAAACTGATTTATATAAATATATTCTTAGTCAAAATAATCCCATATGAGAGAGAGATTAGGGGGATCTCTATCAAACTACTCTTCACAAGAGGAAAATTCTCCAATCTTTACAATGAACATTAACGATTCCTCGCATATCACACGTCTTCTCATAAGTAACCATTTGAATACTAATGTGTCGCCACTCTGCCTCATAGATTAGGGGAAATTAATTCCATGTAGAGGACCCAAAACATAGTACATCAACGGGGTTCCACTCTGTATGTATCAGTATAGGACACTAAAACATGCTAATGGGGAGTCCCATTAATGTTTCAAGAGATCCCACACCCTATCCAATGTAGGGGTGCTACTCAGTGGGTATAGGACCTGAACCCATGTTGAAGGGGGGGGGGGGGGTCCACTCTATATGTTAGGATATGAACCCTGAAGTTACATAGGGGTCCACTCTGTTCATGGAGAATCAAAATTCTACTTGATGTGGGTTCCAATCAGTATGTAGCTATAGAGGACTTACATCTATTCTAATGGGGGTTTCCATTGGATTGGTCGAGGAACCACACCCTAGTACCATATGGTGTTCCAGTTTGGTTATCAAGGACCCACACTCTATATGATAGGATGTTATACTTATTTGGTAGTGGTAGAGGCCCCACACCTGAGCTGATTGGGGGGGTTATTATAATAAATATGAATTTAGAGGACCCTTACTTATCCCTTCTCGAGGGTTCTACTCGGGATGCCTCTGGTTGTCATGTGTGATCACTACAATAGTCGATTATTTCCCAACCATGCTTCATCCTCATAAAAATTCACATCATTCCAGGAAACAAAAAACTAAGGGAACTGTCACATTATAAATATAAATATACAAAGGGTAGAATACACTGGGTCCAAAATAAAAGTCCAGATGAAGAATACACCAAAGCATGATGTTTCTTAAAAAGGGGCCAGGGGTAAATGACATGTAGGTTACCCACAAAAAATTTGGTCCCAATCTTTTTCTTATCCATATCCCCATATTTACAATTCATTACAATCAGTTTTTATTAAGAAATGTTCCCATTAAACCCAAGGTCCACATAGGGTTCTTGGTCATGGATATGTATCCATGACGAGTCTGTGTACTTTAGTACATGATGTGCCTTTTCACATGGGTTTTCACCCGTTTTCTCTGGCAATGCCCCTATACTCAGGAACATGTCATGTGTCTAACCCACTTCTATTTCACATGGATCATCAAAATGATCATCCAAACCCCATAATAATCTATGATATTTCCTTTATTCATTGATTTGTTTCCCCTACTTCATTTATTCATAGTTCTGAGGGTCTGATCGAGAAGTTTACCACCCGAAAATATCCAACTAGGACCACATGGTGCAGCAGGTGAATGATGAAAATAAATTGAGGGGGAAAAGCAAAAGAAAATTTTTTTGACTACCATTGGTATAGATTTATTGTTCAAATATCAATAATGGGTATATCTGGGATAGAAAAAAATTAAAATAGAAATCAAATTGGTATGTGAGAACAAGAAAAGGACACATTTGGCACCGATCAAAGAAACAGATTTATATTTTCAACTAATTTATGAAAAGTGGTGTAAAGAACCATATGATTATTACTACCTAATTATTGGATCATTAATCGGTGAATTACACTCCATCAAATAATTTAACAAAATGTTTTTCAATATTCTCTGATCTGATCTAATACGAGGTGTAGTCATCATCTAATTTGATTCACCAATGGATGGAGGAGAAGAAACTCTGGAATCTGTATACGGTTTATGTAGCTAGACCAAGATGATTTACCAAGGAAGTATTCATATTGATTTTTGGTTTAGGTTTGATAAATAAAAAAATAATTTATTCAATTATTCTCTCCACTCAACAGACATAAAATGTGACAGTTATCTGAATGCCCCAATCCAACATATTTTTGTTTAAAATGAGGGTAAGCATCACATTACATACTCAAAAATGGTATTAGATTTATGATATGAGATTTTGATTATTATTTATGATATTTTATTTAATAATATATGTGAGCATAATATAAAATATATTTTATATTATTATAAAATTTTTTCCAGGAACACCAGCCCTCATAATTGCTTGCCATCTCAGTGCCTAAATCTAGAAATATACATATACAAATATATCAATGCCTTTTATTGAAAAAATGGTTCTCTATAATGACCTCTAAAAAAGGATCAATCTTGTTCTCTATGTTTTATATATAATCTGTTGCATACATGGCTAACCATGAAATGTATGATTCAAAATCTACAATAGTTTATTCTTATTTTTAATTTATGATAAAAATAACTTTCTTCGTCTCAATTTGTTAATTATGGGTGAAATATTGTTTTAATAACTACTCATTAAAATAATTTCATTCAATGATATCTATTTCTTCTTTCTTCAATGATTTCTTGATTAATGACCACCATTGATCAAGATCACCAATGAGACAGTACACTACTAGTTTAAACTTTTTCTTTTCACCACATCCTAATTACATTAATATAATTTATTAGAACATAATTGATTTATCCACATTAATTAGATCTGTTTTCCATCTAAATGATGGGGTACATTTTCAAATAAAGCAATCTAACAAAAGATATTCTCACCGTGGAAATGGTTTCTCCAAAGTGTCATGTTTATGCGCCATTACCTAATTATGTTATACAAATATATTCATAGCATTCATAGTGTTAATGAAATATATATAAGAAATAATATCATGTAAAACTATACATATTAGATGAGTAATGATTCCCTTCTTTCTTCCAAGTTCCATTTTTAAATAATGACGTATACTGAATTATGTCATTAAATTATTAACTCAACATTATTATAAATATGGCATAATACATAACATATATTGTACATTATGTGCGTAGTTAATATAATATTAATTAAAGTTTTTTCATTGGTATGTTATTTTATACACGTCCTCAAATTCTATCATAGTGTTATGTTCTCTAATCTATGTTTTCCAAAATCTAGTTTCCATGGTTTCTACTTAACTTAATTTAATACGAATTATAATGACATAACCCTAGAATCTTGGAGTCGGTCACTTAATTAATTACACATGCATGATTATAATGAATAAAATCCCAAGGGTTATATCAGTTAATTTTTTTTTGAATAATATATATATATATATGGAACCCATTTTATATTTGGAATAGAAAACAAAAAATTATACATAAAAAAGGATAATAAACCAAATCATTGAAACACCTTTCAATAGTTCAAAATTATATCCTAGGGATTGAAACAAAATATGTGTGAGCTCATATTATTAGTAATGTTTATGTACAATGGATGATATCATGAATTAATAATCATAATCAATATGAAAATGATAATAAATGAACAAACATATTATTTAATCAATAATATGAGAATGTAATGCACCAATATATAATTTCAGGGAAAAAATCTCATGGATAATAATAATAACTGAATTCTAAATGAAGACAATTCTTAATTATTAGAAACAGGTTTTCCTTTGTATATAATATTTTTACCATCATGAGCATTCACTGGACAGTTTATAATATTGTTTGTAATACCATATGATTTTGTCAACTAATTCATCTCATGATACTTCTGATGCATTGAGGGGAATACAATAAATGGCCAAAACCAATGACAAAAAATTCCAAATCATTCCTTATATAATTCAAATAATGAATTTAATACATGTGAAATATTCCTTACAAATATCTATATTGAGAAAAGGATAAAATTTATAAATATTACCCAAGTTAATCATATATCCTTTAATGTAAACACTGTATATAAAAATAGTATATAGTTTATAAAAAAATATTATGCAGTAGAAAATAATAAATATTTTTTAGGGGAATGAAATTTATAATGAAAAATTATTATAATATAGTTAATTATTTAATAAAAATTTAACAAACACAAAAGAAAGTGGGATTTCCCAATAATTTTTAAATTTTTCAATTTTTAGTTAAAATACCCTTGAATGAAATAATTCAAATATAATTTCAAAATAGAATGAATAATGAATTGTTCATGATCATTCATGTTGACTATGATTTATATACACAACATAAAATTTAATTGGTTTATAATAAAAAATGTAACAATGCAATATAAATTGAGATAAAATTCGTTACCAAGAGTATGACATGTCACGTGTGTCTTTATCATAATAAATAATACATTTATGAAAATTATATATTTTTTCGAAACAATTAATAATTATATTTACTTATATTTCACTTGTTAAAATGTTTGATTCAATTACTAAATCAATTTTGTTTATGTTGGATGTTTTGATCGTATTCTGTTTTTGTGTCAAAAAAGAAAAATGTGGGTCGACAATGGACAAGGAGGTTAATATATAATATATTTATAATAATAATACATACATAATTATCATATCTATAAATATATTTTAAATTTAAAACCATTCATGGAATATTGTTGTAAAATATGAACTACCATTAAAATCATGAAGAGGGTAGATCGTATACATGCGTTAGTTACATTTAAATATTCAGTGATCATTTTGGAAAGAAAGAAAGTCACATTTTTATTTCTAGAATGATCATAGTGACATAAATAGGATATTATTTAATCATATATACTTATATATTTATATATTTAATAAACAAATTCACATCGCTTTGAGGAGGTAGTATTCCACATGTCCACGAACGACGTTGTCACTTTTTCAGCTTGTGAAGGGGTAATAGTGAAAATGATATGTTACATTAGTAGAAATGTAATTACATAACGAATTTCATAATGATTAAATTTATATAATATATGTTTATTATATATTTATTTATTGTAATTCATAATATTTAGTGATATGAAATGGAATATACCATTCAAATAGACGATAGGTTATATGTATGCATGAAAAATATTTCCATTTTGTTATCATATTGAAAAAATGAAAAGTAATTTATTAAAACATATATTATCGTTATAGTAAAATATTTATTTTATATTCCTCACACTTTTTCCAAACCAATCCTTAATACATTCTACAAAATGTGTGAACGGATCTCATCGAATTGAGGAGGCGAAAGTCTACACATCCACAAGTGATGTTATGGTTTTCATAAAAAATATAAAGCATGAAGGTTTGTGTTATAAAATTATTATACAAGAAAAAATACATTATAAAGATAATATATATAAAATATAAATAATAAATAAATCATTATTCTGAACCATGAATGGTGGTTGTGGAAGAAATAACAACATCGGTTTGTGAGGCATTTGTGTATCATAAACATGAATGATGATTGTGTATCCTATATGATGGAAGTTTGTGTGATTATATGTTTTAACCTAATGAAATTTACATCTCATTATATTTCCGAAATTTATTAAACTATATAATCATGATTTAATAACAATTTAATGGTGGTGAAATAAATAATGCACAAGGGCTTCATGAAGAACATTACCTTTTATTCAGGTAATTCGTTTTGGTTTATACCACAAGACTTACATGATATGATTTTGCTACAAAATTTATGAATCTATGATGATCAGAGTTATTTTTTGGATCTATTTGGGTAGTCATTGGATGATCCAAATATATTTAATTGTGTGAATATTTGTGGAGTGAATTATTTTTTATAATCGAGGATCGGTGGCATTTATTAAATATAAAAATCTAATCAAAATTTAGAGGTCTCTCTTACTTCATGTTTCTAAAAAATTAAAAAATAATGGATTAATATTAATTTATTTTATAAAAACAAATCTAAAACACAAAAAAAATTATATTTTTTTCTTTATCTTTCATTGTTCCCCGCTTTTATCATTTTGGTATTTTATTGAGGTTACTAGCTTTCTAGCCTAAATATTTTATCTATGAAGACTAAAATACAATGATTAATACTATATAAATTTTACCCACTAATTATAAATAATATATATAATTTATAAAATAAAAATACTAGTTGTTTTGTAAATTGGTTTTAACACAAGCACAAGTAACACACTAAAACACTTCTTAAACTCTATCTTTTCCACTAATGTTTTTTACAATTTAATGGTTAATATAGTTAATATGTTGTAATAATTGGACTATTGTTGGACCATATTTTATATTTATTAAAATTTAAAAATAATTATACCTAATATAGGTTTTTATAGATTTTAAAAACAATTAATAAAATAAATTATATTATAAAATAACATTTTTGGCAATTTTGAAATTATTAGTTTAACCTGAATTTACAAAAATCTGTATACTAATATGAAATTAAAATATATTATTCTAAAAGATATGTAATATGGTATATTCATATAATAATTTTTTTTTGCAAAATAAATCACTCATGTTTATTCACATTTAAAATTTTTAGTATCATTTATCTTAGTTAATTATTAAATAAATAGTTACTATACTTTCATTTCTAAAGAATTAAGATAATATTCCCATATCTAAAAATTAAAATTAAATTATTTCAATTAAAATAATACATTTATAATTCAAAAGGATATGTATAACATGAAATATTAGGGTTTCTTCATTTGTTATGGATTTATAAATGATTAGGGTAATGAAGGTTCCTTTTTTGTTTTTTCTTTTTTTTTTAAAATTATATATATCACTCCCATTGAATAATATTTCAATAACCCATAAAACGGTTTAAATGAAGGTATATGGTCTATATATAGCAATAAAATGTGTTTTTTTATGTTTCGATGTCATGTTTCACCAAAAGGTTAAAGATTGATCTCGTGGAAAGCTCGATCTTACCAAAATCACAATAATTAATTTAAATCGCTTTCAAAACTATTTTTTCAATAATTAAGTTTGAATTAATATAAATTATAAATTATTATGATTAGAAATATTGAATTAATTTTTAAAAATTAAAATCATATATTTTGTGTATGGTAATTCAAAATTATTCTCATATAAGGGATGAGAAAGCAAGGTTTTAAAGTAAAAATTGTTCAAAAGTTTTTTACGTTTGTATATATATATTAATTTAAAAATTATTAAAATAACTAAACATGAATTAATATATGTAAAATTTAAATAATAAAACATTAATAAATTGGATCTATAAGTTATCTATATAAATTATTTAGACCAAAAGTCAATTTTCAATTAAAAATTGGAATTTTAAATATTTATCAAATATGAAACATGTCGGGGAAATATAAAAAATTCACCATACAAAATTTTGGTATTATTTTAGCAGAATTTATGTTTAATTTTCATTATACAATGTATAAATGGGTCAATGTTTTTAAAAAAAAATAGGATCTCCATTAAAAGGGGACAAAACCACTTTTAGAAATATATAGATCTATGTGTGTAAAATCGGTGTTGTTCAAATATGATTCCTCTAAAATATATTACATGAATGTACAAAATTTTAATTGAATATATGATATATATAAATTTCATTAATATCATCGAATAATATTAATTAACTAATAAAAAACATCTTTTTTAGATAAAAATATTTTCTTTATAAAAACATTTCCTTTATATTCAATTGGTTTCTATATTCATTTTTAATTAATTGGTCACCAATTAATAATATAATCATATGTAATTTTTTAAAAAAAAATTTAGTTATTCATTTTAATACATTTCATTCATTATCTAGTTTATATTTATCCTGTTAATTAATTATATTAATTTTATATTATTGTATGGTAAAAACCAGTCTTGCGTCTAACACATGATAATATCAGTGTTCTGTGCATTATAAAATGTTTTTTATTTTAAATTAATATATAAATAATAACAAATTTATTAAAATTATAATATTCACAAATCATGGATGTTACTTCTGAGGTAAATTTATGGGCGATTAACCTTATTATAGTATTTATTTTAACCCCCAAGGAGTAAAAATCCTTGTTATTGTAAGGTGTAAACGTGGTAAACATGTGGTTGAAAACAAAGGATTAGGGAAAAAATGTGACCTAAAAATTTAAAAAAAAAATTATGAGAGAATCGTAACCCACCCTCATCATGTAATTGAAATAAATCATTCTAGATCCATTTTTAATTGAAAATTAATGTATATTAAATAAATATTTAGAAGAATTCCCATAGTTCCCCACCCCTCATATAAGGGGATCACATCATCTAATGTATTCACACATAAAAACATTTATTTATTCCAAAACATATCCGAATTTTTTACTAGAATCCCTGACCTCATTCTACAGGTCATGGTTTAGGTATAATACAAACCCTTAAGTGCCTAAGGTGTTCATCAAATGAGGCATTCCAAATAAGTGGTATAGTTTTTAACTACATGTTTTTGCATTATTCATACTTCTATATAAGGAAAATATTTCATAAACAAGGATATATAATAAATATATTATTATTATATATAATGATTTTTGGTTTTTTATTAATAGTCAATATCAATATCCTCTTCCATCAAATGGTAAGCAAAATGATCATTTCTATGTACGGCAGACTACTGCCTCACGAACCAATGTAATTCATTTTCATCACCATATATCATAGATATTTTAAATTATGTAATTAATATATATAAATATATATTATATTCATGACATATTTTTCATAATTAAATGTCAATATATCATTTAGTCTTATACTATTCCATTTATTGAAAAATGATAATATTATTCATGCATAACTGTAGACCACCTCCCCCAGGAATCAATGGGATTTGTTTTTTTTACAGCTAAATCACATGGATAATATATATAAGTATAACAAAGAAAATATAAAATATTTATGATAATATTATATTCATTTAATTATTAATTAATATGTTCCTTTTTCTAAAATGATCATCGAAAAATTGAGAATTTATTCACGTGTACATACAGGCTACCATCAAAATGATTATAATGTAGATCATTTTTCATAATCATTATCATGAATGGTTTCAAAAGTATGATTTATTTATAAAATTGATTATAATTTCAGGATTTATATTCTCTAGATTTTTAAATAAGTATTTCTTTGACCATAGTCAACCTATTGAATTCATTTTTGACATAGAAGATGAATGTCATCAAATCATCCAACATATAATTAATTGATTAAGTAATAATATATTACATGGTAATAAGTGAAATAAAATTAATAATAAAAGCTAAATATTTTACCTATAAATTATATAATTAACATAATTTTATTATTTACGAATATGAAAATCATATGTGATGATCCAAACTCATGGCAAGGGACTTTAGCTTAATAACCTTTAGTTATTACATATTTTGATGTTTTCACCTATATTATTTTATATGAAATATGTAAAGACCCATTGAATTTTTATTCCTTGGAATTATTGATTCTTAGATTATTTAGTGTTTTCTTTAATTTTATTTTTTCATGGGACTTATGATTCTAATGATTCTAATGTGTTAAGTGACCATCTTTTAAAAAACCACATTTTATGTTCAATTTTTACCAAAGTCAAATGTAATGTATTTTAAGCATATATATAATGAACATAAATTTATTTTATCTATGAAACCCCAATTATTTGTTGTTTTATTTATAAGTTTTCAAAGTTAATTTCAATGATAAGGTTTCATTATTTTCTGCACAGTATTATGATGTTATTGTTTTTTAAAAGAAAATTATATTTTGATATCCAAATGTGTTTTTAATTTGGATTTAATAGAGTATTTCAATAATTTTGTGTTTAAAATATCTAGCATGAAAAAATATTTATATGGTACTTTAGTACTGTATGTAAAAAGGATGAGCCTGATATAACTTATATGAAGGGTTGAGCCCCATTGTAGGTCATGGGTGATCCCAATATAACATATATATTTGTTATTCCATGATAGTCCATTGTGAGCCCATTATATATTATCTAATAGGTACTTCTATATAGTGCTCCAATTTATTGGGTAATGTAAATTTTTTATTATCGCAATGAATAAGGGGGATAGCAAATTGTATATCCTAATTATGTATTAGGGATCTATAAATTTCTAACACGTGATTAAAATTGCTTAAGAATGTGATCGTATATGTTTCTAATAATGATTTTTTGATATTATTTTAAATTATAATTATTTGAGAAAAATGTGTCAACTATTTTCATGTGTAAATTTTTTATTTTTTTTTCACTAATATCATTGAGATAATGGTAAACTTTTAATGGATATTCATGTTTATTTCTCAACTAATTACTTAATTTTTTTTATTATAATTTATTGAGCATTTTGTGGTCATTTAACAATTTAAAATGTTTTTCACTAGTTTTAAATATGACTAGGGAAATGTATGAATTCAAGATGAATGATTTGAGGAATTTTTATGAAAATTAATAATATTTTATTTAATGAAATTCTTATGGACAAATGATAGTGTGTATAAATGATCACTTATAATGTGTGGATTTATAATTTACGATAAAACCCTAATTTAAAGTAAAAAACAATTTATTTATGATTTTTTAGTTTGAAATGTGTATAATTAATGATTTGGTGATTTTGGAGGACTTCTGGATTGTCTTTAGGGATTTCCTACATGTTCATGGTCGATCAATGGTTTGGGATAAATATGAATCACCAACAAGAATCCATGAACAATGAATAATGGGGCAAAGGGGATGTTGCAATAGTTATGAATGGGTTTTCCAAACTATGTGGTAGTCTTATATAACCTTGAAACTCGAGAAGGTGGGTATTGGAATAGCTGGAACAAGGATTGGAAACTTTGTGAGACAACCATGTGAGGTTCAACCTTGTGTTTGTGTCTAGCACACAGTTAGTGTACGTTTTTCAAAACCATATGACTAACCATGCACTTGTTAAAAGATATATCCTATAATTGTTTATCTCACACATTTGGATATTTAAATATACTTTTTATTCTTTGTGTTCCCTTATAAATATTCTCTCTTCCCAAAGGAAAAGGAATCTTCTTCCATTGATCCAGAAGAGATCTGAAGGCTTCTCTTGGTGAATTGAAGTTGGATTCCCATGCTCAGTGATCATTCATGGTTATTCATGGTGTATTATCTTAGATCTAGTTCTCTATATCTATTTATTTCTTAGGTCTATTTTCGTTGTGGATATATCTAAAAAATTGGATGCCAAATATTATTGTATTTTTTCTTTTTAATGAATGTGGAAGAACTATATGGTGGATTTTTAATGTTTTAAGCTGGTATCATTGGCGTTTGAGTGTCATTATTTCTCTTCATCGTAAATCCTATAGTGGGTGGCTTCAGTATCAACTTTTAAATTTATAAATTTAATTCTGATTTCGATATTGATTTAATTTATTGAAATTTATTATAAAATTGGTGTGCATTGAAAGGTAGAATCCTTTTCTAGTGATGGTGTGTGGTTTTTTTTGGAATTTTGGATTTGTAATAGAAGGTGCATTGATAAATGGTTTTAAAATTTTAAATCTAAAATAGTTTCCCGGTTTAATTTAGGGAAAAAAAATTTCAGTAAAAAAAACTTATTTTGTTAAAATGACTTTGGCATTGAAATGCTTTTGTTATGAAAGTGTAAGTATCGTTTTTGGGGATACATGGTGGTGTGTGTTCATATTACATTACATGTATGGGTTTAGATATGACCGTATTCTCAATTTCAATGGTGTAATAGAACAAGGTATATAATTACCCTTTGAAAACATGGTAGATCAATGAGAATCATTACATGAGTATAGATTTGTCATAACTAATCACTCATGTGTATATTTGTTTATTGAATTTTGATATTGTAAATGAATATATGAAATTTTATTAAAGAACTTGTGTGGCTAATTTCCTTGTATTTATTTAGAAAATGTTCATACAATGGATCTTCAAAATATTTATTTTTAAACTACATGCAGAAATTTTTTTATATAAACTATTTTAAAAAATGTGATAACCAGTTCTATTCTATTGGAATGTGTAGGGATGCCATGAGGCAAAATCTACTGACATTCATTAGTCACACGTTATTTGTAACTATGGTTCTTTAATAGATGTTTTTTATCCATAAATGGGAAATTTTAATGTATAAAAATTCTCTAGTGGTGATCAGTGATACATGGGATGTTTTTTAGAGTAGATAATGTAAAATATTGAAGCTTTGTAGTTTTTTTTCCTTTTAGTTTTTTCGGGTTGTCTTATGTTATACACCTTATTGTTTTTTAGTCTTCATCATTTTTACTTGTTGTGGTAGTTTTTATGTATATTAAATTATGATTTGCCTTTTATTGATATTAGGCATTATATAGTGGATTATATTGTTATGGATTGTTTTGCTTGTTGTTTTATTTTCAAAGAGAATGTTTTCCTACATGTGTATTGAAGCCCCCCAGTAATCAATTCCCACCATAGAAATCATGGGGATGTTGGTTAAGTCCAATTAATATTCCTCTTACATCTCATGAAAATAATTAGGGGAAGGTTGTTGCAATTTTTATCGAGATTTTTTAGTCCAAAAATCTTCTTGAGACAAGTGGTATTAGTTTTGTTTGGCCCAAAATTAAACATTAGATAAGTGGTACCAAATTTATTTAATAAACAAATCTGATAGAAACAAGTGGTATTACTTTGGACCCATACAAAAATATATTCAAGACAAGTGGTTCAATCTTGGTCCTTTAGAATATCTTTCTAGAATAAGTTGTCATCACTTCTATCAGTTTTGGAATTGAAATTCAGTCTTTTCTATTCATTGAGTTGGAATCATATAAAGGATTATGATTTTCGGGACATGAATTGTAGAGAATAAGAAGATGTATCTAACCTTTTTATGCTGATCCTTATGTTACTAGGTATTTCGATACATAATTATTTTATAGTCACTTCTAGGATTTGAAATTTCATTTTTATGGGTTTAGAGAGTGAGAATATCATGACATGCATTTAAAAATAAAATCCCACCAGGATTGAAAAATTAATTTTTAGTAATGATTTGGTGCAATGTGTTGATTTTTGAAAATTTTTCAAATTGTTTTCAAATGTGAGACTTTGAAAAAATAATGATTTTCATATTTTGAAAATGATTCTATTTTCACATGAAATTTAGTTTTTCAAATAATGGTTGAATGTGGAAAATGGTTGATTTGGAAATTATTATTGTGATATTGTATTATAATTGAATTTGAACGGGTATTCCATCAACTAATATAGTGTGATATTTATAGAATTTGTTGTGTTTTTAGAAAATCAAACCTGGATGCCATCATAGAAACCAATAGAAGAAAATTGCGGCAAATGTGGTTTTATTTGAGCTATAAGTAAACTAATCACTATTGTAGAACATTTTTCATGACTTTCAGACTATGGAAAATATAAACATGAGAGAATAACCATGAAAAGTGTATTATTCCATCAAATTCTCGATGTAGAACCCACCAATCATTTAGGGAGATTTTAAACCATAAAAGGTATAGGTGTGGATGAGTAGAATGAATCATATCTTCAATTTCATCGACATACTGGAAAAAATGAATGTCAATATGACTATGTATATGATATAGGATCATACACTCTAGTGGTGAGATTAATTTATTCATGATCAATTAGACTATAAACTTGCAGAAGATGTTTTTGGATAATTTTTCAAAAAATAATTCAATCCCCACACCGTCAAAATACAAATAATGAAAAACCGCTTCAGCATGAAGTAGTAAAACATTTATATCATGGAGGATGTGGAAACATTCATGAACATAGAGTTATTTTAATTCAATGATTATACTAGTGCATCCTTTAAGTCAATCATCATTGAATCGGGGATGAGGTAGGTGATTCTGTCAGCAATTTATTTTCCCTATATTACATAATATACCGAGATGGTCAATAAAGAGACGGTAGATGAAAGAGATATATCAACAGCTATAGGAATAAATAACATGTTGATACTAATGGGAAATAACGGGAACACTGATTATAGGATAAATTTTAAGAGAGACACTTATTTGGAAAGTGGAATCATGAATCCTAATTAGATGGTTGGATCGGTGAAACTTCCTCTGAGATCTAAGAAATTGTGAGATGTTTCTAATGTGTTTTTTGACCACATGAAGAAAGAGTGTATGACATCCCCAATAGAATTCCATAATTCAAAAAATAGGGCATAATCATTTCTATTGTCATAGTGCTATGGGATCAAGTGTTTTTGAAACTTCTTAGGTGTCACAAGAACCATATGCATTGAAGAATATGGGGTAGAAAAATACCACTTCTCAGTAGAACTGGGGTAGCCATGGTGATTATGGGAATACCATGACTCCTTATGCAGTGAAATCTTGGTAGAAAAACAAACAGATAAGTATAAAAACAATGAAATTATATGGAGTTCAGTAGTTTTTTGTTGATGAACAGTCTGAACCATCTACAATGTGAAGTGAAATTCTTTTGAATTCTACCATTATGCATGATTTGTTTCATACATGTGAATCTCATTCTGTTATTATTTCTTTTATTATTGATTTATTTAAGTTAAAATTAGATATTATTCCCTATTTTATAAAACCTAAATCTCATTTTGGATGAATAAAATGTTGATCTTTTATGTGTAGAACAGGTTCAATAACTGTTGTTGTAGTTGAGTTGAAATGGAATTTTCCAGTAACTAATAAGGATATTTTTATAATCTTGGGTAAGGATTTTTTGACTATCTGCAAGGTTCAAATCAATTGTTATACACTAAGGGTTTATATTAGAAATGATTATTTCATCAAGAATATGTTTTTAGGCTATCATAATGCTAATTTAGGTGAATCAGGCTTGTTGGAACTAGTTGTTGGATCGATATTATACATGTTTTTAGTTTTATCTTTGGAATCAATGTAAGGGATCGAGATGAATAGTTTTTAATAGTGGTGTATCGGTTTCTAGACGAGTTTCTCAAAACATCCTCAGGGTTGACACCCATGGGAGACGTGGAGTTCATGAATGATATCTTTCTGGGGACCAATCCTATTTCTATTTGATCTTACCAGATGTTGTAAACAGAAGTACTAGAATTGAAATTAGAGTTTGAAGATTTATAAAGGAAAGGGTTCATATTTCCTAGCACAGTTTAAGGGGAATCATCATTCTAATTTGTGAAAAAATACGGATTAAACTCTAAAGATGTGCATGGATTATTTTAATCTTAACAAAATAAAAGTAAAGAATCAGTATCCACATCCATGCATTGATGACCTGTTCAATTAATTTAGTGGATCTCAATGGTTCTCTAAGATTGAGTGTGATCAGGATATCAAAAATTGTGGGTTTGTAAGTATGATATTCCAACTAAATATTTAAGAAGTAGATAATTCCATTATGATTATGTCGTGATACCTTTTATTCTTATGAATTCCCCAAAAGTCATTATGGAATTGATGAATTGAATATTTTATAGATATATGGATCATTTTATGGTCGTGTTTTTGGATAACACATTTGTTTATTCAAGGAAAATTGTTGATATAGAGAAACACTTATTGAGAGTGTTGGGAACCTTAAAGGATCATCATATGTATGTAAAATTATCAATGTAATATTTTTGGTTACAATAGGTATGATTGTATGGAAATTTAATCTATTAAAAAGTTATTTATGTCGATCTTGAAAGATATAATCCCTTATCCCATGGAAACATCCAAATAAAATATTCAAGATACATAGTTTCCAAGGTCTAGATGGTTATTAAAAATTCTTTATTCATGAATTCTCATGATTACATTTTCATATGTAGGATTTTCTAAGGTATAATGTTCCATTAAAATGGAAAAATTATTGTAATATATCAATTGAAGAGCTTAAAATTAATCTTATAGTAACACCAATATCATTTTTTACTAAATCAATAAAAGGGTACGAGGTATATAGTGATCCTCTAGGATCCATGATGGTTTGTGATTTTCATGACCCATCCGCTGGGTCCCACGTCATGACTACCCCAAACTCACCTTCTATAGGGTAGGGGTTGGTGACTAGCATCGGAATGGTGTATCCCTAAAATGGGAAGGCATTACCTTTAAACCTATAAAAACACACAACCCAAAAACACAACAAGATATAGGAATGATATAAAACAGTAGTTGAAAACGTGTGTACTTAAAGTAAAGGGTGGCAGAATACAATCCCAACTAAAATGATATAAATACAATAGAAAATATAAATCATCTCCTTGGATCGTCCACCAAGTCTTCTACCTGAAGGGTAGGTAAAGCTCATCTCCACAACTCTTCATGTCAACCATTCACCTCCATGTATCACCAAGTCTTGGTTCATATATTCTCAGTCGAGCTGTTTGTCGTATGCACAAGGTAGAACATAGGGCGGGTGAAGCCCATGTAGAGGTGAGTATAAAAATACCCAATAGGGACACTAATAACCACATAGGTCTCTTATAATTCCACAAAAGAAGACCAAAAAGCATGATCTCAATCAAAATTCACACTTAAAAATACTCATCTTTAACCTGGTATACAACATGGAGTTCTAGATTATCGATGATTAGTCTAATGGAATATCATTTTATTCTATTAGAAAGTTTCCACAACTGAACCACATGGAATTTGTTCCATTTTTGAACCACAAAGGGTTGTATATAGCTGATACATGAAGGGTCACACTAAGGCTTTCCCATTTCAGGTTGTGTTGTGATGATCCACAAAGGGTCACTAGAATGCTGATCCACTCAGGTTCTCTATGGTTCTGATCTACAAATGGCCATTTTATGCTAATCCACACAGGGTCAATATGATGCAGATCCACATAGGGTCTCTATGATGATGATCCACACATGGTCTCAAGATGTTGATAAAAAAATTGTCTCTAGATTATGATCCACATAGGGTCTCTATGATGTTGATCCACACAGGGTCGATATGATGCAGATCCACATAGGGTCGCTACTTATATAACAACAAGCCATAGGATTCCCCAAACACGGTGTGCCTGAGTTACATATTATCTGCTCCTCTATATATCATTAAATCCTCAACTACTAAAAATTTTCACAAAGGATTAACAAAAGGGACCACCATGTCATAGGGTTTCCTACACAATAGACTACGCGTCAATCGGATGCACGATTTGTGAGTTAAATGCATTTTAGTGCCAAGAGCCCAGATGGATTAGAGTATGATCCAACCCGGCCATAATACAACATTCTCTAAAACCCACGGGAAGTGTTTCAAATTTTCCATCTCATCCCAAGGATTCCAAATTCGCAAACATATCATCAAACTAACATCAAGTCTGTATGTTATGGGCTTTTAAGTGTAGTTGGGCCCAAATGGTGTATAGGTCATGTCCGACCTGGCCTGGGCCGACCCAACCTGATTCGCGTCGACCCGACTTGGAATAAACTATATTGGGCCAACACAGTGGGGTTGTACCACTATAGTCCCATCCCACTAGGCCAGGGGACCATCCTGGACCACCCTGGCTGCACGGGGCCCCGGTGGGCTCAGCTCGCTAGGCTGTGGACTGGCCTCGCCCTCTATGGCTAGGCGTAGCTCGACGGGTGGTCTGTCCAACTATGTGGCCCAGCACCTAGATGGTGGCCCGTGCGGGCAGGGGAGTTCCTCAACCGACTTCTCGAACATATCAAAGAGCTGATCATCTCTTTAATTGGTAGTGCCAGGTGGCACCACCCTTGTCGTCTGTAAGACCCGTAGGGAGTGGGTCCCCCTCCACCACTACACCTAAGCATCTGCCTACTCATCGTGGAACGTGATGGAGTGCTGCTTCGCCGCCAACATGGATGTCCATTTTCTACAGACCCGATATTCTACGGTGGCACCGAACGGCACCGCCTCATTTCTCGGCCGACATGTGATGGTCGCCGCGCCACTGTCGCATTGGCGGGACTTCTGTGGGCCACTGAGTGAGCTCCAGTGGTCCGTTTTCTCTTCCACTATTGCTTATGGGCCTCCTATGATGACTACGTAGCTATGTTGCTTCTAGATTCAAGGTTCATCCTTGTAGTAAGATCATTCAACAATGAATTCCATAATAATGGAGCGACGGAGGGTCTGGGACTTATTCGTTTGGCCCACGCCCTCCACTTTAACGTCATAACAGGTGGTATAAATTTATTTCATACAATGTAAACATTAGTAAACCCCCTACCTCAATGATCATTGGATGTCTTATGATGGGAGAATAAGATTCCATTTTAGATAAGGCCACCAGCGTTCATCGATCCCAGTTCATTGCCGCCCAAGCCTCTGTCCCCCCGTCTGTGGAAGGTGTCTCAATACATCACCAGAGGTTTATCACAGCCATACCAAAATCCAAAGCAAGAAATTTAAATAAATATACCTATGAATCAAGTATGTTTCAAAACATTAATGCAGTTCAATTATGAGCTATATTTAATGTTTCAACGTCATGGTTATAGAAACCTAGTGTCAATCCATTAAATTGATTCACAAATTTGTGGTCCTGACACTGCCCTTAAACTGTGAGAGAGATAATAAACTAACATTGTCATGATATTTTAGTATTCTATTAATATTTCTAAAAACTATCTTTTGCTCCATACCCACTGCAGTCAAAGTGAATCTTTCCCTAAGCGAATCTTGAAACTGCGGATTCAACTGTTTCCTTAGATTTAAATTATGAGCAATGGTTCAATATTTAGAAAATTATTCCTGCACGTTTACGGATTGTACCTTAAAAAATTTAAAATTATGTTCTGGGCACACAGGGCCACATAATTGGGCGCCATTAATTTTCATAGACTCATAATAATCCCAAATAATTTCAAAATAAATAAATATATATATATAATTTCTATGTCATTACATTCCCCCTATCATAGGGATTTGTATCCCCCAAATCATAATCAAAACTAGCGGAACAATCGGGGGTACTGAGCATGTATCTGATCCTCCTTCTTATATGTCCTCTCTTGAAGGTTCATGTACTGCCAACCAATTCGCACCAGAATAATCGAACACCCACAACGGTCCTGCTTCTATCGAATCTATACCTCTGCCATGAACACTGCAAACATCACCCCATCATTGATGTCAAGATTTCCCAAGATGATAACGTGTGATGGATCATGCATGTACCTCCTCCACTAAAACACATTAAAAATATTATGCACCTAGTTCACCTGGTGCATCTATGGTGGATGAGCTAGATGGTAATCCACCTTGCCTACTCAGCTGAGGATCGGGAAGGTTCTAGTGAACCTCAGAGATAGCTTGAAGCCGAGTCCAACCTCTATAATCATTATTTGGGTGAGACCTGTAGGAAGATAGATGTTTCATTACCCGAACTCCAAGTGTCTTCTTCTCATATAAGTGTCTTATGTCATCCTTCTCTTTGCAGTCTTCATCTGCATCTATATGATATGCACCTTCTACATGGTAGTCTGTACCAACTATGGAACCATAAGTGCTGACTATCCTAGGTCTATCCATAATAGTGGTGACCTACATGGTCACCCATACATGGCCTCAAACTGATCCATGCTGATGGGGGAGTTATAACTATTATTGAAATCAATCTCCACCAGTAGAAGGTGGTCATCCTAACTACGGCCAACATCTGGGACATAATCATGACGCAAGTCCACTTGTGTCTTAATGGTTCACACCATCTGACTATCTGTCAAAGGATGAAAAGCGGTGGTCAAGCAGAGTAGATTCCCAAAGGCCTACTGTAAACCTCTCCACAAACAAGATGTAAAATGATCGTGGCGATCAGAGATGATCACTTATGGAACCCCGATAAGTTATAAAATCTCTTGTACGTAGAGACGTCCTAGGTTCTCTACTGATTCCTTATCTCCGATGGGCATGATGTGGGAGGAAATTCTGAGTTAGTAAATGATCACCTAGATGGAATCGTGGGCCTATGACGTATGTATAAGCCCTGTCACAATGTCCAAGGAGATACCATCTCACCTCCACTCTAGTACCTCAAGTGGTTGAGCTAAGCCTACTGGTGCCTAATGCTAAACCTTCACTTTCTGACAAGTATGGCATTGAGATACGAACTCTACCAGTTCTTTCTGCATCCCTGGCCACCTGTACTGACACCAGAGTTCCTCGTACATCATTTCAACTTTAGGATGTGCTGCCAAAGGGGATGTGTGGAACTCCCTCAACACATCCTATCAAAGCATCACAAGTACCATGTTGCATCATCTGAAGATGATGACACGCTCCCCACCTTCAAAGAATCCATCAAAATCATGTCTGGAGGGTATCTAAGCACTTCGTGTCTCACATTCCCTATCCCCCAGTTGTGCCTCTCGAATTTTCTTAAGATATGGGGGACTGGAAATCGTAAATGGGAGGTAAGTTTATCCATCTCTATCCACAATGGAAATATAAAACGCACCTAGATGCTCTATTGCCTCAATTAGAAACTGTAGAACAGACCTCCTACTGAGTGTATCTGCTACAATATTCCCCCTCCCAAATGTTTAGAATATATTAAAGTCAGCTTCATAGAGGAACTCAAGACATCAACGATGTCTCTGGTTTAAGTATATTTGTGAGAAGTTATACTTGAGACTCTTATGATCAGAGTAAACAATAAACCTTTCACCCATCATGTAGTGCCACAACAACTTCATTGCAAAGACCACTGCTTCTAACTTTGGGTCATCAGTAGAATAATTATGCTCATGTTTTTTTAACTGTCAAGAGCCTTATGCGATAACTGATCTCTCATTCATCATGACACAGCCTAGTATTTTCTCTAATTTTTTGTAGTAGATTACACACCAAACATCCTATTCAGGTATCCTCATGATGGGTACACTCTTCGATATCTTCCTCAGCTCTGGAAAACTCCATTGACACTTCTCCATCCACAAGAAAGGATACCCCTTCCTTGTCAAAGCTAATAAGGGTTCCACTACCAAGGAGATGTTATGTATGAACCACTAGAAGTATCAATAAAATCATAGGAAACTCCACATCTTGGTCACACTCCTAGGTGCCTCCCAAGAAAACACATCCTCTATCATCGCTGGATCCACTGCTACTCCAGCCTCCGAGATAACGTTCCCTTGGAAGTGGACTTCCCATTTCTATAATAGGCACTTCGAGAGCTTACCATAAATTTGGTTCTCACATTTTTTATACCGAACTATTTGTATTTGTGTGGCATGATACTCCTACAACGCTGAGTATATCAGGATATTTACAATGAAGACTACTTGGAAGTGATTTAAGAAAGGCTAGAAGATTATGTTCATGAGCCCCATGAACACCTTCGGAGGGTTGGTCATGCCAAAGGGCATTATCAAGAACCCAGAATGGCCACACCGACATCTGGAGGCTATCTTCTATAGGTTTTCATCCCATTCCTATATCTAATGATTACCCGACCTGAGGTAAATCTTTCTAGACAACTCTTCCCCCTTCACCTGGTCAAAAAGATTCACAATAATTGAGAGTGTATATTATTTTTTCATGGTCACTATGCTTAGGTATCGATAGTATACACAAATCCTTAGACTCCCATCAACCTTCTTGGAGAAAGAATCAAGGATTTCTATGGAAAAAAACAAGTCCTCCTGACCCCCTTCCCCTATAAGTCCTCTAACAATACCAGAAACTCGTGAAGCTCTGTGAGATCCATCTGATATGCTGGGGTAGGTATTAGTGCCATTCTAGGATAAAAATTGATGTATAAGACTAAGTCTCTATGATTAGGTAGTACTAAAACATAATTAGGAAACCCATCAATATACTGGTCCACCACTATAGGGTAACTCGGACTCCACGCATCAATAGCTCTGAGTGTATGTTTAGACCACTGATGAGTGATTGACTACACCCTCCTCCGAGTAATTCCATCATTTTCTGCAATGGTTCCCATCTCACCGGTGAAGGAAAACATGATCCCATCATCTTGTACACACCACACATTGACCCTAAAATAGTCGATCTGAACATGGTCTGTGGATAGCCAATTCATACCCATTATGACATCGTAATCCCTCGATGCTGTTACTAGGAGGTCCCAACTAAGGCTGTCACTTCCTTGACTAAGGTCACATTTCTTGAACCAGTGTGTAATCATTAAATCTTCTCTTGTAGGAGTCTCTAATTGCTATGATTGAGACAAAGGCTCAATCAGAATCTACTGGATCCGAATAACTGTCATGGAAATAAAAGTGTGATAGGCACCTATGTCTATGATAACTACAACTTGGGTGGAATAAACATATATTGTAACCTTAAAAATCTCTGGAGCATAGTGGTCATATGCCTATTCCGTCTGTAGATGATCTCGACCCTATCGACCTGCTTCTTGTGGTTGGGAGGACCGCCATAGGTTGGGGGAGATAGAACCTCAAATCACCACCCCCACCTGTTGTATAACCTACTCCTCTACCACATTTTCTGCACTACAGAACTCCTCCCTCAAATATCTGCCTCTCCCTCAGTTGTCCCTGGACAATATAATGATCGTCGGTATGGTGGGTCGGGTAGTCGTGAGACATGTGACTCTTCCTGCAGCATGTGAAGCACAATCTTCTTCCCATCTAACCCCGTATTATTCGTGAGCTCTGCACCTCTGACACAACATCCTGGGGTCATCAACCGAAGGGTCTGGCCTACTTGGACCTCTACGTCATCTGCCTAATGCCTGCTGAAGATGACTTAGCCACCTATCATCTAGTGGTGTCTCTCAACATCGGTGCCTACTATTTTAAAAATACTGTAACGACCTGAAATTTTGAATAAATATTGTTTCCTAATTTTATGTGTTATTTTATATTGTTTTTTTATACTCAACAAAAATGTTTCATTTGATAACATGAGTATAATTAAAACGAGACCATTGGGTTTTGACTGTTATATGACCATTGGGTTTTGACTGTTATATGACCATTGGTCAATATGACCCCTGGAAACTAAACGTTTTGATTATTGTCTCTAAATACAAGTAATCATGGTTAATTATTATACAAAGAAGAGTCGATGGCCTCACCCAGTAGTCTTGGACCGATCGAAGCCCATCTAACCGAACATGGGAAGGAGGTAGCACCACTGGGCTTTGCTCTGGACCAAACCCAAGCCGAACTTCATCGTGTGAAGATAGGATGGAATCGCCATTGCGAGAAGTTAAAACTGATAGAAATTACTGCTCGTGTGATTTTAGCTGAGCCTCCCTCAGATTCTCTCACCATAGCACACCTTACACTTAGGTCCTATGGTGGTGTGATAAGGGGCTATGTAAGGAGACCGTAACTGCCTTGTGTAATCCTTCGTTTTAAATAAAAATTTGGATTTCTTCTTATGATGATGTTTATGAATTTTCAAATGACAGGATAAATATAGTATGCATATTTTTGATGAATTTTAGAAAAAAGATATTTTAAAAATGTTTATTTAAACCTTAAATAACTAAAAACGTGTAATGATATTCAAAAAATGGTCTTCTACAATTATGTCCAGTATGAAACATAGAGTCTAATATGATCAACATGATTTTTGATGAATAGTAAATTATGAATAGTGATTTTTTTTTATGATTAGTAATGTGACCAAATGGATTAGTAATTTTTCTCAAAGAAAGTTTTAATATAATTTAGACACCTAGATTAAGTAATGTGATTCAATAAAATGGGTAAAAAAAGTTTCATAAATTATTAGCCAAGTATTAATAGTGTTTTTTAATTAAAATTTAAATTAAAAATAATTAGAAAATTGTTTTTATAAAAATGACTTTATTTTGGAAGTCAGAGAATCGATGTTATGTTATGGTAATTTTTGGGGATTTTTCTGAAAAAATGAATTCTCGATGAATAGTGTTTTTATTTAAAAACTAAATTAAAAATATTTAGAAAATTATTTTTATAAAATGGAGTTCATAAATGTAATTAGAGCATCTATATTTGGTTAAGGTGAAATTTTGGGATTTTTCTAAGAAAGATGATTTTTTTTGTGAATAGTAAAAATGCAGTTTTAGGGTTTCTGTATGTTTAATGACATCATAACTGTTTCATGATGATGTCATTAGATATTTTAAGGGTTGGCCGGCCAAGGGTGATTAATTTTTTTTTGGGGGCCCCATGTGGCCTAACTTAATGGTAAATTCCAAGGAAGAGCACATGGTTTTGAGAAAAGCACTTGTGAGGTGTCCCTTGGCCATTAATGCCTTGTCCCCTCACATTCCCTATAAATACCCACCCTTTACTCCTTTAGTTTTCACTCCCAACTCTCCCCCAATTAATTTCTGGTCTTATTACCACCCAAGGAGTCCTCCCAAGGTGCGCCCACGCCCTCAAGGTCTAATCCTTTGAGTTTTAAGAGTTACATTTTATTGTAAGGGATCTGATCTCTCTCTTTCTTTTCAAGAAATCTCTTTTATGTAATTTCTTTAATGCTCCATGTTCTTATCTTAAAGGGTGTTCTTTTATACTCCTATTACTACACTTTTCATGTTCACATAATGATAGATCCCTTCTTACTATCATTATTTCGTTTTATGAAGTTTTAAGTGGCGTCGTTAGGCTGCCGAAATTTTTGTAACGGATTCTTTCTCCCTTCTCATTTTTCAAGATCTATTTTCATGTAAAGTATTTCATGTTCCTTTTTGTTATGTTGGGGAATGATCTATAAATTTATCATAATGATCTTTTATGATCATATTATGATATACCTCATTTGAACTCTTCAATTCAGTATTTTGAAGTTTTAATTGGCGCCGTTAGGCTGCCGAATTTTTAAGTGGTTCTTCACCCTTCTCATTTTGCAGTTCTACTTTCATGTCAATTCTTTCAAGTTCATTTTTGTTATGTTGGTTTATGATATCTAAATTTATCATACTGATATTTTATGATAATATTATGAGAGACCTCATTTGATCTCTTCAATTCAGTATTTTGAAATTTAAGTGGCGTCGTTAGGATGCTAAATTTTTAAGTGGTACTTGCACCTTTCTCCCTTTTCAAAGTTCTAATTCCATGCAAAGTCTTGCAAGTTGCTTTTTATTATGTTGGGGTATGATCTCTATATCTATCATACTGATCTTTAATTTTCATATGATTAGAGACCATATTTGATCTCATCAATTCATTTTTGGTTGAAGTTTATGTAACGCTGTTAGGCTGCTGAATTTTTATAAGAGAAATCTTATTTTTTTTCTTCCTTTCACGTTCTTCGTTTCATATAGTATATAATTAAAATTTCATTACCATGCTCTTAAATACATTATATTCTGTCCCTCTACTGTTTTATGGGTCATTTATGAATGTTTGACCCATGTCCCCTCTCTTTTCAATGTTTTCTAAAACCCCGAAACATAGCTATTATGCTGTAGAGTTTTCATCTCAAAATGCCTCTCTCTTTTCTCAAAATTATTTTATGTTATAAAGTGAATACTCAAAGCTCTTATTTCTACAGTGGTATTCACATATATATCAACATGTTCTATTTTAAATTCTGGGATCTACATACATGAATCCCGCTTTCCCTTTCCGTGGGTTTAAAGTGACATAAAGATCATGTCTTTAAAGAAGTTTTTAAAACGTTATGATTATGAAATGAAACCCTTTTATTTTAAGCTATATGGGTTATTTATGAAATTTTTTATGATGATATATGTGGCTCACATGATAACAGAAGAAAATTTAAGGCTGTGCCTTGATAGCGCTCCAATGCATTGGGTAATGATGTAACGACTAGAGATTACAATTTTCACGATACCTTGGTGAATAACCTTGGTAATTTTCAAATGACACCTTGGGGATGGAACATGGTGATATTTTCATGATTTTATATGTTAAATGATGTAGCCTCGTCTTCAAGTTAGGAAAAATGTTATTTTTATTATGATATGCCTCATGGTTTCTTTCTCATGCCTTAATGTTCTTTTCATGACCCTATTGAAGTATCTCAAGTTCACATGTAAAATGTTTCTCTTGTTTCCCTTACTGGGCCTTCTTCTCACCCTTTCTTTTGATGTATTTCCCCAGGTTATGAGATTTAGTAATGAACCTAGGATTAACATGAGGAGAAGCCTTTCAAGTGTTTAAGAAGAATCTTTTATGTTTTCATGTTTAATGTTCCTGGTTTCCAAGACACTAAACCTTAAAGATCCTCGGTATTGTAAAATGTAATGAAAGTTTATGTTATAAAAAGGTGTGATGTTATATTTGGTATCAAAGTTTGGTTTAGTTATTTGTGGGAATTAGGATATGAAAACTTTAAGATGAAGTCTATAGAAATGTTTATATATAAGAAATCTTCCTGGTATTTTGTTGAGTATTGAGTAAGGGGTTTCCAAGAGAATACATCCATGTCCGGATACGAGCAGGTAGAGGTGGCTCTGGCACAGATTTTCATAGGGGTAAAACCCAAAAACACCGCTTTGAGCTAGACTCGAACGGGAACTGGTACACGACAAAGGGCCCTGCTTCCCTCTTGGTTACGACACTCCCGGGGGATATGCTTTGGTAAATCCATAAGCATAGTATGAACCATCGTTAAAGGAACAAAGAAAAAATAAAATAAAGATTCACATAAGGATATATGATCATGGATAACCTAGTTTGAAACCTAGGGGATCATAAGTTAGGGTATACCTTTCTTATACAAGTTATCCTTATATGCTTCCAGTTCCTTTTCATGATTATCGGCTAAGTACTTAAGCCCCTAATTATGCTTTCTCTTCTTAGTTAATGGTGGGAAATGGAAGAAAATGTCCCAACAACCAATGTGATAAAAAATGCGATGATTTTTGTATTATTATGACATGGATGATTAGGGGATTAAAATATGATTATTTTTTTGGAAGACGTTCACTATTTTGGGGACCCTATATGATCAAGGTAAATATATTACTACGGTATTTTCATTGAGGAGTAAGGTTAACTTATATTTTTAACAATCGATGAATTTAATGTGGACTTATAGTAATTTAGGTTACTTATGGGAATGATTAACCTATATTGGGTAAAATATGTTTAGGTTAGATAATTTTGTTATAAGATGTTATGAGTGGTTGATGTTGTTTGGAGATGAACAATGAAGATTATTTTGGAAGACTATGTTATCAAATCCTTCTTGTATTTGGGTTTCAATCTTAGTTTGGTTTATTTTGAGGAATTTTAAGGACAATTATTTATGGAATGGACTATGATGATCTTTGGGTAGTACCATGGAAATTTGAAGATTTAAAAGTAGTTTCCATTCCTATGGGAATATTCCTTTTTGAAGAGTTGTTTTACCTTTCCCTTTCTGTTTTTGGGATAATGTTCAAAGATAGAAGAAATAGATAGTTAATCTTTTATGGATTATGTAATTCTCTAGAATATGATTCTTGTGTTTTGATGAGACCAAGTAGTTTTGAATGCTCATAGTTTGGAGAAAAGATTAGTTTTGGGTATAAACATATTAAAGGATGAAACTCTACATGAAGATATGTATATTTTCTTATGTTTTTGTTTTATGTTGCAAATGAATTCATCAAAATTATGAAAAGGAACGTAAAACAAAAATGTTGTTGGTTTACATTTCCTACTGGGTAATCAAAGACCATTTACACACATCATAATTTTGGGATTTTATTATGGTTAACATTCTTTTAATCATGTTTTCTATCACTCTCCCTCAGAACATAACCCTTTGTTTTCTCCTCCATGTCCATGTTTTCCTACATGGAATCCTAGTGTGGGCTAACTCGGGTGACCGTTGTACTTACCTTTTTTTCTTTTCAAGTAATAGTTTTACTAACTCCTTTTCAGATGTGGGACTTTCAATGAAATTTCAAAACCCAATTTTAAAAATTGCGAGGACGCAATTTCTTAAGGGGGGAAGATTGTAACGACCTGAAATTTTGAATAAATCTTGTTTCCTAATTTTATGTGTTATTTTATTTTGTTTTTTTATACTCAATAAAAATGTTTCATTTGATAACATGAGTATAATTAAAATGAGACCATTGGGTTTTGACTGTTATATGACCATTGGTCAATATGACCCCTGGAAACTAAAAGTTTTGATTATTGTCTCTAAATACATGTAATCTTGGTTAATTATTATAGAAAGAAGATTAGATTCCCTCACCCAGTAGTCTTGGACCGATTGAAGCCCATCTAACAGAACGTGGGAAGGGGGTAGCACCACTGGGCTTTGCTCTGGACCAAACCCAAGACGAACTTCATCTTGGGAAGCTAGAACAGAATTGCCTTTGCGAGAAGTTCAAACTGATAGAAATTACTACTCATGCGATGTTAGCCGAGCCTCCCTCAGATTCTCTCACCTTATCACGCCTTACACTTAGGTCCTATGCTGGTGTGATAAAGGGCTATGTAAGGAGACCGTAACTGCCTTGTGTAATCCTTTGTTTTAAATAAAAATTGGGATTTCTTCTTATGATGAAGTTTATGAATTTTCAAATGACCGGATAAATATAGTATGCATATTTTTGATGAATTTTAGAAAAAATATATTTTAAAAATTTTTATGTAAACCTTAAATAATTAAAAACGTGTAATGATATTCAAAAATGGTCTTCTATAATTATGTCCATTAAGAAATTTAGAGTCTAATAATATCAACATGATTTTTGATGAATAGTAAATTATGAATAGTGATTTTATGCTTAAGATTAGTAATGTGGCCAAATGGATTAGTAATTTCGCTCAAAGAAAGTTTTAATATAATTTAGACACCTAGATTAAGTAATGTGATTCAATAAAATGGGTAAATAACGGTTTCATAATTTATTAGCCAAGTATTAATAGTGTTTTTTAATTAAATTTTTAATTAAAAATAATTAAAAAATTATTTTTATAAAAATGACATTATTTTGGAACTCAGAGCATCGATATTATGTTATGGTAATTTTTGGGGATTTTTCTGAAAAAAATGAATTCTCGATGAATAGTGTTTTTAATTAAAAACTAAATTAAAAATATTTAGAAAATTATTTTATAAAATGGAGTTCATAAATTTAATTAGAGCATCGATATTTGGTTAAGGTAAAATTTTGGGATTTTTCTGAAAAAGAATAAATTTTTTTGTGAATAGTAAAAATGTAGTTTTAGGGTTTCAGTATGTTTAATGACATCATAACTATGTCATGATGTTGTCATGAGATATTTTAAGGGTTGGCCGGCCATGGGTGATGAAGGTTTGTTTTGGGGGCCCCATGTGGCCTAACTCCCTGGTAAATGCCAAGGGAGAGCACATGGTTTTGAGAAAAGCACTTGTGAGATGTCCCTTGGCCATTAATGCCTTGTACCCTCACTTTCCCTATAAATACCCACCCTTTGATCCTTTAGTTTTAACTCCCAACTCTCCCCCAACGAAGTTCTGGTTATCTTACCTCCCAAGGAGTCCTCCCAAGGTGCCCCCAAGCCCTCAAGGTCCAAACCTTTGAGTTTTAAGAGTTGCGTTTTAAGGTAAGGGATCTGATCTCTCTCTTTCTTTTCAAGAAATATCTTTTATGTAATTTCATTAATTATCCATGTTCTTATGTTAAAGGGTGTTCTTTTATACTCCTCTTACTTCCATTTTCATGTTCACATAATGAGAGATCCCCTCTTACTCTAATTATTTCGTTTTATGAAGTTTTAAGTGGCGCCGTTAGGCTGCCGAAATTTTTGTAACGGATTTTTTCTCCCTTCTCATTTTTCAAGATCTATTTTCATGTAAAGTATTTCAAGTTAATTTTTGTTATGTTGGGTTATGATCTCTAAATTTATCATAATGATATTTTATGATCATATTATGAGATACCTCATTTGATCACTTCAATTCAGTATTTTGATGTTTTAAGTGGCGCCGTTAGGCTGCCGAATTTTTATGTGGTTCTTCACCCTTCTCGTTTTGAAGTTATACTTTCATGTCAATTCTTTCATGTTACTTTTTTTTATGTTGGGGTATGATCTCTAAATTTATCATACTGATATTTTATGATCATATGATGAGATACCTCATTTGATCTCTTCAATTCAGTATTTTGAAGTTTAAGTGGCGTCGTTAGGCTGTTAAATGTTTAAGTGGTCCTTGCACCTTTCTCCCTTTTCAAAGTTCTAATTCCATGTCATGTCTTTCAAGTTCCTTTTTATTATATTGGGGTATGATCTATATATCTATCATACAGATATTTTATGTTCATATGATGATAGAACCTATTTGATCTCATCAATTCATTTTTGGTTGAAGTTTATGTAACACTGTTAGGCTGCCGATTTTTTATAAGAGAAATCTTATTTTTTGTCTTCCTTTAAAGTTCTTCGTTTCATATGGTATATCATTAAAATTTCATTACCATGCTATTAAATACATTATATTCTGTACCTCTACTGTTTTATGGGTCATTTATGAATGGTTGACCCATGTCCCCTCTCTTTTCAATGTTTTCTAAAACCCCGAAACATAGCCGTTATGCTGCAGAATTTTCGTCTCAAAATGCCTCTCTCTTTTCTCAAAATTATTTTATGTTATAAAGTGAATAATCAAAGATATTATATCTACAGGGGTATTCACATATATATCAAAATGTTCTATTTTAAATTCTGGTATTTACATACATGAAACCCGCTTTCCCTTTCCGTGGGTTTAAAGTGACATAAAGATCATGTCTTTAAAGCAGTTTTTAAAACGTTATGATTATGAAATAAAACCCATTTATTTTATGCTATATGGGTTATTTATGAAATGTTTGATGATGATATATGTGTATCACATGATAACAAATGGAAATTTAAGGGTGCGCCCTAATAGCGCTCCAATGCATTGCGTAATTATGTAACCACTAGAGATTACAATTTTCACGATACCATGGTGAATAACCTTGGTAATTTTCAAATGACCCCTTGGGGATGGACCTTGGTGATATGTTCATGATTGTATATGTTAAATGATGTTGCCACATATTCAAGTTATAAAAAATGTTATTTTTATTATGATATTCCTCATGATTTCTTTCTCATGCCTTAATGTTCTTTTCATGACCTTATTGAAGTATCTCAAGTTCACATGTAAAATGTTTCTCTTGATTCCCTTACTGGGCCTTCTGCTCACCCTTTCTTTTGATGTATGTCCCCAGGTTATGAGATGCAGTAATGAACCTAGGATAAACATGAGGTGAATCCTTTCAAGTGTTTAAGAAGAATCTTTTATGTTTTCATGTTTAAGGTTTCTGGTTTCCAAGACACTAATCCTTAAAGATCTATGGTTTTGTAAAATGTAATGAATGTTTATGTGATAAAAATGTGGGATGTTATAGTTGGTATCAAAGGATGGTTTAGATATTTTTGGAAGTTAGAATTTGAAAACTTTAGAAAGAAGCCTATAGGAATTTTTATATATAAGAAATCTTCCTGGTATTTTGTTGAGTATTGTGTAAGGGGTTGCCAAGAAAATACCTCCCTGTCTGGATACGAGCAGGTAGAGGTGGCTCTGGCACATATGTAATATGGGTAAAACCCGAAAACACCGCTTTGATATAGACTCGAACGGGAACTGGTACACGAAAACGGGCCTTGCTGCACTCTTGGTTACGACACTCCTGGTGGATATGCTTTTGTAAATCCATAAGCTTAGTATGAACCATTGTTAAAGGAACAAAGACAAAATAAAATAAAGATTCACATAAGGATATATAATGATGGGTAACCAAGTTTGAAACCTAGGTGATCACAAGTTAGGGTATACTTTTCTTCTACAAGTTATCCTTATATGGTGTTAGTACCTTTTCATGATTATTGGCTAAGTACTTAATCCCCTAATTATGATTTATCTTTTTTGGTAATGGTGGGAAATGGAAGAACATGTCCCACCAACCAATGTGATAGGAAATGCGATGATTGTTTTATTATTATGATATGGATTATTAAGGGATTAAAATATGATTATTTTTTTTGAAGATGTTCACTATTTTGGGGACCCTATATGATCGAGGTAAATAGATTACTACGGTATTTTCATTGAGGAGTAAGGTTATCTTATATTTTGAATAATCGATTAATTTAAGATGGACTTATAGTAATTTAGGTTACTTATGTGTAGGATTAACCTATCTTGGGTAAAATATGTTTAGGTATGATAATTTTGTTATAAAATGTTAGGAGTGGTTGATGTTGTTTGGAGATGAACAATGACGTTTATTTTGTAAGACTATGTTATCAAATCCTTCTTGTATTTGGGTTTCAAACTTTGTTTTCTTTATTTTGAGGAATTTTAAGGACCGTTATTTATGGAATGGACTATGATGAACTTTGGGTAGTACCCTAGAACTTTGAATATTTAAAAGTAGTTTCCATTCCTATGGTATTATTCCTTTTTGAAGAGTTTTTTTACCTTACCCTTTCTGTTTTTTGGATAATGTTCAAAGATATAAGAAATAGATAGTTAAGCTTTTGTGGATTTTGTGATTCTCTAGAAGATGATTCTTGTGTTTTTATAAGACCATGTAGTTTTGAATGCTCATAGTTTGGAGAAAAGATTAGTTTTGGGTATAAACATATTAAAGGATGAAACTCTACATGAAGATAGGTATATTTTCTTATGTTTTTGTTTTATGCTGCAAATGAATTCCTCAAAATTATGAAAAGGAACGTAAAACAAAAACATTGTTGGTTTACATTTCCTACAGGGTAATCAAAGACCGTTTACACACATCATAATTTTGGTATTTTATTATGGTTAACTTTCTCCTAATCATGTTTTCTATCACTCTCCCTCAGAGCTTGACCCTTTGTTTTCTCCTCCATGTCCATGTTTTCCTACATGGAATCCTAGTGTGGGCTAACTCGGGTGACCTTTGTACTTACCTTTTTTTCTTTTAAAGTAATAGTTTTACTGACTCCTTTTCCTATGTGGGATATTCAATGAAATTTCAAAATCGAATTTTAAAAATTGTGAGGACGCAATTTCTTAAGGGGGGAAGATTGTAACGACCTGAAATTTTGAATAAATCTTGTTTCCTAATTTTATGTGTTATTTTATTTTGTTTTTTTATACTCAACAAAAATGTTTCATTTGATAAAATGAGAATAATTAAAATGAGACCATTGTGTTTTGATTGTTATATGAACATTGGTAAATTTGACCCCTGGAAACTAAACGTTTTGATTATTGTCACTAAATACAAGTAATCTTGGTTAATTATTATAGAAAGAAGATTCGATGGCCTCACCCAGTAGTCTTGGACCGATCGAAGCCCATCTAACAGAACTTGTGAAGGAGGTAGCACCACTGGGCTTTGCTCTGGACCAAACCCAAGCTGAACTTCATCGTTTAAAGCTAGAATGGAATCACCTTTGCAAGATGTTCAAACTGATAGAAATTACTACTCGTGCGATGTTAGCCGAGCCTCCCTCGGATTCTCTCACCTTAGCACACCTTACACTTAGGTCATATGCTGGTGTGATAAGGGGGTATGTAAGGAGACTGTAACTGCCTTATGTAATCCTTTTTTTTAAAAAAAATTGGTATTTCTTCTTATGATAAAGTTTATGAATTTTCAAATGACCGGATAAATATTGTATTCATATTTTTGATGAATTTTAGAAAAAAAGATATTTTGAAAATTTTTATGTAAACCTTAAATAATTAAAAACGTGTAATGATATTCAAAAAATGGTCTTCTACAATTATGTCCATTACGAAATTTAGAGTCTAATAAGATCAACTTGATTTTTGATGAATCTTAAATTATGAATAGTGATTTTATGCTTAAGATTAGTAATGTGACCAAATGGATTAGTAATTCCGCTCAAAGAAAGATTTAATGTAATTTAGACACATAGATTAAGTAATGTGATTTAATAAAATGGGTAAAAAACTGTTTCATAAATTATTATCCAAGTATTAATAGTGTTTTTTATTTAAAAATTTAATTAAAAATAATTTGAAAATTATTTTTATAAAAATGACTTTATTTTGGGACTCAGAGCATCGATATTATGTTATGGTAATTTTTGGGGATTTTTCTGAAAAATATGAATTCTCGATGAATAGTGTTTTTATTTAAAAACTAAATTAAAAATATTTAGAAAATTATTTTTATAAAATTGAGTTCATAAATGTAATTAGAGCATCGATATTTGGTGAAGGTGAAATTTTGGGATTTTTCTGAGAAAGATGATTTTTTTTGTGAATAGTAAAAATGCAGTTTTAGGGTTTCGGTATGTTTAATGACATCATAACTGTGTCATGATGATGTAATGAGATATTTTAAGGGTTCGCCAGCAAAGGGTGATGAATTTTTGTTTTGGGGGACCCATGTGGCCTAACTCCATGGTAAATTCCAAGGGAGAGCACATGGTTTTGAGAAAAGCACTTGTGAGGTGTCCCTTGGGCAGTAATGCCTTATCCCCTCATCTTCCCTATAAATACCCACCCTTTACTCCTTTATTTTTCACTCAAAACTCTCCCCCAACGATGTTCTGGTCTTCTTACCTCCCAAGGAGTCCTCCCAAGATTCCCCCAATCCCTCAAGGTCCAAACCGTTGAGTTTTAAGAGTTACGTTTTAAGGTAAGGGATCCGATCTCTCTCTTTCATTTCAAAAAATCTCTTTTATGTAATTTATTTAATGCTCCATGTTCTTATGTTAAAGGGTGTTATTTTATACTCCTATTACTGCCCTTTTCATGTTCACATAATTAGAGATCCCCTCTTACTCTCATTATTTCGTTTTATGATGTTTTAAGTGGCGCCGTTAGGCTGCCGAAATTTTTGTAACAGATTCCTTCTCCCTTCTCATTTTTCAAGATCTATTTTCATGTAAAGTATTTCAAGTTATTTTTTGTTATTTTGGGGTATGATCTCAAAAATTATCATAATTATCTTTTATGATCATATGATTAGAGACCTCATTTGATCTCTTCAATTCAGTATTTTAAAGTTTTAAGTGGCGCCGTTAGGTTGCCAAATTTTTAAGTGGTTCTTCACCCTTCTCGTTTTGAAGTTCTACATTCAAGTAAATTATTTCAAGTTACTTTTTTTATGTTGGGGTATGATCTCTAAATTTATCATACTAATCTTTTATGATAATATTTTTAGAGACCTCATTTTATCACTTCAATTCAGTATTTTGAAGTTTAAGTGGCGTCGTTAGGCTGCTAAATTTTTAAGTGGTCCTTGCACCTTTCTACCTTTTCAAAGTTATAATTCCATGTCAAGTCTTGAATGTTCCTTTTTATTATGTTGGGATATGATCTCTATATCTATAATACTTATCTTTTATGTTCATATGATGAGATACCCTATTTCATCTCATCAATTCATTTTTGGATGATGTTTATGTAACGCAGTTAGGCTGCTGAATTTTTATAAGAGAAATCTTATTTTTTGTCTTCCTTTAAAGTTATTCGTTTCATATTGTATATCATTAAAATATGATTACAATTCTCTTAAATACATTATATTCTGTTCCTCTACTATTTTATGGGTCATTTGTGAATGTTTGACTCATGTCCCCTCTCTTTTCAATGTTTTCTAAAACCCCGAAACATAGCCGTTATGCTGCAGAATTTTCGTCTCAAAATGCCTCTCTCTTTTATCAAAATTATTATATGTTATAAAGTGAATGCTCAATGTTATTATTTCTATAGGGGTATTCACATATATAAAAAATGTTTTATTTTAAATTCTGGGATTTACATACATGAAACCCTCTTTCCCTTTCGGTGGGTTTAAAGTGACATAAAGATCATGTCTTTTAAGCAGTTTTTAAAACGTTATGATTATGAAATGAAACTCATTTATTTTATGCTATATGGGTTACTTATGAAATTTTTTATGATTATATATGTGTCTCACATGATAAAAAGGGAAAATTTAAGGGTGCTCCCTGATGGCGCTCCAATGCATTGGGTAATGATGTAACCACTAAAGATTACAATTTTCATGATACCTTGGTCAATAACCTTGGTAATTTTCAAATGACACATTGGGGATGGACCTTGGTGATATGTTCATGATTTTCTATGTTAAATGATGTAGCCACATCTTCAAGTTATGAAAAATGTTATTTTTATTATGATATGCCTCATGATTTCTTTCCCATGCCTTAATGTTCTATTCATGACCTTATTGAAGTATCACAAGTTCACATGTAAAATGTTTCTCTTGTTTCCCTTACTGGGCCTTCCGCTCACCCTTTCTTTTGATGTATGTCCCCAGGTTATGAGATGTAGTAATGGACCTGGGATGAACATGAGGAGAAGCCTTTCAAGTGTTTAAGAAGAATCTTTTATGTTTTCATGTTTAAAGTTCCTGGTTTCCAAGACACTAAACCTTAAAGATCCTCGGTTTTGTAAAATGTAATGATAGTTTATGTGATAAAAAGGTGGGATGTTATAAATACCTCCATGAATAATACTCTCTTGAGAACTCTATCATTGGTTAGGATATTCAGTGATATCATCGATGCTATGACCTCCCACTGGAGACCCTGGTCAATGGTATGGTCCTTGAATAATGAGTGTCATACCTTGTCGTTGGATTGCATGAGAGGTCAGTGAATCTCACTGAGTAATGGGCCACTGATAGGCTGCCCTGTTATAACAGAAGTAGCTCTTGGATACGTACTAAGAATAATGTTGCCGGTACGAACCCCATTTTGAAGAGGGTTTCAAAGTCCACCTAGGAATGTGTCACCAACTCATGCATCTAGATTGTTGGACTCCACCATCTCCCAATTGTGACCTGGAAAAGGCTAGTATCTAGCATCACAATCTACTCTTCTAGTATCCCAACTATGTAGAAAACTCTATCCACAACCTCCAACCAGTCCTCAAATGCCTGGGGATTTGCCTCGCCTCGAATCCTTAGAGGCCTCTGTCACTGGAACTCTTGTAATGCGATCAGTTGGAAAGTATCGTCAGCTAGTGGGGCTAGTAGATACAGCTTTCAAATGGGTATTGGATCTATTGGTGCAACAACTGAAGTTGATATTGCTGTAATAGGGCCATGAATCGAAGCCTCATTGCTCGGTGGGCTGTCATCATGACCTCTCTCTAAAATCATGGATGGCTATCTACATGAAGGAAACCTGAAAAGAATGTTGGGCACCATAGTCAATATGTTATACCAGATGAGCTGACATAAATAATATCAAAAGTAAATAATTTTTTCCACACATGGTATTTGTGTTTTCATGAACCGAGTCAAAGATCAGAATTTAGGGTCATAGTGTATAGATATGTTGGCTGCCACACCAATACTGGACACCTCGAACTAAAAACCACACTCAAAGCACATAACACTATTGCCCCATTAGAAAGATCAGAGTCATATTTCTTCAGTATAACTAACTCCTCTGACACCACTTTTTCTTGTCATGTCCCTTATGGCCCGAGTCATGACTACCCCAAGCCTACCTTCCATAGGCCAGAGGTTGGTGACTAGCACCGAAAAGGCATATCCCTAAAATGAGAAGGCATTACATTTAAAAATGTATGAACACATAGCCCATGAATACAAATAGATAAAACCATGAAGAAAAACTATAGTAGTAAATGTTTGTACTAAAAGTAAAGGGCATTGTAATCAAATCCCAACTGAAAATATATAACTATAATAGAAAATAAAAATCAGCTCATGGGATCATCCACCAAGTTTCCTACCTGAATGGTAGACACCTATCATCTCCAAAAACCCTACATGTCAACCAACCACCTCTCTATACCACCTTTTCAAGTATCTATAGTATCATACAAGGTGATCATCATCTGCAAAAGACTAAACAAGGTGTAGGAAAATCCCATGTAGGGGTGAGAATAACAATACCCAATAGGGACCCCGAGACCACTGAAGGACTCGTAGAATTACATAATGAAAAACAAAAAGCATGATCCCAGTCACAAATCACAAATCAAAATACTCGTCTAAAACCAGGTATACAACTCAATGTTTAAGAATAACGATGATTATTCTAAAGCTATATCATTTGACACCATTAGGGTGTTTCCATAACATAACCATGTAGGAGTTTACTCATTGTCAATACACAAAGGGTTTTATATCGCTGATCCATGATGTTATGCTCTATGTTTTGTCCTCATTGGGGCATGCACTTCTGATCCCCATAGGGTCACTAGAATGATGACGTACACTAGGTCACAATGGTGCTGATCCACTCCGGGTCGCAAGATGATGATCCATATATGGTCGTTATGATGTTGATCCACAAAGGGTCGCAATGATGTTGATCTACATAGGGTCCCTAGATGTTGACCACATAGTGTCTCTAGATTATTATCCATATAGGGTCATTATGATGCTAATCCACATAGTTTCGTTGTGATACTTATCCAAAAAGGGCTGCTACACAGATTGTAGCCATCCAGTGGACTTTCCGCACCCGGTGTGCTTTAGTGTCCTAGTATCTTATCATCTGGATATCATTCTTGCCACAAATACTATGATGTTACAAAAATGAGTAACCCAAAGGACCACAATGTTTTAAGGGTTCTTATGAAAGAGACGACACATCAATCACATGCTCAGTATGTGAGTTATATGAATTTTAGTGATGAGGGCCCGGTTTGATTCAGGTATAATCCAACTCGATCATACCATAACATCTCTAAAACCTCTAGGTAGTGTCACAAAAGGACCAAATCATCCCAAGTATTCCAACAACATAGATTTTTTTTCAAACAAACATCATGATTTTAAGATTTGACCTTTTAAGCATATCTTGGCACGAAAGGGGTCCGGGTCTGGTCTGTCCCGGCCCGACCAATTTCGGGTCAACCCGACCTAGTCTGGGTCTGACCCAACATGGGCCAAACCAATCTGGGCTAGCCTGGTATGGGTGGATAGTATCCGGATCGGCATGCAGGGAAGAGGAGTGGCCCGACCCACTTTGGCGAGGTGCAGCATGATGGGCAGTCATGCCCACTAGGTGGCGTGAAACACAGATGCTAGCCCACACAGGGAGGGAAGCCACCCCCTCCTTAACCGAATGTCTCAAAGAGATATACAACTATTTAATTGGTGGCACCTAGTGGGGTCACCCTGGCTTTCCGTGGGACTCTCCAGGAGTGGTTACCCTTCCGTCTTGGCATCGAATCCGCTACATGTTCACCACGGCGTGTAACAGTGCATTGCCTCTCCACCCACATGGTCGTCCATTTCCTGCTACCGAATCATCTGCTGCTATGCCGAGTGGTGCCACATCCATATGTGGAATGTGAGTGATTTCTACCTCCTTCACCTGCCGGCACTGGTTGCTGGCGCCGCCCCAGTGGGACTTTTGCAGTCAACTAGTTGAGCTCTGGTAGTCAGTTTTTCCATCCAGTCAATACTACAGGTCTCTCGGGATACTTCCTTCACTTTGAGACTTTTGGATTCAAGGTTATACCATGTTTCAAGATCTCCCCCCAAATAACGTGACAACAACTAGTAGTGGAGGATCAGAGCCATGTATTTTTGGCCCGCACCTCCATGTTAACCTCTTACCTGGTGGTAGCAATTTAATTCATCAATGATTTAATTTAATAAACCCCTACATTGAGATTCATTGGATATGTCACTGTGGTGGAATAATATTTCGCATTTTATGAAGTCAACTTTATTATTAAATCTTGGTTTGTTGCCACCCATGCCTCTATCCTCAATCATGGGAAGGTCTCATGGTACATCGCTTGAGGTACCTCACTGTTGTACCAAAATTCCATGCCGTAGCATCAATTAAACAGACAGATGAATGAACCTAGTTTCTAATCCTTAATAAAGTTAATTTTGAACCATATTTAATGTTTCAACATCATGTTTACCAAAAACTAAGAGTCATGCCATTAAATGGACTGACAAATCAGTTGTCCTACAACTACAGCTCAACCGCTGGAGTGAAAATAAAATTACCTATTCATGTTATTTTACTAATTTTTTAATAGTATGAAAAACAATCTTTTTCTCCCAACCCACTGTGGTCGATGTGAAGCCTCCACATAGATAATCTCAGCCATGCTGATTCAACGGTGTCCCCATATTGAAATTCTAATCACCAGTTCAGAAGATAGAAAATGTCACCCACATGTTTACTGAACATAGTTTAAAAAAACTATAAATTATGTTTTGGGCACACCTAGCCCCAAAATCGAGTGCCGTCAATTTTAATATACTTTTAATAATCTTAGATAATTTTAAAAAACTGATATGGAATATCAGGGTGTTTACAGTGTACTCATTCAAGAATATCACATTGTTGCATATGTGTCAAGGTAGTTATTATTGCATGAGAAGAAATACCCTAAATAATATATGTTTCTTGGTTCAATACTCCCTATATTGAAGATATTGCATCATTACATCTTGGGTGAGAAATTTCTTGTGTCTACGAATTATGAAATTTGGAAACATACATCATCAAAAATGGACACAAATATGATACCAAGAAAATTGATGGATTATCTACAAAATTTGTACTTTGATTTGATATATACATAATGAATAATTAATTCGATGGAATATTCATTTTGTAGAAATTCATATGTTCTGTTGAAAAAAAACATCAGATTATTTGAAGTTGATGTCGTAACTAACTAAAATGCACTTGGAATGTAATGAAAAAATTGATGATAGAGTTTTGTTTTTATTTTACATAGTTACTACTCTGGTTAATATGGTGAAAGAGGAACATACAATCTATGAAGAATGTGATGACCCATGGTCCAAACACAATGGTGGTGAGACCATTGAGAGATTTTAATTGGACATGAGTTTGGTATTGTGGTTCAAAAATAGGATGTTCATACATATGGATGTTGATGAACAACTTGTTCATTTTTTCCACCAATAGAGATAGGTTGTTTGTCCTATAATACAAATGTGGTATAAGGTGTTGAATGGAGAGATCTTGTGGAACAATATGAAAAGTGTAGTAGAAGAGTTTGTTTTACGATGCATAACTTTTCAAAAAGTTATGTTATAGAATCATCAACAAGAATTTATATTGCAGTCTTTACCAATCCATTTGTGGAAATGAGAGATAATAACCATGGATTTTCTAACAGGTCTCCTAGGAATGTTTTAGAAACATTATTCAAAATGGTCGGTAGTGGATTGACTATAAAAGGTTGATGTTTTCATTCCAATTCCTGAATATCTTATGGTGGAGGAATTTTCAAAAAAAATTATACAAGAGTTCTTAAATGGGAATGGAATAACAGTTTTGATTGTTTCAAGAAGAGATCTAATATTTACATCCCAATATGTGAAATATTTAAAAAAATCCCTTATCACACAGCTGACAATGTGTATAGTGTATCATCCTCAGACGGATGATAAATCCGATAGGAAAATATAGAATTTTTTTGAAATGTTTTGGTCTTATGTAATAGATTTTGGAAGTTCATCGATAGAGAATATATCACTAGTTTAGGTCTTATAGAATAATAGTTGTCATTAATGTATATATATTGCTCTGTTTGAAGCATTGTATAGATATCCTTCTTGTTTTACTCATTGTTTCATGGAAATAGGTGATACTTCACTAATTGGGGCATGCGATGACAATAAGAAATTAATAAAGACCAGTTGAACATGAAATGGATGGAGATGGCTCAGAATCGTTAGAATTTTATCATGGATCAATTTAAATGGTCATTTTCATTCGAGGTGAGTAATAATTTGTATATAATAATCTCTTGATGATTTTAGAATCAACATTTTGGTAATTATGGAAATTTATCCCTCAATATATAGAACCTTTTAAGAAACTAGAATGGGTTGGTGAGGTGTCATATCTGTTGACATTGTCACCAGGATTCTGTGCGGTTCAAAATGTGTTTCATATATCATAGTTGAAAAATAATCAGCCAAATCATGAAAATATGATTCTATTGGACCAATTTGAACTACTCTTGAATTATTCATTTGTTCATGTGCCAGTGTGTGTTTTTGGTACGAAAGGGAACGTATTGCATGAAAAAAGTAGCAGTATTGCATGGGTTTTGTTGAAAAATGGATGGATTCTGGAAGAGACATTAGAATTTGAGAATGAAATGGAGGAGAATAGGCTATGAAATATTTCTAGATAATGATTATTTTCTACTTTTTGGGGATGGAATACTGATTGTTGGAGAGAATATAGCACCCCATATTTCAATTTATTAACCACATCATTATGTCATTTTTGGATATAAATTATACTGGTGATGTTTGGTACAGTTTTAAAAACATTTAGAGTGTTTTGGGTGCATTCCTATCGGAGCATGGTTTGGGAACGCAGTGAAACACCTATAGAAAACCTTGAACAATGAAGAATAAGGCTAATGGGAAGGCACATGGGTTTTCCAAACCACACAACAGGCCAATAAAATCATGCAATAAGAGACATTGGGCTTTGGAATGGCTGGAAATGTTTTTGGAAACAGTTTGATCCAACTATGTGAGGCTCATCTTTGAGGTTGTGGTTGGCACGCAATTACCACATAGATTTCTTAATCGTACGACTGAACATGCATGGGTTAAAATTGAGATCCTGAAATTGTAGACACTGCATGTTTTGATCTTTAAAACCCTCTATTTCTATTCTATGAGGCCTAAAACTATGACTATTAGTTCCCAAATGATAAAAAATCTTCTTCTATTGATCAAGAAAAGATTCTAAAGATTCATATTATGATTTTAAGTCATATTATAATGGTATGTGATCATTTATGGTTGGTCTGGGTAGTTTATCACAAATGTACTTATCTCCCATTCTAGGATTCATAGATATATGTTCACTATGGATAGTTCTATGATATTTATTTCCAATTAAGATTACACTTATTCATTTTTTATGAATGAGGAATAGATATGAGATGGTCGTTGGAGTTTCAACATAGTTTCATTGGTGCTATAGCGGCATTCCACATTTTGACCATATATCATGAGGCAGGTGGATCCTCTGGTGACTCCTCTATTGAGAACATGAAGTCTTACATTACAATTTATTAAACCGAATAAAATCTATTTTTATATTTTTTTTAAAACCCTTATTCAAACCTTCTTTAGGGAGAGTTTGTTTTTTTTTGTGAATTTTGTATTTTTTTTGAAAATAACTTTGGTATATGATTTTCAAAAGTCTAATTTAAAATAGATTCTTATTTTTATTTAAAGTGAATGTTTTCAATAAAATTTTGTTTTCTTGGAATTTGTTTTCCATAAAAATGGTTTTGGAATTATTGTATTGTAATGGTTTTTTATAATACTTGGTGGTGTGTGTTCATATTACATTACAAGTCTTGGTTTCAATATGACATTGTGAGTAGTGACAAAGGTGTAATGTAACAAGGGTATTAATTTCCATTTTATGACGTGGTAGATTGATGAAAATTTTCTCATGAGTATCAAATTCTCATATTGACACACTCCTCTGTAGATGTGTGAATTTTTTTCATTAGAACAAGATATACCGTAAGGAAATAGAAAATGGTTTTGAGAACCATGTTTCATTGATTCCCATGGATATTTTCTAACTAATTTTATCTTGGTAACATGAGTAATGAAGTTAATGGGGGAAAACATAATTAGTTACATTACTCACCCCTACATTGGAACATTTTTTATTTTGTATATTTTTCTAATAATGACATGGAAAAAGAAAATGTATCACAATTTTCTATTGGTGTTTAGTGATACATGGGCTATTTTTTAGAGTGCATCATAGAGATTGTTGGAGTTGGAGCTTTGGAGTTGGTGTTATATTAGAGTATTGTATGGTTGTCATACATTGTACAATTGGTTGTTTGGTAGACTTCCTCTATGGAAATCTTTGTTGTGGTTTTGATATAAATTAAATATTGAGTAGTCTTTTATTGATATCATGAATTATATAGTGTGTTATTTAGTTATGTCATGTTTGGTTTGTTGTTTTAGTTTCCAAGGTAAAATCATCCCCTCTATGTCTTAGAGCCCTGTTACATTCATTTCCAACCATTGCAATCTTTGGGATTTTTTATAAGGCAATGTAATTTTATGCCACTATCTCAAGGCAATGAGGAGGCATGGGATGTTACAATGTAATTGTTTTCATTTTTTTTCTAAAATAACATAACAAAAAATAATAGGGAATATACGAATTTGGATATAGTAAAATGTCAATAGAATATATAATATTTAATTTCATCCCCTTAGAGTTGGTATCATTTTAGCGTTGAGATAACACTTGATATTATGATTTTATTTGGCCATAAGTTACATGTCTTTATAACCGAAATGGTTAGTATGTTTTGCAGAATCATAGTTTTTTGGTTAAGATGATTGTGTTTGAGATAACATAAATAAGGATATCATAGTGCTTATATTGGTAATAATATGGTATTCTGTGATTTTATTAATATACTAATACTAAAATTGTTTGTTTTTGTAAATGGATGGATTCAGAATCCACCAAAGTAACAATGGATGTGATGGAAAATGCATATTTTTTTCTAAATGACAATCTAAACTAGATGGAAGTGATACTGAGAATTCTTCTAGATATTTTTTTCCAACTATATGGGGTAAGGATTAATAACATTATTATAGTTGAGGTTCGTAAAGATTCATATATGAGAGAAACGAATCACCATGGAAATTCATGTGATAAGGATCATAATGTTAAATATATTCAAAGTCTATAGTTTCATAAATATTGAATTAATCACTCAAAAATTTCCTTAATATAGGGAATAGGTTTTTTGTATTGTAATAGAGGCAATGATGTAGAAATATTCCATGAAAAAAGGAATAATTAAGTGAAATATATGAAGTAGAATGAATTTTTATATAAGGTATCAATTTAAATTTTTAAATGTTAAGAGAAATCTCATTATGAAAATTGATGTCCTAAGGGGAAGGATCAAGAATGGTATCATAATTTCCATATAGATAATTATTTACAAATATTTAATTTCATTATAGTTTAATATGAGGAAAATAAAAAGACATATGAATGGAATGGGGTATTACATGGAATTTTCATTGGTGTTTTTGAATCTTAGTACATGATTCATATTTTATAAGGATATATGTATTATGTAATATAATATAAAAGCATGGATAAGGGATTATGAATAATGTTGGCTGATTAAGGTTAAAACATTCAAGTAATATGATACATTTTTATATTTATGTATGATCATATAATTAAAACAATTAATTCTATTTTGATAATGAGAGTCCATTGGGAGTCTTTTGATGAGTTTTGAATGATTATTGAGGTATATATAACAATTATGTTTACCATTTGAAAAATTATTTGAGAAATAAAGATTATTTCATTATAGGGAAATATTTTTAATGATATGGATAACATTAATGGTTTATATGATTATTGATTTTGAGGTAATTAATGGTTATTAGTTATTTTGGATAAAAAAAATTTAAGGTATGAGATACAATTATTTGGTTATATCATTTATTTTTATCGAAAATATTAATATCAAATTAAGTATGTTTATCAGATTTTTGGTTATTTAATACGGATTATATTTCAGAAAAAGGAAAAATCATAGGTCGCCTAATAACCCATCCCATCTAGAAAGGCCATGAGTCCTGAACCCACAACTAAAGGACTATAAGGGTGTTTCAACTACTTCTAGCATGCATGATTTCTAAGTTTCTATGACTTTTTTCCCGTTATTACAATGATATAATACACAAATGATTGGTCACATCTGGAATATATGTTTCATCCTACAGATAACCATTGTTTTTAATATTGATTTGTTGATTAAGTGATCAACATTATATCACAATAATGTAACTATAATTTTTTTTAGTATTGTATGATTAAGGTAAGAAAAATATTATGGTATTTTAATTTAGTAATAATGGTTACTTATCAATTTAAAGAATTTATAATTTCATTGTGTCTTGTGGTGATTAATGTTATCTATAAAAATAACTAGAATAACCTGAAATGTATTTGATTTATGAAAATATATATTTTAATATACATTAAGAGTGGTTTATGTTATTTGAAGATAAATAATAATTAAATTTTGGAATAATATGATCTCAAATCCTAATGATTTCAAAGATTCTATCATAACAAGGATCATTAAATAGATTTTTAGGGATAGTTATTCATTTAATGATTTGAATTTATCATTATGTATTACTATTTAATTTTGGAAATTAATGTAGATTTTTTATTATGATGGATTATTAATTTTCAGAATCATATTTTCTTGCATTAATCATTTCTATTTTGGTTAATTTCAAATTGAAGGGGGAATAAATTGTTTTAATTTTGTGAATTAAATAATCCCTTGAAAGTTTATTTTATCTATCCTGGAATGAAATATTCATATTTAATACTCAATATTTTGACAAATATATGATAATTTGGAAGAAATTAATTTGATGATGAAATTAAACTACAGAAGTAAGTAAAATTGCTTATGATTTTAAATGATAAAGGAAATCATAATCTATTGATAAATTGATATTAGAATAAAAAAATATTCTTTAAATTTTCATTCAATATAATAAATGGCCATATATCCCATCATAGATTTATAGTTTTCTGATTGTTAAATTTATCCCGACCAAGTTCATTTTCACGCTCTAATAGTCTTTGGAAGTTAGATTTTTATTTCATATCCACATTTAATCTTCCCTCTTTTGTTATCCTACATGGAATCCTACAATGTGTTATTCTATATGAACTTCCTAAATACCTTAATCTCTTTTCAGCATGCAGTTCAATTAACCTATTTTATGTCATGGGTTTTTTACAAATGTATTTTTAATATTTGACTCCTATTTACCAAACTCAAGTTGCAATATTGAGGATGAAATTTCTTATGGGGTGGTATAAAATTGATATGTAGATATTTTAAAAATAAATACTATGTTCTGTGGCACACAAGATACACAACATAGAGTTTAAAAAATTTTAATTTTTATAATTTCAATATGATAGTATAAAAAAATTAAAATAGTGGTACTAAATAATATCAACATCATTATGAATGTTAAATTTTTTAATCTAATTTCTTTAATAATAAATAATTCATTGTATATATGTACATAATATGTAGTATTTGTTTTAAGTATGTTTTCTTTGGATTGTATTTTATTTCTTTTTAAGAGTGAATTTTAATAACATGTTTTAAAAATTATTGAAAATTTATTTGAAAAAATTATTACCAGTTTTGTATTAAAATTTTCAAAATTATTGTAGGATTATTTTTTGTAAAGTATCTAAAATTATTTATTTTTAAATGTAAAGTGAAAAATATTTATTTTTATGAAAAACTGTTTAGTCATTTAACTTATTTATAATGTAAAATTATATTTTTAATTATTTTTTAAAATTTAATTAGTTGATTTAAATTAAAGATAATCTCAATATGTATTTTCAAAAGAATGTTATACTTGTATTAGTATAAAACACACTTATTTTTTAAAAGGACATTTTTCATAATAAACCATTTTTAGTTTGGTTTTTTTAATATTAAATTAAATTATACTACTTATGTATTATAATGTTTTAAATTAATGTTCTATTATTTTAATTAGTGGGTACAAATGTTTTAAATAGGTCTGTTTTTTTTGTTCAAAATGAATACTGATATTATTAATTTATTGTTATCCTGGTAAAATATAAATATGTAAATTATATTAAAAAAAATAAATAGATTTTTTCTATTAATTGATGCAAAAATAAGATGTGATTATAGTGGATGAGTCAATTTCAACAATAATCATCCTATATTTTGTTATGTGGATTATTTTGTCCATTTATATGATATTATGACATTAATTATATTTTAATTAAAAAACAATATTTTTAACACTCATGATATTATTAAATATAATATTTTTAGCATAAATATTTCTAGATAATATGGTTGTTTATAAATAGTATTTTAATATATAAATGGCTTATATTTGACAAGATTATTTATTTTTTATTTTTAGTTAATATATAATTACCAAAAATATTTACACAACGTTGATGTTGTAATAAATAAATTAATAAAAAAATCAATTAAATGATATATAATATTTTAAAAAATATATATTTTTAGATAATTAGTGTAATCATAAAAAATTATAAATTACCATGACATATTAGGTATGCATTAAAATATTTGTTTTGAATACTACTTATTTTATTGCTGCTATTAAAACTCAAATAATGAATAGTTCAATAAATTGACATCAATGATATATTATAAAAAATAATAAATGAAAAAATAATATAAAATTTATAAAAAAATAAATACAGATAAATTATTATTATATGGATTATAATGTCTTCCAAGGTATATTTAAGTAAAATTTACCCATTTATTGTAACATTATAAAACCTCAAAGTCTAAAAAATATTTTTCGTCATGGTAAATGTGAAAGGGGTTAACAAGGGGTAAAAACAAGTCATAATGGTAAAAATGTGACATATATAGGAACCAAAAATATTTTATGAGATTAGTTTGATGTATTCTCATCATATATTCAAAATTAAAAAGTTTTTATCCATTTTATTTGAAAATTAATTTATATTAATGTAATATTTTGTGTAATTCCAAGAGTTCCCCTCCACTCTCTTATAAAATAAACCCACTTATTTTCATTTAATCACATGTAAATTACAACATTTTTGACCACTAACTACCCAAATACCTTCTTAGAATCCCAAAATGTATTCTATAAGTCTTGGGTTAGGTAAAAATTATAACTAAAAGTGTTTAATCTTTTTATCAAAGAAGAATTTACAAACTAAAGGTATAGTTTTAAAATAAATATTTTAGGTTTATTTCATCTTCAACGTCCTTAAAATATCATTTAACCCTGAATATATAATAACATATGTAAATTAAATATAATTAAGTGTTGTTATGAATATTTAATAACATATATAAATTTCATATTTTTTCAAATAGGGAAAATAATAATTCATGTGTATAGAGGACTACAACCTCACAAACTAGTGTACTTTGTTTTCCATAATCAACTCTCATGACTGGTTAAAATTCTAGAATGTGTGTATATATATATATGAACGTCAATAAATATTTAATTTTATGAAAATATAATATATCATTAAATTTCATACCATTCCATTCACTAAAAATGTTAACAACATTCTTATGTTCGTGTGGACTACAACCTCTACTATGCGATGTGATATTTTTTATCACCACACCATAGGTATGATATATATACATATATAATTAAAAAAATAGTCTGTTATTTTTTATATTATTATCATTAAATAAATATAACAATATACTAACATTATTTCATTTATGGTAATTCAACACTGGATATGTTACTCATGTCTATATATAACATACCGCCTCCATGATTGTAACATAGATATTTTTTCATAACCAACATTAATTATTGGTTTTAAAAGTATAATTGAAATATAAAAATGATAATTAATAATTAATATTATTGAGATGTTTAAATACTGACCACATTGACTATAGTCAAACTAATAAAGTCATTTATAAACCATAAGCCAAATATCATCAAAACATTTGAGGTAAAATTAGTTTATTAATTAATCATATATATCATGATATTATGTTAAATAAAATGAATAATAAAAATGTAAGTTTTCCTTAAGAAATAAAATAATATACATAAATTATTATTCATTAATATAGAGAATGTATGTGATGTGTAAATCATAAGGTATGGGACATCATCTAAATTTACATTCACTGAGGAGTATTTTGATGTTATTCACGTATGTTTTTTATGAGGTTTATATAATTCCCCTTTAAAAGAATTTACTATTAATTTCCCTATTCTCATGTTATTTAATGTTTTGATAATTTTTTATTTATTTGTGCTTACATGTAAGTTGTTTTCAAAGTGTGAATGTAATTTTTTTAAAAATAATCATATTAATTTCAATTTTACCATTTTTAAATGGAATTTTTTTTAAATATATGGCTTGAATTTTTTTCCCATATTTCATTATGCACTAATTATTTAAATATGTAATTTTTATTTTCCATTCTTATTTTCGTTGAAAAATGTTTCTTTAGTATGTTTGAATTTTCAAATATAAAGAGGTTCTTTTTAAAGTAAAATGGTATTTTTTAGATCCAAGTGTTTTTATCATATGGGTTTCATGTAGTTTTTGAAATTTTTTATGATGAAAAAGAATAAAAAAAATTATTGTAATTAAGCCGTTATATATTAAATTGGTGATCCTGATATATCATATTCAAAAATCTGATCTCCATTATAGATCCCATGTGATCCTAATACAACTTATATGTTGGATGCACCTAGATTGGTCTAGGTGATCCGATTACAGCTTATAAGATCGGTGATACCAGGTAGCACTCCACTAGATTAGTTAAATCACCTTGAATTTTGAGACAAGATAGCTGGAGTTACTAAAGGTGTTCAATTATGAAATTTACTGGGCCCCAATTATTTTTTACAGGAGTTTAATACTACTTTTTAATGTTTTGAAATATGTTTTTAAAATTGGTTTTTTATTTTATAGTATGAGTTTTAGTGATTTTATTTTAGGAAAAAATTTCATAATTTTAATTTGGAATTTATTTATATCATATTATAATGTATCACTGAGATAATGGTATTATTTTCATGGAAATTTATGTTTTTTAGTGGAGTAGTGGTTTTTTGTGTCCCTACTAAAATATTTGTACTCATTCCACATTTTAAAAAAAAATCACAATGGTAAGGTGTGAATAAAGACATTGGTGATGTAAAGATAAAAAAAATTTAGTTTTTCATGAAATAAACCCATATTATTTTTTAATGAGTTTTGTTTTATGTAAAAATAGATATTGAGTATAATCATCTACTTTTAATGTATATGTCTTCAATGTAAGTGTTTCTCCTTATTATCAAAAAATTTATTACTAAAATATATTTTTGAATATAAGAAATTAAAATCTAGTTTAACGTCTCTACATTATGAGATATTTAAGGATTAGTCCTTATACTGCATGTAATTGTATTACTCTATAGGCTCATGGGTGTATCCCTATTATTGTAATGTCTTATTACTGTTCTATAGTTCCGTTTGGATTTGTTGTTCCAAAACAATAAATATTAATATAATAATCTATGTATAATATCTGAATATATCCTCTAGTACTACATTCACTAATGGTCATTAAATATTATTTAAAATAAAATTATGTGTTCCCTATCATGGCACACTAGTACCATGATTATTGAAAACTATTATGACAAACTAATGGATATTAATGATCCCACAACAAATATATGCATGTACCACTATTTACCTTATTGTTCTACATCCAATTGTTCCCATGTGTAAAAATAAAATTACCATTGGGTTGATGGGAAAATCCTTGAAAACCTATCAATATAGAAAAATCAATTTCATCCATCATAGTTTTGTCAACCATTTCAGCGTAGGTTTTGATCTTTAGCATATACATGTGTGAACATATTTGTAGTTTCAATAATTTTATGTATTTTAAAATATTTTATTATCATTAATCTATATCATAGGGTAACAATGAGTTATCTCTTTAAAATGGATGGTATACTCTATCACAAAATGATCCTATTATGGAATTGAAAGGAAATATATGGACATTTCCAGCATCTACGATTAATGGAAGAAATCATGAAATTAAATTTTCTTAAAATCTTTCCCTTATAGGCATAAATTCCAATTTAGATGACCTATAGATTATGACAAACTATTTTTAGGACCCCAAATCATACGTGTCAGGTAATTCACCTTGATAGAATCAAGTGTCTCTTGGAAGTTGAAGACTTGATAAATTTTGTCTTGCGAATTATCCAAATATTGAGGTTCATTAATACCCTTAAAAGATGATGGATTCTATAATAGGAACTATATTTCTAGATACCCATTTCCTCAAGATCCTGGTTAGGTTATTTATGATTAGTTTTAAATAACATGATCATTCAGATCCACAAAAAAACTACCCACATGATAGCCTAGATGTGATTTTCAATAATTAGAGGCCTGACATAAGGCGTATTCTTTAGTTAACCCTAAATAAGTTTCTTTTATAGATATCTAATATAAATTATTCAGTATATTAGATAATAAATTGGATTTTACAATAATGAAAAAATATGATTTTACCTTAAAATTAGAAACGATAAATTGAGATCTAGATCAAAGCCCAACATAGAAAAAATGAAATCTAAAAACCCATGATGTCTAAGCCTCATTAATATAATATTTGGCTAATAACATGCTCATAAAATGCCACTAAGGTTCCAAAAATCCAATATCTGGCCCACATAATATCCCATGATAAGAGAAATTATGGATAAATAACATTTCAAATTAAATTTTCATCACTCGGTTTTGATATCCTATAAAACTAGGCTTTGAACCATATCCTTAAAAGACTTTATGGGAAATCCTGATCTATATGGGCATGTGAATTACACCTGTGAATCAAATAAAAAAAGGGGAACAATTTTCCCAAACTAAAATAGAAAACAATACACACATGTGGAGAAATATTTTATGAAATGAAATATATCATAACTATAAAAAATAGTGGTAGCAATAAAATTATAGAAACAAATGAAACAAATGATTTATAAATAAAATATAAAATATAAAAATAATAAATATATTAATATATACTCTATTTGATATGAGTAAAGCATTCCACAATCTCACCACCAACTACCCAGGTCATACTAACATTAAACCCTTATGTATCCCTATAGTTCCTTGACCTTTCCTACATCATAAAAAATAAGTTATACACACCCCTAACGAAGTGTATATGTTTTATAAAAAACCAAAATGGTCCCAACCAAGTGATCCAGTTAATTTATATGGTAAATAATCCCAATATGATAAAAAATATGATGAACATGGAATGATAAAATAGTGTTCACAATTTCAAAAATATAATTGTAAAATTATTTCTCATTTTTTTATTTGTGAATAAGATGCATATAACAATGGTCGAAGAAATTTGATAAATTATTTATTTTTTAATTTATTAATTGTTTTCAATATCAATGGAAAAATCCAAAAAAAAAAATTAATTTCAAAATTAATATCACTCATAGGATAACATTGGTCTGATCTAGCTGGGAACCCTGTACCTCAGTAATCAAGGTAGGGATCAGTGCACACTAGACATGTTTGAAGTATAAGGGTAATAAATTAACACCACATGGATGAAAACATATTGATTTAGGGAATCATATCCCATAGACAATTGGCATTTGTTTCGTAGGAAAACATCAATGGCCAGAATTGTCATTCACTATTTTGACTTAATTAAATGGCTTATGGTTATAAAAAACCCATGAACATGTTTTGTTTGATAATATCAAATTGAATTTAAATGATCTTTAAGTATCATTAACATTGATTATATATCCATAGAATAGTGATAACATGATTAGTATTAATATAGGGGTTTAAACAAATAAGTTTGAAACAGAAAAAGAATGTGAGGACCTCAATCACCATGCTATTATCCTATGAATCCCATTTATTGGATAATCAACGGGATATTGTTTTTTGGACTTTTACCTTCATAAATCCCAATCTGATATCAAACAACTGAAGCATGAGAAAAACCATTAATGGGATAAGTTCATGCTCAACAATATCTTAACGCAAACAATGATTGTTGAATGGCCCCATGAAAGCCCCACCATCATGCACCTCACTCATAGAATGTATGTTGATGTATTAAAGGTATATGTTTCAATACCCTAGTAATCCTATTATTGTTAATTTGAAAATTATTTTTAATGCATATATTATTTTTTTTGTTAATATTCAAATTTAATTAATTAATTTATTCATTTATATATTTTTAAAATAAATGTATTTTTAATCAAAGAATATAATTAACTAATTTTTTTTAGAATTTAAATGATCATATTATTATTATGAAGTCAATTGAAATTTCTAATAAGGTTTCTAAAAAAATTTAGTTTAAAAAAATTAGTTTTTACATTAAAATTAAAAATTCAAATATTTTGAAAATTATTTAGATAAAATGAATATTATCTTTGAAATCAGAATGTCAAAATTATCCAATGTAGGATTTTCAACAATTTTATGAGATAGCCCAAATTTTGGAGTAAAAATTAAATACAGCAAATATATAACTTGTGTTTTATACCATGAAAATTACCCAAATTTGAGGTAATAAATAAGATCCATGACCAAATATATGTTTACCATTAAAATAATTTGGTTAACGATTATTTTATTTTTTGTGTAAACCCCTTATGAATCCTCCACGAGTTATAAAATATTTTATGATTTTAAAATCAATTCTATAAGAGTATGACTCAGCTCCACATCAGCAGTTGTAATATTCTAATAATTTAGGACCTTGGACATATAAAATAATTTAAAACACTTGAATTTGTTATAAAATATGGGAAAACTTTAGATGTTTTTAGGTTTTTGATATATTATTTTGTACAGTCTAAAACCTAAATATTAATGAAATCACCCTCCTTTCATATAAAACCCACACAAGCCCCTATTTATCTTCACTAAAAATCCTTGGATTAGATAAAAAATCATAACTTAACTCCATATAGTCTTCTTAGGGAACCCCAGTATTTCATGATGACCCTCCCTATCCTTTAGAGTCACACATTAATGTAAGGATTCTCTCCTTTATCCTCTTTATTCACATTTCATTATTATGTTACGCCTTATATTTCAAATTCATTTTGTTTTAACGTGTCCATAAATTCCCATAATACTATAAATTTTATATACAAATTATGAGACACCTCTTTATCCCCATTCAACCCATTTTATGAATTTTAATGTAATCTTATTATGCTATAGAAATTGAACTGTGATTTTCCATTCCAAAATTATTATGTAGTGAATCCCATGCCAATTTTGTATCATTGGTAATCAATATTATACCCATATAATTCATGTATTGTGGACTCAAATTTATTTATTCCACACACCTTGATAGTTGAAAAAATTATAATAATTAATGAATCCATATTTATTGATCTTTGAGGAAGCTTGAGAATGAGAATGAGATGAAAGTGATAGGTGAACTGATATTTATATTGTGCTTCAATGAATTGGGTAGTGGTTAGTGTCATGATACATCACATTAAGATATGGGGTATACCATATTCATTTATGAGACTTTTTCGACCATGAATTCTTGGTGGGTTTATCCTTCACATGTGGTTATGATGTAGTTTATTGTGTTGTTTCCATATTTCCCATGTTATTATTATCATGTTATATAATTCCTTTTTATTCATGATACATTTATTATCCATTGATATGCCTATTTCCTTCCATGAATTATCTTTTTCATGGAATTAATTATTTTTCCCTCACTTGGTTTTATAGCTCACCCCTTTCTTATATTTGTCCTCTTATTATCCCATGCACTATTAAGTATAAATGAACATTTTGATCATATTAAAGATATTTTGAATAATTTTTTTTTCATATTTTATGTTGTTATGTAATAAACATAACATTGAAATAAAACTATAACTATCGATCTTTAGAGTTGTATTAAGTGTAATTATATGTAATAAATAATATTTAAATGTGAAATAAAGATTATGGTTAATATAGTTCATCTCACTGGTTATGTTTATATCATTTTGGGATTAAAATTAGAAAAATTCTTAAAAAACCTTAAGGATAAGACAAAGTATAAAAAATCATCCCTAAAATTTTGATAGTATTATGTAAATAGTTTATCATTATAATACATCCCTATATGTATAATTCAAGTGGACATAGTTCTGGCATTAATGTACCTAAGGGTAAAAACTATGAAAAGATATTTCGGCCCAGAATCGAGGTAATCTGGTACACAAAAATGGGCCTTACTTCACACCTAGATTGACACTAACATGGAATATTCATTGTTAATTTCATAAGATCATTGAAAACCATAAATAATGGAACCAAAAAATAACCTTAATAATATGTGTTTGGAAATTGATTATGGATAACATATACTTAAGCCAAAATATTCTTATAGATGTAAATGTATTTTACCTATAATCCCTTTATTGTAATTACATTCCCCTTAATGTGATTAATATTTTAAAATTATCATCTCTAATATTATCTTTATGGTATAAATTGTATTATATTAGGAGGAATTGATTTTACAATCAATGTGAAGAGAAAAGTGATGACTTCCCCAATGAGATTCCCCACCAGATGGGAGTAGGAATCAAAAACATTGTCATGATAATTTATCATATTAATAATGTTATAAATATAAATCACAATCAATAGGATCAAGCAAAACCCAATATGTGAGAATAATCCAAAATCGAGAGCTTTATACGAGAAAGGCCACCTACTTTCAATAGATCATCTGATCCCTTAATCACAGAGAAATGGATCAAATCCATTGATAAGATCTTAACAATAATTCAATGATTTGATCAAGAGAATGTTAATATATCTATTTATCATAAGGAGGGATAAGATAATTAGTGGTGTGCATTGAACAATTCTATGATTCTAGTGGAATATTTCAAAACAATGGAGTGTAGCGAATTCTAGAAAATATATTTTGATAAATATTTTCATCACACTCTCCGTCTTAAAATTGAAATGGATTTCCTTTCACTTATGAAAAATTAAATGAATATATTTGGGGTTATGAATAAATCATCACACAAATTTGTGCGATACACATGAATCATTTTTATGACCCTCGATGTTAAGGTTGACCACTTCTTTGGTGGCCTTATTCATAGTCAATGAAATGCTTTGGTGAAAGACATTATTGGTAGCTATGAGAAAATTTCCAAATGTACCCTAAAATTTGAAATGAATATCAATGAATCCCATTTATATAATAGGTATAATAAGTGGAATGTTATGTTTCATTATTGAGGTTAAATGGAAAAATCTAATTCTATTTTGAAATTTCAGCATCCCACTTGTCAATGGTGAAGATAGAAGAACCCAAAAAATGTCATAAGGGGAAGTATGAAATGCATTTTTGTGGAAGAGAAGGAAACTTTTCCAAAGATTACCAACCATAGAAACCAACCAATGTGATTTTGTGAAGTAATTCTCTAGTTAAACCTCAAAAAAAATTTATGCATTAACAACAAGGGGCCAAGGTATATTGGAAACTAGTTCACTAAGTGAAGGGTTTCAAGTGAAAGCCAACAACCTCTAAAGTTGAAAGGCAGAGATTTTGATATCACGACCACTATGGTGGATCCTAATAATGACGTGGTGATTGGTATGATAATTTTTCCTTAAATAATATATAATGTACATTTTTATTCTGGTTCTTCATGTTATTTCCTATTACGATGGTTTTCTAGAACAATTCAAACACCACCACAAAGGATGGACGAATATATATTTATAAAAATGGAAAGTGGTGAAATTATTGAATTTAATGTAATTAACTCCCCTTATCAAAATTTTTGGATTAAGTTCATATATAACATTTTCTTAATTTCTTTGGTAGAATTTGATGCAATTCTGGCTGTGGAATGACATCCCCTATATATAACTAATATAAATTTCCTTGAGTCGGAAATAATTCTCTATATTAAGAATCCACCCCCAATTCTGTATAAATTCAAAGAGGTGGATGAATATTATTTTATACTATCATCTCAATCATGGATATTATTTCCCCATGATAAAGCATATCTGGATCAAATGATTGGGTCTAGGGAAAGAACCATCCTCAAATATATGCATATTATGTGGGAATACACTGATGTGTTTTCCAATGAATTTCTTGGTATTACTCCTAGATGAGATGTTAAATTTTCCATCTAGCATATATCTGGGGAATTACAAATATCCATGAAAACATATTGAATGTATTTTGTTGAACATTATGTTATAAAGAATGAACTACATGTGAATCTTGATAAAGGGTTCATACTCCCAACTACATCACCTTGGGGTTCACCAGTCCTATTTATTATGTATAAGAATGAGTCAACACACCATTTAATTTATTATCATGATATCAAAAGGATTATGATAATGAATAAGTATACTCTTCCTCAGATTGATGACATGTCCGTTCAGCTACATGGATAAAAATATTTCTTGATGGTGGATCTTTGATCGAGATATTATCAAGTATGTGTAAACAAGTAATATATCACCAATACTGCTTTTCAAACAAGGTAAGTGAACTATGACTTCATATTGATGGAATTTAGACGCAATAATGATCAATAAATATTTATATAATTGATCAATAGAGTCTTATAGATTACCTAGAATAAACTTTTTGTAGTCATTATACATAATATTCTAATATACATCAAAACAAGGGAGGTCCTTGAGCAGAATCGTAGAACCCTGCTAAATTCTATGTGAAAGGATAATATCTTGGAATATTAAAACAAGTGTGAGTCCAAGTTTAAGAAAGTCTCATTATTGGAAAATATCATTACAATAAATGAGATTTTTGTGGATCCTTAAAATAAAAATGCAATTCAAGGATTGAAAAGGCCAATATTTTTGTTAGATATACAAATCTTCCTTGGATTAATTGGATATTTTTTCCGACTTGTGAAAATTTTCTCAGGATTTTTAAACCCTCCTACCAAGATAACTCATAAGGGAGTCAGGTTTACATTGAATGTCGTCTGTAAAAGACGATTCATGGATTTGAAAAGAATTTTTTTCACAACCCCCATTCTTAAACATCCCACAAGTAGGGAAATTTTTATAATTTTAGTGGTTGTTGGAATAATGTATTGGGATATGTGTTAATGAAAAATGAAAAATTCATTTCCTATGACTCAAGGTCATTGAATATACCAATGAAAAACTATCCCACACAAGATATAGAGTTGTAAATTGTGGTCTTTTCATTGAAAATATGACGAAATTATCTCTATGGGTAGAAGTGTAAGATATATACTGATTACAAGAGCTTTCAATGTATATTGACACATAAAGATATTTATATGCACCAAGGATGATGGTTATAACTAATTATTAATTATGACTCCTCAAAACACTACCATCATGCTAATGAAAATAAATTTTTGAATGAAGTATGTATAAAGGACCCCGAAATTATATCATTGATGAGAATTTAAAGGGATCCAATATTCTTAGATTTAAAGAGTTTGGACATGGAAATCATAATGAAAAGAAAATTATCAATCCATTCACTAATTATTTCTCAACATCCACTTTTGGAATGGTTATCATATTATTAAAAAGTTGAGGTTGTCATTTAGAAGATAGTAACAACTATAACGAAAGGTATATCCTTGGAGTTAAATATAAATATAAAAGGAATTGTGATATTTGGGTTAAGAGTATGTATTTCATTAAATCATTAGTTAATGAAAGAACAATTCAATGATTAGAATATTTAAACATTATCCATTCATATAAGAAACACACATATGTATCCTGATCCCTAGGAGTACTATTTGTGGAGCACTATTTGTGGGAAATCTTGAATAAGGAGATTTCCGAATATATATCAAATTGCCAAATTTAACAAAAATTAATGGGTAAATAGAAAACATTTATAGAAATGATGCATCCATTACCCATACAAAGTGTGGAAATATGAATTTATAACCATGGAATTTGTCATTAGAATTTCAAATACATCCAATGGAAACAATGTTATATGGATTTTTGTAGATCAACTTACTAATAATTCAAACCTCATTATGTTTTGAGAATATTTCTTACTGGATCATCTTGCATGTATACACATCATATAAGCCGTGAGGCTGCATGGAGTACCATTATCGAATCTATCTGATCATGATCCAAGATTCTCCTCTATATTTCAGAAAAATCTCCAGCATGATCTAAAAAATGACCTGAATTTTAAAATGACCTATCAACCTCTAATTGATATCCAATCTGAATGAAATATTCAGAAAATAGAAGGAATGTGGTGAGGAAGTACTATGTAATTCAAAGGTGTGTTATACCAACATATTAATTTAGTTGAGTTCCATTACAAGAACAGAATCTACTCGATCATCCAAATGTCTCCATATGAATCCATTTCTGGGATGTGGTGTAGAACACCAGCATGTTGAGTTGATGTTAGGGAACTAAAACTTATAGGTCCTCAAATGGTTCGGGACCAGGTATAGAAGGTAAATACTATTCAAAAAGAAGTCATGGATTATCAGAGTCGACATATGATCTATATTGAAATTAATTGATAAGAACTATAGGTTGATAATGGAGACATGTTATTCCTCTACATATCACCATGGAATAAATTTATGATATTTGGGAAAAAGGAAACACATAGTTCAAGGTAAATCAGCCCTTTTGAGATCCATGATCACATCTGAGTACTTTTCTATCGACTAGAACTCCCACTTAGCCTCTCTCAAATACATGACATATTCCATTTATCCCACATGAGAAATTATATACATAACCCATAAAATGTACAGATTCTAGAGAATGTTTCATTTGAGAATGCTCATTCTTATAAATATAGGTTGGTGAAGATCATAGATCGGTGTAAAAAATTTCACTAAAATAATAAAATTCATCTTATCAAAGTGTTGTAGAGATACAAAAAATTTTACGATGCATTGTGGGAACCATTTGAGTAAATGAAGCAATGTTACCCTCATATAATTTAGCATTGGAAAAGAAACATTTCTGGGTGAAATTTCTAAAGGGGTGATTGTTGTAATGAACCAAAATTCTATTCCCCATTTTAAATTAAATATCTTATGGTTTTCAAAAGAAAATTAAATTATTTATTATTGTTATATCTAATTTTATTTATATTTCCTTTAATTAAAATTATCATTGATAATATAGCTATTGAAAAGTGGTAACATGACTAGTATAAATATTCGGATTTTTTACAATTCCTTTTGACACATAAAATATATGTGAGGGCCTCAACCAGTAGGATCACACCATATGATTCCCATTTATTAGAGTTTCCATGTGAAATAATAATCCTATAATTGTACCATGAAAAATCCCATTTTGATATCAATCAACTTAAGCATTAGAAAAACCGTTTACGGATGAAGATCAAGCTCATTGTGATCAAAACCCAATCCATATTTGTCAAACGACCCCATGAAGTCACCACCATCACACACCTCACTATTAAGAAATATTATGTTGTATTAAAGGTATATCTATTAGGACTACATGAATAGTATTATTTATATTATTTTTAATAAGATTATGAAAATATTTTGAACCTATAATTGTTACATTATACAATATTTTTAATGAAAAATATTTATTCTTTGATAACATTAAAATTAAATTAGTGGATTTAAGAATTATTGGATTCTTGAAATATATAATACTCCAATAAAATAATGTTATTTGATAATTTGTTTTAAATATAAATCATCATATAAGTTTTATGAAGTCAAATATGATTTTTTAAATGGGATTAAAAATATAATATTTTCAACAAATGTTGGTTTTTATTTTAAAATTAAAATTTCATATATTTAAAAGATTATTTTGAAAAATAAATATTATTCATTAAGTCCCTATTAAAAAATTAAAAAATGGTTAATTTTTCATAACATTATGAGATTGTCTAATTTCCGAGTAAACATTAAATACCAAAAAATATAACATCTATTTTATAAAATCAATATTACACATATGTGACGTAATAAATAATAAAAATAATATCTGAGACCAAATATATGTTTTACCATTAAAATAATTTGATTTTATTATTTGATTTATTTTTTAATTCAATTATGAATCCCCCCAAAGATATAATATATTTTATGATTTTTAATTATTTAAGAGTGTGAGTCACCTCAACATAACCAATGGTAATATTTTCATATTTTGGCCCATTAGATTATAAAATAATGTTAAAAAATCCAATTTGGAAGCCACAATGTGAATACACAATGGGATTGTTTTTAGTTTTGGATATTTTATTATGTAGAGTCCAAAAACTAAATAATAATGAAATACCACTACTTACCTATATTAACCCCCACAAAGCTCTGATTTTTATTCACTCAAACTCCTTTGAGTATATCCAAACTCTTCTCCCCAGTCCCTAATGTCCTCCCAGTGATCCCCTAATATTTCAAACTACCCCTCACAGTCCATTAGAATCGCAAAATCATGTTATTGTTATTCCTTTTATATAATTTCTTCTAGTATCTTTATTATGTTATGCCTTCTTTTTTTAATTTCCATTTCCCAAGAAATGTATTTCCATATCCATGACACTATATATTTAATATCTAAATGATGAGATAACCTTTCACTATCATCAAACTGTTTCATGAATTTTTAGGTGATGATGTTATGCTACTGAAGTTGCTCCTTGATTTTCCATCCCAAAACCATTCTGTAGTAAATACCATTACCATTATCTATGATTTGTATTCAAATTTATTCACATATATTCATTTTATATGGGACATAATATATGTATTACACACTCTATTTTCATTTAATTATTTATTATGATGAATTAATCTATGTTGATTGATCTATTTAGAAAACATAAGCATGTGAATGAAATGACAGTGATGGGAGTACCATGAGTTATATAGCATTCCAATGCATTGGGTAACAGTTATAATCATGATACTCCACATTGGGAAACATGTATTACCTGAATCATTTGGTGTAATATTTCCTTCATGATGTCATTTATGTTATATCCATGACCTATATTTATGATGTAGTGTTTTTTGTTTTTTCCACATTTCCTATGTTTTGATTATCATGCTATTTCATTGTAACACCCCAACCCCTCTAGACCAGAGCTGGTGAATTACTTGAGATAATGGGTTGGTTAAAAGGAATGAAAATCCCATTGGAACAAACAGTTTAGTATTTTTTAAGAAACTAGATAAAGAGATGTAATGCAATTTACATTGAAAAAGGTTACAAGATACAATACATAACGAAACGAAAAACTAAATCTAGAAGAACTGAATAGATGATATCCTCTTTGTCACCTGTTGAAAGTAAACATTGAAAGGGGTGAGCTCAAACACTAATTAAGAGTTAAAAAAAGTGGAACCATGAGTACAATAATATGTTAATCATAATCAATCTAACATAATCAATATGGCATAGTGAATAATTGAAAAACTAATGCCATTATTAAACTGAGAATGAAACTACATCCATAGATTTTGTCATAGTGAAAACCTCATGGATAATAATAATAACTGATAATGAATAAAGAGAATTACTATTAATTAGACATCATTTTTTTGGCACATGAAACCATAATACTGTAAAAATGGTTTAGTTCTATCGGTAGAAACCCGTCTGAGTTTTGGAAACAAACTCGAAGGGTTTGTCCCTAACTGATTTGTCTCATGAGACCTACTGATGCATAGAGGGGCTATTGAGGGCCCCACCTACCACTTCATGTCCACATATTTCTTTATAAATTGAATCAATACAAGATCAACATTCCTTTTCGATATTTTTATAGATTAGAGTATACATATTCATCAATATTTCCAAAATTAAAATAACTTTCCTAATAAACACCGAATGTAAAATCGTATACGGTTTAGACAAAAAACAAATACATGGAATGATATTATGGATATTTAATATACATAAAGTTTCAAATTTAAAGTTATCTAAAATAGGAAGTAGGTACACCACATAAGATTTATTAGGTGCACAATACAAAGTTAGTCACAACGAAAAGGTAGTTGAGACGAAGTCCCTTACCACAATGTAATCAGTCGAATCATATGAACAGAACATAATGAACATCAAATTAATCATTGAATAACATAAATATAAAGATAATAATGTTATTATATATCAAATGTAAGTACAAATATATCACATACAAAAAATAAGTGGCATACAATAAAAATCTCTCAGAAATTAAAGTGACATTAGAAACCCCTTCCCTTTCGCTCGAATGTGTTCATAGTTTGTTTTAAAGACCTGAATAATAAAATTTAGATTCATTATTTAATAATTAAAGAACCAGTTATACATGTAATCTATTTATTATAACCTTATTAGGTTCATTAATGGACCTTTTAATGGGTTTAAGTGGTTCAATTTTATTGTTTTGGAAGCATTTTCTTCCATGGTTTTCAGGATTCATTTACATACTCTCATGAATGGAAGTATATATGAAATGTGTATAAATATCAAGAGTTGTTAATATATATTCATAATTAAATTAAATAGATATAAATTATATTATAATTATTATAGGTTATATACATGAGGATGAATCATTAGTTAGTTGTTTTTTGATAAACGCTTGGATTTAACTTGGCAGTTTTGTATACAATGAACTCATTTTGTATTATTCTTACATGTTATGAGTGTTTTAAGATTAAATAACATTAATGAGATGAAATACATAAATTCTTATTTGTTTCAAACATTAAAATTGTTTCATGACCATTAATTAAAGAGAAAGTGATGAACAAAACTTCGTCGCCCAAAAAGGTTATAAATTGGAACCTCATGGACGTTGATTCCACTTATAAAAATAAAAATTGGGGGAAATAATATTGATGAATGTTATTACATTTACATTATATAATTCAACTATATATATGATACTGGATTTTATGATGGTCATTTGGACATATGAGGTTAGAAGAGAAAATTAAAAGAGATGACTTGAAAATAAACGAAACGTTAAGAGATCCCTTATAAAAATTCGGCAGCCTAACAGCATCACATAAAATTTAATAAAATGAAATAATAAGAAAAATGTTAATCTAATCATATTGAAATCAAATGGATAGTAATAAGAATAAATAAAATCATCCCCAACATACGAGAAATGAATTTCAAATAACTTACATAAAAGAAGTGTCGACTAAAAGAAGAGAATGAAGGATTTCCATACCTTGTAGTGTAATTCATAGATCTTGAAGGATGGGACCATGGCGGCTTAAGGAAAAATTGGGAGGACTCATAGAGAGGTAAAAAATCAAGATATTAGAGGATTTGGTATTCATAATGATATAAAATTAATTGATTAGTGGGTATTTATAGAAAAAGTTAGGTCATTTTTTAATAATTTCAAAGGGTTACCTCATTAGTGGGTTTTTCCAAAGCATAGGCTTGCCCATGGTATTTGCCCATGGATATAGCCACTAGAGAGAACTAATGTAATAATTTACTGGACACAAGTCGAGCATACATTTGTATTTAATTATTACATCATTATGATGTCCTTAAACAACTGAAAACTCAAAAACTGTATTTTTACTATTCATGAAAAATTCATGAATTTATAAAAAATCCCAAAAATTTGCCCTAACCATTTTTCTACCTGTATAATTCAAAAATAAACTCCATTATTTGAAAATAATTTCTAAATAGTTTTAATTTAAAATTTAAATAAAATTAGATTTAATTCGATAAATAACTTTTTTAAAGGTCTAATTAGTTATATATCACATTGAAAAATTAATTAAGATCTCAATATCTTATCTCTTTAAGAGAATAAATTATTATCATTATTTACTATTTATAAGGGTCATACTACTATTAATTTTACAATTCATAAGGGTATGTTACTATTCATCAAAAAAATCAAGTTGGTTCTATTAGACTCCAAATTACTTACTGGTCACAACTCTAGATGACCATTTTTCGAAATTCAAAACATAGAAGTGGAAATTTTATTCTTAAGGGAATGGATATAAGTTTCACCTATAATGTTATGATTCATAGAAGACATAATTCTTCATGAAATATAGGCTATGAATTGAATGTATTTAATATATGAATACCATAAAATTTTTTGGGGTGTTATATTATTCCCTCCTTTGGAAATTTCTTCCTCAAAATTTTATGTATAAATACCACCAAAAACATGAGGGTGGTTTTTATTCTCTAAATCCTCGGGTTCCCATGTTGCTTCCTCCATATTATGGTTTCACTAAAAAACCATTTCTAGAAGAGTTGTTTGATTTCTCAAAACCTGCTCCCTTGTGTCAAATATCCTCATAGGCGTTTCATAGTATGACAAATCAGGTTGCGGTTCTATTTCTTCATACATGAGTACATGCATTGGGTCTGACACGTACTTATTTAACAATGATATGTGGAACACATCATGATCTCTAGAGAGATTTTGCAGCATCACTAAATGGTAAGATACAACATCTATTCATCCCAAAATTTCATAAGGTTGAATGTACCTGGGGCTTATTTTCCCTTTCTTACAGATCCTTAAGATGCCCTTCCATGGATATAATTTTAGAAATACATGATCTCCCACCTGAAATTCAATTTCCTTTCTCCAGTTGTCAGCATAACTATTTTTCCTACATATGGATGCTTTAATATGGGATTGTATTTTCATCACATTTCTCATTTTCTCTTCAATATGTTCTGGGACAATAAGTTTCCTCTCACCAGCTTCATCCCAAAAAGTTGGAGTTTGACATATCATTCTATATAATGATTCATATGGAGCCATCTGGATACTAGAATGGAAACTACTATTGTATGAAAATTCCACAAATGGTATTTATTGGACCCACATACCATGGATGTTATGAAAATATTCCCTCAACATATATTCTAGAGGTTGAATATTCCTTTCAGATTGTCTGTCGGTTTGGGGGTGATTTGTGGTACGCATATGAAGATCAGTATTCAAATCATTATAGATAATTTTCCACAATTTGGATGTGAAATTGAGATCTTGATCAGTATAAATTCATATAGGTGCACCATGAAGTCTCACAAATTATTTAATATAGATTTTTGACTGTCGCTCAAGTGGTAAATCCACCGTTATTATAATTAAATGTGCTGATTTGGTGAGATGATCAACAATTACCCATATTGCATCATTCCTCCTAGGTGTCCTTAGTAGTCCGATGAAAAAATCCATTATAATGTTATCCCACATACACATATGAATAGGAAAAGGTTGAATCAATTAATTGGGATGTTGTATCTCCACCTTCACTTGTTGACAAACGAGACATGTTGACATATAGTCAGCAATTTCTTACTTCATATTATCCCACCACAAATATTCCTTCAGATCTCTATACTTCTTGGTGGAACCTGGGTGTATAGAGAAATTTGATATGTGAGCATCATTTAATAGTTCCCTTTTTATCCCAGGTACTGATGGAACACATTACCACTTCCCAAATTTCAAAATTCCTTCTTCATACATGAATTCGGCCAGTCTCCCATCCTTGACATCATTAATTTTCTTGTGCAGATTATCATCATCAGATTGAGAACTTTTGATTTGTCTCATAATACCTACTGATGCATTGAGAGTCTATAACGGTCCCCAAACACCACTTCACTTCCAAATCATTATTTATTAATTGATTAAATGAAAGATCAATTTGACTTTTCAATATCCATATAGAGTAGACTATACAGATTCATCAATATTTCCATAATTACAATAACATTCCAAATAAACAACGTATGTAAATTGGTATATGATTTAGACAAAAAACATATCCATGGAATGAGATTATAGATACTTATTATTAATATAATTTTTAATTGAAAAGTGATCTCAAATAGGTATTAGGTACACCACATAAGGATTATTAGGTGCACATTACAAAGTTAGTCACAACGGAAAGGTAGTTCAGACGAAGAAGATTACCACTATGTAATCAGTCGAATCATATAACAAGAACATAATAAAAATAGAATGAATCAATGAATAAGATTAATATAAATATAATATTTTTATTATATATCAATTGGAAGTACACGTATACCACATAAAAGAAATAAGTGGCGATCAATGAAAATCTCACAGAAATGAAAGTGAGATGAGAAACCCCTTACCTTTTGCTCTAGTGTGTTCTTAATTTGTTTTAATAACCTGAATAATCAAATTTATATTCATTAAATAATAATTCATGTAATTCTTATACATGTAATTGATTTAGTATAACCTTATTAAGATCATTAATGTCCCTTTTAATGGGTTTAAGAGGTTCAATTTTATTGTTTTTGAATCATTTTCTTCCTTGGTTTTAATGATTCGTTTACATGCTCACATGAATTGATGTTCATTTGAAATGTGGATAAATATCCAGAGTTTTTAATATATATTATTAGTGAAATTAAATATATATAAATGATATTATAATAATTATAGTTTATTTACATGAGGATGAATCCTTAGTTAAATGGTTTTTGATAAACACTTGGATTTAGCACGACAGTTTTGTATACAATGAACTCATTTTGTATTATTATTCCATATTATGTGTGTTAAATATTCAATAACATTAATGAGATAAAATGAATATATTATGATTTGGTTCAACCTAAAAATTGTTTAATTACCAGAAATTAAGGATAATGTGAAGAACAAAACACTATTGTCCACAAATGTTATAAATTGGAACCTCATAGAAGTTGATTTCACTTGTAAAATTAAAAAGTGGGAGTAAGAATATTGATGATGGTTATTCCATTAAAATGATATAATTTCAGTTAATATATGATACTGGAGTTTATCATGGTCATTTGGACAGAAGAGGTGAGAATAGAAGAAGAAAAGAGATGATCTTGAAGATAAAAGAAAAGTTGAGAGATCCCTTATGAAAATTCGGCAGCTTAACGACGTCGCTTAAAATTTCATAAAATGAAATGATGAGAACAAAAGGTTATCTCATCAAATTGAAATAAAAAGGACAGTAATAATAATCAATAAAATCAAACCCCTACATATGAGATAATAATTTCAAATAGATATCATAAAAGAAGTGTCGACTTAAAAACGAAAATGAATGATTGCATTACCTTGTTGAGTAACAACTATATCTTGAAGGATTGGACCTTGGGGGCTTAAAGACACAATAGGAGGACTCCAAGAGAGGTAAAACCACCAAATATTTGAGAATTAGGGATTCAAAATGAAATAAAACAAATGGATTAGTGGGTGTTTATAGAAAAATAGATGTAATTTTTTAATAATTTCAAATGGACAACTCATTAGTGGTTTTTGCCAAACCATTGGCTTGTTCATGGTATTTTCCCATGGTTTTATCCAAATGGGACACCTAATGTCATAAATTACTATACAAAAGTCCTCAATAATTTAATATTTAATTATTTCATCATTATGATGTCATTAAACTACTGAAAACTCAAAACTGTATTTTTACTATTCACGAAAAATTCACGTATTTAACAAAAATCCCAAAAATTTACCCTAAATTTTTTTTGATGTGTAGAATTTAAAAATGATCTCCATTTATAGAAAATTATTTTCTAAATATTCATACTCAAATTTTTAAATAAAATAAAAGTTAATTCAATAAATAACAATTTTAATGTTATAATTAGTTCTATATCAACTCCCGAAGGCCGTCTGTGGACGAGTTTGATCGTTTCGTCTTTGCTAAATGGGATTTGAGAGATCGCGCAGTGGTAGGACTCCTTGATAATCGACAGTTCATGATCCGGTTTGCCTCTGAAGAAGATCTCATTTGTGCTTGGTCCAGTGCTCCCCGGCGCTATAATGGGTGTAGCTTCTTCCTGTTTCGATGGACGATTGATTTGTGTATGAATCGTGATCCCTCTTCTCTTCCTGTATGGGTAAGTTTCCCTCGTCTTCCCCTTCCCTTTCAGAATCCGTCGATTCTTAAGATGATTGGTAATTTGGTCGGCCGTTTTTTGTGTCCTGATGTGCGCACGTCCGCGCTCTGTCACCCGATCAACCCACGATGCTGTATTGAGGTGGATGTCTCTCGACCTCCGGTTGATTGGGTTTGGATCTCTGTTGGAGAAGAGTTCAGATGGAAGCAAGAAGTCGTTTATGAATCTTGGCTGGGCTACTGCTCCACTTGCAAGCATTTGGGACATTCTTCTTCGGGCTGTCACAGTTGAACCAGGCGCGGGAAGTCTTCAGGTTCGGCTGATGGAATTGTGCAGGAGAGGCATGCCGTGGATGTCACAAACATTAGTAACAGTGTGGGGCAGCGGGAGATTTTGCATGCTGTGAGTTCTGTTTCTAACCCTTTGGTGTCTGGAGTGTTTGACAGGCTGAAGAAGGATCTGAATTTTGGGGGCTTATCAAAAGGGAGTTCCTCCGAGGGTGCTGCTGGCGGTGGTGTGGCATGTCCCCCTGTGGGGATGATTGTGTCGGATCCCCTACTGGAGCCGGAGGTCTCTGCTGTGCAGGTGAAGGCCGTCTCTTCCTCTGGTGGAGGCTTTCGGGATGGTGATGGAATTACAGGTCAGAACAAAGATAATGGCAGTGGCCGAATGGGTGCAGGAGGGATGGGTGATGTGGGGGATACGGGCAAGGTGCATAGGGGTTCTTTGGGAGGGAAAGGGGTTGGTTCTGCTGCTGTGGGAGAACCGAAGGCCATTGATTATCGGGGCAGTGGTCAGGGTAAGGCTGGAGCTGGGGTTATGGTACCTGTTTCAACTGGTAATCAGTTTTCTGTTTTAGGAAGTGTGGATTTGGATGGGGTACATGAGGAATTTGTAGCAGGTGAGCAGGAGGGAGGTGTTGTGCAGAATGTGGTGGTGCTTCCGCAAGTGATGAGCAAGCTGCAGTGCAAGGGGAATGATGTCCCGGGGCCTGTTTTGCAGAATAAGGCTGAGTTGTTTGTTTTTGGTGCTGATGAACCTGTTATTGTGGGACAGGGTATGCAGGAAGGTGGCAGTGGCAGTGGCAGTATGGAGTTTGTGGTAAGGGAGGAGGTGGAGAACACAATGGTTGAGCAGCCTCAATGCTTGGCAATAGTTGACCCGAACAATCAGTTTACGCAAATCCAAGAATATCATGGGAAATGGGGGGATCTCTCTGACATCGACAAAGAGAATCGTGGGGATATGCTTCAACCTTCATACAGTGAGATTTCTCAAGTTGGTAATAAGCGGATGCCGAAGGTCCCAGTCAAGGGGACTGCCTCTTCACGAGGAAGGATGAAAAAGGATTACTCTCATCTGGCAAAACCGATGATGACCAGATCTGCTGTCAGGAGCATGCAGCCTCCAAACGAGTTCCTTGAGCTGGAGAAGTAGAATCTGAGGAAGAAATATGCCAAAGTACTGAAGCAATACGAGAGTTCGGTGTGGGAAACGGCAACGGAAGATGAGTCTGTGTTTCATGGTGGTGCTCAGGGGTATGATTTTGAGGACTTTTTGTGACTTTGATGGGTTGCTATGTGTGTTTATTGTCTTTTTTATTTTTTAATAAATGGCCAGGGGTTTCCCCTCTGGCTACACTTTCTTGGTATGAATATAAAATATTATCATTATTTACTATTTATAAGGGTCATATTACTATTCATTTTACTATTTATAAGGGTGTGTTACTATTCAAAAAAAATTAGGTTGTTTCTATCATACTTCAAATGACTTATTGGTCAATACTATAGATGATCGTTTTTCAAAATTCAATACATAGAAGTGGATAATTGATGTTTAATTCATAGCTTATAAATTTATCCTATAATGTTTTGATTCACAAAAGACATATTTAGTCATGAAATATAGGCTATGAATAGAATGTAGTTAATAGAAGCATACCATAAAATTTTTGGGGTTTCATCATCATGCATTATTATTCATGTTTATTTTATGATCTATTGATATTTCTATTGTATAACATGTATTATCTTATTAATGTTGTGACTTTTTTAATCCCTTAAGAGGATTTATATCTCACCATTTTCTTTTGTATGTCATCCGTTTTTTCATGCATTTTTATGTACAATGGATCATTTGGATCATGTTAAATAATCATCCAATAAAGATGATGATTTTCATATTTTAGGATTTTACATCTTGTATATATTTTCCCAAATAAACTATACCTCTTGATCTTATGGGGTTTAATATTTGTAATTTTATTTAATAAATAATAATTAAATGTAAAATAATGATTAAGATTATTATAGACACTCCATGAGTGATCCCTTAATGATAGAATGATAATTACCAAAACTTTATATTCCTCCGTGGCCCCAAGGATTTCATCTATTTTATATTTCAAAACATTTTTAAATGGATCATAAAATTTTATAAAGTGGTTTATAAAAAAAAATCACCAAAATCATTCGTTAAAATCCAATTCTATAGCCCATTTTATGGTACATTGAAATCAATATTATATTTCCAAAATAAGGTAAACCCAATCATTTATCAATAACCAACAAGTCACACAAATCTAGAAGATCATGGATCATTACAACCAGATCATAGAAAACATTTTTGAATAACATTGCTTTTGTGTTTCATCAATCACATACTGGAGATGGAATCAATTTAATCACACTTGCTTTCTCTGGGAAGAAACAATGGGATCCATTCATAGAATGATTGGGAACACAATATTAATTAACTGAGATACCTAGAAATGATTCCCATATCAGAGAATTGATATTCCCTAGGGACAAGGTTGGAAGAGAAGTTAAGTGATCAGAAACCTCATATAAACTAAAAACATCACCCAACCCCAATAAGATATAGCATTAAGGACCAAACACATTAATGATCATTGAAATCCCTGAGTATAATAATAAATTTAGTGACAAATCAGAATAATAATTAATAAATTTAATTCAAATCCATGAGTTGAAGAAGAAATTAATGATATTGGATTAAACATACAAATTTTATTAAAACTAGTTAATTAATGATTTAAATTCCAATTAGATAGTATTGGAGGGGAAAATAATTTCAATATAAATCCTATACAGGAATCATGGTTAGATAAGTATCAATGATATGGGATTAAGCAGTCAATTTTGGTTTTTTTGTAATTTAAATATGATATGTTTTTACCTATCTATCCTATGAAAATTTCTCTAACTAAAAAGTAGTGTCCCACCGACAAGACAATGGCCATTGTAGAAGTATATGGGATAATATCTATCTGTATAGTGCCTACAGGTAGAATGTGTATATCATAGGTCCCTCGTCTACTAGGTTGTGGCCTCATGTAACCGTATGTGGATCTATATAATACCAAATGACACTGAGCAGCCCCCACCACTTATTGAACCAAAAAGAAATCTTTATAAATTTAAAATAGATCCATTCCTCCACTTGTATTTGATTAGGATGCCTTCTGGTCTTATCCAATCATGAAAACATTATGATTTTTGTGATTTCTTGACCATAAGGGGGTTTACGAGATCACATGACAATAAGTCATAGAAGATCATGTGACCATGAGGGATTATGAAATCACGTGATTGAATGATGACTCTTCGATGAAAAGAATGGTTCATAATCAAAAAATTGTAAAACTGTTTTGGGGTCATGTGGTTGGAATTCTCTCAATAATACATGTGATAGTATATTTTCCCCCTCATTGTGATATTGAGTAGTATTAAATACTTTGAGTTCTTAACCATTAATATAATAATAACTTGTCCATTCTCCTAGTGTGATTCTCCAAATCTCTAAATCCCAAAATTCCTTCATCATTTTTTCTAATGTGTTCCTTTATCTCTCTCCAATTTTCATATTGGTGTTTCTTTATCATTGGGAAGGAATGATTTCATAAGAAAAATAACATCATGCATATAAATATTTAAATTGAATGGAATCCATATATACTGTTCAATGATGGTGGAGAGAGTAAGTTTATGTTAGGTAATTCAAATGACTTCCACCGATCACATTACCATGTTGATCACATGACATGATCATTCATTTGGCAAGGTCACATATCAATTCCATTATTATGTGAAGCTCCCTAAGAAATTATTTTATGTAATGTATTGTATATTTGTCTTCATGTTACATCTAATTGTAAATCCTCATGTGACAAGGGGTTATCATGGATTGGAATTAATATTTGGCACGTATATCTATTCATCATATGACCATCAATAAGTACATAACAATATATAAAGAACAACATATTTATGTCACACATCATAATGGATAATCATCATAGGTCCATGAGAGATCTCATGTGAGTATTTAATTTATGGTAATTTCTACAAACCCATTATATGAATAGGTGTTATCATGAGTGTCGTCATCATAAACAATTAATTTTGGTCAGTTAAATGATCCAATGAGCAATGGAAACCCCATTAGGTGTCAAGTGATTGCACCACATTTCCATGTTATTATTGAGGAATTATGTGTTACTGACAGTTTCTTATTTTGGTAATCTATTTATTTTACATTGATAATCACTTCCTTATTCATTATTTTTTGGTGGGTTCCAAAAAATTCCACTAGAAATGGTATCCATAAAATAAAGGGAATCCTTCTTTTTGAGGAAGTGAAAGCCATAATTTTGGAAATGGTATTTCATTTATTGTTATTCTCTTCTTTTGTCTATGATTAGGATGAAAAGGGGGGATTTTTCATTTATTTTGACCCATACATGAGATACCTCAAAGCATTGGATCCTATTGCATAACTCTCTCATGTGTTACCATCACATAACTCGAGTGCATTATTACTTATATGTGATTATTATATGTGATTAATTCTAATGATTCCCCTACATTACTTATTAATTTTAATGGATTCATATATCTATAGTGCTCAATAATGAACAATAATTCCCCATTAAATTAAAAGATTTTCTATGTTGTGTGTCATTCTAACATATGAGAATCCTCAGGACTCGTTCATATTAATAAAGAAAACATATGAGTATTTGACTCTATGGTGATCACATGATCAGATTAATATGAGGAAATATTGGGATCATGTGTCTATTAATAGATTACATGATCCCAATACTCTAAATAAATCAAATGATATTGTGTCTATGAAAAAATCATGTATTCACATGAATTTATTTGTTACATGATTTCATTAAATTTGTGTGTATCATTTGAGGAAAATTGTTCATTTTTTAATTATGATTGATTCATGATTGGAGGTCAAGGTGAACTTATAATAGAAAAAAACTATTGAAATGGTCTTTAGGGTTACTATTATGATATTATATTAAATTTTCATGGCCATATTTTGTTCATAATTGGAAGGAGTGTAATTGAGAAACCTTTTTCTAAATTTTATCAAATTTACATGTCACGTTTTTATAATGATGAAACCTTTCACATTCCTAGGAATGGAATAATCTTTATATTTTGTTATCCAGACTCACCACACATATTGAGTGAACATATCCAAAAAAAATTATAATCAAATATTATCAATTTTATTTCTAAATTTTGATAGAATCATTATTGTATCATGAAGGAAACATGCATTCGTTTGAGCCAAATTCCCATATTTATAGAACAATATTTTAGAAATCCATAAAAAACTAACATCTTGGATTTTTATCCTATATGGATCCCTTAGACGGATGGGAATTCGGTATGGATTGGGGGTGGGAATTTAATATATAGAGTACATGATGTGTGTTTTTTATGGAGTTGATAGAGGTAAGATTATACTAGGCCAGTTGGGTTTCAAAGACTCTCTCTTTTTTGTAATATACAAATTATTCCATTCCTAAAATAATAGTGGATCCCAGACAATAATACATCTAAACTGATGTAAGAATAATAAACTATTAGTCCTTATGATATGTATATGATCATTGGTTTAATAATCTTTGGAGATATGTGTAATAAATTCCTCCCTCTAATCAGGGAATACTCTAACAATGAACATCCACATTTTCAAGGTGATTTTTGTTTTAAAAAATGGGTTCATTTAATGAGAACCATTCTAAGGATTTTTATGCCTGTTTCTAAAAGTATACATAATTATTCATCAAAACTAACATATATTATCTATTAGAGAAGAGTAATAAGGATTCTTAATAACATTAACTGTGAAAGTCATACAATTATTAATGAACTATGTAGGATGTTGGAAAATTTTTAAATGGGGGATAGAAATTCATCTCTCATTTTTATCATATTATAATACAATAATAATTTATTTATATGTCTCTTTACATTCATGTTCTCTCATTTTGTGATAAGGTTGGGAGAAGAGAGATTTCCTTAGAAATAGTAGCACAACATTTCAATGGTAGGTGAATTAGTTTATCATAACTCATATAGGAAAAGATGTAATTATAACTATATTAAATTTATTGGTAGAAATATAAATATTAAATTTTAGGGTCATTAAAAATATTATTTTCATTAATTATATCTTTTGTTTTAGTTGCAAATTCATCAATGCACAAGGAACTCATGATTCCCAATTCAAGTCAATTTTTTAATGCATATGTGGTATTAGAACCATTGTGTTAAACCATTGGGAGTAGAAAAAATGATTGAATCGACATGATCATTTGGAATATATGGAATAGAAAACTATTTTTTCAACTATAACAAAAAATATACAATGTATTCCTAAATAGTGTAATATTTTAGTGAAAAAATGTCTGGGTGTCATTTCAGCATGTATAGGTGACAATCATATCAATAGACATTATACATGAAACTAATTTAGGATGATATTCTTAGTTATTAAAAAACATTACCTATAAACTATTTTAAATATTTATATATAGAAACATATAAATATTTACAAAAAAATCAGTATTATTTAGAAAATGGAAGAGACCTATATATAATTGACCTTAAATCTAAATAATTCTATTATAATTTTGTTGAAAGCTTACGTTTAAACCTATGTCTAGTCCTATCCTGATAGTGAACTAGATTCACTAGAGGTGATGAAAAATTGACCACCATAAGAAATGCACTAGTTAAAATAAAATTAAATAGTAATGATGTTAAAGGGTAAAAATAAATGACTTTATTTAGGGGGATCGTAAACATTGGAGATGACGAGGAAGCGTGGCATTCCCTTAGAGTCACCACCATAAGAAAGTAAGGCTCAAAAAAGTGAGATACCTTCCTTGTTTTCCCTTAACACTATGATTCTTGTGGCAACATTTATTCAATGTTATTATTGGATTAAATGCACATACATTTTTAAATATAGGGAAATAAACCACTAGACTGAGGTTGACCACATGGACATAGAGAATGTGGAGGATCATAATGGTATCTGGTATGAGGTGAAACATGATGAGGTTGAGTCCTACATAATATATATGTGTGTTGTAATTATTTACACAAAATTTTGAGTGTAATAAACAATGTAGCATTGACGAATGATCATCTCTATGCCAGGGGAGGCTAAGGAGAAAGTGGGAGGCCAATTAAATTTGGAAGAAGGGATGAGATAAGTTTCACTATTAATGGAATGTTATATATTATTAAATGAATAGATATTTTTTTATTGGAATTTGAGTACTAATTATAAATTTTATTTCTTCTCATTTCTCATTTAAATTCTCCAACAAGAATGGTTGTCAGCTTTGGTGGACATGTAGATTTAGTGGCTGGTTAATATGGATCCCCTTATTCAAATGAGCATTTGGGGGTTTTTTCCCCCAAGAAAAAAATTCCATTATTTCTACAAATTCTAAATTTTATACATCAAAAATATATTCAATAAAAGGGTATTCTTAATCAATATTTATATAAGATAATGTGAGAAATTACACTAAGGATTCCAGTGATGATAGAATCAACATGTGAGTAGTGCACTCGCATGTATCTTCCCAATACTAATTCAGCAACTCATCCCCATTATATTTGACAATGTAAGTGCTCAAAACGTTTCTACATGTATAGAGTTATACAAAAGTTATTGAAATGTATTTTCTTCACTTCATGAGGGGTCATTTTAAGACTCAATTATTTTGGGTGCTGAGGAAAAATAATAGCTTATTCATCAAATAACCTCACCAGCTACAACATATATAGTTTTTAGGACTTAGTTTATTTCACCAAATTAATATAGAAGTCAATCATGGGGAATAAAATAATGGAATTTACTACCTCTAAATTCTCTACCACTTGATGAACCCTCAATTCGATATGTAGTTTGTGTGGGTGAATTATCCACTATAGAATGTAAAATGTTATATGCAATCACTAGTTATAATGTAATGGATATTGTTCTGATTGACCTGTAACATGAATGTTCTTTTTTAGAAAGCCCAAAAAACATCTTAATATTCTTCTAATCTTCCAAGAGTTGAAAAATAATTCAAATATGTTGAGTAACACTTTTGGGACTAACACCATATGAGGAATGCATTCAATTATATGAACATTGATTGTATAGGAAGATCTTATAAGTGATGATGACAATATTACATTGGAAAGTATTAACATCATTTCTTATGTTGTATAAATAATAGATTTTATTTCCAACTCAACCAATATCACTTAATATCTAGCATCCTTGGTTTATCTATATTTTATCATCATTAATTGAATGATTGTATGTGTTTGATCCCAATATCTCGCCCCCAAAATTTTTATACCATAGATTCAACTAATCGTATGTCACAACATTAAGGAATGTATGATGAAAAGTATTGTTGTATAACACATTGACATTTTATGATATATTTCTATTTAAATAAATGTAATTTTTAAGATAGCATGTGATGTATGAAAACACGTGTCTAAATGACTGTAATAATGAATATCACTATAACCAATCCAATTAATTATGAGAGGGGAAATGTATAAATTTTTTTTAAATATATATATATATTTTAATACTCAAAAAAATTGTATTTATTATATAATAATTAATAATAACTCAATTTTTAGGAATGTTGTTTTATTATTAAAATATCTTATTGAAAAATGGTATTATGAAATTTTTGTGTGCTTATTATAACAAGTTAATGGAAATTTTAGAAATTGCAATTTATTAAAATTATATCATTTTATTAATATGAAAATAAAAATTATCTTCAAAATTATCTTTGATACATTTAATGAATGAATGTTTTTCTAGAGAACATTGAATAATTATTATTATTATTGAAAACATTTTTGTTGAATATGTTAAAAGGTAAAATGATGATTTAAAATAGTTTTTATGAAAAATAAGTTATCAAATATTATAAATAATTAAATTTATTTTATTGGAGTAAATTTCACTTTTGAATTTGGAATATTAACAATTTTAAACAGATAATGAATTTTCCAGAAATTTTTTTTTTCATATATTTTTTTTCAGAATTTTTTTCATAAAATTATATAAATTTATTCATGAAAAATTTAGTCCATATATGGAAGTTTTAAGCATATATTCTGTAAAAAACCATTTTATTTCTTCAATATAAATCATAACCTTAATAAATATATGTCACCATAGTAATGGTATAATCGATTAATTATAATTCAAATAATGTAATAAGGATTAAAATTATTCCAAAAAAATATATTATTTTATTTTATGATTAAATTTGTTTTCTAATAATCTAACCTAAAAATAAGTCTCATTTCCATTTATCTTTAATTTTTACCTTTAAAAGATTTATGAAAATGATAATTTAAATAATTTCACTATCTTTCTTTTTAAATCTATAATAGTTTTTAATAATGATAAAAAAACTAACATTCACCTATAAGTAATTTCATAAAATATGAATTAAGTTTATTTTTGCATGGATATTTTTTTTACATTTTAGGGATGAATTATTTAATTTAATTTATTACACAACACTAACACAATGCTTGTAGAAGCATTACAAAAATAAATGAAATGATTTTAAAGAACACTGAAAGTATTTTATTTTGAAATCATCATTGTATTCAATGAAATATATATATAATTTTATCATTTATTTAGATTTCTAAATGGTTGGAATTCAATTTACTATCCTATCATTTTTTTCAATGAAAAATTAAAATAATTATTATAAATGAAATTATTGATATTTTATAATAAATAGTATTTTATTAAATGATTTAAAATTTAAAATGTTCCTATCATCATCTTGGTTAATTAAATATCATTAAAAAATCATTCAAGGTCCAGTTATGATTCAAAATTTCATTTTATTAAAACATTCAATTACCTCAAAAGAATGAAACAAGTGGTATTAATATAATTATTAAAAGGGATAACTGGGAGTTAAAACTAAGATTTATTGGTAAAAACCTTACTAAAAATTGTTCAAATATTATTTTATGAAATTATTTTGACCCATAATGATATCAAATTTATATTATTTCAATATGGATATATATTTACATGAATATTATATTAAATTATTTTAATACATTATGAAATTCAAAGAGTACCCATCCCCTTTATTATAAAAGAGAACATCATATCCTTTATTAATCACAATGCTTTAGAATTTTATATTAGAAAAAACATATAATAATAACATATTTTATTCATTAGAAAAATTTATAATTTTTTTTATTGCCATATGTAAATAAAATAAAGGCTTATGGTTAAAGCTAATAAAGAATAATCAGTGAAGAGTTATAACACTTAACTAAGTGTTTCCAATTTTAAATATTCAATAAAACTAATCTGAATAGATTTTATGAATTTAATATAACAAATTAAATATTATAATATAATGGGAAAACAAAATCAATGGGTGCCTCTTGAAATCATCGTTGTCCCCTCCATCACACCCTAAATATCTCTTCAGCGGGGATCTATAGGGGAGTATTTTTTGGTCCCCGTTGGTGCGTTACCCCTCCCCAAACATTTCTATCTATATACCCTTATCTATTTTTTCAATTACCACATATTTTCTTGATTCTAGGATCTCCGATTATAGTTTTTTCTCTCTAATTCTCTGTAGATGTGGTCAATGTCAATGTTCAGTGTTGTGCCATTTTTTAGTGAAATTTAAACAGGGATGTTTTGATGGTACTAATGAAGATTGTTTGTTTTTGAGGCCCATGGATTCTCAGAACCCTCTCCCATATCTAGTAGCATTTCACATATCTAATTATGTTTTGAATTAGTGCTAATAAATAGTTTTTTTGGATTTTGTTTTGGTCTCGATAGTTTCCTATTCACGATCTAAGCCTATATACGCTAATTTTTTTCTTAGGGTTTAGTGTTGTCAATTATTATGATGTTTATGGCTCTCGGGAAGACAAATACCTACTCACGAATCATGTTCTGATGATACTTTGTCAAATAGATCTATATTGATGTTAAAAAAGCAGTATTCTCATGTGGGGTATGGTAGCCGACTATGTTCCTCACATGACTTGAGAGTATATTTTGTTCTATAAAGATGGATACAGGTTATCTTCCTATTATTTAATGGAAACATTTAGTGGTGGAAACATTAATAAAAATTGAGTTGTATTTGGTTTGAATATTATGTTTGATGTTTTCTCTTCAATGACATCCGTGAATGATTACTTATATTTTCTACTAGCAGTCGGTCTATTTGATTCATATTCGGAGAAGATTTCAATTTTTTTATTGTGTTGGAATTGGTCAGTTTGGTTTTGGTGGTGGCCACCGGTGTTTTTAATGATTATTTAATAATTTATATGTTCTATTTTACTATTTTATCCCTCTATTAGATGGTTTTTTGAATAAATAGTTGAATAATGGTCGATGGTTCTCGCTGAAATTTGGTGATAAAAAAGATGATAACGTTTCTTAGGTATCCCAACATTATGAGTCTCATGTATCGAGATTTCATTACCCGATGCAATTCAGTGGTGATAGGTGGAACATTTTTAATTTCAAATTTAGGATTAATTTTTTGATGATTCTATCAATCATTTGAATTTTAAAATAGGGTGGATTAGTTAGTATCAGTTGAATGTTATGTTGCCAATTAAGAATAAAGAGGGATTTTATAATGAATAGATTTATGAATTTAGTATCATAATTATACAATACTATTATTATGATTTTGGGACAACAGGTCACCTCCTTCTTCCTATCCTTTATAAGATGATAATGTCATTCATGTGTACAAATGGACTACCACCTCTATGAAGTTATTTCATTTATTTGTCACTTCTAATTTACATAGATGTTAATAAATATAAATTCAATTAATATATATGGTACATATAATATAATAATGATTCTACAATGTTGAATTATTATTTATCATTATTTTTTACCATCTTTCAAAAAGATAAAATATTTCTCAATGATACATGTGACCTCGTATCTCCAGGAAGGGGGTAATTCATTTCTCTCTATCTATTCCTTTTAGGCATTATTATAAAAATATATATAAATGATAAATATATTTTATATTTATATCAATATTTACATTCGATAGATTATGAAACCACGAGAAAGATCTATGGACTAGGACTTCTGAACCAAGATGCATGAAGAACGAAGCAAATAACACCCGAAATTGGAATTTAAATAATAAATAGATTAAATTGGTTAAAGTTGTTATAAGTTAATATTATATTGTATTATATATATTTTTATGGTTAGGGAATAAATTAATAATAAATATATTTTATTTATCCAAGAATTTTAGATGCATATGTTGAAAGAGAATATCAGAGGTAACTAGTTTATGTTTCCATGCACTTTTAATTTGAATTTTAATTCATTAATTTCCATTGGAAAAATTATATATTCCTTATCTTATAAATACCATTAATTCTATTCTCTTATTTTTATTCGTAGACAATATACTTTTTTCCTTTCATTTTTTACCCTTTATGTACAAAATATACCGAATGAATGTTTTATGGGAAACTAAATTTTATTTAGTAGTCGATCATAAAAACATTTTTCCCAAATAAATTTTTTTATTAATGTTATTTAATAATGTTTTTTGATTTCTTCAGGAATATTTTGAATTCATTTTTACATATTTTTATATAATTAAAAAAATTTACAAAAATATTCTGGTCATATTTTGAATGAGGTACTTTTTACTGAATGCCTTAATAGTATATTTGTTTTAACTACTACAATATGAATGGAATTTCCATCCATAATGAATAATAAATAATCAAATTATTCCTTCAAAATTATTCAAGGATTTCTTTATGGAAATTTTTTTCCTCAATATTTGTTAAATTTTAATATTTTATAAAATTAATTTGAAAATAAAAATGAAATTTTCCATAAGATATATTCTATAGATATTTTATTGGAATTTTCATCTATGATAGTGTTTTTTATATTAAATATTGTTTACTGGGAATATGATCCAGTAATTCAATATGAATTATTTCATTGTATGGTTTATGATATTGATGATTATATTTTTACAAAATATAAATATTTTACATGGGTTATAATGTCAAGAATATATGAGATGTATATAAAACCAATTTTCTATTTATGGGTCATGATATCATGATAAGAATAATTTTATATGTTTTTTGAAAAAAATATTCAGGTTTTAGAATGTTTTATAGGGGAACTGTAATTATATTTCTCTCTAATTGATTGGGTAATTTTTAATATATCATTCAATATTTATAGGAAATCAGTTATTGTGTTTGATCCCCTATGGGATTCATGATGATGAGCTCGATCCATTATGAGAATAATGTTGCAGTGATTTATCCACTATTGGAAAAATGTATGGATTCTTAATGAGTTATGATATAATAAACAAGTGTTACTTCTTAATACACTATGATTTTATGGTCTATGCAGTTTAAAATTATATATGAAATGGATTCTGTATCTACTATGGTGAGATACATTAATGAAATGTTTTTTTTATATTTTGATTTGATCCTATGATCTATAATTGGTTTATGATTAGTTATAAATCTTCTCATTCATGTATTTATAAATGATACTGATTGATTCAAGGTCTCATGTTTATGATCTATGATATATTTGGAATAAATTTTTTATATTATATTCATGATATCATAAACTTATATTTATCTTAGGCTTTATATGTTTATCAATTGATATCTCTCAATTTTACCGTTACAAAACATCTGACATCACCCTTTATTGTGTTTATTTTCTGCAAATAAGGATGAATTTTTATACTGGATATATAATGAATGGTACAAAATAATATGAACATGATGAGGGATGATGATGGATCTGATGTAAAAAAAATTTCTAGTGTCTTTTCCCAATAGACATTAAACATTGGCAATTCTCGTGTAGATAATAATGTTATGTATTGATGATTCATGAAAAATGATGTAATATTTATACTTGAATACCATGGTATTCTATAGTTGGTATCAGAACAGATTTAATTAAATCAATTGAAATTAGATTTAGAAAAAATTAGACAAAATCATAGCGATAAGTCATAGTATAGAAATATTTTCTAAGGTTTTGGTATCAAGAATTGATATCCTAGTTTAAACATAATGACCCATATATTGAGAATATATTTTCATGACATTAACATCATATGAATGATATTTCATCATTATATGATTCCTCTGTTTAATTATTATGGTTCGTGATTACAATATTTTTTCTATATTCAGTCAATTGTTTGAACTAAAAGACATTGTACTAACCACTAAATTAATAAAAAATGAAACGATTGTACAAATGAGAAATAAAAATATATTTGATATGGAATATAAAATAGTATTATAATTTTTAAAAAAACATTCTTAGTAAACGAATAATTTAGAGAATACAAATTATCAAGGGTTTTAATAATTGTATTATTGAGAATTTCCTGAAGAAATAAACACGTTATTTTAATAGCTCATCTGGTCCACAAGTTGATAAGTAAATGATTAGAATAATTGAGATAAGAATTTCAGTTACCTATAGTTTTAGACATAAAATAAATATCATAGATATATTTTTTTTTATTTTTAAGGTGATTAATATCAAATGAGGAATATTATTATTAGTATTTGGTAATATGAATAAATTAACTCCTTGTAATGAGATTAGTCTAAGAGGACATTTCTCGGTAAATTCCTCCCCCATTTTCTAATCAAAAAAGTAAATAAAGAATTCCTTAAAGATATTTAAAAGTATAATGAATAAATTTTTACCTATGTGGAAAATTCTAAATTACATGAATTGTATGTTAATGGTTAGGTCATAAACCTTGAAAGAATAAATGATTTATTATTTAGTGGATAAAAATGTTTTTTAAAGTAATTTGTTATATGAGATTATAGTAGATACAAACATATAATTTCATTTTCACTCAAGTTAGAAAAGGTAATTAGATATTCCACCATAGCAATATATTTGATAAGAAACGAAATATGGAGTCTCATAATAAGTCAAACAAATCACAGAGTGGAATGATATTCTATCAACCTACATGCCAAAATTGTTGAATTAAACATAAATATAATCTCATGAATGTAATTCAATGGGGTTTTAAATGTTGAACAAAGAATCTTAAATACCATGAATATTGAAATAAATTGAATTGGATAGTAAGTACAATGATGGAAATGGTGAGGCTAACTAATGAACCACTCACACATCAATGCTTCAAATGCAAGGAGTATGGTAATTAAACCAACTAGTGTGAAAATTTTATGCTTTTTAATGATGATTGGAATAAAAAAATTATAGACCAATAAAAATGGGATTTCTTATGTGATCATGACTGTTGAACTAGATATAACAAATTCATGGGGAAAGATACACTTATCAACTAATCTAGAAATGATATTCTAAAATTTGATTCTGGCCCTAACCAATTTTTTTATCTATGTAATTTTCAATGGATATTTAAATACCACCTCAATTGTTATAAATTAGGTTCTAGGGAAAACTCTTAATTTTATTATGGTCATATATAATGTCTATAGTTACTTATTTATAGTGTTTTGTTGGAATTTGATTCCTTATAATTTTTCAATTCCAATCCAAATTGAATTTTAGGTGATTCTAGGAATGGACTGACATTATTTATATGGATCCCATATCAATTACATTATAAGGGAAGTTTTATTTCATATTTCAAATAAATTTAACATTATTTATCATTGTGAGGATGAATACAAACATCCAATGTAAATTACATTCATCATGGTTGTATTAATTCTTATACATGAATAGTATTGTTCTCATATGGTTGGGGAGAAACCAAATATTGGGGATAATGGTATTTTATGTGATTTATTTGATATATCTCTAGAATAATTACAATGTTTTTATAAATCATGATGTCATGTTTTAAATTTGGAAATTCCTATATTTTATATACTCTATAATGAATGTTCATACATGAATTTCAGTAAAGGAATAATAAATTGATATAGATAAATTATAATCAATTCATATGCTTCAATGCATCACCATGGGGTGAATTTAATTGGTTTGATAGGAAAAATGATGATTTGATGCAGCCGTTAATTGAATATTAGGAAACTAATAACATAAAATTCCTGAAAAAGGATCATCTATCCCATATCGATGATTCTTTTGATCACTTATGTAGATCCCAATATGTTTCCATGTTTGGAAATAATTAACGACATCATCAATAGAGTGTAAATAATGAAAATATACCCATGATGGATTTCTTTACCTGATATGGGAATTATGAATTTATTTCGATTCCATATGCACTCTTAAATTCTATTGATATCAACATATATTTAAAGAATATATGATTTAGAAATTACCTTCTCCAGTTTTTGGTAGTTCATTATATGTGATTATTATTTATTAGAAGAGCGAGGAAGAGCATGATTATTATTTATGAATTATAATGAATAAAATAATGAATAATAAGTTATATAAAAAATTTAAAAGGTTTACATTTTTACTATATAATGTTTCATTATTAGTACATTTAATCTCATGTGATTTTATTTCTATAGAACCATCAATGATGAATTTTAATATGAAATAGACAAGACAAACATAATTTTAAAAGATCATTAGTGTTCATTGGATAATGATATACTATTTGAAATTTGCGAAATATTTCATAATACTATAAAATAAACTAAATGTGTTATCTTTTTATGGGGTTATGTTCTAATATATTGATTAATGTAAGGAAAGTTTTATATACCTAAAGAAATGTATAGTTTTTGAAATTGTTCCCAAGAAACCCTATAGAGGATATGAGTTTGTGATCTATATTGATGCATCATAGATGGGGCGAGGATGTGTTCTTATAAAGAATGATGTGGTGATATCTTATGACCCATATCAATTAATAATACATTATTAATATAACATGACTCATTATTTGGAGCTAGCAACAATTATTTTTTCATCGATGATAACGAATAATTATCATTATGGTACAAGGTGTGACATATATATATATCATAAATGATTGAAGTATTTATTCTCATAGAAAGAGTTCAATATGTTTTGTATAATGTGATTTGAATTAATAAATGATTATAATTTCTCAATACATCAACAGACTGTGAATCAGAATACGGTAGTTGATGCTTTGATACGGAAGGACCATGTTGGTATTTCAATGATGAGGATTGAAAGAGATCCAATGTTTATGTGTTTTTATAAGATGAAACTTTAGATATGTGGAATGGAGATACATAATATATTTCTTATCTAAATCTTTAATTATCCCCCTATGTGAATATTAGTGAGGACCAAAATTCATGTTTATAACTAAAAAAAGTAAGGAGTTAACCTGTCTTCACCTCTGATGGTTATGGGGGATATATTTTATGAATATAGTATTTTTCATGTCAATATGATAATTGAAGAAGGAACTCTTATATGGTTCTCATAGTTCATAATGTTATGTTCATCCATGATGTAAACAGATTTATTGTGATCTAAAATTTTATTTCTAATCCAAAACAATGAAATGGGGAATTGTATGGTACACATCATGATTCATGGTATATCATCAATTTAAGGATTTGAGACTAGAGTCCATGTTTATTTAATGACCATTAACCTAACTTGAATGAAAATATGATAACATTACCATGGATTTTATTTTCAGTCTCCACCATGCATCTAAATGGCCTAATGATAATTATATTTTAGTATGTCTTCTTATAATGGATACAAATTTCATTGTAAATAGGGAATATTTACCTCTTTATTAGCTATCAAAAATTTAAATTAATTTATAATTTTGCATGAAGTATGAAACCATTCTATATTTAACTGAGATATAATGTTTTATAGGTTAATTCAGTAATATTTTCTGGAAGATTTAGATACATAGTTACGTTTTAATACTAAAAATCATTTTATGAATGATTTTCCTTATAAGAGAACCACAGAAACACTAGAGGATATTTTGATATACGGATCTCTAAATTTCAAAGGTGATTTGGAGAATAAAAAATCTTCTAATAGAGTTTCATACCATAGTACCCCTCCCTAATGCATTATAATGTCTTCTTATTAAGACATATATGGAAGGATGTGTAGAACATCATCATTATATGATGACGTTGGAGAAATAATGCTATTAAGACATGAACTGGCTTGGGAGATGATAGAAAAATATAGATCCATTCAACAACACTTAATGGTAGCTCATAGTTGATAAAAATGATACACATACAATTTTCAGTGATATCATGTGTTCAATGTTGGTAAAAAATATTCATATGAATATCACCTTGTAATAAGGCTTTATGATTTGGAAATAATGAAAATTCAAACCATAGATATATCAGTTATTTGGAAATACATGTTTGTATTGGGATAATATATCATCTTATGGAACATCCACTCAACCTCTCTCATATTCATGATGTTTTCTGTGTATCTTTAATGAGATAGTATACACCTGATCCTTTACATGTTTTGAAATCATTGGTTATGCCACCAATGAAGGATCTATTTTATGAGGAACAACCAGTGGATATTTTTTATCAAAGGGATACAGTATTAGGAAATAAGACTACACTTTTGTCCAATTTTTTTTGAAAAACCATATATTAAAGGATGCTAAATAGAAGTAGATGACGTGATGAAATAGGTATATCCTATTTATTTTGTATCAAAATCATTAAATTTCAAGATGTAAATTTATTTTATGGGAGGTATAATGTATATATCCATGATTTTACAAATTATTTATCTTCAAATTAATTTAGTATTTTTCATAGATTTTGATACCCAAAAACATGAGTCTAAATGAACCACAATGTAGTATATTATTATAACCATTTACTTAAATGGGTGTAGATAACAATAATTAAATCATTTTGAAGAAATATATATATATATTTCTTACTAAATAAAATTGTACTGACATATTATCATGAAAAAAACACGCAATATTTTGAAAATACATTTTATTCTTCATTTCATAATATCAAAATTAGCTATGGGGGAATTGTTTGAAATTTTTAAAAAAGGATTACATTGTTTTTAATATTGATATAATATTCTTTTTATCGAAAAAATTATTATTTTTTCAATAGGTTATAATGATATTTTTAAAACAATTTAATATTTACATTAGTACAATTTTATTTATAATAATACAATTATTTTCATTGGAATTAGATTTTATAATTGAATCTATCAAAATATCATTACTATACATAAATTGATATTTTTCTGAAAAAATATTTTCATTAAATTGTTTATTTTTAAATTAAATAAAATTATTCTACCTATAGAAATATAATCGTGAAAAATGGATTATATATTTGGAATTAGGAGGTGAAAATTTGGTAAATATTCCCATTTAATTTTTTGTTGTTATAAATTGTAATGATAGAATTTACATTCATACCACGATAAAGAAAAATATTTTCATTAGGGTTAATACTAATGTGTTAAGTATTTAAATTAATTTAAATAGTTTATTTTATTTCATTGTATGAGTCTAATTTTCCGAGAATTATCCAAAATTACAAAATATAAAAAATTTCATTTAATGTTTATTTTTTATATTTATAATATTTTTGTAAACTAAAATATAAAAAATATTAGTTGATTTATTTTAATATATATAATATTTTTTGAATGGGAAAAAACATTTTTTTATTATGAATAATTATTTTAATGATGAAAGATTTATTTTTATCATTGTAATTTATTTCTAATTTTTATTGATTAAATAATGTCAGTAAATTATTTTGTAACACCGAAACATTGTTATTACATGAAATAGAAAAAAAATAAATGATGTAAAAAACAATAAAAGAAATTTTTATTGACTTATAGAGTTCCATTATATTTATATATAAATAAAAAAACATAGATATTTATAAAATTATTTGATTCAATTTTTTTGATGTCGTTTTTTTCAATGTGAAATAAAATGAACCATTTGAAAAATTTCTTTAGTGATATTGCATAATAAATAATAGTTTATTAAATGATTTATGATTTATAAAAATCTATTTAATGACAATAATATGTGATATTATTGAATATGAAATCCTTATTCTTTTTTAGTTTAACATATCCTTTTATGGTGTAATATATTACTCATAAGGAGTATAAAAATTTGATATTGAGATAATTGTCAAAAGAGTTAAATAAGGGTTTAAACTAAAATATAAAAATAAAAATATATAACAATACTGTTAAAATATTATTGGATGAAAATATTTTTATCCATGCATATAATATATTATAATTATTAAAATATTCATCATTTTCCTTTGAAATATATGTATATTAATTTTTTTACTTTAATTAATTTCAAGACTTCCCCTCCCCCAACTTTTAAAAGTGATCATCAACACATTCATTGTTCACAATGTTTGATACCACTATATAATCCAATAAATAACATAATTTGAGCATATATTCCTCCACCACATCCTACATTTTTTCCGTTCAACAAAAACCATCCTTTCTAGGCTTATTGTGTAAATTAAACAATGTTTCTAAATGATGAGGTATAACTATTAAGACATAATAATCAATTTTATTTATAAATTTACCTCCTCTAAAATTATATTATCTATTATAAAATAATTAATTCAGTATATTAAATATAAATATTTTTTATTTAAATAATGGAACATTCATTATCCACCTTCTTCTAATCTGTTGTAAAGTTATAACATCAATCATTAGTATGTGTGGACCACCTCCTCGATGAAGGGATGTGATTCATTTTCCATTATGATTTATAGGTATTGAAATAATAAAATGTTTTATGAAAATATTATTTATATATATATATATATTATAATTATTCTGTAAAGGGGAGTTATCATATCCCATTTTTTCATTAAATCTATTGAAATGTGAAAATATTGTCCATGCGTAGGTATGACAAATAGTCTCCAAAATTATGTAATTCATTTTTCTATTGATAAATTTTATGGATGAATATATATATATATATTTAATATGTATGTTATTTATATATTGAATAACATTATTTATATGATTTTACCATTATCAATGTGGAATGTTCAGGACTATTGAACCAAGACATGCATGAAAAAAAATATATTTTCACAATAAACAATGATTTTAATAAAAATTATTGCCAAACAGGTGACAATATATTATATTTAAATCAAATAATGTTATTATAGAAATTATTATTATGATATAATATATTTATTATGAATATATTTTTATTATACTATAGGTTCACACACGCATAGAGAAATACAATAGATAAGGTAATGGATTTCTGTTTTAATCTCTTTTTAATCATCATTATTTATTCTTAAACTTCTTGTGAATATATATTATGATCCTTATCTGATAAATCCATTTAATTTTATCCACTGTGGATATTAATATAGAATTTACATTTTCCTATTAATTTCATTTCTTTATGTACTCACAAGTCCCGAATAATTTATTTTAGGAAAACAGGATATGTTTTACTATTCGGTTGAAAAAGAATTCTCTTCCACATCCATGTTTTCTAAAAAAATGTTTGAATGTTTATAGTTAATATTCAATAATTTATGAAATAAATTTTCAACTATGTTTTAATTTTCATTAAAATTATTAAATAAAACCTTCTTAACATTACTGAATGATATACTTTTTAGAGAAGGTGTAAAAATAATCTTCATTTTAAATACTATGTAATGAATAAAATATACCGCATCTATTGATGAAATATAAATTAATCCTTACATCATAATATTCCAAGGTTTCTTTAAAATAAAACGTTTTGCATTGTATTTTTAAAATTTTTTAACATTCACTAAGGGATTAAAAAAATATTTACCTCAATAATTATTATAAAAATCTTTTAATATAATTTTCATTTATGATAATATAATTTGATTCTAGATTTTTTTAAGGTAATATGATCGATTGTTACAATACATTTTATTTATATATATGGATTATGAAATTTTTTATGATAGGATTATGAAACTATTTCATTTTATATGGGTTATACTATGATTAAATTATAATTTGTTTACGAAACATTTTATCATTACACTAATCAATATACAATGAGAAGATATATTTTTTATAATAATTTTGAACACATATATATTGTTTTCTTTACAAAATTTTTAATCCATGAATTATATATCAATATAATAAATTTTTCTAGGTTTAATATATCCTGAAAAAATTATCAGAAACATTTTGATATTCTTGATCCATAATGGGATACAAGTTGATGTGCTTCATTAACAATGATAAATTTGTCAATGTTTTAGAAATAATATGAAGAATTGTTAGGTATTAATGGTCCATTATGATATGTAAATTAGTTTTGGATTCATGATCCTCTATGATTTGATAGCCTCGGTTCTTAATCATGACATATAAAATGGTTTCTATACATATTATAGTGCCACAATTTAGTTACATGTTTTGATGATTATGCTCAAGAATTATGGTTCATGATTTTCTATGATGATTTATAAAAATTATGATTCATTTAATATAAAATTAAATTTTTTTATTCTATTTATCTTGTTTGTGATATTTTAAATATATTTTATTAATGCTTTATGTTATGTCCACGTTCTCAAATGTGCATGATTAAATTATTCATTCATGTTTTTATCGATTAATTTCTATCATGTTTGGGATTTCTTAGAATATGATATCACAATTTCATAAATTCTTCTTAACTCATTAATGAATAATTGTTTTATTTATGGTATATTAAGAAGGGTCAATATTGATAATAACATTATTAGTTTTTTGAATAATATACCAAAATAATATGTTCAGATATGTAGTATTTATAGACACTAAACATTTATTGTTATAGAATGTATTGTAATTTTATGCATTTAATATTTTTTTAAATTGATTTAATATTTATATATGAATATCATATGTCACTATAGGATCATTATCAACTCTTTTGATTCATAAAAATGGGTAATAATTTCTCAATGAAATAGTTCGTGAATACATGAATGTTCATAGATAAAGAATCATCTATGTACCTAAATGAATAGTATTCCACCATTCATTATGGATTTAAGAATTTAATGTAAATAAATCAATTATTTCTGACATATTTTATAGATTAAAGGCAAATTTACTCAATTCCCTTATATCTTCTCTACCAATTTTGAGGACCCAAACTTAAACATTACATAACCTATAAATTATACTAGAATTCACTTTATGATATTACCAAATAAATATTCTGTTGATTGTTTTATAAAATTATGTCATAACATATACCTAAAAACTCATAAATTAAAAAGTATATACTTATACTCATTTTCAATTTTTTCCCAATAAGAAATATAACATGAGTTTTTTCTATAAAAAACATTTTGATATTAAAAATGAATTACTCTTTTTTCATTACCCATCCATTAATCATCTGAAAACATTTTAAAAAATGATATGAGAAAAAAAATCTGTATTAAGGGACATAAAAAGGATGTAAATAAATCATTTTTCCTTAAATACTAATAAAATATTAATTTTATCATAAACAGAATAACATAACTTATAAAAACACATATTCGTGTAAAATGATTTCAAGAATAAATAAAACTTACAGTTAATATGGGGGACCATTTTCGTATTATTATTACTTATGATGTAACCATCATAGATACCATATTATTGTAACCCTAAAAAATAATTAGTATTATATCCCTTATAACTACCTTTGGATTCTAAACACCTTGACTACCTTATGACGAAACTATCAATGTTACACTTAGAGTATCCATTTATCTCAACTTCAAACATAACCAATACATTACATCGATATCATAGAGCCACCCGTCAGGGGTTTATAATGCAACCACACATCATTATATACAAATCCCAATAACCATATCATAATCATAAAAACATCAAACATGCATTATAAAAACATTAATTGAGTAAAATAATTTATTTTAAATCTATTCTGATGACATATAGAGGAAAAATATTTCATCAAAATTTTCATTGATATATTATAAATAATGAATCCAAAAATTATGACATCATAAAGTTATTATTATTTTTTAATTTTTTATAAAAAAATTAATTTTTCAAATTTATAAAAGAATAAATCAAAGATTATTTTAAAGTAAATCCCTTTACCTCATGTTAAACTTCCATAAATCATATTCAAACATCCTTTATAATGGTTTAAAATGTTTTATTAATTTATTCCAAAATTATGTTCATATTTATTATACCTTATATATTATTTTTGTAAAATATTTCTACCCATTAATTAAAAATATTTTTTTTCATTATTTCGTATGCATTCGTTTAATGGTTTCATGGTCGGATAATTATGTATTTTCTTTTCAAATCAAAATAATACTATAGAAGTATATGGAAAGGATATTAATACACTTATAAATTTTTAAGTGACCCCACAAATCCGGTTTTCATTCTGACATGAGTATTTTTAATTGAATGAAATTTTATTTATAAAAGTTTAGATTTTTATGGTGGGTTTTCGACCTTTACAAACTAGTTTCATTTTGTTTAAAATTATAAAAAAACGTAAATGCTAGAATGTGAGGACAAATATAATATATTTTTTTATTTTTTTATAGCATTTTAAAAACATAAAAATGAATTTAATGTTTCCATGAATGCGGTAATGAAAAACTAAAACCCCACATCCACGAAGGTAGTAAATCGACATATCATGGATGAAGATATTATTTCTAAAAATAAAATGAGAAGATAAAATAATTGGTGATGATTATAACATTAGTAAAATAAAATTATAGTATATATACGATGTTTGAGTTATCATGAAAATTTTTATAGTTGTGAGGACATGGAAGAAGAGAGAAATAATTTAAATGAGAAAATTGAATAATTTACCTCTTGAATATTGTCTCCTATAGAACCTCCATAAGGAACATAGAATTTGAATTTTTATTAAAATAAAATATCTATAATGTGGATAGGTATTAGAAGATTATAATATTATATATTATGGTTGAGAAATAAGGATCAATATAATGAAATTATGATAAGGATGGAATCCCCATTTATAATTGAGGTGAGGTTAAATTATAAATTTTGAAAAAAATTAAATTAAAGTAGGGAAATTATATGGTAAACACTTCAAAACAACATATAATGAACAAGTAATAACATTTTTGAATAGTATTATCTCATTTCAGCTTATCCAAGATTTTTTTATTATTAATAAATTTAATTAATTTTTATATTCATTAAATATCAAAATCTTCAAATATAATATAATTTATTAATATGAACATGAAATCCTGAAAAAAATCAAATTTGAAAATGACAAATTATATCTTAGATATGTCATTTTATATATAGAAATCATGTATCTGATTAATTTTCTCAGTTTATATTTATTTTAATATTTTTAATGTCTTTTATTTTATTTGTCGATTATTTTAATAATTACTCAGTCATCACTGTGCAAGATTTTATGGAATTTATTTCTTCTATATAAAATAAAAATAAATTATAATAAACAAGATAAATATGTTTTATTAATAAATAATATTTTTGTTAAAATTATATTCCAGAGAAAAATATATTAAAAAGTTTTACTAATTAAAAACAATAGTGTGTATATTAGAATTTGTATTAAATAAATTATTATTAGGGGCCTAATGTTCCCCTTTCTGATAAAAATATCCCAAATTTGACAAATAAATTTTTTTGGAACAAACATAAGAATCCACCAATATTTATTCAAATTTTTAGTTTATTTAATGGTTATTATAATTTTAATTAAAATTATTTCATGGATTTTTCATCTTCTTGCATAAGCCCTACATTAGCCTTGGATAAGAAAAAAATATAATTATTTCATATATAAAACTTAAAAAAATATGATCCTAAAAATAAATTATCTCATTTCTTTATAATATTATATATTCATTCCATATATATATTGTAACGCCCTAGCCCTAGTTACCCATATTCAGTGTATTATTAAATAACATTGGCATGATCACAAGAAATATCAAGTCTCGAAAGACCGATTAGTTTTGTAGCCTTGAAATAACTAGATACATTCATAAAGTTCACATTACATCATAAAATGAGAACTACAAGAATATAGTCTCTATATTCCACACTCTTATCCCCACATACCATTCTTGAAGGTCATTCATAAATTACATTTTCACATCCTGCGAAAAATAAAACAATGAAAGGGGTGAGCTCAGATGCTCAGTAAGGATAACAATATCGCGGAAAATTTCATAAATAAGCATAAACATTTAAGGAAATGTATAAAAAAACAAAAGCATTTTAAAAATGAACTTCAGCATAATATGGAAAAAATAAAATGAAATAATTCCATTTACTTATTCACATGGATATTCTACTAGTCTAATAATCTCATGCAATATCAAAAACCACAATCGTAATGATGGAATGCATAATTTCAAACTATCATAACCGCATAGTCAAGGTCTCGTTCCGAGACTGAAAATAAGATTTTATCAAGGCCTTGTGCCGAGACCCTAGTTTGTCTCATGAGACCTACTGATGCATCAAGGAGCTATAGTGGGCTCCACCCTTCACTTATTAAGTCTAATGCATTCCTCATATTAACAAGTTTAAACATAACATAAATATTCATATTAAAACTAGCATAAGAAATGTCAATACATTCTCCATAAACCATGAATAGTATAAAAATAACACACCCACAGTCAAACATATCACAAAACCTTCAATTCAATATGGATGTTTTGTATCACAATAAATAAACTTCAAATAAGCTTAAAATTCATCAAAGGATGTTGACATAAATGAAATAAAAATTATTTGAGAGAAATATCTCTTTTTGAAATCATTTAAAAGTCACATAATTATAAAATAAATCATTTACATTGAAAATTTTCTTATCAAATTTTAATTGAAGCTTCAAGGATTTTGTAATGGTGGAAAATAGCAGCACCTGCCGTATAAGTTAAAAAGACATTCTTACCTTAATTCTGTCGAAAAGGATAAAAGTGAAATTGTTTGGAAAACGATGGAAAGATTCCTTAATAAACCTCTTATAAAAAGTCAAAAAAGGGTATAAATGAATTGACCCCATATTCCAATAAATAGTAAAAATGTTTTCAAATACATTTTTAAGAAACATGGATGTGGATGATAAAGATGTCCCAGTAGATTATTACGTATAAACATCCTCGGATAATGAAGAGATTGCGAAATAAACCCTTACCTTGTACTTTTCCATGGTTGGGGGTAGTTTAACCTCCTGTATATTGGTGAAATAATTTTTATTCAATAATACAAGAATCATTTAAATTAATATGATACCATATATTATCATTTAACATTTCTATGTTAATAATATATTAGTATTATTATTGTGTCGGGTGTTAATTAACTCATTTTCTTTTATATGTTTTGTACATAAGTCATGTTTTTTATCGATAGGTTGTATCTTATTCATATCCAGAATGATATCAAGTCCTTAAATATTATTATTAATCATCAAATAAGAATTATACATGAATCGATATGATGGAGAATGAATCTCATTGCGTTCGTGGAGACGGTAGTCCGTACGTCCGCACGAGAGACAATATCATTCTTTTGATATTATATTAATATATAATTGGATGGTATATCATATATTCAGAATAATTACCATGTTATATTTATTATTTACATGAATTAAAAATCATTATTACACCCATCCAAATAATAATGTATTGAATAACAATTATACCACGAAATGGAGACGGTAAGCCATACGTACACATGTATGGTGACATGTCATTAAAAGGATGGATATAATACTAAAAATGGTTGTACCATATTTATAATAAAATCACATTATATATAATATACTGTATTTATTGTTTTATAATCGAAATAACAAAGAAAAAATATGTGGAAGAAGAAATGAACTTGAAAGTGGGATGTGAAAACATTACCTCTTCTTTGGGTTCTTCCTTTTGATTTGATCAAAATGGCTCCAAAGGTTGGCTTTCTGATAAAAGTATGGTCTCTAGGTTGAAGTCAAGGATGTTTAGAGAGTATTTTTATAGGGTCTGGCCGAGCCAAAAGGCTTTGAATGTGTGAAATAGTGAGAAGGGGAAGTCCCCTTTTATAAGAGGGGTGAGGGGCACCTTTGGAAAAGCTAGAAATATTATATTATTATAAATTTAAATTCAGTTTCTAATGGCTATAATGTGTATTATTAAGAGTCTAAGGTGGGTTTGGGTCGAAAAAAACTCAAACAATAGGTTTTAGACAGGTTTGAGTCACTATATTAACCTTATCTTTTAGTTTTTAACTCTTAGTTAATTAGTTTTACATTTACCATATCACTTTGTATTTTTATATTATATAGTTAATAAAAATACTATATACATCCAAGAGACCCCCAATTGGTCCATTAATGATACAAATATCATGATATATGTCTCCTGGAAGATCCTTAGATTTTTTAGAATTTAATATCAATTAATAATATAATTTTTTTAAAAAACTCATTTATGTCAATTTTGACACTATTCAATAATTGATTTTTTTAAGTCTTAAAAACATTATTAATTAAAAAAAAAATCAATTAATAAATCCTAAAATGTCATATTAAGTAATAAAATTCTTGGATTTCAACAAAACATTCAAATTATATTATGTTTAACCTTTATAATACCAATTATTTGATTCATTCATTAATAAAGAAAAATACTCCATCATTATTGTGTCATAAATAATATTAAATATTAAATTCCTTAAAATTATAAATAAAATACAATTATGTAGGAAATCTTTTTATCTATATAATGAATATTTATAGTCGAAAATCCAACATATATAACCCTATGTAAACATTGTTTTTTAAAAGATATGTGCTTATGTAATTTGTGTATTTATTTTAACTTAATTAATATAAAGTGTCACTATAACTTACAAGTTTCCCCATGGGATCCAAAAATCAACCCAAATATGCCCATGGTCGGACATGTATCAACCAATAAGGTCAGGACATGTTATAGGGTAATTACTTATTATTATAATATATATTTTTTACCCTTGTTTACCAGATTTACCCTTTATCCAGGGTAAATAAAATATTTACCGAAATAATTATTAAAAATTTCTAAAAAAATTACATATTTACACAATTGGGACATCCTGATTCCAAATATGGAATCCATTTTTTCCAAATTCAGAACAATGAAGTGGCAGAAATTAATTTAAAATTAATTCTCGTTGTCAAAACAAAAAAGCGTGTTTTTAAGAGATAATAACTATCAAAAGATTGACACTTGTTTATGTCTGGTTTAATTGTGAAATTATTTCCAAAGACCAAATTTTTATTAAATGATAAAAATATATTCTAAATATACTTTAAAACTACTCAAATTCATAATTTATCACTATTATTTATTTCGATTAAAAAATATGTTTTTAATTAAAATTTAGTAATTTTCACTATTCATCAAAATATAAATGTTTTCTAAAAAGTTCCAAATTTTTACCCTAGGCTAATTTCGATATTACGAATCAAAAAATGAATTCCATTTTGAGAGATAAAATTTATAATTTTTTTTAAAAAAGTGGGTATTACTATTCATAACGACTAGTTTGATTGGTTGTGGTGTGTGTTAGAACTCGAAGTTGCGTACAACAGAAGCTACTGTATTATTCAAAGAGAAGTGTACCAAGTAAGCTTGGGGTGTTACATTCCCTCCTCCTTTAAATTATTTTGTCCTCAAAATTTCTAGAATAATATTGCATAAAAAGACTCTAGTGGTTCTTCATCATTACTTCCTCGAGTTCCCACGTTGCATCTTCCTTCTTATGGTTTCCCCATAGAACTTTTAACATACGAGTCGTCCAGTTTCTCAGCACTTGTTCTCTGGTATGAAGATTCCTAATGGGCTCTTCTCAATAAGACAGATCGAGTTCCAGTTCTAATTCCTCATTGTTTAGTACATGCATTGTGTCAGGCATGTATTTCCTCAACAGTGATACATGGAGCACATCGTTAATTCTGGAGAGATTTGGCGGCATTGCCAAATGATAAGCTATAGCTGCAATTCATTCTAGAATTTCGAAAGGCTCGATGTACCTGGGGAAAAATTTACCCTTCATACTGAAAAATATAATTCCCTTCCATGGAGATACCTTCAAGAAAACATGATCTCATACCTGAAAATCCAAATCCTTATTTCGATTATCAACATGCCCTTCTACCAACTTGGAGCTGATTTTATGTAATTTTGGATTACCATCACCTTTTCCATCGTTTCCTCCACCAGTTCTTGGCCTACAAGTTTTTCTTTCACCAATGTCATCCTAACAGGTTGATGTGCGACATCTCTTTCCATATAACGCTTCATATGGTGCCATCTGAATACTCGAATGGAAGCTATTGTTGTAGGAAAATTCTATCAGAGGTAAATATTGATCCCACATACCCTGAAAGTGAAGTGAGCATGATCTCAACATGTCTTCTAAGGTTTTAATAGTCCATTATGATTGTCCATCTGTTTGGGGGTGGTAGGTGGTGCTCAAACGAAGTACGGTACACAGGGATTTCTAAATACCTTTCCAGAATCTAGAAGTAATATGGGGATAACGATCAGAAACAATCGATAGGGGTACTCCATGAGGTCCCAAAAATTCATCAATATATATTCATGCTAGACGTTCTAGTGGTAGATCTTCTCTTATAGCAAGAAAAGCTGCTAACTTGGTAAGCTGATCTACAATAACCCATATTGCATCGTTCCTTCTAGGACTCTTTGGTAGTCTCATGACAAAGTCCACCGTGATATTATCCCATTTCCACTCAGGTATGGGAAGAAGTTACATGACTCCTCTTGGCTGTTTCCTTCCAGCATTCACTTTTTGACAAACCATACTTCTTGACAAAAAATCAGAAATCTCCCTCTTCATGTTGTCCCACTAAAAATGTTCCTTAAAATATCTATACATTTTGGGGCTCCCAGGGTGTAGAGAGAAATTGGAACTATGAGAATCATCTAACAATTCCCTTTTTAGATTAGTTATATTGGGAACACAAAGTCTCTTCCCAAATTTTAATGTTCCTTCTTCACACACAATGTCTCTCAATCTCCCATCACTCACATCTTAAATCTTCTTTTGAAACTCATCATCATCGGTCTGAGAATGCATTATCCTTTATAGTAATGATGTTTTGGAAACCATTTAAAAAAGCATTGAGGTTTCACATTCCATGGTTATTCCCAAGTCCATCTTCACTAGATCCATGAAAATTAGATCCCTTTCAATTTTCATATTGTTCAAAACTCCATGATCTTTTCTTTTCAAAGCATCTGCAACCTTGTTTTCCTTCCCCCAGTTGTAGTGTATCATGCAATCAAAATCCTTGAGTAATTCAAGCAATCTCCATTTCCTCAAGTTGAGTTCTTTTTGTGAGAAAATATACGTCAAACTCTTGTGATCCGTATAAATCTCAGATTTTTCCCCATAAAGATAATGTATCCATATCTTCAAAGCAAAGATTACAAAAACTATCTCAAGATCAGGAGTAGGATAGTTTTGATCATGAATTTTTAGCTGTCGTGATGCATAGGCAATAACGCTATCATTCTGCATAAGGACACAACCAAGTCCTCTCTTCGATGCATCACTATAAATAACGAACCCATAATTCCACGATCGTAGAGTCAATATAGGAGCATTGACTAATCGTCCCTTCAGTTCTTCAAAACATTTTTCACATCTCTTTTCTCCAAACATATTTAACCCCTTAACGTGTGAGCTTTGTTAGTGGGTTAGCCAATCGGGAAAAATTCGGGACGAAACGTCAATAATAACCTGCTAAACCAATAAAACTACGTACCTAAGTTATACTCATCGACACTGGCCATTCATGGATTTCATTTGTCTTAGAAGTATCAACAGAGATTCCATCTTTAGAGAAAATATGGCCGAGAAAAAAATCTCATGAAACCAGAATTCAGACTTGCTAAAATTCCATATAATTCATGTCTTCTCAGTGTCTTCAGGATAATGTGTAAGTGATTTTCATGATCTTCGTAGCTTTTGGAGTATACCAAGATATCAACTATAAATACCACCACAAATGCATCGAGATATTCCTCAAAAACTCTATTCTTCAGATCCAGGAATACAAAGGCTGAATTAGTCAATCCAAAAGGCATTATCGTAAACTCGTAATGCCCATACCTGGTTTGAAATGCTGTCTTTGGAATGTCTTCCATCATCACACACAATTGAAGGAATCCTGATCGAAGGTCAATCTATGAAAATTATTGAGATCCTTTCAGATGTTCAAATAAATCATTAATGTGTGGCAGGGAATATATGTTCTTTACTATTATAGAATTGATCTCCATGTAGTCGATACATAACCTCATAGATCCATCTTTCATTTTAACAAAAAGAACAGGAGCTCCCCCTGGAGAAACACTAGGGCAAATAAATCCATTATTACTAAATTCCTCCAGTTGTTTCTTTAGTTCAACTAATTCTACAGTGGCCATTGTATAAGGGGTCTTTGATATAGTCCTTGATCCAGGAATTAAATCAATGGAAAAATCAACATATCATTCTGGAGAATGTCCAGTTAAGTCTTCCTGAAACATATCTATATATTATTTCAAAATAGGTACATCCTCTTTTTTAAAATTCCTTTCCTCACCCATAGTCATTTCATTCTCTTCCTCCCCAAAGAATGAAATATTTTCTCTAGGGAATTTATCCATTTCTCAGCTACTAAGGGATTTGTACTCCCATTAAATGTTGGTGGTTGTTTCCTCATGAAGTGATCTATCATTGATCCTCTATGCTACGGATCAGGGTGCTCCATATGGGTAATGTTATTATTCATTACCTGAGTGTGTTGTCCCAGTATGGTGATTAGCTGATCAGCACCAGTTGCTTCACCAACTCCACTATAATTATCTTTAGCAGGAGGAAAATCCCTATATGGAGTGTGTGAATTGATATGGTTTTCATTTATTCCACTAGGCACCATTTCTAAACAATGGAATAAACTAGATATGTTTGTAAATCAAAATACATAATTCTATACTTATAAAACACTTAACATAAATTGAACTATTAATGGATCTAATCCATAATCATTAAAATGTTTTCTTTGAGGAAGTATATAATCATTAATTATTCATAATGATTTGTAATGAAAATTTGAGTTATCCTAAGCATATACCCTAGGAGTTTCGTAACCAAGAGTGCAGCAAGGCCCGTTGTCGTGCACCAGTTCTCGTTCGAGTCTAGCTCAAAGCAGTGTTTTTGGGTTTTACCCATAGGTACATCTATGCCGAGTCACCTCTACCTGCTCGTATCTAGATAGCGATGTATTTCTTGGAAAACACGCAAAATCTCTATAATACCAAAATTATAGTAAGTTCTTATATACTAATCCTCAAATTCCATCTTAAGTCTATCTGCTCTAATCAGAGTTTAACTAAATCTAGGATCCCTGGTTTGTACTAAACTTCCTCTGATACCAATTTTAATGCCCCGACCTTAGTTACCCAGAGTCGGTGCATTATTATATAACATTTTCATGATCACAAGAAAAGCTCAAGTCTCTAAAGACCGATTAGTTTAGTAGCCTTTGAATAACTAGATACATTTATAAAGTTCACATTACATCATAAAATTAAAACTACAACAATATAGTCTCAATATTCCACACTCTTATCCCCTTATATTATTCCTGCAGGTCATTCATAAATTTCTTCATCACATCTTGGGAAAAATAAAACATTGAAAGGGGTGAGCTTAGATGCTTGGTAAGGATAACAATAAAGCGGAAAATTTCATAAATAAGAATAAACATTTGAGGCAATGTATAACTAAAAAAAGCATTTTAAACATGAATTTCAGCATAATATGGAAAAAATAAAATGAAATAATACAATACAGTTATTCACATGGATATTCTTCTAGTTGAATAATAACATGAAATATCAAAAACCACTTTCATAATGATGGAATGCATATTGCCAGACTATCATAACCACATAGTCAAGGCCTCGTTCCTAGACTTAAAATAATTTTTTGTCAAGGCCTTATGCAAAGACACTAGTTTGTCTCATTAGACATATTGATGCATCGAGGAGCTATAGCGGGTTCCACCCGTCCCTTATTAAGTCCAATGCATTCCTCATATGAATTGGTTTAAACATAACATAAATATTCGTATTAAAACTAGCATATGAAATGTCAATACTTTCCCCACAAACCATGAATGGTATAAAAATAACACATCCACAGTCAAACATATTTCAAAACCTTCAATATAATAGGTAAGTTTTGTATCACAATAAATCAACTTCAAATAATCATAAAATTCATCAAAGGATGTTGACATAGATGCAATCAAAACCATTTGAGAGAAATAAATCTTTTTGAAATCATATGAAAGTCACATCATTATAAAATAAAACATTTACATTCAAAATTTTATCATAAACTTGTAAGTTCATCTTCAATGATTTTATAACGGTGGAAAATTGCTACACCTGCCATATAAGTTAAAAAAGACATTCTTACCTTAATTCTGTCAAAAAGGTTAAAAAGGACCTTGTTTGGAAAACATCAGTAAGATTCCTTTATAAACCTATAATAAAAAGTCAAAAAAGGGTACAAATGAATTTACACCATATTCTAGTAAATAGTAAAAAAAATTTGAATACATTTTTAAGAAACATGGATGTGGATGATAATGAAGTCCTAGTAGATTATTTCGTATACACAACCTCAAATAGTAATGAGATTGTGAAATAAACCCTTACCTTGTAATTTTACATGGTTGGGGTTAGGTTAACATACTTTATAATGGTAAATTAATTGTTATTAAATTATACAAGAATCATTTAAATTAATATGATATCATATATGATCCTTTAACATTGATTTGTTAATAATATATTAGTATTATCGTTGTTTCGGGTGTTAACTTACTCATTTTCTTTTATATGTTTTGTTACATAAACCATGTTTTTTATGGATAGGATGTATCTTATTCATATCCAGAATGATATCAAGTCCATAAATACTATTATTAATCATCAAATTAGAATTATACTTGAATGGATATGATGGATAATGAAACTCATCGCGTTCGTGGAGACAGTAGTCCGTACGTACACACGAGCGACAATATCATTATTTTGATATTATAATAATATATAATTGGATGGTATATAATATATACAGAATCATTATCATGTTATATTTATTATTTACATGAATTACAAATCATTATTATACTCATCAAAATAATAATGTATTGAATAACAATTAAACCACGACATGGAGACGGTAAGCCGTACGTACATATGTATGGTGACATGTCATTCAATGGATGGATAGAATACTGAATATTGTTGTACCATATTTATAATAACATAACATTATATATAATATACTAGATTTATTGTTTTATAATTGAAATAACATAGAAAAAAGAAGTGTATGAAGAAAGGAATTTGAAACAGGGTGGTGAAAACATTACCTCTTCTCTGGGTTCTTCCTTTTCATTTGATCAAAAGGGCTCCATAGGTTGGCTTTATAATCAAAATAAGTCCTCTAAGTTGAATTTATGGATTTTTAGAGAGTATTTGGGAAGGTTTTGGCCGAGAAAAAAGGCTTTGAATGTGTGAATTAGTGAGAAGGGGATGTACCCTTTTATAAGAGGGGTGAGGGGAACCTTTGGAAAAGCTAGAAATAATGTCTTATAATAACTTTAAATTCTATTTATAATGGATAAAAAGTGGATTATTAATATTATAATGTGGTTTTGGGTCAAAACCCACTTAGACAATAGGTTTTAGACTGGTTTGGGTCACTAAATTAACATTATCTTTTAGTTTTAACTCTTAGTTAATTAGTTTAATATTTTCCATGTAACTTTGTATTTTTATATTAAATAGTTAATAAACATAGTATATATATCCAAACGACCGCCAAGTGGTCCATTAATGATACATATATCATGATATAAGTCTCTTTTCCATACCTATGATTTTTAGGAATTTAATATCAATTAATAATATAATATTTGTTTTAAAAACTCTTTTATGTCAATTTTGACACTATTCAATAATTGATTTTTTTAAAGTCTTAAAAACCTTATTAATTCTAACCAAATTTATTTAAGAAATAATATAATGTCATATTAATCAATATAATTCATGGATTTCATCAAAAATTTCAAATTATATAATATTTTTAACATTTATAATACCAATTATTTGATTCATTCATTAATAAAGAAAATACCGCATCATTATTGTGTCATAAATAATATTAATTATTAAATTTCTAAAAATTATAAATAAAATAAAATTATGTAGAAAATATTTTCATCTTTCTAAATAATATTTATAGTCTAAAATCCCACATATATAAACATATGTAAAAATTGTTTTTCTAAAACATATATGCCTATGTGATGTTTTTATTTATTTTAAATTAATTAATATAATGTGTTATTATCACTTACAAGTTGCTCCATGGGATCCACAAATTGACTCAAAGATGCCCATGGTAGGAAATTTATAACCCAATATGGTTAGGACACGTTTATGGGTAATTTTTTATTATTATAATATTATTTATTTTAACCTTATTTACCGGATATACCCTTTAACCATGATAAATAAAATATTTACCGAATTAATTATTCAAAGTGTCTAAAAATAAAAGTTACAAATTTACACAATTTGAACATCCTGATTCTATATATGGATTCCATTTTTCCAAATTCAAAACACATAAGTGGAAGAAATTAATTTAAAATTAATTCCCGTTGGTAAAACAAAAAACACGTTTTTAAGAGATAATAATTATCAAAAGATTGACATTTGTTTATGTCAGGTTTTATTGTGAAATTATGTCCAATGACCAAAATTGAATAAAATGGTAAAAATATATTCCAAATATACTTTAAAATCGCACCAATTCATTAATTATCACTATTCATTTTTTCGATTAGAAAAGTGGTTTTTAATTAAAATATAGTAATTTTCACTATTCATCAAAATATAAATGTTATCTGAAAAGTTCCAAAATTTTACCCTAGTCTAATTTCGATATTCTGAATCCAAAAATGAAGTCCATTTTGAGAGTTAAAATTTATAAAATTCCAAAAAGTGTGTATTACTATTCATAACAGCTAGTTTGATTGGTTGTGATGTTTGTTAGAACTCGAAGTTGCGTACAATACACGCTACTGTATTATGCAATGTGAAGTGTATCATTGATGTTTGTGGTGTTACATATATTCACTCATATCCATGTCAAGTCAACTTATTTAATTTGTTAATTTTATTATCATTTCTTTACACAAGCATTGCACATACATTTGGATTAGATTCGTGTTATATTACTATAAAATTATAAATGATCATAATAAAACATCAATTACAAATATTAGTTAATAAAACAATCCTACAAATACTTTTTAGCAATCAATTATTATATATAAGGATAAAAATTTTACATTTCCATTGCTATGTAGGCCCCGAGTCAACACTAAAACAGATTTTTATAATTATCATTATATAATTTAAATTACATGTGTTCTTGATCATAATTGTTTGATATTTTAATTAAAATATCAAAACATATTCATTTAATAAGTATATTAAAATTTATATCATAATTATTCCTTGAATATTTCTCAATAATTATGAATTTAATAAAAACTGTATTTTTTACTATTCACCAAAAAATAATTTTTTCATATAATTCTAAAAATTATCTATAAGACAATTTCAACATTTTGATTTCAAAAATAAAATTACTGGTTTCAAATTAAATTAATATAATTTTAAAATTAATCTTTAAAATATAGAAATTTGATAAATTAGTTTAATATAAATATTAATTTTAAGTATAACATAACTATTTAATTGAGTAATATTAATCAAAATGAAAAACATTAGTACCAATATTCTTGAATTATCCATTAGAAATTTTTTCCATTAAATTTATTCACTTATTAAAAAAATTGGGATACCATTCCCTCATATAATTTTTTGATATTTCTATGTTACTTTTTCAACCACGTGGTTTTCCACAAAAACATAATCTGGTGAATTACCTTGTTCTATAATTCTTTTTCTCTCAGATTAAGAATCTAAATATATATTCTCTTGTATGAGAGGTTACCTTCCAGTTAAACTACATGAGGGCTCAGAATATGAGATGAATGTAAAAAATAAATTCTTCACATCGAAACCTAAAAATCATTGTGCACATTGTATAAACCCGAATGAAAGGCTAATCAATAGGTAACTGGTCTAACATTATCTAGTATTTATAATTTCCGAAGAACTGTGACTTAGCATTCCCTTATTACCAAAATACATAATACATTTATATAGAGATAATTTAAGGAAAAAAGATCACCTACCTCGAAAGGAAGGTCTCTCCTCTTATTATATGCATAAATTTTCTACCTACTCTAAGCTATCCTCATATATTTTTGGATCATACTCAAATTCTCTACCTCTTCCACAAATAATTCTCTTCCCATTATCATTATTTCAATAACTTCATCCCAAAATTCGTGATGTTTATACTTCTTTCTATATAATTTATAAAATGCTTCCACCAATATACTTGAATAAAAACTGTTATCATAATAAAACTCAAATATAGAAGGTTATTTATCTTATATTTCTTGGTAATACATTGAAAAAACATGTTTCATGTATTCAAATGTCTGAATTTGTCTCCCATTATGTCCAATAAATAAATGATGAATGGTTTAAATGAAATGAAATTATATATCAAATTACATATGATGGCTCTTCCAAAAAATAAATATGAATCTAGGATCAAATTCGGATACAATGGATTTAGGAACTCCTTATAATTTTAACATCTATTTTGAGGAAAATGGAGAATGTTTATCTAAATATAGATTATCATGAATAGGAATGAAATATTCATATTTATTAAATCGATCATTAATAACTAAAATAAAACTGTTAACTCAATAAGTCATTGGTTTTCCCACCTCAAAATACATATATATGGTTTTCTATTTCCACTCGGGCACTAGTAATGGCTGAAGCATCCCCTTTGGTAGTTGTAACTCTACATTTTCCAGTTGAAAAGTAAAACATTTCATTATATAATCATCAATATATCTTTCATTTTATTTCAATTCTAATACTCTCAACGGGCTCTATACATCATTGTGCTACCAAGATGGAAAGTAAACTAAGAGTAGTGAGCTTCAAATAATATTTATTCCTTCATATATGAATAAAAATGAAAACATAGTGACTTTACATATATCAATAAGAAAACATTATCAATATTAAATTAGGAAAACATATATTAAAAAAATACTTTTACATTTTTGGGTAACACACATTCTTTCATCAAAGAATTATTAATTATACTTTATAGAGATTATTAGACTAGTACCTAAAAAATAGGGTAATTTCATGCACCTACAACTTCTAGAAAAAGATTCATCAAATCATTATTCATAGGGTAGTCTTCTACACGTAACATGGATAATGATGCATGATCTTTTTACTCAATGAATCTTCCACTTTTTTCTTTTCCTTGATGGAAATTGGTCATGAAATCAAAATCCTTTATCATTTCCAACAATATTATCTTTATCATGTTCAACTCCATCCGAGTAAATATATAATTTACAATTTTATGATTATTTTTTATTTCACACTTGACCCATACAAACTAGGCCTCCACATTCTTACAGAAAATACAACAAGATATAATCCAAATCATTTGTAGGATTATATATCACATGAGGTTTATGTTTTCTTGAAGCATAAGAAATTTATAAATTCTTATAAATTAGAATGAAACAAATTTAATTCAGTGAAGTATAATTGTAGATGAAGAAATCACAATTTCTCAAGGGAACGTACAAATGAGAGAACTCAAAAATCGTATTTTTAATTCCTGAAAACAATCACCACAGTTATTTTTCAATATAAAATAAACTACTCTATTTGTGAATATAGTGGTATAGGTAACCATGCAGTTTCATTAAATATAATTTTTGTAATAGCCAACTATTCCAAGAAAACATTGAATATTGGTAACATTTATAGATCTTTTCCAATAATCAACGTCATATGTTTTGGATAGATAAACTTATATTCCATCCTTATTGACAATGATCACATGGAAAGAAAATTGTTGTAACCCAAAATAACATTTTCATAATTTTATGTATAACTTATTTTCATTATGAGTTTTTAGAAAATTAATTTGATGTTTTTCATGATCCACGTAATATTTGTACAAAAACAAAATATCCCCAATAGAAACATCCAAAACCATATCCATGTATCAATGGAAAAAAATATTAATAAGAAGAATAAATACATTATTGGAAATTTTCAAATCAAATGCTATAAAACAAAAATAATAATGCCCCTATTCATAATAAAAAGTTTAATTTTTATAATTTCATCATACTTCACATGCATCTAATGGAACCTAGATCTATAGTCAATCTTCGAAAAATATAGATCTCATTTGATAAGAATTAATAAGTCATTTTTATTAGTCAATTGATACTTATATTTAACAGTAATATTAACTAAAGATACATATTAAATTAAAATACCAATGTAGCTATCTTAATTTATCAAATAAAAATGGGGCACCCAATGGTTAGGTGATCAGATTAAAGAAAACATTTTCCAGAAACTCATGTGGTGGATTTTTTTTATTCTAGAACTTCCACTTGATCAATTTGATAATGTGTATTAAAATTAGCTTACAATTATGAAATTATTCAATATTAAATTCAACGTCCCAATCAAGATTATCACAAGGAAACTCATCAGAAAAAACATCTTTGTTTTTATTTACCATCGACTTGTCATTGATATAAAATATATCCTTATCTTCACCAATATGTAAAAGATAAATTTCATTTCTATATTTTTAAATTCTCTCATCATCATGATATGTTATCAATTGTATGGTTTAAGTATTATATAAAAACTCATAATCTTTATAAAAAACATTTAATTAGCACAATAATACATTATATCATTGTAAATAGAAAACTAATCAATGAAAAAAATAACTTCAAACTATTGTATGGAAAAAAACAAAAGGTTTTTTGTAATGAATTTCAATAGAAAAAAACATGAAGATTCATATAATTCCTTTTTTCCTTAATATTTTCTCCTTGTTTTAATTACTACATTTTTTGGTATCATTTCATTAGTAGAAGATTAATATTTTCTAGAAAATGTATTTGACATAATGGATTGTTTGGACCCCATATAGAAAATAACATTAAAATTATTAGATTAAATAAATACAACTGATACCAACTCATTGGATATGCCATCATTTTATAAATTAGTCAAAAACTAATTCAATACCCCTTTCTACTTATATATAGGGAACATCCCCTCATTAAAATATTCTTTGGCATGGTATGTTCCTAATAACCCATCTCTCCACATTTAAAACACTTTACAAATTTCTTATGAAAATTGATCAATCCATTACTATGTTATTTTACATTGATTTCATGGGTCATATATCAAAAAATTCCACTTTTTTAGCGCATCCTAGATTTGTTATGGAATTCCCTAGGGTTATTTATACCTCCTATATCATAAAATGGAAACTAGATTTTCTTACATTCATATTTCATAAATTTATTCATACCCATTGTCTACAATATAGAAAATTTATTATACTTGTTGTCAAAGCACTCATGATCATAATTAAACTCTATTCACACCCTCTCATCACAGAAAAGAAATTTGGATTACTATATAATTTATATGAATCAAATTTCCCTTCAATATAGTAAATTCAATCCTATATAAAAAATATTGATTTTATAATCAAGATCGCAAATATGGTTTGGAGAATACATTTCCAATCGAGTGATGTTTTCTTCATAAAAAAAACTAAATATTACTTCTTTTGTTTCAATTGATGATTTTTATTTTCTATATTAAGTTGAATTACCTTTCTATAATATTTTCAGTGAAAGAATTCTAAAATTCATCCAATTCCAAGGCATAAATCTCTTATCATTCCCATATATTCTTGATCATTTACCACTAATAGTATGATTCACCTTTAAAATTAAAAATAAAAAGACTATCCATTTGATCATTTAAACACTCGAGTACATCTAATATATTTTCAAGTGAATTAATCCTCCCTTCAGCTACAATAAGTTCAAATGATTTAGTGAAAGCATGAGGGTGATTCATCATAAAATGTTACACTATCATCATGTTACCATGTGGATTATATGGATATTATATTTCATAGATTCTACCACCTTTTATAGAATGCATCAACAAATCAGTTACAATCACAAACTACTCAGCTCGAATTTCCACCATCTAGGTTACAGATTCCAAAAGATATCATCCTATCGGTTCCTTCCTACTTTAGATACCATATTTCATCTTTAAAAACCCGTCTCGAATAGAGAGTGTCAAGATAAAGAAACACGATAGTATTAAAATTATATTTCATTTCAACGTAACCATTCTGTAAAAATCATTTATGGTATTCTATAAACATCATTCTAACCCCAAAATTTATCTAAACTAATCCCGGATAGAAACTGTAATTACCAAGCCATAGATATTACATAAAATAGTAAATTAAAATATAATAACTTTCTTTAATTAGAAAATAATGTTTCAGTATAGATTTAGAATGAATTAGGTCATAAATTATACACAGAAACTCCTATATTATAGTGAATACACTTATAATCAATATCAATTTGTTGAAAATAACAAACCAAAGGCGATTTCATTCTATAACAAAACATCACGACTGAAAACAGTAATTATTCTACAATTTTATCCACCCATAAAAGCATTTAAAAACTCATAAAAATTTCTATGAGACAGAAAATATCTGTAATGGACATAAAATAAAGAAATGAAATAAATCATAAGTACATAAATACATAAAAAACTCAAATCCATGAAAACATAAAAATATAACTTTTAAAAACAATATATTATTATAAAAAATATTAATAAATAAATAAAACCTATAGGTCACAAGAATAATATATTTTATTATCATACATAATTACGATGTAACCCTTTTGGATTCCATATGATTGTAACCCTTACATCTAAATTATAATTGTAACCCTTGTGACTACCTTTTGATGTGACCAACATAGTAACACTTCGAACAACCCTAAAAATTAACATCATTTATACCCAGTTTTTTTATGGGATATCACCGAACCACATGTAATTGGTCTGTAATGAAACAAACCATCATCATAAGCAATTCCCATTAACCAGAACCTAATTATGACAAATGAATAATTGCATCATAAAAACATTCCTTGAGGAAAATCACATATTTCAAAAGAATACCACCCACGTAAAAAGGAAAACATTTTCTTGGATAATATGTACCAAATCTTGTAAATAAGGCATAATAACATTAAGGAATCATGAAAGTGGGAAAACATTCTCATTACATATATGCTTAAAAAATATTCCTTTTCAATTTCATAAAAGAGACAGTAAAGAGGATTTTAAAATGAAATACCCTTACCTCAGGTTCGACTTCCTTAAAATGTGTTCAAAACACTAGAATAATGGTTTAAAGAATATTATTTTTTTACTAAGGTACTATATTTATATTTATGAAAATTCATATGATATTTTAGTAACATCATTCCACCCATTTATTACTAATATTTTATTTATTAACTGTTTCTAGTGTGTTCATTTCATTGTTTATTTTTTCTAGTTTTTTGGTAAAATGGAAATAATTGAATAGAAGTCGAAATAAATGATATTAATAACCTTAAATAGGTTTAAATATCCTAATATATTCATTTTTTCCAATATGAGTGTGATTCATTTGATAAAACTTTAATGATCAATGTTTAGTTTATTTTGTATCTTTTTTGACCATCAGAAACTAGTTTTGTTTTGATAAATATTATGGACCTATATAAATTATTGAATTTTTTTATAAAAATAACATATATAATTAGGGTATTTTAAAAATTATTTGTGAATTTAAAAATTCCATGAATTTATTAATGGAAAACAATCTCATCCTCCAAAAATAAGTGAAATGAAATACCATGGATGATGATTTCATTTAAAAGAAAAAGAAAAGAATATTATAGATTTTATGATGTATATACCATTAAAAAATAAAATTTTATAATATATATGAAACTTTAGTTATCAAGAATCTTTATATAGGGTGGGATGATTAGGAAAAAATCAGAAATAATTTAAAAGAGAGGGGAATTTACCTCTTGAATTTATTTTTCTTGTGAACCTCCCTATAGTACTTAGAATTGGATGTCTATGAAAAATGAAACACTAAAATGTTTTTATAAATGAGGAGAATATAATTTGGGATAGGATGGTTGATCATGAAAACCTTATGTTATCAAATTAAGATAATAAAGGATCCCACTTTTACTATTAAGGTGAAGTAAAAATTAGGAATTTCTCAAAATATTGAAATATAATAAGGCTGTTATGGGGGAAAACATATCAAAAAGGCCTATAAATATCACAAGATTTAATTTTAGACCAAATATTATCACATATTCATTATGAATGTTATTTTAATTTTTAAATTATTTAATAAAATTTTATATTCATGAAATATCATTTTTTTAATTTAACACTATTAATAATAATGAATTTAAAAACATCAAAAAAAATTAAATTTAAAAACATATTTCCTTATATCATATAAATATCATCTTTATCATTATTAATAATTTATTATCTTTATTATCTCATATTTTAATTATTTTAATATTTTTAATATCATTTATTTTATTTTTTTATTAATTTAAAAATTACTAAATCATCGTCATGAAATAATTTAATCCATTTATCTATTCCCTAAAAATTTAAAAAATTTACCATGAAAAAGATAAATATTGATATTTTCAATGATATATTATTTTAAAAAATATATTTTCAGAATCCATAAATTAAAAATTTAAACTTATTAAAAACCATAATGTGAACAATACAAAATTCTTTGAAATAAAATATAATAAAGGATTTAAAGTGATACAAGTTGATCCAAAATGTCCAAAATTTGAGAAAAAAATTATTATGGCAAACAATTACACATCAAAAAATATTTAGTGATATTTTTGGGACATTTAATGGTACTAATAATTTTAATTAAGATAATTATATTTATTTTTTTTCTTCTCACACAAGCACAACATAAATGTTACTTAATAATTAATGTTAATTATTTGATGTATAATAATTAAAAAATATTAATATCATAAAAATAATTTAACTACATTTATGATAATATTTTATATCACAACAATATTTATATTTACTCATATTGATATCAATACAACTTCTTTATTTTGAATATTTATCTTTTCTTTCCTTGTACAAGAATATCATTGGAATTTGGATAATCTTTCTTTTATATAACTAAAAAATTTAAAAATATCATAAAAAACATAAATTATACATAATAATTAAAAAAATTAGAAAAACATTTTTAGCACTAAATTATTATATATATGGAATCATATTTTACTTCTCCAACGTTTCATATGCATTACATCGTCACTGGAAATGATTTTAATATTTATCATGAAATAATTTATAAATCATATGTTATATATTAGTTTTTTATGATATTTTAATAATTATATCATAATTTAGTCATTACATAAATTTCATAAATTTTAAATCATAATTATCTCATGACCATGTCACAAAAATACAGTATTTTAAAAATAATTATAATTCACCTAATAAAATTATAAAATTCTCAAAAGTTAATATTATTATAAATTTTACATTATGAATTTAAAAATGAAATTAATTTTTTTAAAAAAATTTATTATATTATTTGAAAAAATAAGTTTTAAATATAATCATATAAGTAATTATTTAAATAAAACTATTTATTTTAACAATTATTTAACTATTTAATTTTATAATATTGATAAATATAATGAAAATATTCAATAAATTCCTAGGTTTTAACATCCAGGGATATGAAGGTTATGATTAGAACACTCTCACCACTCTAATAGAGTTTACCACCATACTAGAGAATATAAATCCACTTGAACTAGTGAAATCATAGGTAGAAGCCTCCGTTGTTGTTTCACATTATCATAATGAAGCCTCCAACTTTGTAGAGGTAATAGTAAAACTTTATAAAATAGTTTCTAATGGATAAAATAAAGTATATAAAATTAAACAATAATTAGCATACCTTTGTTATATAAAAGATGAATATTTAAAAAAAATTCTTGGGGAAAATCATATTGAGGAAGGAAATTGTGCTAGAATGAATGATATAATGAGAGGGAAATCATTAAAATATATCGTGGAGGTGGAAATTACAAGTGTAGATAAATTTATTCATAACATAACCAGTATAGGGAGGAATATTGTTGTTCATGGGGAATCTTATGGTCGTATATTATTATATAAGTGGTACATTTGTATCTTATTATTTAATAAAACATGGTTGAGACAGATAAATATAGAGGCTCTTACCTCTTTTTAAAATATAAATGAATTATGAGGCTTTCATTCATGGGAATTTTTTATGATTTTATTACTCATATTTCCATGATAACAAAATATCTTTTAAATCAGGGAGTATGTTAATCTCATCAAAAAATAAGTTAAACCCAAATATGATTATCAATACATGAACAATAATGAATCCCTCATAGGAAAAAAATATGAATGAGGGTTGTTAGATTCACTATCACCATTGTAAATGAGATTTTCCATTTATACATGAATGATGGATTACTCTGAGAAATGAAACATGGATATACCGAGGTAAAATATATCAATGATACACTAAAGGTGGAAGATTTTGAAATAGATGATGAATTCATCATTTAAATTTCTCATTGATGGATATAGGTGTAGAAACTATAACTGACTGAATAGATTTAGTCCATTTAGAAATCATTTATGAATTCTATAAGAGTATGGTTCCTGGAATGCTATAAATTTAAAAGTCATCCTTGATACTCTATATTTGATCTATTCGGAAATGGGAAATGAATCCAGCATGGGATTTTATTAGGGATGGATACGTCCATGACCTCAATGATTGATACACTACAGTTAGGCCATTTTTAAATTTATTTTGATTTCATTATGGGTGTCGCTTAAGGATGAATTGTTGCTTAAATTAAATCTCAGAAACACTAATGTTGGACCATTTTTAATTTGATTATAAATTTAATCTAGGCATGGATCATTGAATGATATATTAACAAACACCACTACTAGTACAATATAAATGGTCAATTTTGAAATGGATGATGAATTCCTACTAGATATAGCATATGTATGGGTATAGGCATAGTCACCATCATTGTTACACTAGATTTGGTCTATTTATAAATTGATGTTAATGGGTCGAAATGAAGTTGATGATTTTGTTAGTGCATTATAAAAATGATAAACTATATATTTATCCAAATATGGGTTCTATGAAAGTATAAATTAGACAATTACTATAATAATAAGATGGGTCCTAATTCTTTGTGGATTTTTGTTTTATTTCATTTACTTTTTCATATTAATTAAATATGGAGTGATTAGTAGGATGAAGATTTTATTTTTTTGAGTCCACCATTTACTTGAATCAATAATAAATATATATATGAAAAAAAAAATTATGTTAAATTTTTACTATATATTTAATGTTACATGTGCCACGAGCATATTTTCCAATTTCACGTAAACAAAAATTTATTGGTGTTTGGCCTAACGAGTACCATATCTATTTTCATAGATAGTTTGACGTCATTAATGTTATACGAGTGATCCATGTTTTTAAAGATAATATGACTAGTACCAAAAAAATGTTCAAGAATGAGGTATATTATTCCTTGCCCTAAGGACATGTGTGGTGTATTTTGAGAAATGTTGAGGAAATAAAATACACTTGAATAGATGGCTTATGGGTTATGTATATCCTATCACACTGACTGTTACACAAGGATGATGATATTTTAGGGAGAGTTTCATTATGTTGATTTTTGTATATATAATTTTTATATGGAAATTTTTTGAGGAAAATTTACCTTAGGTTATTAGACCAATTTGGGGGTACATACTGAAGGCTGAATATGGAAATATATATATAACTAATAAATAGGGTACCATGAAGATGGATAAAACTATTACTAACATTCATTAATGAGTTTTTAAGACTAAAAAACCAGGTAAACGATGATTCTTTGGGGAAAGACTGTTCAAGGAGGCTTCAAGAACCATTGATATTTTGTTTTCAAGTACTAAACACATTATCAAGGTAAACTGATATGACAAATAATTTCATTAAATCATCCTTTGATCACATGGTCTATAGTTATTAAATAATATATTTCAATGATCATAAGGTAAAATCAATATTATTTTATCCACTATTAATTATTATCTTACCATTTCATTGGTTTTTTATGATTAATTCATTCTGAGTGAAATATTGACAGTTCCTTAGACCTCACATTATGAGTTTTCAGTCTAACTTGTTATTTCTCTCATTAAATAATAGTTTATTAGTAGGAATTCTATACCATATTGTTCTTTATATTATCATCCTCTATCATTTACTATATAATACACAACATAAGGTTGTGACATGTGGACCAAACTACACAAATTTTATGGGCATGATGTTTATAGCAGATTGAAAATAGTGTAGTTTATGATTAATTGACCAAATTACACAAAATTTAAGCTTTCTTTTATGAAACATTGAACACACGGTTTAAGTTATTTTAGGTTTATCAAATAAAAATGGGAGGTGTAAAATAATAACCTAACAAGGATCCCAATATTTGAGATTCCTCTTATACCTTTTAGGTCTAAGGATGATGATGTAATAAATCATGGTTGATCTTTTTGACTGATGAGTAATTGTATGGGATATAAATATAAGGGATTTTAACTATCCATATTTTAATGAAAGATTGTGTTATAGTTTCATAATGGATTATTTTGATTAGATAACACTTTATCGTTAAATTATAATAACTTTGGTTAGAAGGATATAATGGGGTTACATATTCTATAACATCATAAGAGATTTTATGTATAATCAATCAGAGGATCCACATGAATTTATACATAACCCTTTCCGATATCCATGAATGTTTTGTAGAAACCTGATGCACTCAATTCATGAATGGTTATTTAATAACTACCAATAAAAAAGGAGATGGTGGAATCCCAATCCTAAATTGATCATGGTTTGGTTATTATACTCCTTTGGTTTGGAATGATATTTTATGGTGTCTACAACTATTTGACTTTACAAATAACCACATAAATATTGGGATGTTAAACGTATTGTGACAAGTACAAAGATTTCATGTAGCTTGAATACATTTGAAAAATGGCTTAGATGTTATTTTGTATAATTTCATACTATAAGGACTCAATTTTCATGTTGTTTGATATTTTTCTCGACGGACATAGATTTTCTTATGTTTATCATCACATAGTATGGAATTTTATTCAATATGTTTTATTTCATGAAACATGTACTTTTATGTCTTGTTATTTACTATACTTTTATAAGGATCATACACTATGAATTTTAAAATCATAAAACTCAGATGAAGGTTGTTTTTTTAAACATCATTGAACTAGGATGTTTACTATCTTGATTATAATAATATAGCCAGGACTGAATCTACGTAGATTAATATCATATAATGATTCATATTTGTTATGTAGTTCAATTTTATACAACTAAGACTTGTGTCATGATGTTTAACATCAAGTGAAATGGAGTATCATTCCATGTAGTTTACCTTCACATGAAAATAACCTAGATCTCCCATCTTACTAACATTTTGAATCCACATTACAATTTTTTTGGAATTTCATCAAGATTTTCTATGATCATGTGAGTAATGTTTAGTGTGAGAAATAATTAGTGGATAAGAATCTGATTTTTTTCCTATAGGTGTATAAAAAAAGAAATCTGAAATTCATAGTAAATTTTATCATATAATAGGTCAGCTTTTATGAAAAAAAATGTGTGAATTTGGGAAATTTTATGCTCCCTCCCTTCTCATTATAGATAGAAAAATGTTTTTACCTTGAAATATCATCTATATAATAGTGAGAAATTTTTAATATAACTTATTATTACTACATGAATATTTAATATTGTCATATAATATTTTAAAAAGAATCATGGAGCATGTATTTTTTATGAAGAATTTATCCTATATAAAACTAACTCATATGTATGTGAACGGGGTATTTTAATAATTATAGTTATTTAATTGAGGGAATTCATACTAAAGAGTCTTGTGTGGATCTATATCATAAACAAGAGATATGATGTCTTCATGTGTATGGTTTTCCTTAGATTTGATTCATTCCTTATGTAAATGAATCTATTGGTAGTGAAAATGGAAAAGACCTATCTTGAATGAAGAGTGTCCTAATAAGGCATAAAGATGGAATGAGAGATTTTTTTTGTCTCTACGAAAGTATCTAGATCAATAATTTTGGGAAGCAATACTTATACATTTAGGAAAAGTATGAGGCCACATGCTTGTCTAAGATAGTAATTCCCTATACAGATCTGGATTTACATAGGGGTGAATGATTTTTTAGCATAATGTTATAGGGAAATCCATGGTGAGGACTCATGTATAGATAAATTTCATATATATTATAATGTATATAATATATTAAGTTAATAAAGATCATTTTATTTCTCTATGAAATTTGATGATTCCTTTAGTTGATGGGTAATATGAGGAAGCATTGATCTGAAGAGTATTCTAGATTTTTACAAACATTTTAAAAGTTTTTTTTGGATAAGGAGTGAGGGTTATAAGTGGAATGAGAGTGTAAAAAATTATGATAGGATGATTATGGGTTAAAACATGTTTCTATAGCTCTATAAGCTGGAGGATAAATTCTACTAGCAATATAATTGAAAGGGTAGTTCCCCGGGATTTGACATGGGACCACTGACTAGATGGTTATCCAGGGGATGTTATTTGTTAGGACACCATCAACCCCATAGATCCAACACCCTTAAGAATTCACATGGTATTTGTATACCCATTTCACATATGAGAATTTTTCATTCTATTTTTTCACACCTCTATGATTTTTGAAGGATATCATTTGATCCATCCTAGTTTTATACATTTTTGTTTATGATCAAGAGTATATGGTTAGTCAATAACTGGGTTTCTCCTACTGTATTAATAATTTATCTTATACGTTATATCATGTTATTCTATTCCAACACATATCATTTTCATGTAATTTTTCTAATTCTACTTTTTATTTTAATTTAGGCCAATCTAAAATAAAAATATTGATGTTGGGGCAGCAGTTTAGATAATATAGGTAGACAATTGTTTTTACTAAATGTATCGATAGAATTTCTAGACGTTTGTTGTACGGGTGTGTCAACTATCCCATGAATTGAAAAAATTTCTATTCTATTTTTAAGGGTATATTTACATGACTTTTAATTCCCAAAAAAATGATATAAATAATATAAAATATAAATTCAATGAGGAACTCCATATATATAGGATCATTGAATGCTTGTATTAATAAAACTGTCTTTATTCCCATTTATAAAAATGTTTTATTATGATAATACCATTTGATTAAACTTTTAAAATGAACTATTTATTCTTTTAGAAACTATATATGAATTTATGATACGAATCAATGATTGTGAAATATTTTATTTACGGTCATAGATAATTGTGAATGGATTTGACCTTATAATTGGACCCAATATAATGGTAAATAATCTCTATTGTGTTAATTAATTATTTTTAAATAAAATTGTAGTTTTTTTGTGAATTCTGGTTAATTTTGTAATGTAAAATTTTGATATTAGTTATTAATGGAATATATTGCAGAATTGTAATTGAAACCGTTATTTAAAAAATTGGAAACAATTTTTTTAAATATAATCATTATTTATTTTGGATATGAAAATTCCAATTGGGATGTCTTGATTATTTTATAGAATATTCCCTTAGGGTAGTTTTTTAATAAAGCATGCTTTTTAGGTAGTATTTGGTTATAAAGGTTCATTCATTGTCTGAAAAATTTTCATAAAGGAGGTATGTAATACTTTTAGGCATATACCATAGGATATGATAAATATCATAGGGGTGGTATGTGTTACTGTTTGGATTATAAACTAGTCTCATGAAACTATTCTCTAATAGACCTATTTTATATTTTGAAATATTCCATAGGATTTATAAACTCCCAAAAAATGTGGGTGTTACTTTAGGGATTATGCCCCAAGGTGAGAAAAATTTAATAGGGTAGGTCTATGATACTTATTATATATATATGAAACCATGTTTTTTTATATTTGTTTGAATGTCCATGAAAAAGTTCTTAGATACACCTTAGCACTGGAATAAGTAGGTAAATATGATCTAGGTCATTGACATGAGTATTGAAAATGGTATAACCAACATATTTTGTAACCTCTAACCTATGAAATTGATGGTTATGTATTTATTTTTATTAATTTCATTAAATTTTTACATGATTTTTTATTTCACTTTGTGATTCATGTAATATCATTCTAGTAATATTTAGTGATGTTGGTGTTGGTGGACTATTGAGTTGTACTCACAACTCACTCAAGATAGTACGGAATGTAGGTACCTAAGTTGATGCTACTTGGTTATAGGTCTCAAATTAGGATATTTCATTTCATTATGTTTGACATACTAAGATAGAGAATGGTAGTTGGAATAATAATAGAACATGGGAACATTTTTTGGGTTATTTATTGTTTTTTATTTTTTCTTATTTATTTTGATTAAATTATGACCCTCTGTTGTTATCAAAATACCTAACATGTACTAGTTTTTAATACATTTGTCGTTTTTTATCTATCATCACATTGTAAGATGTTATTTCATTACATTAATTAATAGGATGTATATTATTTCTTTTATATCCACTATCTTTATTCAAATATGTATGTATAGATTTCCAACCAAACCTCCTTAGAATTGTGATTCTATTAGGAAGCCTTTCCCAAATGGAGATGTGTGACTGGGGTTTAGTAGTGATAACCAATATGTGAAAAAATGAGTGGTCCTATGTGGTGGGTCATTAAAATGTGATTTCAAAGGGATTTTATTATTTTAATTTATTAATTATAGATGGAATATAGGTGACATGATGTTGTCGGAAAATATTTTGGAACATGAACCTTAGACTAAGCACCCTGTATATGAGGGATGTCAATGTTTCTTGGGATGAGATTAATGTTCATATTGACTGTCATTAAATTTTACCTAATTTATCCACATGTTGTTGACATTATTATTTGGATATTTATATATGGTATTTTATCCCTTTACAAGGTATGGAAATAGAGTTTGTGTCAATTTATCCTATTAGGTATTTAGGGTTCGCATTTCACTTTCATGATTTCCATGATTGGTTATCTGAACCCCTATGTTAGGACATAGATCAGTTCTTTAATGTGTCAACAACTATTTATGTAGTATTTTCCTATATAATTATATATTTAAATATTATTTTATTATTCCCTAATATTTATAAATGTAGGTTACACAATTACATACATATCTTATTATGTGGACTTAGCTATATAAGATATCATTTATAAATTATGGATTTCTATCCTGTATAACATGAAATTAATATTTCATTTTACCAAGATATTGTTTGTAAATGGTTAAAAGTGTCTTAAGTGATCCCTAGTATTAATTATTATATTATATCAATCAAATAGATTCTCATGCTCATTTTATAAATTATTACTCCTATAACATGTAATTGAAATTTCTTTTAATGTTGTCCTTATTGTGAAATATTTAGTATAATGAATAATATATTGTTTACAATTATTAATCCTTTATATATATGATGTGTAACTATGTTTAGTTTATGTAGACACCATTCATGGTTATTTATATATTTTTAGAGGACAAGAATTATGAGAAATAATTGTGATGTATAGATTATAAGATAAAAAGGCTGTTAAGTCATGGTGTGGGTGACCTGACCATGGGAACGGGAAAAATCAGATATAAGGAGATATATTGTGTTTTAAATCAATTTTGGTGAGAGGAGTATGGGATAGGGAAATGAAATTACAGTTTTATATTATATTGGATTTTTGACCTTTAAATGAGATATATAGTGACTACCAATGACCATAGTATTTTTTTTCTTATGCATAGTAGTTCGAGTGGATAGGTCCTCAACTATTCTTTAAGACATGGTTTATAGAACATAGTGAGATCACATACAATCCTTATATATATGACACGATATAATGATGACATGATGTGTTTAGATGATCAAGACTAACCAAATAGAGGAGTGTTTCAAAGGGATGTGGCAACCATTATATTTGAAGACCATGCATGAGTGCTGGCATATGAGACTGATTCTTGGGAAGTGTAGTAATTGTGCAGTAAAGGGTTCAAATTTTACTTGAAAAAAATAGAGACTATGGTTCCCTGAATATCTAGATTCTCTTAAATGGTTTCATGAAATGGAATATTGATGGCTTTGAGTGTTTTTGGTTTTGTGACAAATTTGAAAGGTAGAATTGTTCTGATTCCCATCCATGTCTAATTGATGTGAGTTAATAAGAAATTACAGATATCAATCCAATATGAATGATTATGGGATGATTAATTCATATTATGATTATTTGGGATCTATAATTATTCTATGGTGATGGGTTTACATGAAAATAGGATATGTATGGTGAGATTCCTTAGGCCCTCAAAGGAATGAAAATGTGTTCTTTGTCTAATGAGACCAGTATGTGAGGGAGTTTATAATAGTAGATTATGTGTGTAGTATATATTTAATTAGGTTTGAGTCATTTTAGATTTATTCAATTAAATAACTTTTGGTTTAAGAGAAATGTGAATGCATTGGGCATTAATGAGATCTTACAGCCAAGCATGAGTAACAAACTCACCATGTCATAAGTACATTGGGATGATTTTTACTGAGCTATACAATCATGTAAATGGATTATTAGGAAATTCATATGAAAATTTATATATTACTATAAAGTCAATGTGGGTGATGATATGTTAAGATGTTGAGCAATGATCAATCAGAATATCATCCTTGATGTCAAATGTTCAATTGTATTAGTGTGGATTGGAAGGAGAAACATGAATCCATTGATTATGGGACCTATTCATGTAATTATCTAGGAGAGATGAAAATGATTCTACATGATAGGGGCACACAATTTTCAGGATGAAGGCACTACCCTCATTTAAAAAGTTGATTAGATGATAATACTACTTATAATTTGGAAACATGTGTTTTATGGTGTTTATCCTAAATGGCCTCAATGCCGGTATTTATTTATTTATTTTGAACAGTATATCTTTTAACAGGGTTTATAGGTAACTCTTACATAACATATAGGTATAGTGGCACAAGGCTGGGTATATGTCGTAAAGGCCGAGAGGAAAAATTCCCAATATATAACCGGATGGCCCAACCAAACTACAGTATAAATTCCCCCACACATTTATTTGAATAATTGATGGTTCCTATCTCCACGTGTCACATTCCTAATCAGATATATTTTCCACATGAAGAGATATACTATGTCTGGTACAGATGGCAGTTTACATACACTGTTATTCACCCAATATGGAATGCTCTGATTTGGTGCTTGGTAAAACTCTGAATTCTCTTCAAGGCATCTCATGTCTCATCTTCCTATGCTAATTATTTTTCCTTGTGCCCTTATGTCCATTAGTTGTCTAAAATTCCTGTGGCCCCAAGGCCATTGGGGGCTTAAAGTCCTCGGTGGCCCAATGGCCTTGTGTCTTGAAGGCCTTGAAACCCTTAGGCCCAATCATGATTCCCAATGGCCCAAATCAGAATAACAAATCCATATTATACAATACCATATTATACCTTCTGTAATATATTCTATAATACTAATAAAGTAACCATGAAATTCACCTCCACTCATATTTGATCTTGGGAATTTTGGATTCCATACAAGAGTACCTACCACTCATGTACATGCTCTTAGTGTTGTATGGTGTTTCTTTCTTGTAGATTTGGATCATTAGATAAGGAGGAGGATAATCATATGGTAGGGAGTATTAATTTGATTACATGGATTATTTTCCACCTTGATCAAACAATAGAATTTTTTTAGCAAATAAATAGAATGATGTAATTATTTTTAGATGATGGTGTGTTGATGAACATTGATTATCTAGTTTTGAAGGTTATATCAGAGTTATTGTTCATATGCAACAATGGTTAGAGTACGAACATTTGAATTTGAATTGTGGTAAAATTGAGTAATCATAGTGAGAGTTAGATCGATGGTGAAACATTTCTCAGTATATATAATGGTTGTTAATATGATTTGATATCGATTTTATCAAGGATAGACACTAGGAATTGGGTTCCTACTATAGTTTTTGTGCTATAATGGTCACATGATTCCTTTATACAAAGGAAGAGATCTTTTTCACTGAGTTTGGATGGAGGAAATTTGATTATCACAGGTGTATGTGGTTATATGTGGATATGTTCAAGGTATTTCATGAACACCATTTGAGACAGAAATATGTCATTAAATATTTGGAAACTTATTTTCAATAAAAACCCATCGTTTCTAGATTTACTATGTGGATGGTGCATATGCATCTATTTTAGTTAGGAATCACTTTTTTAATATTTAATGTATCTATGATCAATAATATATTGTTCATCATGAATGCTAGATTGGAAACTACATAATGGGAATCATGGAACACTATGATTATTTTCTGATAGGAAACTAACCTGGTTGATGGTGTCATTTCTATGAATTTGACTATTTAAGATGGGACTTATGGAGAGGAGAACCATGATCCTATTGAGAAATAGAAATTAGATAATGTGTGTACCTTTGGGATGATAGCCATGAGTTATTTTTATCTCATTATGTTTTGTAATATATTTAATTGGTGACTTTTATTTCAGAAATTTGAGAACTATAAATTCATTATTTATTCAATAAGTGCAAAAATCATTTAGGGATTGAATGTTATTGTTGTGTTTTAATTTTTAACCCCTTGAGATTTCAAAAGTGGTACATCATATTCAATATCGCATATGACACGAAATAATATGATTAGAAGATAATTTAATACCATGATACTTTAAGATATTTTTTCAAATAAATTAAATATTGATATTTTTTAATAAACTCAAAACCAAGTTCAAATAAAACAAGATACTCTAATAAAACATTTTTTAAAACATGAAAATAATAACATGGTCAATAAGTAGGAAGGTATGAACTGTAAAAAATATGTTATGATAATTATATTCTATACACATGTTTGAAAAATATCAATGGTTATATATTTATTATAAATAAAATAATAACCATTTCAATGAGAAATAAAATTTTTCTATGAAACAATATTTTTATGAAAGAAATATTTGTTTCAATTTATAAGCATAATTAAGAATTTATTTTTGTAACTTGTAGAAAATTTATTAATTTTTTTTATTAATGAAAAAAATTGTAAATGTTTTATAATTTTTTGGAAATATTGGTTTTTTAGGAATAGTTAAAAATACATTTTTATTTAGAATTAAATTTTCATATAAATAATTTTCAAAGATAATTTATATTATAATATGATTTAAACTTAAATTATTAAATTATATTAAAATATAACTAATTTAGGTCAAAATAATCAATTTCATATTACATCTTTATATTAAAATAGTTTGTACTTATGAAAATTTTATCTTTGTAAAAATGCACTTTTGTCCCGTATGTAGTTTAATTATAAATTGAATTCAGCTAATTTTTTTATTTAAATTGTTAATAATAGATTCCCTAATTTGAATAATAATAATTTATAATATCTAAAATAGTGAAATTAATTTTTGACCAAAATGAATAGAGAAACTGTAAAAAGTAATAGTCATAGTTAAGGTTCAAATATGTTTACTAGGAGTGTTAAAATAAGATGATAATGTAAAATAAATGATCAAAAACATGTAAAAATAACATTATATGGGTATATTACTACCTTAAAAACTCTTAGTATTATTAATGGAAGAAATTTTAGGATCTTTCAGTGATAAAAACATGGGTATCACTTTATCTTTTAAAAAATTCAATGCGTTTTATATCCCCAACTTATTGAAGGCCAACCCATATCCTCTTTTTTCACTCGTAAAAAAAACGATTTATTTCATTATATAACTCCTTATACCTTCCATAATTCCATCCCAACATCGTAGAAGATTTATATTTCTTATGAATCCCTCATTTGAATGAATTTGGTATAAACCTGAAGAGTTAATCAGAAATGTGGTAAAATTATTATACATGAGTATTTTATTATTTATTCATCCATCCAGTTAATACTATATTAAAATATTATGATAAAATAACATAATTAAATGATATTTATATATATAGATATATGTTATTATGTTCATTTAATAAACTGTATCAATCACCACTTCAATCAAATGGGAAATAAAATCGTCGACCATGTGTACAACTAACTTCTACATCCTGAAATGATATAATTCATTTTCTATCACCACCATTATAGGATGAATAAAAATATTTACTTAAAATAATAATAATATTTGTAGGAATTTATTATTCCATTTTATTTTTTATTTCACATATTACATCTTACATTCCATTCTGCTGGTTATAAGATATCGTCGCTCGTGTGTACAGAGGACTACCACCTCGCGATGAGATTTGATTTGTTCTCAATTAAAATTTTTCTGAATGGCTGTTAGGTTGATGTTAATAAATATATGTCATATTTTCTATCTAAACACACTTACTTTATGAAAATATCACATATGAATTCTTACCATGAAATCATATGGAAATTAATAATGTCACTCGTCTAAATCTGTGGACATCCGTCTCCAAAGAGCTATGTGAAACGTTTTTCATTTAATTTTTATATGGATTGTCATACGTATGTGTTTTATTAATATAAATTATATATATTAATAAATTTATATTTAGAAATTTTACAAAATAATTCTTTCCTATCATTAATACCATTGAGGAAAATTGAAACAATGTTCATGCGTATGTACAACGGATTGCCTCCAACAATGATGTAATCCATTTTCCATCTCTAAAAATAATAGGCAGAAATAAATAAATATTTATTGATAATATATGATCCTAAAACCATGTTTATAAAGCTGGATATTTTTTAAATGTGAACAAATTAAATAGGAATAAATCATAGAACTAAAGAATACTTAAAAATGATGAAATTTTCAGCCAAATAATGATTTTAACAAAAAAATTGTTAATAAAGGGGTGATAACATACTAGAATAAAATAATATATGGTACGAGTTTTATTTTTATTGAAATAAAATATATTCAATATAAATTTATAATTACTATACTAGAGGTTCAGACACATATGAATGAAGTTAAACCTAAGGTAAGGGTTCATTATCTCACATTAACTTACGTGATTCATACATCATATTCCTCACTTATTACTTTATGTTACGTATATACCCAAATTATTATATTTTATATCATGAATATATATTATAGTTATAGTAATTAGTTCCACATATTATTTTATTTGTTTCATGAGGCATATGATTCAAAATTTAGAAATGTGGTAGGGGTTTATTTCACAATCTCATCATTAATTGGGATTGGTTTTTTACATCCCTATTTGAAGAATTAATTTATTTTTATACCTTAAAATCTCTCTATTTTTTCCAACAATGGTTATTACTGATTTTTTTTAAATTTATTATTTCAATTTTATACTCTTTTATACTTTAAATGATTGATAAATGTTTTTTACAAAATCTAAAATTCTTTTACACTACGGTCGAACATCATTTTCCATCAAAATCAATCTTCATTAAAAAAGAATTAAAAAAATTTATAACCATTGAAAAGAAAATTTTTATGGAAATTTTTACCCATTTTTACCTTATAAAAAATAATTTTATTGTGATATCCATGTCATTTTAAAATCAAGGCATCTTTGTATTATACTGAAAATTTTAATTGAATCTTTATTTTAACGTTTACAACATGAAAATAGTACCCACCATCATGAGAACTACATGTTTTAAAGATTATTTTATAAAATTGAATGATTATTTTCATAATATAATAAACATTTTATTTTAAATGGATGCTCTTCCCAATAATATTTGTAATGAAACTTTTATGGGATTTCAATTCATCGACGAAATCATCCCTTCATTATAATTATGATCCACATGGAATATGTTGTATTAATATCCTCTTTATTATTCATATGTACTATTTATGGTTAACTTTTAGTGATGATGTAAACTTTTATTACAATCCAAAATATTATTCTGAATTACATATGACTATGTTTCTTTATAGGGGTGAGTATTAACATTTCATATGTTAGTTTTATATAGGATTGTTTATATTGACTATGTTTCACACCATTAGTATTAGGAATGCATTGTATATATAATTTGGTGGGTAAGTAAGGGTTATATATATCTCCCCTATGCATTGATAGATATCATGAGACAGTTTTGTTGGATAAATTAGATGAGGTTTTAGACACATATTTAAAATATTTTATGAATGGTCTTGAATGTTTTATATTTTTTATATTACTAATTACATCATTATGAGATCTATTACTTTCATGTGATTATTTGATTACCTAGAATAAACATGGATATGTTTCAATATTATGTCATTATTTATATGGCTTCATTTGACCACCATTTATTTATTCCATATTCTTCTCATTTTATTGATAAAATGACATGTGTTTAGTTGTTTACATTTCCATATTGATTAACCTTATTTATTTATGAATACTTATAATATATATACACCCTTAGTGAGAAAATAAGATCACCCCTTTCTTATGTTTTATTATTGTAAAGATACTAGTATGTGTTTTGTGATTTTTTGGAAGTGATATTTTATATGGAAATATGGAATTATCAAAGAAAATAGATTGTGTAATTTATGTTTTAGATTGTAATATGAATTGAAGGTATGTGTCTAGTTAAATGAGACTAATAATCAATTTTTTCCATTTTTATTTGATTAATTGAATATTTTACCAATTTAATAAAGTAGACACTAGATTTATGTTATGGGAGTCGTGGTCATTGCGGTTGGTATCAGATTATGTTTAGTAGGAACTTTGGGAAGTATATTTTAAAATAACGATTAGGAAAAAACAATATGAATGAAATTGAGGAAAAGTATATAATAAAATCCTAAGGTTATTTAGTTTAGATATAATATATATTTTCATTGTAAATAATCTATGTCTAGATATTTCATGTGAACATGTTTCTAGTGTCATGATAGGTCCTCGGTGCCCATGTCGTGATACCCCAAGCCCGCCTTCCATAAGCCAGGGGATGGCGACTAGCACCAAAGGCGTAAATCCTGATCACTCGGAATGAATTACCTTTATTAATGTAAAAAAACAATAGTGTACATGTGGAAGTAATACAGAGAGCACAAAAGAATGTTCTGAAAAGTAAATGGGCCAGAATACAAACCCAACTAAATATACAGCTACAACTGAACAAAAGTAAAATAGAAAAGTCTAGCTATTGGAAGAATAGAAGCAGCTTCTTGGTCATCCACCTCAGATCATACCTGATGGGTTGGTACAAATAGTACAGCTTCTCGATCGTCCACCACATATCTTACCTGAAGTGTTGGTACACATAGCCTCTACAACGATCTCTCCCATCAACCTCCTCCGAGTATCGTCTCTTGGTGAAATACACCTCTGGATACTGACTCGTTATGAGGTCCACCTCCGGGTGCCGTCTTTTCCTCGAACACTCAGCCTCTGTCAGGGCTTCCCATCACCTGCAACCAACACAACAAGATGCAGGCATAGCGCATGCTGGGGTAAATATATGATACTTAGTAGGGACCCCGAGACCCTCAAGTTCTCACTAAATCCACAAGGATAACCAAAAAGAATGATCTCAACAGATAACCCTTACATAGGTATATGCCCATACTTATACTTAAGTTAACAAATAACCCATCTCAATCATGAGGAAACACAAGGTTATTAAATCAACGGATAACCACAACCTAGGTATATGCCCATACATATACCTAAGATATCAAGTGACCCATCTCAATCATGAGGTAAACACAAAGATCATAGACAATGCTCAAACCAGGATTTTCATTATCGAAATGTAACTGCTGAAGAGCTTCGTCTCTGATGAGTACAGTGATCCTATCATGACTCTGAGGTACTGCTCACTACCCTAAGACTGATGAGGTACTCCTCCTGTCGAGTACTGCAGGTCAGCCACCCAAAAACAGTAGTGCATCCCGCTGGGGTCTGCCACCCAAAAATAGTAGTACACCCCCCCTAATAGCCTGCAGAGGAACTCCTTCTGTTGAGTATCGCAGGTCTACACCCAAACACAACAATGCTCCATCTGCCATGGGTCTGCACCCAAACATAGTAGTGCTCCTTCCACTTGGCTAGTCGACTCACTCCAAGTCGAGTCGGTCAAGCAGTCGTCAGGTCTCAGCCGACTACACGGTCTTCGTACTACGTACTCTCATCTCTGGGAGGTTCCACTCCATGAACTATAGGTCGATACTCCAAGTATCTCAACGTACCATGAATAAGTATCTCAAAGGGCAACCTCGCAATAGGGGTATCAACGCAACAGACGACACGTCAATCAGACGCTCGGTCTGTGAGTTATTAGCCTTTTCATCCCAGGGGCCCAGTTGGTTTTGTGTACAAGCCAACCCAGCCGCATCTCAACTATACCCTGAACTCTCATAGGGTATACTCATAGGGACTGTTTCTCAACGTGATTACCAACGTCGCTGACGGTTCGTCAAATGGACGTCCGGTCTGAAAGTTATCATCTTTTCCGTTTGAGGGGCCTGGTTGTATTTTGGGTTCAATCCAACCCAAAAACTATCCAACTACATCCATAAATCAGGTGAAGTATGCAAAAAGTTTTTTCCCATCTGGCGGAATCCAACAAAGTCGACGGCACGTCTATCGGACGTCTGGAGCTCATGATATAAGTGTTTCCGCTCCGAGGGCCCGGTTGGTTTCATGCTCGAACCAACCCGGTCATACACAAAGTTCTAAGAAACCTTCAATGTAATATATTGGAATGGCCGTCTCGATCCAAGGATCTCTACTCAACTGACGGTGCATCGATCGGAGGTCCGCAACCCATGATATGGGGAGATGACTGGAAGTGATCCGAAAATGGGGGGTCTGGGCCCGGTCTGACCCGCCCCCCCCCCCCCCCCCAGATCGGGATGAACCGTGTCGGCCTGACCCGGGTTCGGGTCTGACCCGGTCGGGTGAGGCCCAGTCCGCGCAACTCGGCCCGGCCTGGCCAAGTGTCATGCGGGCTCGGCCAGCGAGCCAAGCGGGGGACGCGGTCCCCCATGGCCTTTGCGCTCCGCGGACGCGGCGAGCACTGCATCCTGCTTCCCTGGATCATGCGCGGCCGTGGGATCCGGTCGTCTGCTGCCATGGCTTCAGACGCGGGGGTTCTTTTTGGAGGTGTGCCGGGGCGCCGCCGCCTCTGGGCGGCCGGCCAGTGCCGGCCTCCACGGCGTCGCCGACCTGCGCCGCTGGTGATGTCCACGTGCCACCAAAGTTGTTCCGGTGGTCCATTTTCAATTCTTTCTGCACCGGTGTTCATCACGGGTCCCGTACATTACTGTGAAGGCCTCAAATTTGCTTTCCAACCCGTTCCGTCAACGCTCGTCGATTCGCACACCAACAACAATCTGCAGAGGGTTGTCGGGCCATGTTTGTTCTCCCCACGCCCTCCGCGTTAGGTGTTATCAAATAGAAAACATTTAAACATAGGCATTTAATAAATTGATGAGGTATAACTCACATAAACAAAAAATACAAAAACCCCCTACCTCGTGTCATTCATCGTTTGTGGACAATATCGCAAGAGGGTGGACGTCAGCTCGTCGTCGTCGTCCCATGGGAGGAGATGAAGATGACGATGGTTGCTGGCGTTCATCACTTCTATCGCCATAGGTGTGCACCCGGGGAAGTGTTGTCTCCTCTGTTTTTGCGAAGGAAGAATATATGGTGAGTCATTTTTGGTGAGTTCCCCACATCGGTGTCTCCTCCTTTCCATTGAGGAAGAAGAGGATGAAGAACTGTGATCGCCGATTCATTCAATGTTGAGGGTTCGATGTTCTTCATCGGAGAAGAACCGTTCTTCATGAAGAGGATGATGTTCATCCACCCAAGAGGAACTTCCCCCTTCTTTTACACCAGATCTCTTTCCCTTTTCTCCCAGCCCAAAATCTGTCAAAGTAAAATAATAGGTTCATGCTATTATTTTATTAACACAAGTAATTTCAATTTTTCAAAATTAAAACACTTAGTAAATAATTGAATATGTTCAATTAATTAATTAAGGTTTGTGTTGGAGAGAGTTAATAGGGAGAGAGAGAGGATGTTTAAGGTTACTCAATTTAAGCTGAGATTACAAAATTAAAAAGGGAGGTGAGGAGTTATGGAAAAATTGAAGGGGTGGGGCTCGTGTGGGCCACACCTCTCTTGTATTCTCCCAAGAGAAGTTATCAACCCAACAGGTCCCAGTCAAACTCCCACACCTAGGAGTTAAACCACATAAGAGAGGGAAAAAGTGTTGTGACACAACAGTTAAAATACTTAGCAAGAAAAAAAATAGAATTGTAAAACAATTATATTTTTATTCCTCAATCATTTTTTTAACAACTCCTCCCGAGAAAACGCAACTCTAGAAAGGGTCTTGTTAAGCAATTATTGGCTCTGCGAGTTCATCGGTTCCTTCGGATTTCAATTCCGAGCATCAGATTAAAAGTTAGAAAAACCAGATCGTTTGTTCACTAAATGTACCCAAGCTAAACATTGAAAATTGATTCCAGGCACATTGGGCCTCGGAATCAGGCGCCGTTAGAAACTGTATACTCGTAAAATTCCAAAGAAATTATGAAAAAAATTCCCTGAAATTTCCAAGTCTTTACATTACTCCCACCTCAGGTCTTTACATCCCTGTAACGCTTTAACACAAATTAGGGATACAAAAGTGGTATAGAGAATGCATCTAAGAATTTCGCTCCCATGTGCACTTCTGGAGGTTCTCGTGCTGCCAACAAAAGTGCACCAGAGGAATCGACCGTCCTTATAGGACCCACTCATGTCAATCCTCAACCTCTACTGGAACCCTACAAAAGTCACCCCATCGCCAATATCTAGCTCCCCTTGGTCGATGATATGCATCGTGTCAAGAACGTATATCCCCAGTTGTGATACGTGGAAGTTGTCGTGCACCTGGTGCAACTGAGGTTGATGGGTCAAATGGAAAGCCACCTCACCTACCCTGCTAAGGACCTGAAAAGGTCTGCTGAAGTGCGGAGATAACTTTCCACCTCATCCAAATCTCCGTAATTCCACATCGAGGTGAGACCCGTATGAAAATTTGGTCATCATCCTCGAACTCTAGTGGTCTCTGCCTCCTGTCAGCATAAGACTTCTGTCAGCTCTGAGCTGTCCTCATCCGCTCCTGGCTGACTTGGACATTCTCTTTCGTGGCCTGGACCATCTCTGGTCCAACAAGATATGCTATGATTTCTTCTTTGCCGATAAGAGAAATCCAGTCTCATCCCCTGGATGAACCATGTTATTTTCCTAATATAGTCAATCCAGACATGAATGATACATTGATGCCATGGACGACGTTGTAAGGCCTCGACGTTACTACCAAGAGATCCAACCATCACTCTTGCCTCTAAGGGTCGATTCACACTGTCGGTATCTACGTGAGGTAACTGGGTCTCCTCCTGTAGAGATCTCGAAAGTGAGGGTCAAGTCGACAGTTTTTAACAAGTACCTATTAGTATCAACCAACTAAAAGGATAGGATAGTAATCATCACAAATATAAGTGTCTTTTATTACTGAAACTCATAGTACAAAGACACAAAAACAACAACAAAAAAATGGAGCTAGAAGGTCAAGGGACAAAAGAAATCCACTAGTTCCACTCCTGTCCACCAGCATCCAGATCTCTATTGCCTTGTCCCCCGCTCAGTTGTTGCTCAAACACCCATTGCTGCTTTTGTCTCAATGGCTCCTCCAATGCCTGCGGATTAACTGTGCGGGGAGTCGGACAATCATGTGCCATCATCCTCAAGCTTTTCTTTCGCAGAACCTTCCACAACATCCAATGGCTGGATAAAATCATCATTGCTACATTCTTCTTCATAATTATTATTCACTTCATTCCGAAAATAATCTTATTTTCCAAGTGTAGCATGTTTCGAAGACTCTGATTCAGCAGTTCATATTGATAGTTTTTCAAAAGGACTCTCTTTCTCATGACAATCCTCTACTTGACTTATCATGTCATATGTATCACTACTTCCTTATTCTTCTTCTTCTTCTAACACTTCGTCTTATTGAACTATTAGTTTGTATTGATCTGTTTCCAGAATCATTGTCTTCATTCTCGTTGTCACAATATGTGATTCTTGAAAAACGTATTCTGGTACGTAGTACTGTTCAGATGATTTCTCAACATCTTTGAGAAGGGATTGAACTATCTTGGATTCAGACAGCTTATTCCTTTGATTCTATTCTTTCTTTTGTTTTTAAATATCCTTAGGAACCTATATCTTTATAGATTATTCCTTAGTATGATCCATGAAAAAAGTAGGCTCCCCTTCCATCATGTTCTTTTGGTCCTCAATCCAAATAGTCATTACTTCATCAGGGTGAGATTTTTTCTTCATCGGTTTTGTTGGTAAAGATTGTGATTACTTACCCACAATTGTTTTTCCTTTATCTTCTAGTTCCTCTACATCGTCTCCCTTCCACGCATTGTAGAAGTTTCATCCACTTCTTTTTTCTTTGATAAATTTTCTACTTCTTCTTCAGGTAGGTCATAAAATTCAATGGATTAATTAGAGAATCTAGCCTTCATCCTTGTCGAGGTATCATCACAAAGTAGTATAACCTTATATTTTCATGGATTATAACTATAACGGATTTGGAAATACTGAAGGCAAAGAACAATAGTCTTGATGAGAATTTCCGGATACATTACAATTTGAGACTTCAAATTTCCATTCTTGATATTATCAATCGTAATAAAAATATAATTCACAGAATTTATCTCCATGTGGTTCTCCATGAAATCTAAAATATATATGTCACATTTCATTATTGTATCCTCATCTTATTTTTGTGTAATAATAAAACCATGAACCCACAATTCCAAAATCCAGAAATATTTAAAGAGATAACTATTTTCGGAGACTTCATATCATTCAATCCAAGGCACATTAAATAATTTTCCATCCCAAATGATTTTGATATATCCTTTAGCATGTGAGTACAGAATTCTGGTTCACCATCATATGATATTATAATAAAACATGCTACCGTGCTGTAGGAAATGGAAAAGGACTTCCCATAGCTCTGGAAAGAAAACATATATCTCCCTCCTTTGTTAAATAAAATTTATGAGTCACAAAATTCAATCAACAACACAAGATAGACCAGATCTTGCACCTTTGGTTTCAATATACATAAGCTCTCCCAGCCATTCAGCTTAATATTTTTTTAATTGATAGAGTCATACTTAGCATAGAATTTTGGATCGACTAACTATTCTATGTAAATCTACCACTCAGATATTTCCTTTACTGTAGACATATCTATATGAGGAGAGGCTTCTACAGAAATTCGGAACTGAGTAAAACATGATGATTCAGAATGGACATAAGTACATTAGAAAAGCATAAAAAAGTAATGACTTGAAAATGATGTGGGAAAAACATCTGGGGGTATTTATATCGGATTTTGAGGTGACAGTTCAACTTACTTGATTGATAAAAGGGTTGAAAAATTTGTGATCAGATCTGAAAGTTGAGATGATAGCCGAAGAGGAGATTTGGTGGGTTTCGATCTTTTGATGATTTTATGGTAAACATAAAAATTTAAGAGAATGTAAATCCGGAAAATATTCATAAACAAGATAAAATTACCAACACATATTATGGTGATTAAAAAAATTTAGGAATAAAATATTCCATCTGGATTTCTAGTAAAAACAATTTATAATTAGGAATATTATTGTTTAACAACATAAAACTTCGATATAAGAAGAAAAAAAATAAAAATAATTCATTACAAAAATTTTTATTATAAATAATTTCAATTACAAAAAATATCAATTATGAAAAAATTAGACTAATAAGAAAATGTGCTCTCCCTATGAATCAGTTATTCTTACTGTAAAGAGTTTGGTTTCTACAGAAGATAATATGAAAGTTTAACTTATGAATATCAATCCTAACTTTTGTTTAATGTTTTCAAATCAATCAGAGGGTAATGATTTTTTGAAAATATCTCTAATTTGATCTTATGTACTAATAAATTTAAGAATGATATCTCATTTTTTTGTTTGATCCGTATGAAAGTGATTCCTTATATCTATGTGTTTTCCACAAGGGTGATTTAAAGTGTTTTTACATAGCAAAAGGATAATAGTATTATTACAAAATATTTGTTTTTTTGGTAAAATACATACCATAGACTTTGACTGTGTGTTGCGTACACAATACTTGAGCACAACAACTTCCAGCTACTATATATTCAGCTTCAGCAGTGGAAAGTGCTAATAAGTTTTGATTTTTGTATGAACCAGAAACTAATGAACATCCAAGGAAATGAAAAGTTCTGGATGTACATTTCTTATCCATTCTACATCCACCAATGTCAGCATTCGAAAATATAATTAAAACAAAATCATTTCTATATGTATAAAATATTCCTAAATCTATGGTTCCCTTTATGATTCAAAAAATCCATTTCAGTGTCTTTAAATGAGATTACATAGGATTGGTTTGATACCTTGCACATAAGCATACTAAAAACATTATGTCAGGATGACTTATTGTCAAGTATTGAAAACTTCATATCAAACTTCTAAATGAAATTTGATCCACTAATTTCCCAACATCATTAAGATCAAGTGAATTCGAGGTACTAATTGGAGTTCTAATAAACATGATGTTTTCATATACATACTTTTAAGACGATCTTTAATATAATTATGTTGAGATATATAAATTCATTCTAGTTTTTGAGAAATTTCAAAATCATTAAAAAATGTAAGCTCATCCATCATACTCATTTCAAACATAGATTATATTATATTCGAAAAAGAATAAATTAAATATTGCTGATTTTAACCAAATATAATCTCACCAACATAAATTTTAACAATAAAAATATTTTTCTAATCTTTCTTTATAAAGATTATTGGATCAACATTTCTGCTAGCGTAATTGTTTTGAAACAAAAATGATTTATTTCAATAATATCCTAGTATATGGGATTGTTTAAGTCCATATAAATCTTTGATTTGATTGAATACATGTTCATGATGTTTTGTATCATCAAAACCATGAGGTTGTTCAACAAAAAAATCATCTTCAACATATCAATTAAGTAAAGCACATTTTACATTAATTTGATAAAATTTAAAGTTCACGAATGTTGCATAGGAGAGTAGAATACAGATAGATTCTAGTCTGGAAACTAGTGCATAGGTTTCTTCCTAGTATATTATTTTTTGTTGATTATCACCTTTTGGAATTAGTATAGAATTATTTCTTAAATTGATTCCATTTTCATCACACTTATTTTTGAAGACCCATTTAACTCCTATAATAGAAGTTTTCAAAGTTCTTTTAACCGAGGTCCAGAATTTATTCATTTTGAATTCATTTAGATCATCTTGAATGGATTTTATCCAATCATCATCACCAAAATTTTCATCAGTTATTTTTTTCCTAATTGATAAAGGTATTCTAGAAGTTCTACTTCATTTCTTAAGGAACTAATAGTCCTTTTAGGTTGATTTACGTCACCGATTATACTATCATTGTGATTATTCTTTGGAAACTACTAATTTGGGTTTTGTAAAACCTATTCATCAACATATGGTAGGAAATATTTTGGGGGAAATGTATGAGATACATTTTCTTGAACATTTTTCTTATTAGAAGGATCTTCTGTCAAGGGTTCATAGTTAATTTTTGAAAACACATCTGTAGATATAGGTTGAGGAAGTTTAAAAACTAAAGGATTAGATTCATCACATTTAACATGTATTCGTTCTTCAACGGTACAAGTATTTTTATTAAGAACATTATAAGCCATAGAAGATGTGGAGTAGCCCTTGAAAATAAATTCATCAAATTTTTGTCCGAATTTATGTAAATTACCTTCATTATTTTGAATGAATAAATTGCATCCAAATAACATGAAGTAGGAAAGTCCATGTTTTATCCCATTCCATAACTCATAAGGGATTTTATTAAGAAAACGTCAAATTGAAACCTGATTTTTAGTATAACAAGTTGTACATACAAATTCATCCCAAAAATATTTGGCTACCAAAAATTCATTCAATAGGGCTATTGTTATCTCATAAAGAATTCAATTTATTCTTTCAAAAACACCATTTTGTTGAGGGGTTCTTGGTGCTGAGACGTTATGAGTAATGCCTTTTCTATTACAAAAAATTTCAAAATTAGAATTTTTAAAATCTCTACCATGATCACTATAAATAGTTATCAATGGAACGTTTTTTTTTTCATTTTTTACGTGGGGTCTAAAAAACATTAAATAATAAAATGCTTCAGAATTATTTTCTATAAAATAGACCCATGTAAATCAAGTGTAATCATCAACTAGGTTAAAAACATATTATTTTCCTCTAAGGCTTCTACTTTATGTTGGATCGAAAATATTCATATCAACGAACTGTAATGCATTAGAATAGGAGACCTTCCCAATTGATTTAAAACATGATTTATGTTGCATAAAATATTAACAAGGATCACAAATGTTTGATGAATCATATATATGCTATGTTGGAACTATTACTTGACTTTTCAGTGAGATTTTACATAAGTTCCTATGGTTACAATGACCTAACCTTCAATTCCATAAGCATTATTGGTCTCCCTTTTCACTAAGAAAAGGTAGATCATGGATCATATGGTCTTCTATGTTTACTGTGTATAAATTCTCTTGCATATGGGTAGAAAAAATAAACACATACTTGGAATGGTGTACTATGCTCTTATAATTCAAAAAATTCATAGGGTAACCTTCATCACAAAATTTACTTTTGCTAATACGGTTGTTTTTAAGAACATAAACAAATAAAACATTTCAAATCACTGTTTTTCAACGAAAATGATGTTACCTGTACCAATAATTTCTCTATTAGCATTATCTCATAAAGTTACTTTTTCTTCTTTCTTCTTGATAATCTTTTCAATGAAATTTTTGTTACCAGTCAAGTGTTGGGAACATCCACTATCCATGTACCATGTACTGCAATTGATAAAATCATTATTTTCCTGAAAATAAGAGAGTTTGACATTCATAACCCAAACATTCTTGGATCCAGAATCTTCAGAAAAAAATTTTTAGGTATCCGCATTTTCATAGAAAAATATGCTTTATAAAATCCTAAACACTGAGTATTGTTTAAAGAATAAATTTCTCCTATTGTCTACCACACTAACTTTTCGTGAATAACAGATCACTTTGAGGAACAAAATAGTAATTATTAAAACTGGTTATGAATGCGTATAACCAAATCTAGAAATATTCGTTAGAAGTAAAATTTTGGAATACTACTTATCAATTTTTTTCTTACCTAATGTATTGTTTGAAAAACACTTACTCAAGGAAAATATGTCTATCTTTAGTTTAGTAACATGTCTTCATCCTCAAAAACAATAGTTTTATCACTAGAGTTACACTATATAATCTTTTTCATAGAAATTACATTTTCAAGATCTATAGAATGTTTATCCTTCTCAGAATTATCTTCCTCAAGATATTAAAATATACATTCAAAATCACAAATTTTCATATCATGTTCTTAAGAATGATCTGACACTACTTTAGATAAAATTGAAATTCTAGAGTTTTACATATCAATATTTTTCTTCAGTTTAGAATTTCCATTCTCAAGAAGCATAGAAAACCTAGATACATCTTCATAAGTAAGTAATGTATTAACTTCATCTGAAGATGATTCTTCGTCCAATGAATTATAATATTTATTATCACTATAATTTTCATTAAAGGAGACATTAAATATGGATTCATCAATGTGTAACTTTCCAATTATACAATGATTTCCAATAGGTATCCTGACAATTAGACCATGATTCTTCTGACCAGAATATTCATACTCTGAGGATTCATTAGAAGAATCTCCACCACTAGCACTCGAGGTGACATTAGCATTTAAAAAATTATTATCATTATATTTGTAGAACTTCTTTCTATTCCGCTCAGAATTATTTTCCTTTCTATCCTTTTTATAAAGCATTCAACAATTTGGCCTTCTATTCCCTACACTTTTTCATTCATAATATGTGACTTATGAGTACTTCTAGTGCTTTATTTCATTATTCTTAAACCTATACTAAAATTATTTCTTTCCAACAATATTGATCTTCCTTCAAGAAATATTATCTATCACGTTCTTAGAATGTTCACATTCTCTTGATTCAGATAACACATTGACTTTCTTTTACTTGGATCTTGTAACCCATTCAGGAGTCTTGTATTTATTAGTAGTAAAGGCTACACTCCCATTTTCATTATTCTTCTTATTCACATCAACATATATTTTCATTATTTTCTCATGTTGGGTAATAGATCCAAAAATCTCATGACGTGTAATTTCAGATAGCTTTCTATTCTCATATATTTCTATTATATTTGATCCCCACTAATTAGGTACGATATCTATAATCTTGTCCACAATAGCCTCATAATCTAAACCATTTTCACCCATTGATTTTAAAATGTTAAAAATACACATAAACCTGTGTGGTACCTTACACCCTGGTTCTCCATAAGAAAAAAATCCATGATATTATGCCTTAATAGTAGAACATCTGGTTTCTAAAACCTTGGATGTACCAAAATGATTTACCTCCAATTTCTTCCAAATATAATTTTAAGCTGGACAAGAGGAAATATGTCTATATATAATCCTAGTCATGGAACAAAACAATGTATTTTGTACCTAGTATTTTAGATTAAACACTGAATTTTCTAGATGTGTAAAAGTTCTATCTTACTTATCATAAATCTTGTAATCTCTAGTATGCATAATGATGTTTTACACTATAGTATTAATAAAAAAAGTCTTGATACAATCTCTCCAATATTCATAATTATTCCCATAAAATAAAGGTGGTCTACTAGGTTTTATATTTTCCATCAAACCGACATTCATTACTTCAATATAATAGATAATATCATTCCATAATAAATTGTTATTACTAAAAGGTTGTAAGAATGGATAAAAATCCTAAGAATATAATATATCTAGATTAATGAATACATGATAAAGAAAACATATAAGTGATATATGTATTTCAGAGATATTTTTTGATACCAATAGTAGGATCGAAATATGAATGTAGATGCTCAATTACAAGAGGATGGGTAAATTGTATGATTAAAACATTGTTTTTTAAATTTAAGGAAACCTATGTTTAAAAATGTTAAACAAGGAAATTCCAGAAGACCAATTTTAGTTCTAAATACTTCTTAGATTCATAAAATATGGGTCCATGAATGAATCTTAAGAAATTTTTACATGAAAAAGATTCTACATTAATGTTTATAGAATCTAACTTATCAGTGTATACAAAAGAATAAGAGAGTATAAGAATGTTATACATTATTCCATTATCAAAATAACGAGGAAATAAACATGAATCGAACCAAGTAACAAGTATGATATCTTTTAACCCAAATAGTTTTGTATCCAACAACCTTTGATAAATGTCCCTTGATTTATACGTTGATGAATGTATGTCTTTCCCACACCAGGGTAATCTCTCGATAGGAATATCTGAATCTGTATGATATCCATGCAAGACCTCATTCATTAAGGTAGTCAGAACCTCTTTCAACCTATCCATGGAAGTCCTCGACCATTAAGGTAGTCGTCACATCTGCCATCTTATCCCCAGAAGTCCTCAATTATACATAGAAACAATCAGAGTCACACAACACAAGCTTGACAAGATGTTTAGTACGCACAAGGCAAGAGAGTCTCTCCCTCCATAAATCACTTCATCATCATGAAATCTCTTGAGTGATCAACCGATAATGAACACATTCAAATGAGATCCTATTTATAGGCATTTTATCAATGGTAGACTCTATTCTCTAATGAAAATATTTTTCATTAAATTTTGGAGGGACCGGTACATGTTTCACTCAAACAACAGTTAGACAAAAGTAAAATGTAAAACATCATTTCATAACCAAAAAAAAGTGTAAAAAAAATAAGATTTCTTGACCAATAATATTTTTCAGATTCTAGGAAAAAATAAATGTTCAGAGTATAAGGATATAATAATTTAGAGGCAATAAATCATGGATATTTTGATTCTGTTTTCCAACAAATTCATAACATGAATCTATAGACTTTAGAATCTGAAATCTAATGAATTTATAATTAGGATTCTTTGTAATGTAGAGTATGAATTCTGAGAAATTCAGAGTCCGAATTCTAAGGAATTAAGAATCTAAATTGTGGAAAATTCAGAGTCTAAATTATAATGAATTCATAGTCTGAATTCTGAGGAATTTGGAGTTTTAATTTCAGAGAATTTGGAGTCTTAATATCAGTTAACTCAGAGTATGATTTTTAGAGAATTTGGAGTTTGATTTCCAGAGAATTTGGAGTCTGAATTTTAGAGAATTCAGAGACTAAATTTCATAAAACCGTGAGTCTGATTTTTTTTAGAATTTAATGTCTAAATTTCAAACAATTCAAAGTCTGAATTCAGAACATGAAATCAGAACCTGAAAACTGAGTACTCGAAAACTAAGGATTTATAGGATTATGAGGTTTTATGAATGAATCCAAATTTCAAATTTTAGAAATAATTTTTTTTAGATTTATAGAAACTATAAAATGAAAAATTAAAACATATGTATGGATAAAATTTCTTTGAGGAATGAGAATTTTCCTTATTAAGATAATGCATAGGAAAAATATGATTTTATTTATGTTAGAGTGTATTTTAATTTTCAAAACATAGAGGAATGGAAATGTCATAATGAAACCTTATTGAATCAACATATGGTGGACTCTTCACCTATTCATTTGAATTGGTTTTAATGATTAATTTCAAGAGAAGGATGGAAATAAATATGTTAAAGATCATGACCCTTCTCCATTACCTATTTTTTTCCATATAAATAGAGATATCCCCAGTATTGAAAAAAGTATATTATAAGCCTTAATAAACTATATCCATCGATTTTTATTCGAATATATATTAAACATATAGTATAAAATGAAAAGAACTCAACATATCACTCTCTTGATCATGCAAGGGTTAAGTAGTGTGGATACCAAAAGTAGTATCGAAAACATATAGTAGACTAACAATTATATAATATAGATATGGATTATTTCCAATAATATCCTTATCTACATAATAATAAGTTATTTTCACCTTATCCTTCATATGTTTATCTATTATAGCATAAATATCCCCATTCCATTACTGTATACACAATTATTACAATTATTCAATCATAAAGAAACTAACAAGAGGTATCTTAGGGTATATGGAAATCACATTCCCATGATAGTAGTGAAAAAAAAAATTAAATATTCTTGTTTTATAAATAATAGGTTTTTATAACATATATACTCGGAAAATCACAATATTCTTGTAGTAATGTATGGTTTTAGAAGCATCAATGTCGAAATAGATATTACACATGATAGGGTTCTTTAGAATGTATGTGGGGGAATCCAAATAATGAGAATGTCCAAATGAATTCCTGATCAACATCAACACTTAGGGGTTTTGGAATGTATGAGGTAATAAAGAAATCATACCTAGGCTACAGTCATCAGAGGACACTTCTGTATGCTTAGAATTAAATTCCACCTAAATAGAATGAAAAATGACTAAAAATGAATTTTACTTATAGAAAAATATAGTACAAAATCATATACATCATAATATTTCCCCTCTAATTGATTACTACACTAAATCAAAGATCCCTCTTCCCCAGCCTTCCAAACATCGTCTTCCGATTGATCCATCTTAAATCAGACAATTTTTTTCTTCTACACATCAAATATGTAATTGCTACCTTAGTTTTGTTATTCAGCATCTATTATTTTTTGTTTTATGATTTGAATTGGTTGAAAGGAGAGCTTTGTGTGGTCATTCATCAGCCTTGTGGTTGGTAATATGGGATGTAAGATAGAATGGTTTTCATTTTACTAGATATATCAAATAGTATTATTTATTTATGTGGACATTGATTATATATGATAAATGTTATTGTTTAATAAGTCTTTTTAATGGTTATAATAATTACGGAATGGTTTAATGATTCACATGGTGTGTATTAGGGTTCACATGGGGTCTATGATAATCTAGGGTCCTTGGAATGTACACCGAGTACACGACATGGACAACTATGTAAATATACATGGACAATAACTTATGGTGCTATGTATGTTTGTCCAAATGGGGTGCTGGAAATTGTCTATTGGAACATGGATTTGATGCATGGGTATGATCACATGATGTGTTGTCCATAATATAAGGTGGGTAGTAATTAGTTTAGCCAAAACATTTTCTTCCTTAAAATCACATACTACAAGGAACATGTTGCTTCACGAGACATGGAGTATAGTAAATGATTTTCTAGAACCCAAAGTATTTCCTCATAATGATTACACATATATGATTTTCAACAATATCTTCACTGTTTTGCAAATAATAATATTTTTTGATGGGGGTGATTGATTTATGAATGCTATTGGAAAAAATAGGATCTCTAATTACATGATTGATATTCCATCATGCAAACCACTTATTTGTAGGTTTCTATACATCTAATTAATTAACCTATACTAAAAAGATTCCAAAATACATAACCAAGGATCTAATATATTGTCTGTTTAAACATACTCCATGAATTTAAGGGATTATTTGTGATCCCAACCATATCAAAAATGTAGAATAATCGATCCATTGGATGAATAAAATGAACATAAACAACAATGATCTGAAAAGAACATGAGTGATGTGAAAACCCATTGTGGGATGGTGTGATCACACATAATTATATCATAATGTGGAACATTTTTTAAATATTAGAATAGTTAATATATATCTATGGGTTTGAGAATATAACTAAATTTGTGTTCATGTTATGATAAAAGTTATATAAAGCTAAAAATATAAAAAATGAATGCATTAAAAATAAATCAAAGGGTATAAAAAAATTACAGAATATGAAAAAATTGAAGAACTAAATGATCACTTGTGTATGATTCTCTCTTCTAGAAAAAAGAAATATTATACATATATATCTCTCATTTTTTTCTTCATTCTCCATGGACACTCATCATTGACCCTCATTCTATTTTTTTAATTCCAAATAATATATTCCCCTCTTCAATAGTACCCAAGGGTTATGAATATACCTGTTTATACCCAATGTATGATTTATAATCTCACAGCTAGTTGATAGTATTTGAGGTCTGTGGAGGTGCACCTGAGGGGTTTTTGTGAACCTGTTTAGATACTTTTGTTTATCTATTATTTTGGGGATTAAAAATCAATATTAGAGTGATTTTTATTATTCTTGTTATTTTTTGGATTATTTTGTGGTGATTATAATGTTTTGGACTTGTGATAGTCCTAAAGATGGTGAGTCATGAACCCATCTCTAGTGGTAATTATATGTTAACAGGGATATGAAATTGCACTTCTTGATTATCAATGTTATAGTTGAGATATTCAATCAAGTAGGATGTGCTGATTTATATTATAATTTATGTTTTTGGCACTTAGACAATATTGGAAAGTGGATTGTGTACATTCATAATAAGTGGAATCTATGATTAACATGACATTTATATTATTACGTGTGAATAAAATTTCTAATGAAAAAGGGGTTAGTTATATTAAGTGTCGAAAATGAGATTTAAAGTGGTTTCCTATAAAACATTATAGTTGAATTAAACCCACTCAAACCATAGTTTTATTTATGGAAGAACATGTGGATTTTATTTTGGGATGTTATCTGATGATGTAAATAAATCCCATTGGTGAAATAAATGTATTTTAACACTTGGGGTGTTTTTTATTTATTTTATTGATTTGCAATTATTTAAATTAATAAAGTTATTCATAAAACGAGTGTTTATGATGTGAATGATTCATCTGGATTATTTCAATAACCTTATGATGGTAAAAGTGATGAAATATAGAATTATTTCTATCCTTTTAAATTTTATATTATATTATGTAATTTAGGAATCATCAATACCTAAAGTGGTACTGATTTGTTATAAATGTATACCTATTGCTTTTGGGTTTGGTTTTTGATGATACATTTTATTATGATCTAATATGGTTTTATCTATGATGGATAGAACATGCATATGTTCTTTTTGGATTTATAGTAATGCATGAGTGACTATCGATAATTTAGTAATCCATAAAATGAGTGTGATTCCTTAGTATTACTAGGAATGAAGCACAAAGGGTGGTTTTTTATAGATAAACCTCACATGGATGATAAAAATAGTCACTTTTTATTTGAATGAGAGATGGTTTTATGGCATGTGGATTATTAAAACATGATCATGGTGGTGTGATCGGATGATATGTGAGTATACACGCACTGGGTTGGTAACACCATGTGTTTTAATGAATTATAATAATTTTTTAATAAAATAAATTTCATTGGTAGCTTACAGTGCATGCTATACTAAAAAAGTTTGTCAATATGATTAATCAATATCATAACATTTAATGAATAACATAACATTTAATACTTTCAATATTTTTTATCAATATGAATAATTAATTATGATTTTTCCCCAATGGATATTTTTTTAGTAGTTGAGTATAAATTCAATAAATCCTCTAATAAAATGGGGTTATAGAACATGTGAGTGTACTGTGCTAATTACTTCTCCACATAACACATTGTTTTCTAATATTTTTTACAACACTTAAGAGAAATATTCATCAGATCTTTTAATATTCTATGAAATATACATTTAAATATTATTCATCTACAAAAGCTGATCTAAAGTTGAGTTCCCTAAAAAAACATATTAAACTATTCACCCTATATATTTCATTTTACATTGGAGTTGAGTATTTGTTTAATGTATATTTAGTTATCACTTGTATTATTCTTTAAAAGGGATTACTTTGATAATCTAGGTTACTTATTTTTACATGATTTTTACATGAATAACTATAATTGAGGTCGGCTTTATCCTAGACTTCCAAGTGATTAGATAATATATTTAAATCCTGATCCATGTTATGGATCATTTTATTTTTTTAAATAAATTTTCTTATTAATGGGTTACTATCATATAGACATGACAATGTTATATATTGGACCTAATCCTCATGTTTTTTTAATTCCACTAAATATCATTTGTTTTTATTACACAGTCAAAAATCTATGTTGATATAATATTATAATTTCTAATTCTATGTTTCAACATGTATCTACATATTTTGCCAATTATGGTTTTCAATAATGTGAAAATTTTTGATTTACTTAAAAATATTTTTTATTAAACTTCAATATTATTGAATTGATTTCACGAAATGACTTATTATATTTTTTTTACATAATGGATATAAGATGGATGTATGAATGTGAACAGATCTAAAAATATTTCGAAAATTAATTTGAGAGATTATTAGATTTTCCATTTGATAATGCTTAAGATAGTGGTCACATACACTGACCATGTTATAATTTTGTCTTAAGACCTTTATTAAGAAAAGAGGAAGTTATCTTCCATATAACAAAATATGTTTTAAAAAAAACTATTATCTGAGGCATCACAATGGTGGAAAAATGGAATATCCAAATGTTGATGAACTAATTGAGAAGGCAGGTTTGGAGGATTTGATATATGAATTGTTTATGTCTATTCATCACCATGAAATGGAAAGGATGAGAAACCAAGAAGAATTAGATACAGGAACACATGATGCGTCCAATAAAAATGATGATGTTGATAAAGTGAAAAAATTGAATGATACTATGATGACTCCAGTATATTGGCAATGTGGTAAATTGCGAAATCTATAGAATTTAATTCGATCATTTCATGCGAAAACCATGTATGGTATTTCTAATACTTACATCGATTAAATTATTACCATATTGATGTAATTACTTCATGATGATGTAGATATTACCTAAAATTACTATATGGCATGGAAATTAGTTGAGGAACAATTATTTTCAAAAAACAAAATTCATGTTTTCCCAAATGATTGCATATTATTGTAAGAGAATCCAATGAAAAAAATGATTGTATCAAATGTGGAACATCCCAATAGAAGACATAAGCAGACTAAAAACAATTCCATTTTATAGAGAATGTAATGTGATAATTACCATTGATCCCCATACTCCAAAATCATTTCATGTTTGATGAAATATCAATAAAAATGGGATGGCATGATACTAAGAGAAATAAGAATAATTAAGAGTTGGTTCACCCTATTGATGGATTTGCATGGCAGATTTGTGATGTGTGATATCCTGATTCTGTAGCTGACATGCGTAATTTGAGGTTGAGTTTTCATGGGTTGGTTTTAATATATTTGGGTAGTTTCTTTCTTCAAAGAACAAATGGCCACTTTCCATACACATTTATAACCTTCTCCCATGGATGTGTATGAAAAACCTTTCAATTTCACGATAATACTTATTTCGAGCACTTCTAATCCCGTAAAAGATATATATGTATACATGAAACCATTAAAAAAAGTATTGAAACTTATTTGGGATGTGGTTGTGTGCACAAATTATTCATGTTTGAAAGACATATTTCAGATTCATGCTGTTCTTTTGTAGACAATCAATGATTTTCTATCTTGTTCAATGATATCTGGATGGTGCATAGATGGAAAACTATCATGACCTATTTGTATAAAGAATATCTTATCCAAAAGTCTGAAATATCACTGTAGTTTTAATTTTATGGGACATCAATGATTCGTGGTAATGAACCATCCATTTAGAAACAATCCTTAGGGATTTAAAATTACAATGGAGAGAGATGATCCACCTTAGTGTATGTGTAGTCGTGATGTGCTTAATTAATTGAAATATTTTAGGTTTTCATTCCGGAAGTGTAAAATGAAATCTAGAAAGATAAAGAATGTTTCCATTTATTGTTGATAAAATTGAAAGAAGACGAGTAACTTCTTTGAGTTTCAGTATTGATCAACCAATTTGTTATGTCATTTCATAGACCTAATGATAATTTAAAAAAATTTATGTGTAATACTTCTTTCTAATCTTCAAAATGTCAAGGGAAAGAAAAAAGTTGATTTACGATATCGGTGTGACTTGGTGAATTAGGAAATTAGACAAGAATTTCATCCAGTGTGTACTAGTGAAAATAAATATAAAGTTCCATGTTCTTCTTATGTGATGATTCCTATAAACAAAATCACTTTCTGGAAGTACAAGTTACTACTAAATATTTTGATGGCAATTCAAACAATATATCAAAACGGGTCAATGGAAGATACTTGAATATGAAATCATTGATGAATCATGATTATCACGTCCTTATGCAAGATTTAATTCCAATATCAATTTGTTATAGTTTTTTCAATAATTATAGGGTGTCGTTTATTTAGTTTTACCATTTTTAAAGATCATGGTGCTTAGAATTTGTCTGCGTCTTTCGTGATAAATAAATTCGGCAGAGACACCATTAATTTGGTGTAACTGAGATATTATATTACCTCCTTCAATTTTCACATGCATGTTGCATATGGCATTCCATATTCTAACTAAAATACCTCTTGGAGGATATATTTCTTTCCATTGGATGTAGTGAACTGAATGAAATATGTAAACATTGAAATCATATGTCCAGATTAAGAAACATCGTGAAGGTTCAATCATGAATGGTTACATGGCTCAAAAATTTATGGATTTTTTCTCAATGTATTTGTTTGATCAAAGAATAAGAATGAAAATACCAATGATAAATAAAGAAGAAAAATATGAGAAAATTTAACTCAATTTTCCATCACTACCTCAAAAAGGAGGAATTCTCAAATTATAAACATCGACGACATTAATCCTTGAAGAGTGGGAGATCACACATTGCATATTGTTTTTCAACTATGATTTGTTTCATGAATACATAAATTATGTAAATTGAATAAGTATATCTTATCTCATCTCTTGTAATTTTACCTATCTGTTAAACTATTTATATTTTTATCTACATGGATTATAATGAAATGATAAATAGAATCATCATTCTTCATCTTTATGAAATAGAGAGACATTTCATTTCAATGAGTTTTCCTATTGGTTGAAATTGAAGGTGGAAATATAACTATAATAAATAAATAAAATCAATATTGATTTCAATTTAATATATTTTTATATATTAGTGATCGAGTTTTCCTACAAATATAGTTTCTGAGGAAATATGTGATTTTTATTTTTGTCCTAATACTATGGTTCATGAATGTAAATCAATTAGGATCAATTGGTATATATTTATTATCACTGAATGATCAAATAACATGAGAACAGAACATGATGGTGTTATGCTAACATCCACAATAGAATGTTATTCCATTGCATTAGATATTAGAAGTAATTTTTAACATGTAGTTTATTATGTAGTCGTTGATAATATAATAATATTGTATTATTACTCTCATGGTTGAGTCATGATTATGAAAAAAAGGTGGTTAGGTTTGATGAAGAGGCAGGGCACCTTTATTTATGATTTTGTATTTTGAGTTATTAACATGACTCGCACTCTTGCTATTGATGAAACATATGTATCAACATCAATGATGAGACATGTTTTTTAAGTCCATGATCATCTTAGAGATAAATTTGGTGACATTATTGATGTAATTACAAGAATTGTATTTGATTGTGGTAATGTTCGAATTGAAATCATCCCTACTACCATTGGAACCAATCCATTTATTAATTATGATTACTCGAGTAGATCAATTTTCAGAGTTGATTGTGAACAAGTAGTTGTTGTGGGAAATATATAGAATCATGCATCCATGTTCTCAATTTTTTTGGTTTTTCTCAACATGGGATGTTAAGGATGGTTATATTCAAATTAATTTAATATTGATTACAAATATGTTGTATCTGACATGAACTATAATCAAACCATCAAAACAAACACTTCTAACGTGGTGAAAATTTCAATGTTTTTTTGACCATGCATAAAATTAGTATAACTCTATGACCACCTATAAAATTTCAATTCTTTATTGACCATGGATACTTGACCCAAGAACTAATGAATCCCCTATCCTCTATCATATATATATTTCTAGGTTACACATTACTTATTCTTTTTTAATTACTTCTATATATGTTTCCAAATATAGGAATTGAAACATGTTGAAGAGATGCGATGAAAAAGGATGATCGAAAATAATTGTCGCATTGATGAGATAGGAGTTCCTCCACCAGTTCATGTTGTGGGTATTATATTTCAAATATATATATATATATATATATCTTTAAATAACACAAAATTTCTTGTGATTAATATTTTTAAACTATTTTGTGGGACCCACCACTATGGTGAGAGTTATTTGATGAGTAGCCTAGTAGTGGCCCCAGAAATCAGGCCAATGGTACAAGAGAGGATGGTATGAGAGATACACGAACTAGTTGTCATACCCAATTAGACTCGGCCCCTCCCACTAATATACCATCTATTCAAAATTCCTATCCCAGTGTGTCGTTAGGGATATACATGATATTTAAGCCTCCCATGTTTTCAAACCCTTGTTCATCTAAGCCACCTCATCCTTCTATACCATGTCTAATGATGATTCCCACTCCTCATCTGTATCATGCATTTTTCCAGTCATCCATACCCCCTACTTTTATTTCTACTTCCTTCTCTTAGAGATTCTATATTAGGTCTTCTTCAACTCTGGCTCCACAACAGTCTATGCATGTAGAGCATATAATGGAACCCAATCCAGTTGTAAAGGGTTATCCTCTAGTTTATTTGGATCTGATGCCACCCATTGATCATACTTCCACAGGTATATTAATAGAACCCTAAAAACATTTATACCATTATTTATTTTCATTACAACATGTATTGATATAATATTTTTTTTATTAATAGATTAATCTATTAATAAGAGGTGGGGGAGAGGAAGTACAGGCATACGTGTGGTGTGGAATCTCCACACATAGTTGATGGTGGAATACAATGAAGACCATCATATTATTGAAAAAAAGGGCATCAATGTCAGAGTTTTTGGTCAAAGATTGTAAAATACTCCGACATCATTCCCATCAGCCCACTCCCATGGAGAGAGTATCTAAACGAAGTCAAGGATATTTAATGTGAATAGATATGGGTAAAAAAATGTTTTATTTAATGTAATATATTATTTTTGAATTTATATTAGTAAATATTTTGGTGTCTGCTATGGTTTAATTTCCCCAATGGTGAGGGTGTACGGAAAAAATGTCTAAAAGAGTTTGGTGATATTTGGATAAACAATACACATGAGTTGTATATTGGATGGTGTGAAAGCGTTGGCACTGAGTTATAGGTGGTACATATCATGGTTTATTTTTCAATATAACATTATTTTAAAATGATTACTCATTAGACGACTATCAAGTATAATGTATTAATAAAATTTGAGGTATTCAAATTAAAATATTCATGTTTTAAATTATTAATATATTTTCATATATTGTTTTAATTAGTAATCATCTATAAAAAATAAAAAAACATTGAGGCTAATAAATTCCTCCACACATTCCAATGTACGATGATGGCAGATCATGAGAGGAAGCAGGTACGACAGTTGTTTATAATGCTCTTTTGATCTTTCACTTTCTATTGTTTCCTTCATAATTTATTCAATTTCAAAATATTTCTTATAAGTATTGTCACTAAATTTATTATTGGTAAAATAATTTTAATTATGATTTCCTCCATTAAATTTCAATTTAGAGGAAATAATGTATTATTTAAGGATGGGTGCTTCGTGGAAATATATTTTTCTCAAGTAGAAGGAAAAAAGATGGATGTGAGTTTATGGAACTGACACAGCAGCAGATTGTATGTTTTACATTGTTGATTTCAAATTTTAATATTTATTTTTTAACTTAATAATCTATTTATATTTGTAATAGGCTGATTTAGAGTCCCTTGATGTTCATGAACATAACAATTTAAGGCCAAATAATTAATTACATCAAGTGTTGGGAGATGAGAACACTGGAAGAGTACCCTGCCAACCTAGTAAGAGTATAGTACCAATTAGATTTTGGCCCTCCTCATGAACCATTTTTAGTGCCACTGAGTTGGAATAGGTTATGGAACAAGAAAATGTGGCTGAAAAAGAGAAATAAAGGTGAAATAACGATCTACTTGGGAAAAAACTAATTTTATGAAAATGAAGAATAATTTATGTCCATGACATGTACTAGAGTACAACATATCTTATGATGAATATATTGCATCAAATCAGTCAATATATAGTTCCCAAGGTGGAATTTCTAGTGGTGTTTGAGATGATGTCGTTCCTGGTGATGATGATGTCGAGGAAGAGGCCAAAGATGAGGATGATGTAGTGGACGAGGGAGAGGGGGTGGCCAAGAGAGTGGATGATTGAAAGGAGGAGGCTGAGGATGAGGGTGGGGATGAGGGAAAGGATGATGATGGGGACAGGTATGAGGACCAGGATGGGGCTGGTGATAACATTGATAACTGTTATGGTTATGAGGGAAAAATTTATCCATTAATTTTTTTACTGATATTAGAAACATTAGATGTTTGATGTTTTGTTGTAACTAAATACAAGTGGTATTTGGTAGGTCACATTATATTTATTTATTTATCCATAAATAAACAAAATTACTTGATATGGAGTTGTGGATTCAATAAATTCTCCTCTTACAAGGTAACAAAGATACTTCAAAATTCTCCATTTACAGGCACTCGAACTCTTGCTGATGAACTTGATTTTATCTGTTTTCATTATACCACTTCATATTCATATTTCTCCGATTCATTGTATAATGTTGATTTACATCAGTGGACACCATTTTTTGATCTATTCTTATTCACAGATCATGTTGTACTTGATACTTTGTGTTTTTTTATTCCATGCCAAAAATATTTTTATTTATTGAGGAATTATGAAACTTATTGATCTAGTTTGGTTTAATACGTACTGGTATAATTTTTTAGGATCCTAGAAGGGGTTTTTGAGGTCGGTTGATGTCATTTGGAGGGTCTATGAGTGAATTTGAGGGAATTCAATAATTCTATAGATTTATGAAATAATTTCTAGTACATAAAAATTTCATGTTTCCAAATATATCACCTAACTAGATCTAGTCATATCTACCATAACATTTTAGATTAAAATCATAACCTCATCGCTCAAAACACAACATTGGGAATCTCTTCAAACCCCCACAACTGATTTATTAATCATAAAATTTAACCCTTTTAACTACCACATTTCACACAAAGAAACTCATCCATCATTAATCTATATTTTCATCCTAAGACCTTATTCAACAATTATATTTTTTATATTCCACCATCATGTAGATCACATCACCAAAATACCTCAACCATCATTTTATCAATATATAGAAATATATAACATTTAACCTCAAAATATTTCTACCCCAATTAGTTAAGATTATGTGACCCATATTTTTTCTTTAATCAATGTTTTAAATTGGGATAAGGAAATCACATCCATATAGATAATCTCATATCTTACATCATGGTAAAATATTCCCAAATACTAGATGGTCACATCAAGATTCTTACACAACACTATTCCCTTAGAACTGAGTCCATTAACTTGAAAATAGATTCATATGTTTATAAATTACCTTATAAAATCTTTTGAATCTACCCATAGAGAAATGATATCATCACTATCAACCCACTATATGTCATTTGAGGTATTTAATATATCTAAATAATTAATAAACATTTACTATTCTTCATCACCATACTTCCACTATCAATATCCAAAAAGTCCCTATCCTCTTTTATCGAATGCAATATTTTGTGGTGGAATGTTAAGAGAGTTCCTAAATCCACAACCATTGAAAAAATGGGAAGCTGGGGGAGAGTGAATTTGATAGAAGTGAGGTGGAATCATACCCAAAAATTCAATATACACACCACTAAAATCTCCCTTAATCATGGAGGATTTATTGTAGAAATATGGATATGAAGATATATCCAAATGGACTTGCACTTTTCCCCATTTATTATTTTGTTGTATATCACCTATATATTGTGTATATGATTAATAATTTATGACATAGTGGTTCTAAATTATCTAGGGTTGACACATGTGTGTTTGGTTTGTTTCCATTATTAAATGGTTTATAAAAATATTTGGGAGATGATTTTTGAATTTAATAACTCTTCTATGATATTGATTTTATTATTTCAAAAGAAATTTTTTTATATAAAGAACAATTCATCATATAAAATGTTATTAAAATGTATATTTTAATTAAATAAAATAGCATGGATGGGGAGGGGTGTGTATGGGGGGAGGGGGATATGCAGGGGGAGGCAGCTGGATGTGAGGTGGGCAGTGGAGGGCTTTGCTGGTAGCGGTGGTTGTGCAGGTGGGGACGGGTGTGTAGGTGGGTGGGTGTGGAGGGTGCAGGTGGGGTAGTGGTGTGAAGGGTGGAGGGGTGTGTAGGTTGAAGCTGTTGGGGGTGAGGTGGAGACTGGGTCCATACAGGTGGGGAGGGGTGTAGGTGGGTGGGGGTTGTCATAAGTGGGAGGTGTGCTGGGGGTTGTGGAGGGGGAGGATGTGTAGGTGGAGGGGTGGGGGGCTTTGCAGGTGGGGATGGGTGGGGGTGCAGGTGGGAGTGAGTAGTAACTAAATTTTAACCATAAAATCTCAATCAAATTTATACGATTTTCACCTAGAAATATTCTAAATTTATTAACCTGGAATGAATCACCTATGATGACTAGGGGAATAACATACAACCACAATAATTATTTGGTTTTATCTATCAACCTTTCCTAAATCAATGTTGACTAAGTCTATTCTAATTCATGGGTCATAAAACTTATCATTTAAAGGTTTGATCCCCACAATTTGACAATACACACCAAATATCCTTTACCACCAACCCAATTAGACATCTTTCATCAACCATGAATTTTCTCCCATTGAATATTCTCATTTCATAATCATAGATTCATCCCAAACTCTATAATTGGGTCTATTCATTATGATATCTCATGATTCTTCTACCCCATAATATCAAAAGTTAGTCACCAAGGCCCCATACCACTTCCCACTACAAAACCACACTATCCCAAAGGAAGTCTTGTAATTCACATAACTTTATATTCCTCACCTGAGGGTAAGACATTCTCAAATTCACATTATTACACGGTTCCACCTATTTAATTGAGATTAAAAATTTTCTATAATCTTATTCGAATGAATTTCAATAAGACAAATCCAGGCTATTGGGAAACTAAAAATCATGAATCCTTGTCCAATCCTAATATATTTTACTAGTTCTGAATGCCCTAAATTATTTATGGACAAGCAGATAACATTGATCATTCCACTAACCTAACAAAGTGTAAATGAGTAATACTGACATGAACCACTGAATTATGTATAGTGTATTGAAATTGCATACTATAATTTCCTTCTAAATTCTGAATACAATTTTGTATTTTATGAATTCAGAATTGAATACACTATAATTAATACAAATTTTTGTACGTATACATAATTCTATCAAATGCATACATAATTATGTTTTCAATTCTATATGTGTAACGCCCCGTCCAAATAAGCCTAGAGTCAGTGTATTATTTTAACACATTAGCATAATATAAGGAAATCATGTCCCAAAAGACCGATCAGTTTTGATGTCTTGGAAATAGATTATATACATGAACATTACATTGCATTATAAAATGAATAATATCAACAACATTGTATTCATTGACCAAATTAATATCCCTTAGACTATCCATGCAGGTCAGTCATAATACACTTCATGGATATCCTTGGAAAATAAAACATAATAAAGTGGTTAGCTCAGATGCTCAATAATGGTAAGCAATTTAGCGGAAGATAACATAAGCAATATGCATGATAAATATTGGAAAACACATGCCATTACAAATAATAAACATGAACACATTATGGCAGAAATATGAGGTGTGTAAATAATGCCATAATAAAACATAGTCATGGGTATTCTACCAGTCGAATAACCACATGAAACATCAATATTATTTTCATATCGAGAGAATGTATAATGCCAGACATTCTGAAAAATTTTGTCAAGTCCTCATCCAAGACATCTAAAAATGATTAAGGCCTTGGCCAGAACCATATATCCAATTTTGAAAGGCCTCATCCAATTCCACATCTAATTGTCTCATTATACCTATCGATGCATCGAGGAGCTATATAGGGCTCCACCCATCACATACTATGTCGAATACATTCCTCATATAAAATGGTTAAAATATAACATAAACATTCATTTTAAAACTAGCATACAAAATGTCAATACATTATCCATAAACCATGAATGGTATAAAAATAACATATCCATCGTCTAATATATCACAAAACATTCAATACAATATGGAAGATTTTTTTCATAATAAATAAACTTCAAACACGGTTAAAATCTGTCAAAGGATGTTGACATAGATGAATATGATTTGTAAAACTATTTTAGAGATTTATAACTATTTCATGAAAACATTTAAATGACACATAGCTTAAGAAAGAATACATTTAAATACATTTTTTAATCAAAGTATACCATACCACATTGAATCATTTGAAAATAATTAACATATTAAAACATTCATGTCCATATAAATTAATCATTAAAATCATTTTGAACACATGTACATTAATGAGAAATGTTTAGAAGAATAAATAATTAAAAAATTCGAAATGAAGTTTTAATATATCATTGCCATAACAAGAAACCCTTTGAAAACACTTTTATGAACTATGGAAATGGATAATAAATATGTTCTAGTAAAAACATACTCATAATCAATCTCTAATAATAATGAGATTGAGGAATTAACCCTTACACTGCTCTTTCGATTGCTCGAGGGTATGATTAACCACATGTATAATGACCATAGTATGTTAATAAATTATACCATGACATGTTCATATTTATTATATCATACATGGTTCATTTATGGCTTTAATCTACCCATTTAATAAGGATTTCAAAGTTAAATTAACATTTTGGGTAATAACTGCTTTCTTTACCGTACATATTTTAACTTCTAATTCTCGATCATATAATTTATATCATGATTTAAATATGTCCATAATATAAAACAGGATTTATATATCAAAAATATTTTGAATATAAATATTTAAAATAGATAGATATATGAAATGGAAGGCACCGTTTAAGGAGATGGAAGGTCGTATATACACATAAAAGTTGATTCCATTTTTAAATTATATTGAACGATGTCATATATTACATACTTATTAATAATATATATTTTTATAATCATCATTGAATGGAAATAGTGGGAATGAATCTCATATTGTCGTGGAGACGGTAATCCGTACGTATGCACGAGTGAAAATATCAATATATTAATGGTGAAAGAATATGTAATTGGATGGTATATCTTATATAAATAATCATTAACATTTTATATTTTTGATTTACATCATTTATACTCATTATTATACCAATAAAAAATAATGAAGTGTTTGAAAATCAAACTACACCACAACGTGGAGATGGTAAGCTGTACGTACACACATATGGTGACATTTTCATTCATATGATGAATAAAACAATGAATATGGTTGTACAATTTTTATAATAGCATCACAGTATATCTAAGATAATGGTGTTATTATTTTAGAATGGAAAAAACAAAGAAATAGTAAGTGGATGAAGAAAAGAACTTGAAAGTGGTGATAAAATATTTACAACTTCATTGGGTTCATAATTTTTATTTGATCAAAATGACTCCTTAGTTAGGCTTTCTGATCAATATGATTTATCTAGTATTATGTAAGGATAGTTTAGAAGGTATTTTTTCAGGGTCTGGTAGAACCAAAAGGCTTTGGAGGTGTGAAATATTTAGAAGGGGAAGTTCAATTTTATAAGGGGTGAGGGTCACATTAGGAATAGATTTAAATAATAATTTAATATACAGTCATATTAAATTTATAATGGATCCAAATGAATTTAATTTATGAATTAGGTGGTTGTGGGTTGATATCTGTTCAAACCAATCACTTTTATACAAGTTTTGGTTACAATTGTAACCTTATCATTTAGATTTTACTCTTAGTTAAATAGTTTAACTTTTACTGTGTCTTCATGTATTCTTACCCTATATGGTTAATTAACATACTCTAAACATCAAAGAGAAAATCATGATGTTCATTAATGACATATATAAAATTATTTAAAACCTTTTATGGACCTGATGTTATTTTCAATATTAAATCAACCAATAATATAGTCTTTTTTTTAAAACATATTTATGTCAATTTTGACACTATTTAATATTTTTTTTTTAAAGTCATCACAACTTGATTAAATCAAAACAAATAAATTAAATAAATAATAACATCTCAAGTGTGCCTATAAAATTCAGGGATGGCATCAAAACATTCAAATTATATTTATTTTAATATTTTCAATATCATTTATTTAATTATTCTATTAATAAGGAAAATACTACAACATTTTTGTGTCATTTTAAAATATATATATTTTAAGTCTAATATTATAAATTAAATATCTCCATGTATTAAATCCTTTTATCTTTAAAATTTATATTTATAGTTGAAGAGATAAATTATATTACCCCATATAAAAATGCTTTACTAAAAAATACATGTTTTGGTTATTTTTGTCTTTACATTAGATTAATTAATATAAAATGTCATTATCACTCCCATGTCGCTCCATGGGGGCCTAAAATCGACTCATGGATTCCCATGGTCGGACATTAATCATCCAATAAGGATAGGATATGTGTTAGGGTAATTTAATAATTTTTATATATTATTTCATTACCCATATTTACCGGATTTACACTTTAACCATGGTAAATAAAATATTTACCGAAGTAATTATTCATAATGCCTTAAAATAAATGTTATCAATATACGATATTTGGACCAGCTTATTAAAAATATGGAATCTATTTTTATCAAATTCAAAACAAAGATGTGGCAGAAATTAATTTAATTTTATTTTCCGTTGTCAAAAAAGCTTGTTTTTATGAAATAATAACGATCAAAAGATTGACCCTTCTTTATGTCCAATTAAAATGTGAAATTACTTCAAATGACATATATTATATTATAATATAAAAATATAATATAATGATACATAAAACCCATTCAAATGTATAATATAACACTATAAATTATTTCGATTAAAAAAGTTTTTTTTAAATAAAATTTAGTATTTTTTACTATTCAACAAAATATGAATGTTAATAGAAATGTACCAATAAATTTATCCAAACTATAATTTTATGTATATATTATAAATATGAATTTAATTTCACTAAATTGAATATATAAATGTTTAAAATATCAAATTTAAAAAAGTTTTTCCATTAAAAGGAATAAAACTGCATTTTTTTTAAAATACAACTTTTATATAAAAAATTGTATTTTTCTTATATTATGTATAAGAAACAAAAAATATGAATTTTAATATTGAATAGGATATTTAAAATAATCAATGTGGTTAATAATATTTATAACCAATATTTTGAATGGCTAGTTTGGTAAATCGTGGCGCGCTCGAACTCGGTGTTGCGTGTAGCGCATGTTATTGAAATATATTGAAAAGATAACATAATATTAAATCTTGGGGTGTTAAATTCTCCTCTCCTTCAAAAAAATTCATCCTAAAAATTTTAAATTGATTTTTTAAAATAATAAGTTAAAATAAAAAATACCTTTTTGGAAAATCCACATTGTAAATTGGGTTATTAAAATTTAGTCTTAATAAGATTAAAAGGGAAATGAATACTCCACCACCAAATTATTGTCAAAATTTCGAGAAAATTGGTGAAAATTAGAGACTAATAATTTGATAAAAACATAAATATTTATAGGAAGTGATTGGGGTTATCAATCACAAACAAGTGTAAAATTCAGGGACTCAAAGCCATCAATCTGGGATGGTTTAAAATATCACTTGTTCAACAAAACATAAGGTATTAGTTTAACAGAATTTGGGTTTTAAGATAACATACATAATGGTTATGAATTAATTTATTCATAGAATAAGAGGAAAAAATATAAACTTGAAAAGTAGAGTTTCAACCTTCAACTAATTTCTAGCACAAACTCATCTTTAACTCCAAAAGATAATATAATTCAAAAATATTCTATTTATCTTAATCTTATAGGGATCCAAAAATAATTAATTTATAATTATTTTCTGAGAATATTTAAAAAAATACATTATACAAACTCGGACATCATGTATGGTAGTATTAGGTGATCCACCCTTGTCGTCCTTCGGTTGCGGGTTCAAGTCTCACAGCCTTTACGGTCACGAAGGGATGTCGCCAAATCTCCATGTTGTCTTTTTTTATGAAAATCCAAAAATAATCTCAAGAAATGATTTAACCTTAACAATAGTATCCAATGTCAAACATAATTGATTCCATCCTTAAGAATTATCCAAAATACTTCTGTCCAAACTCACAGTCCAAAATTTATAAGGAAGGTAAACACAATGAAGATCCTTTTTACGATGTAAAAATATGAAAATAAATTTATCAATGATTCTTTTAAAATATCGTAGCACCCTAAATTACCATTAAACCTTATTGATTAAATTAATCATCCCGTGTTATGTATATATTACTAGATATACTCCTTCTTTCCAAAAATGTTGTAAACTATAACAATAATGGAATATACAAATCCATTATCAGTTTCAAGGTAGTCAAGAAAATCCTAGAACATTTATCCAAATCAATCATATATTATTCCAAAATCACTACCACAGTATCATAACCATATTATGTTTTATCTTTCTCTCAAAAATTAATTTTACAAAAAAGATTTATCGTTCTATAGTGTCACTTTTCTTGGTGCCAAACAATCTCAAGTCATTAATGAAATAGTATTGTAATGCAATCCTTTTAAACTCTATAATTTTATAACATGTACATCATTAATATGATACTCAAATAACATAATAATTTAATAACCACATATAAAATATAATCATTTCCCTTAATCATTTGTAGTATCATAACATGATTATTATCCAATAGCAGTATTGAGGGTATCCCTTAATGATTTGGACATTTCATTGCATAGTGCCCCAACTCCTTTAAAATGAAGCCTTGTACATTTAGAACTTTTTTTATCCTTGCAATCACGCTCATGGTGTCTTTTTTCTCCAAAATTATATCAAAATCTCATTCCCTTAATGCATTTACCCTGAATATTCTTTTCGAAATTATCAGATATAGGGGAAATCCTTTTTTATCCTCTTTTATTTATCCATCATTCTCTATATCATCCTTTTCTTATCTTGTTTTCCTTTAAACCCATATGACATAGAGAATTCATCACTTATCTTATTAAACCATGATACTATTTCATTATATGATGAGAATATTTAGGGAACTATTTCCCTTCTAAATGATGGATTAAGTCATTGAAGGATATGATCCTTCTTACGCTTTGGATCATGCATATTGATATATTTCTCATTCCTTCTGATTGGCGCTATTTCTAAATGATGAAACACACTAGGTTAGAAAATATAATTCTGTATAATCCAAAAACTGTAAAAATTATCAACATTAATTGAATATTTTCACACATGTAGTCTCATAATCATGAAAATGGGTTTTTTCTAGAATATTTACTCATATATTCATCATAATGGTTTGTAAATAAATTTTTAATTATCCTATGCATATCTCCCAAGAGTTTCATATCTAGGAGTGCATCAAGGCCTATTTTAATGCACCATGATACCCTAGGACATGCCCAAAACTCCTTGTTAGAGTTATCACTCCTTGGATAAATATATGTCAGAGCAGCCTCTACCCGCTCGTATCTTGACATGGATGTATTACATAGAAAACCCACATAATATCTAAATTAATAAAATTTTTGGATGTTATTCTATACTAATCATCGTAGTATATCTTAGGTTAATTTTTCATAATCATATTTTATCTAAATCTAGTTTCCATGGTTATTGCTAAAATTCCACCGATACCAACTGTAACGCCCCGACCCCAGAAACCCAATGTTAGTGCATTATTTTAACACAATGACATTGTACTTTGGAAATCATTTTTGGAAAGACCGATTAGTCTAACGGTCATGGAAATAGATTACATATATGAATGTTAAATTACATTATAAATTGATAAAAAACAATATTGCCTCCATTGACCACATTCAGATCCCATAGACTATCCCTACAGGCCAGTAATAATACACTTCTTTGAAATCATTTGAAAATAAAATATAATAAAGGGCTGAGACCAGATTCTCAGTAAGGGTAAAATATTTAGCGGAAGATAACATAAACAATATGAAATGTTAATAATGGAAAACTCATGCCTGTATAAAAAAGCATGAAAACATTATGAAGAAACATGAGTTGAGTAAATAATTCCATAAAAAACATAGTCAAGTGTATTATAATAGTCAAATAACAACATGAAACATAAATATTTTTTTCATAATGAGGGAATGTATAATGCCGGACATTCTAAAACATTTTTCAAGGCCTCGACCAAGACATATAAATATGATTAACGCTTCGATCGAATGCATATATCACATTGGGAAAGGCCTCAGCCAATTCCACATCAAATTGTCCAATGAGACCTGCTGACGCATCGAGGAGCTATAGCGGTCTCCACCTGTCATTTACAATGTCCAATACATTCATCATATGAAAATGTTGAAACATAACATAAAATAATTTTATAAAAACTAGAATACAAAATTTCAATACATTTTCCATAAACCATGAATTATATAAAAATAACGCATCCATAGTCAAACATATAACAAAGACTTCAATCTAATATGGAACATTTGTATCATAAGAAATCAACATCAAAAAATTTTAAACTCCATCATAGGATGGTTAAAAAGATGAAAATTATTTTTAAAACTCATTGAGAGAAATATCCTTTTTCCATGAAAACATTTAAAAGTCACACAATTTTTGAAAGGAGTACATTTAATGAAATTTTTTAATCAAATTATAAAATAAAACATAGAATCATTTGAAAGGAATGACTATTTTAAAACATTCACGTCCATGTAAATAAATCCTATAAACCATTTTGAACACATGGACATTAATGAGAAAGGTTTAGATGAATAAATCCTTAAAACATTTAAAATAATTTCATGATAAAAGAGTCCCTTAAAAAGAATCCCTTTGAAATATATTTTATGAAGCATGGACATGGATAATAAATATGTCCCAGTAAAAAAATACCCATAAACAATCTCGAATTGTAATGAAATTGAGGAATTATCCCTTACCTTGCACTTTCCTTTGGTCGAGTGTACGTTTATCCTCTTGTATAATGACCATAGTATGTTATTAAATTATACCAGAACCATATTAATATTTATTAGTCCATACATGATTCATTTATGACTTTATAATACCCATTTAATAATTATTTCAATGTTAAATTAACATTTTGGGTAATAATATCTTCCTTTACCGTATGTGTTTTAACATATTATTCTTGATCAAATCAATTACATCATGATTTAATACTACCGAAATAGAATACATGATTTATATATCAAATATATTTAGTATATAAATATTTATTGTATATAGGCATATGAATTGGAAGGCACCGTTATTGAGACGGTAGGGCGTACGTACACAAAATCGGTGTTTCCATCTTCGTATCGTATTGAACAAAAGTAAGTGAAAAAGATATATGTAATTATGTAAATATATATATATATATAGTAAAATTAATATATCATATATTACATGCTTATTAATAATATATATATTTATAATCGTCGTTGAATGGCGAACCTAGGAATGAATCTCATCGCGATGTGGAGACGGTAATTCGTACATATGCACGAGTAAAAAAATAATTATATTGATTGTGAAACATATGTAATTGGATGTTATATCATATATAAATAATAACTATCATGTTATATTTATTATTTACATCAGTTATAGTCATTATTTTACCCATCCAAAATAATTAAGTGTTTGAATAATAGACTACACCACAACGTGGAGACGGTATGTTGTATGTACGCACGTATGGTGACATTTTCATTCATATGATTGATAGAATAATGCATAGGGTTGTAAAATTATTATAATAACATCAAAGTATATAGAATATACTATATTTATTATTTTATAATGGAAACAGCAATGAAAGAGAATGTGAAAGAAGAAAATAACTTGGAAGAGGTGATGAAATATTTATCTCTTTTTCGGGTACTTCCTTTTGATTTTATCAAAAGGGCTCACTAGGTTGGCTTTTTGATTAATTAATATCCTTTAGGTTGAAGGGAGGATAGTTGAGAAGGTATTTGGTTAGGGTTTGTGTAAACCAAAAGGCTCTGGATGTGCGAAATTAAGAGAAGGGGGGTTCCCTTTTATAAGGGGGGTGAGGGTCACTTTAGGAAACGATTAAAATATTAATTTATTATACAATAATATTCAGTTTATAATGGCTCAAAATGAATTTATTTCAACACTTAGGTGGTTATGCGTCGAAATAATCTCTACTAATAGGGTTTAGAAATGTTCGGGTTACCATTTTAACCTTATCTTTTAGATTAAACTCTTAGTTAAATAGTTTTTCTTTTACCATGTCTTCTTGTATTCTTACACTATATGGTTAAAAAACATACAATTAACATATAAGATAACCAAAAGAGGTTAATAAATGACATATATAATATTATTTAATCCCTTTTACTAAACATAATATTTTTTTGGAATGTTATATAAACCAATAATATAGTATTTGTTTTAAAATGAAATTTATGTCAATTTTGACAATATTTAGTATTTAGTATTTTTGAAAGTCATAATAACTTGATTAATTCGATCCCAATACATTGAATCAATAATAACATGTCATATTCACCTAAACAAATTGACTTCATCAAAACATTGTAATTATATTTATTTTAATATTTAAAATATCATTAATTTGATTCTTTTATTAATAAGGTAAATAATACATCATTATTTTATGATAAATAAATATATTTATTTTATGTCAAAAAATTATAAATAAAATATCATCATGTTGGAATTATTTTTATATATCATGTAAATATTTAATGTTGAATAGATAAAATATATAACCCCTTATAATATTTGTTTACTAAAAGATACATGCTATGGTAATTTTTGCATTTACATTATTTTAATTAATATAAAATGTCATTATAACATACATGTGGCTCCATGGGGTCCTAAAATATACCCATGGATACCCATGGTCGGAAATGTATCATCCAATATGGTTAGGTCGCGTGTTAGGGTAATTTAATATTATTTTAATATTATTTCATTACCCATATTTACCGGATTTACCCTTTAACCATGGTAAATAAAATATTTACCTATATAAATATTCATAATGTATAAAAATAAAACATAAAAATTTACACAAATTGGAAATCCTGATTCAAAATAGGGAATCCATTTTTCTAATTTTGAAACATAGATGTGGCAGAATTTAATTTTAAATAAAATCTCATTGTAAAAAAAAGCATGTTTCTTTATAAATAATAACAATCAAAATATTGACACCTGTTTATGTCCAATTTAATTGTGAAATTACATACAATGACCTAAATTATATTAAATGATAAAAATATAATCTAATTTTACTTAGAAACCATTAAAATTTATATTTTAAACGTATAAATTTTTTCTATTAAAATTTTTTTTATTAATATTTAGTATTTTTTCACTATTCCTCAAAATATGAATGCTATCAGAAAAGTAAAAAAAATTATCCAAAATATGTTTTCATCTACCTCTCATAAATTTCAATTTAATTTCCCTAAATTTAATATATAAAAGTGTTAAATATTTGATTTAAAAAGTTTTGACCATTAAAATGCGTAAAACTATATTTTTTGAAATATTCATATTTTATATTAAAAATTGTATTTTTATAATATATTATCTAACAAAGAAAAAAGATGAATGTGAAAATTTTATAGTATATATAAAATTTAGAATGTGTTTAATACAATTCATAAACACTTTTTTAAATGGCCAGTTTGGTAAGTCGTGGTGTGGTCGAACTCGGTGTTGGGTATAGCGCAAGTTATTGAAATACTTTGAAGAGATAACATACTATGAAATATTGGGGTGTTACAATATGTATTTTATTCATAGTTAAAAATAAAATTATTTATGTTTTCAATTCGGAATTCAATTCCGAATTCATTATTACATAGGGTAATTGACTTCTGAATTCTGAATTAAATTTTGAATTTAATTCAGTGTTATACTTGTAGGTAATTGCTAGATGAATTCTGTAAGTGTATACTTGTAGGTAATTTCAGAGGGGAGAGGAAGGCAACTTCATACTACTGGAATTGTACGAAGGCTATAATAATTTTTTACAACCGTCAATATATGCGTGAAAACCTACTCTATACAAATTGTTTAGAAACCACTCGTATAGACATATGAACTCAATATTTAACAACGGTTTACTAAAACTACTTGTAATGGTATAATCCAACAGTTTTTAAATTGTTGGAGTATAAATTTTAGTTCAAATTTTACAAAATATTTAAACAATTGGTAAAAATATATTCTAATTGTTCTTCTTAACCATTTGTATATTGTCCATTCCAAATCCATATACCAACGGTTATTCATTAACCGTTGGTATATGTCTATACATGTTCCTTAGCATCCAACGATTTAGGTAGTCGTTTTCATATGTTATAACAATGGTTTAAAACTGTCTGTATAGAATATATTGCTAGTAGTGGTTGAATAAGAATATGTTGAGAATATATAAGTAATTCTCCCACTATATAGTTTAATCCACATTTCAAATATAAGTGGTCGTAAAAAATTACTATTAATGGTTGATGATGTAGAAAAAATATCTATCAAAAATTAATTTCTAGCTTCATGGATTAATTAAATAAGAATGGGGGTATATACATAATAGGTTATACCCTAATCAAATAACACATATGAATACCTATGTTGATTCCATTAAAATAATGATTTGAATCATCCTCTTAGATCCCCACCTGCAACGGTTATAGAGAGATCCCAGCTTACTCCATCCCATCATTAAATATCCTCTTCAAAATACTTCTTAAAAATTTAATTGAAACTTATGTCAGGATTATTTATCATCAATAACAATACCAGGAAAATAACATCATTAATATACAATAAACTTTCAAACCCTAAAATTAGATTTCAATTCAACATAAATCATTCATGGTTCAATCTATATTTTTTATGCTGGTTTATCACATACCACATGACATAATTTTTTAAAGTAATAAATATTTTTAAAAGGATTGAATAGATATTGTAATTTTCTTAATCATATCCCCCTATTAGTGTCTATCTATGTTTAGTTTCTTATACCCAATTATCATGAACAATGACAGGATTTATATCATATTCAACTATACCTATATGGGTGTTTTCTCCAAAAGTGTTTGTGTCACAAACGTATCCAATTTCTAGTATCCTAAAAGTGGTGTAATTATTAAGAAACCTCATAATATATACTCTATAAAACTTCTACTATTTTTTCATATATATAATGGTATTTCATAGGTTTTAACTGGATTTCTATCAACCTAATTAAAAAACATAACATATCAAATATTACTTCAATTCACTATAATGTTTATCTAAACCATTGAATTTATGATAATTTTTAAACATACTAACCCATTATGTTAAGTAACACCCATATATTATCCATAATTAATGACATCTAACCATTAATGTTTTCAAAACTCTTAATTGATACCAACTATGATTCCCTTGAGTAACCTTCCCATAATTAAAGAACATATAGAAACTATTTCTTTATATATATTCACATAAATATTTTGTTTTATGGATAGGAATAGTTATGAACCAATATTGATGACTAAATTATATGTATCTATTCACTGATGGAAATTTTTACAAATATATTAGTAAATACATAATCTATAATAAGACTTTATCATCTCATAAAAATTATCCCCGCGTGTTATTTCCTGATAAACATAACTTGTGTAATATACATTATCTTAAATAGAGGAAATGGAAGGAAGTAAATGATATTAATGTAATCCCATATAAATAATCATAAGAGTCTATCGAAATCTGTGGATTCCATAATAGTATAAATAATAAATGAATAAAAATGACCAGTTTTAAAATTATAGAATGCATAATGTGAAAAATCATAATGTCACTATCACATAGTATATAAAGTGAATATTTAACAGACCGTCAGGGTTAAATTCCATGAAATCATTAATAATTGGCTTGCGTATACAAAATACCCCATTTAGTTTTTCTCGTGACCCTTCCGGGGGTATCAAGTGAATATTTCAAGCCAATTATATCACTAATTATGTCCAATGAATTAAATATATAATGGAATGGATAAAAATTTAAATACATAGAAAATATTCAATAGTAATCAGTTAACACTCATATTAAAATGAAAATTACACTGATTGTTGACATTTCTCTATCAATAAATTTAATATCTCTTAATGTAATAATCAATAAATATAAATCCATATAATTTAATGCAAAAAAGGTTAATTAAATTATTTTCCAAATAAATAATGAAATTATATGATCATAAAATACCCATATAAATAATATTTTATGTTAAACAACTAATATGTTAGTGTTCCATAAGAAACCTCATAAATAATCATGCCTCTAATGTCATTAGTTTTATATATTCAAATTAAATATAAAAATTTTATTACAATATCCCCATTTAATTTATTTATATTTAAATCAAGTTTAATATCAAAAAATTTCAATTTTTTGAATACATTGGAATAAACACATATCAATAGAATTATAAAAAGGTAATAATGAGATGTAAATTCGTGGTATAAGAAAATAAACTAGTAATGATCCAAAAAAAATAGTCAATTATGGTGAATTAAAATCTAATAAAATGGTAGTGAAAAGGCATTTATATATAATCATATAGTAAAATATTTCCACATTGAAGATTAGGGTTTAGGAATAATCAATATATCCTGAATAAATGAAATTGAGTTTCGGAAAGGCCCTTCAAACATCTTATTTTGATGGAAGAATAATTTTCAAAATATATTATAAAAATTAAATCTAAATTAAAAAGGGAAATAAATCACTGTAAAATCATAGGGAATAACAAAGAAAACTTATGAAAATATAGTTTAAAAATAATAATCCTTACTTAATGAATTAAAATTGATTTAAGAAAACCCTTACATTGATGTTATATTTGGAATTGAATCCCCATTAATAGTTAAACATGGGATGGAATAATATACCCTATATATATATAGATATTATTTGATTATAAATAAATCCATTTTCAATAAATAACCCAAAAAATGGTCACAAGTGTTTAATATGTATCTTATCTTAATAAGGAAATATTGATTTAAAAAAATAAAAAATTATTATCTTTTTAATCAAATTTCATTTAAAAAATGAACATGATATGAATATTTAATCCCCATGAATTAAAAAATATTTTTTAAATAAAATATTTGTTTTATAATTAAAATATATAAAATTTATCATGGTATAGAAAATGAAATATTTTCATTGTAATTATATTTTGGATAAATAACCCATTACATAAACTATTGAAAAACATTAAAGAACTAGAATATCCTATACAATGAAGATAATATTAATAACGAAATATTTTAGAAAATAATTCACAACTTTAAATTTTTATAATTATAATTTTAATTATTCATTAAATTAATATCTATTAGTTATTGTCTATTTTTAATATCAAGTGTGAGTATTCTTTATAGTTTATAACTACATTCATAGTATCAGTTTCTATGTTAATTATTATCCAAAATATTACCATTCACTGATCATAAAGTTATTTAATTTTTTATGTATTATTTGTTTTAATTCATTGATGACATTATATGGGATATTGGGTAGAAATTCAAAATATGAAACTGAAAATGAGGATATTTCCTTGATTTTTTATGAACTGACATGAGTATCTCATCTAATATGTTTATAATTGATTTTACATGAAAAAAATGAAATAATTAATCACTTACATGAATAATATATTATTAATAAACAATTCATCATATTCATCCATGAAATAATTTTATTAATTTTTTTACGAAGGAGGTTAGATTGAACCAATCATGAATATTACATAATTAATAAATGAGTATGACTATGAGAGTTGTTTCTTTATTAATAATATAATGATCACTGAAGCTTTATGTTATTATTTAAATATATATATGTTTTTTATTTAAATTTTAGTATATTATAATAAATAATATTTAAACTAGTTGAAGAAATAGATATATTACTTCTTGGAGGCAGTCATCCAACAAAAATCACAAGTGGCATTTTTAGTTTTCTTAATGGGTTCGGGTGAATGAAGTCAGAATGTAATTTTTTCTCTTAATAATCATAATTATATTTTATATGTCACTTTTATTAATATAATACATCCTTTTATCTATATAATTGAGGTAGTGGTGAAAAATATATGACATCGCTTTCTATAGATGGTGGTCTGGACAAATGGACAGATATTGTTTTTCTTTTTCCTAATAGATTAATCAAATAGTGGTTAGTGGTTATTCAAATAATATGAAAACAATATGTATACTATATAAAATAAATTATTCATAAAATAATTGGATAATATTATATAATGGGAAGGGTTAAAAATAATTTTGGTTAGAAAAAAAGATAGTACTTATGTTGTGAACATTGAGATTCCCTTGGAGGATTATACAAAAATATTGGATATAGCCCAAACTAATGTGTCCAAAAGATATAATAAATTAAATTTTATTCTAGGGTAACTAAATTGGTAAGAGTTGAAAGGGGAAGACAAATTTATAGTGGACATTATGGGGTGGTGAGAGGACCCTTTTATAAGTGTTGAGAATAACATTTGTATAATTATTTTTAACTTATAATAAAGATAGAACCTGTTTCACTTATAAATAGAACTGAAAAATACAAAATAATTGAAATTCAATATTATTTGGTCAAATAAAACCAGAAAAAAAGTGATTCAAAACATGTTTTAACATATTATTCATTTCACCGATTTAGTTAACTCTTTCTAACTATTGGTATTTTAACTAAATAATATTATTTTACCTTAATAGTTTATTTTTATGTGTAAAAATAAAAAGGACATTATTTAATTATTTTTACCCACTGATTTGAATTATAAAATTTATTTTACATAATATTTTTTTATAATATGTATCTAATTTATCATTAGCACATCTATCTTGTTAAAACTTATTTTTTGAAGATGTGTATTTTTATGAATTCTTTATAAGATAAAATTATCAATGTATTTGATTCTCAAGAGATATGTTGATTTATTATAAATTCAATAAAATTTATATTACTTTTATATAATTACAAAAAATCATTTTAAAAGATAATATTTATTTTAAAGAAAAGACCCAAATCATTTTATTTTATTATAAAAATATAAATTATGTTCATAAAATATAATAAAAAGTATATAAAAATTTATAATGAAATATTGAAATTTATTGTTATATATAAATGAAATATATTATTTTCTTGATGAATATTGGATTATTTTTTAATATTTACCACCTTCTTGATATAGTCATAAATGTTATGGTTTTAGAAAAATTTATATTTCCATTATTTATTGAAAATCAATTATTTCAGAAAAATCAAAAAAAATCATAATAAGATAATTATAAAAATAAAATATTAATAAATAATATTATTTTTACCTATTTCAAAATTTAAACGTTCATATTTTTGAATGTAAATGAATAAATATAAATAAATCTACATTTATTTGAAAGATAATCTTTTTGAACATTAAATGTTCTTAATAGTTTTATATAAATGTTTCAAAATTAAATAATGAAATATTATATATTATCAGAATATTAATTAAAAATTATTTATTTAATTTATTTAAAAGATTAATTGAGAAAGGAAAATATTTTTATGATATTTTTTATTTATCCTATAAATTTAGGTATTTTTAAATCATTGGTGACTTTTTATTTACATGAGGTTTTAATATTCTTATAATATTCTGTAATATGTTTTTCTTAAGATTTCATTGTTTATTTTAGTTATTTTTTTTACAAATAAAGTTAACATTTATTTATGGAAAGTACATAGTGAAATGTAGGGTCGTTACACTAATTAATAAATGAGGATTAATTTTGTCATCATATATTAATTAATAGATAAATGAATTTCTTATTTTTTGAGAGAAATAAAATACCTCGGATACTTATACTGTTGAAATGGGGGGCTCATTACCATTGAAAATAGAGCATTGTATATTGACATTCTAATTAAAATAGAACGATACATTTTTATAGAGCTCATGTACTTATTTCTCAAAAATAGATTTTATTCTCTCATCATCAAATATCCATTTCCATAATTATCTTCTCCTTGTTATTCTTGGACAAAGAGTCATAAAAGATTTCCAACAAAAATCAATACATATAGTATTCACAAACATTTTATGTTCATCTTCTATATGATTGATTATCCAAAATCTCAATCACAATATCATTTAGATTTTACCATACCTATTAATGATTGACAGCTAGAGAATGTTTGGCATATGGGTTTTTCTCTAGGTATATGAGATAATAATCTTTGAGGGTTCATAATAAAAACAATTTTAACTAATGGAATGTTCCTCTTTAAAATTACAAATAAAAAATACACCTTTCCACTCTAGTAACATGAAACATCATATTATTAAATAAAAATTAAAACCAAATAATGGATAAATGAATAACATTTTTTGAAACAATGGATATATAATCTCATATGGATAAATATGTTATCTTCAGAATAAAATAACATTTAATAAATAATTAACATTGAATAAAATTTAAATCATAATAAAATAATATAATGAAAAATAATTATATTTCCTTATTAATAAAATAAAACCAATATACAGGAATGTACATTGTAACAATCCCTTCTAATTTATTTTCAATAAAAATTAATTATAGAGATATTTCATATCTTTTAATGTTAACCCTTATTAAACAAAAACATTGATCCAAGATTTTGGATCTCAAATATATTATTGGTTATTTTTAAATGTTTATAAGAGGAGTATTATCACATTAGATAATTCTATAATAAAAATTGAATCCAAAATCTATTAATGTTTTTAAACTAAAAAGTATCACACAATTACTAATGGGTATAATATAGTCATCTTTAGTAGTTGATAATGAAACTTAGTACTTATTCTTAGTAGATAATGAAAAAAATATTTACTTCAAATGTAGATGTTTTAGGATGAAATATTCCAAACTAACATCAAAATATAAAATTTATATTTATAATATGTAACTACATTAAAGTGGGATATTTTTATAAAAATAAAAGAGATTGAAATAGTTATTTTAAAATTAATTAATGTTTTTTTATAATTAAATGCGAGTATTATTGTTTTTATAAAATCGTTCACATTAAAATAAATAAATTATAACTTCTTCCCTAATATCATTTTGATATATGATTATTTTAATAATTCCTCTATATAACTAATTTTTAATCATCATTCCAACTTCATATGAATCATGTTTAATTTTGGAACACATTAGAGATTTAAATACCTAACTATTATAAACTCAAAAATAATTAAAAAAACATGAATATAATTTAATTGATTTAATAAATTTACCAATAATGTGAAAAAATAAGAAAACTAAGGAAAAAGTTTATTTCACTCAATACTATCAATAAAAATTCTTTTTTCAATATTTTTTTTAAAATATTTTGAAATAATATAACATATGGAGAGAAAATTACATCATCCACATAAATTTGAACTAAAAAATATCTTTTGGTTACTTACACTGGATAATGAGAGGGTGTTTCAATCCTATAAAAAAATTTTATTAATTACATAAACATAAACATTCAAACCATACTCTATTTTCTTATTTAATACCATAAACTGGATTAATATGTTTGCAGATTGAATTTTTAAATTGAGGGTTTTCAAAACATAGTGATTATTCAACATAATCACCTTCTATTAGAAATTAATTTCAATATTAATATTTGACATCGATATGAAATTATAAAATACACATATAAGGTACATTAACTAAATTGATCATAGTGGCTATTATCCTTGTAATAGTGGAAGTGGTCTTTCCATAGTCCATTCCTTACTATTTATTATATCCTTTGGAAACCAATATATCCTTATTTTAATTGATCACATCATGATCATCCTAATTATTTTTAAATATCAATTTCATTCCTATAATAATAATTTTTTGGTTTCTATAAAAAAAATCTAATAAATATTTCATCCTGAATAAGTTTAATTCGCCATTCATAAAAACTATCCAAATATTGTCCATTAAATAATGTTAAAAAAAATTATGTTAAATTTGGATAGGAAATAAATACAAAAAGTTAATCTATACATATTTTAGTACTAAAATACTCATTTATTTATAATATAACATTGCCTAAGGGATTGTTTTAAGAATTACAATCTACCTCAGAATCACACAATTATGTTATTCAGATTTAATTCTTTATAAAATCTATTTTACATAATTATTATCTAAATCATCATTCGTTTTGTATTAAAATATTTTTTTAGGTATAATGATATATATAAAATCCATTATCTCATAAATTTAAATTTCTTAGTTATAAAATGGATCACTTTCATAAAATATTACATAAATATATTCATCAATAATCCATGTAATGAAATATATTATTCTCTAGGGTTTAAATGTTGAAGAGAATCCTATGAATATTCATTTATAAATATTTAGATTGAACATGCAAAAAAATTATTTATGTTCACGATATATGTAATATATGAAAAAACCCATAACCTATATAACCTGTTTGTTTTCTATTATAACATATCCCATAAAATATTTCCATTGTGATGTGACTTATTATAACTCAATTAATTACAATTAATGGCATGTAAACTTCTTCAAACCAAATGTACGTAGGTATGGAAATTTTATAAAGAATTTTTAATTCAATAACCAGCATGATACTATTCCACCTTTCAACAACACCATTATATTTAGATTTCGAACAAGTATATAATGTTTTTTTAATTCAAATTTTTAATCCACATGAATTTAATTCTTGATTCTCAAACACTCCCCTTGGGGCATTGTACAAAGTCACAATTTGAGAAAAAATATTAATTCTATAATAGATTAAATATTTTTTTAAATAAAAAATTAATGACACTTATACCATAAGAAATATATCAATGAAAAAATGGAAACATCATTAAATAATACATAAATAAATTATTTTCCACTAATAATTTTGATTCTAGGTAGTGAAAAATCCATATGGATAAGTTCTAGTAGTGTAGAAGTTGTAACATTATTGAATAGTTAAAAATATGAATTTTTTTCCATCCCATTTATAATTTGACAAACAATTTACATTTTTCCAATTTATGTTTAGGAAAATTACAAATAAAAATTTTCAAAAATATTTTTCTGATGGAATATATATCACATTGTCAGAACATCAATGAACAAACCATGATTTATTAATTTCATTATTCAAAAATTTTACAATATGAATAAAATATTTTGATTTAGAGTTTAACCAATTCAATTCATGGTGATTTAGATTTAATAAAATTACAATTGAAAAATGGAAATGTATTTTTTAAAAAATCAATTGAAAAAATATCATCATTGAGTTGATAAAATCCCATAAAATTAGAATTTAACCCTTGAACTTGTTGAAATATATTAATGAGGATTAATAATGGGTATCTAATGGATGAAAATGCATTGATAATTCATTTTTATTATCACCAAAAATATTATATCTTCTTTCAAATATTGTGTGTTAATTAAAAATTAAAAATTATCAAATCCATTGCCTCGAATAGCCACAATACATGTACCGTTTCATTGTTAATTTGTCCTAGAATTTTCCACACCATAAAAAAGTATATTTTTATACATAAATAAACATGGTATCAAGATTATTATATATTTAGTTTTTTTGAACCCAAATCTATATACTATTACTATTATTTTTAAAATTTCAAAAATGATTGCAGATATATTTAAAGCATAAATCCATTAATAACTTTAAATTTATTAGTATAATAAACCAAAATCAATAGAATAATGAATATTTATACCAATGAATAAAATTTAATATTAGTCTTGATTTTAATTCATATTATTGGGTGAAAAATAATTCTTATATAGTATTTCATTTTAACGATTACTACTAATACCTTAGTTAACATTATCAGAATTATTTTTCAATGGATTTGGTTGAGGATATCCTCCCCTTATTAGTGAAAGATGAAAAATATGTTATATGTTTATCTTTAAGACATAATTAATTTATATTTATATATTATATAACATAAATAATATCATATTGCATTGAGTTAAATTTATATTATGAAACATTCTGGGATATATATATTTTTCAAGGAAAATTGTTGGGTCCAAGGTGGGTAGAAGTTGTTTTTGTACGGTGAAATAATTTTTTATGACTATTTTTCATTACTTTAAAATAAAATAAATCCCCTTACATTGTATGTTTTGGTGATTGGACGATATTATTGAAATGGAGTAACATAATTAGAATATCATACACGATTTTGATAAGAATGTTTATCAGTTTCAGTTTGTTTCTATAAATAGTTTTTATGAAATAAGTTGGTTTTCAATGTTACATTGAGTATAGAATAAGTGTTTTAATTGTTATGAGATAATGTAAATCTAATGATTCTTTATTATTTAGTTAATTCTCATCTATCATCTAATTTATGAGAAACTGTTGATGTAGGATTTAGGAAGAAAAGGGGGATGATATGCTTTAAGTACGAGCTTTCATAGAACACTCTATTGTAAGAAAGATTATGCTTTTCTAAGCATAATAGTTCCCAACATCATGAAGTAATTATTCAATCAGATGTTTGTAGAGGAATAATTGATTTAAATTTACAAGATTCTAATGTCAAAATAAATCATTGACGTAATAATCAGACTGACCTGTTCATCGGTCTATCTGATCCCCTAAAAGAAACTATTTAGAGAATCACACATCAATTGGAAATTTTTTTAAGGATATGATGATTCTACAGACACCTTCCCATTGGATATGGTAAACCACTAACCTAATGTATGTAGAGGATTTTATAGACATATATTTTTATGTGATGATTATTGGGACATATGAATTAGAAAATCTAAACATTTTTGGGACTTATCAAAGGGAAGATATCAAAGACTAATCAACCTATAGAAGATCAACAATGCAGTCAACCATTTTCGTTAAAAAAATGTTTTTCATTAGTATAATTGGGTTAAGAGATATAAAAAATGTATTGTTTGTTTTCCAATTAGTGGTGTTGACTCATCAATGTAGCGATAAAACAAATTCATCATCTTGATGTATAGAACATTTCATCAGATGTATTCTGACAATAATAAATCATCAGACACGTGACATCATTGACCATGGTCTGAGGAAATATCATCAAATTTAGATAAAAGAGAATTACTTTTCAGATATTTCAAACGTGTTGTAATAGGAGTGTTTTCTTAGAAAACATTTTCAATGGGGTTTTTCAAATGATAGTTGAAAATATATTTTTGGAAGAATTCATTCAATAGAGTATGATATTTATAGGTTTTTTCATATCATCATAATGATGATCCTTTTTTTCTGATATGTTTTTTCAAATTGAAGAAAACAATTGAATAATTTTTTGGAATCATAAGGAATAATGGTTATAATGTCAAAATTTCACTGAATTTGTGGGAATATTTGATAATTCTTCAGAAAAAATTGAGAATAATTTAGAATTATTGTATAATTAAAATATGAAAATGAAATATAAATGGAATTTGATGTTATGGAATTTTTTTTAGTAGAAAAATAAGTATAATTCCTAATATTCCACTCCAAGAACATGACTAATAGTAGAAAGTACATTATAATATTTAATAATGATAAAGTACTGTTCAGGTGGATGGTGAGAAAAAGCACATTAAATTTTGATGTTTACAAAGAGAACAATCTTGATGTTAAATTATGGATATACGAAAAAAGAATAAAGGTTTAATGGATCAAACATAGAAGTCTTACAAAACATTCCAGGGTACGTTGATGTGGATTAAATTAAATTTCCATAATATAATTTTTTATCGGATTTAAAAAGTGTGGTATATGACACATGAATTGGACTAAGCCATTAGATTAGGTTTTTTATTAATTCCAAATGTAAATTACATACCTTCTGCTATGTAGGAAAGTGATTAATGGTATATTTATGTTTACAAATGTTAATGTTGACATGGAAGAATAATAATTATTTTTTAACCAACTGGTGAAGGGTTCTTAATTTATTACAGAAAACTATTTTACATCATTCATGTAGGAAGAATCACACATATTGTCATATTTATCATTGTACATCACAAGTTTAATGGTATATCATACATATAGTATCCAGAAAGGATTTTTTATAGTAGATTTTGTGGTATTGGATTGTTGCTAAATCATGCCATGGAAAATGATTTTCATGTTGAGTACTGAACCTTGATAAATCATTTGTTCTTATGGATGTGAGATTTTTTTTTTTTTAGAAAAGTGAAAATCATTAATATGAGGTAAAGTTTGTTTCAAAATAATTGAAACCTAAATGAAAAATATATCCCTGATTCACCCCTCCTCTTATTAGGGATACATTTTTCTAAGTTGGGGATTGAAAATTAGGGCCTGAGAAAAGGTTACCTTCATTTACGGTTTCCTAAAGTGTTTTTGAAGAAAATTTGTTATGTATAATTAATTTTTTGAATAGTAAGGGTATTTTTTTCATCTATAGAATAAACAATCATATCTAGGAATATGGAATGTTTCCTTATCTTATGTATCTTGGATATTCTATTTTAGAAATAGTTATATATTTATTTCCTCTAATTGGTAAGAAACTTCCTCTCACCAATGTGTAAAATAATAATTTTGAGCATTATGGAAGAGCTAATATTTCATTACTCTCACCACGTACAAAAAGTGAGTGTGTAAGATTAAGGGGTTTTCTTCCAAAAATAGTATCTAGGAAATTTTTGAGAACATATATGATGGTATTACAAAGGTGAAGAAGGAAAACATGCAAATTTGGAGGCCAAATTATGATTATTTAAAAATGGGTCTATATTAATCTTCTGGTGACTTCTTTACAAGTTTGAATCTTATTGTGATAACCATAATATTTCATGGCGAAATGTTGTCAGAATAAACTAATTTTAAAATGATCCTAATAATTAAACTGGATATTTTCAATTCCATAGATTTATCATTGGAAGATTGATATCCTAAAAATGTTTCTTTGGATGACCTTCATAATACTCTCATTTGTTATGAAATTAGTATGGATGATGCGATGAAATGAAAAAAAGTAAATTGTGAAATGAAATTCATAGTTTCTCTGAATGGATTTTGGATGGATATTCCTGAATAATAATAAGTTGATAACTATGAATCCAAAAACAAGGTATGTAGAAATCATTAGATATTTTTATACTTGTATTCTAAAAATTTTAATAAGGTACATGAAATTATGAAGTTATTCTTACCATTATTTTTTTTCAATGTGGAGTCATTGGTCACATTACTAAAAATTTTCATCAAATAAAGAATATAGGTTATAGATATGAGGATGATAAAATGAAAACAAGGTCTTTTAAGAAGGAGTGGGATAAGTCTAAAGACTTTTAAAATATAAATGATAAATTTTTCGTCATATCCCAATGGAGAGTACTTTTTTCTAATGATGATGGAGTTAAATAAGTGGTGGTTGAAGATAGAAATTTTATTAACATTTATAGAGAATATAATTTTCTTTAAATAGTTAATCATGAAGAGTTTTGAAGTAATAGTTATAAATATGAAGAGGCTAATGTAGAATTTCATTTAATAAGAGAACTGAATGAATTTTTGAGAAAGATTTCAAGTCATAAAAAATAAATCAATAAGATAATGAAATAATGTCCTACCACAACTAATCAATAATTTTTTCTTTTGAGAATGACTAGTTACTTCATTTTTTGATTTTATGAAGAAGCCACTTGAAAATGAAACAAATTATAGTGAACAAATTAATGTAAAGATGAAAGAAAGCGAAGAATTGTAGGACATGTTCATCCAAAACATTAGAGATCATAGTAGAGAGTTGTAAGGTTCAATAACACTATCTATTATATTTTTTAATGTTCTAAAAAGGTTCATCCTAAGAAGGATCAAATTTTTTCTACATGGGTTGAAAATAAAGATGATGTTTAATCTAAGAACAATGAAGAATATAAAGTCATCTATATGGCCAAAAATAACAAAGTGGATAATATAAAAGATTCTAGAAATTATGATGCTAAAAATTATTCTACTACATCATATTCGGATAATTATAGAAATACATTGCAGATGAATAATTAGATTCTAGGTGATAACAATGTTATTAGGGCTCAATAATGTTCTAATTTTAAAGATAATAATTTTTCTATGTAATGTGTTATCAATCCCAGATAATTTATATATTCCATATGAAGGAATTATTTTTAGGGGTACTATTGTTATTGTGCTGGATTTGGGAATCTTTAAAATATATTTTGGTTTAATCAACAACATTGCAACCATTAAATGACTTACACAAGGATAATTTTGTGGGGGAGTCGATCATCTCAATGGAAGAAGTCTGGGAAGGGTGTTTTGGAGAAATCTAAGAAGGGTGTCCTTAAAATTAAAAATATATTCCAAAAATTAGAAAAAATAATTGAAAGATATAAAGAATTTGGATATCTTGGAAAAGAATGAATGATTTTATTACTGACTCAATTTTGTTCAACATTTCTCAAAATGTGGAGGTGAATAAATACATAGATAATTAAAGGGATCTTATTGTAGAAACCTATCTCAAAGCTAAAAAAGGAGATATATGATGGATCATTGATATAAGGTGTTATTTTAATATGGTAGGATATTATAAATTATTGAATATTGTGAAATATTTCAAAGAATAAACTGTAAGATTTAGAAATAATGAATCCCTCGAACTCAAAGGTGTTGGATCCACAATTATAGGGGTAGAAAAAATGATAAACCAGAAATATTTATTTTCTTAAGGGATGAAACAAAACATGACAAATTTTTTACAACATTTTGATGAGTGTAATAATATTTTTTAATGAAAAGATGGGTTTTTATTGAAAAAGGTGAATATGTATAGAATGTATGAAGAGGACAACACACAAAAGGAAACATGATTCATGTTGGTGAAGTTCATAACTATTTTTAATTTTGAATTATGGAAGAGGATAAAATTTAAACAAATATTTCATGACATATTTGTAAAATAAACATTAGAAAATTATCAATTAAATAATATTTATGAGGTATTATAGATATTTCAAGATGAAGGGATTTTGTGTTGCACAATTATTATGAATGTAATGATTACAATTCCTATGCATGTGAAAGTTTTCATTTGATCAAATCAACACCGGGAACATATTATTTCATATATATGTGGTCAATTTTGAAAATAATCAACATTCTATGGTAAGTATTTCATTTCATTCTTTGATTATTTTACACACATTACCGGTATTATGTATTTGAAACACTATTTATGTGGACTTATTATGTTTCATAGTTTTGAAAGAATAAATGGGATAAAATGTGTGTATTTTTAGAGTATTTTGAGAACTTATAATGGTAGAGAGTACACATATGAATATTTTAAAAACTATCATTAATAATATGGAATTTGATATGAGTTTACTGTACTAACACAACACAAACAAACGTTGTTGGTAAAAGGACAAATAGAATCTTAATTGAAATGAGGTGTAATATGAAACTTTTACATGGCCATTCGCATTACAATTGGATGAATTAAATGAACAGAACTATTCATATTGAAATTAGATGTTTCTACAGGATGCATTCCAAACACTTGATGAACAAATATTTAAAAAATGAACTCAAAAAGGTGAAACAATTTTTGATCCTACACAAGTTGAATAATTGGAATAAAATATTTTAAGTAAAAAAGGATAAATTTTTAACATTTCAAACATGGATTAGAATGTTAGAGGAATCTAAAAACATTAAATGGTGATCAACATCAAAAGGTTAATACAAAAAATATCATAAAGTGTTATTACACATACTTCTTTGTATTCAAAAGTTTATCAAAAATATGTTACTGATGATTTTGATCATTCAAGACGGTTTCAGTCTATGAATGAATTGTCAAATCAAATAGAAATGAATAATAAATCAGAACTCATACCTATGATAAATAAAAAAATGTTATTATTACAATGTGAGTGTTTCCAAAAAAGTTGAATGAAGATGATGAATTGATAGGAGACAAATAAACATTATTTTTTGTAGGATAATCCAGAATTAAAGGTATTTATTTTTATGATACATCTCTCTACATGAATGGTTGGAAATAATTATAATCTAACATAAAAATTCTACAAAATTATGTTATAAATATTTTATAATTATTATGAAATTATCTTTTATTAATTGTGAACTTGATGAAGAAGTGTATATTGGAAAACCATGGGGATTTTTTATTAGGAAGGATTAATGATATTTTTTAATGTTTCATAAATACTTGTATGGGTAAAAACATGCTCTAAGGGAATTTCACTCAAAATTGGATACTTTATTAAGGAATATGAACTTCAAGAAAGGAAGGGTTGATAATAAGTTTTACATCAAAGAAAATATAGATATTTCTATCACAATAATTGTATATGATGATGACATTATATTTTTTGGGAATGATGAAATAACACGGGAACGATTTACTGATGAAATGAAAAGCTTATTTAAGATGTCCATTCATAGAGAATTAAAATTCCTCATTGGGTAACAAACCCCAAAAACTATGAAAAAATATTCTTTTTTCATAAATTGTATATGAAAGAACTTATTAAGATGTTTTTCATGGAGAATTAGAAACATGGTTCAAAAAAATTTCAATGGGAACCATATTGACTAATTATATATATGTACTTAATGTTAACTGTAAATATTTTTAAAATATAATCGAATGTACTTTATATATGACCTCTCAAAGGATATATATGTGGGTGAAGACTCAATTAAATTATTTACATGGTTATTTAATATAACCCTTTCTCCTGGGTTGTGATAATTAGAGTGCCATCAACCATACAAGAAAGACTACAAAATTCTCATTCATAAAATATTGATATAAAAAACTACATCATCACATAAAATTTTGAGAAGAATGAATTGAAGTTGGAGTACATTCCCACATAAAAATATTTCCTATAATATTTACAAAACCATTACTAAATGAAACATTTTCCCAATTGATGTTGAAGATCAACATCCAAACTCTTTCCTTTCATGGTCGAGGTATGTATTTTCCCCAATATTGTATAGTATTTTGATAGTGTTTTCATGGTGGATGATTTTATCATAAATCAATAAATTGAAATTTTATAAATTTTATAAGGAATCATGTTTGTATGGGGGTCATGGGTAAGATGTGAAATCAGAATTTATGTGTATGAACTATTTTAGAATTTTATTGAAGTATGCGGGAAACTAGATAGGTACAGTTAAAGGATTATGATAAATATGTTTTAAATGTTGTAGATGTTTTTAAAGTAAATACATTAGGAAAAAATGGTTTTCCTATCAATGATTGTTTTTTTCTACAATGTGTTATCTAAGGTAGTATTAGAATTTTGGATAGGTGATATAGTGCATGAAATTAAAATTTTTAGTAATTTATGAACCTTGGTTGATAAAAAATCCCATGTGGTAGATAATTATAACCAACATGGATGAATGTTGTTTTTCCATAATGAATGATATTAGTGATGATTTCTCTGTTATTTTTAGTCAAGAAAATAAATCAAATTAAATTATTTGATATGATCATTGGAAGATGGGAACAAAAGGGAGCATCATAATAATAATATCTAACATAAATTTGGTAATAAAGTCAATTGGTTTCAATTTTCTTATCTAAATATGTTTTGTGAATGAATATGGATTTCAAAATTACATTGTTTTCCGAATGTTAGTTTTAATTGGAATAAGATGATGTAAATCTGAAGATTCATTTCTGTTTAGTTAATTCAAATATATCATAAGTTGTCTGAGAATCCTATGTTGAAACCATTTTTAAGGAAGGGAGGGGAACATTATCAAATTTTTCAAATTCATATATAATTCCAATGTATGTCATATGATGATTTCTCTAATAATATATTTTTCCCAAATCATGAGATAATGATACATGCATATGTTTTTTGAGGAAGAAGGAATGACTAGATATATTTAGCTGATCTCAAAAGAACTAATAAAATGGTCAATCGAACTAATAAATTCCTTAGAATATATAATCCACCAAATGAAAAAATTCTCTATAAAAATCCAGAGTTGGAGAATGTCTAGACGATAGAATGTTTCAGATGAAACCATTTCATCAGAAATAGTAATACACTGATCCATCTAATATATATAAGTTTTTTATGTATATTTATTATCATTGATTGTTATGAATTGTGAATAGTAAAATATAGATGTATTGGGAATGAGGGAAGTAAAGATATCATAGAACAATATATTTGAATATTATAAACAATTTAGTCAACCATATTCATTAATAAATTTGTTTTATAAAAAATTGGGTCAAGAGAAAAGTTACGAATGATTTTTTCTTAAGAAGTGACATTGACTCCACAGACTAGAGAAAACATCGATTCGTTGGAGTTAATCAATGGTATTTATATTAGATACGTCCTTACACTAATAAGTCTTTTGAAACTGGGATTCATTAGATGTCATCTGATGATGTATAAAACTATTTAAGTAATGGATATTTTATTTGAATATATTTCAAAAGTACAGTCAATAGAGTGTTTGCAGGAAAACTGTTGAAGAAAGGGTTTTTTGAATGATATAGAATTTGAATCTATTTTTATGGGAGACTAGTATCAAAGTTGTTTGTTTTTTTATAATTAGGTATGGAGCATAATAAGGAGAAACATTTTGTTTTTTTATTTTTCATCATATTGAATACAACATCTGAATAATTTTTTTCTATCAGTCTAAAAAATGGTATGAATGTTTGAAGCTTATAATGTTTTGAGAAGATCAGAGAAGGTATATAAATAATTATGATGAATTGAGATTATTTCAAGAATTCATAATGCTCTAAAAATTTAAATGATATTAAATGTTGAGTAAATATTTTTGAGAGGTAAAATGAATGTATGTTCCCACACATGCCTCCCCTGGAACACCTATAAATAGTAGAATATACATTGGAAATTTTTTTAAAAATGAATAAGTGTTCATGTGAGAAGATAAAGATAATATGTGTGAGAAATGTTTTTAAAATTCAATAAACAACATTCATAAGGATGTTTTATTGATAGAAGATAATAATAAAGGTTTATGGGATCAGGACATGAAATAGGACATAGTTTTACAAAGAATGTTGAAGTGGTTCAGAAATTTTTTCCAGAGTATTATTTATTATCAGCTTTTTGTACCAATGAACCTAACAGAGGAATTGGGTTGATCCGTTAGACATATATTTTTATGAATTTTAAAACTAATTTTCATACCTACCACTAGGTAGGAATGTGAAGTATTGAATTTTTTTGGTTCATATAAGCATATATTGTTATGGGACAACAATATCTTGTTTTGAACCAATTGTCGAAGGTTGAGTTACTTTATACAGTAACACATTTTATAAAATTCTTTCTTAATGAAGAACACCAACTATTTTATTGACCACTCTCTAAAAAATGATTGTATTTTTACTAATTTTAATATCCATGTAAATGGATTATTTTATACTAGAATGTATGCTATTTGATAGTTTCAAAAACCAATCCAAGGACAAAGCTACTCTTGTTGAGTAGTTAACCATATAAATAGTTTTGTTCCTATGTATGTGTGATTGTTTTTTTAGAAAAGTGATAAGTATTTAACATTAGGGGAAGTTTGTTTCAAAAGAAATTAAAAAATGAAATAAAATGATATAACATAAATAATACCCCTACACCCCAGAGTGATACATTGATATTGTTTGGTAATAAACACCAATGGAAAAAATAAAATATTCATAATTTTAGTCTTCAATTTAAGATACTTATATTAATATTCTGGAATATTTAAATATTTATTTAATTTCGTATATTAAATATTTTCATAATCAATTTCATATTGAGAAGTAATATAATAAAAATGATCTACCCATTCTATATGGATCATGATGTATATAACATTATTTTACTAGAAAACTCAACCTCTAAAATATAATTACATTCACAAGTTAAATCTATTAAAGCACTATATATAACCTTAATTTTCATCTTATCTTTATTGAAAAAGCCAAATATTTTGGATGTTTTTTAATCTCATATTCTCATTAAACCATTTGATATAAAACTAGATGATATAGTGTATATTAATTTTATAGAATTTTTTTTATTTTGACTATCAATCAAAATCATTTTACTTGGTTAAGGATTTGTTGAATAATCTTCTATTGTTATATTACTTCTTGTATATTATTTCAAATTAATTAATTTTACTATCATAATTGGAACACATTTTTTATTATTCCTTGGATGAGTGAACCATTAATATTTAATTTCATCTCCTCCTTTTGTGTAGAGGTTTTGATATAATTATTTTATTTTGTGGTCATATTTTTTTTATCTACCTAAACATACAAATATACATCATACATCATTAGAGTGTCTATCAGATCTTCTATTTTTAGATCCATTTTAGGTATTTAAATTCTTAATGTTTTTGAAATTCCATTACATTGATAATTTAATATTATAACATCATTTAATGACTAATATAGTTATAATGGTGGGGTACCTAATGAAACAACATAATTCAAAATTTCCATAAATTATAACTTTGAATGTTTTACTCATTCTCCCTATACCATTATTAATGTATCAATAACAATATTTCTGGAATTATTATTTATATAATAACATTATTAGTTTATTGATGATAAACATATATGTTTTTAAACATTTCATTAGTTCTGTTGCACTATGAATCTAGGTTAAAATCAACAAGATTAAAAACAAAAACAATTGAAATAGTGTGTTTGGAGTTGATGCCATATTCATCATCTACTTTAGAATATAATGTTTTTCCTTCATCATTAAGAATTTGATAAAACTTGAAAACTTTTAGATATATTTTTAAACAAAGGATCTTTAAGAAAATATTCATTCGTATCGTTTCATAGTTCGTAGTTTTATCTATTGTCAAATGGCTCATTCTTCATGGAATCCATCTGTATAATCATCCATTATAGTATATTTTGAATATATCATTAGAATATAGATACAAAAATTATAGAATATGAAATTCACTTTACAATATAAAAATTATTTCCTTAGGGGTTATTCACAAATACTCAAGAGGGTGGTAAATTTTGTTTTTTAATTTTCATCTAATATAAAACTACCTTCAATTTTTTTTATTTGAGTCAATTTAAATGTTTTTAAGAGGATAAACTATGTGAAAAAAAAGAAAATGTGGGTTATAGGACACATGATATATATAGTGGTTTGGGGAAACAAGATCCCCATGTCTACTTCACCAATAATTTATTAGAAAACATGGTGATATTAAAAAAATATTTCATTTTATAGAGATATAGTGTAAATAAACCGACAAAAATAGGCCAGTTTTAAGGGTAACATTATTAAATTGGTATGTGTTAGAAGAAATTACATCCTAAAGGATAATATAGTCTATAAGTATTGGTAAACTAGATTAATTTTTTAATATCAAATACTTTTGAAAATATATAATAAAACAATTTATTTTAGTCAATATCATCTTTATTCCCTCTAGAATGTCCGTGTTTATAAATCATTAAATATTTCATGAAATTTTGGGAAATTGAATCATAAAAATGGGGTGAAATATAATGATAAATATGGATATGTATACAGTAGAATATAACATCAATAAGTAACCATAATAAATATGGTATGGGAAATAACTAAAACACATTTCAACAAATTAAAAACGTGATAATAATATTAAAGGAATACATGATGATAAATTAATGGAATATAAATAATCACCTGTTCATGAACATTATCCATGGATGTTCTAACTAATCCCATAATTACATGGGAATTAATAACCAATATCAAAATTGGGAAATTCATAATTTTGGAAATATATAATAAAATATTAAGACCATTTATAGGATATTATAATAATATGTTTAAAACCCATCTAATTTGGCCAACTAATTTGTCTAATAAGACCTATCAATTCATCAAGGGGATATTAAATTCTAGGATACATCCATCACTTTATATGTCTAATTAATTACTCATATGAAATTGGAGGAACATAATCAATTTAATCATTGAAACGAAAAAAATCATCATAAATGTTAATAGTTACCTTTGTTAATATATTGAGTCCTAATCCAACCAAAGAAATATGGAGAATGGTTTCAAAATTGTACATACCTAGTCAAATTTACTGTAAACCAACCAGATTAAATTATTGATTGTATCATTACACTGTAACCCCAGTCGATCATAATTAGAATAATGTTTTTTCATATTTTATTATTCATAATTCCAAAAATAGATCATTAAAACATTCTAAAGTCAACAAACCTGTCTATTTTGAAAATAACCTTTTTTAAATTAATATTAAAAAATTGAAAATAATATTCATTGAAAATAATATTTGAATCATATAAAATAAAATTTAAAAAAAAATTCATCGCAATGGTAAATTTCATTCATGCCATACATGCTAAAATAAATATTCCTTTCGTATTTCTAGTAAAAACCAAACATATATTGATTTGAAAATAAAACAATGACACCATTAATTTTTTTTAAAACGTAATCTATGCGTAAACATGTATTAAAAATTTATTTAGAGATTTATAAAATATTTTTGAGAAAATTATTAGAAAAAATGTATTTAGAATAAAAATGAAAATTGATCATAGGGAGAAATAATGTAAGGTTTTATTAATAACCATATCTCAATCATTTTTTGTAGAAAAATACTGGAAATGGTAATATTACATAAAAAAGTCCATGAATAATCATGTGAGAATACAATATATTTATTTTAATAATTTAGCATCATATAATACCCCTAAGTGACATAAAAACATAAATAATCCTATTTAATAATGAGATTTTGAAATACACCCTAACCAATTTTGTAACATTTTCATCATAATCCTTTTAAAAGAAATAAAATAAAAAAAATTAAATAAAATGAATACACATATATACATGATATAATATATAAATATGGTAATTATATACACCACACAAAGGAATAATGGGTAAATATGGAATATGTCTCGTGGAAGAAAAAGTTAGATGATAATCTCTTACATTAGGTTTAACATGATTTTAATGTGTATGAACCTCATGTATAATAAATATAGTTTTATAATAAATATATTATATAACCATAAAAATACATCTCATACCATATTTAATTTACATATATTATTACATAAACTATTTGTTAACAGTTCTTTGCTAAAATTATTATTTTGGTTCAAAATTGCTTAATTTTTCATGTTTGTTTTAATTCCGTAATTTTAGTATTTTTACATTGAACATTGTTCCATAATCTCAATAATATTATACATTATATAAATGTAATATATATTCATTAAATATTATTATATAGTGACACTAAATGTTATATATATACATATTATATTACACCATTAAAGATGACAGTAGGTCGTAGCACACATAGACGATATTTCTAATTTTCATCATGAATAGAAATAAAGGAATGTAAATAATGTATAAAAATTATAGATTCACTATTATTTATTATTAATCACATATAATAATTAAATTATAATTATTATCATCCATTTAATATGTTAGAGATAAATGAATCACAATTCTTCGCGAGGCAATAATCCACCTTACAAACAAGTGATGTTATCATATCCACCGGAGAATAGAAAGTCAAAATATATATGTGATATTATAATTATATGGGATTTAATATGTTAAAAATATAAAATATATTCAGTAAATATATCCTTATTACCAAAAAATAAAAATTTAAATGGTAAAAACACATCTCATAAGTTCGTGAGGTGATAGTCACTTAAACACTTGAGATATAATGTTGTTTACCAATGGATTTAACGATAAAAAGATAGATGTGATATTATTATTCATTAATTTTATTAATTTCATAAATAATTTATACATAACCTCATTAAAACATTATATCCATATTTTAAGGGTGGTGATGTAATGTGAAATTCATTGGTTTGCGAGGCAGTTGGTCACCGTACACACGATCGACACTTTTGTTTCCCATTAAATGCATGTTGACATAGATATTGGATACTATTTTAACGTAAGAAAAATATCATTATACATTCGATAATACGGTTAATATATTATAATTTATAGAGATTATTTAAATTAGGTGGATGAAAAACCAAAAAATTATGCATGTTAATGAACATTACACTATCTTCATGGAACTTGTTTAAGTTTTAAAAAAAATCCATCCTATATTGAATTAATGATCAGTAAAAGTAACATAATATGTTATTGAATGAATCATTATGGTATTTGTTCCGGTTTTTTATTAATTATTAGTAATTCGATGTTGAAATGGTGGAGGGGACTGGGTGGTGTTTTTAAGTGGGGGAGAGGACACATTTCAATTATTTGAAATGAAAATGTTATGCCAACATTTTTTTCATTAAAACACCTTAATGATATGTAATTATAACACAAAAGAATTGATTAGGTATGAATATGGCCATAAAGGTTGTTTTGGATAATTTTCATGGTCATTTTAACTATTATATTTTTAGTTTATCCCTTTGGTAAACCCGTTTTTAGCTTAACGACATTAATTTTTTTACTACTTTTACTATTTATCATGGTAAAATAATATGTTTAACATTTTATATAATATTAATTATTCAAATTAAAACTATGGAATCAATTTTTCCAAATTAAAATGACATATATGGAATAATTTAATTTTATATTAATCCTATAAACATGATGAAAAGGAGATTTTCATGAAATGTATTTTTTAACGAATGGATGATCTAGTGTTGACTGTATGAATATATATCATAATTATATGAATTTAAAATTCAAAAATTAACATTTATGAAATATTAATTTCATTTAAATAATTCTTTATTATGGGTAACTTTGTTCTATTTATATGGATAAGCATTATTCACTTTCAAATAGAAAAAATGTGTACATAAACATATCCTATAATCTTGTATTGAGGTGATTAAAATTTAAATAATTTTTTTAAATTTACCTATAAAATATATTTTCTAATTTAAATACTATTAAAATCCTAATTTTATATTAAATTTACTTAAAATATTGTATGTAAATGACAATTTTAGAAAATTTTAGTTTTTCCAATGATTATTGAAAAATTAATATTTTGTTAAAAATCCAAAAATTTCACCCTACATAAATCATGATACAATTATTTCAAAAATAATTTTCATTTTTAAATATAAATTTTATAAAAGTGGTAAAATTTACTTTGAATTTTTTTTCCAATGCACGATTAGATAACATTAAAAGAAAACATTATTTTTCCAAAAAGGTTTCATTCTCTTTCAAATGTTTATTATTTTATTTATTATAAATTATATTAATTTATTTTATTTTATAAACGTGTAAACTATATTATATTCGTAATTTAGTTAGATCAATTCATACCCTCCAATATATATTCAATATTTTAAATGGCTTTTTTATAGACAAATATTTTAAAAATGTATCTTGTTTAATTTAAATCTAGTGTTCTGTACGTTGCATGATGTAAAATAGAATGATTTTATTTAAAATTTAATATTTCATAAATTATTATGGTTTTAAATTCTCCTCAAATCTGGGTTATTTGTGTCATATACGCTATCAAAACATGATGATCCCAATTTAAAATATTGGGGTGTTATATGCTACCCCCAAATAAATCAATTGTTAACTGAAAATTTAATATTTATCTAAATAATAATGGTTTTTACATTTTAAAATACAATTATTGAATACCAATTCATGATATGGTTTAATATAACATACTCTGGAAAATAAATAAAGTGAAATATTAAGGTCATATAGAGAAACACACTTCTAGTATTCCAAATTGGAAAAATTGGTCTGATGTGAAGACATGAGCATGGAAGAAATGGGTAAATGATTATGGAGAATGATATATATTGTTGATCAAAAGGAAGTTAATTTCCAAAAATCGATAAATCTATGATGATATAAAATTCAATTTATATTCATTTAATATGTTGCTAAAAGGATCAAATTTTTGTTTCAAGATCCTTTTCCCATAGTTAAGGGATCGTTTCACCATATAGACCATGTACATAAATAAATATACATAATTAACATGTACACATTCACCCAATAATAATTTCTATCACAATATCATACATTTTTTCAAATTATGATTTTTCAAGAAGAATTTTTCGTTCATGTTTCACTAAAATTAAATTTTAATAAATCATATGATTCAACAATTAATAATTAGTTTCTCGTCATGTCTTTACAAAAACAAAATAAATTGATTTTTTTTATTAACTCCAAATTTTTAACGTAATATATTTCATATGTATTAGACTTTCAGACTCAACAAAAATATCTATTATGAAATTTAATTTCTATAAATTTAGTCATATGTTCACTAAAACAATGTTATATTCCCTATAAAATATAAATTGGATCCTAATTTCACATTACAAATATGTGAATACCTATATAACCATAAAACCATAATCAATGTATTCATGCATCCAAATATAAAATATCATATTGTTAAATATATTCCATAAATCAAAACAAATAATAGGCTCCATCAAAGATAACATAAACCATTATATCACTAACCATTTTTAATGATAACAATAATATTTCATAAAAATCAATTAAACATTATAATATATATACTAGGAACATATTAAGGGTTATATTCCACCAATAACATGTTATTCAAATAATATATACTTTCCAATAAATCAAATTTCTCTATTCAATTCAATATGTTTTCTTTAATTTTTATAGTGAAACCATTAAAACACAATACTTTTATATATTATTATTTTTATAAAGATAATATAATTAATAGAATTTATCTAAAATATAATTTATGAACTATACTAGAAAGTCACATTTACAATTAAACATAAATCTTAAACCATTAATTATGCATCATCATCTTATTCATTAATTCCACCTTCCATTCATATTTCATTTATAGTCTCTTCATCATCTTCAGTATCACCATTACTCCTAAAATATTTTTGAATCTATTTATGATATTTCCAACATGGAAATTGAATTTCATAATTCCCATATTTTTATACATTTAAAACATTCAGCCATCATTGATACCATAGAGAGATCATTATTCGCATCCATTATTTTAATTGACACTCTCATTTTCCCTAGAAAATTTCTTTATTTGGGATTTTATTTCTATGTAGAAAACAACGTCTTGTTCTTTTGATACATTTTCATTATTGATTCATTTCATTTTACAGATATATATGAAATTGAATCTTATTTCTTCCATGGTATCCAAAACCTAATCTCTTAGAAAACAAAATCCTTCATTTTTTTAGTGTCTGATATTTGGATAAGGTATATATTGTTAAAATTTATCCTGATAACATATTATTCATAATAACCATATCCTTCAATCTAGTATTCATCCCATTTTGTTTCTCATCGACATATTTTCAATCAAATTCAATTTTAAATTAGTTCCTTTTGGTTTTAACCAATGAAAAAAAAGAATATATTGTGAACAACATTAATCATAGAGGTCAATCACCTAGTTATGAATATTCATTAATTTTGTGTCTAAATTATCACACCTTCTTTTAAATCTAATACACTTTAAGAAAAAATATTATATTCATAGTAATTTTCTATTAAAATCCTTCTGGATAGTTCGTAATGAAAATCTAAATAAACCAAATCATAAACTATAAGAGTGCCCAAATAGGTGCCAAGTAATACCCATTATCGTGAACTAGGTAATGCTCGAGTCATTCATGATGAGAATTTTTTAGAGTTATTACAACTAGGTACCTTATATCTAGAACCACATCCAGATGTTATATCTTGGAAGAGATTTATTTCTACACAAAACACATAATATCTAGATTACTGAAAAATTAGGATAATATAGTTTACTTAGACTATCTTCAAATTAATTCATATAGATATGTTCAGTAATCTATGTTTTCTTAATCTAATACCCATTGTTTCTACTAAACTTCCTCTAATAGAATCTATAATAACCACAATCCTTTTATCCCCGAATCATAACATACATTATTACATTGGAATATGATACATGGAATCACATCTAAAATGACCATATATTTTAATAGTATTATTAAACATGATTAAAATTTTAATTTCATATAAATTTGTAAATTTAAAATAAGGTAATGTAGTTTCATTGAGATCATAATTATTCTATCTAGAATGTACCTACATACCAGTAATAATACATTTCATAGAATCTAAGGGAAATGAGACATAAGTAAGGGATGGTATATATTAATTAGTAAGGGTATGAATACAATGAATTCCAGTGTGGATAAATAATAATAATCAATATTGGAAGATAAAAATCTAAAATACATTTCATTTAAAAACTAAATTGAGAATAATGTGGAATGAATTAATGATGATCAAGTAAATCCATATAAATAATTACATGAGTTTTTAAAAAATAATTTAAATTATAACTAATATAAAATCACATGTACATTTATGATGGTTAACTTAATATGGAAATTCATAACTGTGAACTTCTTGAACATACTACCAGGAACATTCAAAAGAAATTTTAAAACTATATTTAAAAAATCGTCAAATTGGGAAAATTGATCTTTCTAATGAGGCATGTTGATCCATCAAATGGAAATATATATTTTCCACCACCCATAAAATACTAAATTAATTTGATTAATATTATGATAGGTTGAAAAAAATAAACATAAACGTTTTTATTGAAAAACATTCACCCAAAATGTTGTTTATTTAATTAATCAATAAATATTATCATTAATCATACATAGTAATATATATAATGGTATCATAATAGTAAATCCCAAATAACATTGAACATAAAAAATAGATAAATAATATGTATGGAATCATTACAACTTACCCCCTGTAGATCACAAGTAGAATATGGTTTATTGAAATTGATGAATATAAATTCTATAAAGATATCCTTAAAACATTACTGAAGAAAATAAAATTTCCACTTTAAAAATAATATTTGTAAATCTAAAAGTTACAAAAATATTTTCAAAATAACATAATTTTAATAAAAAATATTAATTCTATAAATTATGATTGAAATCATTAGCTGTTCATGAAGGATGTTAACTCTGTTCCTTTAGTAAATGCTAGAAAACATATTTCATTCACATTTTTGTTAGAAGACCACCATCCCTTCTTTCAAAAATGGGATGAGGATTAATTTCAAATTTTTATTACAAAATTAATAAATTTCTAAAATATTATATATAAAATAAATTGTAGTTGGTTAATATATTTTAAAAAAACATGTTGAAATATTTTATTTTTACAAATAACATATTTTTCGTCGAAGTGAGAAATAATGTTCTATTTTCATTAAAACATTTCATCAATATTTTTAATATAAAAATAAAAAAGTAATGGAAATATTACATGAATATGAAAATGAATAAAAATATGAGAAAATAAATTATTTACATTATGAGATAAATATAAAATTATTCCCCATGGGGGAGTTAAACATAAATAATCAAAAATAATGATGATATTTTTAAATGAACCTTTAACATTTTGGTATTTTTGATTCATAAGAACCATAAATGAAATAAATTCTATTCAAACATTAAATACCATAAATTTAAATATATTAATTATATAATTGAGAAAAATGAGAATTATATACAACATATATAATAATAAGTTTTCAATCAGAAATATGTCTCACAATAGTAAATGTGAGACAAGGTACCCTTACCTCATGTTCAAGCTTTATTCATTTGCATCTGAACAAAATGTATTATAAATAAATGTTTATTATAAAAAAAATTTAGAACAATAATCATATATCTCATACCATTTAATATTTAATTATTTTCTTTTGTCACTAGTTTGATAACAATTTTTTGTTAAAATCATTATTTTAGGTGATAATTACTTCTTAATTTTTGATGTATTTTTTCGGTTTAGTAATTTCATACATTTTAAATAAATCATGGATCTGTCATCTTCAGAATGTTTAATTTTATATTAACATAATCTATTTGAATTATATATTCATTTATAGTAGTATATAAATTTTAAATATAGAAAATGGATTATACCGCTCATTGAGACGATAAGATCTACGTACACCTGAACATTGTTTCAATTTATATCGACAGATAGAATGAATGCAAGATAAATAAAATATAAAATTCATAAAGTTATTATTATTTCTTATTTATCACATATAATATTTATATTTATTCTTATTACCTTCCATGTGAACCTTTATTGATAAAAAATTCACCTTGGTTTATGAGGCGGTAGTCTTCCAAACATACGAGTGATGTCATAATATCACACACATAATAGAAAGTAAAAAGGTATATATGATATAATAATTATATAGGTATAATAATTATAAAAATATCATATATATTAATTTAATTTTTCATTATGATCATCCAATTAATATTGACATTGTAAAAACACATCACATTGGTTCTTGTGGTTGTGGTCCTCCACACACACATGCTACACTATTATTTTTGATTGGGTTGGAAACTAAAAAAGTAGATAATATATTGTTATTGTAGAAGTTTAATAATGAAATAAATAGCATATATTATATATATATTAAATAAATTATTATACACATCATTGGAAGGTGGGTATAGATAAAGAATTTAATTGTTCTATGAGTCGGTAGTCCACCGTATGAAAGATCAACATTTTTGTTTCCCATTTAATGGAAGTTGAGATTGATATAGACTATTCCACTAAAATAATAACATCTCAAATATATAGGTTTATTTTTTTTAATTTTATTATAATATTTTAGTATGATTCTAATGATGTCAAATAATAAATTAACTTAATACACATGTTTAAAATTGTTTCATATTTTTCATGGAGTTTCTTTCTGTTTTCCCAAAAATTATATATATGGATTGTTGATGATTAAAAAAGTTATATAGGATATTGGAAGATGATTAAGGAAGGTATTTTTTAGGTATGTACTAGTACAAATGGATTTTGAAGTGTGAATGTGATAGAACAAAACTGGCATTAAATAAAAGGGTGATAGAAAAGACATGGAATTATTTTAAAGAAAAGTGATATACCCATGTTCCTTCTCTGGAAAAAATCCACCAAAATGGGAAATAATAAAACTGTAGAATGTATATGGTCTACATAAATATGTAAAATGTGTTTTAGAAGATTTTATATGTCATTTTAAACCATATATTCTAAATTTAACCACAGGTAAACTTGTATTTACTATATTCGTGGTGATTAATGTTAACTATTTTTACTATTTATAATGGTAAAAAACTATGTCTTTCTTATATTAAAATATTAATAATTCTATTTAAATATATAAATTACATTTTTATCAATTCAATTCACCTAAAAGGAATAATTTAATTTAAAATTAATCTTGTTAATGTGATGAAAAAGGGGTTTTCAACAAATGTATTTCTCAAGAAAAGAATGATCTTATATTAACGTTATTCATATAAATCATAATTATATGAATTTAAACATAAAAATATATATCTATTATATTTTTATTTAATTAAAATTACATCTACTTAATGTTTATTTTAATTAATTAAATTTTCCAAAATTATGATTTATTAAAAAAAATTCTGAACAATCAGTATCTAAACAAAAAAATGAACTTAAACTAAAATATAGTATAAGGGTGATTGAAAAAAATTAATTAGATTAAATAATAAATAATTTCAATTATGTTACGTTAAATAAAATTTAATCAATAATTGTTTTTTATATTTTGTAATTTTTTTAAATGAAATGACAATTTTAGAAAATTTAGTTTTTTTCACTATTCAATGAAAAATCAATAATTTCTAAAAATTCCAAAAATTTCATCCTATGTAAATTTTAACATGATTATTTTGAATAATGAATTTATTTTTGAAATGGTATATCTTCTGAATGAGTAAAATTCTAATTTAAAATTATGTGTGAAAAGAATGACTAAAATTCATTTTTTTTAATACCGTTTTTCGAAATCAATACTTTACATTGAAAATAGTTTTTATTTTATTTTTAATCTATATATAACCAATGAATTTATTTTATTCAAGTTTTAAAAAATATCATAATTTAGTTATTCATATTCATACATTTTAATTTAACTACTAATTTATAAATTTCATGTTTATGCGATAATATTTTAATAGAGTTTCACGTTTCTTTTAAACCTAACTTTGCATGCATCCAAAGCTGTCAATGTGATTTAATTTATTTTGAAAAAAATATTTTAAATAATCACAATATTAAATTATATTCTATTATTGGTGTTTTATTTCATTAATTCTATAAAAAATAATGTTCTTCTATTAAAATGACAAGGTGTTACAGTTACACAGTTTAGTGCATGAAACTGAAACTTTTTACAAAATGATGGGTTTCACAAGAATAAAAATTTTAAAATGTTATATCCATGAAACTTTTCACAAATAAAAACCATGAGAACTATATTTTAGGGAAAAATATTCCAAAATTTTGTTGTATTATGTGTGTAATTTCAAGCAGGAATGGAATGTAGATTGAATCTCTGAAGAGAATGAATAAACATTAGTGTAACAGAGAATATCATTTCTTATTGTAAAATAACTCAAGAGAACACAAATCTAGTATATTTATTTGTTTTATCCCCATTTATGAAATAACATGAAAAATATATTACGTGTTTACTTGGTGATACTCTTACAACTGATCTAAAAATATACAAAACACTCCTATTTTAGTTCAAACTTCACTTTTGAATACCCCAGTAAAAAGTAAATAATATAATTCAAAAAAAATAATTTTTTTTATTTTTCATGTTAATTTTTTATATATAAATAGAGAAACAGAATTAGTAATTTTTTATTGTCTTATGTATTCATTGGTACTGCACAATTTTATTGAAATAAAAACATTAAAAAACACTTTTTCCATTACTTTGAGATCATTAATTTTAGTGAAATTAAAGCAAATGTTTAATTCTCAAAAATTATTTCAATAGTAACATGTTTCAAATGAGAATTATATAATATCATGAATATAAAATACTTTATAAGTCTTCCCTTTTATATGAAATTAAATTTCACGAGGCGTCTACTTCATAATTCTTTTTGATTTTTGGTTGTTCTTATCGTTTGTATTTTCCTTGATCATATTGTTTTATTTTATAAAAAGAAATTTTCATGGAATATAAATCATTCCATTCAAATTTAAATATTTTTATATAAATATATTATTTTTCTTTTAAATGCATGGATCATTCATATGTCATTTAATAAACATATATCTTTTAAACATAATGGTATTTATCGAAAAAAGAGCATGAAGATTCCATATTGAATGTCTGTATTTGATAAAATAAACTCCAGAAATTATAACCTAGGCTATTTTGAAATATGTTGTATGAATAATATTATACTAAAAAATTATTTTTTCAAATGGATATCATTGTTATTTCATTTTTGTACAACCATTTTATAGAAATAATTTAGGTTGAGTGACTCTCCTTTACATAAAGCATCATTATTTGGACAACAAACATAAGATGTAATTCCATAATTCTCACTAATATACAATAATGAAAATCACAATTTACACATAAATATGGGTCAATTATAATATAAGAACCCCAAACATATCCTATCGTTAATAGGTATACTAAATGGGTATGTGGTGTTCAGGTTTACAATGAGGTGGAATTAGTTTTTCATGTAAATCCCAATAGTATAATTATAAAATTATCCTTGACCCTAGATGAATCTTATTGTTTTTATAAGGTCTTAAGGTATTTGTATTTATTTTTGTAAAATAATTTATTGTAAAATTATTTGTTCTTGTAAATTATTATTTAGGTTTCTCCCTTTCCTTATTTTATTATTATTTAGTGTTTACACAAAATAGCTTTTCAATCACACTAATATTTTGTATTTCAAAACAAGTGCATTTAAATATAATTATGATAGTCCATGTTTTGGTTTTTTCAATTTTAGAATAATATGTGTTAAATAATGAAACAATTAATCCTACAGTTATTGTAAATAATATTTTAAAATCATATGACTCATGTTTTATGTTGTTCTACATCCATGTCAAACTCAACATTAATAATTGTATACTTCAAATTTGTACCATGTTAGGAAGGTGTACACCTTTTTAATATTATTCATATAGATAGATAACATAAAAATATTTTGGGGCCACGTAATCCTATTTAAAAATAATAGTTTAATTTTACAAATTTTTTATAATAAATTACTATCCAAAATTAATATTTCATTTTCTCATAGTTTTATTTAATTGGATATATTTCCATTATTTAATTAAAAACTTCTTATAATTTTGGTTATCTTCATATAAGTTGTATAACATTGACTAATTTTTACATATAATGATATTGAGTAATTAATTAAATTATTTTTTTACTAAAATTGATTTAATTTCCTACTTATTGATGTAATATTCAATACTTGTTATGTGTAATATTAATAGGTTTATTTAGAATGTCAATCATGTTGATCTTATAGAATGTGAATCTTTATTATGGAACCCATTCTTATGTTAGTTCCCAATTGCTAAAATATCAATAAAACACGTTATATGGGAACTTGTTATTGAAATTTTATACAAGATGATTGTTTTGGATGGGATCACCACACCCAGACTCATTATACCCAATCTAATACTCCCACAGACCAGCATCAATATTTCCTATACTGGATAGGCTGGATTTTTTTAATCAAGGATTGGAAATTTGGATTCTTACGTTTTTTCAAACATCTATCCATATGTGGGTGTATATGTGTACCTATGTAAACTATTTACATATACTAGTATTTCCACTAATTATGGATTGTTCTACATTATCATCTAAAATTTATAACTGATGATTGAACTAGCATTACAGTCTTGGAGACTCTTAGTATAAATATTTAACGGTCAAAAATGATATTTATTTATGAATTTCTACACTATTAATATGCTACAATACTGGTTTTATGTTTAATAAATCATTTTTACGTTATATATGCCTATATGTGTAAACATATTCAATAACACACTTCTTATACAATTTTTATGAATATAAACTATTGAGGGTTCCCAATATAATAATTATACTCACACTCTACATGCATACTCTAGTGCACCTGAAAAATTCCTTTTTATAGTATAGAAATTTCATGGTACATTGATAGTGCCCATATATATTTCGCTAGAACCATTTTTTTTATAGGAGATGGATTGGTTCCCAAAATGAAAGTTGAGTTATTAAGAAGGTCAAAGGTCTTGTTTGGATCATTGACCTTTTAACCATTCTATACATGTCCAAATCTTGGGATGGATAGATTTTTTTTCAACAATTTGTTATGTAATTTATAATGTTTTTTAGTGATATTGATGTACATTTATTTATTGTGATTAATGGTTTTTTAATATATATTTTCTTTTATTACATTTTTTGTTTCATGTACATTTAATATATATATTAATTATGAATGAGTCATTATAGAACTCTTGAAGGATTCAAATATGGCATTTGTTAATTAGTATTGGTAATCCCTCATCATCCATATATCAAAATCTATTGGGATGATATTTATTCCCTATGGATTTTATATTTCTCCTTCTATAAAAGATTTATTATTTGGGTGTTATATTGGAATCTAGTTTACTATCATTATAGTGATAATAAAACACCCTATATGATTTCATATGAATAAAATAATAACAATCTTATAATATATAAACACCACCAGAGGTCGATGTTATTCCCTTAGGCCAGAAAAATACAAATATCACACTCAATGAATATCCAACAATTTATAAATCAACATATATATCAAAACATTAATATATAGATGAAATTAATTTCCTAAAAATTAATTTATTCTAAAATCATCTCATAGAACCTTCTATATATATGATATAAACTAGAAATCATGATTAAATGAAACCTAATAAAATTTTTCCGTGTATGTTTACCATGATACTCATATTTAATCATTTAATTAAATCCAGTAATTGAAATAATAAAATGGATATAAAATGAGAAAACATTGAAAAATTATCCAAAATCACCCAAATAGAATTGAGACTGTAAGTTGAATGGTGTAACATGGTCCTAAAATCAATAGATATATTCTCATAAATCTACATTTTAAATGTTAATGGGTGTATTTACTATATAAAATATTCTATTGTTCATTGGTCCCATGAATGTTATGACATATCACAATAATCTTTTCTATATAAATCATTATCCCAAACCACTAAAACAATTTCCTCAATGTATGATACATATTTCCCACACCATGATAAATAGTGTCGATTGAGGAAACTCAAAAAACAATACAACTTTCATACACTGAAGAACAAATATATTTCCATGAATTTTCACATAATCATCCCATCCATTATAATAACAATATGTTTTATCACTAATAATAACATTTTCATGACCAACCAATAATATATAACTCAACTACAAGGATTTCATGATGGTACATTTCATTCATGCACAATGGAATAAATTTAAAAAACCACCAGGATCATAAAATGTATATGGAAAAGGCATTAGAAAATAAATTAAGACGATAGGAATATATTAAAAACATGAATAATTGAATTAAATAGTCTATTAGAGTTGTAGTGGATATATAAAGAACACCTAAAAAGGGCTAATTTAGGTGATTCCAATTTTATATCAAATTAAAAAAAGTTACATTGAATTTTTAAATGGTCCTCTAGTATTGGTTAATAAAATTAGATATTGTTTTAGTTAACCTCGAATACATGTATATAAAATACAAATAATTGATGAAATAATGCTATAGCACATGAGCCTCAACGCAGTTGGTGAGGTCTCTCTAAGTGCATCCACAAGACGCCGGTTCAAAACCAGGCAGATGCATAATTTCGGGTGTATTATTACAGTAATTAAGAAGAACGATAGCAGGTATTGTTCAGCACGATAGTGGCTGGAACTATTCACCACATGCCACCAGTTTGGGCTTGGAGTCCTTAAGGCCTTCGAGCTACCGAGGTCTTCAGTTCAGTTCCGCTTTCGTGCCACCTCATGGCCTTTGGGCCACCTCAAGGCGTTCAGGGCTACCTTATTTGTAGTTGCACAGACATATTCTACAAGGAACCACTCTAGAGGAGGATAGAGAAGGGTGAATTCACCAGTGCAGGGCTAAATAGACTTGAATGATTGATAGGGTATTTCATCTGCCATTGATACCAGGCCTATCCACCTATGCACATGGGCATGCTTTCCGAACAATCATGTAAACGTAGAGAGTTGAGCATGATGTATATGTTTCGGAGGGGGAGTTTCATTTAATCATAGTCTTTATGATTACATGATAACCTACAAGTCTTGTAATGTCTCCCATCCTATGGGAAATGTAATATCTAAGCCTATAGTCCTTATAAGGGTTCCCCCTCATCCCTTGAAATAGGGGTTATTAGAAAATCATTAAAAAGAATGCATTCGGGCCATTCAGGCAAGAAATAACAATGGTGTTTTAACAACGACCGACAAATCATGTGAATCTTTCTACATGTCATACATGGGGAATCCATGTCATATAATATCCTCTAAAAATGTTATTATTTACATTTGGATTGTTGGATGTTTTTATCCCATCACATGGACTCAATATTACATATAGGATTTTCATGAGACCAGCCCCCCAATGGTACCCCTCATGCACTAGAAATTAACAGAGATATATAACCATGCCCATGTCCCACCTCCAAGAGGACACCAATTGGTTACTAGCACATTCGGTAAAATGAAAGCCACAATGATGAAATGCATTACCCTAAATAAAATATTTTTATCAATATATCGTAAAAATACACCAAAAAACGATTTCATATAAAATAAGATATATAGAAAACAATCACTCAAGTTATGTAAAAGCAATGAATAAATAATAATATATATATGTAAAGTATAGAAAACACAATCTTATTGTATGAAAACAAAAAAAATGTAAAATTTCCCAGTTAATATTATCCATCTAGGTCCATAATGTCATTCTATAAGCATGTAAAATTTTTGGTATATTCATAGAACAATAATAACAAGTTTACTCAGAAGTTTACTACCCACGGTCTCTCATACACATGTGAAAAGAGAAGAAACATGCAATAGTGAACAAATACTAGAATTAGAAAGAACTAATGGGTTAAACTACTTCAAATCCTTACTATGGTCTAATAACTAATAATTCCTCCAAATATAATAATATAAGAAGAACCACATTGTATATGGGAACCCACACCGCATCCCTAATGATTTTCTACTCTCAATCCCCAACATCATGACACCAGGCGCTCTCGTCCCTTAAAAAAATTTTAGACTCATACCATCATGTGATAAACTATAATGATAAATCCCCATATCCCAAATGGTATCATCATCATCATATCCTCATAATCAAATAACCACATATATATGACAGGAATTGTTGGGAAGCATTTACATGAAGGTCATCGTCTCCATGACCTCCTCCTACCATGCACGACATCCATAATCAACCACTCATCCTCTAGACAATAATCCTTGAAATTTTACTATATACTATAATGAATCACAACCTATATGTAAAAAACTCTCTTGGACGATATATCATGAAAGACCATGTATCTAGCCATAAAACCTCTCTAACATGGCTGTTTGGGGAATACACCAAGAACCAAAAACCATTTTTCATCGGTGTAAACACATGAATTTGGAAATTAATGTTTATAAATTATATGGAATTTACAATTTCTAATATTAATTCACATTCTTAAAATATGGGTTCATAACATGTGAACCAAAAATCTAAAGATATAACTAAAATATCTCACAACCTCCACCAATATCCACCACAACTACTAATGAAATACTACACACAAACAAGAACCATTTTTCTGACACCTTTTAAGGTTAACCAACATGCATATTTACAACATTACGATCTATTAGCTGGGAAACCTCGCCCAGCATGACCATGATTGTTTAGCCGTGATTGACCTCCATAGTATCTGTAAGCTAAACCAACAACTGTTTCATCAATGAATATGAGCTTCAAAACACCTACATATATAAATCAACACATCACATCCATTACATCAGATATTATTTACATAACATCTATCCAATGACTCATCTCTAGGATTTCTAGAAAGGCTAGACACTATATATCGACTTCGTGCTATAGTTTACTCGAACAAGCTTCAAATAGTGCCCCAATTCCCTAAATTCATGTTTTTAGATACCATTTAGTATTATTTGAACATAAAGTAGATATTATAAAATAATATATAAGGATTTAAAACATGATTTTACCTATATACAATCGGCGAGATTCAATATGAAGTTTCCATAAGGTCTAATAATGTGAAGCTAGATGGTCGTACATACTATGCACCTACCTAGAACCAACTGTGAATTTATAAATAAACTAAATTTACATGTACATACCACCTAATAAATTTTTAGTCCCCAGATGTATCAAATTTTATTGACCCTTAGGAATCAAATGTTCCTACATTAAAGGTATTATATCTACTGAGAATTATTTTTCAATAATGGTGCAGACCATGAGTTCTGCCTTATGGTCTCCAAATTTTATTAAAAAATTTAAATTAAAAGAAACAATATTGGGGAAAAATAAATACGCTGAATCAAAAAATTGGGAAAAATAGTCCCAATAATAATGAAATCAAAAGAACTAATTAAATCACGATCAAAATCTCATAAAACATGCCCAAAACTGCATGATTAAATTTTTAGTGACCATATGAAAAAAATTAATCTTATGATCAGTATACTAACAAGAGGAAATATATTTTCACACTGTCGACATACTAAATACATGAAAAACATTTTTTGACTGTTCATTTTACTAACCACAAGAAAATATTAGTTGAATGGTCATTATTCCTTTTTCATGACTAAAATCTCATCATCACTACACTCAATTTATAATTATATTCAAACTTATATTTTCTACAATTTTCTATTTTAGCATTACATCTATAAATTGATTGATTTGATGTGTATTAAATTTAATTATATTACTCTAAAGATTTTTAAAATATTTATATTTTATAATAACTATATGAAAATTGTGTTATGGAGAATATATCACCAAAATTATTATAGAAATAATAATTTTGATAAATATCATTTAATTTTCTATTTTATATATATTTTTAAATTATTAAATTAATAACCTGAAGTCTAAATATATTTATATATTTTATACCCTTGAATAATTATAAATATTTAATATCTTTTTCTGATGTGTTTTGATGATATTTCATAGAGAAATAAAATTTAGGGATGAATATATAAGTATGATAATGATATCTTAAATTTATACTAATAGATGTATTTTTAATGATTATTATTTTCTAAAATGGAATTTCATGTTTAACTATTGAGAAGCTCCACAATGTTGGAGTTAATGATTTGATATTAGCCATTGCACGGATAATCATCGACTCTGATAAAAAAACCTTGAAAAGTTTATTCAATATGATTTGAATATGATGATTTATGACATCTTAGTGATAAAAGAATACAATATTATTACATTACAATATAATGTCTTCAATATATACTCTGATTACTATTCAATTTCTATGATCACAGTGAAATTCATCATTTTGATAATACGATACTAATGTGATAAAATTTATTGATCTGCAACAATGTTCATTATCATATGATATTCTTATTATCTTTATTTAATGTTTGTTTTTTATTAATGTATTTACCCTATATTCTGTTTTTTCTATTTTAGTTTTTTAAAAAAATTCTTCTTAATTTTGGTTTAACATGGTTATTGCATCTAAGGAGAAATATATTTAACTATATGGTAATAATTATATAAGAAATAGTTAATTAATTAAATTTTCTACCATATCCTATCCCCATATCATATTTCAGGTTTTTTTGTGAATTTAATATTTATATATTTTTTAATGTACAAATCAATCAATGTCATTTGAGGAACTAAAAAAGTTGAAATAAAAAAATAAAAAATGGTATGGAAAGAAAATATAAAATATTTAACCTAAAATTAAATATTATAATTAGTCATAACATTCATGTAACACCAAAATTACTCAAAAAATATTATGTTTTATTTAGGAGAATCAATTACATTGATTTTTCAACATCTTTAACATGAACTGTATAAGTGTTGTGTAAAAATTTAAGGTAATTATAACATCACTAAATATTCAAAACAATATCAATAATTTAAAACTAATAATTGTATTTATTTTTAAATTTTGAAATTAATTTATAACATATTATTATTCATATTTGATAATATAATATAAATTAAAATGAAGAGAGTGAAATTTTTTATTTTGGTTTTAATTAAAAAATATAATGTCATTTATCAAATTAATATCGCATAAAAATATAGTATTGTAGAATATATGATAGATTGATGGAAATAAAAAAATAAAAATTAAATAATTTATGTGATGGATATACCTATAAATCCATTTCACATTTTTTAACCATTACTAATTGATTTACCATTACATAAGTAACAAATATTTATCATGGAGACCATTCACCAACACCAAAAATAGGGTTGAAATATTTACCAAATTGGATCATCATGATTGAAAATATGGAACTCATATTTCATAATTCAATTTCTGTAATTAGAAGAAAGAAATTTTTATATTAATGTGTAAAACATAATGAAAGATAGATTTTAATGAAATGTGTTTTCAATCCCAAATATGAACTTATACGAAAATAATTTTTAAATCCAATTAATAGGTAATTTGTTAGATTATTTATAAATAAATAAGAATTATTTAAATTTTATATGAAATTCAGATCATAATAATATTTTTTGGAAATTAATAAAAAAATTAGTTTTATAAAATCTATATTTTTCAATACTCACTGAAAAATCAATCATTTAATCAAAATATAAAAACTAAACAATATACTAATTTTAAAAACTAATTTAAAAAATGGGATTGATTTTATAAAAATAATTTTTTATAATTTGTAGTAATTAGTTATAATATTTTTTCAGATAAATGAATACAAATCATTTTTTATGAAAACAAATTTTTGAAACATAAAATTACTTTACCTAAAATTGTGGGATAATTTCCTAATATTTGATAATTACATTTAAATTGAGTATGAAAATTTCAAGTACATACTTTATAATTTAGTCACTCTTACACATAATAACTAATTCAATGTATATATGATGACATCTATATTTATGTAATAAGATTTTTTAGAACATTAATGTTCATTGTTGTCTGTCGTATACCCTATCAAAAATAATTTTATTTAAAATATCAGGATGTTAAATTCCATACCATTATTAAATTAAATCCTCAATATTATATTTAGATAAATAATCATGGGATTATCATTTAAAAATACATTTTTGAAATCCCACGTCATAAAAATGGTTATTAAAAATTCTTTTTTAAAAGAGGGAAAATAAAATTTGATGATCATATGGATTAACACTTAACTAGGTTAATAAATTATAGAAAATTAGGGGATGTTAAAATATAGACATGGATGAAGAAATTATATCAATTTAAGGATGGATAGTAACAAATAACATTGATCCTGATAATGTCAATGACCAAAAAACCACAAACCAATGATGTGTCAAAATGATAATCAATTCATCAAAAATTAAGATAATAAGGTGAATTGATTTGATATCCTTATCCTATATTTTCATAATTACTTTAAAATAAAAACTATAAATATAAAGAAATATTCATACTTGATTAGAATAAAATCTATAATGGTATTTTAAATTTTTAGCTGTGTGTTTCAACCAGTTTTCAGTATAACCATATCTTTTACACCAATTAATTATTATGAATATTTAATGCGTAAAAGCTATTATAAAATTCTTAATGACCACAAGGTATAATAAATTATGAATAGTTTTTCACCATTTCATTATTAAAACCAAAATGGTTATAACAATGTTATAAAATACCACAAACAAAAAAACATTCTTATAAAGAATAAAACATTAATCTTAAAAATCCAATAACAATACCCAAATTTCGAATAAAATAATTCCAAAAAAACTTAACCTTAAATCCAAAATAACCCCAATAAGAACTTATTAACCTAAAATGTTAACTTATAACATTCATTATAGACACCAATAATTCAATTTTATTCTTAAAAAATAATCATTTATGATAAATCACATGAAAAAAAGGGTTTCTTATACATCATCCATGTAAAACATCTATCAAAATAACCTTAATAACTTAAAAATTACATTACATTAAACCTAAAAGGAGTTTATATGAATTTTTTCTTATGAATAACTTATAGCATAAAAACCAATGATGGTATCTACAATTTTTAAGTCAAAATATCATAAAAAATAATCACTAATTTTATCTAAATCCTACTATAATACCAAATATTATATCCCCAAATATTCACTATCATATGTGATGTTAAAAAAACCTTAATTATATTTCAGTATTTAATACTAACAAATGTGACCCAAATTTAACCATAAAAACATAAAACATCCAATAGAAATATTGGAACACATACACATCAAATAAATTTTAGATTTTTAGTTTTAGATAATTTGGAAAAAATAGTATATAATATTAAAAACATCTTTAAGTGAGAACTTTTTTCCACAATACCAAATTTTTATTATATCGCAAAACATTTCAACCTAACACGTAAAACTCTATAGACATGAAAACTTTCTAGAAATTATTATTTATAAATAAGCATTCCTAAATTTTGGAAATTTAAAATAAAATATAGGTGATCTGAAATGATCATTACGGTTAAAAATTATCATTAACAATTGAGTGTCACTAATGAGTATAAGATGATCATGAGGGTATTATGCAATAATCAATGTTCATATGAATAACATAATATAATTCATACCCATAGAAACAAATATCATAAATCTTGGGACATTGTATAAATATTAAACATAATACAAGAGTCATATAATTCAACAATCATGAGAAATGAGAAAAAAATCATTGAGAGCATGATCCATCAAAACTGAAAGAATAAATTGAATGATTATATAGGTTTCATAGACATAAATTATTATTTATGGAATCAATTAACAAAAAAATTCCAATATCTCTTTGGAGTAACCTATGACGAGGAAACTATTTCCCCTCATATGATTAACTTATAATTAGTTTACCACTTCATCTATTAAGAGTATCATAACATAGTTTTCTATAAAAAGAAATACTCATCTAGTGAACATAATATTATTACCCCATGTATTTGAGGGTTATAATGGACCCACCCCTCAGATATCAGACAGTTTTATTTATTTATTTGGGTTCACTCTCCAGTACCTATTTCATAAATAATGTCCATGTATAGTGCCATGAATCCAAAAAAAAGATTCATTAATTTCATCAATATTGACATAGCATGAGTCACCCTTGAAAAATAAATGAGTTCCATGAAAATATATTTAATACATACACATAAAATATTCAAAGAAAATATTTTTATGATATCATAATATCATATCCCTAGATAATCATTAGAATCATTAATATAAAGGCACATATTGGAAAAATCCCAATAAAATAAAATTTCAAACAGTTTTTAAAAAATATGGGAAAATACCCTTTCATTGCAAATCATTAATATAATATTCAAAATAATATTGAGATTTTTATTTTCTTTTAAATTGGACATGTAAAATTATAATGTAAAAATATGTATCGAGAAATATTAATGAAATTCCAAAAATAAATTCAAGTGCTAAATTTTAAATTTAAAAAATCTTTTCAAATATTCATAAAGAGCTTTAAAAGTGACCCATAAAAAAATAATTATAAAATTTCATATTTAAATCCTATTAAAATAAGTTAAAATATCATAGAATTGTTTTTTAAATACTATATATTTAGCAAAGAACATTATTGAAATAATGTAATTAACATGGTGGAATATTTGGTTAACTTTATTTAAAATATAAATGAAATTATTTTTATGAAAAATCATTTATGATCTTTTAGAACAAAAACCATTTGAATGTATGAAAATAATAAGGAAAATAAAATAAACCCACTATTATAAAAAGTGTAATGAAATTATTTTTCAATTATTAGTGTATACATCATATTAATGAATATAGTTTCATTAATCAAAAAGGGTCAAAAAGATGGATGATTGAGATAAGAAACACATGCAACATGGGTAATACATAATTCAAAATTAAATTTAATGAATGAACATAAACTATTTCTAAAAAACCATAATTTCAATTATTTTGATATGTGAAAACGAATTCAGGGAGTAGTAATTACACCATATGAAATAAAATATGATCTATAGCATGGATTATGTGATAGATAATTGAATTTGAGACCATGGAAAACCATTATAACTATTTTTTAAATATGAATAAATATCTCTTAAAAGAGAGAATATTAGAAAGACAAAATATATCATGATTAAAGATTCATTCATGATGTAAAATATCAATAAAAATCATATAAAAATTATAAAGGATAATACGTAAAGAATATAAGGCATGTATCAATGATACAATACTCAGATGAATAATACATACAGCGGCCATGCAATTGAAGTTATAATATCATCATGAAGTGATTATGTGTTATAATTTAGAAAATATAATTTAAAATAAATCATAATATAATTAGTTTTCATTTGAAAAATAATATTGAAACAACATGTCAATTTTGTAGATTTATATCCTAACAAATTGAATTTGAGTTAAAAAATACATTTCCTCAAGTCTAAACATGTTATGTATGTCTATTAGATTCATGTATAAAAATATAATATTTCCTATTTAAATTTTATAAGGGTTTTTTATGTTTATTACCATATCAATAAAACATTTATTTCATTTATTAAAATGTATTATTAAATTACATAATCGGTTTGTCAATTGTTAGGTGTCTTTAGGATATTGGATTCATAGTTTCAAAAGTATTTTTATAGTATGGTCATGGTAACATTGTTCATTGATCAATCATCCAAAAAAATAATTAAATAATCATCATTTTATGCATAAAATAAAATTTTAGAATCACCCATAGAATATTGAGAATACTAATTAATCATATCACCTTTAAGTAATATCTTATGTTTTATGAAATGTAATTATGTCAAAAATAAAATTTATATTTGTTAAATCCATAATAAAAACCGTCTTTGTGAGGTGGTGAGGAATAATTAAACTCAACTCACCATGAAGGTTGTAGTCAACACATACAAATAAATGATAATTTTCCCCATAAGAAGGAAATTTATATGAATTATATTTTTATATTAATAAGATAACATCTTTTTATATAGGAGAAAATATTGAAAATTTATGAGGAGTAGAATAGTATAAAATGAGGTAAAAGTAAATTTATAATGAAAATTCATGTTTGAGAGGTTATAACATAACCACCCGTCTTTGGATTATCATAGAACTTCCTATTATTGGTTAATAATGTACCCCCCATCATTTTTTATCACAGAACCACCTGTCATTGGTGAATAATGTAACCAACCATCCTTGGTTTCTCACAGAATAACTCATAATTTTAAAAAATTCTAAAAAACTATATCATAATCCAAAAAACTAAAAACATGGATCATAAAAAACATTATCAAGGAAAATAATCCGTTTTTATTTTGAAATAACCTATTTTTTTATATATACTACACACATAAAAAGGAAAATATTTTCATTGAAAATAAACATGTAAAGGAAGACTAAAATCATTAAGGCATCATGATGGTGAGAAATTTCATTCATTCTCTATATATAAAATATATATTATTTTACCTTTCTAAAAAGATATGAAAAATTAATTTTAACAAACGATTTTTAATATAATTTACACTATGAAAAATCATAAAATGACTCCATTTTGAAAAAAATAGAGATAAATAGAAAAATTAGAATTTAAAACAGTCATGTCAATATAAATACACACCTAAACATCACATTATAAATATTATCATTAAAGAGAAAAATATATTAACTAAATCAGTAATACATTTAAAAGAATGTTTTTAGTAAAAAATTCCCTTACAAATATCATATAATTGATGTAGTTTTTAATAAAAAGATACAATTATTTGAATACTATTTTATGTAAAACATGAAACGTGGGAATATAATAAAATAAACTCAATTGAAATTACACACATAATATTAATATGACATAATCAATGATGTACATGTTTAACCCAATGAATGGAAATTGAGTTAAAAATCATATAAAACGTTGTAATCAGATGAATCATATTCTCCATGAATGATAAACATTTAAAAACACTTTATATATAATTAAAATAAATAATTTAATGATATAATATTTCAAAGTGGAATTATATGTACCATATATAATAATATATGAGTCGAACATAAAAAACCCCCTCAATAAAAGGAAATTGAGATGATTTTTCTTAATAAATTTTGGAAGCTTAATGGTTGTACATAAAGATTCATAAAATTGATTAATGAGAGAAAATATGTCACTAAATATAAAATATCGTAATGAATATAATATGGATATAGAAATTGTATCCCATCATTAGGAATTATTAATCAAACAACAAAAAATAAATAACGTTCTTGAATGGAAATGAATAGATAAAGATGTGTCCCTTTCCTTCTGTCTAAATGTTTTGAAATTTTTATTAATGCCTTAGATAATAAAATGAGATTCATTAATTATTAATTAAGATATTTTTATTCATATATTAGATTTATTTTTATTTTTATTGATAAATTTATATCTATTTCATGAGTGATGATATTTAAATTTGTTAATCAATGAGTATTTGTTTGACAATTTCATAGTTTGTTCACTTCTGTATAATTATGTATGTACATTTAAAATGGGAATAATACTCTATATGTGGAATTTAATGGTATTAATGAATTTACATAACAATAAATCGTCTGGTCTCTCATTTTCTCAACTGACATGAGGAAAAAATCATTTGATAAAACATTTTTTTGATGCAAAAGACACAACCGAGATGAATTTTGTTTATCCAATTGATTGATTATGTGGGGTTGAATTTCTTTTATAATAATCTTTTTTGGGTTACTATTGTATCTCTTAAAGGAAAATCCCAATAGTTCCCCCATCCATAACATGGTACATACCTCCTTTCAATTAGAAGTCTTTCAGCTGTGGTTTCATACCCAATGATGCTTAGTGACTCATATTGGTATAGAGGATGAGAGGTAAGGCTCATCACACCCTATTTGGGGGAATTTTCTCCTACTCTAGAACTCTATTATTTATTTAATATATGTTGATGAATATCTCCCTAATCCCTATATAAGACTGTTTACCCTAAAAAATGGTTATAGGGTAGTCCCATTTACATAAAATAAATGATCATAGGTCAACCCATTTTTGGTGCATAATAAGGGAATCTCCTTGCAGAATACATTATTATGTATCCAAGGTTCTTCACCAATTTATTGATAAATAATAGATATTTATGTGTTAAATATGCATAACTAGGCACATTGGAATTTGGTTCCATGCACAGAGGACGTTAATATTCCAAGGAGGGTATTGAGACATTATGAGGCATCCAACATATCATGTATATTATAGGAATAAAAAACGAAGTTAGTTTGACATAATTTGGAAAGGGCATGTTTGTGTGCACTTAGGCACCAGACATTTGATCTTGAATCTCAAGGATATGTCTTATGTATTCTATTTATAACAGGAATCATAGTAATCATAGCTTTTTCATGCCCTTGGGAATCAACCCAATGTAGATTCCCTTATATAGGAGAGGTTTTTATCATGCCACTCATCAGGAATTACATGTTTTGATTTCACTAGATGGTGGAGATTCATTATTCCAATGATGTGTTCATTGTGATTCCCTAATACCAGATGAGATGTTCTTAGTTTGAGTAACAATAGATAGCATGTTATTAGCATCAATGAATCTACATTTCGGACTTATGTACTGGGATATATCTCAATTCAAGATCCTTAAGAAGTCATCCTATGTATCCTGTTTAAGGTAGGAATCAGAGTCCTCATAGTTCAATGGGGTTTTTAGTACATTGGTTGATGAGGAATGATGATCATATCATGGGAATGACTGGATATGAATGGTTTAAATGTAGAGGAAAAAGATGGGCATACATTGAGGCGGATGCCCATTTGATTTGGGATCGACCAATAGGAGGGAATCCTACATGTCATGATTATGACAACAATCATATTCCTCATAGATTTTTGGGATTCTCAGACCATTGGACGACGAGGAAAGATGATCATCCCAAGAGAATGATTAGGTCATGATGGTTGACATTTTCTAAGACAAAGCAGTATATAAAATTATGTGGATGTTCATTTCAATTCAGGATTAGGCCTTAGGAATGCATCATATATATCATGATTATAGAAGGAAACATAGTTCACTTTGTACAATGAGGTAGGTGCTTACCCACTAAAATTTCCCATGTCTTTATAGAAGCTTATAATTTTAATTAATATGATATTTTAACATCTCTAAGACCAGGTGGACAATTATTTGTTTTAGAAACAAGGGATGTTAGATGATTAGTCACATTTCTTAGGGATATGGGAATTATATACTTTGAAACCCATTTATATGTTTTAATATGGTCCTTGAGTCCTTAAAATGAATCCTATGTATCCTTATTTTAGAATGAATCATATTTATCATCGTTCAATGAATCAAGGAGTACACCCTGATATTTATTTCAATTATTGGGGCTTACACACTGAAGATCGACATGTTTTTTATTCCTCAGATGCCCATATGACCTGTCATGCTTTCCAGCCTATTTTGGGATGATTAACCACTCTACATGAATTTATTTACAACATGAAATGTTGGAGGATATATTCTTGTAATTTACAATTAAAATATCAAGATGTAATCAAATTTTAAAAGGGATATCCTATATCCTTGATGGCATGCCTAAGGGTGGTTGCAGGAGTAAGGCTGACTGGTTTGGAGGACATCACAAGACCCGAATGGTCTATTCTATAATCCATCACAGGATCCTAGATTTGATTTACCTAGGATTTCTCTTGATATAGCTAACATAATATGGTTTCATCGTGAGAGCAAGATGGCATGAATGGAGTAAATAATATGAGTCAGTGCAATACGCCTCAGTGGGTGATTCTTGTGTAATTTGATAGGTTTCTAGGACATCACATGAACTAGTTTCCATGACCAAAGGGTATTACGAGATTTAGTTACATTCCAAAGTTGTATTGTGAGATAGAATTTTCATTTATTATTTTATCCATATGTGTTGGGATACATGTATGAATTTCATCGAATGGTGTGGATGTCTTGCCCCAATAACTATGGATGGCGTGGGGGGGATGCATAGGGGGCTTTGTATGTCTCTCTTTGACACATCTGGAGGACTCTGAATTATTAAAATAGTATACCAAAGGTGTTTCATGGTATTTGTATGACATGTCCTAGTGTGGTTTAATGGCTTAGGTTGTTAACATATAGCACATAAGGATTAGCATTTAGGTATTTCACATTAATCATCCATTTAATTACTAAGTGTTCCTCAATTTATCATCAGTGCCTTATAATAATTTAGTGATAGAATGATTTCTGACTTTAATGATCTAATAAATATTTGAGATGTTATTTTTGTTTCCTAAAATAATTACTTTTTAGGATTTATGGATGATCAGGTGATGTGTTTATTCATGCTTCATGATTTCTCAAAATGTTCCCTTGATGTTAACTAATCAGAATTTTTTACACTCACAATATCATCCACTCTATGAAATCCTTTCTCATTCTCCTAAAAGGTTCCATGAGTTCATCCGGCTATATAGAGTATTAATTGTATTTAATGTTGGGGTGGGGGATTTATAATCCACACTACCTTGATTGATTTCCCTTTCATAGTGTGTATCACACATCTCCAGGATAGATTCGGTTGAGGGCTTCAGCATCACGCGTATTCGTGACATCCTACTATGGATCACTTTGGGATATTCCATGTCTTTCTGTGACCAATATACCATCCCACCAATGTCTCCTTCATCGGATTACTTCCAAATAATGGATTCTCATTGAATCATATGGATACGCTATGGGTTTTCCATATTTTCACAATGACATATCGACCTGAATTCTCAAGATTAATGTTCCTGTTAGATATCTTTCACATGACATTGGTTGAATTTTCTTGGAATTTATATGGGATAGGGATGAATTGTTTGGGGGCCTTCACAAAATCAAATCATCTAGTCAAGGACACTTTTGAGATCTTGTAGGGGAAAGGTTGGGCATGAATCATGAGTTTTACATCTATGAGAGGCTCATATCAATCACTAATGTTTTCAAATATTTATTTTATAATGGTTGGGGATCTTGAATTTTTTCTTGAGGATTATCGAGTAAAATCACTCTACCTCTTGGTGACTAACCGTGTGAACAATAAATGGTCCCATGGAGATGCATGATAATTTCATAGACAATTCCATGTATTTTTCTTTATAGAGATGTAGTGGGGGCATATGGTCACGTGGACATGTCTGAGGCCCTTTATGTGATGTGGATGAAATTTTAGTAGACTTTTGCGAGATGAGCAGACATGACTTTTGGTTTCTTCAGTATCTTTCATATTTTCCACTCACATTAGATGATGTTTTATTACCAAAATAGGCTCTATCCTTCCCCCTATTTATATTCATTCATTATTTTACAACGTTTTGTGGCTTCATGAGTTTTCTTGGGTGTTGTAAAAATAAATCACCCACCTCATCAAGGATGAATCCCATGAACATTACAAACATAAGAGGCTTCCACATTTATGGATATTTACCTCCTATTTTATAAGGATTTATGTTAGATTCTCATGTTCCCTCCAGTTGACATGACACATGACATGGGAGAGATTATCATGCTACATCTTTTTGATCAACGATTATCTAGGGTGTCGTGCTAAGGACATAAGGACATTGTAAAATGGCAATTCATGATATTTTCCAAATAATATTCTTTATGCATGGATACTTCATGTGGAATTATGATTTTCACAGAATTGTGTATCCCTTGAATGTGTACGCGATCTGCAGGTCGTGCTGACCATTTTACCGATTTTATTTTATGGGGAAAACTATACCTATATTAATGTATATATTCCTATTTTAATTTTGTTTATGATCATTTGGAAGGAATAAATAGATTCCCCATACAAGGAGTGACATCAATAAGGAAAATGGTTTAGTTCCGAGAAATATAAATTCCCAAAAAAACCTTTGGTGTTGTCGCCAATCGGTGTATTGGGAAACACTTGGTCTATTAGAAAACATTTGATATTATGTGGGAATACCTATAATTACGAGGATCATAGAATTATGCATTCACTAGATTATTTGTTCTATAGAGATATCACCATTTTCCATCACATAACCACATCACAAAATTGTCCCACAAGAGCTACTCACAAGACATTTCTCTGCGCCCATTTTTGGAGAACTCTTCTACCCAACTACATTTTCCCTAGAACATACTAAAATCAACATCAAAACTGATCTTTAGTAATTTTATGAACATTATTAATGGGTATTCATGATCAAATTGAGAGGTTTGTGGGATATTATCACTTGATCATATGTCCCTTTGACTATTTTATTTCTCTCTTGACAATGCCTAGGTCATGGAATCTCATGACATCGAGGGGGTTACATGGGTACATGATGTTGTTTGGGTTTATGCCCTCTATTCTACCTATGGGATTCGTAATATTAATGAGTACCTTATTAAGTCATTAATCGATTTGATAATTCATGTAATGTGCATGATGCTATATCTTTTAATCCTTTCTTTGGATAGTATTTTATTTTATCAACCTAAAATATGCCACTAACTTATGTTCTGATGGATTTTGGTTCTCTCTATACTTCATATACAAAGTACAATAAAAGGGAAATGATTTCTAGATACTATAATAATGACCACTGGATATCCAGAGAATTATTATAATGAAGTTTTCAAAAAATTCCCCCTTTTATGAGTTCCAGCATTATCCATTATCACACTAACTTCCTCTATATGGGTTTAGATTTCTAGATGATATTTTTAGTCCTCCTTCAGATTTCAATATTCCATATCACTAGGAATCAACTACTTTTTACTATATTCAGATGAAAATTTTTGTGGATGTTTGGCTGGTTGTACCTCAACCCCAAGGTTTCTATTATATATTTGAAAACACTAACATTTGTTATGATGGATGGGATTTTTCTCATCAGAATTTTTCTTAGAGATACATTAGTATATATTCATATTATATGATAACTCTAGGTATTGGATAAGGTTTTAAATGGGATCTCTTTCCTGGTGATAATTTTTCAAATGAATGGGAATGGAAATTATTGTCCATGAAAAGTGTCTTAGAGTTAACTAGTCAATTATATATGGTTCATATTTATAAAGCAACATGGATTTCAAAATTTTTTGTTTACTGTTCTCCGAATCTCTATCGAGAACTAATCAGTTATTGGTTCCCTCACACCAACTCATTTCATTTATCCCATGGAGAGTTATGAATCATTAAATTAAATATATACCAACCAGGTAGGATCCCCCTATATGACATATGTATGATTAGTTAATTCTAGTCATGTAGGTTTGGGATGACCTCTCACAGACTCTAGTCTTGTTGAGGGACATTCTCACCATTGTGAATTATAATCTAAACATGATATGACCATGCAAACACTTCTATCCTTTAGAGACTAAATAAACTTTTTCATTTTCCACAGCCGGGTATGGAAAACCGTAATATTCCCCCATATATTCCATTACCTAAAAGGTAATGATAGTTTCAATTAATGTTGGGGCATTTTAGAAGTTGGTTATTATACTTCACATGGATATCGAGTGATGTTAGATATCTCTCTGATAATTAGGTTGGAAGGTTTTACAACTATGTTCATGAACAGATGTCTCTTCTCTGTAGGGGATGTGCATTCAAGGATCTTGGTTAGTACACTGGTAATTGAATCACAACTATTAGATGAAAAATGTCTTAATATATATGCTCAAATCCTTTCTCCCTTTAAAAACTATTGGGAAAAATTCAACAAGAATGTATCCCCAACAGGATCAATAGAACTTTCTATTTTTTATTTGGATGGATATGTAATCATTTCAATTGAAACGATAATTACAACACCACAATGATCTCTAATACCTCATCTAGACCCCTATTTTTGAACGTATATGGGATTGTGGCTATGTCACATAGCTCTAACAAGGCTTTAGATGTATTTATTTGATCTAATTGTCTGAATTAACCCCTTACACCATACTAATGGGATCAATGATTTATAATGGAAAAAACTCATTTGATTAAATTTCCAATATGATCAATCTTTTTTATGGTGTTCTTATAGCTAAGATGGAGGAGTTGATCATCTGGAAAATATATAAATTATATTAGTTTTCTTGTTATTTTGGTTACACAAAAAGGGTATCCCCTCATAATTTGTCTTAAGTAACAGGAGAGTGACAACTAGGGATCATCTGCAATTTTCAATGATGTTAGGACATCAATACACTAAGAATGAGATCAGTCTTCCACATTTGAATGATCACGCCTTTTTTTCTTAGGATTATATCTATGATTGGGTAGTAGCCTATCCAAGTTGTGTGTTAATCAGAATGGTTCATCTTGTGGACAAACCATTTTACATACCAACCCCTTTTTTTGTGCTAATGATGGGGATGATTTTGGAATTGGGTGAGACCTTGAGGAAGCACTATATATCTAGTGATGAACACCCTTAAAGTCATAAACAATTAATTGATGATATTGTTCCTATATCATATTCAATGTGTGATGCACCTAGTTAGGGAATAACATATGAGTATTATTCAATTTCATCCTTTACAGATCAAATTATTTTTCATCATCATATTGTACCTATTAAACTAGTCACATAAGCTCTTTCATGGAGGTGGCTAATTTAGTAGCTGATTCTTGTCCATGTTACCAAGACTCCTTTGAATTTTTTTACAAACCAAAGAATATTTATTAACTTTTTAATGAATTGGAGGGTGGATGGTTTTGACTGAGAATCTCTGTAATAAATTATTAAGGGAAACATATTAAATTAGAAATACTTTCCACCAATGTGAGGTTCGTTCAGGATAAAAAATATGAGGCCCCCCTTTCTTAGAAGATGAAGGAGGCCATGGAGGAAATAGAGTAGAACTGTCAGTTCATATCCCACATGATATCTCAGATGGATACCTAGATTATGCATATATGGAGGCTTAAGGAAATAATATCCTACCTAAGGTTTGATCTCTCATTATCATCCTCATTATTGATATCATTTGAAAAATGGGATGAGGAGATGACGAAATTAGTTGAGACTCTCCATCATGGCGTAGAATCAGAGAAAATGGGTTTTGCAGTACTTCTATGTTTATTTGATGATTCTCTACAAACTCTTGTTGGTGTGGCCTACTCATAAGATAAAATCATATTATTGTTCAATACACTCTATCATTGATGGGTTTATTAGAGATACTGCTAAATGTGGAGATTCACCTCTTTTAATACTATTAGTGTATCAATTTTATGAACATTGATTGTTTTTAGGAATTTATTCATTCATGAAGTGCATGTATTTTCTCTGATCAAATATTTTGTGGGCCTCCAATAATACATATCCATTTCATAATATTAAATAAATTTAGGTATCCATATTTGAAAAATTAAATCATAAGTGAATATTCTCATGATGTAATCATGAATACCCCCATCATGAGATTCATTTTTGATTTATCTATACCACCTATCTTAAAATCACATTATTAGTATAAGGATAATATCGGAAGTATATATTTCCCAATGTGATATAAATCATTATTTATCCTATGAAAATATTCTTGGATAGCATATCATTATATTTCCAAGGCCGTATCAGGGGGCTAAAATGATATTCTATTCTTACTGACTAAATTTTTGTTGTGAATAGTTTAGGGTATTTTAACTCATACCATCTATTGATGTAATTTATTGTATTTTAGATTGAAACTTGTATCATTTTATTTTACGGACATTTATATTTGACCTTCAATCACTGTTGATTATGTTATTTTAGCTCATACATTATATCACTACAGTTTAATGACTTTTCACGGAAATCTTCTATTGATGTAGTTTAGAGTCTTTTATCAAGAACCCTATATCATTGTAGTTTAGTATTATTTAGCTTAGACCATATGTTAATGTAGTATAAGGTCTTTCATTTTGGACCTTTTATCTATTAAATTTAGGGTCCTTTTGCTCGGACCTTCTATCACATTAGTTGATGGTCTTTTAGTTCTGACCATTTATTGCTATAGTTGAGGGTATATTATCTGGATCCTTATATCATAGTAGTTTATGGAATTCTATTCCTGACCTTATATTATTATTTTTTAGGTTATTTTAGCCTAGAAATTATATTTCTTTATTTTAGTTTATTTTAACTTGGAACTTCTACATCTATAGTTTATGGTATTTTAACTTGGATCCTCTATTGATTTAGTTTTGGTTATTTTATCTCGGACCTTTTATTGATGTAGTTTTGGGTCTTTTATCTCTAAAATTATATTTCTATAGTTTTGTTAATTTTACCATTTAGATTATATCACTTTAAATTAGGAACTTTTATCATTGACCTTCCATTGATGTGGTTTATGTTCTTTTAGATCGAACCTTCAATCGCTTTAGTTTAGGGTAATTTTGCTCAGACCATTGATCGATGTAGTTTAGGTTATTTTATCTAGAACCATATATTACTATAGTTAATGGTATATTAACTCGGACATGATCAATAAACATGAAATATGGTTTAGACATTCCAGGAATGACCCAAAACTCACTACCATTTTTGGTTTTTTCAAAGTTTTGTGGAGGGTAATGAGGAATATAGGTCCATAATTTCCAAGAGGAAATGCCTAGAGTATGTAAGTTAGGTCCAATATACATCAGTAACATTTCAAAATAGAGGTGTCTCCACTCTTTTACAAGTGTAATGGAATTGTTGTGGGGGGTTATCAATTGAGGGTCAAATAATAGGGATGCTTGGTCCACCAAGATAGTTGGAGAAAAGATGATGTAACTTATAATCCAATAGTTTGAGTCAAAGAATATGGTATGAGGGAGAAATTCTAGGTGTGACCCATAACACCCTTAGGTTATGGGTTCTAAAAAATTATTGTCACATTTCACAAGTGTTGATGCTCTTTTATTTCATGAAGTGTATTCATTTAGTTGGTGGGTCAAGGACCTTATTCATCAGTAGTGTGTCTAGGAAATGAATATCACTACTCCTTTTTGAGGAACATGAAGGATATTTTAAGACTTGGTCATCTAAATGATGAGGTTTGATAAGGGAAGAGCGCTATCTAGGAATGGTTCTGGAAGTCTAGGGAAATCCTACTCTTGCTTTTAATGCTCATTCCCTATTCCATATGGTTTCGAATCATGTGGTGTGGAACATAAATGATTCAAGAATGAGGTGTCGCATTCATTATTTTAGAAATGATAAAAAATAAAGATGTAACATCAAAGACATAATATATGACTGGATAGTTTGGTATCTGGATTGTAAATCAAGGTAAAAAGGGTTTGGTTCATGATGATGACATGAGAAAAATCATACATTGAATGACGCAAAACACACATAGTTAATGTGTTCCGTTGTAATTGTGTTAGAAATCACATGGATCATAAATCCCATTTTTCAAAGGGATTCATTTGGTTGATGACCATAGGTACATATATAATATCCATATGCATTCATGTATCATAAATAAAAGGGCTCTGTAATGATTGTTATCCTGTCCATGGTCAATGATATTTTTTTCTGATCGGAGGCACTGAAATCATGAAGAATGATTTGTGTAAAGTGTAATATCATTGAAGCATTTGAGCACATTAAATGTTGTTCATTACCTAGAAAATATATTATCAGAGATAATAGATTTGAAATATAATTACTCTAACATTTTCATGAACTAGGGCATCCAACGATAATAGCTGGGATTTTACTAGTGCTATAGTGTTGGCTGAATGGGATTTATGGATTTTTTAAACCTTATTTTTTACAAAACACTAAAGATGAAGAGTTTTGAGAGTGAAGAATATAGTTTTTATTTTGAATGCCTTTATGAGTTTTTATCCTGTCATGTTTTGTGTCCCTTTATCTTAATGTTTATGGTCATTCTATTTTTACCATTATTGGCTATAGTTTTGGTTTTACATATTTCAGAAAATTACATGCAGTTTACGGTCATGATGAACATGTAGGTAATTTGGGGAATGTCACACAAGATCCTATTAAGGATACCTGGGGTCAAACTCACCCCAACATCCCTCTAAGAGATATATGAGACTACTCTATAGAAAGGATTTATGTTCTCAATTCATGAGGATGGTTTATGACTATCAATTTAGGAATTGAACAAAACATGATGAGGTGATGAGAACATTTGTCATGATATCTGTGTTGAAAAGGATAAGAAGGCCTTTTTTGTAGAGTGATTCATTTGGATGACCACCATAAGAGCTTATGATAGATCTATTAGAATACATGGATAGTTAATCAATGTTTAAATTGAATCCAGATATCTATTCCAAGGGCTATGAAATATTTGTGATAAATTGATTCCCTCATGTCGTAATGTAAGATTTATGGAATGGGTTATTTAAAAATGGTGGAATCTCCACATAATTAGTCTTACTTGGGAGAGGCACCATGGTCTTTAATAATGTATGAATCATGGTAGATGATATAGAGACCTCATATGTTTCACAAAACATGATATGATTTTAAGCATAATTATACATTAGAGTACAATCCATGGATCGTGATGTCTAGTGCCTTAGAAGACTAGGTACATAAAACATAAAATTTGGGACAAAAATCATTCTTTATTTAATCTTCATATATGGATCGTAACTTCCATTGTGTTTCTATATCTTCGTTGGGTACCCTGCGGAACACATGAACAAAGGGATGAGATAAAAAGCCTTGTATGGAAGTATACATTAGAGTAAATTATCAAAACATGGGTTAGAAGGCACAAAATGATGATAAAAAAATAATGGAACATATAGAATCATAACATATAAAAATGGAATCATATAAACATATAATAATATTAATCTGGAAGTAACATAAAATATAAATTTAGTATGTGTCAATGCTAACTGCCAACATTGTTTCACATTGTAGCACAATCCAAGGCAAACTGCCAAGACCATCACACATAATATCTCATGAGAATAAACATTACTTAATTCATTTGAGTGCTATTTTGGGGCACCCATCTTAAAATTTCAAGAATTTGATTTCCTAATAAATAGTCTAACATAATCCATCTTACATAACCATAAGGATTATCCATAGAAGGAATTGGGTACTATAATCATGACACAAAGTATAACATATGGGAGTAACACACCAATGTCCATGTAATAAGGGAACATGAGTATACATAAAAACAAATAGAGAATGAGATATTTATCATGGTGAGTGATGTTAATTAGATGTTAAAACCTGCAAGAAAAGTATTCACAAATTTTTAGCAGTTTTATGGAAAATACTATAGAGTATTTAAAATTGATAAGGGAAAAATAATTTATAAAAAATACAAGTGATCCAAAAATGTTTTCACAATTAAAAATATGATTTTATAAAGTCAGTGGCCACATAAAATAGAGGATATAGTACATCAGAAATCAGGTAAGAACAGGTAAAGCTCCATTAAAATAGGCTAGCTTTTCAGGATGTATTGAAGAGGGAATCACTTAAAAACACGTATATCCCATAAAGAGAATGATTAATGAAACAGTTTAATAGAGTTTGTAAAATTAAAATTGAGTTTATTAGATTAAGATAAGAATAATAGGTTTCCAATTTTTTTTAAAAATAATGATAAAGAAACCTGAAGGAATAAAGGAGGTTCGGGGTGAATCCCACAAGGAATATCTGTAAGGTAGTGTGTGTACTTAAGGAGAATCAATGAGGGAGAAAGGTCTTTACCATCATATAAACATCATGAGGATAGTATGGGGGAGGTTCAAAATCATACCTCATCACTAGGAATTACACATAAAAGGGAATAACACATAGGACAATCATGAGTAAAATGTAATAGAGGGGATCCCTTACCTTAAGTCCAATGGTGATATTTGCAAGAACATAATGACCTAAATAATGAAATTAGGTTCATTAATTAGTAATTCCATTACTGATTATATAATTAAATGATTTATTATATTCTTTTTATGTTTATTCATAACCTTTTTGATAGGTTATCTAGTCTAATTTCATTGTTTGGGATCCTTTTTTTCCTGGGTTTTAATGATCAATTCACTTATTTTCATGAATGGATAAACATATAAGTCTAAAGTGGTTATGAATAATTGATGTTGTATGAAATTAGTGAACATAAATGAGATTAAATGGTTGTAAATTTAATTTTGTTACTTTTAGTGGAGTCGATTCATTATATAAACTATGTGTGATAACCATTGGAGATAATTGGTGGTTGTTCCCCACAATGAACATGTTTTGTTTTATAATTCAAAAACATGTGTAAAAAAGGATTATATAACCATGTATAAAAATTAATTCAAATATTATAGTTCATTTCAACCGTGAAAATGGTATTAGGACCAAAACTGAATATGGAAATAAAAATTGAAAACCCATCATCCTTGAATGTAGTAATTTAACACATCTCAGATGATGTCTTTACTTCTAAAATAAAATAATATTAAAGGAGAGATGAAAATATCATATTCCATTATGATAAAAGAATCCAATACATGTAAGGTACTAGATTTTTCATAAAATTTGTATTAGGACTGGTAAGGATAGAAAAGAAGAAAATGAACTGGAAACAAAATAATGAAAAAAAATATGAATTTACCTCTTGATTAAATCATACTTGAGAGCCTCTTATGGGGAGGGAATTTCTTCTTTTGAATAGACCAAGGGGTGTTGGACATGTGGGATGATCTTGAGGTGTGATTTGGACATAATTTAGGCAAAGAACGAGGCTTGAGAGGGGTAAATAAAAGAGGTAAGAAGGGTGGTATTTATAGTGGATGAAAGGAGAGTTTTCATAATATTTAATTACTTAGTTTATTATTTTCCCTTCAGACCAGAAATAGTTATGATTACATGACCAGAAATAGTAATATGTGCACGTGAGTTAGAGATAATGGCCTTACAATAGACATACATTTACTGATTACATCATAATTCATGTATTTAGTATTTATCATATATTATTATATTTTTATACTAATAAAAAAATCATCTATTTTAAAAAAATCAAAAAATTTTACCCTAACCAATTTATGAAATGTTGAACCCAAAAATGAACTCCAATTTTCAAAAAAATTCCAAATATGATTAATTTCATATTTAATTAAAATAATTATTTACTAAAAAAATTTAAAACATTTATTTTCTTATCCTAGTTATAGGTATATCATACTTCCACTAGAATCTTATTTATATAATATCATAGGCAAGGTTACTGTTTAATAGGATATGTCACTATTCATAAGGGTAACATTAATATTGATATGGGTATGTTACTATTCACTAAAAAAATAATTTTGTCATATTACAATCCATATAACATAATGACCACAACAGCGTATGAAATATTTTCAAAATTCTAATCATAGAAGTGGGAAAATTTGGTTTAGAGGTCACAGAGTACTTAATAGTTCATTGTGTCCTCATTTCATGTGATTATATGGCATATTTATAAGAAATAAATTTCGATTGAAAATTTTGGGTTTTTACATTACTCCTCCCCCAATAAAATTTCAACCTAGAAATTTCATTTTACATTATCATCCATAAACTGGTGTGGGTACATTTCCTACATAACCTCCTCTAGTTCCCATTTTTCCTCTTCGTACTTATGGTTTAGCCATAGTACCTTGAACATTTGAGTAGTCTTGTTACGTTGAACATTATATCGACGATTCATGATCTTCAGTGGATGCTCCTCATAAGAATAGTGATCCTCTTACTGTACCACCACTAATGAATGTACATGTGAAGGATCTTGTATGTACTTCCGTGGGATGGATATAGGGAAGATATAATGTATACTGGCCATTGTTTGCTGGAGTGATAGTCAATTGGCCACATCCCCGACATGATCAAGAATATCGAAGGTGATTATGTACATGGTACAACACTTGTCTTTATTTCCAAACCTCATGACCTTCTTCTATGGATATATGTGTAGAAATAACATGTCTCCATATTCAATCTCAAGGTCTTGTCGATGATTGTTTGCATAACTCTTTTGTAAACTTTGGGCCTTGTTGTTATGATGCTGAAAGGTTTTGACATTCTCTGCCATTTATTGACTCATTTTAGGTCCTAGAAGCTTATTCCCATAGACTTCATCCCAACACGCTAGTGTTATACTCTTTTTCCAAAAAAGGGATTCATATAGTGCAATATGGATTCTCCTGTGGAAATTATTGTTGTAGTATATTTAAACCACTCTATGATGTTGGTCCCATCCTCCATTAAATTCCATAGGTCATGCTCTCAACATGCTATCATGTGTTTGAATAGTTCTCCTTGATTGGATATCAGTTTGATAATTATAGGCCTTACTGATGTTCAGTTGAGTGTTTAGAGAATGATGGAGACTTTTTCCAAACATCAAGGTGAATCAGGGATAACAATAAAATACAATAGATAGTGGTACTTCATGAATCGTTTCCACTTATTTGATGTATATATGTGAATGTTGATCTAATGAGAATTCCCCTCGAATAGAAATAAAGTGATCTGTCTTCGTTAGGCGATCCACAACGACCCATATAGCAATGTTTTCTCTTGATATCCTTGGATTTCTAGTGAAAAAGTCAAAGGCGATGTAATCTCACTTCCATGTTGCTATGGGTAGTGGTTTCATCACCACCTTATACTTTTATATATGAGACTTCCCTTGTTGACATACCAAAATCATTGATGTATACACCGTAATATCATTCTTCATATTGTCCCACCAAAAGTTCTCTTAGAGATCTCAATATATCTTTTTGTTCACTGGGTGAACATAGATATTTGACTTATGTGCATCATTAAAAATTGCCTACATTAAATTTGTATCAGATGATATACATAATAATGACCCAAATCATACAACACTATCCTTATCAAATTTAAAATCAATGTATTTCTCATTTCTAATAGCTTCCATCCTTTTATGAATTTCTAAATGTTTTCTTTGAGCATACTTTTTTTCCACGAGGGATGATTGAGAAATACTTTTAGAAAGGACTCATTATTTTAATCCATTAATGATTCTCATGACTATCCTCTAAAAATCTATGAAGATCAGAATATTTTCAGTTATCGTCATTGATTAGGAGGTAGGATCTTTTCTATATAGATAATATACAACCTTATTTTATTTACCGGGATAGTTGTGAATTAAGCAGTCATAATACTTAATTATCTAAATTCATCTTCACTGGATAATATTAATCAATTTTTGCATGAATATATATTTGAGACTATTAGGGTTAGTTTATATCTCACACTTATCCCCATAGTGATACTTCCGACCGATTGTTAATGCGAAGAACACTACCACCAACTCCAGATCATGTGTCGCATAGTTTTTCTCATGCATTTTTAGTTGCCTTGAGGCATAGGCTATCACTTTATCATTTTACATTAGAACATAAACTAATGCCTTATTTGAAGTATCATTGTACACCTCAAAGAGTACTCCACTTGTTCGTTGTGTGAGTACTAGTAGAGTGATAGGCCTCTTTTTAAACTCCTTAAAACAGTGTTTACATTCTTCAGCCGAGAAAAACATTACACCCTTCATTTTCATCTGTCTCATTGGGTTGAAAATAATGATAATTTATTCACAAACAATTGATAATACATAGATAGACCCAAAAATATGCATATATCTCGTACATATGTTGGCCTTGTCCAATCATCAAATGCCTTTTTCATATAAGGGTCCACATATATCCCTTTCCAGGTGACAACATGCCGCAAGAATGATACTTCCTCCATTCATAAATCAAATTGTCTATACATTGCATACAACTTATCCCTTCACAAGGTTGTTAATTGAGAATTCAAATGCATATCATTTTCCTCCATGCTCTTGGATTATATGAAAATATTGTCAATAAATACTACAAAAAATTTTTACATGTAATTTATGAAGAATATATTCATTAAATCCATGAAATCTTCAAGAAAATCAGTGATTCTAAATTGAATCACTATGAACTCAATGTTTCCAAACCTTATTCGAAAAGCTGTCCTGAGAATATCTTTCATCATCACCTTTAATTGGTTATATTCTGACCGAAGGTCCACCATAGAGAAATAACTAGCCCCATGAATCTGATCAAACAAGTCATTTATCTGAGGTAAGGGATAATTTTTCTTTATTTTTATTGTATTGATCTCACAATAATAAATTCATAATAACATTGACCCGTCCTTTTTTTTAAAAAAAGTTGATCGGTGAACCCCATGGGGAAGCACATTGGTGTATAAAACCCTTCTCTTGATTCTCATGTAGTTGCTTCTTCAACTCTTCCAGATTTACGATGGCCATTCTATAAGGGGACTTTAATACTGGTAGAGATCTAGGAATAAGTTAAATTGAGAACTCAAAGAATTGGTCAAAAGGAATAATGAGAAACTCTTCAGGGAATACATCAGTGTAATCCCTCATGATGGGAATGGCATCAAGCATGACTCTCTATTCTATCCCAATCATTTGAGCTATACATGATTTTTCATAAGAAATTAATATCCACACTTGAGATAATGATTCTAAAAGAGATTCATCACCCTCCTCACACATGTAAATAATTATAGGATGCTTCTGGATGTGAAGAGTGATCTCCCTTTCTTGGAATTTGATGTTTTATTTTTATAAATATAAAAAATCCATTTTTAATATGACATAAAACACCACTAATTGAAGTTTGACAAGATTTTCTGGGAGGTCCAATCTATAATCATTAACTAGGATTTGTTATAAAACAGGGATGTAATAATTTCCACATTCAATATTCACATTGATAACTTATCCTCGAAATTTTGATATGGGGTTAGAATATTTCTACTAAACATGAAATATATGAAAGAATGCGTAGAACCAAAATCAAATATTATGTTCACTATTCATGAAAGAATAATTAGCATATCTATCACCTCATAATTATCTAGCTAAACCTCAGTATTTGTTATAACATAACCCCTTCCTTTTTTCTTTGGATGATTTTTTTTATTTCCTATTAAAACCCTTGGTTTAGAGAATTTTTTTTCATAATTCATGTGCTCCTTGAAGTTGTAACACTACACTATAGGCTGAGTGTGGATCTAACCCATCCTTTCAACTTTTACATTTGCGAGATTAATCATATCCCTTTTATATTTAATGGCCAAATTTCCCAATATTCGACATTTAAATCTATTCTTGGTTATCTTTAGATAGCTTCCAGAATGGTTCTTCCCACAAATTTTACATGTGGGATATTTGGGATTCTCTCCATCATGGGATTGTTTTGTGGAGACACCATTGTTTTTCTCCATTTTTCACATCTTCTCATTGGTCCCATGAGACCAATGAGATTCTCCAATCTCTATTTCAACCTTAAAGGCATAACATAAAGTATCTTCATAACTATTGAAGTCTCAAATCTTCAGTGCTTTTCGTAGACTCTTATTTAGTCTTCCAAAGATGCGCTCTACCTAACATTCATTGTTCATGACAAAGCAAGAGGCATAACTTGCAAGCCTGGTAATTTTTACATCATACACAATGATGGACTCATCTTCTATCTTATTGAGTATAATGAACTCTCTTTACATATTGATATGGAGGTTTTGGGGAAAATTTTTATTGAAAACATCCTCATGAATTTATCCCAATCCATGGAATGAATTTCAACTTAGGACATTGTATTCTTGATCAGTTTCCACCATAGATCAACTTCCCCATAAAAACGATAGACCACCAGTACAACTTCCTCTTCATCCAAGGGACTAAATGAGAGTGAATAACTTTTTAGTGGAGTAAAACAACTATTCGACAAGGTTGGTATCAGAATATTTGATAAACATGGGAAGACTTTTTTTCATGTAGTATTCTATGGAAACATTCTCTTTCATTGGAGGAGGAGGGAGTTCCACATGATTCAAGTAATTATTCATAACAAGATCATGTTGATCAAGGGCTGTCCTAATGTTATGATAACCCATTCCAATCATATCAGGCATATCATTAAAGAAATATTAACATGTCATATCATATTGGTTGTTAGAACATGTTATTCTATTTTACTCCATTAACTATGAAAAAGAACAAAAAATTAAATGGATTTAATAATTATCTATTGAGAATAAAAAAAGAATAAATTGAACATAAGAGGTTAATATTATAAAGTATAAGTATATCCTAACTTGTGATTCCATGTGTTTCAATCTAGGTTATCCTTTATCTATTTATTAAATTATATTCTTACGGGATTTTATTATTTAATTAATAATTGTGTGTACTATGTTCAGGAATTTACTAAAGCATATCCCCAATGATTGTCAAACCAAGAGTGTAGCAAGACCCATTATCGTGTACCAGGATACCCAGTGTCATGACTAAAACTCATTGTCAGTTTTTTCATTATTAAGTACATTTGTTCCAGAGCAGCCTCAACCTATTTTTATTTAGACAAGGATGTTTACTCTTCATAAATAACTAACTCTATATTTACCAAAATATAGGTATGTATTCTTATAATTCATAGAATATTTAAGGTTTTTATTGAATTAATCTATCCCTAATAACCAAAAATAATTAGATCATCCTTTGATACCAATTATAACATCCCTATTTGTTTCACATAACATTACATGATTTTCAGCATCATTATACATCAACCTATAAGCCAAGGATGTGATGTCAAGTGCCTTTGAAGACTAGGTACACGAAACATAAAACACGGAATTAGGAAACATATTTATTTAATCTTCATTGTGGGATCCTACCTTCCATTATGATCATAGATATGCATCAGGTACCCTGGGAAACACATGAACAAAGGGATGAGCTATATATCTTAATAAGGGAGTTTAAATATTAATAAGGCTTTAGATAACGGGTTAGAAGGCATGAAATAATGATAAAAAATTCATGGTACATAGAGAGTCACAACATATAAACATGGGATCACATAAAAATGGATTCATATTAATGTGGAAGAAAAATAAAACATGACTTATGTATGATTCAAGGATAACCGCCAACATCGTTTCACATAGTAGCACTAGACAAGGCTAACCGCCAAGACCATTGCATATAAAATCTCATTAGACATAACATTACACAATTCATTTTAGCTCTATCTAGGTGCTCCCATCCCAATTTCTCATGAATATGTTTTCGAAATAATGATTCATGCATCATCTATCTTACATAAACATAAGGATTACCCTTGGAGATAATTGGGAACTATAATCATGACACAATGAAAAACGGACGGGAGTAACAAAAACGTGTTCATGAAAGAAGGTATCTTGAATATATATGGACATTCAAAGGGAAAAAATAGATATGTATCATGGTGAGTGATGTCAAGATGAATTGAAAACATTTAAGTAAAGTATTGAATCATTTTGGAGTAGTATTAAGGAAAATTTTATTGAGCCTTTAAAATAGAAAAGGGAACAATCCTTTATAAAAAACATGAAGTGATACAGGAATGTTTTCACAAGAAAATAATATTATTTTATAATGAAAATGTTGTATTAAAACATAATATATAATTCACTTGATATTGGGTAAGAATTCAGAATTATCCTGTGTAAAGACCCGTAAAATTCAAGGAAATTTTTTTTCTTAATTTTCTTTGGAATTTTACAAAAACACAGTTTCTGACAGCAACGGATTCCGAGGCCCGGTGTGCCTGAAATCATTTTCTGAAGTTTGGCTCGGGTACGTTTAGTGAACGAACGAGTGGATTTTTATAACTTTTGAACGGGTTATCGGAATCGAATTCCAAGGGCACCTATGGAATTGCAGCGTTGTTATTTGCTTAGAAACGCATTTTTCGGTGTTGCGTTTTCTCGGGGTGTGGTTTTTAATTTTTGGGGTTAAGTTAAGAAATAAAATAAAATTCGTGCGACACTTTATTTTATTTCACTTAAAGCAACTTAAGCCAGGTTAAGCGGATAAGGTGGGACCCACGATATCCTACCCAAATAGTAGGATATTTGTAAGGTGGGGCCCGCACGAGCCCCACCCTTTCTTCCCCTCTATGTAACACACCCATGAAAACCTCTTTTAAATAAAGACAATTGGAGCGTTTACTTAAATTCTAAATGCCCCTATTAATTGGGTAGTTAAGTCGTTACAATTAATTCATCGAATTAATTGTTCGTTTCGTAACTTTATTTTTCTAATTTTTGGCATCGGGAATAAAATAAGACCAACACTTGTTTTACTTGAGGGTGGCTTGTTGAGAGTATTTGGAGAAACTCTAAAGCTTGAATATCCTTATCTTCCTTCGCGAAGAACGCGAAGAACGCATCGTCGCCGACAAAGAACACCGGCCTCCGACGAAGGGCGACGAAGAGCGCCGAACCCTCAGAGATCGACGACGTGATGTCGTGTACCGCAACGCTGACAATCCTACTTCCGCGATGCTTCTTCCGCAATGTTCCGTCCCCGCGACAATCATCGATCAACAACTGATTGAGGTAGGGGATTGCGGTTCTTTTAATTATTTTTCAATTATTTCCTCACCATAGATTCTTTAGTGAATTTAAAATCTTGTGATCTTATACCCCAGTAATATGTTTAAAATATATTTTGTGAGAATTCTAAAACCACTAACACAGTGGGTGTGGACCAACAAACAAGTCCAAACACACCGTCTCTTCGTTCTTGGTGAGCGGATTGGCGGGCGACGACAAAGCAGGTCGCACGGGTGATGTGAGGACCTCGTAGTGAAGGACGGGCCCCAAGAGGGCCTTTGGAAAAGGCGGAATGAAATTCCGACCACCGGAACTCATCAGGTGGTCTGCGGAGAAGCCCACTGGCGCGCCTTGCCAGCATGGCGGCACCGGCAGTAGGGGGCAGCGGCGCCCGGCGCACCGCCGGAAGGAGCTACTGCGGTGGCAGGCCGCAGTCCCGCGACCTCGCGGGACCAGAGGGGGGTGGGACGCGGAAGCCGGCTGCATCCAATGGAAACGGCGGCCCCACGCGGGGCATCGACTCCTTCACGCGGGGGCATCCCCCCCCGCTTCGCTTGGCCATAACGGTCGAGCCGACCCGCCGGCCAACCGGCCGTCGCCAGCCGGGTCGCGCCCAGGCTGCGCCGCGCCACGCCGCGCCGACTGAGCCGGGTCGGACCCGGACATAGGTCGGGTCGACTCGGTTCCGGCCGACCCAGGGGGGTTGGGCCGGGTTGGTACGGGCCTAAACCCCCCCGTTTTCGGACCCCTTTCGGTCTTTTTCCCATATCTTGGGCTACGGACCTCCGATCGATGCACCGTCAGCAGAGATGTGATACTTGGAACAAGAAAGTCATTTTGACATATTAAACTCAAGGTTTCGGAGTACTTTGGGTTCAGCTGGGTTGGTTCATACACGAAACTAACCGGGCCCTCAGAGCGGAAACACTCATAACTTGAGTTCTGGACGTCCGTTTGACATGTTGTCGACTTTGATGGATTCCTCTTAGTGAGCCAGATCTTTTAAATTACTTCACTCGAGGTTTGCACGTAGTTGGAGTATGGTTGGGTTGGTTTTGACTTAATAACCAACCGAGCCCCTAGAATAAAAAGGCCAATAACTTTCAGATCGGGCGTCTGATCGACGCGCCGTCTATCGCGGTGAGTTCCTGTTGACGATACAAAACTTTTGGATACATCAACTCCTGACTATGTGTCTGTTGATGTATTAGCCCCTCGGCTCATGGAGCGGACCCTCCGAACAAGCTTGTTGTGTGTCGGAACCCTAGAGCTGGTTGCGACTGATGATGAAGACTATCATACTGGAATCATATTTGGGCTCGACGATGATGAAAATCGTACTGGAATCCTATGTGGGTTCGACGATGAACACTATCGTACTGGAATCTTATGTGGGTTCGACGATGAAGACTATCGTACTGGAATCCTATTTGGGTTCGACGATGAAGACTATCGTACTGGAATCCTATGTGGGTTCGACGATGAAGACTATCGTACTGGAATCCTATGTGGGTTCGACGATGAAGACAGTCTTACTGGAATCCTATGTGGGTTCAATGATGAACACAATCCTACTATAATCCTATGTGGGTTCGATGATGAAGAGTATCGTACTGGAATCCTATGTGGGTTCGACGATGAAAACTATCGTACTGGAATCCTATGTGGGTTCGAAAATGAAGACAACCGTACTGGAATCCTATGTGGGTTCGACGATGAAGACTATTGTACTGGAACCCTCTGTGGGTTCGACGGCGACGACTACTAGGCTTGTACCCTACGTGGGTCCCAGTAAGATGAATCAGTGACTACATCTGATCATCTCTCTTGTTTACAAATGATGTATACCTATGTGAGCTGAATCATGTTTTGATTTCCTATGTGGATTGTGTTGTGTTATCCTATGTGGATTTACATTTTGTTTTCCTGTGTGGACTGGGTTGTACCTGGGCTCAGATGTTGGAGCCGAAAGAGAATTGATGACTTAGGTATATGTACGGGCATATACCTAGGCAACGTCAAATGTTACATCATGATTGTATCTTTCCATTGTGGATTAGCCTTTGTGGATTCTGGGAGACCTTTGGGGGTCTTGGGGTCCCTACTGAGTAGCTTATACTCACCAATGCATGGGATATGCCCGCACTACATTGTGTTGGTTTCTGACGATAGACATCTCTGATCATGGTTGAGGCTTGCAGAGAAGGACAGTACTTGGAGGTGGACCACTGGAGGGGACGTTCTCGGAGCGGACGGCTGGACCCGAGGAGCAGTGGAGGCTATCTGTACCCACCCTTCATGTGGGACTTCTAATGGACAGCTCGACGTTGTGGCTCTACTTTAAAGTTTCTATTTTTCCTTTCTAGTTGTACTTTACTTTTAGTTTGGGATTGTATACTGGCCCACTTACTTTTCCGCACTTACTGTTGTACTCAGTTTTTACATAGTGTTTAATTCTACTGCTTGCTTGCTATGTCGTGTTTGTTTACATTACAAAGGTAATGTCTTCCCTTTTTTGGGGATTACACCTAGGCGCTAGTCGCCAGCCCCTGGCCTATGGAAGGTGGGCTTGGGGTAGTCACGGCACGAGCCCCGAGGATGGGTCGTGACAAATTGGTATCAGAGGAGTTCGGTTCTGCCGCAGAACTTGGGAATCTGATCTTTTTCTATGTGAAGCAACAGTGTTAAGAATATTGGGTGTGGTTATAAGTCCAGGGAGTCTAGTGTTGGTGCGGCGGCCAATGTATCCGTACACCAGGACCCTGACTTCTGAGTTCTGACTTAATACACGAAAACATTGATTGCATGTGTGTTTCAAGTTTTGATTGTGATTAGTTTATGTCCGCTCACCAGGTATACTTTTCTGACCGTGGCGCACCTGTCTCTTTCAGGATGTCCCCATGACGGCAGCCATCTAGGGTTCCGAGCGTTGTACATGACGACAGCCCACCGATCGACGAGGCCTCGGTTCAGGACCCTTTGACAATGGAGGCACAGGCGGTACCACTACCCTCTGAGCCACTGATGCTACCAGCCCCAGTAGCTGAGAATGCACGTCGCCTTAGTGCACTGCACAAGTTTCAGCGCCAGCGAGCGCCCAGGTTCCGCAGGGAGACAGACCCTCAGGCAGCCGAGGATTGGCTGGAGGTTGTTGTATGAGTTTTCATGTTAGTGGGGACACCAACGGACATCATGGTGATTCTCGCATCGAGCCTACTGCACGTGGCAGCAGGCAGATGGTGGAGCCTAATGCTCTAGGTGCACGACGAGGCATCACTCCTCTGGACGGACATTGAGTGCAACTTCCGCTCAGAGTTTGTCCCAGCCACACTCCATGTGGTGCGCATCCAGGAGCTACTACATCTGCGGCAAGGAAACATGATTGTGGCCTAGTACTCTGCGAGGTTTACTGCTCTCTCTCACTACTCCACAAATATGGTACGGGATTTTTTCCTCCGGGCCCAGACCTTTGAGCATGGACTGACGCATGAGATCAGGGCTTCAATGATCTCCCTCAACATTCTGACGCAGGCAGAGGTGTTGGAGAGAGCCCTTTTAGTGGAAAGTTTCCTCGCCGAGTAGGCACCAGTGGCATGACCCTCCGCAGGACGACCCGTGGCGAAGTCTTTTACAGCTGGCAGTAGACAGGTGATGTAGAGGTCCAAGCGGGCCAGACCATCAGATGGACAATCTAAGGGTGAAGATTCGGTTGTGTGGGGCACACAAAGGAGAGCCAGCTACTAGAGTAGCATGCAATCCTACACATGCGGCGGGAAAGGTCTTGTGGCTCGAGACTTCCTGACTCATCTTGAAGATGAACAGAAGGTGGTAGAGGGACCTCCCAGGCAGAGGTTTGACCATGGCGGTCTGCAGGGAGTTGGCAGGTGTGGCAGAGGAGCTGGCCGAGCAGCGGTTGGTGGACGACGCTTTGAGGCCTTACCACCACCACCACTTGGGAGACCACCCTGACCGCAGGGAACAGGTGGACAAGGAAGAGCTCAGCTTCAGGCAGCTGAGGCCTATGATCATGGGGCTCCGGGATAAGATAGACAGGAGCGGGACAAGCTCCAGACGAGGGGACTTTTGTTCATGTTGCTTCTATCTTTGTTGATGTTTGTTTGTAGATGCTTTGTGTCTTTGTACTTGAGCTGCTGTAATAAAAGACACCTTTCCTTATGGTTTTTACTTTCATTTCCTCTATTTTTTTTATACAAAGAGGTTCTGGTTTATAAACCATTGACTTAACCCTCACTTTTTTGATACCTACTGGATGAGACCCAGTTACCACACACTGATGCCGACAGTATGACTCAACCCTTGGAGGCAAGAGTTACGGTCGGATCTCTTGGTAGTAGCGTCAAGGCCTTACGATGTCTTCCTTGGTATGGATTAGTACCACTCATGTCGGGATTTACTGTATTAGGGGAAGAACGTGGTTCATCCAAGGGATGAGATCATATTTCTCTTATCAACAAAGAAGGAATCTTAGCAGCACTTGTAGGACCAGAATAGGTCCAAGTCACCCAGGAGTGGATGATGTCATCTCATAGCCAGCTAAGGACTTATGCTGACAGGAGGCGGAGGCCCCTGGACTTCGAGGATGGTGACCACGTCTTCTTGCGGGTCTCACCTCGACGTGGATTATGGAGATTTGGCTGAGGCAGCAAGTTGTCTCCACGCTTAGTCGGACCATTCCAGGTCCTCAGTAGGATTGGAGAGGTGGCATATCGCCTGGATCTACCACCTCAGTTGCACCGGGTGCACGACGTCTTCCACATATCCCAGCTGAGGAGATACGTGCACAAACCGTTACATATCTTTGACCATGGGGAGCTAGACTTTGATGTTGGGGTGCCTTTTGCGGAGGTCCCGGTGGAGATCGACGATCGACAGGAGCGGGATCTACATGGATGGTCGATTCCTCTAGTGCGCATCAGATGGCAGCACAAGAACCTCTAGGAATGCACTTGGGAGCTGGAGGGTCAAATGCGTGCTCAGTACCCACATTTGTTTCCCTAGTTTATGATGTATCTATATGAGTATTTAAAGCCCTGAGGTGGGAGTGTTGTAAAGACCCGTAAAATTCAAGGAATTTTTTTTCTTAATTTTCTTTGTAATTTTACAAGACCGCAGTTTCTGACGGCACCAGATTCTGAGGCCCGGTGTGCTCGGAATCATTTTCCGAAGTTTGGCTCGGGTACATTCAGTGAAAAAATGAGTGGGTTTTTCTAACTTTTGAACCGGTGCTCGAAATCAAATTCTGAGGGCACTGATGGAATCGCAGCACCGGTATTTTCATAGAAATGCCTTTTCCCGAGTTGCGTTTTCTCGGCTGTGGTTTTTAATTTTTGGGGTTAAGTTAAGAAATAAAATAAAATTGGTGAGACATGTTATTTTATTTCACTTAAAGCCACTTAAAGCCCCTAATAATGTTTAAGAGGATAAGGTGGTACCCACGATATCCTACCCACTTGGTAGGAAATTTGTGAGGTGGGGCCCACACGAGCCCCACCGTTTCTTCCCCTCTAAGTAACGCACCTGCGAAAACCTCTTTTAAATAATGTCAACCGGTGCATTTACATAAATTCTAAACGACCCTATTAATTGGGCAGTTAAGTCATTACAGTTAATTCATCGAATTAATTGTTCATTTCTTAACTTTTTTTTCTAATTATTGGCATCGGGAATAAAATAAACCAACACTTGTTTTACTTGAGGGTGGCTTGTTGAGAGGATTTGGAGAAACTCTAAATCTTGAAGATCTTCATCCTCTTTCACGAAGAACGCAAAGAACGCGAAGAACGCATCGTCGCTGACGAAAAACCCCAGCCTCCGAAGAAGGGAGACGAAGAGTGCGGAACCCTTGGAGATACACGACGCCACGCCGTGTACCACGACGCCGACGATCCTCCTTCCGCGATGCTTAATCCGTGACGTTCCTTCCCCGCTGCAATCTTCGATCAACAACCGATTGAGGTACGGGATTGCGGTTCTTTTAATTCTTTGTGAATTATATCTTTGACATGGATTCTTTGGTGCATTTAAAATCTTGTTATCTTATACCCCCGGCATATGTTTAAAATATTTTTTGTGAGACTTCTAAAACCACTAACACTGTGGGTGTGGACCAACGAACAAGTCCAAACCCACAGTCTCTTCGTTATTGGTGAGGCGATTGGAGGGAGATGATAAAGAAGGCTGCACGGGCGATGTGATGTCCTCACAGTGAAGGACGGGCCACGGGAGGGCCTTTGGTGAAGGCGGCAGAAAATTCCAACCACCGGAACTCATCCGGTGGTCCGCGGAGCAGCCCGCCGGTGCCTAGCACGGCGCCGGAAGGAGCCGCCGCGGCTGAAGCCACTGCGGCAGGACGCGGTCCCACGACCTCGCAGGACCGGAGGGGGACGGGACGCGGTAGCTGGCCGCATCTGCTAGCAAGGGTGGCCCCACGTGGGGTTAGTGTGCCCCCCTCCCCCGATTCGCTCAGCAGTAACGGCCAAGCCGACACGTTGGCCACCCAGCCAGCGCCAGCCGGGTCGTGCCCAGGCCGGGCCAGGCCAGGCCGCGCCGGTCGGGCCGGGTCAGACCCAGACCCGAGTCGAGTCGACCCAGTTTGGGCCGACCCAGGGGGGTTGTTCCGGGTCGGTCCAAGCCCATACCCCCCGTTTTCAGACCCCTTTCGGTCTTTTTCCCATATCATGGGCTACAAACCTCCGATCGACGCACCGTTAGTGGCGATGTGATCCTTGGAATGAGGTAGTCATTTTGACATATTACAATCAAGGTTTCGGAGTATATTGGGTTCAGCCAGGTTGGTTTGTACACGAAACCATCCGGGCCCTCAGAGCGGAAATGCTCATAACATGAGTTCTGGACGGTCGTTTGACGTGTCGTTGACTTTGATGGATTCCTCTTAGTGAGACGGATCTTTTGGCTTACTCCGCTCGAGGTTTGGACGAAGTTGGAGTTTGGTCAGGTTGGTTTTGACTTAAAAACCAACCGGGCCCCTGGAACGAAAAAGCTAATAACTTTCTGACTGGGCATCCGATCGACGTGCCATCTATCATGTTGTGTTCCTGTTGACGATATGGAACTTTTGGATACATCAACTCTGGACTATGTGTCAGTTGATGTATCAGCCCCTCGGCTCGTGGAGCGGACCCTCCGAACGAGCTTGCAGTGTGCGGGAACCCTAGAGCTGGTTGCGACTGGTGATGAATACTATCGTACTAGAATCTTATGTGGGTTCGATGATGTAGACAATTGTACTAGAATCCTATGTGGGTTCGACGATGAAGACAATCGTACTGGAATCCTATGTGGGTGCGACGATGAAGACAGCCCTACTATAATCCTATGTGGGTTCGACGATGAAGACTATTGTACTGGAATCCTATGTGGGTTCGACGATGAATACTATCGTACTGGAATCCTATGTGGGTTCGACGATGAAGAAAATCGTACTGGAATCCTATGTGGGTTCGACGATGAAGACTATTGTACTTGAATCCTCTATAGGTTCGACGGCGACGACTACTGTGCTTGTACCCTACGTGGGTCCGAGTAAGATGAATCAGTGTGAACATCTGATAATCTCTCTTTCTTACAAATGATGTATACCTATGTGAGCTGAATCCTGTTTTTCTTTCCTATGTGAATTGTGTTGTGCTATCCTGTGTGGATTTACGTTTTTCTTTCCTGTGTGGACTGGGTTGTACATGGGCTCGGATGTTGGAGCCGAATGAGTATTGATGACTTAGGTATATGTACGGGCATATACCTAGGCAGCGTCGAATGTTACTTCGTGATTGTATCTTTCCATTGTGGATTATCCTTTGTGAATTCTAGGAGACCTTTGGGGGTCTCGGGGTCCCTACTGAGTAGCTTATACTCACCCCTGCAAGGGCTATGACCGCACTACGTTGTGTTGGTTGCGGACGACGGACAGCGCTGATCGTGGTTGAGTCTTGCGGAGCAGGACGATACTTGGAGGTGGACCACTGGAGGGGACGTTCTCGAAGCGGACGGCTAGACCTGAGGAGTAGTGGAGGCTATCTGTACCCACCCTTAAGGTGGGACTTCCAGTGGACGGCTCGACGTTGCAGCTCTACTTTACTGTTGCTATATTTTCCTTTCCAGTTGTACTTACTTTCAGATTGGGATTGTATACTAGCCCACTTACTTTTCCGCACTTACTCTTGTACTGAGTTTTTACATAGGGTTTTCTTCTACTTCTTTCTTACTATGTGGTGTTTTTTTACATTACAAATGCAATGCCTTCCCTTTTTACCGGGAATTACTCCTTGGGGCTTGTCGCCGGCCCCTGGCCTATGGAAGGAGTGCTTGGGGTAGTCACGACACGGGCCCCGAGGATGGGTCATGATAAATTGGTATCATAGGAGTTCGGTTCTACCGCAGAAATTGGGACTCTGATCTTTTTCTATGTGAAGCAATAGTGTTAAGCGTTTTGGGTGTGGTTATAAGTCCAGGGAGTCCAGTGTTGGTGCGGCGGTCAACGTATCTGTACACCAGGACCATGACTTCTGATTTCTGACTTAATACATGAAAACATTGATTGCATGTGTGTTTCAAGTTTTATTTGTGATTAATTTATGTCAGCTCACCAGGTATAATGTTCTAACCGTGGCGCACCTGTCTCATTCAGGACGGCCCCACAACGGCAGCCAGCTAGGGTTCCGAGCGGTGTACGTGATGACAGCCCACCGAGCAACGAGGCCTCAGTGCAGGGCCCTTTGACAGCAGAGGCACAGGTGGTACCACTACCCTCTGAGCCAATGATGCTACCATCCCCAGTAGCTGACAATCCACGTCGCCTTAGTGCACTACACGAGTTTCAGCACCAGTGAGCGCCCAGGTTCCGCGGGGAGACGGACCCTCAGGCAGCCGAAGATTGGCTGGAGGCTGTTGTATGAGTTTTCAGGTTAGTGAGGACACCTTCGGACCTCATGGTGATCCTCACAGCGAGCCTCCTACACGCGGTAGTAGGCAGATGGTGGAGCTTGATGCTCCACGTGCATGACGAGGCATCTATCCTCTGGATGGACTTTGAGAGCATCTTCTGCTCGGAGTTTTTCCCAGAAACCCTCCATGCGGTGCACATCCAGGAGCAACTACAGCTGCGGCAAGGCAACATGACTGTGGCCCAGTACTCTGCGAGGTTTACTTCTCTCTCTCACTACTCCACAGATATGGTACGAGATCCGTTCTTCCGATCCCAGACCTTCGAGCAGGGACTGACGCATGAGATCAGGGCTTCGATGATCTCCCTCAACATTTGGACGTAGGAAGAGGTGTTGGAGAGATCCCATTTAGTGGAGAGTTTCCTTGATGAGCAGGCACTAGTGGCAGAACCCTCCGCAGGAAGACCCGTGGAAGATTCTTCTGCTGCTGGCAGTAGATAGGTGACGTAGATGTCCAAGCGGGCCAGACCTTCAGATGGACAATCTCAGGGTGAAGATTCGACTGTGTGGGGCTCACAAAGGAGAGCCATCTACTCTAGGAGCGGGCAATGATACACATGCGGCGGGAAAGGTCATGTGGCTCGAGACTGCCTGACTCATCCTGCAGATGAACAATAGGTGGTAGAGGGACCTCCCAGGCAGAGGTTCGACCATGGCGGTCCGTAGGGAGCAGGCAGGCCTGGCAGAGGAGCTAGCTGAGCAGCAGGTGGTGGATGACGCTTTGAGGCCTTACCACCACCAACACTTGGGAGACCACCCCGACCGCAGGGAACAGGTGGACATGGAAGATCTCAGCTTCAATCATCTGAGGCCTATGATCATGGGGCTCCGGGAGCAGATGGATAGGAGCGGGACAAGCTCCAGACGTGGAGACTTTTGTTCATGTTTCTTCTAGCTTTGTTTATGTTCATTTATAGATGCTTTGTGTCCTTTTACTTGAGCTACTGTAATAAAAGAAACCTTTCCTTATGGGTTTTACTTTCTTGTCCTCTCTTTTTGTTGATACAAAGAGGTTCCGGTTTATAAACCATTGACTTGACCCTCACTTTTTTGATACCTACTGGAGGAGACCCTGTTACCACACACTGATGCCGACAGTGTGACTCAACCCTTGGAGGCTAGAGTAATGGTCGGATCTCTTGGTAGTAGCGTCGAGGCCTTACGACGTCATCCTTGGTATGGATTAGTACCACCCATGTTGGGATTGATTGTATTAGGTGAAGAACGTGGTTCATCCATGGGATGAGACCAGATTTCTCTTATCGGCAAAGAAGGAATCTTAGCAGCTCTTGTAGGACCAGAATAGGTCCACGTCACCCAGGAGTTGATGATGTCATCTCATAGCCAGAAAAGGACTTATGCTGACAGGAGGTGGATGCCCCTGGAGTTCGAGGATGGAGGCCACATCTTCTTGCGGGTCTCACATCGACGTGGATTACAGAGATTTGGCCGAGGCGGCAAGTTGTCTCCACACTTAATTGGACTATTCCAGGTCCTCAGTAGGATTAGAGAGGTGGAATATCATGTGGCTCTACCACCTCAGTTGCACCGGGTGCACGATGTCTTCCATGTATCCCAGCTGAGGAGATACGTGCACGACCCGATGCATATCTTTTACCATGGGGAGCTGGACATTTATGATGGGCCCCTTTTGCGGAGGTCCCGGTGGAGATCGAGGATCGATATGAGTGGGTCATACGTGGACGATCAATTCCTCTATTGCGCATCAGATGGCATCATTGGAACCTCCAGGAAAGCACTTGGGTGCTGGAGGCTCAGATGCGTGCTCAGTACCCACATTTGGTTCCCTAGTTTATAATGTATCTTTATGGGGATGTAAAGCCCTGAAGTGGGAGTGTTGTAAAGACTCGTAAAATTCAAGGAAATTATTTTTCTTAATTTTCTCTGTAATTTTACAAGAATTCAGTTTCTAACGGCACCTGATTCTGAGGCCCGGTGTGCCCGGAATCATTTTCCGAAGTTTGGCTCGGCTACGTTCAGCGAACGAACGAGCGGGTTTTTCTAACTTTTGAACCGGTGCTCGAAATCGAATTATGAGGGCACCGATGGAATCACAACGCCGGTATTTTCTTAGAAACGCCTTTTCCGGAGTTGCGTTTGCTCGGGTGTGGTTTTTAATTTTTTGGGTTAAGTTAAGAAATAAAACAAAAGTGGTTCGACACATTATTTTCTTTCACTTAAAGCCACTTAAAGCCACTTAATCCAGGTTAAGCGGATAAGGTGGGACCCACGATATCCTAACCACTTGGTAGGATATTTGTGAGGTGGGGTCCACACGAGCCCCACCGTATCTTCCCCTCTAAGTAACGCACCCGTGAAAACATCTTTTAAATAAAGTCAACCGGTGCATTTACTTAAATTCTAAACGCCCATATTAATTGGGCAGTTAAGTCGTTATAGTTAATTCATCGAATTAATTGTTCATTTCTTATCTTTTTTTTCTAATTGATGGTATCGGGAATAAAATAAACCAACACTTGTTTTAAATGATGGTGGTTTGTTGAGAGGATTTTGAGAAACACTAAAGCTTGAAGATCTTCATCCTCCTTCGCGATGAATGCGAAGAACGTGAAAAAAGAATCGTCACCGATGAAGAACTCTGGCCTCCGACGAAGGGCAATGAAGAGCGTGGAACCCTTGTAGATTGACGACGCGACGTTGTGTACCACGATGTCGACGATCCTCCTTCCGCGACGCTTCTTCAGTGACATTCCTTCCCCACGACAATCTTTGATCAACAACCGATTGAGGTAGGGGATTGTGTTTCTTTTAATTTTTTGGGAATTATATCCTCGACATAGATTCATTGGTGAATTTAAAATCTTTTGATCTTATACCCCCGGCATATGTTTAAAATATTTTTTGTGAGACTTCTAAAACCACTAACATGGTCGGTGCGGACCAACGAACAAGTCTGAACCCACCGTCTCTTCGTTCATGGTGATCGGATTGGCGAGCGATGATAAAGCAGTCCGCACGGGTGATGTGAGGTCCTCGCAGTGAAGGAAGGGCCCCGGGAGGGCCTTAGGCGAAGGTGGCACGAAATTCCGAACATCGGAACTCGTCCGGTGGTCCGCGGAGCAGCCCACCGGCGCCTGGCGTGCCCTCGGAAGGAGCCGACGCGGCTGAAGCCGCGACGGCAGGGCGCGGTCCCGTGACCTCACGGGACCGGAGGGGGATAGGACGTGGCAGCCAGCTGCGACGGCTGGCAAGGGTGGCCCCACGCGGGGCCGGCGTCCCCACCCCCTCTTCACTCGGCCGTAACGGCCGAGCCGACCTGCTGGCCACCCAGCCAGCTCCAGCCGGGTCGCGCCCAGGTCGGGCTGGGCCAGGCCGCGCCGGTCGGGCCGAGTTGCGCCCGGCCGGGTCGGACCCGGACCTGGGTCGAGACGACCCGGTTCGGGCCTGCCCAGGGGGGGTTGGGTCGGGTCGGTCCGAGCCCAGACCCCCCGTTTTCAGACCCCTTTCGGTCTTTTGCCCATATCATGGGCTACGAACCTCTGATCGATGAACTGTCAGAGGAGATGTGATCCTTGGAACGATTCCGTCGTTTTGACATATTACAGTCATGGTTTCGGAGTACATTGGGTTCGGCCGCGTTGGGTCGTACACAAAACCAACCGGGCCCGCGGAGCGGAAACGCTCATAACTTGAGTTCCGGACGCCCGTTTGACATGTCGTTGACTTTGATTTATTCTTCTTAGTGAGACGGATCTTTTGGATTAATCCACTCGAGGTTTGGACGTAGTTGGAGTACAGTCAAGTTGGCTTTGACTTAACAACCAACCGGGCCCCTGGAACGAAAAAACCAATAACTTTCAGACCGGGCGTCCAATCAACGCGCCGTCTATCATGTTGAGTTCATGTTGATGATACAGAACTTTTGGATACATCAAATCCGGACTATGTGTCAGTTGATCTACCAGCCCCTCGGCTCGTGGTGCGGACCCTCTGAACGAGCTTCTAGTGTGCGGGAACCCTAGAGCTGGATGCGGCTGACGATGAAGACTATCGTACTGGAATCCTATGTGGGTTCGACGATGAAGACAATCGTTCTGGAATCCTATGTGGGTTCGATGATGAAGAATATCATACTGGAATCCTATGTGGGTTTGACGATGAAGACTATCGTACTGGAATCCTATGTGGGTTAGATGATGAAAACTATCATACTGGAATCCTATGTGGGTTCGACGATGAAGACTATCGTACTGGAATCCTATGTGGGTTCGACGATGAATACAATCGTACTGGAATCCTATGTGGGTTTGAAGATGAAGACAATCGTACTGGAATCCTATGTGGGTTTGACAATGAACACTATTGTACTAGAATCCTATTTGAGTTTGATGGTGAAGACTATCGTACTGTAATCTTATGTGGGTTCGATGATGAAGACAATCGTACTGGAATCCTATGTGGATTCGACGATGAAGACTATTGTACTGAATTCATTTGTGTGTTCGACGACGATCACTACAGTGCATGTACCCTACGTGGGTCCCAGTAAGATGAATCAGTGACTACATATGATCATCTCTCTTGCTTACAAATGATGTATACCTGTATGAACTGAATCATGTTTTTCTTTCCTATGTGGATTGTGTTGTGCTATCCTGTGTGGATTTACGTTTTTCTTTCCTATGTGTGACTGGGCTGTACTTGGGCTCGGATGTTGGAGCCGAACGAGAATTGATAACTTAGGTATATGTACGGGCATATACCTAGGCATCGTCGAATGTTACTTCGTGATTGTATCTTTCCTTTGTTGATTATCCTTTGTGGATTCTGGGAGACCTTCGGGGGTCTCGGGGTCCCTACAGAGTAACTTATACTCACCCCTGCACGGGCTATGCCCACACTATGTTGTGTTTGTTGCAGACGATGGACAACGCTGATCGTGGTTGAGGCTTGTGGAGCAGGATGGTACTTGGAGGTGGACCACTGGACGAGACGTTCTCGGAGCGGACGGCTAGACCCGAGGAGTAGTGGAGGCTATCTGTACCCACCCTTCTGGTGGGACTTCCAGTGGATGGCTCGACGCAGCGGCTCTACATTACAGTTGATGTTTTTCCATTCCAGTTGTACTTTACGTTCAGATTGGGTTTGTATACTGGCCCACTTACTTTTCTGTAATTACTGTTGTACTCATTTTTTACTTAGTGTTTACTTCTACTGCTTGCTTGCTCTGTGGTGTTTTTTTTTTACTTTACAAAGGCAATGCCTTCCCTTTATATCGGTAATTATGCCTTGGTGCTAGTCGCCAGCCCCTGGCCTATGGAAGGCAGGCTTGGGGTAGTCACGGCACGGGCCCTGAGGACAGGTCGTGACATCCTGGCAAACATGTTTGCTTATTAGTAACTATTGGGGAGGGAGTCACTTAAAAACATGTATATCCCAAAAAAATAATGATGAATGGAAAATTTTAAAAGTGTTTGGAACAATAAAATAGAATATTTAAAATTAAAAAATGAACAATAGGTAACCAAATTTAGGTAGAAATAATGATAATGAAACCTAAAGGAATAATGGCGGTTCTGGTTGAATCCCTCACAGAATATCAGCATGGTATCCTTAGTACATAAGAGGGCTCAATGAGAGATAAAGGAGTATTTCATCATTTAAAAAACACGAGGTCAGTAAAGGGTAGGTTTTTAATCATACCCCATCACTATTAATTACACATAAAATGGTATAACAATGATCAAACTCACGAATAAAAGTGAAATGGAGCGGATCCCGTACCTCAAGTCTGATAGTGATCTTTGCATCATCATAATGACCCGAATAATAAAATTAGTATAATTATAAATAAAGTAAATAATCTATTATATAAATTAATGATTTAGTATAACCTTTTTATGTTCATTCATAACCATTTTGATTGGTTATGTGGTTCAATTTCATTGTTTAGGTCTGTTTGTTTCCTTGGTTTTGATGATCAGTTCACTTATTTTCATGAACAGATAAAAATATAAGTTTAAAGTGGTTATAAAAAATTGAAGTTATATGAAATTAGTGAACATATAATAGATTAGATGGTTGTTAATTTAATTTTGTTACTTATAGTGAAGTCGAATAATTATATAAAATTTTATTGCTACCTTTTTGGGTTAATTGGCAGATTTTGGCCTCAATGGACAAGTCTTATTTTATAAATAAATAACATGTGTAAAAAAGGATTCCAAAACCATATATGAGACATAAAGCATTTACTGTGTTCTATTTAAACCATGAAAATCGTTTCATTAGATTAACTATAGAGGGAAATGGAAATTGAAAACATATCGTCCTTGAATGTAGAAATTTAACACATCTTAGATGGTGTCTTTACAACTAAAATAAAAGAAGATTAAAGGAGGGATTATTCTAACATATTCCATTACAATTAAAAAAATATATTACAAGTATGGTACTGGTGGATTCATAACATTTGTATTAAGATAGGTAAGGGTAGAAAAGAAAACAAATTAACTTTAAAAGAAAGATATGGAATCGAATATGGGAATTTACCACTTGATTCAATCTTCCCTGAGAGTCTCTTAAGTGGAGGGGGTTTTTTATTTTGAAGAGACGAAGGGCTGTTGGACAAAAGAGAGGATCTTGAGTAGGTATTTTTTCAAAATATAGCCTAGAAAAAATTCATGGGAAGAGTGAATAAAATACATAAGGAGGGGTGGTATTTATTATGGAGGGGGGGAGAGTTTTCATAATATTTAATTCCTTAGATTATTATTTTCCATCATGTCCATAAATAGTGATGATTCAATGACCATTAATAGTAATGTGTGAATTTTATTTTGAGATAATGGCCTCATATCTGCCATAAAATAACTGATGGAGTCAATATTTATGTATTGATCATATTTTGTAAATTATCGTATTTTACTATTCATAAAAAATCGAGTATTTTCGGAAAGTCCTAATAAATCACCCCATCAATTTTATGAAATGTAGAATAAATAAATGAAATCTATTTTTTAAAAATAAATTTATATAATTTATTAATTAAATATTTAATTAAAATCACAATTTACTCCAAAAAAATTAAATCATTTATTTTCTTATTCCCACTTATAGATATATCGTACTTCGACTTGAATCATATTTATATAATATAATATGCAAGTTTACTGTTCATTAGAGTATATCACTATTCATATGGGTAGCATTTGTATTCATTAGGATATGTTACAATTCACCAAATATTATATTGGTCATATTATAATCCAAATAACTTGCTGATCAACCGTGTATGTTAGATTTTCAAAATTTAAATCATAGAATGGAGAAATTTATGTTTAAATGTCACATAGTACTCAATAGTTCATTTTTTGTTATTTCATGTGATTATAATATATATTTATAACAAGGAAATTTCTATTGGAAACTTTGGGTCATTACAGGTGGTCTGCACAGTTTATTATCATGTAGTGGGGATATATATTTTTTGTAATGTTTAATGTAATGCAGTAAGAATGTGTTTCGTTCCATTTATTATAACGAAATAATGGAATATTCTATGCAACATAATGTCATTTGGTAAGTAAAATTTCCATGAAATTAGACGTCAGACACTATGGATGTGTTTGTTGGTTAGTTTTAATATCATGTAACTAGTAAATTCAACATGAAGTTTAAAATCATGTGTTAAGGATATTTTATGGCAGTTTATCTTCATACAGTAAGGGTGTGGGATCCGATGTTAAAAAATTGTGCACAACATGTTTCATGCACATGAAAAACATTCATAGATATAACTCGTAGCATAAATGGGCTTTTATAACTCATCCCCAATGTGGTTTTCAGGTGAGAATTTTATGATCGTTATAGATTGTTCAGATGAAATTGGTTGACTTATCTGGGAAATCCATTAGACAAGGTTGGATTGTAAGGGGGCCTTAAAAAATCAGATCATCTTGTTAAGAGGTCATGAAAAATCATATTGTAGACTACCTAGGCGTGTCACATATGTTTGTTGACCATAATAGGATCTATTAATTTCCCTAATTATATTATTTATTTTATAGTTATTTTGGATATTTTGAGTTTGATTGATTGTTATTTAGGATAAAAACTCTACATCGGGGTGACTTATTAAATGACCAAGAAAAGGTATTTTGTGGATGTGTGGGATTTCATTGACCATATAATTTATATTTTCTCATAGAAAAATATGTTTAGAATAATGGATGATTAACATGTCTAAGTACCTTTGTGTGATGAGGATGAAATTCTAGTGGGTTTTCATGAGATGAGGCATACATGCTGGTGGGTGCTTATGACATCATTCGGATTTTCTGGGATGTGTCGTATAATGTTTTATGACCACAAGAGTCTCCCTTCTCATCCCTATTTATATCGTTTTTATTTTATAAAGTCTCATAGTTTTCATTAATTTTAATGCTTATTGTAAAGGAAATCAACCTCCTCATTAGTGTTGATGTAGGTATGTTTTATGACCATAACAATGTCCTTTATATTAGATATTTTCCACTTATTTTCTATGGTTTTTCATATGGGTTTTAGGAATCCACTATGTGACTATCCACATGACATGGGTGGAGCTTATATGGCTTCCACTTCATGAACTATGATTGTTCGGGGTAACATCCTAAGGGAATAAGGTATTTTTCAAATATGGTGGTGTGGGACTTTCCACAGACTATGAGATGTAAAAGGCACCTTTGTGTGACCATATGATGGTCACATTATCACGTATACCTTTGAGGATTTTATTAAATGTAGGTCCTAGAAACCATCCCCTCTCATTTATTTTATGGGGAAAATAATACCCGAATTCACATATTTATTCCATTGCGAATTTTCAATTTCTCATTTGGATGGTGTGAACATATTTAATGGTAACTAATCAGTTTATTTTCATGGTTTTTTCGAAAATCATGAATTTGATTCATTTTATTTAAAATTATGTTTTTATATTTGATATAGGACATCAAATAATATAAAATATACTTATTAAAATAATTTTTAACCGTAAACATTGTATTATGGATAGAAATGAAGGTGGTAATGGAAAATGAAAACTCATTATCCACAAACTGTTAACAGACTTAATTTGGATAAATGTTTCATTTCTTAGAATAAGATGTGATGAGAAATGGGATTCATATAAGACATTAAAATTGAAATATAAAATTAAAATTTATAAATAATTTTTTATTGATTATTATTTTATGGATTAATGTGTTTGTTGATAATGTACATGAAGAAGTGAAATTAATAGATTTGATATGAGAATGTTACCACTTGAATAACTCCTCCTTGATGGATCCCTTGATGAACAAGTTATTTCATTGAAAACAGAAACACTTGGGCATGTATATATTGGGAAGGATAGGGTATGGTATATATTTTATGTTCTTCATATATTTTATGTACAAATGGGATTGCGAGGAGTGGTATTTAAACTTGAGGATGGTGGTTTAAAATGATTAAATAATGATTATTTTTTATTTAAATCCAACTAAATTTTGTTTCCACTAATTCCAAGGAATTATATTTATAAATAATGTTGTAAAGGATGGATAGTGCCATGAAACACATCAAACCCCCATTTAAATGTATAATTGTAAGGTATATTAAGGTGTTTCTTTTTAACGATGACAGATTTCATTATTTTACTCACACTCCCGTAGATCCTTTTTTTTACAATGGTAATTTATTACACCTAAAAATAAAAAATAATTTACTACCTAAATCATGAAATGTTATTACTTATATTTTTTAAACTTTAATAAAATTTGATTCGAATAATTGGATAAATTAAATTTAAAACAAAACCCATGGACATGATAAAAAACCAGTTTTTCAAGAAATGTATTTTTCCAAAAAAAATCATATTAAAACTATGACAAATTTTAATTATTTTATGAAATGAAATTAATTTTTAGGGATATATACTATTTAAATTTCATTCAAATCATTCACCATTATAGAAAAATACAATTATTTAAAAATTATAAACTTTATTAACATCAAAAAAAATCTAAAAAATAGATTTTATAAACCCAAAAATAAACTAATTCTAAAATACAGTATAAATTTTAAGGAATTTAATATAAATGGATTAAATATAAAAAATAAAAAATATTTTTATACAATTAATATTCAACAAATAATAAGATATTTAAATTGTTTACTTAATGGAAAATAAATGATAATTTCAAAATACTCATATTCATTATTATGAATTAAAATCCATATATTTTATGAGAAAATCTAAAATATAACCCATTTTAAAAAACATATTCTTATTTGAAAAAAATATTTATTCTATGAAATTAATTTTCTAAAATTTCCAAAAAATAATTATAATATTCTTTTATTATGTGAAATAAAATCCATTGTATGAGTAAAATGCATTTTTAAAAATAAATTGAATTTACAATATATATAATTTATTAATTTAAAATAATTAAAAAATAAATTATCAATGAGTATTACCATTATATAAATAATTATTCTATCAATACACATTACTCCCTTCAATTTAATGACTTGGTTATAGCTGTAACATTTAAATATTAATTTTTTCTTTTTTGTTTAAGCATTGAGTTATGTACCATGTACACTATCGATCGTAGTCTTTTATTATAAAAATATCTTGATATTTTGTTATACCCTAACCCCTATAATAAACCAAGTCCATGTAATTTTAAAACACGATAAATACATAGGGTTTGAATTTTTGAAATACCTTTAATGAAATCTTACAACGTAAAATGTATCAATAAAACATCCACTTGATAATATGGAATAGAAAGTATGAAGGTAAAATGAGATAACACATATTGTGTTTGTATATAAGAAAACCTGAAAACATAAAAATAATATATAACACCCATGGATTGATATTGAGTTATACAGAACATGGTCAATAGATAGTTGACCACCATAATTATATGATATGTTAAAAGGACAATGATTTTCTAGTAAGAAAACTAAATAATGAATGTATTTGTTTCTATTTCTTTAGAGATGCTGAATTCTTATATTACCATGAAGAAGAACATAATAAAATATCTATATAAGAAAATGGACATTTAATCCCAATATTCTCTCCAAATGATGATTATTCAAAATTATATTTTATAACTAATGCATCAGAATCAAATTCAATGGATCATAAAATCCACACAAATAAAACTATTTATTCTTCTTGAATTTAGGGATAAACCAACACCAAAATTATCGGTATAGTATAAGATAATTCCTGAAAACAATAAACCATTATTTATAGAAATCTAAATTAATCTACAATAATTCAACAACAAAAACCAAGAATTAACATAGATCACTTAACAAATAACCTAAAAAAATCAAAAAAACCTATTATAGATTATGATCGAAACCTGAAATTATAAGTATTTTATCACATATTCTTCCATGATAAATTTAATATTTATCAACAAATAATATAAAACACTCTTAAATTCTCATACAAAATTGTAATTTCCATAATCAAATCATATCCATAAATCACTTTAATTTCCATAAATCTACATTATCATCATATATGATTCAAATGATATTAAAACCATAATTTATAAAATAAAATTCTATAATATTCTATTTACTTAAATCATATAGGGTTCCCAGAATAGTGAGCATCTTATTAAATAACATTGGTCACTTAATCACCAACTCAATTTCAAATCTAATGGTCATTTATACAGTAAATATATTTTCCTAATATGAAATTATCCTTTATCCATTATATAGTTAAAAAAGATATACAATATCAAACTAAATTGGCCATCGCAAGGGCTAGTGGAAGGTGATGCAACATATTAACCATTAGGTTATAGGTTCAATTCCTACGACCTTACTCAACGTGAAAGTTTGACACCCATCCTCCAGGTTGTTCTATTTCTAAAACTACAATAATATTTTATTACTAAAATTATAGAAATTTCATAATCATCATAAAATAAAACCATAATATATGAAACCTCAAAAGTTATCTCATTCTATATATTTTTTGTCCAAAACTGGAAGAACCTATAATTACCTCAAATTCAGTTATTATATAAACCTAAAAGATGGATAATACCTGAAAACCTATATCGATAATAAGTACATTATTTTTCCTCAAATATTTTTTTATATTCAAACATAAGGGTTACATATACCTCATTCATTTATTTAATCTCATAAAATTTCATCATAAAATAATCAAATTTTCACCAAACTTTTCAAATGCATCGCTTTCATTTAACATATATTATCCAATTTTTGAAAGCCAATCCTACTAAATATGAGTTTTTAGGTACTCCTTTATTTAATTAATATTTGAAAATTATTTTTATCTGATAAATTTTAAATATCAATAAATAAACACATCCTTCGTTCATATTTTTCTTAAACAATTTACCAGGCTTCGTCATTATATTCTGTAATACATCATTCATATAAAAAATACTTTTAATTATATCCTTTTGATTCAAAAATATAAACCCAAATAAGATGTATTCAATTATCATATGAAAATAACTCATACATATCCCATCATCATTATTTCATTGATATCCAATTTATCTTCTAATATGGTGGCCAACTTCTTGGAAGTAAATTGATTTGTCATTTAAAAATTTTATTTTTCGATTGATTTTGTAATGATGAGATTTTGAAAAAAAATGAATAAGAATACCATGAACCATAAATATTTTTTTGGAAAAGATAAAGTGTTAGATAGGTGAAAATATTACTTATAGGTGATTTGAATACTCATAAAGATATAAAAATAATTTTAAGAAGATTTTTCAATAATTGTGACAATCAGATCATCTGAAAGAGAGAAAATGTTTGGGAATGATCGATTTCATTCCATCCTGACAATAAATCCATAATTTCATGAAAATAACTTCATTAAAAAATGAAATGAATTATTAAATTTTAAACTGAAAATGGATGTATTAAATATCACTCCCTTAGAAAATTATAATAACTTAACCCTCAAATCCAGGAATCCTAAATCTATTAAATTTCTAAATACATTATCCAAAAATATCATTTATATTCTATAAATCCATATCAATAAATATAAAATGGGGTGTCTATGACCTAGAACACAAAATAATATTTAATCTTTTAAAACCTGTCATGATATCTATAACTATTACAAAATCATCATAATCAGTAAATTTATCTATAATCTTCCACTATAAGTACATGACCATAAAAATTAAATATTCATTTGATTATAAACTATAATTAAAAAAATTACAATTCCAAGGATCTTATCATTTTAGAGTATTATAAAATTATTACTAAATCTTTAATTTTAATCCCATTCATTACATGTGGTCACTTATAATTAGTAACCATTTTTTAGCAGGAATAATTCTTTAAAATTAAAACATGGATTCTCTTAACGAAAGATATTCACAAATTTCCACTTTTTCTCATCCTTACACATACACTTCCCTAAAACCATTTATTTCATTAAAAATTTAGAGGAAAAAATCTCAGTAATCTAAATAAATAAATAAACCATCATTCTAGTGAAATACTATAAAATCATTTTCATGAAAACAAACATTTTCACCTGAAAAAAGGAATCATCCTTTCCAAAATACAATCACCATACCTTTTAAAAATAATTTTTTTTCCATGGAAAATAATTATAATGTATATATAATATCAGAATTAATCTTGGGAAATCATTTTTCGTATCACTCATAAAAATATTGTAACCAATATGGACATCCTCTAACTCCAGATTACCCAATGAATTGGAGTTTATAACATAACCACCTATCATTTTTTTATCATAGAACCACATATAATTGGTTAGTAACATTGCCACCCATCTGTATTTTATGATAGAACCACCATTAATTGGTCAATAGTGTAACGACCCATCCTTTGATTATCAATGAAACACTAGTAATTATAAAAAAACACATGTAACCGTATAATAACCAGAGGACATGAATCATAAAATACATTCCTAAGGAAACTAATCCTTTGAATTTTTAAATCACATATTTTCTAGAAATACTTCACTCATTAAATGATTACTTTTTTTTCAAATAAACAAAAAACATGTAATGGAATAATTATATAGTTAAAGATTCATGATGATTGGAAATTCTATTCATTTGTTATAAATATAAAAAATTTATTTTGACCTTTGAAATAAAAGTTGAAAAGGTAACTTTAAAGTGGGATTTTTAAAATAATGTCCGCTATATATGACAATAAAAATTATACCTTTTTTAAAAATTTTGTGAGCATGACGAAAATTAGCTTTATAAATTTGTCATTTCCAAATAAATACACTTGTGAAAATCATTTCAAAAACATGAAAATGAAATAGAATTTTTTGGAATTTAAATAATTGAAAAATTAAAATTATGTTTTTTAGTTAAAGAGACCCATACAAAAACCATATCATTGGAGAGAAATTTACTCAATTAAATAAATTATGTAGATCCGCTTTATATCCACATATGACTGGTGTAAATATTATTGAATATACACAAAAATAATTTCATGCATAATATTAAGATGATATAACTAATGATGTAGATTTTTAACCCAAAGAATGTAAAATGAGTAAAGAAATCTTGTACTGCATTGTAATCAGTTGAAACATATTCCCCATGAATGAATAAAATTTGAAAAAAATATATATATAATGAGAATAAATAAATTTATCATAAAATATTTCTAAGAGTAATCATATATATATAATTACATAATATAGGGGTATAACATCAAAATACCCTCAATAAAAGAAAATTGAGACGAAGTTACTCATAGTATTTTAGTCGCTTAATTGAAATATATATATATATTCATAATATTGATATATAATATATAAATGATTAAACAAAAATTTTAACAACAAATTATAGTAGTGCAAAATTTTTCAAATCATATCCCATAATTTTGATTTAGAAATCAAATGCATTAAATAATGAAGGTTCATGAATGGAAAAGAAGAGAGAGAGAGAGAGATGTACCTCAAATCATGACTAAAATAAATTAAAATTTTCATAATGTCTTGGATAATAAAAATAAATCCATTATTTAATTAATTTAAAATTATTAATATATATATATATATATATATTAATATAATTTTATTGCATGGATTTTATGACATTTTGATGAGTTATGATGTTAGGTATTGTTGTTCTAGGGGTGTTTTTTTCATGGTTTCATGGTCACCTCACTCGAGTATAATTACAAAAGTTCATTTAAAATGGGAATATTAATCTATATTTGGAATTAAATTTCATTAATTCACTTATATATGTGCAATGGCCCCATATAATTTTTTTGGCTAACGTGAGGATGATTTATTCAATAAAATGTTAATGATAAAGGTTAAGTTTATTTTTACTAATTTTATGACCATCATGTATTTACTTCATTTAATATAATATTATTTTTATATATTAGTTCAAAATAATGAAATAACATTAAATAAAATTATTTAAATCTCATATAATAATAATAATTGTTCTATAACCAATATTGAATTTGGTAAAATAAAATGAAAATTAATTATCGATATAGATGGTTGACCACCATAATTTGGGAAAATATTTTTTTTCATTTAATAAGAGAGGATGAAAATAGGGATACAATATGTGATACATATTTACCACTAGGTGGTCCAGTAAATTATTATATCTCATCCCTATAATAAAGAAACATTCCCTATTAATCTAATTCATGTAAATAATAAATGGATATCTATCGTAATTATTTTACCATGTAGATCATGATATCATAATATGTTTCACCATATAAAGATATTTACATTGTAAAAGAGATAGATTTTGAATTTACGATTAGGAAGATTGATGATGTGTTTTTTCATGATGATCAGATCATTTAGGTGTCTATTACCTCTATCACATCTACATTGTGTCACCATTATCAATTGGGATCCATGTGATGAGGAACGTGTAACATGTATTAATAAGGAGGAAAATTCTCTTCCTCCAACCTATTGTGTATCTCCTTCAATTGATGTGTGATTAATGAGGGATTCATGTGGATTGATTTTTCTATTGGGTTTAATATTTTCTAAATTAAAAATACTATTAAAATAGTGATACATGGGTTTCTCCTACAACAAATATCTATGATATATTGAGGATTTGTGCATAACCTAGGATGATATGGTAGGATATAACACTCACTCAAGTAACATTGATCATTCATACCAAATAGTTCCGCTATAGTTAACAAGAATAATTCCACCATATTAGAGAGTAGTATATATTATACTTTCTTGACATATGTTAATAAATTATTTAGAAGTGGGTACTTATTTTTGGTTTTTGATATAAATGAAAAGGAATATTTTTTAGATCACACACGTCATGTCATGTGACCTTACTAGAGCACCAAGGTTTCATTCCAGGTATGTTGTGTTGTTCGGCTGTAGAAATAATTCTTTTTTATTAATAATTTTAGAATCATGAGTCTTTTGTCTTAATAAAACCTTCCTTGGATGGAATAGATAGTTTAATCATATAAATCTATCCATGGAATATATTTCTATTGAGTATATTTTGATTAAATTATCATTCATTCAATTTATACTCTATCAAGATGGGGACCATGGACTAAATTATTATTTTATCATCCATTTTGGTTCCAGGGTATAATAATGAATATGTTTATATAGACATATATATTATATTTGATACCACACATATTGTGTCTATGAAGATATAATAGGATTCATAAATGTTCTGGATGGATGTTATGATAATATGGCGTATTTGGAAATAACACAAGGTGATGGTATTGAGAAACCCATATTTAGAATAGATTTAATGTGTTGGGATTTGATTGTACGGGGATTTATTTGTGTTTACGGCATGTTTACTATCAGTCTTTATATTTATTTATTTTACATTATTTTATTTACTATCAAATAGGTGTGTATCTTTTCTGATTTTCCATATGGATTGTATACATAATACATTGGTGTCTCATTAAGACAATTTCTATATTGTGTTCTATATAAATTAATTATTCACATATCTTACTGGTAATTTTGTGAAAAGATGATATGTAAATGGTTTAGGTTTAAAATCGAAAAGTCCTCTATTGCTATATGATATGTCTAATCGGTGGTTGTAACCACCCCTAGCCTATTTTAGGGGGGGCACAAGGTTTCACTCTCAGCATACTACTATCCTAGTTATTTCCCTAGTGGGTCAAGTTGTGAAAAAAAATATTACACCCAATTGGACAACTATAAAAATGTGATTACTTTAATTGATTAAAATATCTAGATTGTTATTTTTTAGAATGTAATAGCCCTTGAAACCCCACAACATCAATACCAAACTAAAATATCACGTTGAATTCATCTATTCCTCATATATTTTATTTTAACATGATATTAATTATAATTCCATAATAATTAATTAATTTATAACATAATTAAAATTTTCAAATGAGAAAAAATACAATTATTATTACAAATTATAGTAAACATTAGCATATTTACACACTGACTAATTACAATAATAAAAAAATCACAATTAGGATTAACTTATTTGATAACCTGAGGGATTATATATAATTATAAATAATTTAAATGTAATTAATATTGAAAACAAATTGTTGTATTTATAAATATAGCATGGATGTCAAAATTAAAAAGGGAATTAGTGCGATCTAATCCCTTAAAATTACATTACCTGTGTTCTTTTATATTTTTCATTTTTATTAATCTTTATATAGGTTTAATATGAATATCAAATAAATTATGTATTTATTTTCATTTCATGAGTTGATTAAATTATATATAATTACATATTATATAGTTATATTTTCATAACCTTTCAATTAGTCATAAATCATTTAACGATCTTGATGTCATAATTTTGTATAATGTTTAACATGACCTACCATGGTTTTTGAAATCCCACCTCATGATTAGATTCATATAAAATTACCTTTACTATAAATTTATTTTAAAATAATTTATGTCGGTATCGTAGTATGAAACCTCTCCAATAGGGAACCTCTTTAACAACCAGAAGTCAAAGGATTCACAGCTAATGTTCACTTATGTAACTATAATGAAAAATATGTGATGATCCATGTAGTGTAATTTATGTGATTCAATCTTAATATATGTTTACTAACTTATATTTAATTAGTGGTCAGTTTTTCTCTATACAATTTTAAATGTCTCACCACTTCCTATTGGATTGAGAATGCGGTTAGATGCTGCATAGACTTAAGTGACGTTCCCAAAGTTCCAAAGGCTAGAAATAAATGTCGAGGGCTTCATGAATAAGTAGGTAACTATTTTCCCATATAATAAATCCAAAGAACCAAGTAATAACCAACCAAAATAATATTTCCATGTCCATAAAGTAGAATATTATTACACATTTCCCATAGAATATCAAACAACCAAACAATCCCATGATAATTCCAAAAAAAATTACAACTAAATCCAAAATATCCCAAAATCGGTGTAACCGGTAGAAGACTGACGATCATAACCCAAATGAAACCACAACACAAACCACAACTACACACCGATCTCCATGCACCAAAAAACAAAATATAACCAAATAATCATGATGAACTGCTATACAGTTGAGATGTTTTACCTTTTCGAGTATCCTGGAATACCACATATGCAAAACCACCCAAGTGATAAAGTAGGGGTGAGTAATAATAATCATTAAATTTACTCCAAATTAATTCCCTACACATGACACTAGGATGAAACCATTATCACAAATATATAAATCAGTTAATATAAAACATCAAATAATTTAACAATTTCTACTAAGAAAAACAAATTATTACCAATCCATTTTGACACAAATCAACACAATATAAGGGAAAGGCAACAAACAAGACACAATACATTTTACTCTCACAAATTATCACTAAAATTTCATATTTCATAGCCACACACATAATGAAAAACATATCTATAATGTTTAACACACTCGTCCTAGTGTAATAATCATAGAGTAAATTCCCATCCAAACTCATTTATTACTTTCCGAATCTAGTTGTACTTCCTGCACACATATCATTGATTGTGAACCATCTGTACAATATCCATCCCATTTTTATAGTTTTTCTCCACTCACATTTCACATCCATTTCAATCACATTCATAAATATGTAATCAATTTCCAATAATATAGCACAACAAGGCCACAAAATTATGAAAAATACCATTTTTATCCCAAAAAACCCCATAGAAAATTACCCATGCTACATAACATTATAATAAAACAAAACATTTTATTGAAAACCATTATCACAATCAATTTTAACAAATCCACACAAGAAACATATTTTTAAAAATACATTTTAAAATCCAACATCATGAACATTTCACCACAATACACTATTTTCCCCAAAGTCCATAAATCATCAAAAATGAATTGAAGTCATTCTTCACACATCATAATCAAAACCAATTTAAAGAAAACCAACTAATTGAATATAATTCTTATATTTCTATAAAAAATTAATCTTGAGACAATCCACCTACCAAAAGGATTTAGAGAAATTAGCCAGCAAGCAATTGCCCCAAAAATTCTATTGAAATCTCCATCAAAAATACATTAGAACCCTTTAACTAACATCAAAAGACCAACCCTTATAATGTTAGGTAATATAAACCATAGATCTATATAGTATATGTTTTGATCTAGGAAATCAAGAGAGAAGGATATATAGATCTAATAAAAAACAAGAATGATCCAAGAGAAGAGACTTAATAAAGACTAATTTCCTTCATAGACACTTGAAAACCCTTCAAACCCCATACCAAATGAGTGGTAGAGCCCATAGAAACCTTGAGAAACACTAATACCATGAAGATTAACAGTTTGGGAAGAACATATGTGATTTGGAAAAATCTCAAGTGGTTAAATTTTTAAAAACACAATTATTAATGCCACAAACGGTTAGATCACATAGTTTGACATACCACATGTTAATTGTTCTCCTGCTACCATCCAATTTGTGCTCCACATGGTTACCTCACACAGTTATAAATTTCATATTTAAACTCTTGCAATCCCATTATATCAAGTTGTAGAGTCACATTGGTTTTCTCCATGGTTTCCCATAACGGTGTTCAATCTGTTATCCCTTAGAAAATCCACAAAAGCATTCAAAAAGCTTCCCAAACACTCGAAAACATTACCCAACAACCTTAAACACATAAAATGAATATTCATACATTAGATAAATCAAAATGGGCGTGCTAAATTCTCCGCAAAATTGGAATTTATGTCATTAGAATGTAGAGAAACAACGATTTAATGAAAGAGATCAAGTTGTTTCTCAACCATCTCTTTCTACCTCTCCCAATTCTCCAACTGAATCTAACCATGACACCACAAAACTAGAACTATGCTGATGCTTTTACCATGAATGACTTTATCATTCCTATTCACAATTTGAACTAGCACATGAACCAACAATGAATTCAGATCTATCTCAACAAGATCCCATAGAATCACATGGTCGGGATCCTATTAATACATCTTCCATTAAGAAACATGAAACACATTGTTCCCTACAGTATATTGTGGTAAAAAATCCATCTGATAGCTAAATCTCTAACTCTCTCATGTATCTCAAAAGGCCCAATATATCACAGAGATAGCTTTACATACTTTCCAAACACAATATGTCTAAGCCCATGAGATATTCTCATGAAAACTTGATCACCCACCTTGAAAAATATTTTTTGTCAATGAGAGTCTGCATATGATTTATGACAAATCTGAGCCATCTCCATTGTCTTCGTGATCAATATAATCTTCTCCATAGACTCTTGGTCAAATCCTGGTCTAACAATTGAGGTCTAACCTATTTACACCAAACAATGTGGATAATGACCCAAACACCCATTCAGTGCTTCAAACAAATTCATATGTATCGAGGCATGATAACTGCTATTATATATGAACTCCAACAATGGATAGTGATCCTCCCTTGAGCCACCAAAATCTATCATAGAAGCCAGTAACATATTTTCCAATTTTTTTATCAACCTATCAGATTCCCCATTTATCTGGTGATGGTATTCAATGCACATGTTCAACTAGTCACCAAGGGATTTCAGTAAGAATTCAAATAAATATATTTTAACGATAGAAATTTATTTGATACGATCGATACTGAAACATCATATGTCCCCACAACCTCACATATATAGATTTTAGATAGAACCTCCACCATATAATATTAACAAATAAGGATAAAATGGGCCAACTTTCTGAGATGATTCACTATCACCCATATGGCATCATTATTTCTAACCATTCTTGGGTGACCTATAATAAAATTTATCACTATATGTTCCCAATTTCAGACAGGGATAGGTAAATATTTCATCATACATGTCAGCCTCTGAATCTTCTTTGAAAAGATGACATGTCAAGCATCTCAAAACAAACACCGCAACTTTTTTCATACAATCCCACCAAAAATGTTCTTTACTCACCTAATACATTTTATAAATTCTCTAATGGAATGACCATATTGAATGATTGTATTACTAAATAATTTCATCCAAAAAATCCACTGGTATAACCATTCAATTTCAAAAATACAAAAATGAATATCCATTTAGTTCCCATCCCTCAATGGTCATCCTAACATTGAGTTTTGACCTCACCACCATAGACTCATAAGTAGACATATATGCATCTTTAACCATGAAAACCCAGGTAGGAACCAATAATACTATAAATAAAATCTTTCCATCACCTTGGCCCTCACATTCCTACCGCGTGGAAGCAATAACCAATATCAATGTCCACTGATATTATGCATGTTTACCCACCTTAGAACACGACTTCCTACTTAATAAATCCACCACAAAATTTTCATTAACCGGTGTGGAAATTATTTCAAAGTCAAATATATAGAGATATTCTATTCATATCATTTCATCATGTTATTATCCCTTTGTTATAAATTATGCTTCAAACTTGTATGATATGTAAATACCATTAATTTATCATCTAATAAATAATAACGCCACATTTTGAAGGCATGAATCACAAATACCAAATCAAAATTATGTGTTGGGTAGTTATTCTAATGAATATAAATTTGAGTTATCCATATAAAACCACATGATTCCCTTACATGAGAACACATCCTAACCCTGCTCCAGATGCATAAAAATACCCTGCGTACCATTTCTATGGTTCTGGAAAAAATTAAATTGGTGCTCATGTATGGTAACCCTTATACACTTCAAAAGAGTCTGGAAACAATTACTTCAAATGAAATGACCCATTATTCCTTGTCAAAGATATCATCAGTGAGGCTAATCATGAGAAGTCGTGAATAAAATTCTGATAATTTCAAGCTACACAAAAAAAATTCCATATTTCAAAGACATTATTTGGTAGTATACATGATATAATAGCCAATATCTTTTCCAGATCAACTAAAAGACATTTCTCATAAATAACATGGCTGAGAAAATGAACATCTTTTATCTAAATATTACACTTTGTTAATTTGGAATATAATCGATGATCTCCCTATATCCCAAACACTATCTCCAACTATGTCTCATGCTACTTCCTTGCCCAAGAATACACCAATATATCATCAAATAATACCAGTAAAAAGAATCTAGATATTTATAAAATATAAGATTCATAAATTCCCTAAAATCTTCGGTTGAATTTGTCAGGCCAAATGGCAAAGCCAAAAACTCATAATGGAAATATCTACTTTTGAATGATTTTTTCAATATATCCTCCTCTCATACCCTCAATTAATGATATCTTGATTACAAGTGAATCTTGGAGAACCACTAATATCCCCTCAAATGATCAATCCAATCATTAGTATGTGGATGTGAATATTGGTTGTTTATCATAACTTTATAAAGCTTATTATAATCAACACATAAACCCAATGTTTTATACACATTTTTAACAAACATAGTTGCTGCTTCCCATAGAGACGTACAAGTCCCAATGAACCCTATGACTTCTAAATCCTGCAATTACACTCTCAATTCCATCGATTATGTTGTGTCCATTCAGTAAGACATAAGTGATATAGAGTTTTTCCCTAGATTAAGATAAATTGTAAAATGAACATCAATCATGGGTGCTTGATATAATAATTCAATGGGAAATACATCTATAAACTGATCAATAATCAATGGAAAAATGATATTCTCTTCTTTTTCCTTTGATATCAATGGAAATTCCACTAAATATTATGATAACATTCCAAAAACTAATGCGAAAAAAAATGTTGCACCAAACATTTCATTATTCTATCCTCTAAAGTTATGTTTGACACCATAATATATCGTGACACTAACCATTCATTCTTAATAGATGATGTGGGACTTAAACACCAACAACCAATCCATTACTGTAATTATATAATAAAAATCCATCTCATGGACTATGAAATCCCACATCAACTCAAACCCATGCACAACTATAAAACATGCTATAGACTAGAAGGCTCGACAATGATTTTGACATAGATATGTTTTATGCTTTATAACAAAAGGATTCATTTCCACTCTTAAAACCATAAAAGTAATATAAAAAATAGTAATAAAATAATGATCATCAACCTTATCAAACAATTCATTCATCAATGTAGAATTTAAAACAACCATAACTAACACCATTGATGGTCCCAACTGATCATCCATCACAACCTGCTCCGCTCCAAATACCTGCATTCTTTCCACATGTTACTCATTATTTTCGGGATGCGGAGTCGTGGTGTTCCATGATATTCCATGAATAACATTTCTATACTAATGTGGGTTATGTTACTACCCAATACCATTGAGGAATAGGATACCTAAAACCCCTGAGGAGTTTCATGAACACCCAACCTCATAGAATTACAACAATATTACCGAAGAATACCTTTATGCTTGTTTTTATAAAATGTTTGATGTTATTCAATACAATCCCAATTGATGTGGCCAGTAGAGCCACACTGAAAACATCTCAGCTTACTCTAAGGATTCAGAGGAATATTCACTGATCCTGCCATTGGATTGTGATCCATATACCCACACTATAAATAAATGCCCCTCTTCTGCTTGATACCAATGTTATTGTTCCAACCATTCTCGATGGCTACAAATATTTTTCCCCCATATGTATCCCCAAAAATATATAATTCAAAAACTATTTAACATTTCAAATTTCAATGTAATAATTTATTCAAAAAACTAATATCTTAGAACAGATTTCATACCTCAATCTATATTTAAATAATACGTCTTTTCAATGATGTATTACTCACCACCTCGGGTGAAAACAACATGATGTTTCTGAACATTGATACATATTCCATGACTAAGATGTTATCTAGATTTAAAAAAATAAATCAATTGTTTTCAGAATTTTTAATGTGTGAGGGTAGATTTTTTTTCTTAAAAAACACCTCTAAACCCTCCCATGTCATACCTTGGTATGTTCCATATTGGACAACTTATTCCCACCACATATGTTCAAGATCTTCCAACATGTACATTCCTAAATTCACTCTCAGCTCCACCAATGTTCCAAGGAATTCCAATATCCCATTTATTTTTTCCAACCATGCATCATCCTTTTCTAGTTCCGGATCTCCCCAAAAGATGGGTGTATTCTTCTTTCAAAACTAAAACACATAATCCACATGATTTGTCTCATCCAATTTAATACCACTTCCCCAATCCTGGTATAGTTGCACTATAGTCTTCACTAGCTACTGTTTCAAATGGGGCTTAGGTACTACCACATTTTCAGCATCCTCCTTTGGTTGGTCTCTATGATGTCTACCTAGTTCAATTTCCATCAATTTAAAACAACAATATGTGTCACTCCTATAGTAATAAATGCGATATAATTTAAAATTCAATTACTTATCAAAAATCTCAATTAGGATTTCCACAAGTTTACATTTTCCATGTTGCGCCATTTTTAAAATATCCAACATGTTTTGAAAATTGACCCATTTTCAAAATACAACAACTATCAACATTTCAGATCCACACTATTGAAAATAATTTCCAAAATTTTTAAAATCCCATATATCCATTCCATAATGTAAATCATTATTCCAATAAAATATTGATACTAGTGGGATGTCATTTCTACTATGAATTTCATGATCATCTGAGTGGATACACCCATGAAAATGAGATTTCTAATTACTATAAGTGTAACCAAAACATTTAGGTAACCACCTCCCTGATAAATTGAACATTATCATAAATGGAATAGGTATGCCATTTTATTCTATACATTTCATGTTCCAAAAATACTACTCCATGATACCATCCTGACTCAAGGAAAGACCTATGAATGAATTTAAAATACAATACAAAGACCGAAAACCAATGCTAAATGTCCGAAAAACTAATACCACATATGATGTCTCTCCCCTATAATTGTAATTAGAAGGGTATGAGATGCTTCATGGCCATAGGCGATGTTCCCAAGATTCTGAAGGCTGGAAATAAATTCCATGGGCTTCAAGAACTATTGGGGAACCATTTTCCCTTATAATAAAGCCAACCAAAAAATTCACAACAACAAAAAAACTATAGGATGAATTTTAAAAATGTAAACCATGATAACACATTACTTAGAGACAAACAAACTACCATACACTTCTATGAATATTCAAAAAAATAAAAACATTTAATACCCAAAAATATGAAAATCAGAGTACCATGTGGAAGACTCATCAACAAGACCCAATATTAACCATGATGCACTTCATAGTTAAAAAACAATATATATGCATAAATCACCACAATATCACCCATGAATCATGATGAACCACTAGAAAAATAACCTTCTTAACCTTTTCTTGTATCCTAGAATGTGACAACTGTAAAATCACCCAAGTTCTAAATTAGTGGGTGATTATTAATACTCATTATGTTTCCCAAAATTAATTACCAACACATTCCACTAGGATAAAACTATTATCAACTTTATATAAAGTAGTTTATATAAAACATAAAATACTGTAACGATTTCTATCAAGCCAAACACTTCCTTACCAAGACATTTTCCACTCAAATCCACACAATATATGGGATTTATATTTAATAAGCTGTAATACATTTTACCATCACATATTAGCACAATATTTTCATCTTCATAAACCACATTCAGAATCAAAACATAGCCATTATGTTTCACAGACTCATACTGGTGTAAAAATATTTGTTGAACATCCCTACTAAGCCCATTTTCTACTTTCCCAATATAGTGGTACATCCCTCCCATTAATCCTTGACGATGGCCCTTAAATACCATATCCATCCACATTTATTGTGGTAATACCTTCTCACATCACATCCATTTGACTCACATGCATAAATACTAGACAAAAAAATAAGCATATAGCACACCAAGTCCTTGACATTCGGCGAACATCGATTTCCAACACAAAAACTCCCTTAGGACATTATGAAGGGAACATCGCCTTCCAATAAAACAACCCATTTTATTGAAAAAAAATTTCACAATCCATTTTCAAAAATTATCCAAAGGAACTAATTTTAAAAAATACATTTAAAAATCCAATATCAATAACATTTCACTGTAATACCCTATTTCCCCCAAAATCCACAAATAATTTAAAAAAAGAATTCCATCATTATTTGTAGATCATAATCTCAATCAAATTAAAAAACATCTAATTGAAGATGAGGTTTCTAGTTCTTTAAAAATTATGTCGAGAGAGAATCCACCCTCCACAGGGTTTTTGTGAATTTGGCCAACAGGGAACTGCATCATAAATCTGTGTGAAATCTCCACAAAACGGCCATAAATCTCTTTTCCTACCATCAATAATACAAAACCTGGTCATTTTTGAAACAAAACCCATATAAAAACATTCATGGGGTGTAGATCTAGAAAACTGAGTTATAGAGAGATATAAATCTAATATATTTTATAAAATAACCAATAGAAGAGACTTATCACGATGATTATCCTTCAATGCACCTTGAAAACCATTCTAGTAACCACTAAAATGAGTGGGAGAGCCCTCTCACCATTGTAAACCAAAAATCCTCAGTGGGGTTCAGTTTGGAAAGTAAATGAAGAGTTTTGGGAAAATTTAGAGTGTTATCATTTTTAAAATCACAATTCATAATGTTCGGCATGGTTATCTCACATGATTAGATAACCCGTACACTAAATTTAATACTGATATATTCCAAGGTGTTCCCCCAGAAGTTTTTATCACATTGTTATAAATACTTGGTAAAAAATATGTGAATCCCACTATCTAAAGTTTCATGGTTACCTATAGGTTTCTGCACCGTCTCCCCTAACCATGTTCAATCTCTGATCCCTTAGAAAAAATCAAAAACCATTTCAAAACCTTCCTAACCTCTCCAAAACATTACCCAAAAAATTTAAAATCAACAAAAGGCTAAAAAGGATTATATAACTTATACCAGGGGTGATACACAAGTAATCCTACTCATAAGGATATTGATATATCAAAATATTATAATATGATTTTCATTAATGAAGAATAAACTAGGAATACATTTATTTTATTGGGTTATTGTCAAATCACCTACCATGATCTATGAAAAAAATCCTAAACGATTGATAAGTTATTTCAATCAATAAAACCTTCAAAACAAAAAATTCCCCATTTCCAATAAACCATTTCAGATTTTTTTTGAAAAACACTAACACCCTCAACTAATAATCAATAACCTACGTCATAGAAAGAGATACTACATACATATAGTATAGGAAACTGACCATCAAACATTTCAATATCATGACATAATGAAACCCCCCTCACTTATCAACCTTTATATGATTTTAAATATAACATTTCAAAAATTTCTCTAATTCAAAGTATATATTTGTATGATATCCTTTTCAATGTAATATGTTATTGAAAAATAATAATTCCAAATAAAATTAAACCACCACCCCTATCTAAAATTAAAATCCCTCTAAATCAAGATTCACAAAAATATCATATTATATAGAGAGACCTCAAAAGTCTATCAATGAAAATACAACTTTCACAATGTCATCATGAACACAACACTAACAAAATATTGATCATGGAATGCCTAGTTACAGTCATTTGAGAATAAAAATAGTTTCCCATAAGTAATCAGTACATGTTCTATTTTCAAAACACAACACAATAATTGATACAAATCATTCAAAATATTCCATATAATTAACAATCTCTATTAGATTCCTCAAAATAATTGACTTGGAAATGATATCCTTTAATAATATCAAAATAATTCTGGATACTTTTTCCTATAAAATTATTATGGACCTCGATGGTGAAATTTAATAATAGATTCACAATATAAGAAAAATCCAACACAAATACCCAATAATATAATGGTATGATAAAAAATGGGCTTCTTTAAAAAATTCATTGGTGGCTATTATGAAACTAGTCCATCAACGTTAACTATGTATACAACAACATTGTTCTCTAAAACCCCATAACCAATGAAATACACCACACACCCAAAAATTTACTTTGATATTTCAATGTTAAATTCAATCTCAAATAAAAATACCATGACTATCCTCATGTCTCTCACACTATCATGCTCTAATAAAAAATAACGAGGATATTATAATCAAAAAACCTAAAAAATTTATTGATAATTTAGTAAATGTTTATTAGATAATCCACATCGACAATATAGGTATGTTCATAAAATAAAAGTAAACCATCCCATACTCATCATAATCACATAAAATACATATTATTAATACCTTCTTCATATATCCTCAATTTATTATTTCAAGAATATAGACCAATCATCAACAATTAAATAACACTATGTATTTGATTAAAACATTCATCATTCCTAAAAAATAGAATGATATTATTTGTTATTACCTGATTTATCACTTTATAAACTATAAATTAACCAAAAATATCATCTCCATTATTAAAAATAAAACTGGTTGACCTCCATAGTGACTTAATTATAAGTAAAAAACACCTCCAAATGTAACCATCAATCAGATCTATCAACTCCTGAATCAAATATGGATCTATCCTATATAAAATAATATTGTATTAGTACAAGGATCCAACATAATGTAAAACCAAACATCATTTCCTATATGTAAACTACCAATATACACCATAAAAATCCACAAACACCTTAACCATAGAAATATAAACTTTAATAAATTTCAAAATTATAACCACCTATATAATCCACATTTATAAAGAATGTTTCTTATTTTAAAAAAATTATTTAGAAAAAATTTCATTCTCTCCAATAAAGATAGTTGTATCACCACTCCAACTTAAGAAAACAACCCTACATCGATATGAATAGAAAATGTAATGAATTGAGAAAAAAAATATATACCAACCATACCCTCATAATACTATAAAACATGTATAAATTAGAGTGCATGATAATTATCCCCTCTATCAAAATTTCTCTAACCTCTAATATATCTTACAAATTTCTAAAATCTGTAATACAACATTGAAAATTTAAAGTACTAACTTAATCTCCCCATATCAAAATTAATAAAATAAATAAAATATTGAATAAAAAAATTAAAAGAACAAAATATTATGTACAAGGGAGAGATATTCATATAGACATAGATATTCTCCTTACAACCTATGGCCATTAAAAATGAATAACCTCAAAAACATGAAACTAAACTATCCCAACCACTCCACCATGATGAAATTACTTCAAATAATGGCATATAAATTATTTACATAGGCCATATAAACCAATTTTATTATACCTTAAAATAATACAACACTATATCAAATGAATAACAAGATAAAGATCATAATCCAATAGAAAATACTATTATACATGTTTTGGAATCTAATTATGTGGAAAATACAGAGTAAAAATATCATCCATATTTACTTAACTCCTTGAAATGAAGAATAATTTTACTAATAATTCACCATCATATCTCAGGTGAAAAAACAATTTACACAACTAACCTTATATGATCTATAACTACTAACTTTAGAAATGTAAAATGGTAAATTACATAGAAATCATAAATCAAAATTGATCATTAACCTCCAAACCCACATTGGCCTCCATACTAATATATTACATTAAAAAACCAACAATCATGTTGTTATCTCAACATACTCAATCACCTCAGCATAAGTTCATAGACCACAAAGAACATATGTACCTCTAAATCATAATTATAATTTACTGAAAAAAAATCTATTCTATCTACTCATTATTACAAAATAAATATATAGACTAAAAAAAATATAAAATAAATTTGTTTCACAATGATCAATCACCATATCACCCTTGAATATATTTTGTTATATTTATTGACACTTTAATAAAAAAATAATTATTAAAATAAAATTGTAATAAAAATCTAGAAACTAATTCTATTAAAATAATTCTTTAATATGTTCTGTCATATAAAACCTCTATAAGTTAAAATATGATCAAATTATTTGACCCCCATTCCCATTAAATGAACTGTAAATTTATAATTTATATTCTCCATAAAACTATATCCAAAAATATTAATATTTCATTAATGTGACAATCCATAGAAATATTATTTTAATATTTTTAGTTAAGGATTTTTCAAAAGATTTTTTCGTTCTATAATTAATTATTTATAATTATATTGTAATAAAATGGTAGGATAACAAATATTTAATAAAATAATATAGTGTTTAAAAAATTGTTAATTAATATATAATAGTAGTGTTATTTTCCATTGGGTAAATTAAAAATTATTATTACCTGGATGATTAAATAGAAATATTTTCAATAAGGTTAGATGATCATAAAAAATTTAAAACATTATTTAATCCATTTTATAAAATTAATTATAATCATTAATCTATGATATATATACCTTAATGAATGTATACCATTACACTATAATATCTATGTAATTCTATATTACAACAACTGTTTTTTCTGTCCTCACAAAATTAATTTGGACATTTTAAAAAGGATTAATGAAATTTTATGGTATACAATAAAAAATATAATAATAATAAATTAAAACTATCACACTACCATGTTACAATAATTATATTTATTATTTTTTTTTGTGTTGATGTGAAATATATAAGGGTTTCTCATAATAACATAAAATTTTAGAGAATTATGCAATTTATTTGACACAATGCACAAAAGGTGGTTCTACACTATAGTGGTAGCGTGTGGATGTATATTAAAGTGAAATAAAGAGAATTGTGGAATGGTGGATAGGTAAATGGAAATTTTGAATGTTTATAAATGTATGGGACCATAATTTTGGCTTGAGGAAGTGAAATTGAGAGTGTTTCATATTTTTGTACATAAGAGAAAAAATGAGAGGCCATGTTACTGGGATGAACCCACACCATGGAAGGGCTAGCGTAAGGGTATATCCTCTATTTCATAATGTAAATTTTGATATTACATAGGTGTAGTGTGTAAGGATAGTATAATTATGATCCAATGTTAGGGTCAAGCATCACTATGGAAGGATTCTATGTACCTATTTGAACGTTACTCTACACATTTTGAAATATAGGTAGTTCCATAGTGATTTGGGGGATTATGGTCCTTCATTCATCCTTCTTGAGGTAACTTTTGTATAGGATAGAGGCTACACCAATGAAGCTTTCTCATATATGAATTATTAATAAATCATGGAATTCATAGTGTTTATTGGTAACAAATCTAGTAAACCCTATTCGGGAACTACTAAAAAACATCCCCAAGTTCATTGTTGAAAGGGGTTCATTCGATAGCCAAAACACTATTTTGACATGGGATACACCATGATGAAATAGTCCATGTTTTCTAAATTTTTTAATTTCATCTCCCACAAACATAAAACCCATTTGTTTATATTTTCACCTATTCCACAAGTTCCTATACTAGATTGAGTCCTTATGTACTTTCACTTATATTCACCTTTTTTTATTAGAACCGTCATTAGTTATGATTATTTTTCCTATGATTATCACTCTAATAATTTTATTTTCTCTCTTTTAATATTATTTTATTGAATTAACTTATCGTGGTTATTTTTTCTGTACCTTAGTTTGTGGGTTAGAACTTTTGTTTTATGGAATTTAAATTTTTTGTGTAAGGTTATTTAATGGGTTATTGTGTCTTTCGATATTTAGGTTTTTATGGAATCTGTATAGGGTTAGGGTAGGGGTATTCATTATTTCACATTCTAAATTTAGACATGTGATACAAGGGTAATCTAAAAAATTAGACATTTTTTTTATTGAAATTTTTTTTCAATAAATTGGTCTTAAAATTTTAATTGGATAAATGATTAATTAAAATATAATTTCTATGGTATAAAATTATTATGTCTGCATGTTGAATTTATATAGTCAATAGTTGATTTATAAAATGTATAAGAGTTTTATTTTAGTAGAATTTATAGTTTTAATTGATGATTGGTCTTTAAAATTTTAGGAATGTATGTTCTAGATATTGACTTTTGTTAATTTGGATTATTTGTATATTGATTCTTTAGGGTGGTAACATTGAGGTTCTTATGATTTCAAAAGTTACTTTAATTCTATAGATTTTTTGATCCCCTGGTATTCCAATAAACATAAATATACATTATTGTGGATATATAATTATATATTATTATATGTTCATATATACAGACAAATATACATATATATCTATGTGTATGTTTGTGTGTGTGTCTATATATAGAATGATCATAAGGTTCATTCATTAAAAGTTGATTTACCAATTGTTTCAAATATTCAATTATGATTTATAATAGGTTATTTAAAAGTATGTTTCCTAAATTATTGATCTCCTAGAACATCTGGATAATTAAGAATATAGATTATTTCTTTCATCGTGTTCTGGAATGGAATTTAATGAAGGAATATATTTCATAAAAAATTATTTTTTGATGAAAGTGTTAAGGTACAATTCTTACCATGAAATGGTTTCTTAAAGTAAGAATCATCCATACATGGAAACACCTAAAAATATTTAACTTTTTACAATAGAGACATAATTGATGTTAAAGATGAATTTTATATTGGTAAATAATTTTACAAAAACATATACACATATCACTAAACTATAGATAAATAATCTGTCCCTAAATTTTATTTCAATTAATAAAATAGTTCTTTTAAATTAATTATAATACTAATCAATAATATAATTTTTTTAAAGGTTTTTGAGAAACATATTCATATGATAAATTTATCAATTGGAAATAATCATACCAACATGTAACATAAGATTAGAAATAAAATTTCATAAAAAGTTTATATTTTAATTACAAGTAAATTTCTTATTATACTTATTAATTTAACATATATAAAAAATCATTTTAATTGTTAATATGAAATTCATTTTTGACTGTACAAAACATAAAAAAATTATATTAATAAAGAAATTTGATACAAAATGAAATAATATATAGTTCATGTTTTTTCAAATAGAAACACATGATCAATACCACACCCCACCCCACCCCCACCCCCACATCTCTAATGACATTATTTCAAGAACATGCATACATATTATTAAAACAATGAATACTGCATTCAATAAGGAATTTCAAATTCCATTATAACTCCAAATTATCCCTATACACTACACCCTCAACATCCATTGGAATTTAACATTCATTTGAATGTTCTTCAATGTTGTCATGTTTAGACGTTATTCTCGAACATGAATTCAAGTAAATGGTTGAGGTTTGTTAAGGACCATTCACGGTCTGGTCCAATTTTCATTTCATTCATTTTCAAAATTTAGACCTCATCCACAACTTTCTTCCACTTCCATGGGATCTATTATTTATGAGAAATACAGGATAGCTTTAATGAATGATTATAAATTAGTGATGCATCTATCTAATTCATCAATTCAAATCCATGACCAAATATTCATCTCTAACCACACTTCTAAGTCCACTGAATTCGTCTCCAGATAGCATAATCACCATGAAGTAATTTCACACATTGTAATCTATTTCATGTTGACACCATTATTTTAGGGTGTGCATGACTATTATAGCTAATAAAAATGTGTAGTATGAAACTAGGATTTGTTTAACCCATAATTATTGACATATATAGCTAAATTAAATTTCACATTATATATTTTCCTCAAGAAATCATTAATATTTAAACTCATACCAATCATTGATACACCGGTCTAGTTTGAACCATGAAGTGCCTAAGGTCTAATTATCCACCCTGCTTGTCAGACCATGGTTTCATCCTGCTAATGAAGTCCTCTATTGACTACAGTCCTCTAGAACCGAAACAATTTCAACAATAGTATAAGAATAGTATCTTCTGCTAAAAAAATATAGTCCACTCCAAAAACATTATCATCTGCACAAATTAAGTCATCTACAGTACCAGGGAGGAACCACAAGCCATAGCTATTCTACACCAATAATCTAAAATATCAACATGAAAAACAATCAAAAAGAATACCAAAAAATAGGTTCACAATATCATCATTAATTGGAACCAAAATACAAATAAATGAAAGTGTGAAAATTATTATTATAAAATAATCATTTTTCATCATCAATGTTGATATCCCGATGATTGGTAGTATTAATAGCACAAATCTTGGAATTGTTACTCTAAAAAGGTGCCAACATGATCCCAAGAACTATACAATCTCTAAAATGTAAACTCATCATTGACTGATTAGTAATATAATTGATTAAAAAGGATTTTTTATTATCATTAATAGGTGAATTTAAATTTAGATAACTTCCCATCGAGTAATATCCATGATGAGTTATATTGGTAATATGTGTATGGGAATTAGGACAACCATTAACATATCCAAAATAACATTCTATCTTGTACATGTTCATAGGGAAAACAAACATGCCAATGCACAAGAGTAATCTATATAACAATGTAATCATGCATAGTGATATAGGGAACATGTTTAATGAGAAATTAACGATTCTCACAATTAACACCACAAGATTATTTTCTCTATTAATTTATATGAGGTCATATTAATTACACATTAATAAATTATATGATAAAAAGTTAAATACAAGAATTCAAATAATAAAAGATGAAATAGTGTACAAATTGATGATTTATCCACACAAAAGGTTAAATCCACTTAAAAATATTTCTTTTAATGGTTTTACATTGTAACAATGTTATCACGCTCTTTAATTCTATTACTAAATATTATATGTTTTTAATATTCCATTTTAGTATTATCTTTATTATAGACATCAATAGTCAATGAGGATCTAGAAAAAGAGTGTATGTGTAAATTATTTCAAACATAAGCATGATTTTTTTAGAAGAGAGAATATTAAATCATATATAAAATAATGATTTGTTTTATAGTAGATTTACATGATACAGATATTTAATGGAGAAATTGAAATAATTTTCTATATAGGTGTAGAACATCGTTTATTAAATTAATTTACTATTAATAGTTTAGAAAAGAAATTATATATTTTTTAAAACATTTTTACAAACATGTATACAACACATAATATAAAATATTTATTTTAGGCTTTATAATGTGAACAATGTTAGAAGAAAAGATACTATCATCTAAACCAAGGATTTATCAACCTGTAGGGAATACATTCGACGACCTAGATTAAAACCAAATCATTGTCAAGAAATGAAACCATCTACATGTGTAGTTAATTATAACTAAATATCAATTAATTCATGAAATGAAATATATAAATAGTAGATTTAAAATGTAAGATACCAGTCAAAATGAGTGATGGGTAATTTTATAACATGAACATCATATTTAATTTTAAATACCAAATTGCTGCTGAAATCAGAGATTTAAAACACATTTAATAATTTCATTACATTAGATAAAAAATATTATGTGAATAATAAATATATATATGAAACACAAACCAAAACAAAACCACAGTAACATAAAAAATAAATAGAATATGAAAAAAGATATATAATATATGGTTTAATTTAAACTGCAAGAGAATCTGAATTTCAGTAGATCATAAACCAATAAAAAACAATGTAATCTGATATATAATGTTCTATTTAAATAGAATTTTAATCTTGAATAAAAACAAAAATTTTATTTCTACAGCAATAATAAGGTCAATTAAAGAATAATAATACCATAATTTGATCTGGGGGAAGTGAAATGATTCTAAGTAATATGGTTTTTAGTTGTAAAATAAACAGATAACTCGTTAGAGAAAATTAGGTGACTGATTATAAAAAATAATATGAGATACTATAATAGTTTTATAAATTCTATGATGTTAAAAGATTGAGGGAATGAAAAATATATCGGAAAACGTAGCCTGAAATTTGAATAACTATTATAACTTTAGTAAAATATATGTACCATGGGTCAACCATAGACACTAGGATACAAGGTTTTGGGGATAATCCTATAATTATTTGGAATTTATATTGTGAAAATGGGGGATATTAATAGTTATATATATATATATTCAGATATGTAGAAATGGATTGAGATGAGGCTACCGATATGTGTATATACCAAGACATTGGTTATGATTTTCTTTCTCTTGTACATCTAAAAAAGAATAAGGGATAAATCGGCCACACTAGAACATGAGAATAATGAAAAAAATCAATATAATAGTTGCATGAGGGACCAAAAATTGTATTTTTCTCTTTTGACATGAGTGTTTGTTAGACCCTTGATATTAACCAATTCAAAAATAGTCTTGGTTGTGGTACCACCCCTCAGGGTGTGGTTCCTTTAATAAGAAATGCAGGTCGAAATCCTAGGATGTTCCAATGAACCTGATTAGTAGAGAGAGGAGGGTTGGATAGAGAGACTAAAATTCATTCCATATGTGTGAACAACATGATAAGTTTGAAGGATGATATTTAGAGTCCACCAAACTCAGGGAATAATTGATTGAGACTATGAACATTTAGTCGGTGAAATGGGATAATAGGTTGGTGCTTTGATTTCATAATTATGGCCATAATGGTACTGTGACTATTGTAGCTATAATCTCTAGCTTCCCAACTAATGCACTTTTCTATCATCTGTCCATCCATATGATCTCTACTATTACAATAAATATATATCATTGATAATGAAAAATCTCACCATAATCTACTATATACTAATTCACACATAGATAATAAGAAAACTATAATAGATATGGATAAGAAAAATGAGTGGTTCATTGGAAACTAATGGTATGAAATGAGATCTTAAACTCATTATTTATATAATTTCCTATTCAACATATCTAATAATTGTTATAATAAATTGTTTCAAAGTGATAGTTGTGATATATATTTCCTCTCAATATACCACATTATCCTTTTATTCCATCAAAATGTAATGAGAATCAAAATATATGTTTTCATAATGTCTCAGCCCAACTGCCACAAACTAGTGGCTATATCAAAATAACAGTATTCATTAGATCTCAAACATAAGATAATATTTAATAAAATCAATAACTGGATGGAAGATTTATTATAATTTTATTTTTAGTAGGATAAAGTGTTGGTAGAGAAATATATAATCCCAACACAAGTGATTTTCTTATATAACGAGGCAATAAGATCTCTTTCATTCCTTTAAAAGGTATTAGTGAATTTGTATCCATCCGTAAATGATTATAAGTAAAAATTAAATTCTTCCATATTCCCATATAAAGATATCCAATAATGACATTCTAGTTATTGGTTCATTTATATTATAAAAATTTAAAAAAACTCATCTTTTTCTTAATTATCAGAAATTACAGATGAATTAACAGATCAAACTATGAAATTATCCTTAAAAATAACATGTATATGTAAAATTATAATGATCACATAGTATAGTGAAAAATGTGTCATTAGGTAATGTACAATATTAAATTTATATTGAAAATAATTGAAATATATATTCCATATTGAATATTGTGTTGGAATAAAATAATAGTGGATAAGAAAAAAAATGAAGAAAACTGTAAAACATGGAATCCTTCTAGACGAATTGAAACCTTTACTGTTTTGAATGAAATTAATTTTTTTAATCAAACTCTAGGATGTTTAATATGGAATAGAAAATGATATAATCATCATTACAAGACACATAAATTAAGGTAAATATAATTAGGGTGGTTCCATTATATTTTTGTCATGTGATTTGTATATTAACTGTTGAAGTGTATCCGCTTAAGAGGATGTGCATATTATTCATATAAATAGTGTGTTTTAGAAATAGGACTGGAAGTGAGGGATTATAAGATATATTTGGATTTACATATTAATTGAAATTTTAATGTCTATAGAAACAATAAAATTATGATATTAAGTGAAATTTTAACTTCAATTTTATCTTCTAATGAAATCATCATTTAATATTTTCATTATTTATATTAATAATTCACTGATCTATATCATTTACATGTGATATGTATATTAAATATTATTATTTTTCTTCATATGATTTACAAAAATGTGATTGTACTTAAATAGAATAAAATATATTTATATGGTCCACTATGTCGTTGTACAAATTATATGTTTCTCCGAAATCATTTGAGAAATAGAGATGCACTATATAATGATTCCCACATCAACATATGTAATAAATAATTTATGCAACTAAAAAGATATTTTTAGTTTCATTATTATAAAAATAAAAACATATTTTACATAAATATGAGCTGAAATTGTATATATTTTAGTTTGTAGTATCAACAATAGTCAAATTAAGCCAACTATTAAGGTTACATTTTTTATTCACTTTATTTTGGATTTTCTGTTTGGTCCCATTTTGGATCTCCATCCATCTAGAGTAGTTGATATAGATGTATTTTATGGATATAGCTTTGTAAATGGATTCAACCAAGTAAGACCCCTGCATTGAGTTATTGTCAACTAGTTAGTGCTAAGATGACATATAAAAAGAACTCAAAAAACACATCGAATTTACCAACACCATATTTTCTATAAATCTAATATGTGATTTTAAAAAAAAAATTATTATATCAAAGTAAATAAAAACATACATGTATGTTCATGGTATCCCCATATTAATACAAATTTCATGTAAATTTTATTGTAAAAAACCCACAGACCTTGGAAAATCAAAATATACCAATTCCTTGAGGACTCTCAAGAACAAATAGTTAAGTGGAGAGAGATAAAAATATTAGACCACAAAGAAATTTTATTTTATGAATAAATGAATGATGATCATTTGGAACTGTTGATATGTGGATTTAATGATCAAATCACTAGAGTGAAACAATGGTAACAACCAATTCACCTTTTCTTGTGATTTTTGGAACATTCATGATGTTTGGATTTAATTATCCCCTAAGGATAAAATATTTTCTTCTTAATCAATTCAACCCATTTCTTAATTGCAACATGCATATGACCTAAAATCATAAGAAACATTCCCACATAATCATAGAGTTCGACATTGGTGGTTGGTTTGAAAGTATATAACAAGTATGTGTCCAAAAATCATAATAAAAAAAACCCACATACGATGGACACCCACCATCACATTGTATTTGGTATAAAAATTTAACTAGTTTAATCACCTAAAAAAATAAATAGAAAAATGAAATTAATTTTTAAGATACATGAAAAAATTAAAAATAGTTTAGATAACATAGAAAATAATTTTTTTCTCAAGATATTATTCCCAAAGTTGAAGTGAAATGAACACTTGAGTAACCTCGATATGTTTTATCAAAGTCTCAAATACAAAAATTCTATGATAATAATAATAATTGATGAATCATAAACATGAAAAATAAATATCCTTTTAACAAAGCATTTGAATCAAAAAATAAAAAATATAAAAAAATGATAGTACTTTCAAAACCTGAATTTCCAAACCAAATCAATAAAAATTTCAAACATTAGTAATTTTGGGTATTTTTAGAATTGTGTGTATAATTAATAACTAAAATATAAGAATATAAAACTAAAAATAAACTATAATAATGTTTATTTGGAATCATTTAACACATTATAAATACACATTATCAATCCCCTTTAAACTCATGTCATTGATGGGTCCTTTGTATGGAACTGGGATTTAAAATTATTGTTATTTACGAATAAAAAATTGAGGCATCAAAATAAATGATTTACGCTAATATATACATGAAATATCAATTTTTCGGTTCCCTAAATTATTCAATTTCAAAAACAAAAATTTATTTACAAGGTGACCTCAACTTTTTACCATTCAATGATTGTTTAAGATAATACTATGAAAAATTTACATTTTTATTAATAAACGAAAATCATAAATAAACATTAATAAATAATTATAATTGAAGATATTATTTTATTATAAATTTTTTTATTGAACTATCAATGAAAAATATCATGATCAAAATATAGAAATTTCAAAATAAATTTGGTATACCAGTTGCATGAAAATTTCATCCACAAAGACTAACCCTTCCCAAGATGAGATCATGTATTATGACAAAAACTATATTTTTTGTGTGGTGGGTGATATTATATACAAACACCTAGGAGGATACCTAAAAAATAAACATATTTTAAACCATTAAAATATGGTTTCACTGAGAATAATTTTATCTTACATTTGAATGTGTATCCAAATTCATATCTAATACTGTATTCCCACATTTAATAGTGCCCTTATATCAATAATTAAAATATTATCCTTTTTTGAACCCAAAATTATATTATTTATCCCAATTTGTAATTAAAAATTGAATATGTGATGAAATTATAACACAATGTCAAAACAAATTCCCTAATATGTATGATAATATGAAAAACCATAAAATTGATTGTGATCTGATTTATTGAGAAGAAATAAAATATTTTAGATATTAAATTAGGAGATCAAATAAAATCAATTAACTTACCCAACAACGAATAAAACTTTTTCTCTAGTCCCAATAATGAATGTGAAGAACAAACCCTATTTTCAAGAAGAACTATAAAATGAATGACCTATGTGAAAAATTATTTCGTAAAATAATGTTAATTGGTATAAAACATGGATTTAAAAGGGTTGATAATGGTGTGCATGAAAAACAATGTCATTAGTTCATTAAATAAGAAGCCAATCCCCTTGGAAAACATCCTTAAGACTATATTGTGATTTTATAGAGAGGAATCACAAATAATATTGATAAGTAAGAAAATATGTGGATGCAAATATATTTCCATAAAAAAAATTAATCGGTTTCATGGGGAATAATTAAAAACTGAATAGTAAAAAAATATCAAATGAAATAATATAGGTACAAATTTTTAAAATATAAAAAATCTCAGTGTTATATAAAAATACTGATCATATAGGTTACTAAAAAATACATACTAAAAAGACACTACTAAATAAAAACTAGAATAGTACAAGCTAGTATAGAAACCATTATTGTAAAAGAAAAATCTATCAAACAAGTAGTTTAGACACAGAACTCATAACCAATTAGAAACCAAAATGTTATAGTTGAGTTGAATTCCATGGGAAGTGATATTGTTGTTGAAATCCCCCAAAGCAATGAGAAATGAAAAACCATAGAACCATGGAGATGTTTTTATTGTGGAAGTTAGGGGAAGGGATGACCATTAGAGTTGGGAAGGGATTATGGGGATGGATATGGTTGACGTAGGTCAATAGGGATATAGGTTTCATATAGGGAGGATAGTATAAAAGTTTATGGACGAATACTATTCGGAATGGGGATGATGACTTTGAACACCTGGAATGTCAAGGTCCAATGAGGGGGGTTTGTACAAGGAGGCTAGTCAGGCACTGTGAGGGGTTCACGTTATGATGCTAGAGGGGGACACCTTACCTGGAACAAAGATTATGGATTATGGGATTATGTTAGAGGGGGACTATGGCCAAAAATAGGGAGGGGTTCCAGTAAGGATATTCACAAGGAACACAGGTAGGGAAAAGGGTGGCAGGGGCAATGGACAGTGTGTAGTGTTTACCGTGGTCTAGAAACTTAATGTGATTTTTTTCATATATATATATATAATGAAATTCATATGAATTTATATAAAATATATTTAAAATGTTATATAATATACATATTATGTTTATATATATAAAATAAAAAAATATTAATAAATTTTGGATACTTTAGTTAATCATATATTTTTTAAATTTATATGTTTGTAATGGCTAATATATATATATATATATATATATATATGTTAGAATATATATGTATTAATATTTTTATAATCAATTTTTAATTTAATGTATGATATTATTGAATAGTTTATTTAAATAAATCTATAAAATGGTAAACAATTACTTGTAATAATAATTAATAACTGTAGATTCATTAGTCAGTAAATCTACTGTTGGTATAATTATGGTAAGTCATAAAATTTAAATGTTGGAAAAATATTTATCAGTATTACAGTATTAATATAAATAGGTACATTTTTTGGTAATTTTTTTTCTCATACCTATAGTCAATGTCTATAGAATTTATTTTCTATTAGAAATAGTCATATTATCCATTAGATATATTATATGACTGTAATTTTCTATTTGTAATTATCATTTTTTAGTGAATTGCCTCTATTATGGATATGTTTATATGTTACTATTATCTTTTAATGATTTGATCTATATGTATGGGTGTAGGGTTGTCATTTTGGAACATTAGTTATTATTAAATTGATTATAGAATGATATTTTGTGGGAAAAGGACACTTCATATATCATTACGATTATCATGGGGATACTAGACACAAAGTGATGGATGATAGATGATTACAATATGATCCGGATGAGATTGAATACATACCCTATGGCATGGATGTCTATCATGAAATTTTTGTGATGAATCTATGTTGGAGAAAATGGTTTTCTAGTGACTTAGTAATGAATCAATAGAGGTTCTATACCAAGTTTTTCTATGATAATCTCACTATATTTTAATTAATTTAACATGATTATTTATCTTTACTTTTTCCTATAATCTACACTAAATTTAATTTTCCTCTTCAATGGTATGCTATTTAATTTTATTTTTATTCTATCATTTCACAAGTTCTTTCTTTTTGTTACTTTATTATTGGTTCAATTTAAATATCTAATTGATATTTTAAATTTTGTTATTTTTCATAACCTCTTTATATATTTATAAAATGAATTTTAAAAGATAATATTCCAATGTGGGAATTAAATTAAAAATTAATTATTTAAATGATTCCAAATTTTTTTAGTTTTAAATTCAAAATACATAGAAATATTATTATTTTCTTATTCTATAGACAAGAACATAGCATATCCTCCAAGGTCTAAAAATTTCGTTCTGACTGCCCGTCTGATTGTGGAAGAATAGATGTACTAAAATTTTTATACAGTACACAATGAATTCTGAAGGCCTTTCCAAAAGATGGAAGAAAAACTGTGATCACAATAAGATATGATGTATATGGGAACACCATCAAACCAAACTATCTCTTTAACAAAAAACCGAGAATGTTGATCTAGAGATAAAAAATCTTGAATATGAATTAAATGACCATATTTCGTCAATCGATCAACAATAACCAAGATTTATTTAATGCCTTGAGTTGTCTTTGGTAATCCCACAATGAATTGCATGGATATATTTTTCCATTTTCACTATGGCACCAGTAAATACTGATGCATCCCTTTCTGTAACTGCCACTCTGATTTAACCTGCTGACAAGTCAAACACTTCACAGAAAAATCAGCAATATCTCTTTGCATTCCATCCCACCAGTAATTTTCCAAAACATCTCTATACATCTTTGTACTTCCAGGATGAACTGAAAACGGGGAACTGTGAGCTTTACCTAACAACTCATTTTTCAATTGTGATTCACAATGCACACATATTATTCTCCCAAACCTCAAAAAACAATCATTATCGGTGTTTTATTCAAGCAACATACCCTTTTGAACCAACTCTTCCATTTTCAGCAACTCACAATCTTCATTCTAGGCTTCATTTATTCTTTCCCATAGAGATGATTTCACTGACACCTAAAACAAAATAGAATAGTTTCTTTCGCCAACAACTTATATGCCAAATTTCATCAAATCAAAAACCAAAGGATCTCGTTCATAACGTAGCATGGTTAATAAAGAATTAATTTTTTGACTCAAATCATCACCCACTTTATTTACTTTTCTCAGATGGTAAAGAATCATGTAATAATAATCCTTGATTAATTACTACCATCTCCTCTCTCTCTTGTTCAATTATCTATGAGGTATTATATACTTCAAACATTTTTGGTTAGAATGTATTTCACCTTATACTCCAAAAAATGATACCTCTAAATTTTTAAAGAAATAAAAACATCATCTAAATCCAAATCATGTTTATGGTAATTTAAAGCATGAGGTTTCAACTAATGTGAAGCATAAGAAATTACCAGATCATGTTTGATATGGACACAACCATGTCCTTTAAATGAATCATCACTGTAAATAAAAAACTCTCCATTTCTAGAAGGTAGTTCCAAAACTATAGCATTCCCCAATCTTCTATTCAATTCCTGAAAACAATCATCACATTCTTTTTTCCAAATGAACGTAACAACTTTTTGAGTAAACATCGTCATTAGACTAGATAACTATGAAAAAATTTCAAAAAACCTCTAGTAATAACCTTCCATACTAAGAAAAATACTGTTCTCGGTTATATTTGTGGGTCTTTTCTAATCTTCAAAAAAAGTTGTTTTAGAAGGATCAACAGTTATTCAATTTTTTGAATAAATGTGACCAAGGAATCAAATTTTCTGTAACCAAAACTCACAATTTCTAAATTTCCCAAATAGTAACTTTTCATTTATGGTTTACAAGACAAACCTGAAATGAATCTCATGTTCCTTTTTACTTTTCATATAAAAAAAATATCATGAATGAACATAACCGCAAACATATATAGGAACTCACGAAATATTATATTCATAAGATCCATGAATACAGCAGGTACATTTGTATTACCAGAAGGCATAACTAACAATTCATAATTGCCATATCTAGTATGAAATTCGGTCTTTGGAATGTATCATTCCTTTATATTCAACTGATGGTACCCTGAACTCAAGTTAGTCTTCAAAAAATTCTAAGCTCCCTGGAGGTGATCAAACAAATCATCAGTTTGAGGAAAGGGATACTTGTTCTTTATAGTGAATTTATTCAATGGTCTATAATCAATTCATATTCTCATTGAACCATCTTTCTTTTTATCAAATAATATAAGATCACCCCATGCTAATGTGCTATGTTGAATGAAACTTTTATCTAATAAATCTTGTAATTGCTTCTTTAACTCTAAAAGTTAAATTTGAGCCATTCGATAAGGGGGTGTGAAATTGGCTTAAAATCATGAACAAAGTCAATAGTAAATTCAAATTTCTGATCAGTTATAATACCAAGAAACTTAATAGGAAAAACATCTTGGTACTTTTATACAACGGGTATATCATTTATCTGTATAGTTCCTTTAGTTTCAACTATATGTGCTAGGTAATATTAGTTTCCATCTTTTAGTAGTTTCTTAGCTTCCTGATATGTTATCAAATGTAAGGGATCATTCTTGTACACAAACTACAAATATTTCTAAAAAAAAAACTCATGACATTTTTAGTTAATCTTATAATGATAAACATAAATCCACTCCATTCCCAATAACATCAAACACTACTAGAGGCAAAACAATAAGGTTTTCAAGAAGATTCCTTCCACACACAAGGACACTAAGGTTCTTATCTTATCTTTTTTTTCTTCACATTTACTCCGGGTGTTTTTTCTATAAGTTCAGGATTCATATCTTGAGATGGAATTCCCAATTTACTAGAAAACTTCTCAGAAATGAATGAATGTGTAGACCCCAAATCAAACAACTCATTGGCATAATCTGAACAAACAAACATTGTACATGATACTACCTCATTTGATGGTCCAACATATTTTGAAGTATTTTCAAAAGATTTCACCACCCCCACTTTTTACTTGTAGTCTGGATGCTTTACCTTAGTTGAGTTCTTTATTGGACACTCATTTTTAAAATGACCAATTTCATTGCACTTAAAACAATTTATTAACTGTAAATCTGATTTTTTTTAACATTACCAAACTATTTTTCAGTGCAATTATGAGCCTTATGTCTCATTTCACAACATCAGTAGGACCTACCAGAATTCAAAAGACATTCCCCAAAATTAATTTTTCCTTAATATTCGAAAACTATAAACTTATGTTTCTTACCATCAAACTTCTTTGAAAATTTATTCCCTTTCACCTCCCACCTCAACCTATTATTCTCGTTTTTTGTCAAAGAATACATGATCATCAAAAAACTCCATCTCCACCTTCTCTGCACATCAAACAAGTTTTTCATTACTTTTGAACTCATGAGAATCTAATTACCTTTAATATAATAGTGTTAATCCTGAGTAAAAATTTTATATTTTACAATCAAGATCTCATATAAAATTTGGAGCATACCTTTCCAATCGAGTGAATTTTGAATCATAAAAAGCCATTGAGACATCCTCTTACCTCAATTCTAGGAAATGTTTTTCCATCTTAAGAGAAACCACTATAGGAAATTATTTCTCAAGAAACATACCTTTGAATTCATCATCATCAAGAGCATCAATCTCCTCACTATCCGAGATATTTTTCACCATCGTCCACCACTGATCAGCTTCTCCTTCAAAATGGTAAATAACGAGACAAACATATAGATGTTTTGAACTCCCCATAACATCAAAAATCTACTATAGTGTATTAATCAACCCTTCTTCTATCATAGGGTAATATGATCCTTTAAATGATGGGGTATGTTTCCTCATGAAATTATTCACTACTAACATATTCCTCTATGGTTGATCATGTTGATATTGTGCATGGAGACCACCACCATTTATAACATGAGTAAACTATGCCATCATTGAAACAAACTATTCAGTTCTGATTCCTACCATCTCAGGTTGCTGATTTGGAAGATTGTCTTCCTATTGATGTCCTCTCAACATATCTACCATGTATCCTCTATGGAAAACCATTCTGAACATAGAAATATCGTAGGCGAAGCAACATGTTAATCTATAAATTCTATATCACTACAATATTAACATATATTAATTTACACATATTAATTCAACAATATCTTATCTTATAAATTTATATAAACCGACCTCTGATACCAACTATAAGGACCCAGCATTAAAACATTACATAATATTGAATTAAATGAATAATTTAAATTGAGGATCATTCTAGTTTTAGAGTATTAGGGTATTAGGCCATTAATATTACATTAAATCTCAATGATTACATGGTAGATACTTCTACTCAGTTTCCATTTTTTTCATGAAATAAAAACACTGGAAAAATAGAGTCATTTCTAATCCCATGTTTTGGACAACATGGTTTTTCCTTGATCACATCCTTAACCGTATTCGTCTTAACATCCTATGAAAAATAGTTCAAAACATTGGATGAGCATAAAAATCTCAGTAAGGGTTATAAAAGAAAGAATGAAAACTTTAGTTCATCAATAAATACATAACATAAGATCTTTAACATACCTCCTAAAGTCATAAGATTTATTAATAACACATAGAAAACATAAATCATAAAGATAACATGTAGCATCCATATCATAATTACATTGTATCTATCACAACTACACAGGGAGTTACATTTGAAATACCCATCATAGTGTATTCTGAAAATCTATTAAGACAAACATTCATGTTTAACTCTACCACTTTACCCAATGCATTGGAGTGATCTCTCAGGCTCACTCACCCTAGGTTACTAACGGATCCACCCATATATGTAAACAATTCCTAAGGACCATAACATAATCATAACTTAAAACATTAGCATAAAGGAAAGATAAAATTCCAAAATTGCTATCACAATATATCTTTTTATGATATTTAACAATATATTTAAATAATAAATCCAAAAACCATTTTCAATACCAAAATACGTAAAAGTGTATATGTTATTTATTTTTCGTTTATAAACATTACGGATTGTTAAGGAAGCGAAAGATCAAATAATACTCGTGGATGTTGACAGGTCGTTGTTATCACTTACATTAAAAAAACATTCAATTTTTCATTTAGTAAACAAATCATAGATAAATATTCCCTTTGAATGAATTGAATATTCAAAGGTGTTTATACAAAATATAAAAGAATGTTTTTTATTGAAACAAAATATTCCTCAATGAAAAAAGATTGAGATGAAGTCCCGTACCTCTTGTCTGACTTGACTTGTTCGTTCTATAATCTACTGAATAACAATCTAAAGTAAAATTATACTTATTTAAGAACCATTTTCAAGATTATAATTCCTTTTATATAAAATATAACAATTTTATAAACATAATGTAATCATTTATGTTGACAATGGTCGTTCTGTCGATATTTGGTACTTGAGTCAAAAATAAACTTCTTAAATTTACAAGTTGTATATGTGGTCAATAGTCCAAAATATATAGAATTATATTCATTATTTATTAATAAAATATATCATATATATCCAATATATATATGTATTTGAAATATTACATAACATTTACAGGTAAGAAATGAAATGTACAGTTCATGGAGATGTTAAGCCGTATGTATGCATAAATGCTACTTTCATTTATATTTCGTATTTTAATAGAATTAAAATATAATGATATAGGTATATTATAATTCTAGTATAATATAAATAAATACATCCTTTATACATCCCACATATGACATTAACGAGTCATATCACTTTGAGGGGGCAGTAGTCCACACATCCTCAAATGAAATTATCGTGTTTACTATTAAAGGAAACTGTAAAGGTATGATATAAATTTAAAAATTAAAAATAATAAAGAAATATTTACATAATATATATAATATATAAATACACTTCCATCATTATTTCCACCATGGGAGGTGGTATGAGATAATAGAACAGTCATCGTTTCTTGAAGCGTTAGTTTTCCATCTAGAGAATCATTATGTTCCTTACCCATTAGATGGATGTGTGATTAAGTGTAAATCGAATAATTCTTATAAAAACATCATAGAATATTTATAATACTGTTTTTGTTATAAAATAATGTAATAAAAAGTTTCTAGTAGTTGGAGAAGTAAAATAAAACAAAAGAACATAAGATAAGACCTTACCTTTAAGTCGGGTAACTCCCATTGGTTTGAACCAAAATGGTGTGTTGAAGTGGATTTTGAATATGTTAAGTCTTCCAAGAGTAGAATAGGGATTTAGAAAGATTAATTGGGTTAATGTTGTATAATACAAGGGGAATTATAGGTGTGATGAATGGGTTAGAGGAGAGAGAAATTTTATAAGGTGGAGGAGGGGCTTGTTATGAAAATGTTAAAATATTATTTTGTTACATAATGATTTTTAGATTCTAAATTTGTAAAACATATTAAAATCAAAGATATAATTAATCATGGTCGAAATAAAATCATCCCATTAGAATAGGAAGGGTTTTTGATTTTATTTTAATCCTTATAATATTATTTATTTTAATCAATTATTTTTGAGGTAATCACTACATCATTATTGTGTCATAAATAATATAATTTATTATAATGTCTAAAAATTATAAAAATACCATGATGTAGGAAATATTTCTTTCATTCCAAATAAATATAATAGTCGAAAAGATAACTTCCATAACCCCAGGTAAAAATTAATTTAGTAAATGATATTTTTTATGTCATTTTTATCTTTATATTAAGTTAATTAAAATAATGTGTCATTATCACTCATAAGTGGCTCCATGGGGTCCCACAAATAAACCCAATGGTTCTCATAGTTGGATGTGTACCAAAAAATAAGATTAAGACACATGTTATTGTAATTTCTTATTATTATAGTAATATTTATTACCCTTATTTACTAGATTTACCCATTAACCAAGGTGAATAAAATATTTACTCAATTAAATATTCATAATGCCTAAAAATAAAAGTTACATATAAAAAAAAATTTATCCTCCTAATTAAAAATATAAAATCAATTTTTCCTAATTCAAAACACAGAAGTGGAAGAAATTAATTTAAAAATAATTCACGATGTCAAAACAAAAGTAGCGTTTTTATGAAATATTAACTATCAAAAGATTGACACTTGTTTATGTCCAATTTCAAAGTAAAATTAATTTCAATGACCATGATATGATTAAATCATAAAAATATAATATAATTACACATTAAAAAAATAAAAATATAATCTACACATATTAATAAATTAGATTAAAAGGTTGTTTTGAATAAAAATATAGTATTTTTCACTATTCATCAAAAAAATTAATTTTTATCAGAAAAATTAAAAAAATTTACCCAAAGTGAATTTTGATGTCCTAATTCTTGAAATTATTTTCCTATTATATAGTACATGAAAATGTGACAAAAAGCAGATTTAAAAATGAATCTCCAATAAAAGGCGTTAAATCTACATTTTAAAGAATATTAGAGTATTTTTTCATAAAATTGGATTCATTAACATTTTCAGCATCTAACATTTATTGGATTAATTTAGAAAGATTTATAAAATATGTATAATCATATTTTAGTTAGTTATATTTATTCTCGTTGTTACAACTCCTAGGCGTTAACTACCGATTATAATAATAATATTATATTGTTAGTGTGGAACTTATGATTTCAAAGAAACCCGTTGTTACGTATCGGGTATGCCATAAAACATAGCAACCCCTTTATGGTAAAATTAATATTTAATTAACAATATATAAAGTTAAAAGAATGGTATTTTTTATTGACTTTGGATATTACATTTTTGGTTCATACTCTTCTTGATGCACACAAAGTTTTTAAAAATGATTATGTTTTGATGCATGAGGTTATTTTTTGGGTATCAATGTTGGAGTAAGGTAGTTTTGATATTGGATAGTGACTTGGAGGTCACATGAAAATATGTTTTTTTCTTTGGTTTTTGTGTGTGGGTGTATCATCCTCGACATCTTCCTATAATCAACATGTTGTATTTATTCCCCTTTTTGGATTTTTTTTTCATGTTATGTATTTTATTTATCTCTTTTTGGTTTTTTACAGTCTTTATACTTATTTAATCTTTCATAAAGATCATTGTTACACTAAATGATCATGACATACATTCATGTGGATACACCTTGTCTTTTATAATTTATTGTGAAAATTTATCCCATGATATGTTTTTTGATTCAATAGTAATAGATTACATCACAAGTAGATCAAGAGCTTGCATCAAGTATGTCATGGGAAAATTTGGGTGCCAAAAATTATGGTAACCCAGAGTTGGATCATGAAAAATATTTCCAAGGGAGGAAGAAAACATAATTTTTATACTACATTTATATCCCAAAAACCTCATTCATAACATCACATCCTAATAAGAGTATAGAGATTTCTAATAATATAATTATAGAATCAATAAATCTCTTGGTTGTAATACAAGTGAGATGTAATATGGGAGAGATAATAATATAATAAGATAAAAATAAATTAATATACAATGATAAACCATAATTGGATAAAAAAATTCGGTTGAATATATATTTTTCGAACAATAATTTGTATAGTCTTACCAAGGAATACATTTATATAAATATTAACTACATGACATTTTAGTCACCTAATTTATAGTTAGTCCATAACAAATATTTTTCTTATTTTATATATTATTGTTCATAAAAATATAACATTGAATGTTTATTTTGATTTGGTTAAGTGGTACCTAGTTTTTCAAGTTCCACCCTGATATTGTGTGGTGTCTACCACATACAGCAATAAATGAAGTGGTAGGTGGAGGACATGACTTATGTTCCACCTTCTATATAGAATGTATGGAATTATTATTCATTAGTGTATTGTATCCTAGTGTATAGTCATGTACCCTTAAAAATTAATAATGACTTATTATAAATCCAAATTTTGGGAATTTATTCATAATTCATTATATATATATATTCACACTACATTATGATGATGGTAAACATATTAATTTTTTATTTCAAATATTTTGTATTCATTATTTCATAAAAACTATTAATTAGAATAACTTTCATTAATTTCAATAATAGACAAATAGATCACCAATACTAGGGTTAAAATTGATCATATTTTAAATGAAAAACATTGGAATGTGGATCGAAAATTTATAATATTTAAATTATATAATACTTATACATTTCTCAATAATATGAAAAATTATCAACGTGTTTTTATTAGAAATAAACATGTTTTATGATTAAACCATTTAGAAATAAGAAAATTATACTTTGATTTTCTTATGAAATATTATCAATCTTATAATGTATTTTATTTTATATTTTCCCTATAATTACATTAATTAATTCATTATTATTTTCATTAATAGATCCATTATATTAGAAAATATATTCTCCTAGATTAAATATCATTAATGATTTTTTTTTAGATTTTATAAAAACCAAATTCGAAAAAAAAATCCTTACATGACATTTTATATACATATTTGATAAATTTATTTGAGTTTTATTCCTGATTTTTTTCAATAATGCACTGGGATATAGATTATTTTTTTGGTACAATAAATATTGGAATCTATGTAAGAAATGATGAAAAAGAAAAAATGATTTACACATAGAGCTCATCATGGAGGATGTTTATACCTTGTTAACATCAAGACCTATAAATCCAAAGACCATCCTATAAAAACATACACGACATGATCCCAGTAGGCCACATGTGCATTCATTACATGACATATAGATTTTAAATATCTGAATCCTGATAATATTTAATCTTATAAATGATGTTCAAGTATTGAACCATTTTTAATTTGTAAGGGCTCATCTAATCAACATAAAGATGATGTATACATGGTACCATTATGATTTATTCCCCCTCAACCATTTCCTAAGAAGATGAAAAATGATATGAAAGAGGAAAAATATAAAAAAATATATAGATTTTTATGAAATTACACATCAGTATTACTTTTTCATAGAAAATTGACCTGGTACCCACCTATGTAATATTATTTAATGAAGTATTGTATATCATAAATAAAATGGAGGAATTATAAGTCATCTCTCAATATGAAAAAATAATCTTCAATTTTTTAATGATATATGCCTCAATAAATGTGATACCATAGAATTTTATAAACAAATTGAACTATAAGGCCTAAAATTTGAAAATATACTTCTGTAATACATGAGAAAATGTCATTCCAATTACCATGTATGTTTAGAAGATTTTTCAGCTCAACAAAATGAATCAAACAGGGGTGTCACTATAACATGTTACCCACTCAGTCAATGATCATTAATGATTTCTCAATAATGTATTTATAATGGTTGGGGAATTCATTTTCTTTGATGATTTACATGTCATAGACATTGAAGAAAAAATAAATATTTCCCTCATTCTAGGAAGACCAATTCTCAACATTTGAAAGGAATTGATTGAAGTTAACCTTAAAAGAATTATTTTTATAAATGGTGATAAACATGTTTTTTTGATGTGGAGAGGTCCACTAATGAAATCAAAGAGTCCTTAAAATATCAAAACATGTGTATTATTGATAATATAGATAATAATGTGGCTAATGAAGAATACTAAAACAATTTTACTCATTTTAACATGGAATCTGGTTATTATAAGAATGAAATATTCAATGCAGATCTGACAAGGGAGGTCGTCTCACAATTCATCACATCTATTTTAAAGAATCATTCTATAAGGATTATCAACTTGATGTTAATGTATTCTATATAAAAAAATTATAGATCTATTAAATAAATAAATAATTTATTGGAAAGAAATCTAGGGTAGGATTAATAGGTTTTATGAGGTTAGTATTTTCATTAATATGATTGTGGGTTACTATATTTTTTTGGGGGGTCCAGGTCCATCTTGAAAAATAAAAGTCATGAAAGTAATAAATGAGTTGTAAATATCATATACCTTAAAAAATAATTCCATGTACCAAATAAAAAGTTGGTAAATATTGAGGATTTTTAACATCAAATGAACCAAGTGTTCACCCCCTATTGTTCTTCTGGGTGACCCCTTCCCTCCCCTTAGATCCCTTTCCTGAAGACGCATGCCCTAATGAACCATATTCTATTCGCATCCATCAAACTCTACACCTAATCATCCCCTCCACGAACTATTTTCCTTCCCCTAAACATTCCTTCCATTTAGAAATAGCTTGTGCGAAATTGGTTTTCACCCTGACCACTGTCCTCATGCCCAAGAACAATGACATAAATCTTCTACCCAAATGGAAGAAGGATTCAACTATTCCACCACCCACGGTGCCCTCCACATCATAGTATAATTACAACTATGAATACACATAATATTTTAGGGACTTACAATCATCTTCTAATATATTTTTTGGCCCTACCCATCCTCACCTAAATCTATACAACAATTTTACTGACCATTAACATAAAATTTGCTTGGTCCATCATGGGGCCAAATTGAGGGAGACCAAAAAGATGTTGGACCTCATTGTTCTTGACCACATATTTATTCATCAGGAGGTAAATAAGGTCATTATAAGTCTTAACGTGACCCTAATCAGCCATTTGCATGAGGGGAGATTTTGTGACTTCTACATTGTGTTCCTTGATACGTTCTAGTTTTCCATATATTTGTTCCACTTCAGACTCAAATGGTAGTCCATAGATCTCACTCTCAGAGAGTTTGTCGTTAGCCTCAACATCTATTCCTCCAACATCATTGCTTCTACATTCATCCAAAAATTCTATATTGAGGTTAAAAATTTCTAGGCTACAAGACTTTAGACCATGATCAACATATATCATCAGAGAATTAATGATACTCACACAAAAATGTTCACCATTCTATGAGGTTTTTCTCTTTGGATTCTTCATAGGTCCCTCGTTCATGCTTTTTTAGACCTTGGGGATGCTCATGGCTGGATGATTCAGGTTGACTTCCTCATTATCCAATCATCCATGGGAGGCCCATCTATCAACATGGCCCAGTAGTTTAGTACGTTCAATAAGATCTTATAGAAGTGGAATTGGGGCACTTTACCAGGTGGATCTTTCATTACACATTTTCATACGCATATTGGTTCTTTTAATTCGCCCCAGATCCACAGATCCCTCAAACCTTTAGAGGGTATCACCCTACTAATTCTCCACATAATGGGGCTTCTCAATATTGATGGATATGTCTTCAGATGGGTTCCGACATATATGGAGTATATTAACAAGGCTTCAGCCCAAAATTTAGTTGACGTACCAACTCCACAGTCCCCTACTCATGAACCTACTCAAAACCCATCCTCTACAACCACCTCAACATTAGCTCCTGGTACCTCCATCTGTCAAAATACCTCTACCACCCTTCCTTGACTCATTAACTTGTCCATAACTGCAGCTTTAACTTCTCATTTCCTTATACATCCTCCATTTTTATTCCAACACCATCATCCAACCTATCCTCTCCTGTATATATCTATCCCATACAGTAGTTAATTCTAAAGAAATTACCCATGTTATATATATTCTTAAATATTCTATTTTCCAACCATTCTCTTTTTACTTCTCATCCCCCACCACAATCAACTACCACCTCCCACCCGCTTTCCTTTTCTATCCCTTCATCTACCTCCATCCCTCCCACATGTGACACCCAAATGGGATTCCCTCTAATCTCACCAACACTAAATACCATTTGGATTTTATTTCATATCATGCCTGGTGAGGCAAGGGACAACCCATCCCACTATTTAATGACGTTCCTTTGATAAACCCCACTACCAAACACATGTCTACCATCTGGATCAATAGCTCACCTCCACCATCCGTTGATGAAGCTACCCATACCTCATCCCTATCATAGTTTTTAAGTAATACAATTTTCTTGTCAATAGAGGACATAGATATGGCTTTATAGATGAAAGGAACCACCATTCATGAGGGTAAATTAGTTGCATTAGCTGGTGAGTTTGTCACAATGTTTTTGTTTTCTATTGTTTCCCTCCCCTAATATACTTCGTAAGGGTCTAGTTTTGTTTACATTGTTTCCCTAATTCTCCATTGCACTATATTTTATATATTATGGATGAGATAAAATCTTTTACCTCCCATGAATTCTTTACATAGATCTTATTCATTTATTTAATTTTATCACCATGTCTATCTCTTCTACCTCATCTGTGGAAATTGATGTGGCCATCTTGCCACCATCATCCCTCATACATCAAATGCATCATCATCTTATTGATCTCAGTCGCAACCTTAAGGAGTTATCACATGATATCTATGTTTAAAAATGATCAATTCCATGAAAACAATAGATTATTTTATTCGTGATGATATATATTTACAATATGTTCTCAAGGTAGTTATTCCTACCAAGAATACTTATGACATCTAGGTCACACCCACTTGTTCTTATATGAGGTATAGAAAATCTGTGATGATTGATAAAAATAATTGATGCCAATATTCAACCTCCATGATTATGATGAATTGATTGTTCATTATGTGAAGAATCCTATATTTTCTTTCAACATTTTCAATCATTTTCATAGGATCTCTTTATTTTCTTAGTAACATTATTGTTCATAAGTATCTTTGAAACTCACTATAATCACCTTTCTTTACTTATATGTGCTTCTTTTATTTACTATTAACTATGCCCACCATCCCATTTCATTGATTTAATTCTATCAAAAACATGTGGAATAATTTTTAATTTATTTTATGTTTATTCATTCTAGAAAATTATGGAAGTATCCCAATTTGTAATCATTATACAACAAGTTTTTATATAGCATGGAACTCAACACAGGGATCTCTTGATTCACTAAATTCAATTTCAAATTTCTATTTTATTTTTTTCAATTATTTTATTAATATATCCCCCATAATGGTTTCCCTGAAAGTTCATATACTGACTCATTTTAAGTTTGAGGGAGTCTTTTTTTTAGAATTATTGATTATAGAGTTTGATTATTTCCTTTTTTCATTTATCTAGGAGGCTATTTTCTTTGAAACCATACTTAAAAACCAAAAAAATCATTAAACCAATTTAAATAAAAGAGAAATTCAGAATGAAAATTATTGAAATCGATGTTTTATTCATATTTATATTTTTTCATTATTTCTGAGTTTAGTAATTTAAATCAAATTAAAAATTTAGAATTTTTTTAATTTAAATATTACAAGATTTTATAACCTGGGTGATTTACATTATTTTTTGTATGGTCACATTCCCATGAGGACTCTACACCAATGATTTTATATACTATCCTAATAATATTTATTGATATACACCAATGGAATGTAAACCAATCATAAGTTTCATTTAGATCTTCTTAAGGGTATGATTGAACAATGACACCTTTGATATAATTGGGGAAATATTTTTTGAGTTACTTTTTTCTAAACCACCGAGAATTTTCTTTCTTTATCCCATATTATCCATGAATAAACTTATTAGGATAGATTTTTTTGAAGATAATTATTAATTCCTTCCCTGTATTTTGTGTGATACTTGATTATAATTTGAACAAATGGGGTAATATTTTGATTACTGATGAACACTAGATGTTGTTATTGATGATATGTACAATGTAATATTTGCTATAAAAATATGATATGGTCAATGATTACGTTTTTAAATTTTCTATTCCTTCCATGTTCCTTTTAAAAACATGTTGCAAGTAATGGAAAAGGTTATCAGTTTGTGTATTATGATTGTCAAAAGTCAGAATTTATAGACCGATGAATCATATTATGAGTCATCTGTAATTAGATTATAGATGTATGATCCCTCCATAATATAACATTTGTAGAATAATGAAAAAGTAAAATAATGGATCATGGTACATTTTTTATACTTACATGATATACTCATAGGTCATCTTTGATATGTTTGGAGAATGAACAATATTCGATATTGGAGGTGTCACTCCATTACACTATTTACATTTAATATGTATTTTACTATTGAGCTTACCGTCCGTTTTATATTCATTTTGTACTTCTTTCTAACCCTACCTTAGCCTCAAACTCATTTAAACCATTTATACAAAATCCATCATGATTGATTTTTTATTGGTCTTTATGAATTGGAGATGTTAGATAAAATGATAAATCATATTCTAATAAACATGTATTTTAGGTATGAGCATAACTCCAGTTATATTTTACCTTCATTTATGAGAGAAAATTTATTTTTATGGAATCTAAAGAGGGGGTATTGATTTTAAGGAACAATTATGAAATTTTAATTAAAAATAAAGATTCTGGATAATGAATCGAACTACGAGGGAAGATTGATTTTATCTTCAGGATTGATTTTGGAGAAATCAATTTTTTCCTTGTATAAACATTATTTTACTGGTCTTATTGTAATGAATGTTTACTGTTTAAAAAAAAATTATTTTGGAATCTTTATTGATATGATTTTTCTTTTGGAAATAAAAATGTTCATGTGTGGGGGGAATTTGGTAATCTGAAATTTTTTATACATACTAGATACATTCGTCTATGTTTTATTCTAGATTTCATACATCATAAAATGTGTTTTGATTTATTCTTACTAGAATTCAGAAAATTTAATTCAAATGAATAAATGATAACAAATGGAAAAAATCGTCTTCACATATAATAAAAATCATACACATCATGTAGACCTCATTCAAAAAATACCAACAAATCCACATAAAATCCTATGAAAAACATATATGGTATGAGGAAAACAAATTATTTTAACATTAATCCCAAGACATACAAATCTCAATGTTCAAAATCATTAAAAAAAATTAATCCCATGCACAATGTACAATTTTTAAAGGCATACCCGATCAAAGATAAAAACTGATTTTCCAATATAAATTATGGATCTCAAATACATGACATGCATCCAACATACACTGAGTGAAGATAATGTGATAGAAGTCACTTGAGTTAGTACATGACATGCATTACTAACACATCACATAAGATTCATTCCTAAAAATATTTCAGTGCACACCAGCATATAAGGAGTTGGGAATAGTTCATTTTCTCCCATTTTCTTCTAAAAATTTCTCTAGTTTTAATCTTTCTTTATTATAACATAGTATTAAATCATTTCATTCCACATTTTATTAAATAGTTTTTTGTTTTTTAATATACATTTTTTCTACGTTGTTTATTCATCTTTTATAATTATTTTTCATTTTCCGCTTATTTTTCATCACCACTCATAGTTCTTCATCCACACTTTCAATGTTCATCATTTTTATTCCTGTGAAGTAAGTTTTCAATTGGATTTAAATTTCATAAAAAAAATTATATTGATTCATAATTTTATAACATTCTAGATTTCTTATTTCTAAACTATTCCATGATTATGTGTACAATGTTTAATATTTCATTTTTTAGATCAAAACTACCATATGCATCTAATACACATAGGTTTTGGGGTCAAGAATAGTGGGGTTTCAAAAATTATTGATTCTATAGATTGGAAATTGGTGACCATATGAATAGTAATTAAGTTAATATTATATTTTCATCAAATTATATTTCATGGACATCACCATGTGAAGAAAAATTGAATGTTCCTATCATAAATGGTGTTGAGAAAGCATAATATTGTTAGCCTATGATGATTTCAAAATAGAATCTAAGAGTAATTTACATATTTTAATCTATACACTATCCATGGGATAATTTGTCAATAGGTTGATATAATTGGTTTTACTAAAACCAATTGGTGACCTTTTCCCCACTTCGTGGTCCAATCCATTAGAATATCCCATGTAAAATATATTATAATATTTTATTTGGATCCTTGAAATTTACCATGATTCATTAATTTATCTAAATTATATCTAAAATGGCAACATATAGTAAAAATAGTACCATTAGATTGAAAATAAGGAGTCATTCTAAAGGGTTTGGTTTGGTTGGTTGCTGACCGATGAGTGATCTTCATGGGTTCGACCCTACACATCCACTTTACTATTTCATAGTAGTAAGTTATGTATTAGAATATAAATTTTTAATCTAATAACATCCAATGATATTTCAAAGATATTTGTGTGTGATTTAATGATATTAATGGATTTAATTTTAAATAATTTCTAGTTCACTTACTATAGAAAATAAGTAGATCTATTATAATTTTAATGTTAGTTTTATGGTTTATGTGTTGGTAGGTAAATGTAATAAATTGATATATTAATAAGTGGTTTATTATTAAATTATAATACATAAACTTTTTTGATTTAAAACAATAACACAATATCCATAAAAATCAACTAAAACATTTTGATCATTGTTTTTAATATATATATATATATAATGATCTCTAAAGATACATATAACCAATAATAACACCCCTTTGAAATTAAGTTCAATGATTCGTTTCCATTATGTAAAATCAAACTATAATCAATATAATGGAATTATTATGTTCATATAAAAACATAATTTTTATAGTCATCTCTTAGCACTACATACCATGATTGTTTTACCCCAAAAAAATAAATTTTTTTGGTCCTTTTCACAATGAAATAGCGATTATTGTGTTTGACCATGAAATTTAAGTGTTACTGATTAGTACTTTTAATGAATCAATGTTTTCTATAATGGATAAATATTGAACTGTGGTCCAAGAAAAATGAATGATTAAGTAAATTAATTTCATACTTTTCTGCATCATATTTAATTTTATTTTCATAGATGATAAATTTGAAAATTTTTTAAATAAAATTTATAGATTCATATAGTATAGTTGGAACACATGAATAAACATTCCAATAAAAAGGGATTAAAAAATAATGTCATTTCAAGCTTGGGAAGGTAGATATTGAAGATAAATGAAAAATTTATAAAAATTAAATAATATAAAATAATATAAAATTTTCATTATGAAATAAAATTTATTTATATAAAAACATTTCAACAATAAAATAAAATAATAAAATTTATTCTAGTAAAGGGATCAATGTTTCAAATTTTATTTACTTCAATGTGTAGAAATAAAACTTGGTCCTCCAAAAACAAAAAATAAAAAAAATATCGTTTGGATTGAGTAAATGAAAAGGGATAATGAGTGTGGTTTTAAAAAAACATCAATAAGGTGGAGGTTACTTTTTTTGAATTGGATGACGAGAAACAAATTTTTCATAATAATCACATCATTAAATCATAACTATATATAGTCAAAATATATAAACTTATTGTTTATATTTTTCCATAAAAATGGTCATAATATTGGAGAAATTTAAAATATATGTTTTTATCCATGGGTGTTGTGGTATGTAGAGAATCACCATCAGGAGAAGATGTTGGGATATAATTAGTGTGTTGTGTATATTGTATATGAATATTAATAGCTATAGACTTTAAGGTCCTGTAATTTTCTTAGAAATATACATTTCTATACAATACAGACATGCGACATTCCTAATCTGGATGAAGGATACAAATATTTTGTTACTCCATATTTAAGTTGGTAGTTCTATTCAATGATGTCGGTCATGCAGATAAGAATTTATCCACCAATTCAAATTATCTATTCATGAAATCCAGCCTACATGGAATAACCATTCTCTTATCTATGTTAAAAATGCTTTATATTAGATATAATAGTCGTGAATTTTTAATGCAGGATAAGGTTGGGGAATATATTGGGGTTTTTTATGTTAAATAAATTTAATATGAGTAGAAACATCATAAATAATATGAAGATATTCCTCCATATCTTTTATATTAGGAGGTTCTCTTTTGATAAATTAGATATTACCCTTTTTCAAGACAATCTTGATGTGGTAATGAAGGAGATACCCCACCATCTATGGTATGCATATAAACTAATATTCTATAGATATATCAAATAAATCTTAATTATGTTCTAATATAGTGAAATATAATCAACATTTGTGGAAATAATGATGAGAAAGAAAACATTTAGAGGAAATAATAAATTTTGAAATAGAGGAGGTTTGTGAAGGCTGTATTATAGGGACATGTAAGAAGATTAATGTATATACAAGTCACAATACGATCATCCCCATAGTATATAATGAAAATAGTGTTGTAAATATTTTGATTGATGCCTTAGATATAAGAAATTGCGAGTATACACTACTTTGATGAAGAAGAATTCCTGACCCCATAGATAATAAGATCATTCTACATTGATATATTTCATTGGGGATCTGATATAAAAATGATATTAAATTATATTTTATAGATATAGATGGATAAAAATTATACTAATTGTTTAACTCACTCTTGTTGAGTGAAAATGTCCTATATCCCATTAAATAATGGATGAATGGTACTACATCCTTTAGATCATCTTAATACATTATCCTATAAAACTCAAATATATTAAGGAATAAAAGGAAAACATTATAGTAAGTAGTTTTATTATCTTTTAATATTTATTTTAGTGGATTATACACTATGATCGATGTACTGTCATCTAAAATTTAGAATAAATCCTAAATCATTAGGCTTTAGTGTCTAATTATCATCTAAAAATTGAAATATGGTAACAGTGATCATATAGTATTTTATGAAAATGTATTACCATGTTAAATTATTAAACAAGGTAAAAAGTTGTAAATGGGGTAAATCAAATGGAAAAATAATTATTAACAAAATTATATTAACTCAATCTAGAAGAACCTTTTTTTGTGTGTAATTCAAGGATAAAATTTATAGCCCCATTTACTTACCTAGATATGAAAATTATCTTAAAATTCCATGTTTACACTTCATATAGAATATGTTCCCAAATAAACTTCCATTATTTTCACAAATTAATGGTTCACTACTATACACTGTGTAATAAACTTCAATATTTCATTTTTACTTATAATCACTAACAATATTACATCTCCTTATATTTTCTCCCATGTTGATTAGATGTTGGTCCAATGAAACATGATACAATACTTTAGTAAGAATAATTTCAATACAAAACATGGTGTGATTCTAGAGAAGGGTTTAGAGAATGTTCATGTTATTAAAGAGTAAAAGAACTACATCCCCTTCTAGTTTCATATAAAAATTGAGGTTTTCCATTTCAAAAAGAAATATTTTTGTAAAATTAGTTTTTTCACCCTAAACCACAATCCATTTTATTATCCTAATTTTATTTCTATGGTATATAATTTATCTTACCATTTCCCCTCTCATTTAATCATAATACACGATAAATGAAGCATGTATATGTAATCAAAATTAAAAATTCTCTTGTGGGAAATCATTCTCTATGATGTCTACATTTTTTTCATATTTTTTTGAAAATTTATTTATCCCAAATTGTTTTATTGGTTTTGTTTATTTCCAATTGACTTTCAATTTATCTAACATTTTTATGACTGAACAATTTTAAGCCCCTTATTTAATGTTTTCAATATGATTTCTTTATCTAACTATTTTATTCTCTTTTCCATAGAAAAAATCATCTATAATTATGTACATCACATTAATAAATTATTTTATTTCTCATTAATTTCCTAAAAACAATTATTTATAAATTTTTTCTATTTAAGTTCAATGTTATACAAAATTTATTGGTCATTTATTCTTATCTTACCTACAAATTTCTAGTGTGATTTTAAATTCTTACTCTTATATTTCATTAAACTTTATTATATATTAAATTTAATTGAGGATATATTTTAATGATATAATAAACTTTATTTATCAAAATGATATAATAATAATTATTTGTAATTTTAATTATTCTTATATTTTTATGTGAGGTTATTTAGGATAAGGATGATTTGTGATTCTGATCATGTTAATGTTTCACATATATGCATGGTTTGTCATAATGTGTTTAGCGGGATTGATATAACCCTCCATTGCATTAGGTAAAGAATATATCTTAGGAGATTTTACAGGATATAGGTGTTAATTTTTTATTCTCTCTATTATCAAATTAAGGTGGTGCTTTCTAAGAAAATCTATAATGGGACACAAGTATTAACTCTTTATCAAATACTTTATGGGTGATGCAGGGGATTCACGTTACCATATAATGTAGGAAATAATTAATAACACATAAGAAACTATTTTATAAAGGTCTTGTTTGAAAACCTTAACAAATTTTATCATTTTTATGCTAAATATGTTCAACATTACTCTTCTAAATTTCATTGTTGATGATTATTTTCTCATGTTTCCAAATTACATTAATTTGTTTTCATGGTTTATAATAATTTTCTCATGATTAAATATTCTAATGAAATGTTTTATGGTTCATGATTATTACCTCTTTTTTTACATTATTATATTTTAATTTGGTATTCATTATTATTATCTAATGTTTCCAAATTATAATTTTATGTTTCATGGTTTATGATTATTTTCTATTCATTCCACATTCATATGCTATGTTTCATTGAACCTGATTATTCACTAATTTTTTCAAATTTCAATGACTTTTTGTGGATTAATAATATTTTTCCATGATTGAAAACATTTAGGCTACATTGTAAAAATATTCCAAAATCATTATTCATATTAATGTTTATGATTCATTTTTCATTGTGTATGATTTTCATGTGTTGTTTTCATATAACATAAATTGTTTTCATAATTTATGTTCATCTTATTCTCACTTATAGTTCTTGATTTATATCTCATATGTTTTACCACTTAATAATTGATTGAGATCACCTATTTTTATGTTTTCATTCCCCATTATAGGAGGAAGAGTATAAAATATGATATGACTAGAAGGGGTTCATTTTGGGATAAATTATATAGAAATAATTTTGGTGAAACAAAAAAAGGAATTTGTTTATTTAATCTCCTAATATGATAATCCAATATGTTTCTATGGTGCTATTTATTAGAATATGTAAAGGATATTCATTTAATAATTCATGGGTAAACCAAAATTCTAATATAATACATTATTTCCTATATATTAAATATTTTTATTTAAATATTGTATATTTCATATTTATAGTATGAAAAATTAAAAAATATATGTATATATAAAAATTTCATAATGTTTTCATTTATTCATTAAAATATTTTTTACATCAAATATAAAATCATTTAATGTTTAAAAAAGATATTTTATTATGAATTATATTTCTATTTATTTAGTATTTATATTTTAAACAATTAAAATGATCACTATTGAGGAATGATTTTAATGAAATATATTCCATATATAAAAAAATTTCATTCAAAAAAATATTATGTCTTGGTATTCAATATTCCTATAAACATTATTATGATTAAAAATACAAGATTCTAAAGAAAACTATGTGTTTTGAATTTTTTTGACTATTCATTTTCATAAATTTTCGAAATTCACTTCAATAAAATGGATTTAATATTTTACATCATTATGAAAAAAATAAGAAAAAATATAAATTTCATTTTTAGTTATAATTATATGTTTCCAAGTAAAAAATTTAATAATAGAGTTAATGTTAGACATGATAAAACTATTTAGCTATGAATTAAAGCCTTAAAATATAATAAAAACTTCATCTAATAATGGGTACATTAGGGAATTATTGACCTCATGTTATCTTATATCCATTAAGTTTTTACTTGAATCCACATTCAGGTAAAAAAATTATTTTTAAAAATTTAATAAAATGAGTATTTGAAAAAAATAGAAATCAATTTTTCTTATAAATATTCCCAACAATATCAAACTGAAACCAATAAATAAATAAATTTTTATAGATGTTCTCTAAAACAAAACAATGTTTTATTTATAATTTTTAACACATATTTAATCAAATTTATTTAATATCGACATCTATATCTTAGTTAACATAATATAATATATTTAATGACTTGTTTTTCAAATAAGTAATAATTCTTTAATATCAAAATTATCACTTTACCATAACTTGTTCTTACTCATTTTTTCATGATAATATATTCTTATTTTTTTAGATTTACCATCTACATAAATGATGTTAAAAATTTTACAAAATGAATGAATGAGAGAAAATAAATATTTTTATTTTTTTTCAATAAATATTGATTTAATATGATTCCATAATAATTAATTGGTAATATTCTAATTTTTTACCCAATAAATTTAATTTTTTTAGTTAAGTAATAATTTAATGGGAATAATTTTAGTGTTCCATGAAAACCATCACCCTATGTTCCTTTAATGATTTCGGTAATCCAAAAATATATCAAACCAATATAATAAATATTTAATAATTTTATATCAGCGATTTACCAATGATCAGGAATCAATGGTTAGAACCAACAAAAATAAGATTCTTGGAAAAATGAAATAAGCAATAGATAAATATTAATTTACCTCTATGAATATAATATGGTGGTAATAAATATTTAATAATAGATGGTGTTATGTTTAATAAATGATAATAATATTACTAACATATAAAAAATAATCCAAAATTTTTTATAATGGTATTTTGAGCATGTTGGTCCACATAATTTATTAAAGAAATGGTTTAAATACATGATTTAATTTAAAAAATTAATTTTGTTGAATATATTTAGATTAGGAAAAATATTATTTTATTTACCACAAAACCCATTTGAACTATTCACATTGTGTTATTTATATGGTTTATATGTATATATAGCATTTCAACTTTCTTTAAAATGCAATTCATCCCAACCAATTATTAAAATGAGATGAAATTAAATATTATTTTATATTCAGAATATTTATCATAAATATTGATGATTTTAACATTATTTTATATATATCACTATCATAAATTATTTAAGAGTTTATGGTAATTTTCCATATACATTTAAATTATCCAAAAAATTATAAAAGGAATGTTTTTCATCTTTTACTACACATTAACAATCTCTTACATATTTATTTGGTTTTACTTATGAATCTTCCATTCCATGTTTTAATTATTATTTATGTAATTTTTAGTTCTATTATATTTTTTAATATAAATTATTTTATAAAAATTTTACTCTTTTAACATAAAAGATTTCAAAATTTACAAGGACTTTGTATTAATTTTCTAATAAATTTCCAAATTCTCTTATAATTTTTTTTCAATCTATATTTATATCCTTTAATGTGGATACATATTAATTATATAGCCCAAAATCATTCATTGGATTTATTATGATAATTCATTATGTAAATTCTCATGAAAATCATTCCTTAAACATACACTAATTTTTTTATCAATGATTTTTTTCATATGACACACACATATATATGTGTTTTTCCCCTTATATATTAGATGCGATTATAATCATATATCACTCAAATTTGTTCAGTAAATATTTATCTCTCATGGGATGAAATTTTAGTATAGGTAAAATAACCCATTAAACTATTGGACATATTACTCTATGATTATTGTAATGGGTACGGAAATAAATCCACTATTTGAATCTATGAAAATTTTTATGGAATGAGGATTGTGTCCAATAAACTATGGAAATCTATCAAATAAGATTATGCAATGGAGAGAAAACAAAATTACTTAGGGTATCCTTGTTCTATATTAGTTGAATGGGTAGTGAACCCAATCTTATATGGGAATATTTCAACAATTTGAATAGTGTGATAAGCGATCCATGTCCACTATGGGACTCTATGAATTATGTTTGTGGAATAGAGATTGAATACAATCCATATAAGACTCTGTTTAATATGTCAAAATAGTAATGGTTTTGGTCCTTGGCTTCATAAATATTTTTCTATTAATATATGTATATGAAATTATTATTCCATATTCATATATTTTTTTTAAATCCCTAAGTTATAGCTTATGAAAATTTACTTTTTATAACACATTTGTTTTTCTCCTTTTATCTTTTATGTCAAAATCCATTTGTCATGTCCCTAGATTTGGTAACCATGTTCAATTGGTTATGATTTCATTATGAAATTTTCATGTACCAATATGAAATTCTCATACCCATATGTTATTCATATACCCAATTATAATCATTGATTTATATCTCTTATGTTAACACATTACTATGCATCTAAGATTAACCTTATTATATTTCAAAACCTCTAGTATTGAAGAAGAGTATTATGTATTATTTTTCATTAAGGGTACCATGTGAAAAGATTATTTGTTGGATATGTTGAAGAATGTTTGAAAAATTATTTGTATATGTATCCATCCTCAAAAGAGATTACACACATATGTTCAGGGCTATAATTTCTTATTATATCTAATAATTCATTCTGAAAAATAATGTAATATGTATGTAGGTTAACATTTATTCACCTAAAAATTTATTCATTTATTCATAAATTAGATAATCTCATATTCATCATAATAGGTATAATTTCTTCATCATCGCCTCATGTTGTCAAATATAATCAAAAAAACATTGGTACATTATTCAAACAAATTTCACCATCCACATAGTTTCAATGTAATTCCTTTCACTAAACTATTCATTTTATTATCTATTTTATTGGATTTCTATTTTATTAAAGGTTAGTTACACTAATTCAATAAATCATGGACTTATTTTATTGTTCATTGATATGAAATATTTTACAACAATAAATGTATATCATTCTTTTTGGTGAAGCATCATTTTTTTCCTTGTTTAGTGTGATATTATTTAGAGATTTATTTTTCATATTACTTCATAATTTATGAAATATAATTATCATTAAAATATGATTTACTGACATTTTTTATTTTATTTATTTTTATATATGTTTTTTATTCAACAAGCACATATCATCAATGTGACCACTCAAATCATATAATCAATATAATTTTCCAATAAATTCAAATCAATTTTAGATAAATATATTATTGAAATTCTTTTGAGGATATTACTTTATTTCATCCATGATCCCCCTTAATATGATTGAAAATATATTATATCAAATAATTTACATATTCCAGAACCTGTTACAGCTCAAAATCAAGAAAAAAAATACCTTATTCTTTATTTCGAAAAGAAGTCTAAAAAAATTAATCATCTGACTATTTTTCTATATTATATCATATAGTTATTATTATTTAAGGTAATAAACTCTTCAATATTTTATTTTTTCAACTAAGGATTTTGTGGTGGATTTCAAATTAATTTTATTAATCCCCATTTTTATAATATTTTATTTTAATCAAATATTTTTCATGAAAATATAATCAGAAAACTCATAATTTTATGTAGTGGATGGTTACTTCTTCCCAATTCCATTAGTGGGTATATTAGAGTTTATAAAAGCCTTTATTTATATAAGGTAAGGAAATATAGTCATGGTTATCCTCTATTATACTTTTTTCATCAAACCTTCTCTTATGTAATTTTTATGACCCATATCATATTCCTTTAATATTTTTTAACATGTGGATATTTCCATAATCATCAGTTGATTACTCATTTTCCTTAATCCCATTTCTAATTTTCTCAAAATTATCCACATGGGTCATAGTATTCGTGGGAATCATATTATCTAACTCTTTTAATTTTCCTATTTTGAATTTTATTTTTTTAATTATGATATCAATTTATTTCTTTTTTTTTCACCAATAAATGGAACTTCTATTCATGACATCATACTTGAGTATATTTAGTTAGGATTACATCCAACCAATCATTTCAAAATTTAGGGTTATTTTTTTTAATAACCTTAATCATTGAAATTTTGTTATAACATGATTCTGAGATCAATTCTCATCATAATTTTTGTAAAAATTATTTCTCCCACTTCTCATGTTCATAGTCATGATGGATCATTTATTAAATAATGTATTTGAAAATGAAAGAGAAATAAATGAATTTTTTTAATTAAAATTATTCATGGACTTACTCAAAAAATAATATGTATCATATTTCAATTCTTATGACAAATAATCTTCCAGACATATAATTGATTCTTCTTGAGGATAAATTTTTTAATATTTTATAGTTAACTCTTCATCAAAATTTTTTTTTCAATATCTTATAGTGGAAGTGGTTTCAATAATCCTAGTTTCATATATATTTACAAGATACTATTATTTCATTCTATATCTATCTCTATCATGATCATAGTATAAGAAAACTAATTCATTTGATTCTTTTCCTAATAGAAAGTTATTATTTCACTTTTTAAACTCTGTAATATTTTTTAGTGACATATTATATATAATTCTTAATTAGAAGTACACATATATTCTTTAATTATACATATCACAAAAAATATTAGAAGACTACACAGAAATTTAAAGTCATTAAAAATTGAGATTATTAAAAAATCCAATCATAGGTGAAATGGTATTTATGATATCCATTTTCCCAACATAATGGTCTAAACCACGTTAAGATAAGGGTGATTTAGTTTAATTTAATTATCAACCAATTAAATATTTCTATTTCTCTTTCCCAGAACCAATTAAGTGAATGTATATCAATCACCTTTTTATTACTTACCTTCTCTTAGCATTTATATTATAGAAATTCAATAGAAACATGCCAAAGTAGATAATTATTTTGATGACTATCACCTCTAATATCAATGAAAACATCTATTGTTTGTTAATGTTTTTATCACATTCACAAATATATACTCCTAAATTTCCAAGTGCAGATTAGGTAATAGAATGACAATAAACATGTTCTCCTTTGACCAATCGATAATGATTAAATTTTTAATATTATTATTTATGCTTTGAAACAAACCATTTATCTCTATATAAAATAAGACTTAGCCTAGTCCATTAAAACATGATTAATAGTCACAACTCATATATCTACCAAACAATAAGGATCTTATCTTCTTCCATGACATCTATTAATAAGAATTGTTACCTATAACACAACAATCTAACAAATGTAACATGATTTCTCAACTGTTGTAATTTCAAGGCTTCCTCATATACATAAATCACTAGGATGACCCAATACATCATCCATTATGATATAGTTTTTTTGTATTCTAGCTTCCTAGTGACACTTCATGATATTATTATATTATAGGCCAGTATTTTTACATTATTATATTTACTGTGAATGATAATAAATAGAATAGATTTTTTCATATCTCTGCATTTCGTTTTATAAAAAACATATGTATTTGGACTTCTCTTGTATTAAATAAAACTAATTTATGATTATATCATCAATTCTCTCATTTGGAAATCATATTATTTGGATTCTATGATTTATAAATATCATAATGTAGTTGTTCACACCTAATTATTATTCTCATTCTCTTTTTCTAATTCCTCATTGATCATTATTTTCATTATTGATTATTTTAATCTTATCTATCTTAAATAAATAATGTTTTTGAAAGGAATTGAGTATCTATTCTAGCTCACTTGTCTTTTTCTCTTCAATAATATTAATATTTACTATTCTAATATAGTCTTAGTTTTTCTCTCACTTCGATTATGAAAAAAATACTTTTTAGAATATGGTATCGTCTTATATTATAATTATATACATTATCTCATTTTTATATTTTTAGAATAATTATAAAATTATTTATATAGTTGAAATTTAAATTATCCAAAAATTATTATACTATGGTATACTCTTTAATATTATATATTAATTTTTTAGAAATAGGTATAAGATCATCATCTATGAATTTCTTATGTATCTCTCTATTTTCATAATATTCATAACTTATTATTTTCAATAATACACTCTTTATCATTATTTCAGGATTTTATAGTAATTTATAGTATCCATAATTGCTAGATATTTCTCTTCATGATGTGAGATGGACCTTATTCCTATTCATGTCTACTTCATTTTTTGTTTAACACACATTCATGACATGAAAATAAATATCATCATCCTAATAATATTACTGAATCAAAATAAACCTTCAAATAATTTCATGTTTAATCCATTAGTGAATAAATTATGCATTGGCATATTTCTCACTCTGGTAATATCTCTTTTTTTTCTCAAACTATTGATAAACTTTTCTTCATTTTTATGAAAATTTGACACGTACATTTTCAAATATGTTGTTCTTTAATAAATTTTATCTATCATAGTGTCACAAGTAGTTTATTAAAAATCACTATACCAATACATTACCTTTATTATTCTTTTTAGTTATAATGTATATGCATTTCAGTGTGCTTATGTACATTTCTAATTTTAAAATTCTGAAAATAATTTAATATAAACTCAAAAAAAATCATAAAATAATTTATAAAATTAAAAATTAAAATTGGTATGATTATTATCTAAAAATTATTCATATATTTTCTATTTATAAGTATTTTGGATAACCTTTACATATCAATTTGTTATTAGATACATTAAAAATTTCTAGATCGAGTCTTCTAAGCATAGAGTGAACTATATGTACTGAATATTACCCAATTACTAGACTATATATAATAAAAAATAGATTGAATTATATATAATTAAAATTTTCAATATCCATACCACATGTATTCTCATTATAGAGTGGTTATTCAATATTGGGAAATTGTTAAATATTTCGAAATATTCAACCTCGTACTATATTTTACATTATGTATCACCCATGAAGTTACCTTAACATATATAAACATTTTAATTTTTTGAAATGAATAATATTACCTAAAAAATATATCTATATCAAATCTATCAATTTCAATACTTATGGACACATTCTAATCTTCTTGAAATTACATAAGAATAAGATAAGATCATCTTCAATCACGAACAAAATAATTCCAAATCTTAACAGAACATGTCTTAGATTTTCATAAAACATATTCCACGTAAATTATTCAAGTAACATATATCTTAACTATATGATAATACATTGAATTTAACTTCATCATCGATATTTCCCAATACCATTTTATATATATAATATTAAATAATTATTTTACTATGTGGAATATTTCATGAAAAATTATTATATCATTCTTTGAAAAGAAATAGACATTTATCTAAAATTCTCACTTGGAGTATGAAAAAATGGTCTATACTACCTTCAATATCTTATGCATCATCTTCAACCAACATTTCCAACCACTTATAAAGATATAATCTTTATGCAGTAGTGGAAGATACCCAAATACATATCTTTGTATGAATGGATCAACAAGAATTCAATCAATAAATGCATCTCACATTATATGATAGTGTCTCACATTAAATAACCATATGTAAATAAAAAATTGAAAAACATTAAACAAATTCATTTTGGAGCAATATTATGATTACATTACTTCTTATTACTTGATTTTTTATAATATGGATAAAATCATGGGGGATTCCCACTATTAGGTTGTAAGGTGTTTTCCAATCTAATTATTATGTTATGATGATGAATATATCACATGTTCTGAGATGTGAGGATGTTGGAAGTCTTTCATGAATATAAACTATAGGGAAATTAATAAAAAAATATTTTGTATTCTCTGAAACATTTGGTACATAATTTATAAGGATATTGAATGTATTCCATAGATGATTTGGAAGAGTAGGTCTACGTGTGGAATTTAATCTAACATCATTTTTAAAAATCAAATTGGATGTACTAATGATTTTTGACACTATAGAGAAATGATATTATAAAATTTTAATGTAATATATTTTTCTAATCAATGTATCCATTGGAAAAATAGTGTTTTATTATTGTAGGTTTTTAGTATTTTAGTCTTGATATATAAGAGATTTTTTCATCTATAGGTACTTTTATTGTTGTGGTGAAGTGAGAAGTTAAAATATATTTGGAGGATATGATTATGATATAAATTAGTATCATGTAAAAAATTAATCCTACAACATAGCATTCAATTTTATGTGTCATCAATGTGTTTTGGAGATATTTTCTGTGAACTAGTACAATGGAAAAAAATCCACACATTACATACATACTCTTAAGTTATTATAGATTTATGAGAACATAAGAAAGAGATTTTGGTAAAGAATAAATTATAATTTAATGATTAATTTTGTTAGGTTGGTGGAAATTAAACATTTTTTAGATAAATATTTTGAAAAATTTGCCTTTTGAGAATGAATTATATTAACGAGAGTTTAATAAATTTGGATTTATGAGATTGAGAAGATTAGTGTTTAACGAAGGGTTGTTGTTTCCCAATAAACATTTGAGGCTTTAATATTTATAATTTAATAATCCAAAGCCAAAATTACAAATTAACAAAATAATAGATTCACGATCGACGTTACATGATACACAATGTTATATGAGATTATTTCTTGAATCACTATTTTATTTGGACACACTTCTTCTTTTAGCTTTGTTTATTAATAGATAACCTAATAGAATATAATTTATTAAATTGGATCATTCCTAGTGAGATACATGGATATAAATATTTGAACACATGTGTCATGATGTTATGAATGTTCAACCATATTAAGAATGATTTTTGAATGTAAGAAGTTCCCTAAAATGGGAATTAATATCCATTCACATGACAGGTTTTTTTTGGAATAAGAGATGAGAATAAAATAAATAATTATAGGTTAAAAAATTATAGATATAGAGTGGTTTTTTGATATTGTGATATTACATATGTCACTGTTTTAGGTGTCTTATTTCATTGTTTTTCTCCTTTGTAAAAGGAAAATGAGTTCACAACAAATAATTTATTAAAGGAGTATTAACATGGAATATATAATGCATGAAATGTTTCATGCTAAACTAAGATAGATCATCATGACCAAAAACTATTAAAGTTTAAATCATGTCTTTAAATATATTTATACCTCTAATAAATTAGTGTGTTACATTCCACACTATATAAACCTAGATTCTGTAGTTATATAACATTATTAGTATAAAATAAATAAGTTCACAATGGATCATAAGTGTTAGTATCCATCAAAGATTATATAAATAAATAAAGTAAATTTAAAAACAAAAGTTGAGTTATGAACAAACTATGACTAAATAATTATACCTTGTAAAATAACCTTGAAAATTACACAGAGTTATCCTCTATTTTTTCTTATAAAAAAACAAATGAGGGATATATCTAATGTTCATTAAGGAGTATCATATAGAGAATGTAATAAAAATTGAAACATGGAATATATGAATGGAAGGAATAAAAAAATAATATGAATCCATAATAAATAGAAATTGAGGATATGTTATATCAATGATAAAAGAATAAAAAATTCTTAAGACTAATCATTGGTCTCATATTGATAGAATACATAGTTTTGAAGACCAATAAGTTTTGCGAATGACTTCTCCCAATGAACTATAATGATATGGGGAGAGATATGAACAAAAAAACATTTTTATTTGAATAATAAGAAAGTTATATTCAAAATGGGGGTATATATTTGTACACCCCACATATCCCCTAATTATGTCAAATAAATTCACTATATGTTTCAAAAAGTCATTTCATGTCATTACCCAGGGAACCTCTTCTTGGTTAAAAACATAGAAATCCAAATAAATAGAAACATTCTAATAAAATAATTTGTCATTTAATTGAATAATGTTGACGTCTCTGAGAATATATCTTAATAAAATTATATTCATCGAGGTTTCATCAATGTAACATGATGTATCCTTATGAATGAAATATAGTTATGTGGTTAATTTCAATGTGTTGGGTTATCTATGGAAGATAGTAATAGGGCCTAATAGGTTTTATTGGAAAGAGGATAAGTAATTGAAGGTAAATTATTTCATCATGTTTCATTAAGAGAATATAATTATTTAGTATCATGTACCCATGTAGTGTCTAATATGATTTAAAATATTACTCTCACATGTCCTATATTAAGTTGATGATTGATTCAATGATCATTCAACACTTTTAGAGGTGATTACCCCCATGCACATCTAGGAAACCACCACATCCACTTTTCAGAATCTAGTTAGGGATGTATTAGCATAGAAACTATGCACCCTTCTACATAACTAATACATTGTATAGTTTTCCAATATTGAATATATTTAGTTCTTTTTTAACATCCCAACCCAATAAGGCTCGTTGTGCGAGTGAATGTTAAGACATGACAACCATAATCCCTCCTACAATTGGTTAAGGGATGATGAAATTTTTAAAGAATAAAAAAGGTAAAAGGTAGGTATTTTCCAAATGTATAAATACATATTAACCCAAAAATAACTATTGAAATAAGTAGAGGAATATAATGAAAATATTACACCCTCTAGAGTGAATCCATGGATGGGATGACAACTATTAAATACCCAAGAATATGAAAATATATAAAACTGAGCCTAAAAAGGGGGGAAATAAATATTCAACCAAAATAATTTTCCAACCCAATAAAAACTTATTGAAAATAAAAAAACAGAGCTTGAATCCTAATATATATGTCCTGAACAATATACTCATACTATGAACCCCAGAATCCCTAACTCTACCAATTCCATCACTAACCAATCTTTGATATTCATATGACAGGATAACTGCAGAAAAATTCCATGTAAGGGTGAGAATATACCTACGTATAAAGATTCCCTACAAAAAATAGATGGGATAAATAGAAATAATACAACAATAATTTTCTAAAACCAAATGAAGTCATTCAAAATAGAATATGAAATGAAAAATATAAAAAATAACTCATATATGACTAACAAGAAGATAATATGAAGAGGGAAATGGGATCTCCAAATCCATATCCCAAAATTTCAATAATGAGTTGTCCCATAGCACCAATGGACCATCACTATAGTTCATATTCATTCAAAACCATTTAAGAAATGGTTTTGAGGGGCCCAGACCTCTATATTGATATCCATAGTTGAGGGAGCCAGAAATTTGAGGCATTAATCATGTGTGTCGTCACTAGAAAATGGGTAGAGGGGACAACACCATGAAGATGGGCTCCATAGCCGAGGGAGCCACACCTCACATGGAGGGCCCAATTCTTACTCATGCTTGAAGAAGGGGGATATCTTCTCTTATATGTATAGTATGCAAACCATCAATAGTTTGTAAATTTTTTACTCTAACTATGAAAATAATATTAGAAAAATTCTCCCTGGTGTTTAAGGGGAGTTCAAAAAATTTATTTACTCTAATAATCATTCCTTGATTAATTCCACTTCCAAATATCACATTGGGAGGTTTTGTGCTCACAAAACGTCACATAAAATCTTTTATTCCATGAATATGGCCTCCATCGTGTTCTACGTGAAAAAAATAGGATAGACCACTCATAGGATAAAATCATAGTATCGGAGAAGGAAATAAGAGATGAAAATGTTTCAAGTAGAATTGTATGGTGTGTATGGGGAGTATACATGACTTATCTCCCCATATCACCATATGGTCATGTTCTCTAATAGAAAATTTTTGGGAATTCATGTCTTTCTACATGGAATGTTCATATGTTACATGTTGTGTCTTAGTCACTCAAGGTCTTCCCATGTGCTTCGGACCGTTCCCATTTTCATATTCATACACCTGACTATGCAAAGGTATGAACCATGCTCAGGTACTTATGGGTGTTCCCATAAACTCAAAGAGGTCCAAATATTTCATCTCACTTGGTTTGAGGGGTTTTTTCATTTTTAACACATCTTGTAATGCCATATGGGGTCACATGGTTTGTGGTTTAGGGCATACGACCTGTCATTCTTAACATTGTTAGAATCCCAAACATTAATGAAAAAGGTGTACACACCATGTGTTACTCTACACTACATGGTTTATAGCCTTATTTCATCACTTAATTGCATTCCATTTATATAGATCTATAGATCCACATTAAATGTTTCTTCTCTTGTATCTTAACAACTTAAAATCCATGGGTGTTATCTTTGGTAAATGATTTCAGGCTTTTGATGGGTAGAAATTGGAATTCATCGCTAGCTAGGAACATGTCTCATGAAATGTTGATTTTCAGGGTTCTAAAACCTAAATACATATCCCAAAATTCTGAATCCACCAAGAACCAACCCCAAATTCATAATACTGCATTTCTTCATAACCCCAACAAGAATTTGGGTGTTCTATTTTTCTTAAATCTAACTCGAAATGTTGAACTGCAGTGATGTGGGAAAATGGTAATGAATGTGATGAATATCATGCCTAAAATCATAAGAACAATGGTCAATCCTTTTCTATGTTATGTAATTAATTATATAAAAAGGTATGTGTAATATATTTGTAAATATAATTTCATAAAAAGTAAATTGAAATAAGACATTCAATTAATTAAAATTTGTTAATGTGAATGATAAAATAATCAAATATCCAAAGAAGATAATTAAATCATTGCACAATATTTTAGGGAACAAGGAGGAAACCACAACTGATGATCCATACCTTGATTTAGGATCAATATTTGGTGAATAATTCATTCATAAACAATGTAGAACACCTCCTTAATTTTCGGCATCTCGATCCACCTCAATATGAATGCATGTCATCCTCTGATCTTAATCTACCAATGAATAATTCTCTCCTAAAATACTCTCTGGGATATATCAATAACCATATTGAATTTTAATAATGATATTCATATTGATTAATTTATTATGTCGTTTTAATTATGATATATTAATGTAATTATCTATTTTAATTAAGCAAATTACAAACAGCCCCCACAACAGGACATCTAGTGCCAACCAACCTTATGCCACACCTACAGTAAAGCAAGTACCCTAGAATCAAATGATGGATTATTTTTCTAAAATAGAACGCTATATTGGATTTATTTAAAAAATTTAGTAAAACTACACAAACATTTTTTTAATAAATATTATTTTTTTCTAATGTATATACATTGATAACTGGGTCTTAGAAACTCATGTCAACTTATTGCATGACTCAAAAAATATTCCCTAAATTATTTTGATGTATTACATGGAGAAATACGAGTCATTACACTCAACCCGCCTTCAGGGATACTGATAAAAAATATTGAAAAACTACTCTCAAGTGAAGATATTGAGCACCCAGTTTAGTTTCCTATTCTAGTGTTCTATCCATAGGAATCATGTGATATCACAAGAATGCTCCCAATTCAATCACATTCCCACAAATGGAATTACTAAGTATGTTCTCTAAATTTTCTATATACCTAAAAAAGGAAACTCCACAATCAATGCAATGTTTATATTGGTTGACATCATGTAATTAGTCTCTCATCAATCTCCTTAGGTAAGATACGTGGAAAACAACAAGCACCTTGTCCCACTATATTCACATGGTCAATACTAATGCCACCTCACTAACTTGATTTAGTAGTAGGAAGAGGGTACTATGATCCTTAGATATATTCTATCATCTTTGGTAAATCATAATCATCCTCAATGAGTAAGGATCTCTCATAATATAATATCTCTTCATTGAACACCAACAGTCACCATCTTCCCTACTCAATAAATTAATAATGCTTTAGATTAGTCCTCATCCTCTCTGTGAAAAACACTACTCTTCCCAATATTCACATTCACTGACATGAAATCCAAATGAATGTTAACTATAAAAGAAACTATCCCCCTATACTAGCCACAAAAATGGGGTAAAATCACCATGATTTACTTAAATAATGTCCCAAATTCCTCCAACATCTTCTCTATAACAAAGAAATTATGAGAGCATCATATTTTATATTGTTTATCGAGATAATTGCATGATTAAAAAAATATAATTTATGAAAATACCTCCCAAAACTATAATAATATCTTCTCTCTGATGGTTTGGAAGTGGGAAAACATGGAATTGTAGTCTTGGATTACATAGATAGTATAAGGACCCGTCAGTGTTCCTGAAATCCCCCTTCAAGAAAATGACTAAGATACAATCCCATTACAAAAACTATTTTGGTAGATCTAACATCAAAAATTGATAGGGGATACAAAATTAGATTACCACAGTAAGATATAGAGAAATTTTTTTCTATAAAACACCAGTCTAATGGATTGTGGCGTTACCACATCTCTATCAATTATAATACAAATGGAATTAAATCACCTTAAAAACTCATCTCATAGAATTACTATTGTCATTATCAATGTTCAACTAAGGATTATGTTCTCTTAACATTCATAAAATCCATCAATAACATGTATAATGGATGTTTATTAATGAAATGTATAGTGATTATTTATCCTAATGTTGTGCCTCCCTGACTCACTGAATAATTGGAGTGGTAACAACCATCGACTAGGGATATTCTACACCATCCTCACTCACATAGCATAACTATAAAATGATACACTTATTTTTCATTATTCTAATAAAAGTGGATGGAAAAATAACTATGATATTCTACTTACATTGAAACATCCTTGGGTGGATATAAAACTTGTATTTATTGAACATTTATAATGTCCATTACTACTCCTATGTCTGAGATAAAATATCCCAGTATGTGGACCTTCTAAATTTATAAATAAATAAAAAAGAGCTCCCCAAAAAAAATTTATTCTGGGAGTATGTCCAGAACCATCCTCAAGTGTATCTCATTCTCCAACTCTGACAAGAAGTATTGATGGATTATAATTAAGAAGACAACAATGAGAGAATCATGGAAGAGTTAAGGATCTAGTTCATAACTCTCATGAACACTTCTGGAGTGTTAAATATTACAAGTGGGGTCACCACGAACTAATGGAAACTATTCAAGGTTTTGAAAAACACCTTAGATATGAATTCATGTGGAACAAAGAGCCACAAATAACCTTACTTGAGTCCAAACTCTAAGAACCTCTTCACATCAAACAACTTGTCAAAGAAGTCATCAATTCATGTGGTAGATACTTATTCTTTATAGAAATATTGTTTAGGTGATGTCAATACACAACTATCCTAATGCTCACATCTAACAATTTTGTGAACCAAATTTGGTTACACATTAGATTAATCTAGTCGTCAAAATTATTTTCAATGCAGTCTCCTCCAACTGCACCACCTACTCTAACAGCAACATGGGATCATTAATTTGGCTAGCACAAATATCATGTCATTCCTATTCCATGTCAATGTTGAAAAATACTCCAAATAGGGATTCAATCAAGTAATTTATTGAGTAATAACATTTAGAAACACCTCCACCATCATAAGAAACAATAATCACATAGAATAAACTTCTACAAGGTTCATAAAAGAAAATTAGTAAAATTATCTATATTTTCATTCTCATGGGCTCATCCTATTCTTCCATTAATCCCACATCACTCATGAAGGAAAACAATTACAAACCATGTCCTTTGGTACATTGTAACACTCACTAGTCATAGAACTATAGGTATGTATAATAGGGAATTAGTATATATTGAGAAATAAACAATAGATTCTCTCTTGAACTATGGAAAGATACTATGGAAGGCTCTTTATTCTGTCATAGCTAGGTTACACTGTAGATTTCAGTGATCATTGATCATATATACATAGACCTCTAAATGGAAGGGTTAAGATAAAAAATTATCAAATAGAATCATTAGGCCTTAGACACGGGCTACACCCATGCAATTTGAATTGTGTTCATGTACCAAAACATCAATTGGAGAAGAAAATACATCTGTCATACCTTGACCAAATTTCTAGTATCAAGCTCAAAAAACCCTACTAATGAAATCAATTCATCCATGTTGGGAGTCACTAGATTGGAATCCCCGACTATCTACCCCCCAGCCATACCTTGATGGGTTGAGAAATCTCATGCATGACAACCTTACCTAACACTTTTAAATCATGGTCCTTGATTATGTCATTTTAATGATATATGAAGCTTCTTATACAAATATAATTCAATAAGACCAATTCTACAATTTTCTCATTGTACATAATACCAATGAAACTAATCCCAACCACAAGGAGACGTCTTGAACTAATTCCATTTCAATGTTCACAAGCTGGATACTATTTGTTTCATAGTTCCATGATTAACACAACCTAGTCTAGTATCCCAATGCTACAACACTAGGTAGCTATCTAAAACATAAGTATGGTTAATAAGATCTTATCCATGTACTGATGGTTTGGTAGAGGGATAAAACTCACTGTAAAACTATCACTCAAAATATACCCAAGAGAGTGTCTCCATATCATACACATATTTATCAAATCCCCATAAACACTTTACTTCCCATGGAAAAAGAGAGTTACAAAATAGACTATATAAATTCGTGGTGTCTGCTTAATAAAAAAAATACGACTACAATCTCTCTTAATGCTCTACCATGTGAGGATCTATCTCACCATAGAATGTATTTGGTCCCAAATACTTGAATTGTAGATGAAATATTATTCAATATTAATATTATTCTTTATCACATGGTACATATTACTACCGCATTTATAATGAAATATTGTTTTGATCCACTATAACTAAATCCCATCAAGGCTCGATGGGTGGAAACACAGCTCACTAATCATATAACATAATTACCATGAGAACAATCTCCTCATCTGGGAATCAAAATAGTGTTGGATACCAAGAAAACCCCAAAATAGGTAATCCTCACTACTATGTATATAGTCATAACATTCATTTTGAATCATAGATAGATATTTTCAAAGATACATTGTGAATGTTTAGAAAACATACCATGGTTAAATTGGAATTATGGGGAACTAACTCAAGTATGACATGGAAATAAAAATTCCATATCCAGTATTATAAATGTATCATAGGTTCACTAAAACCATTATATTTATATGATTAGTAGATAATAATTTATTCAATGTCTTGGTGAATTGGTACCTCGTTTATAACAATCCCGACTCCAGTAAGTCAAAAATTTATTTCAACTTAATTACATTGTCTTGTGATACAAGGAATATCATACGAGGGGAAAAAGTTTAATAGTTGTGGTGAACTATATTAATACTTGAAATTCACATTACAAATGGATACCTAATATATGAAAAGTGTTGTCATTTATAATTTTATTATTCTTACTAGAATATCTATGTATATCAATCATAAAACACTTCCTAGTATCCTGGAGAGAAAAAAAACATAAGAAATGGGAATGCTCATATATTTATTCTGGGAAATAATATGGTGGAAACATGGATGAATAAATAATCGTACATAATATGTAATGTTAAATAATTTAAAAAAATTCCATTTAGGCTATAAAATGGTCATAATATGTCATAAATAAATGATATGGATATAACTAATATCATATTAAGGGATTGTATAATGATTTACATATGAATCTTTCATGGCCTTTCATAAGTCTGTTTAAGTCAATGGGTAGAAACGGGCATATTTTGTGTAATTGAGTTGTCTAATATGACTAGTCGATTCATTAAGGGGATAAATATACATAGGGAACACCCTCCACTTAATAAGTATAATGAATTCCTCATATAAATGTGGAGAAATATATTCAATATAAATATTCATAATTAAAAACAAACATATGAAATTTTAATACATACCTCTATCAAATAAACATAATCATAAACCATCCAGAGTAATATGGTGAATTGTAATTAAATATGATATACTATATTAAAATTATAAAAAACCATCCAAATAAATAATTAATATTATATCAATACAACATATCCTCAGTGGATCATTAGAAAAATAATGGGTAGATATCATTTTTTAACTGAAATACAATAAAATTGTAATTAAGAACATTTTTGAAGAAAGTGACCTTTTGAAATTTAATATGTACCAAAAAATGTTCGAATAATATTTTGAAAATACTAATATTTGAAAATAACCTTTTAAAACATGTTAAATTATATTTAAATCATTGACAGATTATGATGGATAAACATTCCCTCTATTCCATACATGTTAAAAAAATATTCATTTCACATTTTTTAAAAATGGGATTTTTTTAAAAATAACCTAAATAAAACTTACATTTTTTTAATTTTATAATTCATAAAATTTCGTCAATAAATTATTTTGAAAAGGATAATTTTTTTAATTTTTATTAGAAAAAATTAATTTGATGAAAATGAATTTCAACCAAATAGGAAAATAATGGTGGATTTTTAAGTAATCATTTTATCAATCATTTTATGCACAAAAGAGTAGAAACAAATGCACTATTACTTGAAAATTTTCAGGAATAACCATAATAAGAATTAATATATTTATTTTATGAAATAAATAATAAATAACATTCCCATGGGAGGCTTAAACAAAAACAATCCCAAATAATGATGAGATTGTTCAATAAACCCTTACCACAATAATTACTTTTTGAATCATAATCATAAAAAAGAATTTACAAAAATATATCCATTAAATACCATTAATATAAATAGATTCATGAAAAAGAATATTTAAAGGGTTATTATATACACCACACAAATGAATAAGTGGTGAATATTTCGAATGTTTCGTTATAGTAAAAGTGAGATGAGAAACCATTACATCATGTTCGATAGGATTCATATGGTTCAAAACATCCATTATAATGAAAATATAATTATTATACATAAATAATTGATACATGATCATATATATCATTATATATATATTTTAATTATGATAAATTATCAAATATTTATTGACAAATCTTTTTTATAATCACTCTTTCCAATGATAATTGCTTTTGTTTTTTCATCTATGGTTTAGTTTGGTAATTTTATTACATTCAATTTGATCATGGTTACATAATATACATAATGTTAAACATTATATAAATATAATATTTATTCACTATAATTGTATTCATTTTAACTGATGGATTTTAGAGAGAGAAAAATAATTACATCGTTCTTTGAGATGATAATTTGTACATTTTCATGAATGAAGTTCCATTTTTTATCAATGGATGGAATTAAAGAGAAATATAATTTATTTAAACTTTCTAGAAATAATATTATATATTATATATAATATATATCAATAAAATCCATATTTTTACCAAAAATATGAAAAATGAAAAACATTTTACATCGCTATGTAGAGGTGGTAGTTCACAAGTATGGACGAGTGACATTATTATTTTCTAAAGTAATAAAAGGTAAATTTTATTTTTTTGTGTTATTATATTTATGTAAATATTTTTTAATAAAATCATTAAAATATATTGATTAACTTTATCTTTAAACTTTTTTATATAATTGGTATTCAAAAAATGAATTTTATCCCTTCATGAAGAGGTAGTATACCATGCACATGAGTGGCCATATAGTATCATTTATGGAATGTAAAACAATATGTATATGATGTCATAATTATTAAAGTATAAAAATATCATAAATATAATATAAACATGTTAAATAAATAATTATATCCACTATGGAAATATGGTTATGGAAAACAAATTACATCAGTTCGTGAGGTGGTAGTTAGTCATACACATGACTAACAATTTCATTTACCAATTGATTGATGTGGAAATGGATGTTTTCTTTTTAAATAAAAAATATAACATATAAATATATATGATTTAATATTGTAATTATTTTCTCATAGTATATATTGATTATAAGGAGTTAGATAAAGAAGTAATATGAAACTACATAGTTAAAAATGTTGACTCTCCATTGGAAAACCTCATTATATTAAACATAAATCATTATTAGTCTGAATTTATGATCTAAAAATTTACTATATATTTTGGTAGAGATATAATAAAGTTACTTAGGATGTTATTCGATGATCTAAATGGTTTTGGAAGTTTGAAAATGGGAGGATTGAGGGAATCCTTTTATAAGTGGGGGAGATGACAGACATGGATGTTTTAAAAAGACAAAGGAATACCCACGATTTTCTATTTCTATGTTCCAAAATTATGGTTTATTCAAAATCATTATATATTTTCAGGTTTTCAATATTTCTTTAAAAGGGGAAATGAACATGTTTTAGTTCATTATGAACCCTCATCTTTTTAGTTTAACCCATGGTAAACCCATTTTATCCTTAACTATGGTAATAAATTTTGAGTATATTATATCTTCATTTTAGTAAATAATTAACTTAACCTTATGAGATAATATAAATTATTCTAATTATAAATATATGATCAATTTTCTTAAATTCAATTTAATGAATTATAAAAGATAAATTTAAAATTAAACTATATACATGAAGAAATTATAGTATTACATAGTGAAAATTAGCATATGTATTAAATGTTATAATATAAAAAAATAATATGAAATAAATTACATTGAAATAGTTTAATTAAATCTGAATATAATTACATAAATTATAAAATAAAAAATTTAAAATATTATATTACTTTGTAAATAATTTAGAGAAAACAGAATTTTTAAATAAATATATTCATTTTTAACTCTTCATCAAAAAATAAATACATTCATAAGAATAAAAAATACTCCTGAATGTAAATTTTTCACATAGATTTAAAAAAATTAAGAATAGTTTTTTCAAAAATATTTTCTAAATTTTAAATAAATTAATTTTAAATTATGTGTGTAAAGTGAGACTATACAACTTTTTAGAAAGAATAATGTTTTCTTGAAATTATTTTATTTTCTATAAAATGGTTCTTCATTAATTTATAATCAAGAATTAACTATTGAATTTATTTTATACATGTGAAAACCATAAAAATTTTATTATTTAGATAGTATAATTCAAACCTACATATATAACTGTTAGGTTATAATGGTTATAATAATACATTAATAGTGAATCACATTTGGTTTTAACATATTATATCATATTCTATAATTTATCTAAGATATTGAATTTGTTTAATAAGAAATATATTATAAATTATTTGGGTGTTTCATTATCATCTAAACATGGTGTTTCATTTCACATCCACTAATTAATCTAATGTTATTCATTTAAAATCATTGGTTGGAACTATAATGATTTGGGTTTTCCTTTATAAGACATTATAATTTATCTAGGAATATTTTGGATGCTTGGCACTGAGTGGGGGAAGGATTTCCAGTCCCGAAGAGCCACTTTTTGGTGATATTAAAAATATTTTTTATTTTTTTATCACACACAGACACAGTTTATTTGGAAATATAAAATAACTCTCCATTAGAGTCTCCTATGAGAAATTTGAGACTATGGTTGAGTCCATAATTTCGTGTTTACCTTAGGTGAGACATTAATTTTTTTCACCATTTTTTCAATTTAGGGTGATTAGGTGAAGATTTGAGTGGTGTGGTTATTCATTGAAGGAAATTTAATAAATAATGTCACCTAATTTCTCCACCCCATCATTTGATGGATATGAAAAATGGAAATTTGGGTAGATCATCATTGTGTGGTGGATGAAATAAAGATGTGGAGAGTAGATGAGGTGTTTCATATCTCAGTTCCTAATGTCGATCATGACAAGATGGATAATCAGGGCGTTCGTGGAGTTGTTTCAGACATAAATCATTGGCACCTCGCCATGTTGTCATCTGATTTTTTTGATATTTACATGAAAAACCGTAATTGGTGATTTCATGTTTGGATTTAAATCCCTTGTATTATTTCTCGGGCCCCATTAGGATCGATATATAGTTTTTTGGATTAAATTATGGGTTGGGGTATCTTGAACGAAATTCTCATCTTGAATTTCTAATCACACGATGTGTAGCTTAGAAGAACATATAGAATGTTCTTCCTATTCAAGGAAGATGATATTTTTCAACTACACACTATGTATGGGTTTTAAACACTATAATTTGGTATTGTTCATGTGACCAATGGGATTTAGTGAGTTTTTACATGTTGAAGGACATTTCCATGTATGTGTACATATCCAAGAGACATGGACACTGGTTGAGTTACGAATGCATGGTTTAAAGACACGTCCCATGGGTCTAGAAAGTTGGGAACCGCCATCTACCTTGGGTAAATGTCATGTGGTAGGCATGGATAGTTTTTCCATGTGTGGTGGGACACGGGTTGGGGCCTAGATGTGGATAAACATTTCATGTATGAGGGGTACATGCTTTGTGGTTTTACATAGCCAGTATTGTCTAGTGTGGTGAGGATATGCCCTAGTGTTTGAATAGGGAAACTCAACATGTATTAAGTTTTATATATGTTGACTAATGTCTGGGGAAACTACTATGGGTTATAGATGAGAGACATTCCATGTACAGTGGCCACACGTCATGTTCCACTATTAGGGACTCTTCTCCATCGCACATATTTTTCTTCTAGTTTCATATGGTTTCCCCTGAGTATCCCTTATTGAGTAAATTTTCTCATAAAATTAGAAATTATCCATGGTTTTTTTCATTTAGATTTAGTGTGAGGAAACATTGTGGGTCTCTTCGGTTAGTGGTGTTTTGAAAACTGTTGGTTGAGTGAGAACCCATGGTCTTTTTCAAAAAATAGTCATCACATACTCATTATTGGATTTTAAAACGTCATTTTCTTCCCCAACACTGTGAAGCATGGGTGTGTTCACACACTTTTCTATGAGTTATCCCATATATCTTCAATGATATACATACTGGATCAGAGCATGTATCCCTTCAAGAGGTCAGGAGTGATCCTCACCTCCTTTTGTGTTTTCCTTCATAGATTCAAGTATTCGGTGTAACCAACAATGGATAGGAGTCAATCCTCTCCCAAGAGGATGTTACTAGAAAGGGATTTATCTCCAATGAGACCTAGGTGTTTATCCTCTATCTGTGTATCATGATATGATCATTCTGATGTGGTTTTAGTCTGATCGCGTGTATTTCATAGATGAATCCCCACAGTTTCCTCTCAATGTATTATGGCGGTGATTTAATTGGCATAGTGTGGGGAATAGGGATGATCAACACTACAAGGATGTTGGTCCTCTTCTTAGAGATTTGTTACTGATTAGGGTTGTTTCATGATACCCTCTACTGAGTGAGGCTTTTCAGTTTGGCTTCATAGTGTTCCCTAGTAGTACTGGGTGTTGATCCCCTACCTGAGTTTTTGATATCTTCGAGGTTAGTGGGTTCCATTCACAATGGTGATGTCTAAAGAACATACCCTCTCAGATAGGTACCATAAAGGATTTTACGGTTATGATATTATTTTATCATTCCCAATGAGGGATTAGATGAGTTCCATCATGGATGTAGAAGGATTAACTGGTAGAGTGACATCACATAGCTGCGTACAATATATGATGGAGATGACGTGCCATTAGCTTCTAGATTACCTATCTTTGACAAGTTTTGTTTATGTGTTATAGGTGATGTCTAGTATGATGGAGTGATTACTCTTATGTGAGATTAATGTTGGAACATTGATTCTATGGTTGTCGATATATTTATGGTCATGGACCATGGTAATTAGATTATGTTTTCAATATATATGGGATTTTTAGGGATGCCTTGGGGTATGATTAATCTTTCTTGACATAGCATGTGATATTGAGCCAACTATTAGTCAATATTTAAGGAGATGATGATTATGAGTTTCTCTCTCTTTGGTATTTCCCCTTACTTGAGTCATGCAAACTGATTCCTATATGTTTCTCACATTTGGGTTTTGGAGAACCTACTAAGTATTTTTAAACTCTCCCATGGATATGTTTTATAAAAAAATGTCGTGTCTTGTGATAAATGTATGTATAAAATCCATGGAATTGAGAGTTGGTTTATCAGAGTTCTTGATACACAAATTGAGGTGGGATTCATTCGTGAATTTTATAGTGATCCACTATATTTGATAAGGTTGTATGATTTAACACTTTTCTATTAGTGGAAATATATTCCGTCATTTTCACTATTTTTATACCTATCTTCCTCTGTTTTTGGGATATAGATGTATCCATCAATATTGTAGTATTTGTTCTTTTATATCTATATCCCATTTAATTGAGATTGTTGTGGGTGTGTTTATATAGGTATATTAGGATAATTCCCCACATGGGAGTGATATTCCTAATAGATATTGGTAGCCAGACATTATAATTTTAATGGTGTGTTGGGGGGGTCCTGGATTAGTCATAGAAATGATGGTCTATGACTGAGTGGTGTTAGGGGAGGTTTCACTTTGGGATCATTGTTCAAGGGTTGTATTACTGTGATTTTGGTTGTGGGAAAATCTGTTAAGTGTTTTGGGATTCAATTTTAAGTCAGGGTGTCTAGTGTTGGTGTAGTTGACGATGTATCATTTTATCAGGACCTTGATTACCTTCTTAATGGGTAAAACAATTTAGAAACTCATTGATGGGGAAAATTGTTACATTCATTATTAAGGTAAGTGTTGTAGTTTTTATGTTTTTCTCAATTCATCACCCTAGATATAATACTGGACAATGGAATATCATTTCATACTTCTGGATGATTCCATGAGGACATCCTTCATGGTTTTTTAGTCAGGTCGAGGGTATGACCCAATGAGTGATGAGGTCACCTTTCATGGGCCTGGTTACTAGATAGGTTTTCATTTAAGAGGATAACTGGTAGAGTTTCCTCCATTGAATATTTCATAGCTCCACCTCTGATATTATAGGTGGATGTGGTTTTTTATACTGATTCGTGTATTTCTCATATAGTGTTTAATGACGGTATGTAGCATGTGATCACATATTGTGATAATATAAGGAAGAATTTTCCATCTTTTCTTGGTTTATAAGGACATTCATATAGTAGGTGGAAAATTTAGGAAGAACCATAATATTCAGCTACCTCAAGAAGATATTAATCCCTTGAAGGTGAAGTGTTTTTATGCATATGATGGATAAAAACTTATTATGGGAGATTTTCCTAAATTCTGAGCTTCTCGTAGAGAGACTATCGTTTTAATACCAAGGAATATGCAGTAGTTTCAGTGATCATCACATGGATGTAGATTTGGCATTCCATTGGGAGTCATGGGGGTGGTTGTTTAGTTAGATTATCCCCCCCCCCTCCAACCACAGGTGATTCGGTCTAGAATTATGTAGTTGGTGGATAGGGAAAGTGGAATTGATGAGTACTAGAGCGTTTCAACCCAAAGTATGTAGGAATGGATGGAGGTATGATATGTAACGTTTCTACATTCGAAGTAGGGATATAGTTGTTGGGTTCCGTATCCTTTACACGTCTTGTTTGATGTTTTCAAGGGTGACATAGTGCATAAATTGATCCCTTTTTGTTATTTTCATTACATTAGACTTAAAATGAATAGGGAAAGTTCCCCCACTAAGATTGGATTTTGTGATGCGTTCCAAAACCATGTGGGAATGTCAGTTCTGACCAAAGATGATGGTAATGAGGTGTGGTGGATGCGATTATCCAAAATGTGTATATCTGGTTTTTAGTGTGACATGGTGTTAGAGTAGGCCCTGGTTGTGGTAAACAGTTTGGACAGTGAATGAGTGAGTTCCAACCAGTAAGAGTTCACAATGGCTTAAGTGTGTCTCAAGGTATGAATGGTGGATTCAATTCTTTAGTTTATGTTTTTTCATTGTCATGATCCACATTTCCCAAGGTGGATCCTTTGTTTAAGATTATGTGATACGAGTGGAGAACAGTTTTTTTGAAACATGTATTTCAGGATCCAAATTTTTAGTTTGGTGATTCCATGATTCTATTGATGCTTGACATTACTCTAGGAGTTGATAGAGATCCTCACATAGAAGTATTTTACATTGTGGTTGTGGTACCCTATAATGTTTTCCACTATTTGGATTGGTTTCCTACCATCAATGATTATATGTTTTATTTTAGTTCTTGTAATAGTTCATTTAGATTGATGAGATGGATTTTCCCCAATTGATTAATATTGATACCAAGTAGGGCAGTATGTACTCATTCACATGAGGTTACAATCATTTCATTACTATTTGGCTATTATTACCCTTGGGGTATCAAATGATAAGAGTTTTCATTTATTTTGAACATTGGAGAAGTGAGTAGGAATCCTTTTGAGGATGTTTCAAGTTTAGCTCACCATCAAGAGTTTTTTATGCATGTACTTACACAAGTGATAGACTAATATCTATTTTAGAATATTATATTAACCTGAGTAGTTGTAATATGTGAATTTGTATTTAATAGTTTGCAGAGAAAAGGGATTTGTGATCCCCAATGTGTTTTCTTGGGAAACCCTGTGTTGTTTTCCTTGGATTCAAGAATCATGAAGTATAGGGTTGGTAGATTTCACCAGAATTATGTGACTATCATAGAGGATTACCCACACCCAGAATTTGATAAATAGTTTTTCTAGGAGATTAGTGTGAGATGGTTCTTCATGTTTTGGGTCAGGATATGATATAACCATCTATAAGTTTTGGAGGTGTTCTATATGGGTTACTTGTGATATATTTGGATTTTTGATGCCCCAACCAAGTTGAGAGACAATTATATGGGATTAATAACCTTTTTAGTAATTATTATATGTATTATTTCTTGGTGTATCCTAGTGTGATCACTTTTGAGGGTAGTTTATGAGGGACACTAGAGGATAGTTGTAGACATGCTCCAAGTACATCAGGTTTACTAAAATATATTGTGTATTGGTTCTAGGCATATAAATTAAACTCCCTAAGATGAATCTTCTAGAATGTAGGGGTTCCTCTATACATTTGAATTGGTTGTATAGGATACTCACATTGAATCTCTCTATCCATTGTTGGGAAGCTAGATAGTAAAGAGATTGGCTTCTTATAGTAAACCCTATGGTTGAGGCCAATTTTACATTTTTACAATTTATGGTTATAACACCATTGTTTTTCTCAGAAGGGTATGGGGAACATATTGAGTTTTAGAAATATGAAGTCTTTTGTGAGAGGATTTCCCATCGAAATGTTCTTGATGAACATTCTAGTGGTGAGGATTAATCATTCTTTTGATATTGAATAGTGAAACTATTCGTGTGGTGAGATAATGTAATGAGGATGCTACATTCAATCAGTGTTACATATAAGAGTGGGGGGATATTCTAGATATATTGAAACAATGGGTTTTGAAAAAGAATATTCATATTTTTTATGTTTTTATGGTATCAGTTTTGGAAATGTGTAGGACGTTCTGAGGTGGTTGAGGTCTACTAGGTCTCATTCGGGGTTGTTATAGACCGACGATGTTGACCCTCAGAGATCGATGATTTGATCTTGTGTTCAATTATATTTCTTATCATCATGGGTATGGATGTTTGAATGGATTTATAGGCTTATTCAAGGGTTTTTGAAAACTTTTATTCTTTTTCTTTTTGGGATGGGGAGGTTTTGTGTTGCTAGACCCTTTTCCATCTATTGGGTAGTAATCTATAGTTTTCACCTACTAGATATGTTGTTAAATGTGCATTTATTATTTCATGATGTTGACTTGGTTGATATGGGAATTGTGTGTTTAGTCATTTTACATGATAGAAGCTTTTTGGTCATGAGGGTTCCCTATGAGCTTGTTTGTTGATGGAACATGAATCTTTTGGAGAGCTTGTTTATGTTCAAGACCCAATTAATAGTTCAGTTTCATTATTACACCATGTTTTTTAAGGGATTAAAATATTTTTGTTGGTCAAACTGTAATGACTCTTGTTTCACTATATAAAACATTGTAATATTTCTTGGAATAATTTCAATTCATGGTGCTGAGTTGGCATAGGAATTCTAGGCCTTCAAGATCCTCAGGGTGATCATATTAAAAATATTAAATATATTTTTATCACGCGTGCATATTTTCTTGGGAAACATGAAAGTACTCCCAATATAACTCTTAGATAAGAAATTTGAGACCATTTTTATGTACATAATATGGTTTTTACCCTTAGCATGATATAATTATTTCCATGTGGGGTGCACAGTTGAGGGTGAGTTGGCGGGCGTTGAAGTGGTGAGGTTATCAATTAATTGTAATTTAATTAATAAAGTAACCTAATTTTACCCACCACCTTCATTTTTTAGAGATTTTTAGAGAAAATGGAGGTAGGTCATACATGGGTGGAGGAAAACCTGAGGCCATGAATTGAATGGAAGGTGTTACCATTATCCATTTCCGATTCCAATCATCACCATATTGAGAATTATCATGTTTTGGGCTTCAATTTGGAACCAAAGCATTGGTTTTTCACCACGGGTAATGTAGATTTTCATGATTTTGGTCCCAATACATTTTTATTCTTTCTTATAAGGTCTTATATCCCTTAGACAATTTCTATGGACCCTATGTTGGGAGATATGTGTATTTAAAGATGAAAATGGAGGTTTTAGGTATCTAGTGGAAAATCAAAAACTATAATTTCCAATCACATAACATGTAGTTCAGTGGAATGAACTATTTGTTCTTCCCATTTATGGAAGATGATATTTTATGACTACAAATTTTGTATGATGGATACACAATGAATATTGGGCTTGGTCATGTAGCCAAAGGGACATGTCCAGTCTTGTCATGTCAAAGGACGTGGTCATGTAAGGGTACATAGGTGGGGTACATGAACATAGGTTGAGTTACAATAGAAAGTCATAAGAAAATGTCCTGGAGGGTTGAATAACTACGACACATAGTTTAGTTTCATTACATGGATACACAGTCTATGTGTTTTATGTCATGGTCTTGGTCCTGTGTGAGGAGAAACACACTGTGAACAATGTGTATAGGTTGTGTGGGGTTACATGTCCTATGAGGTCGTGGGAGGGTGAGGGCATACCAAGGTGATCGAGAAAGGTCACATGCTGTGTGAAATGGGGTTCACACTATATATTTCCATTTAAGAATTTTAATTACCATCTGGGAATGTGGAAAAATACAGTGCTCAGGGACACACCATGTACGATGGGTATACATTGTGTTCCACTTTTTGAGGCATTATCCCTAATGTGTATCCTTCTTCTAGACACAGATAGAGACTCAAAAGTATCCTATCCTGATTATTTTAATTCTTATAATTTTATGGTGTCTATCATTTGACCCTTTGAGCTGTGTTTTTAGGTGATATTGTGAGTCTATTTGGTTATCTAAGATTACACAAACTGTGGTTACAGAGTTCTCAAGGCCTTTTTCCTATGATGGTTGTCGAATGTGTTCCTCATTTCAAGATTTGGACCCCTCATTGGCTTCCATATGATTTTTTTATCATGGGGTTGTTCTCATATTTTAGAGTGAGTTGTCTCAGTCCGCATATATGAAATAATATGCGTCTTATAGAACATATCCTTTAAAATTGTATGAGCGATCCTAATGGCCTTTCATGATTCCCTTGGTAGGGTTGTTTAATTGGAATGGCCAATATTACCTAAGCATAATTCCTATACCCATTATGATGTTTTTAATATGGGATGGATCCATATTGATCCCCAGTTAATGACCCTCTATCTATGTAACACGATTTGATCTTTTTGATGGGGTTCTAGTTTGATAGAGTTTGTATCTCAGATGAATTCCCTTAGTTTCCATTAAATGATCATTGGTGAGGTTTTTATTGACGGAGTGTGGGGTATCATCGAGGAAAAATATTTGGGATAATATATCCTCATATTATTGAGTTATTCTATATTAGTTTTTTCCATGATACCCTCTCTTGAGTGTGGTGTTTCATCTAGGGTTCTTAGTATTCCCTAGTGGTCCTGAGATTGATCCCATAAATAAGTTTCAGAGATATTCTGTGTCATTGGGGGAAATTCTATAGGGTTTTTATATTTTTTCCCTCTATGATAGGTACCACATGGTATTTTACGTTCATTCCATAAGTTTTTCATTTCTGCAGGGTGACTAGAAAAGTTCCACCAGGGATAGTGAAGGAGGTACTATTATAGTCACATCTCTCGGATGTGTACCATCTTGGATGGTGATGAAATGACATCATATTCTAGATATCACTGTGTAACATCTTTTTGTTTCATTCCATGAGGGATTTATAGGCATGGGGAGTGAATAATCATAGGTGAGAAATATTTTGAAACCTAGATTTAGTGGTTGTGGATAGATTTATGTTCATGAACCATGAGACTGTGAGTCTATTGTGACTTTATTAGGGATGTTTTAGGTTTAATTTCATTATCTATAATCATTATTGACATATCAAGGGGCATTGACCCAAATAGTTTCATATATATTAGGAGTGGTTGAGATGGATTTTCACTCTCATCGGGGTTACATGTGGCTTTAGTCTAGTTAACTGATGCTTATCTATTTCCCCCTTTGTTTTGTGTGTTTGGGGCCCCTACTGAGTTTTTTATAATCACATATATACTAGATTTGCTCAAAAATATTGTTTCTTGTACAAACCACTAGTATTCTAGTACTATCCGAGAGGGACCGAGAGTGGGGGGAGCATAGTTCTGGACTATATAGATTGAGGTGGGTTTCAGTCATGGATTTTAAAATGATCATATTCTATTGATATGCTTTTATGCTTTGATAGGTTTCTTTTGGTGGGATTATATTTTTCAACATTAATTGATTTTGTGTAATTTCTTACTCAGTTCATGGGATATTGATATATAAATGGATATTGAATAAGATTTATATATAAATATATGCACTATTCCGTGTATATGGTTATGGGTGCATGTGTACTAGTACATTAGGATAATGCCTCCCATTTGTGTGATATTTTTACATGGAACTAATCGACATCCCCTTACGTATAGAGAGTGGTCATAGGGGGATCTTTTTGGGTCATAGTGGTTTGAAACATGATAGTATCATTATAACCCATTAACATAATTTCAACCCCACCATTTAATCTAGATATCAATAATTAATTGTTAGAATTTAAAAATAACCATAATAAAACCCCACATATTTAAAAAGGTTAATAAAACATTCTCTTGATGTGAGATGATGGAATTTATGAACATCATATAGAATAACACATACATTTATTTCAATATAACATAACATTGGTGGGAAGTTAATAGATGGACAAGTAAGTAAATAAAAATAATTATGGTGAGTTTTAGAGATTATTAATCTATATAATGTCAATGACGTTGAAAATCTAATGACCATACAACCCTAAATATATTATACATGAGAAAAAAATTGTTTCAACATTATTGATGGTATTATGTTAGAATTATTATTTTAATTTCCTTTTCCTATAGTCGAGGAATTATTTTACCATCTAGGGTAGAAACATATGAAAATATATTTACTAAATATCTTTATATTTCATAGACGCAATGTCATCATTTATATAACCTTAAAACAATTCCCACTTCATTTATTTCTCCTATAAATGAATATACAGAAATGAATTTTTCTTCCTAAATCACATTTTCATGATCAATATAATGACATCTAATTTCTCCTATCAATATATATTTTTCAAAACCATAATGGTTAGAAAAAGTTTTCAAATAACACTAAATGTTTAGCTTCATTCATTCCATATTGTAAACCATAAAACTAATCAAGAAAAAGATTGTCCAATTATTTTGAAGTTCACTAAATCAACATTATATTTCCTAGAATATATAAAGAGTCTCTCAATGTAACATACCAAATATGTGAGTACATTGATAAAAATAAAACCAAAATGAAAACTTTCATGTTTCCATAAATAAATGGACAGATTGTAAAAAATATACCTTATATCATAAAATTCATTAAAATCCCATAAAGGTAACATATACCATAAAATTCGTGACCAAATTAAATGTTACCAATAATATCTCCTGAAAATAACATTATTAATTTTATCTCAACATCATGAACATATTAAGGGTTATATTCACTCCATCATGTGATTTCAAAAATTATCAACATGGAACTGAATTACTTTTCATGGCTATCAGTACCATTTTTCATATTATTTTATATCCTTAAAGAAAAATTTATTTAGTAAAATAATAATACATTGTATGATACATGTAACTATAATATAATTTCAAAAATACTTATAAAATATATTTAATGAATACAAATTCAATATTCTTAATCATTCCACTTAGGTTGTATCAATAGCTTATGTTTGACCTTGACCCCTTTTATTTTTTTGGTATATTCCCTTGAAACATGAGACATTAGTTTTTATAGTGTCCTATCTTCTTATAACTGAATTATTTGATAATGGAATCATATATTATAACTTCAAAATCATTTAAATAGTTGCATTTCACTCAACACTATTAGAAAACTACCAATAATTCATGAAAGTTCTTAGGTGTTTCATTTCATAACTATCACTTATAAGAAACCCTTTATTTTTTCATTCCATTATCCATTCATCTCTGTCATTCATTTCCTATATTTTCTCCATTTAAATCCACAATTCATAGTGAATTATATTTCTATTTTTAAAGAACATGATACAATGTACTCGTATAATGAGAATGTTTTTGAGGCTATTTATATTCAAAATATTAGATTAATACCACTAAATAAAAGATCATTATAACTCTTTGGATTATGTGAATTGATAAGGTACCCATTATCTCCCCCAGGTTCCATTTATAAATAGTGTAATACATACTATTAGATCATAAAATTAGGTATCATAGTGTATAATCCCATCACTAATAAAAACCTAACATATATTTAAATATATTTTCATGGATAATATCATTACCATATTCAAAGACTCTTTGGGAATGTTTCCAAATAAAAATTAATATTTTCAAATACATCATAATTATTTTTATAAAAATTGTTAATTATCTAAACCATATCCTCTGGGAGTGTGAAATAAAGTAAATAGTAAGTACCATTATCATATTCGAGTTAACAATCTATTAATGAATGATTCTTCTTTTTCATATTTAATATATGTAGGTACATCAATTCCAGAACTAAGCCCACATACACTATGAAAACATGGATATATAATTTTGAAAACCATATAATCTATACCTTACAAAAACATGAGTACATTATTCTATACTCATATCTAATGTTTATACTAGGATTATAATATTTAATTTATGTTTCCATAAATCTAGTTCCTATTATTTCTATTAAACATAATATGATACCAACTATAATGACCCCGACTCTAGTAACCCATATCTAGTGTCTAAATTATTATATTTGAATAAGATATATGGAATCCAATACAAAATGACTTAATAGTTTATTTAGGTTCGTAAACTAGATATATAGTATACATTTAAATTATTTTTAGAAAAATAAAATAAAAAAGGTGTTCTCTTTGAGAACTCCATTATTCCTTATAGTATATCCATGCATATCAATCAAAAAACCCATCCCATTATCCTAGAGAAAATAAAAGATTAGATAAATGTGTGATCATATTATGAGTATATGTAACACCCCAAGCTTCCACGGTACGTTTCCCTTCGAATAATGCAATAGCGTCTGTTGTACGCAACCTCGAGCTCTAACACACACCACAACTAATTAAACTAGCCGTTGTGAATAATAATACCTACTTTTTGAAATTTTATAAATTTTATTTATCAAAATGGACTTCATTTTTGAATTCGGAATATCGAAATTAGCCTATGTTGAATTTTTGGTATTTTTCTGAGAACTTCTAATTTTTTATGAATAGTGAAAAATACTTAAAAACAACATTTTTAATCAAAATAATTTATAGTGATAAATTATACTATTTATTGGTTTTAAATTATAACTAAAATATATTTTTACCATTTTATCCAATGGTGGTCATTAGAATTAATTTAATAATGAAATTGGACATAAACAATTGCCAATCTTTTCATATAAATGTTTTCTTAAAAACACGCTATTTGTTGTGACAGTAGGAATTAATTATAAAATTAATTAATGCAACTTATATGTTTGGAATTTTTTAAAATAGACATCATTTTTGAATTCGGAATATCAATTATAGCTTAGGGTGAATTTTGGCATTGTTCTGAAAAACTTCAATTTTTGATGAATAGTGAAACCACTAAGTGGTAGTTAAATAACTGATTTTTCGTTTAAATGAAATATTACCACTTCTGTGATTTGATTTTTAAAAATCCAACATACATGGTTGTCATTAAGAAGTAAAATGTGGTTCAATGAGATTAAAATAATTTTTGGTGAATAGTAACTTTTAAGTTCTTAATCGCGATTAGAGGTAATTAGTGTAGTTTAAGGTAAAAATAATGTTTTAATAATATGAGATGAGCTTGAAACATGTCCTACCCTCATTGTATGTGTAATGGCCGACCAAGACAATCCATGGGTCAACTTGGGGACCCCATGGAGCCACTTTAGTTGGAAAATGACATAAATACCTTTTTTTAATGTTAAAGTAAAAAATGACACAAACATGAAATGTTTTACTAAAACAATTTTTACATGGGGTTATACAAGTAATATTTTTGACTATAAATATTCATTGGAACTCTAAAAAGATTTCCTATATCATAGTATATTTTTATAATTTTTAGACATTATATAAATTAATTTATTTATGACATCATGATGATGCGGCGATGACCTCATTATTTAACGATTTAAATAAAATGAGAAGATAATGCAAAATACAAGGCTTACACTTGTCCAAAGCCTATTGGATGAAGATATTTCGAACCCTTATAAACTTACCCACGAATTATATAATAGTGAGACCTTTAGAATCCGAAAAGCATTGTATAATAATGTAACATTTCAATCATTCCAAAAGAGCCCCTCCTCTCCTCTTATAAAAGGCCCCCACCTCTGCCACCTTATTCACACTTTCAAGCCTTTTGGTTCGGCCAACCTCTGCCCAAATACTCTAGAAACTTCTCTCCCTTCATCCTAGAAGCTTTACTTTAGACATAAATCCATCTTAAGGAGTCCTTTTGATCAAATCAAAAGAAAGAACCCGAAGAAGAGGTAACATTTTCATCACCCTCTTTCAAGTTTCTTTCTTCTTCCACTCCCTCTTTGTTTATTATTTCAATTCTAAAATTATAACTCCAGTATCTTATATATACGGTGATGTTATTATAAATATGGAACAACCATATTCATAATTCTACCCATCATTTGAATGACATGTCACCATACATGCGTACGTACGGCTTACCGTCTCCACGTCGTGGTGTAATTGTTATTCAATATATTATTATTTAGATGAGTATAATAATGATATTTAATTCATGTAAATAATAAATATAACATGATAATGATTCTGTATATATGATATACTATCCAATTATATATTATTTTAATATCAAAATAATGATATTGTCGCTCGTGCGTACGTACGGACTACCGTCTCCACGAACGCGATGAGATTCATTCTCCTTAGTATCCATTCAAGTATAATTATCATTTGATGATTTAAAAATAATGTTTAAGGACATGATATCATTCTGGATATGAATAAGATACATCCTATCCATGAAAAACACGACTTACGTAACAAAACATATAAAAGAAAACAAGTAAGTTTACACCCGAAAACAACGATAAATCTAAGATATTGTTAACAAAGCAATGTTAAAAGATCATATATGATATCATATGAATGTATATGATTATTGTATAATTTAATAAAAATTATTTCACCATTATATAGGAGGTTAACCTACCCCAACCAAGGAAAAGTACAAGGTAAGGGTTTACATCACAACCTCTTCATTATCCAAGGTTGTTTATACATAATTATCTACTGGGACCTCTTTATCATCCACATCCATGTTTCTTAAAAATGTCTTTCAAAACATTTTTACTATTAAATGGAAAATGGGTTAATGTCATTTATACCCTTATACGTTTTTGAAAGGAATCTTACCGTCTTTTTCCAAACAATGTACTTTTTGACCTTTTTGACAAATTTAAGGTATGAATGATTTTTTAACTTATACGGCGGGTGCGGCTATTTTCCGCCATTATAACTTCGTCGAAGCTTCCCTTACAAGCTTATAAGAATATTTTCAAATTAAATGTATTATTTTATAATTATGGGATTTTTAAATAATTTCAAAAAAAGAGAGATATTTCTCTCAAATAGCTTTGATTTCATCCATGTCAACATCCTTTGATGGGTTTTCAGTTTAATTGAAATTGATTTATGATACAAAACTCCCATTGAACATTTTGTGAAATATTTGACTGTGGATGTGTTATTTTTATACCATCCATAGTTTATGGAGAAATTGTTGACGTTTCGTATGCTAGTTTTAATACGAATATTTATGTTATGTTTAAACCTATTCATATGAGGAATGTATTGGACTTAATAAGTGACGGGTGGAGCCCGCTATAGCTCCTCGATGCATCGGTAGGTCTCATGAGACAACTAGATGTGGAATTGGATGAGGCCTTTTCCCAATTTGATTTATGTTTTTGGCCGAGGCCTTAATAATTTTAGACTTCTTGGACAAGGCCTTGACAAAAAGTTTCAGAATGTCTGGCATTATACATTCCCTCATTATGAAAGTGGTTATTGATATTTCATGTGATTATTCGTCTAGTAGAATATCCACGTGAGTATGTAATGGCATTATTTAATTTTACTTTTTCCATATTATGCTGAAGTTCAAGTTCAATAAGGCTTTTGTTTTAGTTATACATTGCCTTAAATGCTTATATTTTCTTATGAAAGTTTCCACTATATTGTTATCCTTACGGAGCATTTGAGCTCACCCCTTTCAATGTTTTAATATTTTTCTAGGATGTGAAAATTATTTTATGAATGACCTGCAGGGGTAGTCAGAAAGGGATTTGAGTGTGGACTATGAAGACTTTGTTATTAGTTTTTCACTTTATGATATAATGTAACATTTATGAATGTATATAGTGTTTCCAAGGCTACTAAACTAATCGGTCTTTCGAGACTTGATCTTTTGTGATCATGCCAATGTTACGAAGTAATGCAATGACTCCGGGTAGCTGGGGTCAGGGCGTTACAGTTGGTATCAGAGGAATTTTAGTACGAACCTTGGAAGCTAGATTTGGACAAACTCTGATTAGAGAAAGTAGACCTAAGATGAACTTTGAGGATTTGTATAGAATAACATCCTAAAGTTTTGGTATTGTAGAGATTTTGTGAGCTTTCTGAGTAATATATCCCTGTCTGGATATGAGCAGGTAGAGGCGGCTCTGGCACAGATGTACCTAGGGGTAAAACCCGAAAACACCGCTTTGAGCTAGACTCGAACGAGAATTGGTGCACGACAACGGGCCTTGTTGCACTCTTGGTAACAACACTTCCGGGGGATATGCTTAGGATAATTCCCATTTTCTTTACAAACCACTATGAAGGGTTATGAGTATATACTTCCTCAAAGAAAACATTTTTATAATTATGGATTATATCCATAATTTGTTCAATTTATGTTAAGTGTTTTATAAGTATGGAATTATGTATTTTGATTCATAAACTAATCTAGTTTATGCCATTATTTAGAAATGGAACCTAGTGGAAGGAATGGAAACCGTATCAATGCACGCACTCCGTGTAGGGATTTCCCTCCTGCTCAAGATAATTATGGTGGAGCTAGTGATACAACTGGTGCTGATCAGCTTCTCACCGTACTGGGATAACTCACACAGGTTATGAATAACAACCTTACTCATATAGAGCACCCTGATCCGCAATGTGGAGGATCAATGCTAGACCGTTTCATGAGGAAACAACCACCAACCTTCAATGGGAGTACAAATCCTATAGTATTTGAGAAATGGATAAATTCCTTAGAGAAAATATTACATGCCTTGGGGAGTAGTGAAAGGGAGAAAGTTGTCATGGCAGTTTACCGCCTCACTGGAGATGCCGATCAATGGTGGTCACTAATTCAAAACACAAAGGAAGATGATGAATTAACAAACATGGAATGGCAGGAGTTCAAAGAGCTGTTCTTAGAAAAATACATTCCTCGAGACCATCGAGCGGATATGGAAAGGCAATTTCTGAGTCTGAGGTAGAAGGAGGATGAGAATGTCACAAAGTATGAGGATAACTTTACAATGTTAGCAAATTATGTTTCAGATTACATACGTAACCCAAGAAGTAAGATTGATCGTTTCTTTGATGGGTTAAAACCATTTCTTCGTCAAGCTTTAGTATCACAAACCTTCTCTTCATACGAAGGTATTGTCTCGTGCGCTATCAAGACGAAAAAGGAATTCTCTATGTCATATGACTTTAAATCAAAACAAGATAAGAAGAGATCCGCTAAAAACTCTGGGAAAGGAAATAAGGAAACAGGGAAGAAGGGTAGAAATGAATTTCCACCCTTTGATAATTGTGGTAGGAAGCACCCTGGTGCCTGTCTAAAAGGAAAAGGAGTATGTTACAAGTGTGGTGAAAAAGGCCACCAAGCTCATGAATGCAAGGGAAAGAAAGAGGTTATCAACGTGGAATGCTATAATTGTAGAAAGAAGGGACATTATGCAAATGAATGTCCTAAGCGTCAGGGGAACTTACCTCAGAATAGGCCAAGGGATCAGGGCCAGGCTTATGCTATCACTACTGCTGATGTGGAAGCTCCGAAAGACGTGGTGGCAGGTAATTTAATGGTTTCCTCAAGTTTAGCATTTGCATTATTTGATTTTGGATCATCTCATTGTTTCATATCTTCCCAGTTTTCTAAGAAAATTAGATATTTCCAATTTGATTTAACAAGGGAGTTTTCGGTCAAAACCCCTAAGGGAAGTGTTGTTGCAACAAAGTTTTGTCGATTAGTTCCCATTAGAGCACCTAAATGTTCTTTACCTGCTGATCTCATCATCATACCCATGATTGAATTTGATATAATCCTCGGTATGGATTGGCTTTCGGACCGTGATGCAAAAATTTATTGTAAGAGGAAAGAGGTTAAGATTCTTGATGATGATGATAAAGAACACCTTATCTTTAGAGAAGAATCGTCGCCACATAATTCTTATCTAGATCCACCCCCAGTAACTCAACTAAAATCAATTATTGGGGAGGAAGAGAAGGAAATTACTGAGGGTGAGGAAAGGAATATTCAAATAGAGGATGTACCTATTGTGAGAGAATATGTTGATGTGTTTCCGAAAGATTTACCTGGACATCCTCCAGAACGAAAAGTTGAGTTTTCCATTGATTTAATTCCTGGATCAAGACCCATATTGAATACCCCTTATAATGGCCATAGTGGAATTAGTTGAACTAAAGAAACAACTAGAGGAATTGAGTAATAAGGGATTTATTCGCCCTAGTGTTTCTCCTTGGGGACCCCTGTTCTTTTTGTTAAGAAGAAAGATGGATCTATGAAGTTGTGCATCGACTATAGGAAGATCAATGCTATAACAATAAAGAACAAGTATCCCCTACCTCGTATTGATGATTTGTTTGACCAACTGCATGGAGCTCAATACTTTTCAAAGATTGACCTTCGGTCTGGATACCATCAGTTGTCTGTGAAGAAGGAAGACATTCCAAAGACAGCATTTCGAACAATGTACGGGCATTACAAGTTTACAGTAATGCCTTTTGGATTGACCAATGCACCCTCTGTTTTCATGGATCTAATGAATAGAGTTTTCAAGGAATATTTTGATGACTTTGTAGTGGTATTTATTGATGATATCTTGGTATACTCCAAAAGCCACGAAGATCATGAAAATCACTTACGCATTATCCTGAAGACTCTTAGAAGACATGAATTATATGGGAAATTTAGCAAGTGTGAATTCTGGCTTTAGGAGATTTCTTTTGTTGGCCATATTGTCTCTAAGGATGGAATTGTCATTTATCCTTCTAAAACCAAGGCAATCCAAGATTGGCCAGCACCAACAAGTATAACTGAGGTACGCAGTTTTATTTGTTTAGCAGGTTATTATAGACGTTTTGTCTAGAATTTTGCCAGATTGGCTAACCCATTGACAAAGCTCACACATAAAGGGATTAAATTTGTCTGGACAAAAGAGTGTGAAGAATGTTTTAAAGAACTCAAGAGAAGATTAGTCAATGACCATGTATTGACTCTACCATCGGGGAATGATGGGTTTGTTATTTATAGTGATGCATCGAAGAAAGGACATGGTTGTGTCCTTATGCAGAATGATAAGGTTATTGACTATGCATCACGACAGCTAAAAATTCATGAGCAAAACTATCATACTCATGATCTTGAGTTAGCAGCTGTGATTTTTGCTTTAATGATATGGATACATTACCTCTATGGTGAAAAATGTGATATTTATACTGATCACAAGAGATTGAATTATATTTTCTCACAAAAAGAACTCAACATGAGGCAAAGGCGATGGCTTGAACTACTCAATGATTATGATTGCACGATACATTACCACCCGGGGAAGGCAAACAAGGTGGCAGATGCTTTGAGTATAAAATACCATGGAGTTTTTAATGTGATGAGAATTGAAAGGGATCCAATTTTCTTGGATCTAGTGAAGATGGACATGGGAATAACTAGGGAAGGTGAAACATCAATTCTTTTTCAAATGGTTTCCAAACCATAATTACTAGAAAGGATTAAGAGTTCTCAGACCGATGATGAATAATTTCAGAAGAAGATTAAACATGCGAATGATGGAAGATTGGGGGACATTGTGTATAAGGATGGAATTTGGAAATTCAGGAAGAGACTTTGTGTTCCCGATATACCTGATCTAAAAAGGGAATTGCTGGATGATGCTCATAGTTCCAATTTCTCTATACGCCCTGGGAGCACCAAAATGTATAGAGATTTGATGGAACATTTTTGGTGGGACAATATGAATAGCGAGATTTCTGATTTTGTGTCGAGGTGTATGGTTTGTCAATAAGTGAATGATGGAAGGCAACATCCTGGTGGAGTATTGCAACCTCTTCCCATACCTGAGTGGAAATGGGATAATATTACGATGGACTTTATCATGGGACTACCAAAGACTCCAAGAAGGAATGATGCAATATGGGTCATTGTTGATCGTCTTACTAGGTCAGCGCATTTTTTGGCTATACGGGAGGATCTACCACTTGAACGTCTAGAAAGACTATATATTAATGAAGTTGTAAGACTTCATGGAGTACCCCTATAGATTGTTTCTGATCGTGATCCTCGTTTTACTTCAAGATTTACGAAAAGTCTCCAAAAGGCCTTGGATACTGAACTTCGTTTGAGTACTGCCTATCACCCTCAAACAGATGGACAATCAGAACAGACTATTCAAACCTTATAAGACATGATGAGATCATGCTCTCATGACTTTCAGGGTATGTGGGATCATTATTTACCACTGGTAGAATTTTCCTATAACAATAGCTTCCATTCAAGCATTCAGATGGCACCTTATGAAGCGTTATACGGAAAGAGATGTCGTACACCAACCTGTTGGGATGACGTTGGTGAAAGAAAACTTGTGGGACCGGAACTGGTGGAAGAAACAATGGAAAAGGTGAAGGTAATCCAAAACCACATCAAATCAGCTCAAAGTAGGCAGAAGAGCTATGCCGATAACATAAGAAAGGTTTTGGAATTTTAGGTGGGAGATCATGTTTTCCTAAAGGTATCTCCATGGAAGGGAGTTATATGTTTTGGTACGAAGGGTAAGTTGAGTCCCAGGTACATCAGACCTTTCGAAATTCTAGATCGTATTGGGGTTGTAGCTTATCGTTTGGCAATGCCGCCAAATCTCTCCAAAGTTCACGATGTTTTCCACATATCGCTATTGAGAAAATACATGCCCGAACCAACACATGTACTTAAATATGATGAATTAGAACTGGAACCCGATCTATCTTATTGTGAAGAGCCCATAAGAATTCTTGATGTGAGGGAGCAGGTGTTGAGAAACTGGACGACTCGTCTGGTAAAGGTTTTGTGGAGAAATCATAAAATGGAAGAGGCAACGTGGGAACCTGAGGAACTGATTATGAAGAACCAACCGAGTCTTTTTATGCAGTAATACCCTAGAAATTGAGAGGACGCAATTATTTGGAGGGGAGAATGTAACACCCCAAGCTTCCTCGGTATGTTTCCCTTCGAATAATGCAATATGTGTGTTGTATGCAACCTCGAGCTCTAACACACACCACAACTAATTAAACTAGCCGTTGTGAATAGTAATACCTACTTTTTGAAATTTTATAAATTTTATTTATCAAAATTGACTTTATTTCTTGAATTCGGAATATCGAAATTAGCCTATGTTGAATTTTTGGTATTTTTCTGAGAACTTCTAATATTTTATGAATAGTGAAAAATACTTAAAAAAAACATTTTTAATCAAAATAATTTATAGTGATAAATTATAATATTTAGTGGTTTTAAAGTACAATTAGAATATATTTTTACCATTTTATCCAATGGTGGTCATTAGAATTAATTTAACATTGAAATTGGACATAAACAATTGCCAATCTTTTGATATAAATTGTTTCTTAAAAACACGCTATTTGTTGTGACAGCGGGAATTAATTATAAAATTAATTAATGCAACTTATATGTTTGTAATTTTTTAAAATAGACATCATTTTTGAATTCGGAATATCAATTATAGCTTAGGGTGAATTTTGGCATTGTTCTGAAAAACTTCAATTTTTGATGAATAGTGAAACCACTAAGTGGTAGTTAAATAACTGATTTTTCGTTTAAATGAAATATTACCACTTCTTTGATTTGATTTTTAAAAATCCGATATACATGGTTTTCATTAAGAAGTAAAATGTGGTTCAATGAGATTTAAATATTTTTTGGCGAATAGTAACTTTTAATTTCTTAATCGCGATTAGAGGTAATTAATGTAGTTTAAGGTAAAAATAATGTTTTAATAATATGAGATGAGCTTGACACATGTACTACCCTCATTGGATGAGTCATGACGGACCAAGATAATCCATGGGTCAACTTGGGGACTCCATGGAGCCACTTTAGTTGGAAAATGACATAAATACCTTTTTTTAATGTTAAAGTAAAAAATGACGCAAACATGAAATGTTTTAATAAAACAATTTTTACATGGGGTTATACAAGTCATATTTGTTACTATAAATAGTCATTGGAACTCTAAAAAGATTTCCTACATAATAGTATTTTTTTTATAATTTTTAGACATTAAATAAATTAAATTATTTATGACATCATGATGATGTAGCGATGACCACATTATTTAACGATTTAAATAAAATGAGAAAATAATGAAAAATCCAAGGCTTACACTTGTCCAAATCCTATTTGATGAATATATTTAGAACACTTATCATCTTACCCACGAATTATATAAGATTGGGACCTTTATAATCCGAAAAGCATTGTATAATAATGTAACATTTCAATCTTTCCAAAAGAGCTCCTCCTCTCCTCTTATAAAAGGCCCCCATCTCTAACACCTTATTCACACATTCAAGCATTTTTGTTTGGCCAAAATCTGCCCAAATACTCTCCCAACTTCTCTCCCTTCATCAAAGAAGCTTTACTTTAGACATAAAGCCATCATATGAGTCCTTTTGATCAAATCAAAAGGAATAACCCGAAGAAGAGGTAACATTTTCATCACCTTCTTTCAAGTTTCTTTCTTCTTCCACTCCCTCTTTGTTTATTATTTCAATTCTAAAATTATAACTCAAGTATATTATATATACTGTGATGTTATTATAAATATGTAACAACCATATTCAGTATTCTACCCATCATTTGAATGACATGTCACCATACGTGCGTACGTATGGATTACCGTCTCCACGTTGTGGTGTAATTGTTATTCAATATATTATTATTTAGATGGGTATAATAATGATATGTAATTCAAGTAAATAATAAATATAACATGATAATGATTCAGTATATATGATATAATATCCAACTATATATTATTTTAATATCAAAATAATGATATTGTCGCTTGTGCGTACGTACGGACTACCGCCTCCACGAACACGATGAGATTCATTCTCCGTCGTATCCATTCAAGTATAATTATCATTTTATGATTTAAAAATAATGTTTAAGGACATGATATCATTCTGAATATTAATAAGATACAACCTATCCATGAAAAACACGACTTACGTAACAAAACATATAAAAGAAAACGATTAAGTTAACACCCGAAGACAACGATAAATCTAAGATAATGTTAACAAAGCAATGTTAAAAGATCAAATATGATATCATATGAATGAATATGATTATTGTATAATTTAATAACAATTATTTCCCCATTATACAGAAGGTTAACCTACCCCAACCAAGGAAAAGTACAAGGTAAGTGTTTACTTCACAGCCTCTTCATTATCCAAGGTTGTTTATACATAATTATCTACTGGGACCTCTTTATCATCCACATCCATGTTTCTTAAAAATGTCTTTCAAAACATTTTTACTATTAAATGGAAAATGGGTTAAAGTCATTTATACCCTTATACGTTTTTGAAAGGAATCTTACCGCAGTTTTCCAAACAATGTACTTTTTGACATTTTTGACAAATTTACGTTAAGAATGTTTTTTTTACTTATATGGCGGGTGCGACTATTTTCCGCCATTATAACTTCGTCGAAGCTTCCCTTACAAGATTATAAGAATATTTTCAAAGTAAATGTATTATTTTATAATTATGGGACCTTTAAATGATTTCAAAAAAAGAGAGATATTTCTCTAAAATAGCTTTGATTTCATCCATGTCAACATCCTTTGATGGGTTTTCAGTTTAATTGAAATTGATTTATGATACAAAACTCCCATTGAACATTTGTGAAATATTTGACTGTGGATGTGTTATTTTTATAGCATCCATAGTTTATGGAGAAATTGTTGACGTTTCGTATGCTAGTTTTAATACGAATATTTATGTTATGTTTAAACCTATTCATATGAGGAATGTATTGGACTTAATAAGTGATGGGTGGAGCCCGCTATAGCTCTCTGATGCATCGGTAGGTCTCATGAGACAACTAGACGTGGAATTGGCCGAGGCCCTTTCCCAATTTTATTTATGTTTTTGGCCGAGGCCTTAATCATTTTAGATTTCTTGGCTGATGCCTTGACAAAATGTTTCAGAATGTCTGGCATTATACATTCCCTCATTATGAAAGTGGTTATTGATATTTCATGTGATTATTCGTCTAGTTGAATATCCATGTGAGTAAGTAATGGCATTATTTAATTTTACTTTTTCCATATTATGCTGAAGTTCAAGTTCAATAAGGCTTTTGTTTTAGTTATACATTGCCTTAAATGCTTATGTTTTCTTATGAAAGTTTTCGCTATATTGTTATCCTTACTGAGCATCTGAGCCCACCCCTTTCAATGTTTTAATATTTTTCCTGGATGTGAAGAAGTATTTTATGAATGACCTGCAGGGGTAGTCAGAAAGGGATTTGAGTGTGGACTATGAAGACTTTGTTATTATTTTTTCACTTTATGATGTAATGTAACATTTATGAATGTATCTAGTGTTTCCAAGGCTACTAAACTAATCGGTCTTTCGAGACTTGATCTTTTGTGATCATGCCAATGTTACGAAGTAATGCACCGACTCCGGGTAGCTGAGGTCGGGGTGTAAAAGTATAGGTATGAATATTGTGAAATATGTCAAAAATAAATTATAATAACCAATATTTAATGGTAAATAATATAAACACAATCCATTTAATCAAAATATCCTACATAATATAGATAAAATAATTGATGATAAAAAATTACATATAAATAATTACTTAATTATCAATAAATATTATAAATATTTAAATAAACACATGAAATAACTGATCATGTAATGAGGGAATATCAAATGGTGTTCATATAAAGCTTTCAAGGCCATTCACAAGAGAGTTAAAATATGTGGGTAGACAACTGAGTAATTTTGAAAACATATTTTTATCCTTAGACATTTTAAGGAATCCAAGGTCTATCTCTAACTGAGTCCTACCTAAAAAATAAATATCATAATGATGTCCACATATTAAAGGGGTAAAATATAGTGAAAATAAAAATTCTAAATGAGAATCTAACATATGAAATGTTAATACGATCCCCCATTAAATAAATTATATCTTAATCCATCCAATTTCTTAGAGTAAATTTTTATAAAGATAAACATTATCTGTAAAAATGACCATAAACATAAAATTAAGGAATAAGGATGAAATAAATTCAAAATATCTCTAATGTATCATATGTACAATTATTTTTTGATTTTATTAAAAAATATAAATACAATAGAAGTGACATTAATTAATTTGAGGAAAATATCATTTTCATGTAGAAAATATTATCCGAAACAAAAATTCACAAATTATTTTAGAGTTAATTTACATTTAATATATTCCTTTAAAACTTGTGAAATATTATTTAAAATAATATTTTTCCAATATTTTGGTGAATTGTGTTCATGTCATACGTGTTAAAATTAATATTCATGTCACATCTTTTTAAATACAAACAAGCCTTTTTCAGAATTGCATTAAGATACCTTTGAAAATATTTTTAAATTGAAAAATTAAGTAAAAAATTTATTTATTAAATTATATGTAATATTCTAAAAACATATATGAAAATATTATCTTGAGAAATGTATTTTGATGGTAATGGATTTTTGACTAATGAGGGAAATAATGTCATATTTTTTACAACAATTTTCCAACCATATTATATAACAAAGAATTAAAAATGGTAAAATTACTTGAAAAATTTTACAAATAACCATTTTAGAATAAAATATTTGGGTTTAATATGGGAATATGGAATAATTCCATGAAGGCATACTTAAACACAAAATACCTTAATAATGAAGTGATTTTGCAATAAAGCCTTAACACATTAGTTAATTTTGAAACATAATCCCCTTGTAAAAATTAAAATCAAATTAATATTAAAATACCATTAATATAAATATAGTCTTTATATAACATACCTAAAGGTTAAGTACATACACTAAAAAATTAAATAATTGGTGAATATTCCATACATTTCAAGTAAATAAAAGTTAGACAAGAAACCCTTACCTTATGTTCTTATACCTTTGTAGGCATGCATGTTTTTTATATTGTTCATGAAGGTTGGAATGAAAATAAGAGAAATACTAATTATTATTTTGAGAATAATTATTATATTATATATATAATATATATTAATGATAACTGTTCATTTTACCATCCATGTAAAAATAAAATGAAAATTATTAATAATCGCTACATGGAGGTGGTAGTCAACACATATACACTAGGGATGTTATTTCATTCCAATGGATTGGTAGTAATCATGTTAGTTGTGATATAATATGATTATATTAATTTTTAGATAATATATTTAACATATATTAATTAAATTTAATAGAACTAATGAGTAAAAGAAAAATGAATTAAATTTCTCTGTGAGGTTGTAGTTTGTCGTACACGTTAGCGACAATATTGTATCCCCCATAGAATAGTAAGTAAGAATTTATATGTGATTAAAAATTATTGAAGTATAATAATGTAATAAATATAATCAATATATTTTAAATAAAATATTATATTTAGTCGTGAATGGTGGTGATATAAAATGATTTACATTGGTTCATGAGGTGGTAGTCCATCATTTATATGATTACTGATTTCATTTCCCATTTGATTGATGTGGAGATGGATATTGGTCATGTAATTATATTAATAATATATATATATATGATAAATAATTTTTTAATTATATTATCATATTCTATGAATCAAATATGTAGCTATAAGAAAAGGTAAAATGAAAACCCATAGTTAAAAACATTAACACTTCTATAGGATACCACCCTTGGATTAACCAAAAGCCTATTTAAATTTGATTTTTGATATTTAAAATATATCCATGTTGTGGGGAGAGAATTAAGGGAATGATTTTTGTAGGTATCTTCTGATAAAAAAGTATTTTGATATGTAAAAATATAAGGATATGGGTGACTATTTTTAAGCCGGGGAGAAGACATTCATTGAATTTTTAAATGATAATGTGATACCAAAATTTTCATAATTCCAATGTCCCCCCAAATTGGTCATTAAAAAACAATAGATATTTTATGGTCTGTATATATCCACTAAATTTGTGATTGATATGTTTTATGAAATTTTTAATCCTTTCCTTCTAAATTTAACTCTTATGTAACACCATTTATACTGTAACTGTAGTAATAAATTTTTTATATTTTCACTATTTATTTTGAAAAAAAAATTAGTTAACTGTAATAGATAATATAAATTTTTAGTGTTAAAAAAATTGAATCCATTTTTTAAAATTAAATATAAAATTAAACTACAGATACAACAAATGGGTAGTTTTCCCAAGTGAAATGTCTCATAATTATAAAATGTTTTATTATCGAAATTCAAGGTGAAAATTAATCTAATTATTTAAATTTCATAAATTATGAAACTATTAAAATAATTTTACTTTAATATCATTTTGAAGTATAATTTAACTTTATAAATAATTGAAATGAAAATGTAGTTCTCAATAAAAATCTGTATTTTTTATTATTCATCAAAAAATTTATATTTTCAATAGATTTAAAAAAGTTAAAAAAAGATAATTATTATATATATATTTAAAAAATAAGTATTATTTTTCATATTATTTTAATAAATCTGGTATAAAGTTATTTTTAATTATTTTTGCAATGTATTACTCACCCGATTGTTTTAAATATATTATTTTCATAAAAAATATTCTTTTAATTGGTTGTTATTTTAGTTATAATAAATAGATAGACATTGTATTTATCTTATAAAATTCTAAAACATATAATTTTCATAATTTAATTATTCTTAATTTTGTCTACCAACAATAGTGGTTAGGTTGTAATAAACATAATAATATTAAGATTGTGTATCCCATTTTTTTAAACCCAATGTCACATGCCATGAAATATATCAAGGAGATTTAATTGTTGTTAATAATTAATTTCTAGTAAACTCTCAGTGGTGTTACATTATCTTATATTCTATATGTTTCATTTTATATATGATACTGATATGATTTTCCTATTTTAAAATATAATGGTGTTACGTCGGGCCCTGCACTAACACTGGGTTCCTTGGCGAGAAAGATACACTTGGGACACCTTGACACAATTACATTATGTCTCATCTAATCCTCAATAGAGGAAATTCTAATCCTAATACAATGAAATTAATTAGTTTTATAATAGTAAATAATGAATAAAACAACTAGGGATTTCCTGGATAGCATGTGATGCACAACAATATTCAACCCCAAACCAATCACCTGGTTCATCCCATGATAAGGCTTGAGAGGTATTCCAAATCATCTCTTCCTAGAAAACAGTGTCTTGAATCAGTTAAATTCATTTAATAATGGTTTGAATCATGAATATATGAACAAAAAATAACATCAAAAATAGAAATAAGCTTTTTAAGGGGAAAAAAATAAGAACTGAACACTGGATTTGCCACCATTTGATGTCATTAGTAACCATAAACCTCAAATCCATGATCTCACTATGAGCAGATAGATATGGGGGAACCCATAACTGAAACAATGATAATGAAATAAATCATTATTACCTAGATGATTATTTGGGATTCCAAAATTATAATCATTCCTTATACCTAGCATTTAAAAAGAATATCATGTCATTCTAGTTTGAATTGAAAATATATAAAATAGGGTTTTAATTTTCATAAAAACAAGTTACAAATTAATAATTTCAGATGAATAATTATTTCATCCATTTTATAATGTGGTATCGAAGGAATGAAATATCTTGGAATAAATTATTACAACCAGAAGAATTGTATAGTGAAATAAAATAGTTTTTGTGAAAAATAAGAGGAAATTAATTTAAAAGTAAATATGTGTTGATATAAAATTTTCATGTGTCAAAATAACTATTCAAATGATTTTATTAAAACATAAATAATTAATGGGGTGTATAATAAATGTTAAATAGTTATTATGGGATATACCAAGACACCAAGTGATGAGACCATAGACATAATTGGTTCGGATTCTATCTATTATCCTATCGATGCGATTCAAAGTCAATAACCAACATAGATTCTCTCAACTAGAATAAATGGTGGCACAACCCACTTGTATAATCCATTTTGATCTATTCTGTCATATTGGGATGAAATAGAATCCATATCTTGACTCTCATTATGAATCCTAGGGTAACATGACTATAAAAAATGTGGGCAGTGAGGAAACAAACATGAAAACAATGAAATCCACCATAAAAACTAAGACCCAACTTCTAACACCATACATGAGAATTTCCCCTAGAATGGGGATTATCTTAAGAGGAATCCACTTTTTTAGGAAATGTTCAACAGTACAAATTGATCCTCATCAGTTGAAAATAAAATTTTATGATTTGAAACCAGTTTTATAAACTCTTTTGTAACATAAATTTTCTTTAAAAATTATGTTGAACCATGATAAAAGGGGTTAAAAATAATTTATATTTTTCACCATTAATATTAAATATATTATAATTTAAATCAAGCACTTATGTGCTTATCCATTCAATGTTTTGTTTTTGAAATACAGTTTATTAGAGACAAATCATGGATTAAGAATAACAAAATATAAAAATTAAAAAGGTGAGAGATTCATCAATCAGAAAAAATTATCATTTTAATGTTACTTCATAATATTATAAAATCACACATTAAATAAAGAATGAAATTATATTATCAGAATTAATGGTTTGGACAAAGGGAACCTACCCCAAAACATGTTGTTTTTTGTGCTCTCAACCCGAACCCACTTCCAGATTTCGACGATATACACCTTTACACAGATATATATATACCCTTTGACACAAAGTAAAAATTTCACATGCCATGTGGTAATAAGTATATGTATTATTAATATATAAGTGTGCGTTCTGACCTATGTATAAACTTTCAAGTAGTCTCTAAAAACCATAAGATACAAAAAATCATAAAAATCAACAAAATATCATAATATCCATAACTAAAAAATTTCCATAGATAATGAACAGTGAGAAACCTAACTGAAACCGATGAAGAACAAACTCCCATCAATGGTGGTGGATATAATCGACCTTGGAAGGACCTGAGATCCCTAAAATCCATAGAAATCAAATGTAACACTGAAAGGTGTTTAGGGTTTGGACCGAATTGATAGTACCACTTGAGAGAAAATGAAAACAAGTAATAGATGAAGAGGAATGAAGATTATGATATAGAAAACACTCTAGAATAGATCTCAATATAAATTGGGAGGAGGAATGGTCTACTGTAGTGAGAGGATGTGGCATGTCTAAATCCTTTCTGACAATGTTTTTGTGAACCTGGGGAGAGGAGTGGGAGTCATGTGGGTAATGCGGGGGGGGGGGGGGGGGTAGGATTTATCTTACGGAAATAATAATAATAATAATAATAATGAAATAAAAATAAATAATTTTTATTCTTTTTTTTTTGAAGGTCTGGCTGGTGAAATAGGTTTTTTGCATGCGTGGATATACCATGTAACAATGATGGAATGGAAATTTCTAATAAGAAAAGGGATAGCATGGTTTACCTAGAGGGGTATATATCTATTGTCCTAGTAATGAACCCTGGATAGTTCCACTATCTAGGCCCCATGGTTTTTTGAAGACTAACACATTGTTTATAATAAACATATACCATTCATGAGCCTTTTTATGTCTTCCAAAAAATCATCATTTTCTCATAAAAATACTAGAAAATCCATATAATAAGGGTAAGACTATCAAATAAAAATATTAGAAATGATTCACTTCTTGTAATGTTTATTCTCCCCACCATTAATACATTCTTCCCCTAGAAAGTCCAAAATATTCATTTGACCAAAGAAATAGATAATGGAAACCTATAACATGAAATGAAACTTAAAACACAAAATTGATAAATAATGAGTATCTCCTTCTTGAAAAAAACTAAACCCAAAAATAGACTATTGAAGTCATTCTCAAATAAATGGACCAACACCAAAAGTAAGAATGAACTAGAGATGAACCAAAAGAATCACCTAAAAAAAGATTCAATTAATTTTGAAATATCCAAATGCAATCTATAAACATGGAACACCATTAAAACATATATATTTATAATTAACCATGAAGACCCACTGTGTTTCGTTCTAGATACCCATGAGAATCCATTTCATGACCTATTATTCAGGCCAGTTGGGCTACTATGGTTGGTGTCGATGGGATGGAAGTAAGAAAATAACATTCTATGAATACTAGTATGCCAAGATCACTATGGGATCTCTATACAGTGTCCTATTCACCATATTAAAAATATTAGTTGATTGATAATTGGTTACCCTGATATCATCAAGTGGTGGTCTTCCCAACAATTTAATATTTTGTTCGAACATCTATTTCTGGAAAAAATCAACTCTTGAAACAAAGAAAGACAACATCCCAAAATAAAATATTTGCAGTACAAAAAAACCACCATCCAAAATGGTAATATTAAGAACCTCTCAAAATAATCATACATTAAAATGTAATTTCACCGAAGATGGTACGTAAAAGTAATTCCAGAAAATCTGAACATAGTGTGACCCTAATGAAATTTTTAAGTACATTACATAGGAGAACACAAATGAAAAAAAAAACAAAAAAAGAACAAATCAATCCAAAGAAAGACCACACGAACCCAACCAAATACATTGAACTTTCTCAAAATCCCCCAAAACCCAAAATAATACATCTATATTAAAAAATACGACCAATATATTATATTAAGAATACTAGATTTAGTTTCTAATTCCCTAAAAAATTGTACCTCAATAATATAGATGGTCATTAAAACAATTGACACTCACCAAGGGGTTATCAATGGGAAACACTAAGATAAAAATTATTCATAATTTTCTATAGATATTGAAGCTACCATAAATACAACAAGATCAAATTTTTAAATGGTATCCACCAAGATAAACAAAATGAATGGAATTTCAAATAAAAAAACCAAAATAATTGGGAAATTAAATGATTCACATTATGATATCAAAAACAATTAGTTAGGTCAACAAACACCATAATAATTAGGTCCACATTTATATGGAAGCCTTCTCTCTGAGTTCCATGGATGGATCCCTGATGTATTTATGAAATTGATTCCCCATAGTTAAGAGTTAATATTTTTCCATAGAAATCTCTTCATTCTGAAATTCCACTTATATAACCACTTCATGTGACTCAAATGGCCATAAAGAATTTAATATGGAAATATTCTAGAGACTGAACACCCCCTCCTTACCCTGATTATTCTATAGAATACTCATATAACATAAAACATAAAACCAAATCCAAAAACCTAATAATCTAAAAATCCATTTCTAAATCATTAATAAATAACCCAATCTCAATCCATCATTTTAATCACACGCCCAAATCATCAAAGAGAAAAACTAAAAAAGAAAACTGCAAAAAAAGATAGGTAGCTTCATAACACTCCCACCTTCTAAAATTTTGAGATCCCCATTTTTGAAAACAATTTTCAGAAAATGTTATAAGGAATTAAAACCAAACTGCTATAACAGTTATTCCATGAATCCTCACAATGATATATATTTATATATAAACCACTAACATTTTATGAAAACCTCCACCCATACCAAAAATCCATTCATACAAAACATAGAATCATACATTTAAATAAGTGATTATTCATTGTGATACTAATGGTAAAAATAATATATTTTTGTTTCTAGAACAAAACATCTCACCTATATTTTAAATTCCAAAACAATTCTGAAACCCACCACATATAATTAAATGAACACATTCACACATTACATAGAGTATATAAAATAAAATTTCATGAATCATTTCAAAAATAACATTTTTTTTCAAAATATCCACTAAATTTTTAAAAAATAAATTTAAAAAACAACCGATTACATTTTGAAACAATCAGTTGATTTTATTTAAAAAAACATTGAAAAAACAGATATCGATATTAAAATTTTAAAAAACACACCGTAATAAAAAATAGAAACATAAAATAAAATCTGCATTTTTTTTGAACATAAATCCCATAATATTCATAGGTACAACTACTACACATTTCATTACTGCACAATTTTCTAGGTCATGCACCAACTAGGTGAGAACATCAAGGGCCATTAGATGATATTTCATACACTATTCATGTTTTATAGTCCTTTTATAGATATTATGAAACATCTTAAACCCACCCAAAATAACTACTAAATAGTCAAAACTAACTATAAATTATCAGATAAAAAACAAGGACCTAAAAAACACTTGAGATCCACGTTCATATTTTTAGGAATGTCCCCCCAGAACCAACATAGCAATTCAATAATCCTTCTGAAGAAGTGGTGATGATGAAACTACCAAAAACATACCAGTTGATTTATGAAAATCCTAGCTATAAAATATTGGTCATATCGAAATAATAAGGTATAATCATATGATACCATTTTTCCATTATCCAACTTGGGACAACCATAAACTAAAAACCCAATCCAGCAACTAAAAAGGCCCGAAAAGTGTTTTAGATCACCCCATACTAGAAACTAGCATCATAAATTAGTTATAACTCTATTGAGAATGATTTTTCAATGAATAATTGATAAAAAATATAAAATTATACAAAAAATAATCACTCACAGTGGAAATGAAATAAAAAAATATACCATGGATTTACCTATATGTGACCTTATGGGTCACCACCAATAAAATATCCATGATCATACTATTATCAGTCAGATTTAGGGTAATATGGAACTAGAAAAAATGATAAATAATGAAAGAATTTATAATTGAATTCTCAGTAGTGATGGAAAAAGAATAACCACACTATATTCCTTACATTTAAAAATATAATAATTTCATTCTACTATGAAATAAAATTACATAAAATATGTTTTTGATTTCCTCAATAACATGAAATGAGATAATAAATTAAAAAGAAATATTTTCCCAACCATCATCCAAAATGAGTTCCCATGATTAAATTATCATCCTCTAAATAATTTTATAAGGAAGAAATTTATAATGAATTATAATATTTCAGTTAAATATAGGTATAGGAATAATGTGTATAAGTATATAAGTTCAAATATTAGAATTTATTGTGTAAACATAACTGTTGAAATGATTTTATTAAAACAACATTAAATGAGGGATATTTTAATACGTGTGAAGATGTTACCATGTGATATACCTAGACAACATTTGAAAAAAAAAAACCCTATACTTATTCTGATCAGAATTTGTCTCCCATCCAATAGATATGATCTAATGTGAATAAACAACCCTACTAATATAAAAATGTTTCATTATTGGCACCTCATATATTGATTCTTCCAGAGGATCTAATCAATCAAATCCAGTCTAAATAGAAACAATCTCTTAACTCACACTACAATGCCATAGATTCCATGGCTTTGGAAAATGTGTGCGGTGAAGAAGTATGGAAGAATACAAAGAATTAAACCATATATGCTATGGTTCCCCTCTTAAATCCATCCATATAGATTCCCGCTAGAATTCATAGAATCTATGGAGGAACCCACTTTTTAAGAAAACACACAAATTTACCAACAAGGCCTCATCATTTAAAAATACTTGTTCCCATTTGAAAACCAATTTGAAACTATTTAAAAAAATAGAATCCCATTAATCATTTAAGGAATGAACCAAATAAAAGGATGAAACAACATTGATATTATACTACTTGCATAAATAAAATATTTTTTATGTTTAATCAATTGTTTGTGTAGATCACCATTCAAAACTCATTTTTTTCTAAAACATGATTCATTATTGAAAACCCATTTCCAAATCACAACTAAATTTTAAAATACAAATGTGTCATGTTTCATCCATAAAAATAATTTTCACGTGATACATACTTCATCAAATAATAAAAACACCTAGTCAGGCTAGATATAAATTATTTTTTCGAAATTAATGTACAAGAAATAGGGAACCTACCTCAAAACATGCAACTTATGATTTTGGAAACCTAATCCTGCTTCAAGATTACACACATATAAACATTAAAACACACAATATTATATATATATATATTGTACCCTTTAAACCAATGTAAATATTCCCCTTTACATGGGGGAATATGTACACAGAGGATATGTATGTATGTATATATATATATATACTTACCTATATTTATACATAACATTCATCTCTATAGAGTTTCATGATACACTATATATTAAAAATAAAACAAAATTCCATATAATACCTTATTATATAGGTTCAAAATATGTTTATTGTTGGGGAAACTACCAGAAACCGATAAAAAATAGTTATATTCAATGGAGGTGGCAAGAATTGGCCTCAGTAGGACCCAAGAGTCCTAAACATAAATGGACAACAAAAGAAACACCCAAAAGGGGGTTATGATTGCACAAAACACACATGAACCACTTAGGAGATATAGAAACAAAGAAATATTTGAATAAAAAAAGAAGTGGATGAGAAAGGAGACCCAATAGAAGAGATTTCACCATGAATCTGAATGATAAATAGACCCTTAGAGAGTGAGGAGGAGGTGCACCAGGAGCCCTTTGGGATAGTGTATCACTAACTAGGGGGAAGGGTGTGTCACTTGGGTAGGGTTAAGATTCCCTTTATGTGTTATATAATAATAAAAATAATGGTAATGAAAACAATATAAAAAAAATAATTACTATTCTTTTATTATTTTTTTAAAACTGGTCGCTCGCACGGTTTTTCCACATGGTTGGCTAGAAGATATGCTAACTGTGCAGTGGCCTTTTTCTAAGAGGAAATTTTTTTGCATGGTTTATATGGAGGATAACATTATTTTGTGCCAAGCAGGGAATCATGGGTAGTTCCACTGACTTGGCCACATAGTTAGTTCTCGGCAGGGGCACATTTTTTCATAACCATGTTCCTACTATACTCATTTTTCTATCTAACCAAAAACATTCATTTAATGTTAAATATAATAGGGATATCAATAGAATAAATGTAATATAAATACTTAAAAATAATAATAGATAAGTTCCAGGTTGGGGTGTGACATGGTTGAGGTTGATCCATCACAGCCCTAATCCCAACTATAATTAACTTTTGGTTGGAGGGAGTTCCATGAATGAATAATTTAAATGGGATTTCATTTCCTAATATACCAAATTCTTGCACGCAACCATCTCTAAGATGTTTTATAGAGGTAATTAATGAAAAGGAAATAAAATCTACAGTATGACCATTCATTCATTATCCTATAGGAAATACATCAATGTACTAGAATATAAAATCTGAAACATAAAAATGGAAAAAATAAATCCCCAAGCAGTAATATGTCCCAACTAAAAATAAATTGGAATTAATTAAAATTGAGAGAGTACTTCTCCTGATATCCAAGTCCTGAATATAGTATGGGTTCAATGCACCCATGTCACCCTATTCTCCAACAAATTGACAAATGATCTATATGTTGTTCATATAAGACATGAGACATGTGGTTGAGGCTCATACATGGGATAAGTTTATACATGCCTATTAGGAATCCATATAAAATTTAATGGATAAATATAAAAAAATAAAATATTTGTCAACGTATCCCAATGAAGTAATATAAAATTGAAACAAAGACTATAACCATAAACAATATCCCATACATTTTCAACAATAAGAAAAAATTAAGAGGGAAATGGGTGGTCCATATCCACAACCCAGCTAAGAATAATGAGTCTACTCGAAGATCCAATGGAACATATCGGATTCCCAACCTCAGGAACAGTCATATAATAAATCAAGTGGATAGGTCCATACCTCAACCTAGTGATCCTCATATCATATCATGTATGATAAAATGAATTATACTATTGTGTTATATGTGAAAAAACATTCATGTTATGCCATTGATGGTAAAAATTTGAGTCCTTAAGAAGGATATATGATACAAAAAATTGACTGGGATAAGTATATGAAATGTATGGGGGTACACATGGTTTGTGACCCTATCTTGCAAGATATCCATGTTATCCTCTATACATGGCTTTGGAGGCTATTTCATATGACACCAAATTTGTAGGTGGTATACAACATTACTCAATATCGTAGGGTATGATCATGTGATTCAGAACATTCCCATGTACTTTAGGTCATTAATGTGTACTTATCCTTATACATATCAATGTACATGGCTATACATGGGTACCATGTCAGTCTTGTGTACCTCTGGGAATTTTATTTTCTCTTAGAGAAACAACATGTATTCCAACCTAAGGTTTTGGGTGTTTGTAGTTGGAAAATTAAGTGGATGGTTAGGTGGGGTCACATGATGTGTGGTCTAAACCACATTACAGCTACTCACTAACTCATTCAGAATCTCTAGGCTCCATAAAAAATATGTATATAGCTTCCTGTCTTTGACACTAATAGGGACCTAGTTTTACTTTTGTATAACTCCATATCCATCCAAATTTTCACTATATATATATTGGATCCCACTTCCTCTTCCTGTTGACCAAAAAAGCCAGTGGGGTTTTTTTCTAGTCATTTATTCCAAACCATTGACAACTAGAATTTAAAATCCATCACTCCTCGACATACCATCGCATGAATCTTCACTGTTTGGGGTCCCAAAACCTGAATCCTTCATCACAACCATAAAACCACCAAGACCCATCCCCAAATAACTAATAATTGTATTATATTCATCACCATAAAAAATATTGGGATTCGATCACACTCAAATCCATCATGGAATGTGGAACTTCAATCACCAAAGCCAATGGTTAAGAACACGGAGAAGAATGGAGGGAAAATAACTAGAACATGGGATAAATCATTATTGGTTGGTACAATTATGATAAAATAACAATATTTTAGCATTATCTGTGATAATATTTCATAATATAAAAATTTTAATCAACAAATAATTTTTTTTAAAATGGAAATATGTGAACGATCAAACAAACGAAGATCAAAATATTATAATTAAATTTATTCTATATCATTTTATCAAATGAGTGGAAGCAATAACACCTGAACCCTACCTAAAATTAGGATCAATCATTTGTGTATAATGCATTATCTAGTGATATTTATGATCCATTGTGTTTGAAGCCTCTTGATCCACATCAAAAAATCACCTATAGTCCCATGATGCTGATTAGTCAATGAGGAAGGCTCTTCTATAATATAGCTAGGATTATGTAGATAACACTAGTGAAATTTAATAATGACATACTTATAGAGGCTATTAGGATTTGTCATTCAAATAAAAATATGTATTTATTTATTAATTATAAATTAACATGCCAACAATGGTTTCCTCCAATATATTTCTAGCATAGACCAACCATAGAACACACCTAAATTAAACTCCATATTCAACAATAAATAGTGTTCTTAAATTTATGATCAGATACACCATTCAGTTGTTATTTCAATATGCTTTTGAAAATTACCTGAGGGTGATATTAATATATTATATATTTTTATAATATCAATACTGAGAAAAATGGGCCTCCGAATTTCATTTTGTCTCTTCACCTTTCTCTAAAAATATTCCTAGAAATATTCTAATGGTTTACACAATAAAAACTAATTCATTACCTTTACAATGGTTTTTATAACTCATTAATAAAATGATTGTAATATAGGGATAAAAGTATAGACATTTAAATCTCATAATTTCCATCAGTAATATGGTAAAATTATTCCATGAAAATATATGAACTAGAAAAAATAAAAAATGTGGTGAATGTAAAAAGAGTCTTATAGACTGAGAATTGTTATATAAAAATCTCATTAATGGATTGCCAGCCAATTAAGCCGAATCCACTAAAAATATTACGATTATAATTGACCTTTAAAAACAATGAATGACCGAATTTCATGATATAACATCTCAAATTAAAAATATATTAACCATATAAAGTAAATTAGTTGGAAACACCGAACCAATCTAAATGAATGTAATAAGTGATGAAAAGCCCTTACCCCTTTTCAAAACTTCCAGTACGATAATTTAACATCTTATATTAAAAACATTATTGTCATAAAAAATTCATTAATAAACATAATCATATAAAATTTTATTTATTCTCTTCACAAATTGGCATTCACAATATGAGATCTATATATTTTCTACATCAGTCATGTATAATTTTTACCATTTGGGTATGTTTCCCAATCATGATTTTTTTATTAATTATTATTGCAATGTTTATCATTACTAGGTAATCAAATATTTTATTTGGGGTGATTTATAATAATTTATGATCCACAAAAATACATTTTACGAGATTTTCAGTCTTATCCTTTAATGATGAAATTGATAATAATAATAATGATTCAGTGATTCATGCTATTCAAATAGTGTTTTCTAAACCATTGAATTAAATATTGATATTACATTTTCAGAGTCAGTAAATAATAATTATTTATATATTTATATTATATTATACTATTAATTATTCTTATATAGGCATTCAAGATGTAGATTGATTTTAATGATCATTTTTCTGGTTAAACAATCACCAGAATAAACATACCCTAAAATAATTAATCATTATGAGGTGGATTTATAGTATTGAAATTATTACATAATAATAATTATATTTTTTATTTTTAATTTGTGTGATATTTCATAATTATAAATTAACTATCATAATAATTTATTGATATAAAAATATTAGATAATTTCAATATAATATTTTCCTCTTGGAATGCTTATTTTAAATGATTTTATTTATGATGATTTTTTTTGATTATATCATTAATAGGATCTACAATTTTTTAAACAAAAAATATAATGATATCATATGTATCATATTTATTACTAAACCAATCCTAGTAACCTTCATTAATTTGTGGTAATGAAATGTTAATTCAATTTCTCATTGTAGAGGAAGTCTTCATTATTACATGAATAATGATTTAATTTTTCCAAATTGATGGGATAGATGAATAAAAATTGATAAGACTTAAATATTGTAAAATTAAATTTTATAATTTATTTTAATATAATTATATTACTGTGTATTGAGTGAATTGTAATGAATATAGATAGTAAGAAACGTTATGTAGCTATTAATACTCACATTAGGGGATTGAATATTCCTTAAAATTATCCTTATAAATAGAGAAGTTATTCTACATAATAAGGAGAATAATATTTTGAATGTGGGATAGGGAACTAAGAAAATCAATGTGGTGTAGATTTGATGAATAAATATGATGTATCATTGAGTCTTTATTTGGTGGAATTGTTTCCAATTTATTAGTGAAGAGAAGGGGTCTTTTGTGAGAAACCCTTACATATGGAAGAATGTAAGGATGTTATTCATTGGTAAATGAAAAAATGGAATATACTAGAATGAATATTGTGTGTCTATCCTAATTGAAATCAAATAATACATTTTGAGAAATATTTATGATTTTTAGAGATTTTTCTTTTAAATTTTTTAAAATTTTCAATAATTTAAATTTTCCTTTATAATTAATTTTTATCCTTAGTAATCAATTTTAATTAAATACCAGAGCATTACACTTTGAACTAATTTTTTCCTTCTTATTCTAATTTTTGATTAAATATTATCAAATAAAATTTCTAAATTTATGAAATGTGAATTTTCAAATAAATGCACAAAAATGCAGGAAAACAGTGTTAATAAAAAGATTAATTTTTAAATTTATATATATATTTATGATAAAATTATCATGGATAATTATTTTAATGATTTAAATCATTGAAATAAAAATATTATAAAAATTTATTATTTATTATTCTTTTATTAAAATTAAAAAATGAATCACATACTTTAAATATTTGATTTAAATAAAAGAATATATTTTTTAAACTAAAATTTTACTTCATTATAAAAAAGATTGACATCAGATTTTTAATTCTAATTAATATTTTAAAATAAATAATTTCATTCCTTAAATAAATATTTTATTACATAATTTATTTATTGGATTTAGTTTATCCTTATCTTATAATATTTCATAAGTGTGTCTACTATATCAAAAATCGTATTTTCACTCTTCACCAAAGAATCAATTTTTTTTTACAAACTAAAAAAATAAATCTTTATATTTTATCATGAAGATTAATTAAAAAATGAATTTTATATTTTTATAATAAAATTATAACATAATTAAATGAAACATATAAATATAATCATTATAAAGAGCTCTTTATAGTGTGATAGTCTAGGATATGGAATGTACATTCTATAGTAGGGTCTGAGTTATTACATTCCCCCACCCCCCCCCCCCCCATAAACAATTTCATCCTATAAATTGGGGTATATATCATATATTGAAATAAATGTGGGTATTACAACATCATAGATACTTTTAGATCATTTAATTCCCTTTTTATTTTATGATTTTTTTCAAAGTAACTTCACTAATTTGGTGGTTTGATTAGGTGATACTGAATCTCTTGGGATAATAATATTGATGGGCTCATTACTATTAGAAAGTTTAGACTCAAATTCATATCCATTATATGTATGCACAAAAAATGGACATAGAATGTATTATCATCAATAATGAATCATTGATGATGTTTTTTAATTATGAATAGTTGGGTGACGTTACCAATCTGTAAGATACATGCACAATTAGTTACAGTATTTCAAAACGACCAACTTTCCTAGTGATAAAGTATTCAATTTTATCAAATAATAAAATGCATGTAAATGTGGAAAAATTCAATAGTAAATGATCCATAACATGAAATTACAATTGTTTACATTGATTATGAAAATTGGTCTTCTCTTCTTTGGGTTCCTCAAATTTGATTCTGAATTGTTTTACATTAGCAACCATCTCCTTTAATAACTCGGAGACAACTATGTTTCAATCTCTTAATTCATTTTAATAGGATGGAGTAGTAAATATCTTCTCATACAATTCTTCATATTTTACATCTTAATACTCAAATAGAAGCTATTATTTTATTAAAATTTCTACAATGGTATATATTATTAGCACATTCCTTATATGTCAAGTTAACATGATCTCATAATGTCTTACATGTATAGATATTCAATTAAAAAATCTCAATACTATTTAGATGATAGGAATACATTAAATATATATCAAAATACATATCCCTTTAGTGAATCTTTTATGATTTTTATGTGAACCAAGGTTCCTAATAAGATAAACTCATTAGAGGATACCCATTAAACCTTATGATATCATTGATATAAAGTCAGGAATGGTCACTAAGGGTATATATTCTATTATCACTATAAAATGTGAACACAAAGTAATTAAATCCATGATGTCCCAAATAAAATAATTCAATCATGATGTCTTTTAGAATCTAGTGACCTATGACATTATAATTAGATTTAACTTTGTTATTAGTATATTAAAATGTTTCATAACTCAATTAAGATGATTTTTTTACATCCTTAACCATTTGTAATACCAATAATGTGGTTAAAGATTCCATAATTTCCAACTATATACCTTTCCAGTAGAAATATGCCCATACATCCATATACATATTCATACTACCTGGGTGTATAGGGAAGCTGAATATATGTGATTGATCTATTGGATCCATCTTGTTCATTGATATGGAATGGAAAAGAATTATTCTTGATATTCCGTTATTCTATCTCATTTGATGAAAAAAATGCTTTTACCATAATTTACTATTTTAATCATCCATTTTTATTTGTCAATTATTTTTTAGGGCCACCACTATACTTTTTAGTAAATATTGTATATCAATTACATGGAAAATGAATGATGGATGCTGTCACGACCCGTCCTCGGGGCCCATGTCATGACTACCCCAAGCCCGCCTTCCATAGGCCAGGGGCTGGCGACTAGCACCAAAGGCGTAAAATCCCGATAACTGGGAAGGCATTGCCTTTAAAAAAGAAAACAAGCACCACAGAGTACAAGCGGAAGCAAAACACTAAGTACAAAAGAAATGCTGAAAAGTAAATGGGCCAGAATACTAACCCAAAAGAAAGTAAGACTACAACTGAACAAGGTACAATAGCAAAAAGACAAACAGCTGGAAGTAGGAAGCAGCTCCTGGGTCGTCCTCCTCGGATCCTACCTGAAGGGTAGGTACAGATAGCCTCCTCCACGCTCTCGTCCGTCAACCTCCTCTATGAGTCTTCACATCATGTAGTCCACCTCCGGGTACTGACTAGTCGTGTAGTCCACCTCCGGGTACCGTCCAGTCCTCAAACACTCGACCTCTGTCAGCACTGCCCGTCGTCTGCAACCAACACAACAAGGTGCGGGCATAGCCCTTGTAGGGGAGAGTACAATGATACTCAGTAGGGACCCCGATACCCTCAAGGTCTCACTAAACCAACAAGGATAACCACAAGAATATCTCAACAGATAACCTCTACATAGATATTTTCCCATACATATACCTAAGTTATCAAGTAACTCATCTCAATCATGAGGAAACACAAGGATTTTGAAATCAACGGATAACCACTACCCAGGTATATGCCCATACATATACCTAAGTTATCAAGTGACCCATCTCAATCATGAGGTAAACACAAAGGTCAAAAGTCTCAGCTCAAACCAGGATTTTCATTATCGAAACTGTAATTGCTGAAGAGCTCCGTCTCTAGAGTGTACAGTGGTCTTGTCACGACTCTGAGGTACTAGAGTGTACTGTGGTCTGCGGCCAACTACCGAGCGCTCCGTCCGCTGTGGGTCTGTTGCCAAATACCGGGCGCTCCCCCCAATAGCCTACAGAGGTACTCCTCCTGTCGAGTACCGCGGGTCTACGGCCAACTACCGGGTGCTCCATCCGCCGTGGGTCTGTCGCCAAATACCGGGCGCTCCGCCCACTAGGCTAGTCAACTCACTCCAAGTCGAGTCGGTCAAGAAGTCGTCAGGTCTTAGCCGGCTACACGGTCTCCGTACTCCGCGTTCTCGTCTTCGGGAGGGTCCTCTTCATGAGCTACTGGTCTATACTCCATGTATCACAAGTCCCTAAATGATGTATTTCAAAGGACCATCTCTTCATAGGGGTCTCAACGCAACAGACGGCACGTCAATCAGACGCCCGGTCTGTGAGTTATTAGCCATTTCGTCTCAGGGGCCCGGTTGGTTTCGTGTGCAAACCAATCTGGCCATAACTCAACTATTCCCCGAACACTCATAGGGTATACTCATAGGGACCGTTTCTCAACGAGATCACCAACACCGCTGAAGGATCGTCAAACGGACGTTCTGTCAGAAAGGTATCTGCTTTTCCGTTCTAGGGGCCCGGTTGGATTTTGGTGCAATACAACTCGTCCACTATCGAACTGCATTCAAAACTCGGGCGGAGGATGCCAAAAGTTCTGTATCATCAACAGGAACGCAACGCAACAGACGGCGCGTCAATCGAACGTCCGGTCTGGAAGTTATTGGCAATTTCGTCTCGGGGGCCCTGTTGCTTTTTAAGTTAAAATCAACCCGACCATACTCTAACTGCGTCCAATCCTCGAGTAGAGTAAGCCAAAAGATCCGTCTCACTTAGAGGAATTCTACAAATCTGACGGCACGTCAATCGGACGTCCGTAGCTCAAGATATGAGCGTTTCTGCTCCGAAGGCCCGTTTGGTTTCGTGTGCGAACCAACCTGGCCGAACCCAAAGTATTCCTAAGCCTTGGGTGTAGCACAGTGAAACGACCGTCTCGATCCAAGGATCGTGTTGCCGCTGACGACGAGCCGTTTGGAGGCCCGTAGCTCATGTTACGGGCATTTGACCGAAAATTTTCTGAAGACGGGGGCGGTCAGGGCCCGGGCCGACCCGGCCCGACCCCCCCTGGGTTGGCCGAACCGGGTCGACCGGAACCGGGTCGGCCCGGACCGGTCCGACCCGGCTGGACCCGGTCTGGTCCGGCCAGGGCGCGGCCTGGCTCGGCTGGCCGATCCGGCTCGACTCGGCCGAGCTGCCGAGCGACGGCCACGGGGTGCTGCCCCCGCGGATCGGAAGTGCCGCGGCCCCGGTCGGGGCCGCCTTGCCAACGGACGCGGCGGCCGGGCCACGTCCCTCCACCAGTTCCGCGCGGCCGCGGAACCGCGGCGGGTTTTGCCGGCGGCGCACCGGCGGGAGTTTCTGCGGGGCACCGGACGCGCTCCGGTGGTCCGTTTTGTGTGCGGTCTTCGCCAGTGGTCCTCCCGGGACACGATCGTCACTGTGAGGCTCTCAAATCATCTTCGCGGACCGCTTCGTCATCACCCGTCAATCTGCACGTCAAAACAAAATGTGTCGTCTTCGCGGTTCTCTGGCGCGGCGTGCTGGCGCCGCGCCCCTTCGTCGTGGCCCGACTCCTTCCGCGGATATCTTTGGGTTTCTTTGACGCGGCGTGACGGCGTCGCGTGATTGTTCTTCCTTTCATGGTGTGGCACGACGACGCCGTGCATATCATCCGCATGAAACAGCATGGTGCGATGGAGCCACGCTTTCTCGTACCAACCACTAGAAACCAACACGAAAAAAAGGAGGAGGGTCGGCCGTGTTTGTGCAGTCCGACCCCCTCGCGTTATTCGATAACAAATGGTTTTAATCCACGATCATCATCAAGTTGGTATTCACGAACAAATACAAATAATTGAATTCAAACCCCTACCTTGGGTATAAGCCGATCGGAAGGAGGCGTCGTCGTTCGAGGTTCGTCGCGGTATGTCATCGCGAAGTTGACGACGTCGAAGGGGGACGTCGGCGTTCGTCTGAATCGAGGGAAGGAGAAGCCGTCGTCGCTTGCTACCCGATTACGCTTCCGAGCTTGTTCGTCGATCCGTTGATGATGAAGGGGAAGAAGAAGTTCTGTTGAAGAGTCTCGCTGTGGAAAGGGAGAAATTCCGTGGAAGGAAAACGAGCGTTCTTCGTCAGAGGTGGCGCATTCTTCGCGTTCTTCGCGTCCTTCGTCGAAGAACAAAGAATTCTCCCTCTGCTCTCCCAAAATTATTGCACAACACAAACCCCTCAACAAAAAAATAAAATAAGTCCTCAACTTATTTTATTATCAACTTAAGAATTTGAAAAACAAAAGATAAGAAACAAACAATTAATTCGAAGAATTAATTGTAAAACTTAACTGCCCAATTAAATTGGGGCGTTTCTTAACCATAAAAATGCATGGTTGACTTCTTTTAATAGGGGGTGCGGGTGCGTTACTTAAGAAGAAAAGAAACGGTGGGGCTCGTGCGGGCCCCACCTCACAAATAACCTACCAAGTGGGTAGGATATTTTGAATTGCACCCTATCCGCTACAACTCCACTTAAGCTGCTTTAAGTGGCTTCAAGTTCCTTCCAAGCGACTTAAGTGAAATAAAATAAAGTTTGTCACACAATTATTTTATTTCTTAAATTTAAGTCCGAAAATTAAAAACCACACCCGAGCAAACACAACTCTGAAAGAGGCATTTCTAAGCAATTACAGGCACTGCAATTCCATCGGTGCCCTCAGAATTCGATTCCGAGCACCGGTTCAAAAGTTAGAAAAACTCGCTCGTCCGTTCACTGAACGTACCCGAGCCAATCTTCAGAAATTGATTCCGGGCACACCGGGCCTCGGAATCAGGCGCCGTCAGAAACTGCGTTCTTGCAAAATCCCAATGAAAATTAATAAAAAAAAATTTCCTTGGAATTTACGGGTCTTTACAGATACCCTTACCCAAAAAACCATATCACTCATATTTTGATATTTTTATATATGGTCCATGTGAATTCATATCCTGGTCAAAACTCTATGGTCCCTTCATATCAATGCAGTATCCACATTGTATAACTTTCCATGATGGTTTTCACATTAGTATTTCTAACCATCATATTTACCTCATATTGAAAACCTAATGAGAGAATAAAGACTTCAAACTCTAATGATATATATATGTGTGTGTGTGTGTTATAATTCACCATATATATTGTATACATATGTTCGAAGTGATTAAAATGTATTATATCTTAAGGTCATTATTTTGATAGTTTTATTTGTGTATTTTTAATTACCATTATTCATTAGAAATCACATTAAAATTCAATATAATAAAACAATGAAGTCATTTATTTGTTGCATCAATATATATTACACGTTATTCATTTACTAATAGTAATGTTAATATAATTTAATTGACCAATATCCTATTAAGATATCAAAAATAATAATCACATTCCCTTAAAAGTGTAAATATATTCCATTATGAGGAAACATAGTTTATGGGTTATCCAATCATGAAATCTCTGGATCAAACCAATGCTAAAAACCTTCAAATTTCAAGAATGTTCATATATTACTTATTATCATTGGTTTAAAAAATTCATCTACAAAATTTTAAATTAAAGGTCATCATATATTCCATAGATGAAGAAAGTATATTCATGAATGGAAATATTATTAAGAAACAAAATTTACCCTCACTAATTTTCTCATATAATTTTTTATATGAGGTTCTCCAAAAATATTTCATGATGAGGATTATACATTACATATCCCAAATAGCATATCAACATACAATTTATTAATACCACCAAAAATATACCAAGATGCAACTTAAATTGTCTGTTAATTAGATCCATAAACAAAGAAGGTGAATTATTCAATACAAAAGGAATTGACAATGAATCATAATATCCATACATTAATATAATTTTCATATAAGGCATACCATCATTTTTCAGCCTCATATTATGATAATAATGGTTAAAATTGATCATTGAAATGTGTTGGGCTCCTTGAAGTTCATCAAATAAGGTCTCAAAGGGTTGTAAAGGAAAATTATTATTTGATGTAATGAAATTGAAAACCACATAATCTATGTACAGTCTCGTAGATCCATCGTTATTTTTACCAAATAAAATAGGGTCTCCCCATAGTGAAGCATTAGGATAAAGGCACTCAGGTAGGGGAGTTTTTCAAACATTATGAATTCAATTATAGTATATAAAATTTTATTTCATTATAAATCTGAGTATAATATATGTATATATATATTATAATTTTAATAAAACGTAAATTACTAAGTTTTATAAATTTGATAAAATGAAATTAATTTCATTTTTTAATTCATATTGTTAAAATTATCATATGTTGAATTTTTATGATACCTTATAAACAATATTCTTTTCTCCAATGGTGAATATACTGATTAAAAACTGTCATTATTAAGATATTTTAATGATATAATAATAACTATATTAATCATGAATCATTTTATATACCATATATATATATTAAAAAATATATAAACAATTATAAAAATATGTTTTTTTGACATTAAAATATATTCTTAAAATTTATAAAATAAATGATCTTGTGTTCAAATAAATAAAAATTTCAGTTATTTTTTTCATGTATTAACAAGGAATATATTAGTTTCGGTTTTTATGGATAATAACACCCCTTGGATTTGAAATTATCCAATTATTTCCATTGTAACCAATATTGTATTTTTTTTTGTAAAATCATTTTTATTTTTACTTTTTTTTTAAATTTTTTCTCTTCATTCTTTGCATAATTATTTTGGAATCCCAAACAAGAACTATTGAGGTGAACATGCGGTGAGAAAACATGGGGTGAGAAAAAAAATTGACCTGTAAGGGGTTTTATAATAATAGTAGAACTCTCTTTTATTTTAAAATTCTATGAAAGTTAATTTGAAAAATATTTACATTAAATTAAAATATTTTTGGCTAAATCAAAAATTAAAATTTCAAAAAATTTACAATAATCAATAATTTTGTGTACTCAAAATATATAAATAGATATTATTTTCAACAAATTAATTAAATAAAATTTTTTTGAAAACCATTTTATATGTAAACAAAAAAAAATTATAATATATCCAATTTTCTCCTATGAAATTTAAAAGCATTAATTTTTAGAATATTATTGGTATATTAAATCTATTGATACTTAAGAAAACATGATGAAACTATTGTGTCCATTAGAAATATTTGATATATAAAAATAACTTTTTCTAAAAATTTATGTTTATGTTATTAGTTCACTAGTCATTCCTCATCATCATAATCAATACAAAACTGATAAATTTTAAATAATTTTTTTTAAAATAGTTCATATATTTTTATTAATATGTTGATATAAACTATTAAAAGATTATCTTCTATGAAAATTATTTTCAATATAGAAAATATTTACGTATATAAAAAAACTGTTAATTTTTTTATAATGGGAAATATTTAATTTCATAAATATTAGATGTAATCTTGGAATTCTTGTGCAAAACTGATTTTTTTTAAAATAAAACTTAATTAAATCCTTTTCATAATATGTTTTGAATATCAATGTGAAATATAGTTCTTGGAAAGACAATACATATAATAATAAATGGTATCTGTTGTTTTGAAATATCAAATCATATATAATATAATATGTTACTAGCTTTAAACCAACCATGTAATCAGAAAATAATATTCCTATATAATGACATGTACAACAAAAAATAGGAATTTTAAGAATGAAATATTTCATATAAGAAAGACTTTAACATTGAAATAATATAAAATAATTAAATAAAAAAACCTATATAATGATGGTTTGTAAATAATGAAATTTATTAAAAAATGTTTCCCTTATAGGAAAAATCTTTAGTAAACACTGGAATATATGTTTATATAAAATATGTTTTCTTTGAGTAATAAGTTAGAACATGGTAACATAATAGTATATATTTTAAAAAATATTTTCCCTTTCATAAATTTTTTTATTTCTTCCAATCTTCGATGATAATTTCAAATGATTTCATTCTCTCTCTAAAATGAATATGGCTAATATACGATGATTTACAATATAGATTATGCTAATATATATTTATATCCAATTTTAAAAATAATTAGATGTCAATATTATGTTAATATTATGAATTTTGGGTATATTTTCCCAACTTGATGATTCAGATACATCATCATAAACTAAGATTTTTTTTATATGAAATTTTAATAGAATATAATATATTTCATTTCCAATAACACAAATATACTTCCCAATGTTTGAAGTGGAAAATGTATTATCATATTGTTGTGGTTTTCAACTATCTATGTATATTATATTACTATATTCGTACAAATTATACACTCCATCAAATAAAGAATTCATTTAATCACACTCTTGGATATTATTTTGATTGTTGAGTCTTATATATGTATTTATATATAAAAGTATGAAATTCTTTAATAATGTTATCTATAATACATGAATAAACCATTGTAAGAATGACTCAATATACATATATATAATTTGTGTAATGAAAATTGTGATAAATGAGGGAAGACTATAGAGTTTATGCTTGATTAAGAAGGCAATGATTCAACATGATTCTATAGGAGAGTGTGCACTTACTTTTTAATGATTTTTAAATTACCTTTATACGGATTTTAAAACTGGCCACATAACCCTTTTATAATCCTTTTAAATTATATTTTATCTTTACATGAGGTATAGGAGGCCCTTGTGTGTGCCATATTTGAAGAATATTTGTCTTATGCATGTTTTTTATACCCTTACATGTACTCGTTTTGACCCTTACATAGCTTGTGTACTGGGTGTGTTACCTTTATGTGTATCAGGGTTACCCTTACATAGACTTTTTATTTCATGAATCAGCTATAGGATAGGTTTTGTGTACACTTACATAGGATATTTTTTTACCCTTACTTAATTGGTGATTTTTCTTTATGTTTGTGTTGGTCTGACCCGTATGTGAATTGAAATCATACAATTTAATATCCATTTAATGCATTAAAAAATTAAATATTTCCATTATCTTGCAGTATTGTGACCTTTACATGTGTATATTGTTGATTTCATAACCTTACATAACATTAAATCTATATTAATAACCTTATGAAATCACCCTCAAACGTTTTTGTGAACATTTATCTGATGTGAAATGTGTCTAAATCAACCTTTATATGTGTAGTTACATTATTTAAATTCTATTTTTCATAAACAAAATTTTAATTATTAAAATTATTTATTACTATAATTCTAATTCTATTAAAAATATTGAAATCCAAAAATATTCTCCATATGTGTAATTAATATAATTTTTATGAATATTAATAAAATTTAAATAAATCAGAATTATTTTTTTAAATACTATATCATTTAATGATATTTATTTTTTACTCAAATTTAAATTTATCTATATTTTATTATTAACTGAAAATAATTTTCAGTTTATATTTTAACCATTTATTTTCTTAATAAAATTTCAAATATCATGAATATATAATTTTCATAACAATAAAATTTAAAATTAACTAATTATAAAATTAATGGAGTTTATTGGAAACAAATTTATTTTTTCTTCAAGTAATGTTATTGTTAAAATATATCAAAATTTTTTATATAAAAAATATCCATTTAAAAAATATTTATTTAAATAAATTAATGATAAAATTATTGAGTTGTTACATTTTACCCCTTAATGAAATTTGGTAATCATAATTTTAATTTTCAAAATAAATTTTAAATTCCCTATTTATGTTTTTCAAAAAAATATTATTTTTATTATAATCACATAAATAATGGTAAATATATTTTCTTTTGAAAATAGACACAACTTACTCCATGATGAAATTTCCATATAAAATAAAAATTAATTTTTAACTATAAAAAATTAAACGATTAGACAATATATAGGAAACATTCCATAAAACACTATGTTTTTATAAAGTATAATTCTTATAATATACCTCTAATAACATTAAATCTGACATAATAATCCTCAAAAAATTTTTTAACAAGAAAATTATCCTATTATTATGACTTCATAATCTATAATGTTGATTAAAAATGCACTCCTATACCAAATGTGGAAACCTAGATCTACACAACAGATTCTACTGAAAAAACATTATGTTTTATAATAATAAAATAAAAAATATTAGTCGAAAAATATATTTTCCAATGATATTATAGTACAACATTTATATATGTTTTTTAAATATTCATTCATATAAAATGTAGTACAAAATGTGTTGTTTTTTTATTAGACTTCAATTGAGTTCGACCATTAATATAACATTATTCACAACAAATATTTTACTACTCAATGTTTTTGTTAAAATCAATTTAAAATTATGGGTAATCATTTGATTTATTAGTAATGGGTTTTAAAATAAGTTGTTCAATAATTTACCATTAAAAATTAAATAAAAATTACTTAAAATAAATATAAATTGATATCAATTATTTTATTCTGAAGTATACATTAGTTATAATACATTATTTCCTTAAACAATAATGTTTGGTTTTGAAAATCCATAGTATGTGACTTTTTCAAAAACATTCATTAAAAATGATTATTATTTTAAAAACACATTTTATTTCTAAACATAACAACCTTTGTAATAAATCAATTTTCATCCTTTTAAATTTTTAAAAATTACTATTGAAAATAATATCCTATTTGGGAATCAATTGATACTCAGAAAAAATTATGAAACCCTTATGTTCTAAAAGAATACATAAGAAATAAATAATAGTTTTAAGAAAAATTTCTTATGATTTTATGGGACCACTCACTATTCCTACTCATCATAATTAATACCCATGTTTAAAATTTCAACGTATAAAGTTTTTATAAAGATTTACATTCTTATTATAAAACAATTAATATAATCTTTCAAACTATTCACATATTTGTAATTTATTTTTAAAGTAGAAAAAATTACTTAATTCATACACTTATAAAAAAGGTAACATAAATAAAAATGTGTACATTCTTAATGATTACATGTAATAAAAAATTTCATAGGTTCAACATATAAATAATTCCATGAAAATAAACATAAGTAAATGATCTTTATAACATATATAAAATTTCAATGACAAATGTAGTGCATGCCAATAAAATATATATATTAGTAAATTTAATACATAGATTTAAAACATAATTTCATTCCTACTATTCTAGTGTTAATGCTTTGAAACAACCCTTCAAATTAAAAAAATAAAAAACACTTATGAGGACTTGTAAATTTTAATATAGTGATTTAAATTAGTAATTATTTAATTCATGAAATCCTTTACAAAAGTAAATAACATTAAATCCTTAAAATAAATATACCCTTCAAATATGGATTTTTAAAGATATAATTTTGATAAAAATATTTTCCATTATAAGAATATATGTTTAAGAAAATATTCAGATTGATGATAATAAAAAACTGTTTTTTTCAGAAATATAAAACACCTTGAAAATATAAAAGTAGATGTTTTAAAAATGGTTTTCCATTAATCTAGTTCTTCTACATCTTCTATTATTTGATGATTATTTATTTTAATTATATTCTCTCCTAATACAATAAATTTGAACATAAATTAGATGATTACCAGAATTGGGGGTGTGCTTCCCTATTTATAGACAATTCCAAAAAAAAATTGGATTTAAATATTATGCTAATCATATGAAATTAGGGTCTATTAAAACATATTGAATATAATTAATTGTCTTCATATACTATTATGTTTTTAAATTATAAATTATTTTATTTTATTAAATATAGTTACATTTTCTGGTGTGGAAATTTACATTTCATTGAATGAAGATAACAAAGTTTTATCATCAATACATGGTTCTCACAAAACTATGTATATTATAAAATACTATTGTTACCCCTTAACCCTACCAAAAAATTAAATAATTTATTTTTTCACTCTCTAGGGTCTTATAATTATTACCATGTTTAATATATATTTTTAAAATTCATTAATATCATTTTCAATTCGGTTATAAGCCACCATATAAATAGATAATCAATTAGGTTAAAATATATATAATTAGTGTCTTAAAAATCATGATTTTTTTATTTCAATAGTGTTTATGCATAAATAAAAATTTAGTGATGTTATAGGATTATATTTGAGTGTGTTCATTTATCAGTATGTTGATTTAGGATTACTATTACAATGTTTTTCAAACTCACCACATAACCCCTACAGAAACCCTTTTGAGTTTATTTCACAATTGCATGGGGGATTGGAGAACAATGCATATGCTTTGTATAAAACATATTTCACTTGTTCTGGTGTTCTAATACACTTACTTGTGATTTGGTTGGCCATAAATAACAAGTTTATCGTGTCACCTAACATTACATGATCAAGGGTTAACCATAAATAGCGTGTTCATTTCTTAGATTAACTTTTTACTAATTGATGTCTATCATTACATTGTGAGTGATCGACCCTTACGTAGGCACTAGTCAGAATTTTATTTGAATCAAAATATTGGGCATTTAATACTGTTTTTTAGAATTTGAAATTTTATGTTACCTTTACATTACAATATATTGACATTAATGTGAGTATACAGTTTAGTACATAGACATAGAAAAACTTCGATCATTAGTGCTGCCCTCACATGATTACCATATTACTATTAGTCAAGAATTACAATTTCAAACAAGAATTCTGCGTAAATACACATTAACTTGAGTAGTTACCTTTACATAAAAATAATTTTTGTGTTGAATAAAATTTTAATTATTTAAATTAAAATTTTAATAATACTAAATATATTAAAACTCTTATCATGCATTAATATATTCCATTTATATTCTTCATATATTTCGTATATATCATAAAAATAATATTAATTTATCAACATAAAAATTTTTACTTCACGTATTATTTCAAAATATTGGTTTATTATGAAAATTTAAATTTATCCTAGTCTTTCAAATAATTAAAAATATATAATCCTTAATATTATAAGCATTCAATAGAATAATAGAATTTCTAATATGGTTAATGTAGTATATTAATAACATTAAATTATTAAATGGATATATTTAAAAATTAAATGCTTTTTAAAAAGAATTTATATTTTTAACTTAATCATTTTGATAAAATATATTCAGTATTTTTATTTGTGAAAATTCCCATTCAAAATAACATTTATTGAAAATATATTTATATTTAAATTCTATATAAATTAAATTTTTAGAAAATTAATTTAATTCCCCCATTAAAATATAATTAGGTGAAGTGGAATACAAAGTTTGGATAAAAATAATTAATATTATTTATTAAGGTGTCATTAAATTTTTCAAATATTTAATAGTAAAAATAGTAAATAATTTTTACTAAAGTTAGGTAAAAAAGGATTTCTAGGGTCCCAAAATATGATATAAAGGTTAAAATGGAACATAATTTCTTTTAATTCAAATTTATTAAGGGTATTTGTATGCTACATTATCTTCATTTGAATAATTATCCATTTGAAAATGTTATAATTGGGAAATACAATAATTAAATTTTGACATTTTAAGTGATTTTGGTATAACATCTCCCTCAATTATGAGACCTCTACACCATTCCTACATTATTTAAATTATTGGATCGTTTTAGAAAATAATATACCATCCATTATACCTTTTAAGCATCCGTCCTTGCTTTCAAGAGCCCTTGGTCTTCTTCTATGACCAAAGATTCATGGTGTAAGGTGAAGTTTGAATGAGGTCTCTTAAAGAAGTGGTATTCATAATTACTTTCAAATATTCTTTCGTAATGTAGTTAATATAGTAGTATTGAAACCATACAATAATAATTATTCCAGTATCAGAAATATAAATATATATTGTTATGATTATGTTAAAACACTTTTCCCCCTCATTTTCTTCCTAAAAATAATGAAATAAATGTTTTTTCTTCTGTATGACGTACCATATCCACCTAGAGATGAAATTATTTTTCAATCCCCACATTACATGGATGATTATTAATATATAAATAATGAATATATAATATATTTATTATATAATAAATATTATAATAGATAATGTGTGATTTATATTATTATCCTTCCACCTGTTAAAAATGATAATGTCACTTTCATGTACGTGTGGACTACCAACTCCACATATTTATCTCTTCCATTTTTCATATAATATTTATCATATGATTAAAAATATTAATATAATAAATATATATATACATAATATTTATATAATGAATAAATATTTTTGGTATTATAGAACTATGAGAATGTTGTGATGAAGGAAACTTCTAAATTGACCCATACATGAAAAGAGAAATAGTTAACACACCAAAATGGTGATTTTTATAAATAATTATTAATTAAAAGTATTTAAATTTTATTATTGGATCATATATGGTATTATGATTTTACAAATAGTTCTTTTATATATTTTGATTAAATTTAAATTTATTATGAAGTATTTTAAAATAACTTATTAGGTAACCTCAACCTGAGGAAAGGCTTCATTTTACAAACACATCCTTATTATATATTTTTTCTTTTAATTTTTATATTGGGTGAATTATATGATAAATTATATATTTAAACCAAAAATCTTATTATGTTATAGTAATTGCTTGGATTTTTTGTATTATTTTCATTGTTACCTTCTTTGGTACTAAAAATATAAAATTATTTTTAATGAAAAAATGACATGGATTTTCTAGTTGGATGGGAATATTATTTTCCAAGACTATAATTTTAATACAAATTTGAGAAATTTTTTTTAATATTATATATTTTTTTAATAAATTAAATTTTACAAGTGTTTAAATTTCTCTTATTTTTTTAAAGAATATTCTTCTCATCTTCCAACCAAGGTACATTATACTGAGGGTGTGAAGAGAATTTTTATTATTACTTTTATTGCACAAATGACTTTTCACACCAAAATGACTATTCAATTTCTTAGAGATTAATTTAATATCTTTTATTTAAAATTCTTAATATATTATTTTTCTATATTATACTAGAAATTTGTTAATTTTTAAACTAGTGATTTTAAAATGGAAAGGGTAACTTCTTAAATAAATTTTATTTTGATCTTTTATATGTATTATATTAATTTTCAATACACATTAATGAATATAATTCTATAATAGGGATATAATATAATGATTCCTTTAGCCTGATATATTTGTATGGATTGGGGTCACGTTGTTACAATTATTTATTGTTAATAATATATACATGTCAAATTCTAGTTATTCAATATAAATGTTGTTATAGATTATGTATTGATCATTTATTAACCCTAATAATGTAATGAATACATTGGAAATGGTATGTAATTAGAGGGTCCAATTATAACCCTTAGATTCATTTAAATGTCTCACGAGACAATGTAGTTTAGGTATCTGCCTATATATTACCTATTTACAAATGATGTCTTAGTACAAGGCCTCAATTGTATGATTTTGATGTCATTCATTATGAATTAAATCATTTTGAAACTAGTTTTTACAATCCATGTGATTATTTATGTAATTTTTGTATCCATGGACTTATCCACTTTTATGATGTTATTTGTATAGAAAGTTTTATTGTTATTTTTCACACCCATCATAGTCAAACCATTTTAATTATATGATAGATTTTATTATACTCTATACTTAACTGAGCATCTGTAGTCACTATATTTTTATGTTTCAGTTTACCTTGTGTATGAACAACGAGCCTATGAATGATTTAATATATTTATTAAATGAAATAATAAATTTATCTATAGAATTTTCAGGTTTCATATCATTTTTCTCGATTAATTTTATAATCATGTATATAGCTAATTTTATCATGACTAAAAAACAATTTGATCCTTCAATATACAGTCCCTTTTAGTTTGTGCCACTATAGAAAAATAACAATAGGATCTATGTAACTGGAGTCAATTTGATATAGTTTCTATCAATAAAGGTGTAGTATTAACCTTTAGAATATATTTAGGGAGAAAATATTATATTATATAACCCTCAAGATGACTATATGCACAATTTAAGCTATATGATAATGATATATTGTTGGGTAATATAGATATTATCTTGTTTCTAGATAAAATATTTCATCTTATTGATACTGTAATATAGATACAGTTGTGGAACAAATGAATATTGGATTAAAAATATATGAGGGTCATGTTTTCTATTAACTCTGTCTTCTATGTGGCATAATGACTAGGCCTAAGAATGCCCACATTTTTAGATGCTTATAGGGGATATTTTTTGGTTAACATATATAAAATTTAAATAGCAGTGTGACTATTTTAAAAATAATTATAATACAAATATATTCACAACGATACTAATATTATTATTAAAATATTATCATTGCATAAATTTTCCATTTTTTAATTCTTACAAAATATTTACAATCATTTAATATGATTTAAAATTCATAATCTTATATTCTAATTCAATATCATCTGTTATTTAGAAATTTCACCTAGTGAAATGAATTGAAAACATATAAATACATGTAATCTATGTATGAATTTTACTATATGGAAATAAAATGATGTTAGATTTGGGTATGGAGTGGAATAAATTATAAGTATATTTTTATAAAAGATATTTGTTTTGTTTAATAACCTTGCTCATATGCAGAATTATATTTATACCCGATATGGTGAAAAAAAGTGTTGTACCATTTTTTTTCAAAATCCTACATCATTAACTTGGGGAAAAATTTCATTAGTAGAATAGTAAAAGGTCATATTCTTGAAGAATATATTTCTCATATTTGTAATTAATAAATGTGGTTTTATTATGGATGTTTTACATCATAAAGGATATGTTGATCAATATTTTTTAGTGCTCCTAACCAATATGGAGTTATAAAAAATAAATATTATGGTTTTGAATACTTTTAAGGAAATATTCAGTAAAAAATAAGTTCATCATGAGAATCTAGTTGATAGATAGAGGGGCTTCTTTAATGACTTCCTTCCTAAAGAAACTCATAGACAACCACATTTTTATAATTATTTTTTCTATAAGTATAATTTTTCAAGAAAAATATATCTATAAATACCTAGAAGATAACCATAGTATAATTAATGAAACTTAATAAACTAAGTTAGTATTTTTCTTATAGGGGATTTATACACCATAGTGTTTTACTATGTGGATCCCCTATTTGTTTTGTTAAGTAGAAATATGGGTATATGTTTTTGTCCATCAATTAAAGTGAAATCAATTCATTACTATAAAAACAATTTTTTCATATTCCCCACATTTATATCTTTTTTGACCATGTTCAATGGGATTTATAGTTTTTAATGATTGGTATTCATTCTTAGTATCATCAACTGTGAGTGAAAAAGGATTATATTCCATGGAAAACATTTCATATGAGGAATGAGCATTGCAAATTTACAATAATTCCATTTTGATTGATAAATTCACACTCAATATTTATAGATTTATTGAAAAGAGTATTTAATTATTGTAACAATAATTTAATATTTGTATTATTTGATGATATATTTATATAATATAGAATATTAAATCATTATAATATCCACTTTTGATTCAATATTTGGAATCTGAAAGAAAATGGATTATGGAAAATTTAGAAAATGGGGATTCTTACTCTCGGAAGAAATACATTTTTTCTATTTTGTATCTAAGGATGGATTATTAGTTGATTCTTTTGAGAAAGTTTTTATTTTTAAATGAACAACATGAATAAATATAACCGAGGTATGTAGATTCATTTGTTTAGCAGGTTACAATGAATAATTATTTTCAAAACATTTCTCGACTACATAACACCCTAACAAAGATGACATGTAATGAGGAAAAGTTTATTTGGCTAGTAAATTGTATAAACATATTTTAATAATTAAATTGAATCCTGGTTCATTCACAGATATTTTCTTCATTATTATTAAGGAATTAATTTTTGATTAATATTGATGACAAAAATAATATACCTGAATGTTCATTTATATACAATGATAGAGTGGTTACCTATGTAATAATGTAGTTAATGGTTTATGAATTGTATTATCCAACCCATGATCAAGAGTTTATAGCCATTATTTTTTCATTAAACATGGGTGGAATTACCTTCCTATAAAATTATTGGAAATATTTAATGATTAAATATTTTTGAAATACATTAGGAAATATAAATAGCTAAAACATTGCAAAATCAAATACTTGAAACTAATTATTGATTATGATTTCTTAGTATAATACCTTTTTAAGATGGTAATTGTGGTGTCTAATTCATTAAGTCAAAAATATAATTTTTTTAACAATATTAGGATTTATAGAGATAATATATTCATGAATTAGTAATGTTAGAATTTGGGAATTGTTATGAAATGGGAAACATTGCAAAAATTATAAAATATTGCCAAAACATATTCATTAGAAAAAGTTAAAATTAATTTGATTGTTAGTGAAGATATTAAAAATAAAATAAATGTATCGAATTATATATTGTTGATGTACATCATCAATATGGAAGTTTGAAATATGGAAATGGGTTATATTTTATATCTATCTAAAGGACGAAAATAAAATGAGAAGATAAATTTCCCTTGTTAAATTTCAATATACACCTTGGAAGAACTAAAATATATTTGGATTTGAAAGAACTGTTTAGTGATACAATATAAATATATAAATTTAAGAGTATGTATCATGATTCATGGTTTAATAATATATAAAGGTTGGGAGAAAATATCCCAAAGGATTCATGAAACCACTACTTATTCTTGTTTGGAAAAGGGATGATATTATTATAGGATTTGTTACTATATTTTTGATGGATCACAATAAAAATGAATTTATATTGTTTCTTGTTGATTATTTCACCATCTACATACATATAATCTCTATAATTTAAGATCTACCTCTTTGTAACCTCACATGTCTCTATTTTAATGATGTTGTTATACATTATAGAGAACCTCATTTGATTGTATTTCATGGTGATCTTCAATTCAAAAAAAATATGGAAGAGAATTGAGAATGATCTAATGATAGAGAAACATTTAAGAAAATTATTCCATCGTTAACCTAATTTCCAATCTCAAATTATTATTCTAATGTTATAATTAATTTTTAATTGTTCATTAGTTTTATTTCATAGTATTTGGGATTATTATTTACCTAAGGTAGAATTAAAAAATAATTATAACTGATATTCAATCAGTAAATTTGTTACATATGAGTCATTTCAATGTATAGGTATCATAATTAAACTTTTTTGGGTTTATTTTATTGAAAGGATGAATGTTATATAGTATTTCAGGGATGAGATAAAAGTAATTGTGAATACTCTTCAGAATAAAATTACGGTATCTTAATGTAGGGATATGTTTTTTCTCAAATACTAAAAAAAGTTTTTTGGATCTCAAGTTGGTTATCATTATTTCATGATGTTACCTTTCTATAAAGGAGTTATAATTCATAAATTTAAATGGATACTAGGTCCCACTTATATCGGCCCTTTAGAAATATTGGAATGAATTTGAGAGGTGGCTTTCTATTTTCCAATACCAACTACCCTCTCTGGAGTTTTTGATGTGTTTCATATGCCTTTATTAATTAATGGTATTATAAACTATATATTTGTGTTTAAATCAATTGAAATTTAATTTGAATATGTTTTATCATACTTTTAACTATATTCTAAATTCATGACACTAATGTATAATTGATAGGGAATTCAACAACAAGGATGGTAATCACATACTGGAAAAATCATAAGAAAGAAGACGTGACATGAAAAGAAAATGAATCTTTTAAGAATAACTATCCATATATCTTTATGATGTGACATTAAAGAAATTTATATAAGGATAATTTTTTGTAGTGGGAAGAACATAACACTTAATATTCTATTATAGAAAGTCATAAATTTTGTTAATGAAATAATATTATATTGTACATGTATTTAAAAAAATTGATTAAAGTATAAATGACCTATTATTGTAAAATATATTTCATGAAATAAATTTTATTTTCTAATTCAAAATTTAAACATTCTATTATGGTGAAATTTAGTTATTTTGTAGAAATAGATGATTTTTGGGTGAATAGTGAAAAATACTGATTTTCCAAAAATTATAATTTTATGTAATTATAAAGATATATTAACAATTTTAATTATTAATAATAACATTATCTGACAAAATAAATAATTGTTGTGTGATAAATGTCATATAAAAAAATAATATTGATCTTAGATGTATTGTCTTATCATTTTTGTAATGTAGATAATGTTTTGGTTGAAATAAAAACTATTTTTAGTTCATTCCATTAATAATATATTTAAAATGTACAATTTTTATTGGATTTTCTAAATTCAAATATTTATAATATTGTTCAAGATAATGTTATTAATAAAATTGGAACCAACTTTATACATTAATTTTCTATAAAATAATTTTCATAATTAAAACTAATGTTATAATACCAAAGGGACTTATTGTGTTTTTCTCAATTATGTTTAAATTTTTTATTCCTATTCTAAAATTTGGAAATTAAAAATATATCTGATAATTTTAATTAGAATACTAAATATTATGTAAGAGGGGGGAAATAATTTTCTTTAAATAATTAATAGTAAAATAGAAAAAATATCATACCACGTTTAGGGTTACAACCAGTTTATTAGAAGGATAATATAATAGATTAGTGTATGGTTTCTAGGTAAATTATTTTATACATAATAGGATGAATTTATTTCAAACCTACATTATATTCCTTCAAATACATGTTCATTATAAAGAATTATACTTGAGAAAGACTGTAAAAACCCCATCTTTATACTCCCTCATCAGACCAAATAGGGTGGCCTATACAACATCATGCATGTCTCCCTATATACAAGAGGTAGAAAACTAGTATTGGTGGGGTAAGGGTATAATTGGGATCATATGAACTAAATAATATATTATAAGTAACAAATAAAATATCAATAGGGTTTATGTGCATAATTTAGAGATCGGATAAATGTCCTATAACCTTATATATGATACTGTTAACCTACTGGTTGAACCGAGGGGGAATCCCCAACCTTCTTTGGCACAAAGATAAAATATATATGTTCATGTTATAGGTACATGATAACCATTCTATAGTCACCCCATGTTATATCCCTTAAATCCTCAAATGATAAGTGGTAATATCCCTATTAAACATACATGATGTCTAGGAAAAGCCCTATAATAATTACATCATCCCCAGGCCAAGACCTTTAAGCATTAAATCATATATGGGATAATCCCTATCATAATTATATCATGTATCATACAAGAAATATAAGAAATAAAAAATATAATTTTCAAAAAATATATGCATTAAAACATGTCCAAAACAAATCATAACACATGTTATCACAATCCATTTTTCTTAGTTCATCAAATTTCTTTTTTTTTTGCGTAATCCCATAATCTGTTAGCATACTATCTAATCAATTCCTTGTCTATGTGGTCCCATATCTATTAATCACACAAATATCAACATTTTTTCCAATTAATATTGTTCATACTAAATCCAAATAAATTCAACATGTCAATGGGTGGTGTTTAATTTATTCATGTCTCTAGAATATTAAATAGTAGAAAAACTTGACGTGTGGCCACATGTCTCTATCTCAACAGAATATGACCCAATTCAAGTTAATGGAAGGTCTAAACATTTGTAACTCAACAAATAGATAATAATTCATTTAATTAGGCTGTATTATTGTAATTATGAAGTGATCACCCATAAATCACATACAATAATATATAGAAAAATAAAAAATGTGATATGTTTTATACCAATAATCCCAATGAAAAATACAATTTGAAAAAACTCACGACCTCAAAAATGGATTTTTTTTTAATCTCCTTTACCTTATTTTATGATAGGTAAATCCATCATCAACGGTTATCTAAGAGGAAACCCATGAATGAGAAGAACAATTAGTGGAATTTGAAGTCTTTCCTTTCAACTCTTTCTCCCGAATCACCCCAAATTAATCCATCTATGGAGGGGATCAAATCTTTTGAATGGGATTTAAAAAAAATTATTTTTGTTTGTTTTGGGGGGATTTGTGGATTGGAATCATAAAAGAACAATAGTGTAGCCTCAAAAACAACACTGTAGTACCTCCTAATGTAGGATACAATATGGTGTTTTCCAGGGGACAACACTATAGACACCATTCATCAATCCATATATGATATTAATGTTGAGGTTGATATAATAGATCTTATTTTCCTATGGATAGGCCACACTTCACATAAGGATGCTACACCCCAACCATTCAATTACCAAGGCCCAAGCTAGGTTTTTTCTTAACGATACAATGTAAGGGTACAAAATTTTGTTGAACAGACCAAATCCAACAATGATACCCTTTTTCCACATACACCATCTCTATTTCATATAACTGAACTAATAGACCATGGACAATGTCATAGAAATACACCATGGGGTAGTTATTCCATAGTTGGTGGTAGCTACAAAAATCGTTTTCTAAGTACCTACACTGAATGCTTTATCTCCGCACTATTGGGAACCACAATATAGTGGATCCTAGTGATTCATGCCATTTAATGCTCTATAACAAAGAATTTCAATACATCACTCACTTTCACTCGCCCAACGTTTCTCTAATTATCCCTATGTGATATCCATGAACAATTATATCCACTATATCTACATATCATGCTCCCTCTCGGTGGTTACATCCTACACACTTCAATAATACTATCTCACACACACTATTGGTGCGTTCTTAACGTAGATATTCATTTCACTATATTCTATAATGTGAATCAGATGATCATTAATGGAAACATTGTCATTCAGTTCTATATCATAAATTTCTATCACTAGAAAATTATCAAGATGATACCCCCAAAGACGTGACATGTGAAACACATCACACACGATGTCATAGAATTGTGCAAGGTATAGATTGTATGAATCTAGAACAACACATACAACTAAATGAAATATCCTGACCATCCTTGGTGCTCACTTCCACTATTTCTTGAGAGCAAATTTCCCAAACTATGGAAATCCAAATGTAACAAAATATAACCAACATAAAAAACTAGAGGTCATCTCTAATCCTCATAATCTGTTATGTTCTGACTATATGTTTTCACCAACATCGTTATGATAAACTAATCCTACTCAGACATCTCTTGTACGAGAGTAGGCCTAATGAGAACAAAAACAAATTTCTCTTAAAAGTATATAGGTAAACAAAAATGACTTCTATAGGAATATTTGAAAGGATCTATCTCGATATATCCCTAGAAGATATTATTATAATCAAACATCACGTGTTTTACATGTTTCTCCCAAGGACCACCAAAATCAAAGACTCAAGATGACAACATATCTTCCAGAATCTCATTCATCTTATTATAGTGTATGATATTCAAAGGATGATTAGTTTAGCATATATGAACCTATTATCCTAGATCATTATGTCGAACCTTCCAAAACCCATATTTTAAATGATATTTTTGGCTTGAAATTATACTCGTCATACACACTGCATTATAACTCTCACCATCACATAAATACTATCTATATAATCAATTGTAATGGTTACCCATATTTTCAAGAAGTGGGATACCTTTTTAGTTGATCGATAATCACCCATATATCATCTATCTAGCATGGTGTCCAAAGGTATTAATTTGAAAATAAAATTAACAAAAACATTATATTTTAATATATGAATGGGTAGAGGCTATAACAAACCTGTAGTCATATAATTCTCAATTTTAACCTTCTAATAGGTGATACATCTCTCCACTAAGCCTGATATCACCTTCTTTATTCTATGAAACTGGTACATGTTATAAAGATCGAGATACATCTATTTTAGACCTTAATATAACAAAAAAAATTAAAAACATGAAACACCATCATAATCTTATCACAATAACATATAGAAACCAAAAATTTTCAATTTAAAAGATGGAAATCACTACTGCCAAGTGACCATCTTGATGGTGGAACCCTATTATATATGTTTTCCCTTGGGTATGGGAATCATGGATTAGTTTACTTCCTTTACTTGATCTATTATAAATGTATGTGTAATATGGATGTATAAATCATAGATACCATTATCTAGGACTCCCAAACCATGAAATGTAGTATTCAAAGAGAGTAATTTTTTTCCATTTATCACAAGACTCTGTCACTGCATCTATCTTACTTTTTTGACTTAATGAGTTAATAATTATGTTACCTTTTCCTATTGAGATATACAAATAGAATTAAAAATAATATATACACTCAACCCACTTCAAATATCAATTTGTTTTTAATTTTGAGAAAATATATACTTGATGGACTTGTGGACCATGTGTGCCACAAACCTCTCATCGGATATATAGTGTCTTTAACACCCTAGGAAATGTACTACCAAAGATTACTCTACATCATGAGTAGGAAAATTATTCTCAAATGATCGTAGATATCTATATAAATAAGATGAACATTTACTTCATATATCAAAAATGATATGAGTCTGATTTACGATGCATCATGTTACATGGAATATTATTTTCCTAGAATAGGCAATGTGTGGATCAATGCTAAAGTCATTATACTAATTAGTTCCTGGAAATCTCCCTCAATGTTACTTGTGGACCGTGTCATCCAAAAAACAATAATTTCATAGATAGTGTCTCTAAAACCCAAGGGCATGTACTACCACATATTAGTCAACATCATGAGTAGGAAAACTACTCTCATAAGATCGTAGATATCATTATCCATAAGAAAAACTTGTACATTTATATCAAAAATGATCTAGGTCTGATTTATGATGCATCGTGTAACATGTAATATTATTTTCATAGAATAGGAAATGGGTGCATCAGTGCTGAAGCCATCCTACTCTTTAGCTCATAGAAATTCCCCTCAATGGGACTTGTGGAACATCTATGCCAAAAAAACCTCTCATCTAATAGATAGTGTCTCTAACACCCCGGGAAATTTACTACCAAAGATTACTCTACATCATGAGTAGGATAATTATTCTCATATGATCGTAGATATCTATATCCATAAGCATAATATACACTTCATATATCAAAAATTCATTGTGTCTGATTTATGATGCATCGTGTAACATGGAATATTCTCTTTCTAGAATACAGAATGGTTGGATTAGTGCTGAAGTCATCATACTCATTATCTCCTAGAAGCCTCCCTAAAAATCATCTAACGAGACAAACTACTTCTCTTTCTTGTTCATATAATACATTGGTGATTTTAAATGGGAGTAGTTCGTGATAAAATTCTCATTAATATCCAATTAAACATGGAAAACTCTAAATCGCAATGAAATTATTAGGATTCTCCAATGATATAACGAAGGAAGCTTCTTCTAGGTACCATGAAACATCAGCCTCTAAGATTACTTCCCCAATAAGTGCACTATATATATCCATAAATTACATTTTGAGAGCTTGAAGTAAATCCAAATCATCCTCAGTATACTCATAACAATGTTAGTATATAATGAATGATCATCTGCAGATTGGGATTGCAATTATATATCATTGAAATTAACTATACAATATTGATCCTATAATAGATGTAATATTCAACTAATTAAGTCCATGAATACCGCTTGTGTTGTTTTCCAATAGAACAACCTCATCACAATATCATACAATCCATACCTACTCTTAATAGGTGTTTTAGGTATATAAAATTTTCTAAATATTAACTGATGGTACCCTCACCATCTGTCGATCATAGAATAGAGCTTCAACACTATCAGAGGATAAATGATTTTATCATTGTGTGGAATGGGATACTAGTTCTACACCATCATCTAGTTAAATAATTGATTATTCACATATAAGAGAAAATATTTTAATCCTTCTTGTGTAAAACATGATAGAACCTCATGGATAAGTATTTGTTGATATGAATCATTTTGATTATATGTCTTCTAACTAAAATTTCATCCAAACAGCTCTATGGGTGATGTTATGAATGTAGGAATGAAAACGAGTTCATTTCATGGAACCACCCGGATTCATATCTCAATATCCCCCACATGTGGTAATCTTTGTAGATACTAAACAGTTACTTCATAAAATTGGTCTACCCCTTGATGAAATGTATCACATTGTTCTCCACTATAATCTAGAGAAACATTTCTATTGAACCCAAAGAAATTCGGATTCACACTAGGTTGGTCCATCATGACCAACCGAATGATTACACTATCTATAATGGATGATTCTCTCCATTATGAAGATATAAAGGTGAATCTATTTCAATAATTGTAGATATGATCCCAGTATAAAACTATTTAGTACAAACCAAAAATCAAATTGAATATTATCATTTATAGTACATGTATATCCCAACCAAACTTATAGAAACCAATTTCAATAGGTAAATCCTTCAAATACCAGATATAATTTGAAAAACCCCCATCGTTTATCAATGGTCATAACAACATATTAGCACTAAAAACCCAAGATCAAACAATTAGTAATAAGAAGAGATAAACAAAACGTGATAGGCTTGTATTAAATAAAATGAAAGCAAGTGTGGATGATAGAAGAATCGTAACTCATACGGTAGAATGTACTACATCTAACAAATCTATATTAGTCTATATATCATGTATCTAACTCACTCCTCAAAAATTGGTTCTAGTAAAACTACCTTTTTTATTCCATCATAATAGAACTATCACTCATGTGCTGGGGTACCAAATCCTCTACCTCTGTATAACCATTCAACGGAACTCCAGGTACTAGTTTTATATGTATTAATACTATAATTCATTTTATCAGTTGTGTATCTAAATCCCCATCCATTATTATACTATTTTGGGTTCCAAAAAAACATTTTATGATCACTCGTCCCATCACAAGAACAAAACTCCGAAAAGGGTTAAGTAAATTCGGAGCACTTGTGTCCATCTTTTCCACACTCAAATAACAATAATGAGCCATGGTCCTATGAAGACTTTACATTATATTGTCTACACTACCAACTATATCGGTGATGTAAATTATTCAACACAAAAATAACTACAATGAGCTGTGGTTCCATGAGTGAATAATTTAAATGGGAGTTGATTTCCTAATAAACCAAATGCTTGCATGCAACTATCTCTATGAAATTTTATAGAGGTACATAATGAAAAGGAAATAAAATATAGAGTATGGCCATTCATTCATTAACCTCTAGGAAAAACATCAAAGTACTATAATATATAAACATAAACATAATAAGGGAATAAATTAATCCCCAACCTGTAATATTTCTCTAGTAAACAAAAATTATAATTAACTAAAATTGAGAGAGTCCTTATCCTGATATCCATGTCCCAGCTATAGTATGGGGAAATTGCACCCATATCACCCTATTCTCCACCAAATATACCACTGATCTATATGTTGTTCATATAATACATGACACATGTGGTTGAGGATCATATAGGGGGTATGTTTATACATGCCTATTAGGAATCCCTATAAAATTGAAGGGAGAAATAGAAAAATAAAACAGTAGTAAACTAATCCCAATAAAGGCATGACAAATTGAAACTAAGATAGAAACCATAAACAATAACCCATACATGTTCAACAATAAGACAATATTAAGAGGGAATGGGGAGATCCATCTCCATAGCCTAGTTAAGAACATTGAGTCTACTCGAGGATCCAAAGTCCCTTATCTGATTCCCAACATCATGAAAAATCATATAATAAATCATGTGGATAGGTCCACACATCACCCTAGTACTCCTTGTATCATATCATGTAAGATACAATGAATAATAACATTTCATTATATATGAAAAAACAAGAAGGATATGCCATTGATGGAAAAAATATGAGTCCTTATGAAGGATATATGATACAAAAAACTGACTGGGATAAGTATATGGAAGGCATTGGGGTACACATGGCTTGTGACCCTATCTTTAATGATATCCATGTTATTCTATATACATGGATTTGGAATCCATGTCATATGAAAAATCATTTGTAGGTGGTGTGTAACATTTCTCTAAATCCTAGAGTATATACATGTTCTCCAGACCATTCCCATGTACTTTACATCATTTACGTGACTTCTCCCTATACCTATCAATGTATGTGGCGATACATAGGTACCAAGTCGGGCTTGTGTACCTCTAGGAATTTTCCGGACTATTACAGTACACAATGTGTCTTCTCATATAGGTTTATGTGTGTTTTTAGTTGGAACAATATGTGGATGTTCAGGTGGGGTCACAGGACGTGTCGTCCAAGACACATTATATCTACTCACTAACTCATTCAAGAAACCTAGAGGATATAAAAAGTTGTATATAGTGTGCACTATTTGACACTACTAGGCATGTAGTTTTACTTTTTATAGAACTAAATATCCATCAAAATGTTCTCTATATAAATATCAGAACCCAATTCCTATTCTTGTTGACCAAAAAAATTCATTGTGGTTCTTCTATAGTCATTTATTCCCAACCATTGATAAACATAATTTAGAATTCATCTCTCCTTGATATCTCATCGCAAGAACCTTCACAATTTGGGGTCCCAAAACCCAAATCCTTCCTCAATACCATGAAACCACCATGACCCATCCCCAAATAGCAAAGAATTATATTTTATTCATCACCATAAAAAATATTCGGATTCAATCGCACTCAAATCCAACATGGAATTTTGAACTGCAATCACCTAATCCAATGGTCAAGAACATGATGAAGAATGGGAGAAAATAACTAGAACATGGGATAAATCATCATTGGTTGGTACAATTAACAACAAATAACAATATTTTTAACATCATCAGTGATAATATTTCATAATATATAATTTTTTATCTACTTTTATTTTTTTTAAAGGGAAATATCTGAAATATCCGAAGATCAAATTCATATAATTAAATATATCTTGAATAATTTTGTCAAAATGATGGAAGAAATAGAAACCGAACCCTACCTAAAATTGGTATCAATCATTGGTTTAGAATTCATTATCTTGTGAAATTGTTGATCCATTGTGTTTTATGCCTCTTGATCCACATCAACAAAATCACCTGTAGTTTTATGATCCTGGTCAGTCAATGAGGAAGCCTCTCCTATAATATTTCTATGATTATGTGGATAACTCTGGAGAAATTTTTTAATGACGTACTTATAGATGTTATTATGTTTTTTCATTATAATAAAAATAGATAATTTATTTATTTATTCTCATTTAACATGACTGCAGTGGTTATCTGAAATATATTTATTGCACAGACCAACCATAGAACACACATAAAATAATCTTTTTATTCCATAATAAACTGTGTTCTTTGATTTTTGATCTAATACTCCATTCAGTTTTTATTTCAATATATTTTTTTGAAAATTAAATGAGAGTGATATTAATATATTTAAAAATTTTATATTATCAATATAGAGATCAACAGGCCTTATAATCTCATTCCATCTCTTTACCTTTCCCGATAAATATTCCTAGAAATATTTTGAAGGCTTACATATAAAAAACCAATTCATTACCTTTACAATGGTTTGTTAACTCATAAATAAAGTGATTACGAGAGAGGGATTGAAATATAAAGGTTTAAATCTTATAATTTCCATGAGTAATATGGTAAAATTATTCCATGAAAATATATGAGCCACACAAAATAATATAGTTGGTGAATGTAACATGATTCTTATAGAATGGAAATTTTTGTAGAAAAATCCCATTTATTTCATAGATGCCAATTCGGTCTAATTATCTAGAAATATTAAGATTATAATTGACCTTTAAAAAAATGAATGATTAAATTTCATGATATAACATCTCAAATAAAAAATATATAAACCATATTAAGTAAATTAGTCGGAAACAGTAAACCAATCTAAAAAATGGAATATGAGATGAAAAGCCCTTACCTCTTATCAGTACTTCCATTACCATAATTTAACATCTTATATTAAAAAAATTATTTTCATAATAAATTCATTAATAAACATAATCATATCAAATTTTATTTCTGCTCTTCAAAAATAATAATTCACTATATGAGATCTATATATCTTCTACATTGGGCATGTTTAATTTTTACCAATTGTGTAAGTTTCCCAATAATAGTATTTATATTAATTCTTATTGTAATGTTCATCATTACTAGGTCATAATATATTCTATTTGGAGTGATTTTTAATTATTTCTGATCCATAAAATTTATTTTATGATTTCTTCAGTCTTCATTCATAATGATGAAATTGATAATAATAATGATTCAGTGATTCATGATGTTCAAATGGTGTTTTCTAAACCATTGAATTAAATATTGATATAAATTTTTCAGATTAAATAAATAATAATTATTTACATATTTATATTATATTATACTATTAATTATTCTTATATAGACATTCAAGATGTAGATTTATTTTAATGTTAATTTTTGTGGTTAAACCATCACTAGAATAAACATACCCCGAATTAATTATTCATTATATGATGGTTTTATTGAATCAAAATTATTAAATAATAATAATTATATTATTTTTTTATATTTGTGTGATATTTTATTATTATAAATTAATTATAATAATATGTTATTGACATAAAAATATATTAAAATTTCGATATAATATTTTCCTCTTAGAATTCTTATTATAAATGATTACGATGATCATTTATTGATTATATCATTAATTGGATCTCCATTTTTTTATAAAAAATATAATGATTACACATGTATATTATTTATTAATTAATTCATCCTAGTAACCATCATTAATTGGTGTTTTTGAAAAGATTATTCTATTTCTTGTTGTAGAGGAAGTCTCCATTAATGCCTAAATATTGATTTAATTTTTCTTAATTGATGGGATAGATGAATAAAAAAGTATAAGACTTCAATATTGTTAATGTAAATTATAAAAATTATATTAATATAATTATAGTACTCTTTATTGAGTGAATTTTAAGGAATATTTCTAATAAGAAACGCTATATAGATAATAATACTCACATTAGGGGCATGAATTTTCAATATAATTATCCTTATAAGTAGAGATGTTATTCTATGTAATAGGGGGAATAATATTTTTAATGTGGGATAGGGAATAATTAAAATAAATGTGGTATTGTTTTGAAGAATAATTCTGATGTATTTTTGAGTCTTTATGAGGTGGAATCGTTTCCCATTTATTAGTGAATGGATTGGTTGTTTTGAGAGAATCCCTAAAATTAGGAATAATTTAATGATGCTATTCATCAGTAAATAAAAAAAGAAATATACTAGAATGGATAATGACTATATATCAAAAATCAATTCAAATTATATGTTTTGAGAAATATTTGAGAGTTTTAGAGATTTTTCTTTTCCCTTTTTTAGCATTTTTAATAAATTAAATTTTCCTTTTAAAATAATTTTTATCCTTCGCAATCTATTTTAATTAAATAACAAAGGATTACCCTTTGAACTAATTTTATCATTCTTATTATAATTTTTAAATAAATATAATCAAATAAAATTTTTAAACTTCTGACAAGAGAATTTTAAAATAAATACACATAATTTCATGAAAATAGTTTTCATAAAAACAATAATTTTCATTTTTAATTTTATATTTATAATAAAATTAAATTGTTTAATTATTTTAATGATTTAAATCATTTAAATAAATTTATTATAAAAATTTATTAGTTATTAATCTTTTATGTAAATTAAAAATTGATTCTCATATTTTAAATATTTAATTCAATTAATATAATACTTTTCTATTAAATTAAAATTTTACATAATTATAGAAATGATTAACATAAAATTTCTAAGCTTAAGTAATATTTTAATATAAATAATGTAATTCCTTAAATTAATATTTTATTACATAATTTTTATGGGATTTATTTCATGTTTATCTCATAGAGATTTCATAAGTGTGCCTGGTATATCAAAAATGGTATTTTCACTATTCTCTTAAGAATCAATCTTTTTTGATAAAACAGAAAATTAAATGGAAATATATCATCATGATGATTAATTAAAAAATGATTTTTATTTTATTATAATAAATTTATAACATTCTTAAATGAAACATATAAATATACTCATTAATAAGAGCTCTTTATAGTGTGATAGTCTAGGATATGGATTGTACATTCTACAGTAGGGTATGGGTTATTACATTTACCCCTATAAACATTTTCATCTTATAAATTGTGGCATATATCAGTTATTTAAATAAAGGTGGGTAATACAACCACAATGATACATCTCTATCATCTTATTCCTCCATTATTTTATGATTTTTTTCAATGGAATTTCACTAATTGGGTTGTTTGATTATGTGATACTAAATCTCTTAGGATAAGAATATTAACAGGCTCATTAGAATTAGATGTTTTAGGCTAAAATTCATTTCCATTATATGTACACACACAAAATGTACATAGAATGTATTTTTTTCAATAATGAATCATTGAAGATGTTTTAGACTTTCGAATAGTTGAGTGAAGTTAACAATCAGTAAGATACATGTAAATTTAATTAAATTATTTCAAAAGGCCCAATGTTCCTTGTGATAAAATACCCAATTTTAAAAAATCAAAAAATGCACATAAATGTGGAAACAGTCAATAATAAATTGTCCCTAACATGAAATTCTATTCTTGTACATTTATTATAAAAATATATCTTTTTATTCTTTGGGTTCCTCAAATTTGATTCTGAATTTTATTTACATTAGCATCCATATCCTTTAAAAGCTCTAAGACAACTATATTTTAATCTCCAAATTCATTCTAATAGGTTAGAGTAGAAAATATATTCTCATACAATGCTTCATATTGTACATCTGAATACTCAAATGGACACTATTATTTATTAAAATTACCCTAATTGTAGATATTATTAGAACATTACTTGGAAGTCAAGATAAAAAGATCCCATCATGTCTTACATGTATATATATTCCATTAAAATATCCCACTACGATTGGGATGATAGGATGTCTTTAAATATATCTCAATATACTTATCCCTTTAGTGAATATTTTATGATTTTTATGTGAATCGAGGTTTCTAATCAGATAAAATCATTAGATGATACCCCTTAATCATTATGATATCATTGATTCAAAGCAAAGAAAGGGGACTAAGGGTTTATATTCTCTTATCACTATAATATGAGAACACATATTATTTCAATCTGTGATGTCCAAAATAAAATAATTATTTCATGAAGTCTTTGGGAATATTGTGACCTAGGACATTATAAATAGTTTTATCTTCATTATTGGTATAATAATAGGTTTTATAACTCAATTAAGATGTTTTATTTCATCCTTAACATGTCTTAATACTAATAATATTGATATATATACATTAATTTCCAACTACATACCATTCTAATAAAAGTATCCCCTTAAATCCATAAACATATTCATACTACATGGGTGTATAGGGAAGTTTAATCTATGTGATTGATCTAGTGGATCTATCATAAAAAATTATATTGAATTAAAAAAACCAAATTTGATATTTCATTGTTGTATCTCATTAGATGAAAATGACTATTTTACCAAAATTTACTATTTTAAATATACTTTTTAACTTCATACTAATTATTCAGATACTTCACTATACTTTCAATTAAATGTAGTATATCAATTACTTGGAAATTGAATAATGGATACTGTTTCCCAAAAAACCATATCCCCCATTTTTAGATCATTTTATATATGATCCTTTTTAATCCATATCCTGGTCAAAACTCTATGGATCCTTAAAATCAATACATTATCCATATTGTATAACTTCCCATGATGGCTAGTCCATTAGTAGTTCTAACCATCATATTTACCCCATATTGATAACCTCATGAGAGAATATATACTTTAAACAATAATGGTATATATATATATATGTGTGTGTTATAATTCACCATATATATTTTTGACATGTATTCAAAGTGATTAAAATGGATTATATCTTAATATCGTGATTTTTAATGTTTTATTCATGTATTTTTAATTACCATGATGCATAATAAATCACATTACAATTCAATATAATAAAACAATGAATTCATTTATTTGATGAATAAATATATATAATGAATACTTCATTTACTAATAGTAACGTTAATATCGTTGAATTGACCAGTATCCAATTAAGATCTCAAAAAAATAATCATATTCCCTTAAAAATGTAAATTTATTCCATTTTTAGGAAACATAGTTGATGGGTTATCCAATCATGAAAACTCTAGAACAATCCAATGATAGAAACCTTCAAAACATAAGAATATTCATATATCAGTTATTATCATTGGTTTAAGACATTCATAAAAAAACTTTTACATTGGAGGGTCAATAAATATTCCATAGATAATTAGAATATAATCATGAATGGAAACATTATTAGGAAAAAAAATTTACCCTCACTAATTATATCATTAAATTTTTTAGATAGGGTATTCATAAATATTTTATGATGAGTATTATAATATACATATCCAAAATATCATATCATCATATCATTAATGAATAACACATAAACGTACCAAGATACAACTTCAATTGTCTGTTAATTAGATCCACAAATAAAGAAGGTGAATTAGTCAATAATGAAGGAATTGACCGTGAATCATAATATCCATACCTTATTAATAATTTTATATAAGTCAGAAAATCAATATTCACCCTCAGATGATGAAAATAAATGGTTAAAATTGATCATTGAAATGTATGGGTCTCCTTGATGTTCATCAAATAAGGTCTCAAAGGGTGGTAAAGGAAAATTAATATTTTTAGTAATGAAATTGAAAACCCCATAATCAATGTACAGTCTTGTAGATCGATCCGTATTTTTACCAAATAATATAGGGTCTCCCCATAGTGAAGCACTAGGATAATGTCACTCTAGGGGAGTTTGTCTAACACTATGTATTCAATTATAGTATATCAAATTTTATTTATTTAGAAACATAAGTATAATATATATATATATAATAAATAATGTAAATAAAACATAAATTAATAATTTTTATAAATTGGATAAAATGAAATTAATTTCATTTTTTAACTCATATTTTTAAAATTATCATATGTTGAATTTTTAAGATAGCTTATAAAAAACATTTTTTTAAATACTGAATATACAGATTGAAAACTGTCATTATTATGATATTATAATGATATAAGAATAATTATAATGATCATGAATCATTTTATAGACCAAATATATATTAAATACTAAATAAAATATTTTAAAAATATATTTTTAGATTGAAATATATTCTTAAAATTTGTAAAATCAAATTTTCTTGTTCAAATAAATACAAATTTTGGTTATTTTTTTATTTATTTTCAAGGAATATGTTAGTTTCAGTTTCTTATTGAAAATAACACACCTTTGATTTAAAATACTCAAATTATTAACAATGTAACCAAAATTATATTTCCTTTTTTGTAAAATCATTTTTATTCTTAATGTTTTTATATTATTTTTTCACTTCATTCTTTGCACGCTTATTTTGGTATCACAAACATGCACTACTATGTCTATGTCTAAAATAAAAAATATTTATTTGAAATAAAAATAAAAAATAACACATTAAATATATATAGTATTGGAATCTTTTAGATCCAATGTTTTAATGTAAAAGGAAATAATAATTTACATACTAATTTCTAAATAATTATATAAAATTATATCCATATTCACTTTAGATTGACTCTTAATTTGAGGTTAATCACCATTAATATTCTACTCAATACAATAAATTTAAAAATAATTTGAAAACATTGGTTGAGAATGAAATTGACCTGTAAGGGGTTTAATAATAATATATTAGCTCATTTTTTATTTCAAAATTCTATAAAATTTATTTTGAAAAATTCTTATATTAATATAAAATATTTTGGGAAAAATAAAAAATTTAAATTAAAGGAAATTTACACTAATAAATAATCTTGGTTATTTAAAATCTACAATTAGATATTATTTTCAAAACATTCATTAAAATAATATTCTTTAGAAACCCCGTTTTATATGTAAACAAAAAAACAGTTATAATAAATCCAATTTTGACTTTTGAAATATAAAAACATAAATTGTGAGAATATTATTGGTATATGAAATCTATTGATACGTAGAAAAACATTATTAAACCCTTGTGCACATTAGGAATATTTTTTATCTAAAAATTACTTTTAGTAAAAAAATGTTTATGTTATTTTTTCACTAGTCATTCCTCGTCATAATAATTAATAAAAATGTGATAAATTTTATATAAATAATTTTTTAAATATCCCCTTTATTGTTATTAATATGTTGATATTAGCTTTAAAAATATTAACTTCTATGAAATTTATTTTCATCATAGAAAATAATTACGTACAAAAAAAATCTATGAATTTATTACATAATGGAAAATATTTAATTTGATAAATATTAGATGTAATCTTGGAATTCTTGTGCAAAACTGATTTTTATAATATAACACATAAAAAAATCCTTTTCATAAAATCTATGGAATATCAATGTGTTATATAGTGCATGGAAAAACAATACATATAATAATAAATGGTATCTATGGAATTAAAATATCATATCATATATAAAATAAAAAGTTACAATCTTTAAACCAAACATGTAATAAGAAATTAAAATTCCATTATAAGGACTTGTACAACACAAAATAGGAATTTTATGAATGAAATAATTCTAATAAGAAATCCGTTAACATTGAAATAAAATAAAATAATTAAATAAAATAAACATTAGAAAGAGGTTTTGTAAATATCGAAATTTATAAAATATGTTTCCCTTATAGAAAAATTGTTTAGTCACCAATAGAATAGATGTTTATAGAAAACATGTTTTCATTGAGTAATAAGCTAAAATATGAAAACCTAATAGTATAAATTTTAAAAATTATTTTCCCTTTCCAAAATTTTTTAATTTCTTACCATCGTAGATGATAATTTCAAATGATTTAATTCTCTCTCTAAAATGAATTTTTTAAAATATTAGATGATTTCCAATATAGATGATGGTAATATATATTTATATCCAATTTTAAGAATAATTGGATGTCAATATTATGATAATATTATATATTTTGGGAATGTTTCCCCATCATGAAGATTTAGATATATCATCATCAAATAAGATTTTTTATATGATATTTTATTAGAATATAATATATTTCATTTCCAGGGACACATATTTACTTCCAAACGATGTTAGTGGACAACACATTATCGTATTTTTGTGGTTTTCAACTATCTATGTACATTATATTACTATATTATTATGAATTATAGCCTACAACATATAATGAATTTATTTAATCACACAGAAGGATATTATTATGATAATTGAGTCTTGTGTTTGTATTTATATATACAGAAGTCTAATATTCTTTAATAACATTATCTACAAAACATGAATCCACCTTTGGAAGAATGGATCAATGATATATATATATAATATGTGTTAATAATGTTGTTATAAACAATGGAAAATGTGGGGTTTATGTATGTGTAAGAGGAAAATGATTCAACATGTTTCTATATGAGAGTGTGCACTTACTTTTTTATTATTTTTGAAATTACCTTTATAGGGATTTTAAAACTATCCACATAACCCTTGCATAATCCCAATTAATTATTTTTTATCTTTACATGAGGTATTGGAGGCCCCTCTGTGTGCCCTATATGAAGCATCTTAGTCTTATGTAATTGTTTTTATACCCTTAAATGATCCCGTTTTTACACTTACATAGCTAGTGTACTTGGTGTGTTGCCATTATGTGTGTCAGGGTTACCCTTACATAGACTTTTTGTTTCATATATCACCTTTATAAGAGGTTTTGTGTAAAATTACGTCTGATATTTTCTACACATACCTAATTGTTGATCTATCTTTATGTGAGTGCGTGTCTGACCCTTATGTAAATTGAAAGCATAAAATTTACTATCTATATGAAGCATTAAAAAATTCAACCATTCCTTTACCTTGCAGTATTGTGACCTTTTCATGTGTATATTATTTTCTTCATAACCTTACATAACATTAAAATTGCAGTCATACCTTTATGAGATCACCCACAAACCTTTATGTGAACATTTATCTGAAGCAAAATGTGTATAAATAATCCTTTATACATGTAGTTACATTTTTTTAAATTCTATTTTTCATTAACAAATTTTTAATTATTAAAATTATATATTTCTATAATTCTTATTCTATTAAAAATATTATTATCTAATAATATTTTCCATATATGTTATTAACTTAAGTTGTATGAATATTCATGAAATTTAAATATATCAATTTTTTTTTTAAATCTCAATATCATTTCTTGAGATTTATTTTTTACTCAAATTTATATTTATACATGTCAGTTTATTAATTGAAAATAATTTCAAATTTATTTTATAACCAGTTATTTTCATAATAACATTTCAAATATCATTAATTTATAGTATTCATAACTATAACATTTTAAATTATCTAATAATAAAATTAATGGTGTTTATTGGAAAGGAATTTAATTTTTTGTCAAAAATGTTATGGTTAAAATATATATAATTTTTTTCTATTACAACAATCCATTTAAAAAATATTTATTTTTAATAAATTAATGATAAAATTCGTGAGTTGTTACATTTAACCCTTTAATGAAATTCGGTCATCATTATTTTAATTTTGTAAAAAATTCTTTACTTTACTGTTTATGTTTTTTAAAAAATATTATTTTTTTTATAATCACATAAATAATGGTAAAGATAATTTCATTTGAAAATAGATAGAACTTACTCCATCATGAAATTTTAATATAAAAACAAATTTTTCTTAACAACAAAAACAGAAATGAAAAGAAAATATATAAGAGACATTCCATATAGCTCTATGTTTTTCAAAAGTAAAAATCTTATAATATACCTCCAATACCATTAAAACCGACATCATGTTTCTCAAAAGGGGTTTTAACAAAAACATTATCCTTAAATTATGACTTCAAAATATCTAATGTAGATTAAAAATTCCCACCGATGCTAAATGTGGAAACATAGAACTACACTACATAGTCTACTGAAAAAACACAATTTTTTAATAATATAATAAAATATATTAGTTGAAAAATATATTTTCCAACGATATTCTAGTACTATATTTTTAGATTATTTTTAAATATTAATGCATATAAAACATAGTATAAAATTTGACGATTTCATATCAGGCCTTACTTGAGTTGGACCATTAATTCAATGCTATTCACAACTAATATTCTACTTCTCACTGTTTTTGTAAAATTAAATTAAAAATGTGATGTAAGCATTAGATTAATAAGTAGGGGTTTCAAAATAAGGTGTTAAATAATTTATCATTAAAAATAATATAAAAAATATTTCAAATAAATATCAATTTTTAATAGTTATTTTATTCTAAATAATAAATTAGATATAATACATACTTTCTTTACCAATAACTTTCAGTTTTGAAAATCTATAATAAGAGATTTTTTTAAAAAACATTCATTAAAAATAAATATTATTTTCAAAATACATTTTATTTCTAATAATAATACCCTATGTAATAAATCCATTTTCATCCTTTTATATTTTTTAAAAATACTATTGAAAATAATATCCCATTAGGGAATCTATTGATACTCAGAAAAAAAAATATGAAACCCTTATGTTCAAAAAGAATACGTATGAATTAAATAATTGTTTTAAGAAATATTTACTATGTGTTTATAGTCCCACTCACCATTTGTACTCTTCATAATTAATACTCAAGTACAAAATGTTAATAAAAACATTTTTTATAACGGTTCACTTTCTCATTATAAAACCATTAAAATAACCCTTCAAACTATCCACATCTATTTAATTCATTTTCAAAGAAGAAAAAAATTAACTAATTAATACACTTTTTAAAAATTTAACTTAAATAAAAATATTTAATTTCTTAATAATGATATGTAATCTTAAATTTCATTTCTAGAACATATAATTAATCCCTTTAAATTTAACATAAGAAAATGATCTTTATGACATAGATAAAATTTCTATGAGAAATGTAGTGAATGGAAATAATATATATATATTAATAAATGGAATACGTGGATTTAAAACATCATATAATTCCTAATATAGTAGTGTTTATTCTATTAAACCATCTTGGAAATTATAAAATTCAATTCACTTATGAGGACTTGTACAATTTTATAGGGGGATTTTCATTAGTAATTATTTCATTCAAGAAATCCTTTACAAAAATAAATAACATTAAATCCTTAAAATAAATAAACCCTTCAAATAGGGATTTGGAATGAAATAAATTTGATAAAAATGTTTTCCATTACAAGAATATTGGTTTTAGAAAAAATTTAAATTGATGAATATATAAAACATTTTTTTCAGAAATATGAATCATCTTGAAAATATAAAAGTAAATTTTTTTAAATGGTTTTCCCCTTACTCTAGTTCTTCTTTATATTGCATTATTTGATGATAATATATTTTAATTCTATTATCTCATAGTACAATAAATATTGGAATAAATTTGATGATTACCAATATTGGGGGTTTTCTTTTCTATTTATAGAAAAATCTATAAATTGTTAGGATTTTAATGTTATGTTAATCATATGAAATTAGTGTTTATTAACTCCTATTTGAAAAAATTATTTTTTTACATAAAATATGATTTTTTAAATATATAAAATATTTTATAAGATTACAAATCATTACATTTTCTAGTGTGGACATTTACATTCCATCGAATAGAGTAAACAATGTTTTATCATCAATATGGGGTTTTCACAAAATAATATGTATTATAGAATACTATTATTATCCATTATAACCTACCAGAAAATTAAATAATTTCTTTATTCACTCTATAAAATCTTATACTGATAACCATTTTTAATATATATATGTTTGAAATTCATTAATATATTTTTCAATTTGGTTATAAGTCACCATAGAATTAGAGAATCCAATAGTTTAAAATATATATAATTACTGCCTAGAAAATGGTGATTTTTTTTATTTCTACTATGTTTATACGCAATTAAAAATTCAGTGGTGCGATAAAATTATATTTTAGTGTGTTCACTTGTCACTAAGTGGATTTAAGATTACCATTACAATGTTTTTCAAACTCACCACATCACCCAAACATAATCCCTTTTGATTTTATTTTACCATTACAAGGGGTATTGGAGACTAATACATATGCTTTGTATAAATAATATTTCAATTATTCTTATCATATAAAACCCTTACATAAGATCTGGATGACCTTAGATAACAACTATACCGGGTTTCCTAACCTTACATGATCAAGAGTTAACCATAAATATCATGTCTATTTCTGGGATTAACTTTTTACAGATCGATGTGTACCATTATGTTGTGAGTGATCTACCCTTATGTAGGCACTGGTCAGAATGTTATGTGAATCAAAAATTGGGCATTCTATACTGTTATTTGGAATTTGATCTTTTATGTTACTCTTATATGGCAATATATTGACCTTAATTAGTGTATATAGTTTATTCCGTACACATAGAAAACCTTGGAACATTAGTGGAACCCTCACGTGATAAAAATATTATTGTTAGTCATGCATTACACTTTCAGAAAATTTTTATTTGTAAATATACATTAACATTAGTAGTCACCTTTACATAAATTTATTATTCTATAGAATAAATTTTTAATTATTTAATTTAATAAATTTATAATACTAAATATATTAAAACACTTATCATCCATTAATATATTCCATTTATATTCTTCATATATTTCTTATGATTCGTAAACATAATATTATTTTATAAACACTTATATTTTTACTTCACATATTATATCACAATATTGGTTTATTATGAAAATTTAAATTTATCCAAGTCTATCAAACAATTACAAATATATTGTCTTTAATATTATTAATATTCAATGAAATAATATAATTTCTAATATAGATAATTTAGTATATTAAGAACATTAATAGTTTAAATAAACATATTTAAAAATTAAATTATTTTTTTAAAAATAATTTATATTTTTAAAATAATGATATTTATAAAATATATTTTGTTTATTTTAGTTGTGAATATTTGAATTCAAAAAAATATTTATTGAAAATATATTTATACATGAAATATATATGTATTATATTTATTATAAAATTAATTTAATAACCTCATTAAAATTCTATTTGGTAAAATGGAATCCATAATTTTCATAAACACAATCAATATTATTCAGCAAGTTGTCATTAAATGTTTTCCATATGTAATAGAAAAAATAGAAAATACCTTTTACTAAAGTTAGGTTAAAAAAGGTTTCCTAGGGTCCCAAAATATTATATATGGGTTAAAATGGAACATAATTTTTTTAATTCCAATTGATAAAGGGTATTTTGACTCTATATTATCTTCATTTTAATACTTATCCATTTGGAAATGTTATAATTGATAAATACATTAATTAAATTTAGACATTTTATGTCATTTTGGTGTGACATCACCATCAATTATGAGTCCAAACCTCCATTACTCCCTTATTCAAATTTTTAGAGCCATTTAGAAAATAATTTACAATACATTATACCTTTCATTCATTTTTCCAATCTTCACAGATCCCCTAGTATTCTTTTATGACCAATAATTCAAGGTGTAAGGTGCAGTTCAAATAAGTTCTCTTTAAGAAGTGGTAATCATCATTATTGATTATTTTAAAGATTCTTTCATAATGTAATTAAAATAATAATATTGAAACAATCCAATAATAATTATTATAGTATCATAAATATACATAAATTTTGTTATTATTATGTTAAAACACTTTTCCCCTAAATTTTCTTCCTAAAAATTATGAAATCAATCTTTTTTATTACGTATAGCCTACCATCTCCACATAGAGGTGTAATTATTTTTCAATCCTTTATTTACATGGATGATTATAAATATATAAATAATTAATATATAATATCTTTATTATATAATAAATATTATATAAAAATAATGTGCAATTTAAATTTTTATCCTTCCACCTGTTTAAAAATGATATTGTCGCAGGCATATATGTGTTGACTACCAACTCCACATATTGATCACGTTCATTTTTTATATAAAATTTCAGGTATAATTATAAATATTAATTTAAATAAAATATATATATATATAATATTTATATAATGAATAAATATTTTTGATATTATAGAACTATGAGAATGTTGCGATGAATGAAACTACTAAATTGAACCATACATGAGAAGAGAAATAGTTAACACATCAAAATGTTGATTTTTATAAATAATTATTAATATAAAAGTGTTTAAAATTTATTATTGGATCATATATGGTATAATATGTTTACAAATAGTTCTTTTATATATTTAGATTAAATTTAAATTTATTATGAAGTATTTTAAAATAACTTATGAGGTTAGTAGAACCTGATGTGGGGGTTCATTTTACAATCACATCTTTATTAGATATTTTTTCCTGTTATTTTTATATTCGGTAAATTATATGATAAATTATATATTTAAACCATAAATTATATTATCCTATAATAATTGCTTGGTATTTTTGTATTATTTCCATTGTTACCATATTTTGAACAAAAAATATAAATTATTTTTATTTAAAAAATTAAATTGATTTTATATTTGGATGGGAATATTTTTTTCCATGTCCATAATTTTAATATAAATTTCAATAATGTTTTAAAAATAATAAATTTATTTAATAAAATAAATCATAAAAATGTTCTAATTTCTATTAGTTTTTTTAAAAGAATATTCTTTTCATTTTCCAACTAATGTTCTATATACTAAGGGTGTAAACATAATTTTTTTTATTTAATCTGATTCACAATTGACCATTCACACAAAAATGACTATTCTTTTTCTGGTAGATTACATTAAAATTTATAATTTTTAATAGATTATTTTATATAATATAATTAAAATTTGTTAAATTTTAAACTAGTGATTTTAAAAATAAAACAGTAACTTCTTTAATAAATTTTCTTTTGATCTTTTAAGTGTATTTTAATCATTTTCAATTATCATTAATGAATATAATTATTTAATGGGAATATAATCTAATTATTCTTTCAACCATATATATTTGTATGGATTGGGGTCATGTTGTTACATTTATTTATTTTTAAAAACATACACATTTAAAAATCTAGTAATTCAATATAAATGTTGGTATAGATTATGTATTGAACATTTATTAACACTAATAATATGATTAATATATTGGAAATGGTATGTAATTAGAGGTTCCCATTATAACCATTGGATTCATTTATAGGTCTCATGAGATAATGTTGTTTAGGTATTAGCTTATATATTGCATATTTACATATGATGTCTAAGTACATGGCCTCAATGGTATGATTTTGATGCCATACATTATGAATTAAATCATTGGGAAGCTATTTTTTACAATCCATGTGTTTATTTATGTAATTTTTGTATCCTTGGACTTATCCAATTTTGTGATATTATTTATATAAAATGTTTTACTGTAATTTGAACTCCCATAATATTCATACCAATTTAATTTTATGATAGATTTTCTTATACGTTCTCTATAAGTGAGCATCTTTAGTCACCCTATTGTAATTTGTAATTTTACCTACTGTATAAACAAAGAGTTTGTGAATGATTTCATGTATTTATTTAATGAAATAATAAATTTAATTGTATTATTTTCGTGTTTCATATCATGTTCTAGATTAATTTTATAATCATGTATACATCTATTTTTTCATAACTACAGAAAAATTTGTTTCTTAAATATACAGTCCCTTTTATTTTTTTCCACTATAGAAAAATAACAATTGGATATATGTTACATGAGTAAATGTGTTATAGTTTCTATTAAATAAATCTTAGAATAAACCTTTAGAATATTTTAATGGGGAAAATATTATATAATATAACACTAATGATGACAATATACATAATTCAAGCTATATTATAATGATATAATGTTAGGTAATGTAGATATTATGTTTTTACAGATAAAATATATCATTTTATTGATTATATAATATAGATATAGTTGTGGCACAAATGAAAAATGGTTTAAAAAAATTAAGAGGGGCATATTTTCTATTAACTCTATCTTTCCTGTTGCTCAATGAGTGGGCCTAGGAATGTGTACATTTTTAGATTCTCATATGGGATATTACTTGGTTAATTTATATGAATATGAAATTTAAAAACTATTATGAAATATTTAAAAATATTTTTTATACAAAAATATATTCAAAATGATACTCAGATTATTATTAAAATATGATCATTGAATAAATATTCAATTTTTTAAATTGTTAAAAAAATATTTAAAATCATATAATGTGATTTAAAATTCATAATATTATATTATAATTCAATATATTCCATTATTTAGATATTTCACCCAGTGGAATGAATGGAAAACATATAGAAGCATGTAATCTATGTACGAATTTTTCTTTATAGAAATAAAATGATGTTACGTATAAAGATGGAGAGGAATAAAGTATAACTATATTAGCATAAATTACTTTTGTTATGAATAATAACCATGCTCATTTGGAGAATTATATTGATCTCCAATGTGGTGAAAAATCATGTTGTACCATTTTTAGGTAAAAATCCTCCATCATTAACTTGGGAAACAAATCCATTAGTAGCAGAGTAATAGGTCATGTTCTTGAATAAAATATTACTCATATTTGGAATTACTAAATGGGGATGTTAATATAGATTTTTTTCATCATAAAGGACATTTTGATCAATATTTTTCAATGATCCTAACCAATATGGAGTTATGACAAATAAATATTATTGTTTGGAATACATTTAAGGAAATATTAAGTAAAAAATAAGTTCATCATGAGAATCATGTTGATAGAGAGAGGGAATGGTTTAATATATATAAAATGGAAAGAGAACATGATTCCTATTTTGAAGCTAACATTACATGGATAGAAACACATATTGATGATTATTTATGAAATCCAAGGAGAAACAACTAGACAACAACATTTTTATATTGTTGTTTTTTTCTATTAATATAATTTTTTATGAAAAAGATATCTATATTTACCTAGAAGATGACCATAGTGGTATTACTGAAACATAATAAAATAATTTAGTATTTTTTATAGCGGATTTATAGACCTTAATATTTCACAATGTGGATCCCCTATTTGTTTTGTTAAGAATGAATATTGGTATATGTGGTTGTTCATTGATTGAAGTGAAGTCAATGCATTACTATAAAAACAATTTTTCATATTCCTCACATTAATCACTTTTTTGACCCAGTTCAATGAGATTAATATTTTTTAATGATGAGTATTACTTATTATAATCATCAACTACGAGTAAATAAGGATGATATTCCAATGAAAACATTTCGTACGAGGATTGAGCATTTTGAATTTACAATAATTCCATATTGATTGATTAATTCACGCTTGATATTTATATATTTTTTGAATTGAGTATTCAATTATTGTCACAATAATTTAATATTTGTATTATTTGATGATATATTGATATAATCTAGAATATACACTGATCTTAATATCCATTTTTGAATTATTCTTTGGAATCTGAAAGAAAATGGGTTATGGAAAATTTAAGAAATTGGGATTCTAACACTAGGAAAAAAATACATTCTTTTTTATATTATATCTAAGGATGGAATATTAGTTGATTATTTTGAGAAAATTTCTATTATTTAATGAACAAAAATAAAATCTATAACCGAGGTACATAGATTATTTGGTTTAGCAGGTTACTATAAACAGTTTTTTCAAAACATTTCTCTACTACATAACACCCTAGAAAAGATGACATGTAATGGGAAAAAGATTATATTGATAGTAAATTGTATTGAAATATTTTAAAAATTAAATTCAATCCTATTTAATTGAATAATAATTTATTTACTCTTATTACAGAATTAATTTTTGATTAATACTGATGCATAAAATAATATACATGAATGTTCCATTATATAAAATGATAGTGTTTCTATATATGAATCAATGAAGATAATGGATTTTGAATTATATTATCCAACCCATGGTCAGGACTTGATAGCCATTATCATTGCACTAAGCATGGGGGAATTACCTTCCTAGAAAATTATTGGAAATATTTAATGATTATATAATTTTGAAATACATTTCCTCATATAAAGAGCTAAATCTAAGTAAAACCCTATAGTTAGAACTACTCATATATTATGATTTCTTATTACACTACATTATTAAGATAGAAATTAAGGTATCTACTTCAGTAAGTAAGAAATATAATTATTTATTATAGTAATATAAGGATTTATATATATAATATATTCAAGGATTTAGAAAATTTTGATATGGTAATTGTTAAGAAAGGGGAAACATCGCAAAAATTCCAAATCATTACCAAACCATATATATAAGAAAAAGTAAAAATTACTCACATTGTTAAAGATAATATTCATAATAAAATCATTGTATTTAATGATCATTTGTTGATATAACTCATCTATAAATATAGAATTTGGATATATAGAAATGGGTTATATGTTATATCCACCCAAAGTTGACAATAAAATGAGAAGATAAATTTCCTAGCTCAAATAATAATATACACCTTAGAAGAACTAAAATATATTTAGATTTTAAGGATCATTTCTAGTGGGAAAAATAAATATATAAATTTCAGAGTATATATCATGATTCATGGTTTGAAAATATGTAATGTTTGAGAGACAATATCCAAAAATATTCATGAAGCCACTACCTATTCCTGTTTGGAAATAGGATGATATTAATATGGGATTTGTTACTATATTTCCAAAGTAACTCAAAAAGAAAGATTTTATATAGTTTCTTGTTGATCATTTTACCATATACACACATATACTCTATAAAATTTAAGATCTACCTGTTTATAACCTCACATGGCTCTATTTTAAGGATGTGGCTATACATTATAGAGAACATCATTTGATTGTATCTGATGTTGATCTTCAATTTAGAAAAAAAAATTATGGAAGAGAATTGGAAGGCTTTAAACATTGTGAAACCTATGAGAAAAACCTATCATCATTAACCTAATTTCCACTCTAAAAGTATTATTCTGAAATAATAATACATTTTTAATTCTTCCTCAGTTTTATTTCATAGTATTTCAGATTAGTATTTTCCTATACTAGAATCAAATCCTGATAAAAACTTCTATTAAATCAGTAAAATTGTTACATATGAGTCATTGTAATGTAAAAGGTATCATAATTCAACATTTTGGGTTTAATTTAGTGAAATTATGATTTTTATAAAGGATTTCAGGGAGGAGAATAAATTAAATGTTATTACTTTTCATAATCAAATTAATGTATTTTAATGTAGGTATATGCTTTTTTTAAACTAAAAAGATTATTTTGGATCATAATTAGGTTATCATTATTTCATGATGTAACCTTTTTGTAATGGAGTTATAATTCATAAAATAAATTGGAAAGTAAGTCCTAGTTATATCGGCCCTTTTGAAATTTGGGAATTAATTAGAGAGTTCGCTTACCATTTTCCAATGCCAACTACACTCTCTGGAGTTCATGATGTGTTTCGTATCTATTTATTAAGTAATTGTATACTAAACAACATACATGTGATAACGTCAATGGAAATATAATCTGAATATGTTTTATCTTAATGTTAACCATCTTCTAAATTAATGACACTAATGTATAAGTGTTAGGGAATTCAACAACCAGGATTGTAATCATACATTAAAAATCATAAGAAAGAGAATGTGACATGGAATGCTAATGAATATTTAAAGAATAATTATCAATATATATGCATGATGTGACATTAAAGAAATTTTTATAAGGATAATTTTTTGTAGGGGGAGAACATAACACTCAATATTCTTTTATAGCATGTCATAATTTATTTTTAATGAAATAATATTCTATTGTACACATATTTACTAAATATTTATTAAAGAATAAATGACATATTCATGTCAGATTTATTTCTTGAATTAAATTTAATCTTCGAATTCAAAATTTAAATATTCTATTGGGGTGAAATTTAGGGATTTTTTAGAAATACATGATATTTGGGTGAATAGTGAAAAATACTTATTTTCCAAAAATAATCATTTTATTAAATTACAAAGATATATTAATATTTTTAATGATTAATTATAATTTTAATATACCAAATAAATATTAAACGTGTAATGAATGTAATATAAAAATATAATATTGATCTTTGACGTATTATCTTAACATTTTGGTAATCAAAATATTGATTTGGTTGAAATAAACACTATTTTTACTTCTTTCCATTAATAATATATTTACAATGTACTGTTTTTTTGGTTTTTGTAAAGATAAATAATAATAATTTTTTTAACATAATCTGATTTATAATTTTGGAACCAACATTATACATTTATTTTCTATAAAATAATTTTCATACATAAAACTAATGTTATACTACCAAAGGTTCTTATAGTGTTTTTTCAAAAAAAAATTATTTTATTTTATTCCTTTTCTAAAAATTCTATATTTGAAATATATTTTTTTTTGAATTAGAATAATAAAAATTATGTAAAAGGGGAAACATAATTTTTTCCATAATGAATAGTAAAATTGTAAAATTATCGTACCACGTTTAAGGATACAAATAGTCTATTAGGAGAATAATCTAATAGATAAGGGTATGATTTCTAGATAAACTATTTTATACTTAATAGCTTGAATTTATTTTAAACCTATATTATATTCCATAAAATACATGTCAATTCTGAAGCATTATACAAGAGAAAGACTATAGAACCCACATCTGGATACTCCCTCGTCGGACAAAATAGGGTGTCCAATATGACATCATACATGCGTCGACATATACAAGAGGTGGAAACTAGAATTGGTGGTTTAATGGTATAGTGGGGAGAATATAAACTAAATAATATATTATAAGTACCAAATAAAATAATAATAAAGTATATTTTCATGTTGTATGAACTGAATAACAATCCTCTAACCTTATATATGATGGTGTTGACCTACTGTTGGAAGCAAGGGGTCATACCCAACCATCTTCAGCACCAAGATGAAATATATATGTGCATGTTGTAGGAACATGATAACCATTCTATAACCACCCTATGGTAAATCCCATAAATCCTCAAAGGATAAGTGTTAATATCCTTATAAGACTTATATGATGTCTGGGAAAATCCCTATAATAATTACATCATCCCCGGACCCAGACCTATAAGCATTACTTCACGTATGGGCTAATCCCTATCATAATTATAGCATGAATCATACAAAAACTAAATGTTATAAAAAAATTCGCATCAAAAAAACATATGCCTTAAAACATGTCTAAAAATTCATAACACATGTTATCACTATCCATTATGCTTATATCATGAAATTTCTATTTTTCCTTTAATCTCATATTTTTTTAGCATAGTAATTAATCAATTCCCTGTATATGGGATTCCATATAAATTAATCACACAAATATTAACATTTTTTCCAATTAATATTGTTAATAAAATATCTAACTAAATTCAACATGTTAGGGATAGTGACTTTTAACCTATACACAACTCTAGAATGTTCAATAGTTGGAAAACCTGTCTTGTGGCCACATGTCTCTATCTCAACATAATAGGACCCAATATGAGTCAATGGAAGGTTTAAACATGTGTAACTCAACAAATTGATATTAATTCATTTAATTATGTTGTTTTCATGGAATTAAGGAGTGATCACACATATTTCACGTACAATAATAAATAGAAAAAAGAAAAATGGGATATGTTTTATACCTGCAACCCCAATGACAATGACAATTTGAACAAACTCATGACCTCAAAAATAAAATTTGGTTAAATCTCCTTTCTATTGCTTTATGATAGGTAAATCCATCATTAGGGGTTATCTATGAATAAACCCATGAATGAGAAGAAAATTTATAGGAATTTGAAACCTTTCCTTTCACCTATTTGTTTTGAATCACCACAGAATAATCCAATGAAGGAGGGGATCCAGTCTATTATATGGGATGTAAAAAATTACTTTTGTCGGTTCTGGGGGGATTTGTGTGTAGGAAACATAAAAGTACAACAGTGTATCCTCATAAACAACACTATAGGACCTCGTAACATAGGATAAAATATGGTTTGTCCCACAGAACCACACTATAGACCCTATTCATCAATCCATGTATGAAATTAATGTTTAGGTTGATATAATAGATCCAATTTTATTAGGGATAGGCCACACTGCACCTAAGGACACTACACCACAACCATTCGATTACCAATTTCCAAGATATTTTGTACTTTAATCATACAATTTAAGGGTACAAAAGTTTGCTGAACTAACCAAATCCAACAATGATACCATTATTCCACATACACCATCTCTATTTCATATCACTAAACTACTAAATCATGGACAATTTCATTGAAATATTGCATGGTGTAGCTATACAATAATTGGTAGTAGCCTCAAAAGTCCTCATCATGTACCTACACTAAAACCTTGAACTCTACACTATTTAGAACCACACTACAGTGGGGCCTAGTGATTCAAGTCATTGAATTCTCTATAACTATGAATTTCAATACATCACCCACTTTTAGTCACATAATGCTTCTCTATGTATCACTATGGGATATCCATGAACCATTATAGACACTATATCCACAAATCATGCTCCCTCTCCATGGTAACATCCTACACACATCAATATAACTATTTTACTCACACTATTGGAATGTTCTTAACCAAGATATTCTTTTCAGTATATTTTATAATTTGAATCAGATGATCATTAATGTAAACATCAACATTCAAGTCTATATCATCAATTTCTATCACAAGAGAATGGTCATGATGATATCACTAAAGATGTGACATGTGAAACACATCACACATGAAGTTATGGAATTTTGGAAGGTATAAATGGTATAAACTAGAACAACACATACAATAATCAAATATATTCTGACAATCGTTGGTGCTCCCTTCCATTATTCCTTGATACCACATTTCCCCAACCTTGGAAACACCCAATACAAAACTATATAACCAACATAAAAATATAGAGGTTGTCTCTAATGCTCATAATCTGTTTTCTTCTGACTATATGTGCCCACCGACATCATTATGAATCACTAATAATACTCAAACATCACTTGTATGAGAGTAGATCCAACAAGCACAAAAGCAATATTCTCTAAAATGTAAATAGGTGAATAAAAATGACTTCTATAGGTATATTTGGAAGGATATATCCCGATATATCCCTAGAATATATTATTATAATCAAAAATCAGGAGTGTTATATGTTTCTCCCAAGGACCACCAAAATCAAATACTCAAATTCACTACATATCTTCTAGAATCCCAATCATCTTTTCATGGTGGATTCTAGTCAAAGGTAGATTAGTTTAGCTTATATGAACCTATTATCCGAGATACTTATGTAGACCCTTACAATACTCATATTTGAAATAATATTTTTTGTTTGAAATGATAATCCTCAATACACCCTCTATTAGAACTATCACCCTCACATAGATACTATCTAGATAATCAGTGTTTAAGGTTACACAGATATGAAAGAAGTGGGATACCTTCTTTAGTTGATCGATGATCACCCATATAGCATCTATCTAGCATGGTGTCCAAGGTAATCATATCACCAAATTTAAAATGACTACATTATATTTTAACTTACTAATTGGTAGAGGATATAACAACATTGTAGTCATATAATGGTAAATTTTCACCTACTGATAGGTGATACATCTCTTCACCAAGCCTTCTATCGCCTTCTTCATTCCAATATACGGGTACATGTTATAAAGATAGAGATACATCTTTTTTAGTCCTTAATATAGCAAAAAATTAAGAACCTAAAAGACCATCACAATCTTATCAAAAAAACATACAGAAACAAAAAAAATTCAATTTGAAATAATGAAATCACTACTTCCAAGTGACCATCCTGATGGTGGAACCCCATTATATATGTTTTCCCTTGGGTACAAGACTCATTGATCAGTTAACTTCTCTTACTGGATCTATTATAAAAATATTTGTAATATGGATGTTGAAATCAAAGATACCATTATCTAGGACTCCGTAACTTTGAAATGCAGTATTCAATGAGAGTCATTTTCTTGCATTCATCGCAAGAATCTGTCACTGCATCTATCTTCATCTTTTGACTTAATGAGTTAATAATGATGTTACCCTTTCATATTTTGTAATGAAAATAAAATTCAAAAGAATATATATACTCAACCCACATAAAATTTCAATGTTTTCATTATTTTTGAGAAAATATATACTTGAGGGACTTTAGGACCATGTCTGCCACAAACCTCTCATATCATAGATAGTGTCTCTAACGACCTATGGCATGTACAACCATAGATTACTCTAGCTCATGAGTTGGATAATTATTCTCCCATGATCGTAGATATCAATATCTATAAGCAAAACATATACTTCATATATTAGAAATGATCTGAGTCTGATTTACGATGCATCGTGTAACATGGAATATTCTTTTCCAAGAATAGGAAATGGGTGGACTAGTGTTGATTTCATCCTACTCTTTATCTTCTGTAAATCTCCATCATAATCTTCTAACTAGACAAACAAATTCCATTTATTGTTCATCTAAAACATTGGTGATTTTAATGGTAGTAGTCTGAGATAAAATTCTAATTAATATCCAATTGAACATGGAAAACTCTGAATCACAAAGACAATATTAGGCTACTCCCATGATATAACAAAGGAGGATTCTTCTAGGTACACAGACACATCATCCTCTAAGATGACAGGCCCAATAAGTGCACTATATCTGTCCATAAATTTCATTTTGAGAGCTTGAAGTAAATCAAATTCTTCCTCAGTATGCTCATAAGAATTTTAGTATATAATGAATGATCATCTAGATATTGGGAGTACAATAATATTTCATTTACATTAATTATAAAATACTGATCATAGAATAGATATAAGATTCAATTCATTATGGCCATGAATACCACTTGTGTTGTATTCAAATAGAAAGACATCATTACAATATCATACAAGCCATACCTATACTTAATAAGAGTTTGAGGTATATAAAATATTCTAAATTTTAACTGAATGTACCCTGACCATCTGTTGATCATGGAAAATAGTTACACCACAATCAGAATATAAATTTTTTTTATTGTTCTGTGATTAGGGATACAGGTTCTATACCATCATCTTGTTAAATATCTGATTATTCACATATAAAATAAAAGACTTATCATCCTTCTTGTAAAAAACATGGTAGAACATCATGTATAAGAACTAGTTGATTTGAATCATTTGGATTCTAAGCCTTCCAACTAAAATTTCATCCCATAAATCTCTATGGGAGATATTTAGTATGGAATATTGGAAACTAGTTCATTTCTTGGAACCACCCAGATTCAAATCCCAATATCCCCCACATACTGTAATCCATGTAACTACTAAAGAGTTATATCTTGAAATTGGTCCAACCCTTGATGAAATGTATTAAATTGTGCTCCACCTCATCCTGAGAAATCTATCTATCAAAGCCCAAAAAAATTATGATTCACACTAGGTTGGTTCATCATGACCAACCAGATGATTGCAATCTCTCTAATGGATGATGCTTCCCCATTATATAGATATAATGGTGACTCTAATTCAATAATTGTATATATGATCCTTGTATAAAACTATCTAGTACAAACCATGAATCAAATTCAAGCCTATCATTTATAGTACAAGTATATCCCAATGAAAATTGTTGAAACCAATTTCAATAGGTAACTCTTTCAAGTGCTTGATATCCTTAGAAAAAACTCCCCACATTGTATTGAAAGTAATAACAACATATGAGCACTCAAAAACCAAGACAAAACAATTAGTAATATGAAGAGATAACAAATAATGCGATCTTATTGAATTAAATAGAATGCAAGCAAGCAACGATGATGGAAGAATAATAACTCATACCGTATAATGTACTACATCTAACTATTATATATTAGTCTATAAATCATGTATCTAACTCATTCCTCAACACTATGTTCTAGTATAACTCCCCTTTTCTTTTCCATCAGAATGGAACTATCACTCATGTGTTGTGGCACCACATCCTCTACCTCGGTATAACCATCCAACAAAACTCTAGCTACTAGTTTTATATGTATTAATATCATACCTCACTTACTTAGGTGTGTATCTAAATCCCATTACATTATTATACTATTTTGGGTCCCAAAAAATATGTTATGATCACTCTTCCTCTCAAAAGAAAAAACCCCAAAAAGTGTTAAGAAAATTACGATCACTTGTGTCCAAATTTTCCACACTAAAATATCTTCAATGACCCATTGTTCTAATAAGACTTTACATTATCTTGACTACACTACCCACTACATCTGTGAAGTAATTTTTTTAGAGAATCTTTTTTTAATACATAAAAGAGTCTATAATGCTTCCATAGTGAAGTTCCATGAACTCAATTTAATTCCCCTCTTATATTACTTTCCATGCTGAGATACACATTCATTATATCAATAATTTATATTAAATGAAAATAATTCCCATGTGAACTAATCGTATTACGGATCCCATCAAAAAATACCTCACCCTGGTGACTTCATCAACTTTAATGGAAAAATAAAATTACTATAGTTTTTTGAGGCATCTATAATAGCCGATTTCTAACATTAACACCTTTTTTGAGTGACTTAACTCACAATAATTCTCCTATATCAAATTATCTTGATAGATGTGACTCTGATGATTTTCTTGAAAATCCTCTAGGGCAACTTCTTTTTCTATCCCACATTCTCTTGGATATCCCATTATCAATTGGATGGTCCTAAAATCATATAATAAGAAAGATTCATACCCTTATGATCAAGTGTATCTATGTTCTTGAATATCATTTGGAATGAATCAATCCCAAACTCTTCCTTTTTAGGGCCTCCTTTTCCTATGAATGTAGGTGGATGTTGTAACTACATATCTATCATCAACTCAGAAATTGATGGGGAAGTGTTAATAGTCTCTATATACATGGATTATATGACTCTCTAGAAACAATCCTAAAAAATATCTTCTATAATAAATTTCAACTCCATAAGAACATTTGGTTCAGTTGAATTAGGGTTTTGTTGATTACCATTATCCTAATTCCCAACTCAATGATGACTTATAGAAATTTTATCTATATGACTAACTTGCACCATATAACCCAACATAATAATCAGTTTGACATCTACAGGTGACAATAACAAATAACCACAATCCCAAGGATCATCTATACTTATCTTCAAAAGTTACATGGCAAAAAATAATAATTTAATTTCAGTTTATCAATTATATATATCTAGAAATTTCTTTTTTAGATATCATATAAATTTTATTTTTCCACATTCTTTAAATATTTCCCTATCTGGAACAATCCATGTTACAAAAATATTACTATGTTACTATCATAATGAAAGTGTAATCATCCAGACGTAAATAAAAATATCAATAAACAATAGAATCATATAACAAGTAAATCACCCATGTTGAAGTAACATAAAAAATGTAACAAGAGAACAACTTGATCAAATATCCCACCCATAGGTACTGAAATTTCTCCCCATACATGGGTTAACAACACCCATAAACATTATCATTACCATGTCCCACCACATTCTATTATCATTTCTAACATTCCCAACAAATAAATCAATATAAAATAAACATAATTCTCTTATATAGATCTATAACATCCTTTGCTTGAAAATCCTCTATGTGAATGAAATGGGAGGGCTAAGTTGACTTTTGACATGACACTCCATATTGAAAAAGCCTCCACCTAGTTCTTAGGTTGTAAGGATATAGTTGGAAGAATAAGCCCTTTGGAATAGAGTGGATAAATAATGAAATATAATAACAAAATATAGAAAATAATAGAACCAATTATGTCAAAAAACATGAATATATATAAAAATAATGATAAACGTAAGAAAAACATATTCATGTAATGAATGGAAGAATGTAAATAAATGATGTGGTGAATATCAAATAAAATTAATACTAAGAATACTCAATTAAATATTATAATACATCAGTATTGAACCCCATGTTAGTCTCATCTTCTATATTTAACCTATAAAAAATGAAACAATATATATAATGTTATCATTCACTTATCCTTCCCCATATAAATGAAATCTATTTGGGTTTCAATCTACAACCTTTTTAAGGTGTGAATAAAATTTAGTAGGTAGGCATTATAATTTCTATACAAATAGAGTCTAATATATAAAGTGAATGAAATAAATTGAAAAACTGATTTTTGATTTAATCAATTATCACAACATATCAAATAAATACCCAAACCCTAATGCCCTTGGTTGAAAACTGGGACCATCCCCAACTTGCATCAACACCAAGACTAAAAATAATTGAGCATTTAATGGAATCATAAAAAACAATTCAGCCACCATATCAGGTTTTAGACCATCGTCCATTATTGGAGAAGTAGTTATATATCTATAAGAACTACAACATCTCTATGATAGGACATAAAATCATTTCTTCATTTTTTGGAAGATCCCAAAATTAATTACATCAAGTTCAGGCCCATCACAATACGTACTACAACATGCATAAGAGAATCCCTATAAAAATTATATCATGTATATTACCATCCATTACAGAATTGTAAAATGACGAATAAAAATCATAAGACATGTCCTTACAATCCATTAGGGTAAATTAATAATATTACTATTATTTATTTAAACCCCCAAGTCATTTGCATACTATATAACAAATTCATAGTTCATGTGACTCTATATCATTTAATATAGATAATATAAAAATTTATTTCATTTTTAATGTTAATTTTATAAAAAAATAATTCAACATTAAATGTGGTGAATTATACAATATGAAAAATATCTCAAGAATGTCTGATGGTTACAATACCAATCAGTTGGATGCATGTCAACGTCTCAATACCAAATGACCCTATGGAATCCAATGGAATGTATAAACATGTGTAACTAATAAAATATAGATTATTTCAATTATTTAGGTTTAGTGCATAGTGTCCAGTGTGATCACACATTTTAAGCTTACTAGACTAAACTGAAACATATAAATTAGAACATGTTCTAGACCACTATCTTCAGTTATGATTAATAATAGGGAAAATTCCCCATACCTAAAATTGATATTTCTTCCATATCCTTTCACTTCACTGATAATAAGGAAATATGTTATCAAGGGTTATCCAATAGTTACAAAAGAATACGTTTAAGTGGATGAAATAAATATATTACAATAAAAATCATAGGCTTGGATCATAATGGATTAATCACAAGTAGTTGGGTGTTAAATATAATAAATAGTGTGTATAAAATCCTTTGTAAATATTTCTATGGAACCTATAATATGAGAGGTAAATATAAAATCTAAAAGATTTTATTAGATCAAGGGTATTTATAAAAAATGGATATAAGGACCTTGGAGAAGCTTATTAGACCACACCATATAATCTATAAATAGAGGATACACTATAGTGTAACATGAGGGACCATACCACAGACCCCCTTAGTCAAACCACAAATGAAATCCATTCCATGGACCATTAAATTGATCATCTTCAACTAGAGTTATCCATGTTATAACAAGTGATACCATACTGCTAAAAATACATATCAAATTCTTGATCTATGCTTATCATACCTCTACACTGCATGGGTACAAGATTTGGTACAACTAACCAAGTCTAACCACAAGACCCTTATGTCTCATCCAAAATACCTGCACCGAACAAATCAATAAACAAGGTAGGGACTATATAGTATTTATTATATATGCTATAGTTATTCCCTAATTTCAAGTTACCTAAAAAAACTTCTCCTAGGATATTACATAATAAAATTGAGATACATGATGATATAACCCATATTATGGCATAGATAAGTGCTCTATGTAAATGAATCCTCTCCAACTGGTAATTTTAGTACAAATCCCATCTTTCTTTCCCTTGGATAAATATTTTATATAATTTCATGTATGTCTTGACCCTCAATTAAAAAATGGAACCTCTTATCACTCCTTATATAAAATTTCTAGGAATTCATGATTGACCATCCCCTATATTAATACATTATATTATTCCTTAAATTCATCATCAAATACTTTTATTTTACAATGGCTAATGTTTCATTGATTATAATTTAATTTAAAGGAGGCCTCTCAAAGAAGAAGTGATCATCATTACTGACATATTAATATTTTTTATTATTATTCATAACGTAAATATTATTTAACAATAATAAAATAATTAATATAGTATCATAAATATTCTAATATGTTATAATGATTAATTTATCACAATTTTAAACCTCCTTCTAATCATATTTAAAATAAAAAATATTATAGGTGCATACGTATGACCAACTATCTCATTGTATTACTGTAATTTCTTTTTTCCTCACCACTATGGATGGATGGTTATAAATATGGAAATGATTAATATATATTATTTTTATGAAATTATTATAATTCTACATATATCATATAACATTTATCATCTTACCCCTATTACCAATTAAAAAATGTGAACATCATTTATGCATTCATGCGGAATACCACTTCCACAAAGTGATGTCTTTCATTTATATTGTACTCCTATAATGAATGGTTATAAATATTTATATAATTAATATATACAAAATTTCATTCATTACTAATACTATAGATATTGTAGAACTCGGGGAAATATTGAGAACTAAAACTACCAAATAAAAACATACATGAACGACGAAATAGTTAACAATCATTAATCAAAGATATTAATAAATAATTATTTATAAATTAGAGTTAAAAATTTATATATATATCTTTTATGATATTACGAGTATAAATATTGTTCTATTATAGAATAATGTTAAATTTAAATTTTTTATAATTGTTGTTAAAATCACTTATAAGGTCTGTTGTGATTGAGGTATGGGTTTATTTTATAATATATTCCTTATTTTAAGATTTTTTATTTTTTTTTCATTTGAGTAATTATATAATATTTTCTATCATAAACCATTACAATTTCACATTAACTATCTATTTTTGGGGTTGCACATATTATTTTCAGTTTTGACTTAATTATCACTCAAAAATACAAAATGTAAATATTTATGGGAAACCTGCATTCTTTTTCTATTTGGTCAACAATATTTTTCCCATAAATATATTTTAAATAATACATGTTGAAGAATATATTTAATATTATCTAAAGGTATTTCTATTTTTTACCCATTTAAAACTTTTTAAAAAAAATTAAAAATGAAATACCCATGTCATTTTATGAACAAGTTACTTTTTACCAAATGTGTAAATGAAATAATTGTTTCCATGATTACCAAAAGAATTAACTTTCCTTCCATCATGACTACTTTTTTCATTTATAAGTACTTTAAAATTTTATATAGTTATTTTAAAAGTATTATTTTTCAAATATTATATAAATTTGTATCTTTTAATCCTGTGATTGGGAAATGAAAACCATATTTCCTTTATGAAATGTATCATTGATGTGTTGAATGTATTTTCATAAATTTAAATTTAAATGGATGAATCTAGTGATTTAATGGGTATGTAATTTAATTTTACCATTCAATTTATTACAGAGTATATATTATTATTATTTTGTAATATTAATTGAATGGGAAAAATATGAACATTTTTATTCATTTTTTTTAAATGTTATTTCGGATTATGTATTGAATTTGAATTCACCCAATAAATATGGTATATGAATTGGACTTTTTATGTGATGGGAATGAGATATTATAACACATTAATTCATCAATATGAATCAAGAGCTAAATTTGTTTTGAGTATTTTGTCTGCACTTATCCTTTTGATTGTATGACTTGTAAAATGGCCTTGATGGTAATATTATGATAACTATAATTATTCATTATATCATTATGAAAATATTTTTTTCTATTCTTGTTATAACTTATGTTTCTATGTAAAAAATTAATTTTTCCCTTTTTATGATATGAGTTATATGGAATATTTGATTTTTTATATTCATCATCAAAATTATTCATTATTTATTTATTCTATAATATATTAGATTTTAGACATTCCCTTACTGATAATTTGATGAAATCATATTTTTTTCATTTCTATGAGATACCATTTATCTATTTATGAATTAATTTAGGGATATAGAAGAAGAGTTAATAATTGTAAAACATGAATTATTAAATTTTATTTTATGTTTTTAAATGAGATCATACATTCATGTATGTATCTAGTATACTTAGTGTACTATACAATTTTACCCTAATATGATCCCTTTTATTTTGTTCCAATGTAGTAAAATAACCATTTACTCTAGGTTACAAGATATAGGGTGTTACAGTTGGAGAAAAAATCTAAAGTCTCTTTAGACTCATTAATGAAATGAAATTACTTATAAAAAATAAAAGGATTACATATATTAAGTTGTATCATAAATTTTTTAAGATCAAGTGTATTAGTTATTATGTCTTTTTTTATTGATGACACATTTTCCAATATGCAACATTCATGATTTTTTTTCTTTTAATGTGCTGATAAGAAAATAGGATGAATCATAGAGTTTTTTTAAAGGATCATGTTTTTACAGAACTTATCATTATAAACATATCTGTGTTTCGGGGATATATTTTTGGATTTTAATATAAAATATTTTTTCTAACATCAAGTTATAACACAATGTGATTATAGGATTTGTTAGATAATCAATGGAAAGTGTTCAATACAATCTATGAAATACTTTGTGTGTATTATCGATGGAATGATAATGTTTGAAGAAAACAAAATGTTAATCAAGATAGAGAATGGATATACTGGTGAAATTTAGTGAAACTTGGGCATGACAATATTTTAAAAAATTTATTGATAGTGTGTAGATTGTTTCATAATGATTGATTAGATTTGATAATACTTCCCCATGTATTTCAATAAAAATGATTTTTTTTTGAAAATCCATATCATGAGGTGAGGATACAAATTGAATTTTATAGACAAATGTGGGGAGAAATTTAAAGAATCATAAATAATATTATTATAATAATTAATTCCATGTTCATGGTTGAAGATGAATTTAATATTTTGTTGTAAAAAAGTACAAAGTCATTGAAGGTGTGTGAGCGTAAGGAATGAAATCATTTGTTCTAAGGATTTTTATGGAAGTAATTATATGATGAATAGATCAAACAATTATTTATTGAAATATTGACATATTTGAAGTAAAAAATAATTTTGGGTATTCACTAAAAGATTTTGTACATAGGCTCTAAGGATATATGAAGTCTATATCAAATGATTTTTAAGAGCTAGTTAATTCATTGAATTGTATATGGAATCTGCCGTAGAAATTAAATATAAAGTACTTAATAGTTCCAATTCTATAGAGGATGGAAATTTTGAATATTTTATAGAATGTATTTGGTTGTTTACTATTTCAATTTAACAAATATGGAATTTTCATAGTGTTGTAGAAAAATATTGTGAAATATTAAGTGATATTTCATCTATAGGTTCTTATAGTTCTTACATAATGTAGTACTTAGATGATGTTTTGAAGATATTATGATTATCTATATAAATAAATAGAATAGGAAGATACATTTTATATAGTAATCATTCTAATAGTGTTTGAAATTTCTTGTTAGATAATTGGAGAAATGTATATAAATACTTGAAATATATGAAAACACCCATACAAGATTAGTTACATTATAGAATGATGGATTTTTTTTGGAAAGGGGCATAATTTCACCTAAATTTTATCGTCCATATATATTTGATAATTTTATTCCATGAATATTTTGAGTTTTGTATATTTTATTTTTGAAAATCTATAATTTCAAGAGAGTTAAGTATGTTCCTGTTAAGAGAAAGTGAAGTTTTAGTGATTCTTGAAGGGTTGGGATTTTCTAATAAATATTCATGACACAAAGAAGAATATGATAAATGCTATAAATGATGATTCTAGATATAGAGAAATTTTTTATATTCACAAATGTGAGGTTTCATTAAATAAGTTATGAGAACAATTTCGCTCCATAAGTGACATCTTAAAATCACTATGTTTCATGAATATAAAATTTCTATAATTTATTTTTTGAGAAGGATATAAATTAAAGAAATATTTTTTATGAATTGCTTCATGTAGTGACATATAATGCAAAACACATGAATTATTATGTTATATAAAAGTAATAATGTTAAATGAATGTTGTAATGTTTGGTAAAGTAAGATGTTCTTCCAAAAAAATATTTATTTCCATTGAAATATCAGGATGCATGAGGAATAGGACATAGAGAATTATAGAGATAATTATAGTCTAGATTTATCTTCATGAGGAGTGGTTTTTTGTTTTTAGGATATTATTAAATTCAAAGGTTATTTTGTTTTTATAGTGGGAATGGCCTCATCAATCCTAGAAAATCCAAAACAAGGAAAGGTAGTTTAATACCCTGAGATTTGTACTAAGATATAAATTTCCATGGAAAATGAATTTTTCTATTTGTGTATGTGTTATTTTTACAACTGATATTAATAATATAAATCTAGTGGTTGTAGTACATAAAAATATTATCTTTGGATACATTTTATATTTTTAGATGTGTCTTGGTAGTTCAAAAGGGTTCTGAGAACATAGAATTCTAAAAAATAATTTTTTTGGATTGGATGACGGAGGTTCAAAGTTAGCCCATGGTTTTGGATAACCATGTACGTATACCATGTAGAACAATAAGTATTTCACATATTTTTTTAAACCATTCATTGGAGGATTCATGTACATGTAATGTGTTAGTATAAAACCATATAATAGTACCATAAAGGCTATACATGGTTTACCAAACCTTGTGCTATCCAAGATAGATGGTTTGTCACATTAGATAGTGGCAGCTCATAGTTGCCACATGGATATCCAAACAATACTACAAAATCATTTATCTCATTTAAGAGGATGAAAATTATAATTTTAACCCATTTTCCATTATTTTTTTATTCTTTAATCATTACCTCATTTCTACGATGACATCTAGTGCACAGGATCCACCCATGGCCTCCTACGAGGCATTGATGGATCTCTTTAATTTTGTATAAAAAAAGTCTTCACTCATATTTGATCACACCTAGGGTTTTTATATGTCTAAATTTTTGGTATGTTTTTCATTCCATAACAGATTATATTACCATGATAGATCATTTGCCTTATTTTTATGGTGGTTTTTTAATTATTTGAATTTTTTCGTTATAGGTGGAATCAATAATAAATAAATGATTATTTAAGCGTCCTAATAATGATTTTGGTGGTATATATTCCATTCCATTATTGTTACATGGATTATAAATAATTTTATTGCAAAATGAACTTGACCTTCAATGAGTTACAACCAAAATGTGAAATTAATTAAAAAAATGATAATAAAATGAGTTAATTAGTCCCTATAACCAATTTCCAACTGTAATGGTTTTCTAAATAAACTCAAAAAACCCCTCAAAGAGTGTTATTTTAAATTCATATGATAATAATCCTATGTGTACACATTAAATTATTTTTCAATGTGGGTTGAGTTATCCCTCGCCGAAGAGATGTTAAAACGGAATTGAATAAAATGTAATGATAACCATGCCATCATTTTACATTAAAACATCCTCTGAGGTGAACTATCTTATATATTGACAATGGATTATTAAATTGATATTGTTTTAATGTGATATTTCAATAATATTCCATTCATTCATCATTTTTTATTTACTGAAACTTCCTTCAAAAGTGACTTGATTCTTTAATGGTAAAGACCATGATTAAATGATTAAAAGGGGAAATTAATGGAATGACCTTGTCATTTGGACCCTATTGAATTTACTAAATTGAATATATACTTTCATGGCCTTTCATACTTCTTCAAGTGGGAATATCTAATAAAATTATTTATCATCTGTTATTAAATGGAAGATATATTACATATGGATATATTTTTAATTATTAAATGTATGATTCTAATTCTTATATGTTCATTTGAGATATGCATGTTACATATATTATGAAACATGTATACTCATAGAGGTTGAATGAAATCATATTATTATTTAAATAATACTTGGATTCCTGATATATAATTCATCACTCAGTTATATAAGATGATTGAAGTTATATATTCCTGGATTCCCGCACAAAGAATGCATGATTTCTAAAGGATCCTCTCCTCAAGCCATCACTTGTATATCAAACCACACAATTTCCAATGAAGAAGTAACCTGATTAAATTTCATGTCATAAGGGTTCCAACAAAAAATCAGCGTGTCATTCCGACACCTGGTCTTTAATTTATATGCATTTTAGAGACAAGGGTCTAGTTTGATACAGGTACGATCTAACCTGGCCAAACACCAACGTTCTCTGATACTCATGTAGTGTATCTTAAAATGTCTGCCTCGATTTAAGGGTTCTTGTTCCAAAGAAGGTTTTCCAAATAGATGTTCTGTTTAGTTGATACGCACATTTAACCGTAACTAGGAAAAAAAGGTTATGGGTCATGTCTGACCCAGTCGGACCAACCCAACTTAGACCACTAGGCGGTGAACTCAATCAGCTGCCCACGGGCTCGGCCTGATGTTCCATGGGTTTGGCACTACCCACCCAGTTGGGTGAGGACCTCCGGTCAGTGGAACCACCCTCCCCACTGAACAGGTGTGGGGATCTACTCCCCTTCCCAAATGTCTCTATCATTTTTGTTTTTAAAGTGGTGGTTCCAAATGGTGTTGCAAAACCTGGCTGGTGCTCCCTCTACCGCAACTTGAATCTGCGGCCTTCATATGCGGTGAATCGCCTGGTGAGAATACAGTCGGCAATGGCTATCTGCCCCTTCTATCTATCATGGCTTGGATCTGAGAACCTAATCTACGGCATGCTTCCATGGCACGCCTCCATTATCAACACTACCTGCATCGCCCACCCACCATTTCCACACATGATGCCTTTAGGTACTTCCTTTTTTTTCACAGCCAGTGGGTTCTCGGTGCCGTCTTCTCCAGTCGTCAGTGCCACCACGCTGATGAAGCTTCAGTGGGACATTGGTGAATATCTGTTGGTCTGTTTTCTCTTCTGAATATACCTACGGGCCACCCAAGATGCTACCATTACTGTGTGGTTCCTGGTTTTTCATTGTCACATTGTTGATTGGTTTCTCACGATGAAACACAACCAATCCAAAAATGGTGGAGGGTCCAGGCCTGGTTAGTTTGGAATGTTACCTCCTCGTAATAATTATAACATAAGAATCAATAAAAGAATTTAAAATTGTTAATTAATCAACGAAACCCCCTTCCTTGAGCTCATTAGATTACGCTGCGGATGAGGAAGGATTTTATATATTCAAGGGTGTTGCAGATGAAGGAGAAGGTTCATTTCCATTGGTTATCATCGTCGAATCCACTAACCGTCTTCGAATCCTCATTCATGGTAGGTGAAATATGTCATGACACTTTTTTAGATGTTCTTCTTTGGAGTGCCAAAATCCCATGCCACAGCTTCATTTAAATAGATGAAAGAGAGGGTCAACGCACCACACAATTAATGAAGTTCATTAATGAATTGAATTAATAAACCTATTAATTCTACCTATAGTGTGGTTACCCAACCATGTGTAACTAGCCATTTGATGGTCTAGAAACCAAGCAGTCTAGCCACCACCACTCAATAGTTACAAGAAAGAAATAAAATAACTCATTAATTTGTTTTATTGTTTTTTTTAGAAAATTAAAAAAATTAAAATTTCCATTCAACCCTTGATGGTCGATGTTATGCTTCCATTACGTGAATCTTGGCATTGCGGATTCAGTGGTTCCCAATGATTTTTAATCCAAGAAACTATTCAAAAGATAGAAAACACCGCACAAAAATTTACAAAACCGACCATAACAAATTTCTGAAATTATTAACAGTCACCCAAGACACATGACGATCGACGTTAGGATCTTCCTAAGGGGAACACACCCTCATGACCTCAACTATACACTCTGATTTCCAATTAGAGTTACCATTTTGTATTTATAAAATTTGACAATAAAATAATTTTTAACTAATTATTTTTTTTACACCATAAAACTAACTTCCACTGTTGGCCCGCACTAACCAATATTAGGATGTTACTAAAGAAATCATACCTTCACGAGTTCAGTGGTGGTATAATATTTTTAATTTGAGTCACTATTCGTGAGTTATAAGCATTTGAAAAATAATTATTTTATTTAATTATTTTATTTATGGTTATGTCATTATATGGTTTTCACACAAGAGGCCAACACCGATTACAATAAATGTGTACATAGGATTAACACACTATCCTAAAAACAATGATGCCCTTGGATTATCGATTTGGGAAACCGTTTAAGTATTATTTCACCTTTTCATGAAAAATACTCACAGATGATATTTTATGGTTATCATTTTTCGATGGATCATTTAGGGAAATCCAGGCATCAGAATAACATTCTGTTAATTTCTCCAGACTCATAAGAATCCCAAATATTTTAAAAAATATATTTGTAAATTCAATGTCTTTATATTCTCCCCACCTTAGGGTTGTTCATCCTTGAAATCCACAATAGAGGCTATGTAAACAAATGGGGTATCGAAAATATATCTATGCCTCCCTCTCCCATGTACTCTCCTAGAGGTTCTCGTGTTGTCATCGAACTCACAACCGTGGAATTTAAATCCCACAATGGACTCAGTCTGGTCAATCCACTATCTCTACTAGGAACTCCACAAACATCACCCCATCATCAATGTCTAGCTTTCCCCAGTATATAATGTGTGAAGGATCATGCACGTACCTCCTCATCCGATACACATGGAAGACATTATGTACTTGGTGCATCTGTGGGGGAAGAGCTAGGCAGTACTCTACCATGCCAACTCCACAATGAATTTGAAAATGTCTAATGAACCTCAGTGATAGCTTGTTGTCCCAAAAAAATCTCTGCAATCATTGTTGGTGTGAGACTATAGGAAAACATTTTCTCCCTCCTCGAACTCTAAGGGTCTTTGTCTCCTACCAACATAAGACTTATGCCTGTTCTGTGTAGTATTAATCCTCTCCTAGATAATCTGCACCTTCTTGATGATATATCATACTAACTCTGGACCCATAATTGTTGACTCATCTGGGTCTGTCCATCACACCGTTCATCTGTATGGTCTCTCGTACAAGGCCTCAAATAGTGCAATGTCGATGTTGGAGTGATAATTATTGTTGTATACAAACTCTAGTAGGAGCATTTGGTCCTCCCAACTATTTCCAAAATCAGGGACACAAGCACGAAGCATGTCTTCGTGTGTCTATATAGTCAGCTCCATCAAAACATCTATATGGGGATGGAAGGTGGTGCTCAAGAATAGTTGAGTCTTGACCACCTCCTATAATATCTTCCACAACAAGAATGTAAATTGAGTTTCATGATATCATACAATCATCGATGATACCCTTCAATGATGAACAATCTATTTTACATAGAGGAATCCCAATCCCTCAACTGATCGCTTCTCATGGATGAGTATGAAGTGGACTAACATTGATAGTCGGCCAATGATCACCTGATGAAATTGTGGATCCTAGATGTACATGGACTCTATGTCAAAAATTCCATAGGGATTCCAGGTAACTTCTATAGTGTAACCTCAAGTCACTCAGTCACTCTTACAAGAACATGGTGCTCAGCATTTACTTAGCGACAAGTAAGGCAATGTAAAAAAGAACTATGCCACTGCCTTATTCATCACTGACCATATGTTCTGACATTGGAAGTATAGGTATACATTTTCCACACCTGGATGTACTGCCAAAGGGGATGTGTGGAACTCATTCTACACCACCTATCATTTCATTACTGGTACTATGGTGCATCCTCTGAACAGGATGACGTGCTCCCCAACATCATAAAATCCTTCAAGAGCCTATCTTGATGATATTTGTGCACGTCCGATCTCACAATCAACCACCCCAAGATGTGCCTCCCTAACTCACAGAGGAACTAGAGGAGTGGATATCATATACCAGAGGTAATCTACTCCATCACTATCCACAACGGATAATAATAACACTGATAGCTCCTTTTTTCCCGTACTCATCACATGTAACCCAAACCTCTTAGTGAGTGCGTCTGCTTCTACGTTTCTCATCCAAGTATTGTAAACCGTCTCAAATTCATCATACTAAAGGAACTCTAGCCATCACCACTATCATAGGTTCAGTTACTTCTGTGAGAAGATATACTAGAGACTCTTGTGATCAGAGTAGATAGTAGACCATTCATCTATCTATACTCTCACCTCCTAGAGCTCTGCGGGATCCATCTGATAAGTAGTTTTAGATATTGGTGTTGTCCTTTTGAACAAGCTAATGCATAAGTCCCTCTCCCTTTGGTGATTTAATCCTGGAAACATCTTTTGAAAAGAGGTTCCTGATCTTTTCCTCTACTGTTGGAACGTAAAGCTCTCTACACTTGCTGCCACAAGGGTAAGGTTGGCCAAATAAAGAGTGATCGGTTGCACCCTCCTATGCATGAGTTTGTCTTGTGCTTCCTATTTTTTTCACCGAAAAAGGAAAAAACAATTCAAACATTGTAGATATACCACAATTGTTTTTTCTAAAACTATCAATCTGAGAATGAATTGTGAAGGATCAGTCCATAATCAAAATAACATAATAAGACCTTGACAATTCCACCAAGAGGATCCAATCAAAACACACTCCTCCTGGGTCATATCACATCGTCTACATAAGTGTGATTATTGAGTTTCCTCTCATCGATATCTCCAGGATGTAGGGTCAAGTCAACGGTTTAACTGGAAACTCTAGGTCTCGAACATGATTCGTGACAAAAAGGATGATTAGTAACTATGTATTTTAATTAAAGTAGCTAATAGTAGACATAGACCATTCCTCGAATCATTTATGTAGCCATTGGGTCACACTCCCTGACTGCATCCATCATCTCCCTTCCCCTGTCCGTTGGCTCCCTATTCCAGGTGGGGACCTCATTGGGGTGTTGGTTGTGACATGTAGAAATGTACTTCAACACCTATTCTCTCCTAGCTCCCCTTCCACATAAAATTTCTTACAGATTCATTTGCCCTTATAACTTCCTCTTCCCAAAACATTTTTCATGTCTAAGTCCTTGAGAATGAAATTGGTTTCCTGATTTCCAACTACTGACATTCACTGGCTGCATCGAATCAGCCAAAGAATTTTCAACTACAACGGTTCTATAATGAACCCTATCATAGTTAGTAATTCAGAGAGGAATAGTTCTGGCTTGGATATCCATAAGCATTTCTCGCATGGTGGTCCAAGTCATAATGCACTCGTCATATCTTATCATCATGTTCCTAGAATGGTCAGTACACCTAGATGAATACTCAATTAATGATATATCATCCTATCAAAACCGTATAAGCTCTTGGGAAAACAAACCTTGTAGAATTTCATGGTATGATACCCCCTTCTCCGAGAAAGGTCTCATGATCTTTCCATAAAAAAGTCACCTAATCATAAGATTGGGGTAATGTAAACACTACCATCTCCCTACTAAGCCACATAGAATACTCCATGTCAGGACCACCATAAGATCTAATGGTTCCCTAGCTAAATGGAAACTTGGTAAACACATCAAGCCAATCATTACCTACCTATGAGTCAGCCTCACCTCAGAACATGAGGGGTATATATCATTGGTGAAAGGCACTGAGCCTATATGTTTCTTATACCGGTAGCACTTGTAGTAAATTCTAACAAATGGGAAGTTAAATTGTTGTGAAAATGCGTAAAGGGACTATCTCGGGAAATAGTCATTATACTGAAGCCTCATTAGACTATGTTCCATCCTTATGTGACACACTGGAATCCTGGATAGATGTCTTCATAGAGGCATCTTGAAAGAGAATAATGATGAACCAATGTCAATAAATTATACCTGGTGAGATGATTCAAAAGAGATCAAAAGAAATAAATTTATAAAACACAAGAAATCAGTGTTTTCATGTACTGAATTGGAAAATAGAATTCAGATTCCTGATGTATGGATACGGCGACTGCCATACCAACAAAAGACTCCTTGCACAGAAATACAAACTCAATACACTTAAAATTATTACTCCATGGAAAACCTGGACTCTTAGTTCATCTAGTAGAACTGGCCCCCTTTTATACCACTTTGTCACAACACGTTCCAAGGTCCCATGTCATGGGTACCCCATGCATGCCTTTCATAGGCCAGGGGTTTGAGAATAGCACCGAAAAGGAATTTCCCTAAAATGGGAAGGCATTTCACCAAAAACTATACACACATAAGTAGGTTACACTAGCACAAGTAAAACACAGTAGGAGTAGAAAGGTGAAACTACAAATAAAAACCACCATATAGTATAAAGAGTGCGTACTGAAGTAAAGGGTCTAGAATGAAATCTCAACTAGAAATGAAATACTAAAAAATGGGAAAACAACTTTTGATGTCATCTGCTAAGGATCCTACCTAAAAGGTTTGTACAACTCAGCAATGCAGCTCTCCTTGTCAACTGTTTACCTTCATACACTGGTATGTCCTGACTCATCAAGACTCAGCCAATGCTGACCATCGTCTTCACAGGACATAACAAGATGTGTACGAATCCCATGCATGGGTGAGTAAAAAAATACCCAGTAGGGACTCCGAGAACCCTGAAGGACTATTATAATTCCAGAAAGGAAAAAACCAAAAATCATGACCTCAACCACAAATAACAAATAAAAACACTCATCTCAAACCAGGTATAACTTAAGTACAAAAGTAAATAAGTTTAGTAATAAAGATATATCATCTTATTATTACTAAGGCTCAGTTACTAACCCAAATAAGATCACTCTATGCTGATCCACAAAGGATACCTCTGTACTGATCCACATGTGATCTCTCGGTGCTGATCTACAAAAGTTCGCTCAGTGCTAATCCACTCAGGATCCCTCGATGATGTTTCACACAAGATCGATCAATGCTGATCCACATAGGAGCTCTATTAATTTATCACTTCTCAGCCATCAACTGAATTCCCACACAAACCTTGCATGATTCTTGGAGGATCCTTTCATCATTCAATTTGTTTTGCTTCAACTGGCACAAATTCCCACGAAGAAGTAACCTGATGAACATCCATGTCAAAAGGGTTCAACACAACAGAAAGTGCGTCAACCAAACTCCCAGTCTCTAAGTGAAAGGAATTTTAGTTTCAAGGGTCCAGTAGGATTTGGGTATGAACCAACCCGGACAAACTCCAAATTTTTCAAAACTCATTTGGATCATCTCAAATGTTCACCTTGTCCTAAGGGTTCTGGAACCACAGATGGTTTATCAAATGAACTTTCAATTTAGTAGATATTCCCATTTAAGAGTAACATAACCGAAAAGAATCTAGGTTGAGTCTGACCCAGTTTGTCTAGGCCTAGTCCGGCTTGCTAGACATAGGGGTGGCTCAGCCCACCTGGTTGGGCGATGCATGTCTGGCTGTGAAACTAACCGGCCCACTGATAGGGCACAGGGGTCTGCTCCCCTTTTCAAACGGCTCTACTGTTCGAGGTTTTCTTTAATGTGGTGGTGCTGGATGGAACTTCCCCACAGGGCCAATCATCTCGAACCAGTAACATGTAGGACCCACATATAGTGGGTCTACCCTTCATTACGGCCTTCCTCCGTGACGTTCCGCATGGTGATAACACGGTCAGGGATGATCAGCCTCCCCTTCTGTCCACTGTGGCTCAGACTCATGGCCCTACTCCTTGGTGTGCAGCCATTGTCAACATAGTCAGCGTCAACTTGCCACCTTTGCCAGTTACAGTTCCTTCTGGCACTGCCTATTCTTTGCATTCATCTAGTGGCAGTTGCCACCTTCTTTGTTAGCTAGTGTCGTCGTGTCATAGAAGATTCCATGGTCCTCTATTTATGCTTTGGAGGTCCATTTCCTCTACAAACTAGGCCTATGGGCACCCTGGGATGCTACCATCACTATGTGGCTCCCGTCTTATCCTTTCTACCTTGTTTCATGGTTGACCATAAAAAACACAACCAAACCAAAAATGAAGGAGGGTCTAAGACTTGTTCATTCCGCTTGCGCCCTCCGAATTAGCATTAAAACATGGGAATAGATACATGATTTTAAAATTTTTAATATAACATAGAAACCCCTTACCTCGAACTCCTTAGAAGATGTTTCAAATGAGTAAGGAGTGTTAATGTTTGAGGGCGTGGCATATGAAGGAGAAGGTTCCCTTTCTTTGGCACTCATCATCGAATTATCTGATGGTTTTCGAAGCCTCGTTCATGGATGGTGAATGATGCCACAACACATCATCATAGGTTCCTCTTAAGAGGGCCAAAAATCAACTCATGAGCATTGTTTAAATAGACAATAGAGAGGATCAACACACCGCAAAATTAATGAGGTTCATTAATTATTTGAATTAATTATCCTATTAATTCTACCAACAGTGCTGTTACAAAACCCATTGTAACATGCAACATAATGATCTGACAACCTAGTTGTCCTACCACTACTTCTAAACAGTTACATGAAAGAAATAAAATAACCCATTGAGTTATTTTATTATTATTTTGTAATGTAAAAAAATTATCTTTTTCAACTGACCCTTTCCATTCGAAGATAAGCTTTCCATAGGTGAATCTCACTACTACGAATTCTACTGTGGCCTGGCATTTTTAATCTGATCACCAGTTAAAAAGATAGAAAAAGCTTCCCGCATGTTTTCTAAAATCTTCTGAAAAAAATTCAGTAATTATTAGCAGTCAACATCAACCTGCGTCGGTCAAGGTTAGGCTTTTCCTAAGGGGATAACTCACCCACGATCTTAACAGTACTCTCAAATTTCCCATATAAGTCTCCATTTAAGATTTATAGAATATAACCATAAAATAATTGTTACTTAATTATTTTATATGCAGCCAAAAAAATTCCACTGTTGGCTAGCACTGACCAATTTTATGATATTCCTACGGAAAAAATACCCTCACAAGTTCAGCGGTTGTCTTAAGTTTTTAATTTGAGTCACCATTCTTGAGTTATAAGAATTTGAAAACTAAAATAATTTTATTTATTTATTTTATTTATGGTTATTACATTTTTAGCTATTCTCACGGGAGGCATGTGGCCACTAAGCTTAAGTCACTCCTAGTGTAAAACTGCAATCATGAATGAAACCGTGCCCGCATATTTTAGATCTGGGCACTCATTTAAATTTAATTCACCTTTTTTTTGGAATACTAGTCATGTATTCTATTTTAATCTTACCATTTTTTAATGGATCATTCTGATCACTTTGGGCCTTAGAATCATATGCCGTCAATTTTCACAGAATCTTAGTAATACAAAATAATTTAAAATATATATATGGATATTCTGGGTCATTATAAAACGAATATTCTTACTGAATACTAATAGTGTTACAATCCAACCCCATTGAAATTTAATCCTACAAATTTTAATTTTTCTTAAGAAAATTAGTGTATCATGTCACAATAATCAAATGTAAATTTTATCATGATAGGTAAAATAATTTCACCACTTAAAAACATTGAATTTCATAATTAAATATTTATAAAACCATGTACATATCATTATAAGGCACATACGTATAATTGTTCTTAATAAAATTATTGCTTTTATGTATTTGATATTTTCTACATAAAACATGATTTGGGTCTCTTCCCCTTAATTGAGTTTGAGAAATTCATTTACAATAATTGTAGAGAATGAGAAAATATAATTACAAGATTTAATTAAATTTGTATAAGGGTAATATCATCATCAATTCGATGTTTTTTCATTTTTCACCCATTACTCATTTCACAATCCAATAAAGAATGAATTAGATGATATTTCTATTCCTAAAAAAATTAAAGCATTTTTGAACAATGAAAAGTTTTTTATCTATTCTACATATATATATAAGATTGAATAACTCCAAATTTCTATCATAATAATAAATAAAATATTACTCTAAGAACTAATACATATATATATAATAACATTGACGATTTAAAAAAAATTAGTATTTAAATAAATAAAATTCTTTAAAATTTAAGAGATAAACTTAAAAATGAAAAAAATTTGAACATCATGATCTCATATCCTTTAAAACCCAATTAAAATTTTATTCCCAGTCAGTTGTACTATCACATAACTTAATATTTAAACACCGTATTCATATATTCCATAGTATATACTAATAATTTCAAAATGACTAGAATCACCAAGACATAAAACAACCACAAACCATGTATGCTTCTAAAAGTTAGCTCAATAATTTTTCAACAAATAATATCCCCAATTTAATTGAAATATTGAATATTATCCAATAATAATTCATTCACCTTAATATCATATTGTTTGAAAAACAGTGATATGTTTTTTTCCTATTAAACATAATTTCCTCAATATAAATGAATGTATTAACACTAAATGAAATCTATAATATTCAATATATGTCCCCATATATTAAATCATTCTTCAAAAAGTATTTATCACACTAAATCTCAAATCAAACCTAAGGTCTAAAAATACCTCAATGATAAATTAATACCCAAGGAGAAAATCCTAAAATATCAACATGGAAAAAAATATTTTTAATTTCATTTATATAATTTAATAAATGTTTCTTAATTTTTTTTAAAAAAATATACAGCATATAGTCTAGGATCATTCTTAGGATAACTCTTTCCATGGGTTTCAATTAGAATGTTGAATATGAAATTACTCTATCAAAACGAAACCATTTACTTTTACTGAATTATACCAATAAAAAATCCATCCTATGAAGATGGTAAGGCTAAAATAGATGCATTAACTAATCATATTTTGTATTCTTGAAAACATTTATCATGTTTATTTTCTATATACATTTTACTCCCTTTCGAATTAACAAGGATAGTGTGTCAGATATCCACATTATGTTTTAAACAAATAAATGGTACCCAAAATCCAAAGAAAACATTGAATATTAGGGAAATTTTTATGTTTTTTTTTATTATTCTAAATTAGTTATAAAAAGATCAAAAAAATTAGCTTCTTTAGTAATAATATTCCCTAAGAATGAAATATGATGTAACCAGACATCAGATTTACTAAATAATTCCTATAAATTATATTTATTTTTTGTTATTAGAAAAATCCTTATATATTTCTATTAATCAATGTTACTTTTAAAATATACCAAATTACAATTAATTAACACCAAGATATCTTAATTTTGAAAACCCAATATATAGATACATTAATCATCTAACATCATTTATACATATATAATCATGTTTTGCATATTATTTATTAACAATTCATTTTTATAATAATTTATATTAACTACAGTCCTATGATTTACCAATCTAAATCAAACCAGGTATCATAATATAAACATAATATAAACTATTAAAATAATTCTTAATTTTTATATATTTTATAGTCTCTTTTTAATTAGAAATAATAGTATTTGAATTCTTTCAATATTAATTCTTATGATCTTGATGATACCCTTCAAACGTTTTCCACCTAGGATATCAATTTTAATATTTCCCATACTCCCGACATTTCAAACGTTCAATTTTTAGTGATTCCTTAGGAAAGACTTTATTCTTCTCCTTATCATTAATAAAACACTATATTTTTCCTTAGTATTTTATTTCTCATTTAAATTATTTATCACTTATGAATAATCTTCTTATTTATTTAAGGCATTTCCCTAGGTTCTTTTTGGAACATTTAGGACATATATGATGGCTAATTTTTCCCCCCTTTGTCTTTATCACTGAAAAACTATTGAAACTATTTTTCCACTTATTTTGTGTTTTAGGAAATTAATATATGATCATAATGTTATTAAAAAACTCAAGATCACTAGTTATATATGAACATATTACTCAACAAACCAACATTAATCATTTTTAGTATCTCATTCAAACTACATTTAAATTCTACTCCACATCCATTATTAACATGGTTCATCCTTGTTCTTACTTATTTCTATAACCAAAACAATTAGTTTGAGTAAATTAAATAATTATTAAATAAATATTATTATGTATAGAAAAAAATTCAAATATGTCCTCAAATATGTTATCTTTTGTTACATCGCAGCCTAGGATCACTCTACCTTGTATCCAAACAGGAACTCCATATGACCTCAAATGTGACACCCTGTATGTGAGAGGATATCGACTTATAGCTAGGGTCTATTATTGATCATAGATAGAAATTACCATACTTATAAAATAAATACAACAATGGAAATAACATGAAATTATGATAACCAATAACCAGTATAAAACCACACATCAAATACAAAATCCCAAACTGGTTATGTTCCAATGTAACAATAATGTAAACGTCTTATGCCATTTTATTAATATGTGAAATAATAAACAACAAAGAATGGTACTATTGAAAATAATAAAATCTGTCTTGACACCTAGCTAATTCCACTCATCTATTCTCTATCATAGTTAGTCTAAAATCAGTCATCTATCACTGTGTCATTCCACATATCCTGGAAAACAACTATGAAGTCTACAGAGGTACAAATGATAGCCAAAGTAGGGTGTGACTACAACTGGGAAAGCCACCACTGATGGTATCTAAACTAATAACCAATCTATGTAATAGTGTTTTCTAATTGAAAAAATAATAAAATATACGGCATTAATAGAAAACATATTTTTAAATTAAACATTTATTTATTAAACCCTTAGAACATGGGTTCTAAATTGACACATAGAAAAAAAACCAACTTCACACAAGGAATTTTATCTACAACAATAATTATTGTGTGATAGACACATTAAGTAAAGAAGATGGATTTTCATTAATCATTTAATTAATATTACCATAGTGAATCCTTATAATGTTCCCATAAATTTTTTAATAACAATCGGTACTAGAGCATTATACGTGAACCATAACCATGTAAAAAACTATTTTTTCCAAAACAATATCACTATAACCTAAACTGTGGATCTAAAATTCTGCTTCTTAGTGTGTTATTCAAAAACACGAACCATTTATGTGGATCATCAATCCAACATCCCAGAATATATAGCATTCTAGTGGATCTTATAGCTCCATTCTGGAACCTAAACCGTGGTTGTAAAGGGTGAATACAATATAAAAATCCATACAGTATAATATAGGTTCCTATATTATTTGATTCCACTAAAACCATGGATTTATTGTATCATTCCAGTATCCTCAACTATTCTTTCATTTCCCAATATTCATGGTCCAACACAATTTCGTCACAATATTTTTTCATGAACTTCAGTCATATACAATGTTCATCTTCCACCCTAATTTTTTATTATATTTTACATCATTATTATTTTCTATGGGATTTATACATTCACATTAATTTATTATTCATTGATGTATTTTTTTCTTAATAAAAATATTAATAAAATTTTTAAGGATTATTATCATCCATTCTAATTGGTTCTTTATATTGAATGTTCTTGTTCATTCCATTAAAAAATGTTTCCCTCTATTATTTGAAAGTATAAAAATGGTCTATATTTCTCAAGAAACAATGTTATTATAAAAATTTTGTGATTCTTGATCTTCTATGTTATGATTTCTTTTTATTATACATACGATACATTTTCTTTGCTATATTACCATATTATGATCTATGGATCAAGATTATTATCTCAAGTTATCATACTGTTATTCAATACAATTTTATTAGAAATCTGAGGTTATATATCCTTCTAGAATACATTAATAGAAAAAATTATGTTTGCATGATCATATTAATCAAATATTTCACCCATTTTTATCTATTATCACATGAATGTGATCTAATCACATTATGAATCATTTTTTCTTTTTTCCTTATAAATGGATCTCACTCTTTAATTTGTATCCCCTTTCCTTAGTGAATAACATAGATGGTTATAATTGGAATGATTTAATGTGTGGAGATTTTTGTGGGGGATGTGGAATTAAAAATGTATAGTGTTGGATTTATTTAGTTAATATCAAAAGAAAATAAGCATTTATGCTTTTTTATTTTGAGATTATATATGAGATATATGATTTTAAATTATTTTTAATAATATTAAATATAGCTATGTTATGTTCAATTCAACTAAATTGTAATCAATTCCACTTTGAAGAAAAATTTGTTTTTGGCACTAGACATAGTAGTTTTGGTATAGAAAATCTCAATGATTTTATAGATTCAAGAGATTTAGATTTCACCTCTAATTAATAAAACATCATATAGATGTAATACTTATAATCATTGACTAATATCAAACTACCATCCCATGATTTATTTAGAATTTGAGTCTTGTAACCATGAAATATGCTAATTTATTTTGATCAATAGTAAGGTCAATTACTCTTATTGGTTTTACATCTTTCATTTCTTCCTTATCACTAAAATTAGATTTATTAGATTCTTTTAGAGAATAGATCACCTCTACATAATTTTTTAGAGTCTTGAATTTTTCATTCAAGTTATATTTTATTTTTCACTGATCATTGAAGATTTGTATGTACTGGTCAATAAGGATTTATATTTATCTATTACTTCTTTAAGGATATAATTAAAATTCATTACTATTTTTATAAATAATTTTACATTTAATTGAAATAATCTATCAGCTATAATTTTTCATTATACGAATCCAGGTAAAATTTAAATATGTTTGGGATACATTATGTTGGGAATTCACCATCTAAAATATAACTTCAATGTAGAGGCCCTTAAAAGATTAAACATTACCATATTCATTAAAACATGTATTAGAATCATCCTGATTATTATAATAAATAAATAAATTAAGAAATCATTCCATTTATACCTATAATTTATGATATATAAACATTTATATTTAATCCCACATGTATATTATTTTCATCTCAATTTTTTCAATTGTTCTCGGTATTATGAGAGGCATTAACTTTTCAATATACATGTAGAGAAATAAAATATTTCGTCCATAATATTTCTAAAAATTCATTAAATAAAGAACATCCTATATATTCAATTAAAATAGATGGGCATGGAAAAATTTAAAACCAATAAAAGGAATCAATTACTCTAATAATAATTTAATTTCCAGTATGATATATTCAGGGAGGGGTAAGATTTTTCAGGTAGTTTTCCAAATTCAAATTAAAATTTATATAATTTTACCAACATTGGTGTCATAACATATGTCATTGACTATGATATAAATGTATTTTTCTAAAATCTATCACACACATATCCTATAGTGTAAAATATATATTACAACATCCCAATCAATCTGAAAAAAATTCATCCCCACTTTGGAAATTTATTTGTTTTTATAATTTGTATCATATAATTGAAATATTTTCCACTGAAATATTATCATTAATTAGAAGTGGTTTTGTAAATTAAACAAATTTAACCCACTATCATCATATAACATTAGTAAATGTTCATCATATAACTTGAATGAAAACTTTCCATTCTATTGGGTTATAAATACCTTCTCTCATACTTTTGTAACTACCTTCATCATTTTTAATATTATATTGACTCAAAAAATATATGTCACTACATTAAAATATTAGATTTCCCCACTCAAATATATATATTTTGACCACTATTTAATATTTTATAATAGTAAAATATTACTCAGTTATTTTTTTTAGACGGAATCTGTGATATTGTTTAGAATATATTTTTTATTCTATAATTTGGTATTGAAGAACATTTATAGTCAATAAAATATTTTATGTAATCCATAAAAATTATCCTTTCTTCATATCTTCTAATTCATCTCTTTCTCACATATATGATAGTGGGTATCACATAAACTAGTATGTAAACTAGTTAATTCTTCTTCTTCTTCTTCTTATAATTTATTATTTTACATTTTTACATATAATGTGTTCTTCTTATAATATGTATTAGGATATCACCAATCTCATAGAGAGATATTGGGATCACTTCTTAAACAATTGCAACACTGATAAACCCTATTATCTCTCTTCTAATATTATATATTCATTCCAATATCAAAATACATTATATATAAATATATATATATATATATATTATAATAAATATAATACCTTATACATTTTGGTAAAAATATTATCTCCACTTAAACTCACTTATTCATAAGGAAAGCCTATGGGTATCCATCTATGGTCATTATAGATTATATTATAAGTTGAATATTTTTCACAAATTTATTTTTAAGAATACACTATACCTATTTTCCTATTCATTTAATATAAATTGAATATGTGTTCCATTTAATAAACATAGTAGATTTGAGAATCTTCTATTGTCTTGATGTGTGATAGTAAATAAAATACATGAATGGGTGATTTTTTTAAAACATATATATAATATTATCCCCTAAAAGTAACATGTAGATAAATTTTTTAGATATCCAGTAAAATAAAAAACTAAAGTAAACTAATTTAGGAATTTATGATATACCGTTATCCCAATGAATATAAAGTGATCAGTTTGTTAACCATTACTAATGAAAGAATTAATAAAATTAATATTCCAAAACAAAACACATTGTATTTGTTAGAAAAACAAATAATCATTTAAAATGACAATATTTACAAAAACAAATTTATACCAAACTATAATGTAGATCGGTCAAAATTATAAATGGTGCCCACTAATTTAATCTTATCATAAGATATTTATAATTTTTTACCAATCTTGAGATATGTCTTCCAGTCCCTGGAAGTCCTCAACTAAATACACCTGTAGTATCTCACATCCACACATCAGAAGTACTTGCTATCAATTTTCATATACTTGAAATGCATTGTTCCTAGTAATCATAAATTGATCTTTCATACTATCCATAGATAAATAGAATCATATATTATTTTGAGAATAATAATTATATTTGAAATTTCAAATATATCAACAATGAAAACCATAAAATAGTATCTTGTAAAATAAAACATTAGAAATAAAAATATAATACTGATCAAATGTGCTATCATAAAAAATTAATTAAAAAGCATAAAAATGAAAAGAAAAATTTTGAATTACTGATCCAGACATACATTCATATATTTTATTTATTTCAAATTCTTGATATGTGGCTTTATCTATAGGCATCATTATAATAATCCCCAAAAGATGGATTTTTTAAAACTCAAATCAAGTTATAAATTCTTCGGTATATAATTCTTTATTTTTTTGATAAAATCATCGTGCTTAACTATCTAAAAATGTGTTAAATAAGAACATATATAATAATTATAAATCATATAAATCTAATCTGGTATGAAACATTATATAATTATATTTAAAAAAGTATTTTGTTCTCCGATATTTATGTTATTTGAATTTTATTCTTCATAAGTGTAATGAATTAAAAAATCCCTATTAAGACTATTTTCATATAAAGTGTAATGTGATTTTTAAAATAATGGAAATGAGTTATTGAATCAACAAATTCTCCTCAAAATGCATTCCACATATATCAATATAATTTATAACTCTAATATAGTACAAAAATCATACAATAATGCATGTGGTTATGGTCATGGAACATCACAAAAATGAATGAATTCATTTAATAAATTAGAATTTAAATCATATTTACATTAAATTATCACACTCTGCACTAGAGTTTCTCATTCACATCGAGAATCATACTTCACTTTTTTATATTTTAAAAATAAATGAATATAAAAAATATCAATCGATTTAATCTCACATGGAAGATGTATTTTTCAAAATAACTTCATTTAAAAAAATTATTATTTTAAAAAATCATCCATCATGTGTATTCATATGCATTACCAGGTTATTTTATTCATATATTATAATATAAATAACAACATCTTATGTGATTTTTCAAAAATTTATGATCACTTCCATAATCATCCAGTTTCATTTACAATTTTTCTGACTAATATTTATTATCAAATAACCTCATTCTAAAAAACATAAATTATTGAAACAATGATGACCTAATTTAAATTAAATCTCGTGATAAATCATATATTATCAATTAATCATAGTTTTTTCATCAATAAGGAACATATTTTTCATCATATGATATTATTTCCTATAGAAATACTAATTATAATTACTAAATTTATCATTTTTTCATATTATCTATATTTATTAAATTTTTTAGATCAATATTAATCTTATAATGTGTGTCACTACTGATGTAAAGTAATTATTTATTTTATAACATGTAAAATAATATTCTAAACAGGTGAGTTACTCTTAAAAATCCACTATATTCTTTTGTTAAGTATCAACTACTCATAAAAAATTAGATCATTAGTCGGATGAACATCAAAAATACTATTCTTTACTCACCAAATCTTATTATGTGGCATGGATTACTCTTTTTAAGTACATAATTACTCCTAAAAATTTTATACTTCTCCATAATTTCATTAGTCTCTCTTCTGAGGTAATTCCATTTCTGTTTTTTTAGTTTTATCTTAATGGGATGACTCTTCTAAACATACACATAGATAAGTTTTAGTTTCAACATTATCATTCCTTATTTCATCATAAATTATATTTCAAACATAAAATAAAATAATGACCTTCTTAATCACATTAGATAACAATAGTAAATTTTTAGATAATTATATAAATATTAAGAAAAATTTAAAAATACATTTTCTAATTTTCAATATATATATTATAAATTAATTACTCAACTCGTGTATTTGAATAATTGAATCTATCTCTATAATTAGATATTCAATTCAACTTCCCTAAATCATTGTCCATGTTATACCATATTCACTAATTCTAGAAAATTTATGGATTCTTCTATAGGAATGGATTCTCAATCTCTCATCAAATGTAAATATTATATTTAAACTTTTTTTACATATTTATTGATAGTAATGGATGAATACAATCACTAGTTCAGCATCCAACATCATTGTTAGCATTTTTAGTATGGTTAAATTGTTTTATACAGTACTTATCTAATGTCAGTACTTTTATTTCATTTTTGATCACTTATAAAGGATCTTAATTTACTCAATATTGTCATGAATCTATCTAAATTTTTATTCAAGGAAAAAACACATCATTGATCTATACCCAAATATAGGATCAAAAACATCATCAATTTTTTGTCGATTGGTTCCATCCTCACACTATGTAAATTTTAAAATTTCAATAGTAATTTTACATCATCATTGTTGACGAATACGTCTAACACAAACCCTACAGAAACTCACTAATATATATATATATTTAATTATATAATTCCTGGATGAACTATGTTATGATTATTTCATATATTGTACTATTGATATTTATGGATAATTTTGATGTTATTATACAGATTGTATTATATTATTAATAATTTTTTTTATTGAATGTGGTAAGAAAAAAAATTGTGTATTAATCTATATTTTATGAATAAGACAATTTTTATCCTAGTTTTTTTACAATATTTTGAAATCATTCCCATAATATTTTTTTCATTAGCACTTATAATAGTCTTTGTGAATCAGGGATAGTCTTTAGGGATTGTGGTATTCTAGTCAAATAATTGAGATACATTTTCAATGGTAGTATGTTATAAAATTGTATTTTATTCATTTTATAATATTTCGTTTTTTAATTCATATTGCAAAAGAAAAAGAATCATCATAAATATTAAGGTGGAGAGAAAAAATATATTTTTAAAACACATTTAACAGAGCACCTTATGTTACCATTGGAAATTCAGAAAGTGTATCATAATTTCATATTTATATAGATGTTATTAATGTCTATATTAACATTTTTAAAAATGATTTTATGATTTTTTGTGTTATGATGTGAAAATTAGATGAATGTTAATTTTTCATGGTTATGTTGATTGGTTGAAAAATGTATAGTTGAGAATTTTATTAAACGCTAAGGAATCTAGTAGGAACTTCATAGTTATATACATGACTAGTGAACCATGTATAGTAATCATATATAGTGTATAAAAAGATATTTTTTTTAGTTTCATAATTTTGATTACATATTAATTATATATTTAAACATAACATATATAATATTTTTTATGATAATTTAATAAAATGATTTTATTATTTTATTCGTTTTCATTTGGATTTATGTAATTTTTAATTATTAGGATATGTTTTAAAATATTATAATTTCTTATAAAATCTATATATATATATATGCTTCCTAGAATAGATCATGTGAATCATTTAGAGGAATCCATATAGATTTTGTTCCCCAAATATTCCTTATATTGATTAGAATTTTGGGGATATCATTTTCTAAAACCCTATATGATAAAGAAAAGGAGGTGTATTGAAACTCCTATCACAATATTGATCATTCTTATATGTGTAACAATAATATCCCTAATACCTTCCATGGAATCATAGTCCCTTATGAATCCATGGAGTGGTAGGATATGAACAAAATAATATGTGGTTTTATTTATTTTACCATGTCTTATATGGTTAAATTTTACACATTAATTTTATGAACTCTAAAACAAATTATTTGTCACTAAATAGTAGAAGATAAAATTCATGAGGACATCTCATATTAATGATTTGTAAATCTATTCAAGTATATTTTTTTGATGGTATAAATATTGGTATGCCTTGGGATATTCAACAGTTACAATATGGATATATTTTAATAATAGAGCACACAACTTATTTCACTAAGATGATTCATGTTTAACCTTTCCATGTCACATTAAAAACTATATTGGTGTTTAAATACTTATTTGAAATTGAAAATTTTCTACTTATGTCTAACTAAAAATTCTAAATTCCAAAAAAATTGAGGAATGTTTTTTATAGTTTTATAGTATTCTTAATACAAACTTTCTTTAAAATAAGAAGAATGATAATTTTTTTCAAGGACCTAGTTGTTATATAATATGGAAATATGAACAGTATTTATTTAATTTCAATATTAACCAAACCATTAGTATATTTTAGTAACATTTATTTAGGTCACTCAAACCCTTTATTAATGAGAATACAAAAAACCTAATAATCTCTATGGTTAACTTTATTGTCTAATTTTATTTTTAAATTAATCTCTCTAACAAAGATATCATGATGATTCCAATGTTTTGAGAGGCTCTCAATTATAGTCTAGTTTATCTAAATCTATATATATATAGTTATTTTTAATGAATTAAAACCCCTAGGTGGTATGTCAATATTTAAAAGGAATTTTGGAATTATTGGAAATAATATGGTAAACTTGAATATAGGTAAAATTATATAGTACAAAATATAATTATATATTATGGGTTGAGGATGAACACCAGTTAAGATATATATATTATTCTATCGTGTATGATTATAGAATAATTTTATTCATGTGAATTTCAATCTATAAAATCTTTTAAATTATTTTCCCAATTAGATTTTCATATAATAATTATGCTCAATACTATGTAAATTTCAACTCATTTTGGAATGAAAAATAATCAAAGAGTTACATATATCCTCTACACCATTATAACTGATGATTATGAATGCCAAAATATTTTTGTCTCCCTAACCAGAATATTTTAAACTTTATGTTGGGAATGGAGTGGGAAATGAACCCCCAACTGATTGTTATAATTAAAATGTCATATTTCTCCCACATTAGGTGAGGAATCAAATCACTAAGAGTCAATATGATATAAAACAAGTAACAAGTATTTATTCTCTATATTTTTTAGACCATAATTTATAATTTATTAAAAATTATTATAGATACTATAAAATTAAATAATTTATTCTATCTTCCCAAGGTGTTAGATAAATATTCATAAGCATTCGATATTTATTTTTTTATCCTATAATACAAAAATTGAGTAAAAAATCTTTATATATATTCTTTTAGGGACAAAAACTATTTCTATAACTTCATATCAAATTGATACATGTGAACTAATATAATTTTACAAGTACACATAAGTCCGTTATGGTGAGTGTTTTATTCATTGATATATGTCATCATGGATAGATTCAATGTTATTCAATAAAAATGAAATCAGATTCAATGCCTTTACAATGATTGTCATATAATAAATTAGGTGAGATTGATGAATTAATATCATTTTACTAAAAAAAATTATAATTTTGATAAAAAATCATGGAGAGAGAGTCTTAAACGATTAACTTAAGGTTATAATGTCATACATTGTGGTTTATAGATAAAAATATACATGAGATTTATTTTTGATGTAGTATTAGAAACTTTCGATATATTGAAAATTCATTAAGGTATATAAATGATATATAATATCTATATTCCCCAGATAAATTCATATTATATAGATAAATTAAATCCATTATTCGGGTTTTATGAAAAAATTTGTTATTTACTCTTTGCTAATGTAGGATCCTGAATATTATTATAGGATTGCATTTATGGTTTCTCAGTACAATAAAACGTATTATCAATTATTTAAATTGATATATTTGATTCTAGAGCTCTATTTTTTGTTTATATAGTTTTAATAAAGTAATATAATCGTATCAAAAAAGTGTAAATGAAATTATTCAATTTCAGAAGACTAAGAAATACATTGAAATAAGAAGTTTCTTGGTATTAGAATGACATTGAAGAAAATATATATGTGATTTCTATTTATTTTATTTACCCTTAATAGATTTAATATTTAATCTAGAATCCTTAAATATTATTTAGGAATAAAATAAAAAATTAAATAAATTAAAAATAGATTTATTTAAAATGAATTTTGACCTTATCTAAGTTCAGTGAAGGTCTAACTATTAATTATAAGGAATTTGGCATGTTCTTAGGTTTTGTTCTCATACTATATAATGATGAATTTTTATATGTCTCAAGATATATATTCCAATGTGACAAAAATTAAAAAAACCATAACCATCTATTTTTAATAGCGATGGACGCTATAAAATATTAGTTGCAATATAAGTATGTATATAATTTCACTATTTATACTGATAAAAAATTATTATGTATATTTTAGAAATATTAATGATCATCAAGTAGTATTGTTTGGTGGAATAACTATAGGATCTTAACATATAACTCGTTAGCACCACTAATAAAGGTAATGTTTACATTGATTCTCTAAATTGAAATTATAACGACCCATAATTTACATACATTGTTATTACTTAAGAATTGAAGCACACTTATTACAACATATAACAAAACCATGAAAGGATCGTATAGGTATAGAGTCTTTAGAAACTGGGAAACATAAACAACTGGTTCATAATGCATCTACTTTGCCTTCAATTTATTTCATCATATCTAGAGTCCCTTTTGGCATATCCTACTTAAAAACCTTCTTCCTGACCTGGGGAAATAAAACATACAAAAGGGTGATCTCAAATGATCAGTAAGGGTAAACAAAAGAAATATCAACCACATCATATACATAAGAACTTATCTTTTGTAAATCTTAACCTGCAAAAGAGATCATAAGTTCATAACATGGGATAAATCATAGTAGTGAAATGTAATCCAAATAATCATAACATTAAACATGAAACATTGTGGCATACACACATAATCATAGAGAATCATTTCTTATTAGTCAAGACTCATTGCCAAGACTATCTTAGTGGACAAAGTCAATTTCTGAACCGAGTTCACTCCTCGTTTCAGTCATGTTTCTCTAAACCGGTTTAACCTGCCGTTCTAGCCATGTCTATCTCATGAGATATAAAATCTTTACCCAATTCCTTAGAGGTAGATATAGGTCCCACCCATCTCATAATTATACCATTCTTATGTGTTCCACAAAATCAAAAAATCATACATCATTACATAACCCATGTAATAGAAATGGGAATATTAAACATCATGCCATCATAACATAATCCATATTAGATAAAAGGGCATTATAAAATTATTTAAATTATAACATAATCAAATCAATGTAAAAATAGGGATAGAAACATAACCCTATATTATCTAATATGGAAAATAATTTTGATAAAACACTTGAACCCCATTCTTGAGGAAAATATCCATTATACTTCAAAACCACTTTTCCTTTCATAACATGTCATACAATTATAAACTAAAAGAAGTTGATTAGAAATAAACTTTAAAACTGGTAAAGGAATCTTCTTGGAAATAATTTTTTAAAAATCCATTCATGTCGTATATGTTAAAAAAACATTCTTCTCGTACTTTTGTCGGAAAAGTCAAAAAGTACCTCGTACGAAAAAGGACAAAAGATTCCTATCATATCTTTTACTAAAAACTCACCAAAGGGTACAATTGTATTTAAAAAATTGTATGTGGATGGAAATAATATTACATATTGAGGAAACATGTATTTGGATGATAAACTACACCCTAGTAAATACCAAAGTATAAACAATCTCAGATAAAATGAGATTGTTATATTTTCCCTTACCTCAGATCTGATTTGCTTCGTAAGTGTCAGAACCTCTTGTATAATGATTTAAATAATGTTATTGACTTATTCCAGAATCATTCATATTTTTATTATATCATATATGGTCATATTATTAGCTTCTTATTAGTAATATCTCATTACTACTTGTTATTCGGGTGTTTATTACTTTTTTGTTCTTATGCGTGTTTTTTCGAATAAATTATTATTATTCATTTTAGGTTATAGATAACTCATTTCCAGAATGGAATTAGTGTAATATATATCATATTCATTCATTCAATTCATTTATATAATCATTATTCAATGAAGATCATGTAGAACGAGTAGCATCACATCGTGGATACGGTATTCCGTACGTACGCACGAGCGATTATATCGTTCCCATGATCGTGAAATTGTAATGGAGTGTATATATACTATTTAAGAATCAATATCACTTTAAAATAATCATATATAGTTATTATTTACACCATTATACCCATCCAAGTAAGGTGGTGGTGGAAAATAGATTACACCACGGCGTGGAGACGGTATTCCGTACGTACGCACGCGCGGTGATTTTGTTTTCCGTAGGATGGATAGATGGTGAAATAGGGTTGTTTCATACATATAATACATATCAGTATATGGGTGATACTGATGTTATTACTTCATAATGAAACAACTAAATAAGAAGAAGTTGAAGAAGAAATAAAGTTGAATGAATCGGTAATGGACATTACCTCTTCTTTGAAGCGCCTATTTGATACTTCCACTTAGGGCACTAAAATTGGTCTTTGAAAAAGCACAAAACCTCAAGTATGTTTCTAGGGAAGTGGAGAAGATAATTTTTCAGGGGTTGTCCTAGCTTGAAGGCTCAAAGTGGTGTGAGGAAAAGAGGGAGGAGGTTCCCTTTTATAAGGGAGGAGAGGGGCACCTTTGGAATAACTAAAAATATTATTTTATTATAAAGTCAAATTCAGTTTTTAATAGCTCCAAATTGATATATTTATAATCTAAGGCGTGTATGGGTCTAAATCCTCTCATACAATAGAATTTAGACAAGTTTAGGTCATTATATTAACCATATCTTTTAGTTTTAACTCTTAGTTAATTAGATTGACATTTACCATGTCACTTTGTATTTTTATATTATATACTTAATAAACGTACCATATACATCTAAGAGACCCCCAAGTGGCCCATTTATGATACACCTATCACTATATAAGTATTTGGGCCGAAACTTATATTTTTAGGAATATAATAACAATTAATAATATAATATTTGTTTTAAAAACTATTTTATGTCAATTTTGACACTATTTAGTAATTTATTTTTGTGAAAATCATAAGAGAATTATTAATTCTAATAATGTTAATTAAATAAATAATAAAATGTCATATTAACCTATAAAATTAGTTTAATTCATAAAAAGTCTAAAATTTCATTTATTTGGGTATTTATAACATCAATTATGTCAATATTTCATTAATAACACAATTACTGCATCATCTTTGTGTCATAAGGAAATTAACTTATTTAGTGTCTAAAAATTACAAATAAAATAAAATTATGTAGGAAATCATTTTATATTTATAATGAATATTTATAGTGGAATTTATCTTATGTATAACCCTATATTAAAAATTATTTACTTATTAAACATGGATTTTAACTATTTTAACCCTTCTTTAAATAAATTAATAAAAAATGTCCTCATCTAATCCGATTGGGCTTAATGGTCATATTTTATTCCAAAGGTTGTTTTTGGTTGAATTAAACTTATCCAATAATATTAGGGAATGTTTTATGGTAATAATAATATCATTTTTACTCTTAATTACCTTATTTACTTTTAACCGTGGTAAATAAAAGTAAAATGTTACTATTCACCAAAAATTATTTTCATCTCATTGAACATCATTTTACTTAATGACATCAACCGTGTGTCTTGGATTTTTGAAATTCCACTCACATAAGTGGTAAAATTATGTTTTATGAAAAATTCTGTTTTTTTAACTAGCACTTAGTGGTTTCACTATTCATCAAAAAAATGATAGTTTTCAGAAAAATACCAAAATTTCACCCTAGGCTAATTTTGATATTCAGAATCCAAAAATGAAGTCCATTTTGAAAAATAAAATATATAAAATTTCAAAAAGTGGTTATTACTATTCATAACGGCTAGTTTTAATAATATTTTAATAGCATATCGTTGTTTAGTGAAACTCTGTATTGCATACGACGCAAGTTATCGAGGAAGGCCGCGTTTGCGTGTAAAGCAATCCAAGCTAGTGTTGTGTGTAGTGAAAGATTCCTTTGATTATTTATAAAACATAAATACAAAATATTTCTCATAAAATTCTCGAGTGTTACATTCTACCCCCCCCCCCAAATGAATTTCACTCTCTAAATTTATCACTTTGTAACAAACAGATGAGGATACCTCTCCATCATCATACCCTAGAGCTCCCATGTAACTTCATCTATTTGGTGGTTCCTCCATAAAACTTTCACCAAGCGATTGGTCTTGTTCCGTAGGACTTTTTCGCTATGATTCAGAATCTCTATCGGCTGTTCTTCATAAGAAAGATCTTGTTCTAGCGGTACAACTTTTGAGCTGAGTACATGTGAAGGATCAGGTATGTACTTTATATGGAGAGATACATGGAACACATCGTGAACTTGGGAGAGATTCAGTGGAAGTGCCAATCGGTAAGCTACCTTCCCAACACGATCCAGTATTTCGAAAGGATCGATATATCTAGGGCACAACTTCCCCTTCATTCCAAATCTCATGACCCTCTTCCAGGGAGATATTCATAAGAACACTTTATCACCCACTTCAAACTCTATGTCTTTTCTTCGGTTGTCGGCATAACTTTTTTGTCGACTCTGAGATACTCTTATATGTTGTTGAATAGATCTGACCTTTTCTGCCATTTCATCAACGAGATCAGGTCCTAATAGCTTTCTTTCTTCAACTTCATCCCAGCAAGTTGGAGTCCTGCATTTCTTTCCATAGAGAGCTTCATAAGGAGCCATCTGAATACTGGATTGAAAGCTATTATTATAATAAAATTCCACCAAAGGTAGGTGTTGATCCCAACCACCTTTGAAATCTATAGAGCATGCTCTCAACATTTCTTATAGAGTTTGAATTGTTCTCTCAGACTGACCGTCTGTTTGAGGAAGATATGCAGTGATGAAACACAACTCTATATCTAGAGTATGCTGAAGACATCGCCACAACATCGAGGTAAATCTCGGATCCCGATCAGATATAATAGAAAGTGGTACTCCATGAAATCTTACCACTTCTTTTACATATATCCTAGCAAGCTGATCCAGATAGAAATCCTCTATAATAGAAATGAAGTGTGAAGACGTTGTAAGACGATAAAATATGACCCAGATAACATTATTGCCTTTGGATGTTTTAGGAAGTCCTCTTAAAAACTCCATAGTTATGTTTTCCCATTTCCATTCGGGTATGGGTAATGGTTGTAAGAACCCCTTATACTTCTGTCTCTCAGGTTTAACTTGCTGACAAACCAAGCATCGAGAGACATATTCAGCAACATATCTTTTCATGCCATCCCACGACAAGTACTCTATCAGGTCCTTATACATCTTTGTGCTTCCAGGATGAATAGAGAATGAATAACTATGAGCCCCATCCAGAAGCTCCTTCTTTAATTTGGGGATGGGAGGAACACAAACCCGATTCCTAAACTTTATTATCCCATCACAATCAAGGTTGAATTCAGGAACATTTCTCACCTTCTTTTGTAACTCGACATCTTCTTTCTGTGCCTCTTTAATCTTCACATATATATATGGTTGAACATTAATTTGATAAAGATAAGATTTTTTCCCTTCCATTATAATTCCAAGATCTATCCTTTGTAAATCCATAAATATTGGATCTTTTGTGATCCTCATCACGGATAAACTGGAATGGTCTTGTCGACTTAATGCATTTGCCACCTTGTTTGCTTTCCCAGGGTGGTAATGAATTGAGCAGTCGTAATCCTTAATCAACTCCAGCCATCTTCTTTGGCACATATTCAACTCCTTTTGTGTGAAAATATACTTTAAACTTTTATGATTAGTATAAATGTCACACCTTTCTCCATAAAGATAATGCCTCCAAATATTTAATGCAAAGATTACCGCAGCTAACTCCAAATCATGATTTGGGTAATTTTGATCATGTATTTTCAACTGTCGTGAGGCATAAGATATGACCATATCATTTTGCATTAGAACAAACCCCAATCCCTTCTTGGATGCATCACTGTAGATCACAAACCTTTCTCCACTACAAGGCAGTGTGAGCACAGGTGCACCGGATAACCTTCTTTTCAACTCCTTGAAATTATCTTCACATTACTCTGTCCAATCAAACTTATCTCCTTTCCGAGTCAACTTGGTGAGTGGATTAGATAATCGTGAAAAATATTTCATAGACGTCGATAATATCAAGCCAAACCAAGAAAACTTCGGATCTCAGTTACTGTTGTTGGTCTCCACCATCTTTTGATAACCTCTGTTTTTGCTGGATCCACGGATATCCCCTCTTTGGAGATTATGTGACCAAAAAATGAAACTTTTTGAATCCAAAATTCACACTTGGAAAATTTGTCATAAAGCTTCTCCTTTCTCAGGGTCATCAGTATAATTCTCATGTGATCTTCATGTTCTTCCATGCTCTTTTAATAGACAAGAATATCACCTATAAATTATACCAAAAACAGATCATGAAAGTCTCTAAAGACTCTATTCATCAGATCCATGAAGATAACAGGGGCATTAGTAAGACCAAATGACATCACTATAAATTCATAGTGTCCATACCTTGTGCGGAAAGCCGTCTTTGGTATATCCTCCCTTTTAACCCTTAATTGATGATACCCTGAATGAGGATAAATCTTGGAAAAGTATTGAGCTCCGCGTAGTTGGAAAAATAAGTCATCAATGCATGGGAGAGGATATTTTTTCTTGATAGTGATCTTGTTAAGTTCTCGATAATCAATGTAGAGTCTCATTGATCCATCTTTCTTCTTAACAAACAGAACAGGTGCTCCCCAAGGTGACGCACTAGTTCGTATGAATCGCTTATCAAGATTCTCTTGGAGTTGCTTCTTCAATTCCTACAACTCAATTGGGGCCATTCTATAAGGTGTCTTTGAAATAGGCAAATCACCCGGTATGAGTTCTATTGAAAATTCTACATCACGATTTGGTGGAAGACCTGGAAATTCCTTTGGAAAAACATTGTTAAACTCCCATACAATGGGCATATTCTTAATCATGAGTTTCTCACAAACCATTTGAGATAAATAGCCTTCATTTAGTGGAATCAAGACCCAAAAGAAGGAAGAAATTCCCACTGGAAGGTTATGTTCATCCAAGCATCGATAGACGATCATAGATTGATCTGGAATATGAAATGTGACTTCCCTTCTTTTGAAATTGATATGAGATCCATATAAATAAAGCCAGTCCATTCCAGGAATCACATCAAATTCCACTATAGGAAGGATAACAAGATTTTCAGGAAGCATTATCCCAAAAACTTCAATCGGAGAAGAATTATAAACTTTTGATGCGACTGTTGTGCCATTAGGGGTTGTCACAACTAACTCAAAATCTAATTGATGAGGTAATACAGTGATACCCTTAGAAAATTCTTCAGAAATAAAAGAGTGGGTAGATCCAGAATCAAATAAAACATTTTCTACATTAGAGTGGATGGTATGTGTACATTTCACCACATCGTTATCGTACTCCACATTGCTGATAGAAATTGCCTGTGACATTCCTTTTTCTTTAGACTTAAGAGTTTTTTGACATCGACCATCATCATCAACCCTTGGATTTGGGCATCGATAGGCATAATGCCCCATCTCCTTTCACTTGAATCATTGAAGTGTAGTAGGTTCATTCTGTGTATCCCTTCCTTTTTTTGCATCATTAGACATCTTCTTCCCATCATTGTGGAATTCAAATTCCCTATGACCTTGCTTTCCACATTTGAAACATTTAATTGTCCCTTTAATACAACTCCCTCCATGTTTCTTTCCACACTTTGAGCATAATGGAAAGCTCATCTTCTTTTTAGTGTGCTCTTTAGATTTTTCTTTGAATTCCATTTTCCTCTTCTTATCAAACCCATATGACTGATGGGTTACTCCAATCTCCATCTCAACTTTGAAAGCACATCGAACGATTTTCTCATAGATATTAAAGACCCTTATGGATAATTCCTTTCGAAGACTTGGTTTTAAGGCACTAAAGAATCGATCGATCTTACTCTCGGGTTGGATAATAATACCAGAAGCGTACCTTGCAAGTATTGTAAAATTTGCTTCATAGGTACCAACAAATTTCTCATCCTTTTTCTATAGTTCAAGAAACTCCTTCTCCATCTTTGTTCGGAGAATACGAGGGATGTAATTATTGAAAAATAAGTTCTTGAACTCGTCACATTCCATGGACTCAATTTCATCCATTTTCCTTGTATTCTTAATAAGAATCCACCATTGATCAGCATCACCTTCCAAACGATACACTACTAAGATGACTTTATCATGTTCAGAACATTGATGAACTGAAAATATCTTTTCAGCGGTACTGATCCATTGTTCAGACACTAATGGATCAGAAGACCCGGTTAATGAAGGTGGACGCTTCCTCGTGAAAGATTCAACAGAATCTTGCTCATTCCTTTGCTCGTTTGGAAGTCATTCATGATTCATAGCTTGAGAAAGTTGTGTGAGAATGGTTACATGATTTTGCATTCCAGCTCCAATAACATTTGGTTTCTCAGGGGGACAATCATTGCATTTCCTGTCGCATTCCGCATTAACACGGTTCCTTCGAGTTCAAGCCATCGACTAAAACCAAGAAGAATAGTGTGAGCAACACTGATTATAATAGGAAAAACACATAATCAAGAATAAAATTTCACACTTAAGGTCGTATCCTAGGTTATTCATGTCCATTTCTAAAGCACTAATATTGTGTTCTATGCTTAGACATATCCTTATATTTCTTACTAAGGCTTTCACATCCTAGTTTCCAAAGGTTGACTATACCTTTCCTCTGATACCAACTATAACGACCCATACTTTACATACATTGTTACTACATCAAAATTGAAGCACATTTATTACAACATATAACAAAACCAGGAAAGGACCGTATAGGTATAGAGTCTTTAGAAACTGGGAAACATAAACAACTGGTTCATAAAGCATCTACTTTTCCTCCCATTTATTTCATCATATCATGAGTCCCTTTTGGCATATCCTAGTTAATAAACTTCTTCCTGACTTGGGGAAATAAAACATACAAAAGGGTGAGCTAAAATTCTTAGTAAGGGTAAATATAAGAAATATCAATCACATCATATACATAAGAACATATCTTTTGGAAATATTAACCTGCAAAAAAGATCATAATTTCATAACATGGGATAAATCATATTAGTGAAATGTAATCCCAATAATCATAACATAAAACATGAAACTTTGTGGAATAAACACATAATCATAGATAATAATTTCTTATTAGTCAAGACTCATTGCCAAGACTATCATAGTGGACAAAGTCCATTTCTGAATCGAGTTCACTCCTTGTTTCAATCCTGTTTCTCTGAACCGGTTTAACCTTCCATTCCATCCATGTATATCTCATGAGTTATAAATTCTTTATCCAAATCATTGGAGGGAGATATAGGTCCCACCCATCTCATAATGATACCATTCTTATGTGTGACACAAAATCAAAAAAATCATACATCATTGCATAACCCATGTAATAAAAATGGGAATCCTAAACATCATGCCATCATAACATAATCCACATAAGATAAAAGGACATTATAAAAATATTTCCATCATAACATAATCAAATCAATGTAAAAATAGGGATATAAACAAAACCCTATGTTATCTTAGATGGAAAATAATTTTGATAAAACACTTGAACTCCATTCTTGAGGAAAATATACTTTCAACTTCAAAAATACTTTTCCTTTCTTAACATGTCACACAATTATAAACTAAAAGAAGTTGATTAAAAATAATCTTGAAAACTTGTAAATTAATCTCCTTGGAAATAATGTTTTAAAAATCCATTCATACCGTATAAGTTAAAAAAAACATTCTTCTCGTACTTTTGTCGGAAAAGTCAAAAAGTACCTCATACGGAAAAGGACAAAATATTCCTTTCATTTCATTTACTAAAAACTCGCCAAAGGGTAAAATTGGATTTTAAAAATTGTAGGTGGATGGAAATAATATTACATATTGAGGAAACTTGGATGTGGATGATAAAATACACAATAGTAAATACCAAAGTATAAACAATCTCGTATAAAATGAGATTGTGATATTTTCCCTTACCTTAGGTCTGATTTGCTTCGTAAGTGTCCGAACCTCCTGTATAATGATTTAAATAATTTTATTGACATATTCCAGAATCATACTTATTTTTATGATATCATATATGGTCATATTCTTAGCTTCTTATTAGTAATATTTCATTACTACTTGTTATTCGGGTGTTTATTACTTTTTTGTTCTTATGCGTGTTTTGTCGAATAAATTCTTATTCTTCTTTTTAGGATATAGATGCCTCATTTACAGAAGGTTATTAGTGTAATATAAATCATATTCATTAATTCCATTCATTTATATAATAATTATTCAATGAAGATCATGTAGAACGAGTTGCATCACATCGTGGAGACGGTATTCCATACGTACGCACGAGCGATGATATCCTTCCCATGATCGTGAAATTTTAATGGAGTGTATATATACTATTTCAGAATCAATATCACTTTAAAATAATCTTATATAGTTATTACTTACACCATTATACCCATACAAGTAAGGTGGCGGTGGAAAATAGTTTACACCACGGCGTGGAGACGGTATTCCGTACTTACGCACGCGCGGTGATTTCGTTTTCCATACGATGGATAGATGGTGAAATAGGGTTGTTTCATACATAAAAAAACATATCCGTATATGGGTGATACTGATGTTATTTCTTCATAATGAAACAACTAAAGAAGAATAAGTGGAAGAAGAAATAAAGTTGAATGAATCGGTAACGGACATTACCTCTTCTTTGAAGCGCCTCTTTGAGACTTCTTCTTAGAGCACTAAAATTGGTGTTTAAAAAAGACCATGACCTCTAGGATGTTTCTAGGGAATTGTAGAAGATAATTTTTCAGGGTTTTTCCGAGATTGAAAGCCCAAAGTGGTGTGAGGAAAAGAGGGAGGAGGTGCCCTTTTATAAGGGAGGAGAGGGGCACCTTTGGAATAACGAAAAATATTATTTTATTATAAGGAAAAATTCGGTTTTTAATAGCTCTAAATTGATATATTTCGAATCTAAGGTGTGTATGGGTCGAAATCCTCTAATACAATATAATTTAGACAAGTTTAGTTCATTATATTAACTTTATCTTTTTGTTTTAACTCTTAGTTAATTAGATTGACATTTACCATGTTACTTTGTATTTTTATATTATATAGTTAATAAATATACCATATACATCCAAGCGACCCCCAAGTGGTCCATTAATGATACACCTATAATGATATAAGTATTGTGGCCGAACCATATATTTTTAAGAATATAATAACAATTAATAATATAATATTTGTTTTAAAAACTATTTTATGTCAATTTTGACACTATTTAGTAATTGATTTTTTTGAAAATCATAACATAAGGATTAATTCGACAAAAGTAAATTAAATAAATCATAACATGTCATATTAACCTTGAAAATTAGTGGAATTCATAAAAAGTCTCAAATTACCTTTATTTGGGTATTTATAACATTAATTATGTCAATATTTCATTAATATGATAATTACTGCATCATCATTGTGTCATTAATAAATTAAATTATTTAATGTCTAAAAATTACAAATAAAATGCGATTATGTAGGAAATCTTATTATCATTATAATGAATATTTATAGTCGAATTTATCTCATGTATAACCCTATATTAAAAATTATTTACTTATTATACTTTGATTTTAACTATTTTAACCCTTCTTTAAATAAATTAAAAATAAATGTCCTAATATAATCTGAGTGTGCCGAAATGGTCATATTTCATTCCTAAGGTTGTTTTTGGTCGAATTACACTTATCCAATAAAATTATGACATGTGTTAGGATAATAATAATATCATTTTTACTCTTACTTACCCTATTTACTTTTAACAGTGGTAAATAAAAGTAAAAAGTTACTATTCACCAAAAATAATTTTCATCTCATTGAACCACATTTTACTTACTGAAAGGAACTATGTCTCTTGGATTTTTGAAATTCCACTCATTGAAGCGGTAAAATTATGTTTTCTGAAAAATTCATTTTTTTTAACTACCACTTAGTGGTTTCACTATTCATCAAAAAATGAAAGTTTTCAGAAAAATACCAAAATTTCACGCTAGGATAATTTCAATATTCCGAATCCATAAATGAAGTCCATTTTGAAAAATAAAATTTATTAAATTTCAAAAAGTGGTTATTAGAATTCATAACGGCTATTTTAATAATATTTTAATAGCATATCGTTGTTTAGTGAAACTCGGTATTGCGTACGACGCAAGCTATCGAGGAAGGCAGCGTTTGTATGTAAAGCATGTCAGGCTAGTGTTGTGTGTAGTGAACGAATCCTTTGATGATTTATATAACATAAATACAAAATATTGTCTCGGGTGTTACATTCTACCCCCATAAAATGAATTTCTCCCTCGAAATTCATCACTTTGTAACAAATAGATGAGGATACCTCTCCCTCATCATACCCTCGAGCTCCCATGTAGCTTCTTCTAATTGGTTGTTCCTCTATAAAACTTTCACCAAGCAAGTGGTCTTGTTCCGTAGGAAATTTTCGCTACGATCTAGAATCTCTATCGGCTGTTCTTCATAAGAAAGATCTTGTTCCAGCGGTACAACTTATGAGCTGAGTACATGTGAAGGATTAGGTATGTAATTTCTCAGGATAGATACATAGAACACATCGTGAACTTGGGAGAGATTTGGTGGAAGCTCTAATCGGTAAGCTACCTTCCCACCACGATCCAGTATTTCTAAAGAACCGATATATCTAAGGGTCAACTTCCCCTTCTGTCCAAATCTCATGACCCTCTCTGAGGGAGATATTCGTAAGAACACTTTATCACCCACTTCAAACTCTAAGTCTTTTCTTCGGTTGTCGACATAACTTTTTTGTTGACTCTGAGCTGCTCTTATGTGTTGTTCAATAGATCTGACCTATTCTGCCATTTCATCAACAAGATCAGGTCCTAATAGCTTTCATTTCCCAACTTCATCCCAGCAACTTGGAGTCCTGCATTTCTTTCCATAGAGAGCTTCATAAGGAGCCATCTGAATACTGTATTGAAAGCTATTATTATAATAAAATTCCACCAAAGGTAGGTGTTGATCCCAACCACTTTTGAAATCTATAGAGCAAGCTCTCAACATTTCTTCTAGAGTTTGAATTGTTCTCTCAAAGTGATCGTCTGTCTGAGGATGATATGCAGTGCTGAAACTCAACTCTATATCTAGAGTATGCTGAAGACATCGCCAAAACTTCGAGGTAACTCTCGGATCCCGATTAGATATAATAGAAAGTGGTACTCCATGAAATCTTACCACTTCCTTTACATATATCCTGGCAAGCTGATCCAGATAGAAATCCTCTATAATAGCAATGAAGTGTGCAGACGTCGTAAGACGATAAAATATGACCCAGATAACATTATTGCCTTTGGATGTTTTAGGAAGTCCTGTGAAAAAGTCCATAGTTATGTTTTCCCATTTCCATTCGGGTATGGGTAATGGTTGTAACATCCCCTTAAACTTCTGTCTCTCAGCTTTAACTTGCTGACAAACCAAGCATTGAGGGACATATTCAGCAACATCTCTTTTCAGGCCATCCCACCAGAAGTACTCTTTCAGGTCCTTATACATCTTTGTACTTCCAGGATGAATAGAGAATGAAGAACTATGAGCCTCATCCAGTAGCTCCTTCGTTAATTTGGGGATGGGAGGAACACAAACCCGATTCTAGAACATTATTATCCTATCACAATCAAAGTTGAATTCAGGAACATTTCTCACCTTCTTTTGTAACTCGACATCTTCTTTCTATGCCTCTTTAATCTTCACATGTATAGATGGTTGAACATTCATTTGAGAAAGATAAGATTTTTCCCCTTCCATTATAATTCCAAGATTCATCCTTTGTAAATCCATAAATTTTGGATCTTTTGTGATCATCATCATAGATAAATAGGAATGGTCTTGTTGACTTAATACATCTGCCACCTTTTTTTCTTTCCTACGGTGGTAATGAATTGAGCAGTCGTAATCCTTAATCAGTTCCAACCATCTTCTTTGGCGCATATTCAACTCCTTTTGTGTGAAAATATACTTTAAACTTATATGATCATTATAAATGTCACAACTTTCTCCATAAAGATAATGCCTCCAAATCTTTAATGCAATGATTACCATAGCTAACTCCAAATCATGAGTTGGGTAATTTTCCTTATGTATTTTCAACTGTCGTGACGCATAAGCTATGACCATATCATTTTGCATAATAACACACCCCAATCCCTTCATGGATTCATCACTGAAGATAACAAACCATTCTCCACTATAAGGCAGTTTGATCACAGGTGCACTGGATAACCTTCTTTTCAACTCCTTGAAATTCTTTTCACATTCCTCCATCCAAACAAACCTAACTCATTTCCGAGTCAACTTGGTGAGTGGATTAGATAATCGTGAAAAATCTTTCACAAAACGTCGATAATAACCATCCAAACCAAGAAAACTTCGGATCTCAGTTTCTGTTGTTGGTCTCGACCATATTTCGATAACCTCTGTTTTTGCTGGATCCACAAATATCCCCTCTTTTGAGATTATGTGACCCAAAAATTAAACTTTTTGAAACCAAAATTTACACTTGGTAAATTTTACATAAAGATTCTCTTTTCTCAGGGTTTTCAATATAATTCTCAAGTGATCTTCTAGTTCTTCCTTTCTCTTTGAATAGACAAGAATATCATCTATAAAGACTACCACAAACTAATCAAGATAGTCTCTAAAGACAATATTCATCATATCCATGAAGATATCAGGGGCATTAGTAAGACCAAATGGAATCACTATAAATTCATACTATCCATACCTTGTACAGAAAGCCGTCTTTGGTATATCCTCCCTTTTGACCCTTAATTGATGATACCCTAAACGAAGATCAATCTTGGAAAAGTATTGAGCTCCGCATAGTTGGAAAAATAAGTCATCAATGCGCGAGAGAGGATATTTGTTCTTGATAGTGATCTTGTTAAGTTCTCAATAATCAATGTAGAGTCTCATTGATCCATCTTTCTTCTTAACAAACAGAACAGGTGCTCCCCAAGGTGATGCACTGGGGTGTATGAATCCCTTATCAAAATTATCTTGGAGATTCTTCTTCTATTCCTGCAACTCAATTAGGGTCATTCTATAAGGTGTCTTTGAAATAGGTAAAGCACCCGGTACGAGTTTTATTAAAAACTCAACTTCACGATTTGGTGGATGACCTGGAAATTCTTCTGGAAAAACATCATCAAACTCCCATGCAATGGGCATATTCTTAATTGTGAGTTTCTCACCAACCATTTGAGATAAATAACCTTCATTTAGTGGAATCAAGACCCATAAGATGGAAGAAATTTCCACTGGAAGGTTATGTTCATACTTGCATCAATAGACGATCATAGAATGATCTGGAATATGAAATGTGACTTCCCTTCTTTGGCAATTGATATGAGCTCTATTTAAAGAAAGCAAATCCATTCCAAGAATCACATCAAATTCCACTATAGGAAGGATCACAAGATTTGTAGGAAGCACTTTCCCACAAACTTCAATCGGAGAAGAATTATAAAATTTTGATGCGACTTTTGTGCCATTAAGGGTTGTCAAAGCTAACTCAACATCTAATTGTTGAGGTAATATGGTGATACCCTTAGAAAATTCTATAGAAATAAAATAGTGGGTGGATCCAGAATCAAATAAAACATTTTCTACTTTAGAGTGGATGGTAAGTGTACATTTCACCACATCGTTATCGTACTCCACATCGCTGATAGAAATTGCATGTGACATTCCTTTTTCTTTAGCCTTAATAGATTATTGACGTCGACCATCATCATCAACCCTTGGATTTGGGCATCGATTGGAATAATGCCCCATCTCCTTGCACATGAAACATTGAAGTGTAGTATTTTCATTCTCTGTATCCCTTCCTTTGTTTGAATCATTAGACATCTTCTTCCCATCATTGTGGCATTAAAATTCCCGATGACCTTCCTTTCCACATTTGAAACATTTACATGTCCCTTTAAGACAACTCCATCCATGTTTATTTCCACACTTTGAGCATAAGGGAAATCTCATCTTCTTTTCAGTGTGCTCTTTAGATTTTCCTTTGAATTACATTTTCCTCTTCTTATCAAACCCATATGACTGATGGGATACTCCAATCTCCATCTCAAATTTGAGAGCACATCGAATGATTTCCCCGTAGCTATTGAAGTTCCTTATGGATAACGCCCTTCAAAGACTTAATTTCAAGACACTAAAGAATCGATCGATCTTACTCTCGGGTTGGATAATAATACCAGAAGCGTACCTTGAAAATATTGTAAAATTTTTTCATAGGTACCAACATTTTCGTCATCCTTTTTCTTTAGTTCAAGAAACTCCTTCTCCATCTTTGTTTGGAGAATAAGAGGTAAGTACTTATTGAAAAATATGTTCTTGAACTCGTCCCATTCCATGGACTCAATTTCATCCCTTTTCCTTGTATTCTTAATAAGATTCCACCATTGATCAGCATCACCATCCAAACGATACACTACTAAGATGACTTTATCATGTTTAGAACATTGAAGAACTGAAAATATCTTTTCAGTGGTACTGATCCAATGTTCAGACACCAATGGATCAGAAGAACCACTGAATGAAGGTGGACGTTGCCTCATGAAGGATTCAACAGAATGTTGCTCCTTCTTTTGCTCGTTTGGAAGTCCTGCATGATTCATAGCTTGAGAATGTTGTGTGATCATGGCTACAAGATTTTTCATTCTAGCTCTCATAACGTTTGGTTGCTCAGGGGGAAAATCATTGCATTTCCCGTCGCATTCCGCATTAACACGGTTCCTTCAGGTTCCACCCATTGACTAAAACCAAGAATAATAGTGTGAGAAACACTAATTATAATAGGAAAACCACATAATCAAGAATAAAATTTCACACTTAAGGTCTTATCCTAGGTTATTCAATGATATTTCTAAAACACTAAGATTGTGTTCTATGCTTAGACATATCCTTAGGTTTCTTACTAAGGCTTTCACATCCTAGTTTCCAAAGGTTGACTATACCTTTCCTCTAATACCAACTATAACGACCCATACTTTATATACATTGTTATTACTTCAGAATTGAAGCACACTTATTACAACATATAACAAAACCAGGAAAGGACCGTATATGTATAGAGTCTTTAGAAACTGGGAAACATAAACAACTGGTTCATAAAGCATCTACTTTGCCTCCCATTTATTTCATCATATCTCGAGTCCCTTTTGGAATGTCCTACTTAATAACTTTATTTCTGACCTGGGGAAATAAAATATACAAAAGGGTGAGCTCAAATTCTCAATATGGTTAAACAAAAGAAATATCAATCACATCATATACATAAGAACATATCTTTTTGAAATCTTAACCTGCAAAAGAGATCATAATTTCATAACATGGGATAAATTATTGTAGTGAAATGTAATCCCAATAATCATAACATAAAACATGAAACATTGTGGAATACACACATAATCTTAGAGAATCATTTATTATTAGTCACGACTCATTTCCAATACTATCTTAGTGGACAAAGTCCATTTCTGAACCAAGTTCACTCCTCGTTTCAGTCCTGTTTCCCTGAACTGGTTTAACCTACCGTTCCAGCCTTGTCTATCTCATGAAATATAAAATCTTTACACAATGAATTGGAGGGAGATATATGTCACACCCATCTCATAATGATACTATTCTTATGTGTTCCACAAAATCAAAAAAATCATACATTATTGCATTACCCATGTAATAAAAATGGGAATCTTAAAATCAAGCCATCATAACATAATCCATATAAGATAAAAGGACATTATAAAAATAATTCCATCATAACATAATCAAATCAATGTAAAAATATGGATAGAAATAGACCCCTATATTATGTTAGATGGAAATTAATTTTGATAAAACACTTGAACTCCATTCTTGAGGAAAATATCTTTTCTACTTCAAAAACACTTTTCCTTTCTTAACATGTCATACAATTATAAACTAAAAGAAGTTGATTAAAAATAAAAATGAAAACATGTAATGGAATCTTCTTTTGAAATAATGTTTTAAAAATCCATTCATGTCGTATAAGTTAAAAAAATGCTCTTCTCGTACTTCTGTCAGAAAAGTCAAAAAGTACCTCATACGAAGAACGACAAAAGATTCCTTTCATATCCTTTACTAAAAACACACCGAAGGGTAAAATTGGATTTAAGCAATTGTAGGTGGATAGAAATAATATTACATATTGATGAAACATGGATGTGGATGATAAAATACACCCCAGTAAATACCAAAGTATAAACAATCTCGTATAAAATGAGATTGTGATATTTTCCCTTACCTTAGGTCCAATTTGCTTCGTAAGTGTCCGAACCTCTTGTATAATGATTTCAATAATGTTATTGAATTATTATAGAATCATACTTATTTTTATGATATCATATATGGTCATATTCTTTGCTTCTTATTTGTAATATTTCATTACTACTTGTTATTAGGGTGTTTATTACATTTTTGTTCTTATGCGTGTTTTGTCGAAAAAATTCTTATTATTCTTTTTAGGTTATAGATACCTCATTTCTAGAATGGTATTAGTGTAATATATATCATATTAATTCATTTAATTCATTTATATATTCATTATGCAATGAAGATCATGTAGAACGAGTCGCATCACATCGTGGAGACGGTATTCCGTACGTACGCATGAGCGATGATATCGTTCCCATGATCGTGAAATTGTAATGGAGTGTATATATACTATTTCAGAATCAATATAAATTTAAAATAATCATATATAGTTATTATTTACACTATTATACCCATCCATGTAAGGTGGTGGTGGAAAATAGATTACACTACAGCGTGGAGACGGTATTCCGTACGTACGCACGCGCGGTGATTTCGTTTTCCGTAGGATGGATAGATTGTCAAATAGGGTTGTTTCATACTTATAATAACATATCAGTATATGGGTTATACTTATTTTATTACTTCATAATGAAACAACTAAAGAAGAAGAAGTGGAAGAAGAAATAAAGTTGAATGAATCGGTAACGGACATTACCTCTTCTTTGAAGTGCCTCTTTGAGACTTCCTCTTAGGGAACTAAAATTGGTATTTTAAAAATAACAGGATCTCTATAATTTTTCTAGGGAAGTTTAGAAGATAATTTCTGAGGTTTTGGCCGAGATTTAAGGCTCAATGTGGTGTGAGGAAAAGAGGGAGGAGGTTCCCTTTTATAAGGGTGGAGAGAGGCACCTTTGGAATAACTAAAAATATTATTTTATTATAAAGTCAAATTAGGTTTTTAAAAGCTCCAAATTGAAATATTTCTAAGCTAAGTTGGGTATGGTTCTATGTACTCTCATCCAATATAATTTAGACAAGTTTAGGTCATTATATTAACCTTATCTTTTAGTTTTAACTCTTAGTTATTTAGATTGACATTTACCATGTCACTATGTATTTTTATATTATATAGTTAGTAAACTTACCATATACATACAAGAGACCGCCAAGTGATCCATTAATGATACACCTATCATGATATAAGTATCTTGGCCGATCTATAGATTTTTAGGAATGTAATAACAATTAATAATACAATATTTGTTTTAAAAACTATTTTATTACAATTTTGACACTATTTAGTAATTAATTTTTGTTAAAATCATAACAGAATGATTATTTCAAAAATAGTTAATTAAATAAATACTAACAAGTCATATTAACCTAGAAAATTAGTGTATTTCATAAAAAGTCGCAAATTACATTTATTTGTGTATTTATAACTTCAATTATGTCAAAATTTCATTAATAAGATAATTACTCTATCATCTTTGTGTCATAAATAAATTAATTTATTTAATGTCTAAAAATTACAAATAAAATACCATTATGTAGGAAAACTTTTTATCTTTCTAATGAATATTTATAGTGGAATTTATCTCATGCATAACCCTATATTAAAAATTATTTACTTATTAATCTTTTATTTTAACTATTTTAACCCTTCTTAAAATAAATTAATAATAAATGTCCTAATCTAATCCGAGTGGGCCTAAATGGTCATATTTTATTCCTAAGGTTGTTTTGGGTCGAATTACACTTATCTAATAAAATTAGGACATGTTTTAGGATAATAATAATATCATTTTTACTCTTAATTACCCTATTTACTTTTCACCGTGGTAAATAAAAGTAAAAAGTTACTATTCACCAAAAATTATTTTCATCTCATTGAACCACATTCTACTCACTGACATCAACCGTGTCTCTCGGATTTTTGAAATTCTACTCACAGAAGTGGTAAAATTATATATTTTGAAAAATTCAGTCTTTTTTAACTACAACTTAGTGGTTTTTCTATTCATAAAAAAATGAATGTTTTCAGAATAATACCAAAATTTCACCCTATGCTAATTTCGATATTCCGAATCAAAAAATGACGTCCATTTTGAAAAATAAAATTTATCAAATTTCAAAAAGTGGTTATTACTTTTCATAACGGCTAGTTTTAATAATATTTTAATAGTATATCGTTGTTTAGTGAAACTCGGTATTGCGTACGACACAAGCTATTGAGGAAGGCCGTGTTTGCGTGTAAAGAAAGCCAAGCTATTGTTGTGTGTAGTAAAATATTCCTTTTATGATTTATAAAACATAAAAACAAAATATTTCTCATAAAATTCTCAGGTGTTACAGATATATTCCAATGTAATCGCTATAAAAGTATCAATGTTAATGGTATTTGATGATTTAATGATCAAAATGGAATTTAGAGGAGATAGATGACAAAAAAATTAATATTATTATTATGTATTAAAGTTAATTCATCAGTGATATATCCCATTAGAAAAGTGAAAACAACCATTTTCCAAATTAAAATATATTTGGAGACTTTTTAATGTTGGAGATTCATTTATTAAATAGTTATATTCTCTTTATAAGACATTTAATTTCATAGAACTTCACATAGATACCCTCATTATGAGTTATAAATATATTATTATATCATGTATAAATATATGTGGCTTATAATGATACATGAAATTATAAAAGTTTTGTTATATGGCTTCATTTTATATGAATTGTATATTTTTTTCAAAATAGGTTTTATTCCTTCATGTAATAAAGATGGGGTGTCCATCTAGTTTAGGATTATTAAAAAATTGATCTCCAATGGGAAATATCTATATAAGATCCATTATTTATTAAAAAATTAAATTCTATCCGTTACAAGAAATTAGGGTGGAATACATATTAGTGGATATGGGGAAACTATATAATGACATCTAGATCACATATATATTAGTTTTAAAAAATCACATTACATACATACCTAAAATAAATATTCCTAATACATTTTATATATTAACTACATTAAATAATATTTTTATAACATAAAATATATACTACTTTAAAAACATATCCACTATATACTAATTTCTCCCATTGTAATTATATCTTTTTATTTTAATCCCTAGGGGAATCCATAAATTAGAGGTTGAGAAAAATTCCTAGTAATGGGAATGTGGAATAATCATGAATAAAACTATTATGGTGAGATATCCTATAATTATTGATCATGAAAAAAAATAACGTTTATTAATAAAACTGTGGGAAAACTTAAAAGATTATGATAATGATAAGTCAATGCTCAAATCCAAGATATCAGTCATTATGCGATAGGATCCCAAACCACAATCTATGCATATATCTATATTGATATAAGAATCACTTAATTTGTTAGGAGATATGCAATTGTAGGTGCACTCATCATATCTTCATCATTCATTGATATTTAAAACACATGGAAAAACCCATGCATAATGAATTAACATGAAAAATAGATTATCATAAAATTGGTTGCATACTAATTTCATAAATAATGTGGAGATCAATAAACAAGTAGATACTCAAAATAGGGAATGAATAAATATTATTGTATATTATATTATTAAGATCAGTATTGAGTGAAATAATATCATCCAGTAAGAAAGGATTAGATATGAAGTAAACAATACAGGATTGGACAAGTAGATTTTTATGAAGTAATGTCTTTAGAAACATTAGAAGAAATGTATATTTGTGTATAAAACATTAATTGAAATTTTTAATTACCTCAAAAGAATAGGGGAATAAATAGATTATATTTTAAAAAATGGGGTTATGAAAGATTGAAATAAATATTACAAATAATATATAAAAAAATTGGAATTTTTTTCATAAATATATTTTTATATTATGCCAAAACAAAATTAGATGATATAAATTGACAAACCTTCCTACCACCACTAGAGGAAGTGAAAATTAAATATAATTATTTAATAAATGGTTTATATATAATATAAATGTTTTCATGTGGAATATATTAATAATATGGGTGTAATATTAAAAATAAGAGATTGTGAGTTTCCCATTACATTGAATCCAAGATCACATAGCATGCTTCTCAAAACTCCTATATAGTTAATTTGAATTTTGAATTACCTATTGTAGAAAATAATTAATTTTTTTATTTATTATCTAATATTTTTTGGTATACACTATTTATTTATTTGATTCATTTTTTATGTCAATCATTTGGGGTTATTAGAACTTAATTAAAAGTTATACGTCATAACAATGATAAAACTCAAAAAAAAATTAATGACTGTATTATCCCCATAAGAATCATGAAATTTTTTTTATTTCGATGAAAAAATATCTAGTTTCCATATTTTCATAAATATTTTAAAATAAGATCACATTATAAAATATTTTTCAATAATCCTTCTTTAGTTTATCAAAAAAACCCAGTTTGTTTATTATAATATTATTTATGTCATTCTTATTTTATCATTACAAATATAATAAATTATATACATTTATATTTAATGATAAAATTAAAAATAAATTTATTTTTAAAATCCTCAATCCATGGGGGAAATAAATATAAAATATCATCACCCACGTAGTTGGTATAAATCATCTATAATGTCATTAATGATTTTATGAATGTTTTAGAAAACAAAATTTTGGAAAATATTTGAATAATATAACAAAATTAGAGTATAATTACCCAACTAATTTGATATTTTTACACTAATAAACTGTATTTTGAAGCAGTGTGAAATGAACATAAATGATAGTGTTGTGGTTTAGCACTATTAATTTTTCTCTGAGACAGATCATTCAATATAAAAATTAAGACATAATGGAATGGTATCACCTTTTAACCAAGGATTATAAAACATAAAATCAAGATTTTAGTTGTTTATTATTAAAGATAATTTTAAAATAAAATATTGTTTATGGAAGTGATGAGAAATGGATGAAGGGGAGTGGTATTTAGAGGTTATGTGGCTTTTTTCGTAATATAGTAAATAATTTATTCTTAATTTTCAAGATTATAAATAGTATTAATTATTTTGAAAATTCATATTAAAATATTTATATGAGTATGACCTAATATTTTTATACCTCATATATACATATTTGCTATTATTTTATTTCTTGTACATCTGGATACTCCATAGGAAATCATTTGATATTTGAGAACTTGAATGACATGCAGTGAATTATTGAAACCAAAAAATATTCCTACACACTAACAATTTTTATTGAATGTCCATGTTCTTAGAGATCAATTGTTTCCATCCCATATCATAATTATTTTTTTATTATCAAAAAATAATATATTATATAGGCATAAGATTTTCTTTAAATAATATAATTATGTACTATGAAAAAATTAACTCCTTATCCTAAATCAACTATTCTAGGAAAATGATTTCTATAGGATCATCAAGACCACCTAACTATGTGAAAGAGGATTTAAACTAGATACAGGGATCTATGATGTAATGTGGGAAAATAATGTTATTCGTAATAGTTAAGTAATCATATTTCACAGTAACAAAAGTAATAATCATTATAAATAGAGGAAATAAGTATAGAATCTATAATGAAAATAGCATAATGAATTATATGATACTATAACATAAAATATTAAATACAATAGTTAAATCGATCCCCACACATTTTTGGATCGATATAGAATTAATAAAAAAATAATGGGGAATCTGGGCAAAAGTATCCGAGAGTTTGTAATAGAATATCTTCAGCAAACAAAATCCTCATACGCAACTTCCCTAAGAAAGGCCCATTTTATCATCTATTCCACTATACAAAGTGTGTATTCACATGAAAAATGATTCCCATATATGGATTGAGTATGAACTCCTCCTAATACCACCAATTATTCATTATAATAAATTAAATATGAAATATAAATGTGCACACAATAATAAAAATAAATACACAACTAAACATACGAACCACAATGTAATCATTTGTTAACTATGCCTCCATGAACATTGAAACATATTACTTCATATAATTTATAGATGGAAAATAATTCTCCAAAAAATAAAGAAATAAAAATCACAAACCATGACTTTCTCTATGTTCATGTACTCATCATGTACCCTAACACATTCCTTCACAATCAAGCAGGTTCATCATGTAACCCCAACCCATCCCCATAGACTATGGGGAGGTTATCCAACACACCATCCCATCTATACAGAATCTAGGGAGGACAAATTCAAACACATTGGACAATCCCAAAAAATCTCATGTGGAAACATAAAATAACACTAATATGGTAATCATTCACACACACTAACATCAATATAAAAGGACACACATGGGAACCATTGAACTAAAAAAAATAAAAACATAACATTTTATATAATTGATGTTAAATAATTTTTTATTCATATCTCATGAATGGAAATGACACTCTATTAAGGTTAATTACTTTATTCAAGACTAATTCCAATTTTCCAATAAATCGATCTAAAAATGTAAAATTAGTGTTCTTGAAAGGGAAAACAAATGAAAAAGTGAATAAGAGATTTTGGACCTGCAGAGGTTTATACATAACAAGAGAGTTGTATAACTTTTAATGGGGAATTTATCTAGAAATAAATAAGGTAGAAGTATCAAAAATATATAAAAATGGAACTCAAAAAAACAAAAACACATAAGGTGTTCAGGGGTATGAAATAATCAGAGTTCCCTATTTTAATATAACCCTAACAAATTCTCATGGTCCATTCATGAAGTGAAAGAAAATTTCATGTTTAAAAATTTTTGTCCAACACCTATGGGATGCTCCACCCTAATAATTTATAGTGTAAAACACTATGTCAAAACCTAAATGCATTATTATAGCCTCCAAATAGTTATAGGTCCCTCTGGTCCTGTTGAAATAACCCACAAACAACAACACCACTTCTAACATCTATAAATAATCAGTTTTCAATTGTCTAACTCAAAAACAAAAAAATTACGGAACCATAATATATGATGGCACATAAAAAATTACCTTATAACAACTAATAATTCTCGAGAATTAATAGTATGGTTCTTATTTAGTAACCCATCTTCCTTGATTTGATAGATAAATAATTCTTTTATATCATTCCCTAGATACATCCACACAAACGCAACACTCGAGTGATAAGAGATACCTTCTCCCCTCATAGCGTTATCCATATTTAAATATATAAAATAGAAATTGGATTATAATAATAAGAAAAAAATATTCCATAACCCAGCTTCTCTATTAACAATCCTAAACAATATTTCTTCTTTTTTCCAATGAGATCCAGTACTTCCTTCCCCAAGAATTAACATCTTAAAATGACTGTTTCTTTACATTTTGATATAGGGTTAACACCCTGAATAATTTAACAAATAAGATTCACAACATTAATCAAGTCACAGGTGGAATTCACACCCAAAATCATATCATGAATTGGTATTATCCCCTAAATAATTTGACTAATAATGGTTCACACACAAAACACATCATGAGTCCTGGTTCACCTAATGAATCATTCCAAAAAAACATAGTACTTTCCATTGAATATTGGTCAAATAGCCTATGTATCACTCCACTTTTCAATTCCACCAAATCACACTTGATAATATTAAATCAATACCCACATACGGTTATTTATCATTCACCAATGCCACATAGAAACTTAAAAAGATATAAAAAAACATAACGGTTATTACACATGGTTTATGTTGACCAATTGTTCAATCTTGAAAATCCCTGAAGAACATCAACCACCATAGGTCCACAATCATGACTATCCTTTGTATTCAATGAACACTGTCAGACATGATCACTCATAAAACTTCTATAATTATATTAAATTTCTCCTCTAATAACCAAATAACCTTCTCTTACATCAATCCCCAGATAATGTATCTCATCTAATTCAGAGACCATCACACAAATCCAAAAAATCCACAATTTATTTGCAAAATACACCTACCACTATCCCCACTAACTACCTCTATCCTCATCACTAAACCATCAATAAAATAATACTTTCAAAATTGAATCAATAAGAACTATCCTCCTGTTGAAAAATGGAATCAGGAATCTAGATGTAATTCTCCACCTATTTATAGAGGCCCACCATGATTTTATTATGAAACTATGATATAAACAATTGGGCATAGAAAAATCAACTCATGGTGATAAACATGTGTTTTATAAACTAATTTCTTATCATTCCTCACTTAATTGTCATGATCCTTGGTCATCATCATAAACCAAAAACAAGGGCCAACTCCAATAGTGAAACAACCCCATATAATGTGGCAACTGAAACACCACACAAATTACCAACTACATTACCACACATCTAGAGGGAATATAGTTCTATACCCTCTTCCACTCACTGAGGCACCCACTAGCCTTACTATTTTCAGAGCCTACATATGTGATGAAATTCCACTTAACATATCATCAAATAATGATTTTCTACTAAATCGTTGTCCCAAATTCTATTTATAAATCACCTTAAAAAATTTCACTAACCTTACACAAATATATATTCAAATGACCTCATATTAATTTATGATCATCATTTTCATCCCACAGTCCTTTGTGAACCTATAATAAGAACAATATAAGTTAAAATATATCCCACCACTTCCCTATATGAATGTACATGAAGATGATATTTGGGGATACACTACACATCTCCTTTCATGTTTTTTCACCAAGACTCTATACATTATAATCATTTAGAACTATACCTAATTCCCTAGAAGAAATTTCCTACAATAATTATACATGAAAAACAAAAAACATTCCTAATTTTCAATAGCCAATTCCATTGAAAATACACATGGTTCTATGAAATATATTTCTTCTGGACTCAAAGGAATTTCATAAAATATCATCAAGATCACTAAATCTTATAAAGATTTACTAACACCTTGTATCATGTGGCCTCTTCCCCACAAGGGTCAACTAGTTCCCCTATGTTAATATTATTATAGGACTTGGTTTCCCAAACTAAACCATAGGGAAAACATCCACATTCCCCAAAAAACCATCCTAAAACCCTTACTAGGAGCCCTTTAATCGATTGAACTCATATTTCATGGTAATAAAACTGAAGGAAGTATAACCATAGTTGTTAGACAATATATTTTTTAGAAAATATCTGTTGAGATAGTCACTTTTCCTTGAATAACCAAAAATATCAAAATACAATGTCCCATACTGATTTAGAGTTACGGATTAAGGATTCCACCTCCAGGGAAATTTAGTATCATGCAGTATACACCATAATAAGACACTTACATTGGACTCATGGAAAAATTAACAACTCTACCATATGCCTCTTAAATCCAATGAAGAGGAATCAACACAATTATTAATATAGAATCAATTTATAACAAAATAAAGAATTTTACATGAATTCTATTTTCTAGGATATCACAATTAGATCAAAATCTCAAAATCATATGTTGGTACAATACAATAACCCATATAATCCTTCAGTTCTTACTAAAAACACCCTCGTAGCCAAACTAATATACGTTTAACATCTAGATTAGTGGATCCAAATAACAGCCATCTACAAATCCACTATACTCACTCTATGTGTAGCCACATAACCATCACAAGGAAACATCATAATCTAATGTACATATCTAATGGGTTCTCTCTAAAAAAGAAAAATTAATACTTTTAAAAACATCAAATCTAGTAACACTGAGTCTATGCCTACTTTTTTTCATAAGAATATATACGTGGTTAATAACCAAAGGACCTATCAATTTAGTAATTTTGAAAAATTATATACAAACATGATACCCATTTTACATTGGTAATAGAAAATAAAACATAATACACAACCAAATATATATAATTGTATCCCAAAAATACATTTAATGATTTCTTATTCATAGAATTGGGAATATTAAAAATTTATTTGTGAACTAAAATCATAGTAAAGATTACATAAAAAGGAATTTTTCATGAATTAATAAATACTAATCAAAAGGGAATGATAAAACACATAACTGAGATTCCATTTAATGGATAAATAGCATATCATAAATAGGTAATTCATAATAAATATTTTAAGGTAAACAACTAAACATACGTTTCATTTAGTCAAAAAATTAAGAATGAAATACATCAAGGGATAACATCATCATGAAAATATAATTAATAGAAATAAAAATTTAATTAAAAACTAACAAAACACTTAGTTGTTGGACACCATGATCAAAGGCTTCCTAACAACTCTATAGATAATAAATTTCCAAAGATTGTCTAAAACTATATATAGGAACATGTTTAGTTTCACCAACTGATATGTATCATAAGAATGTCGACACATTGAGGGGATATATAATTACAAGACCCACACATCACTATATGTCCTAATAATTTATCATTTTAAAATAATTTATTTAATTAATGATTAATATCCCTTGTAGAAAAATTTCCCCCTCGAGCAAATAATACGAATTTATCAATATTTGCATAGTTAATCAAATAACTTATAATGTAAATATCATATGTAAGAAGGGTATGGAGTTTAAGAAATATTCATAACCATGATACAAAGAGTATGGATAAAAAACAATTGAAAAATTAACCATCATGAATAAATATGTATTCTTGTTAAATACATCAACGGGGTAATATATAGATAATATTAAATTCAATAGTTTTATATTAAAAAATATGTTTTACTCAAATAAAAATTGAGACTAAATCCATTACAATGATCATAATGTTGAATTGAGAATCAATTAATAATTTTTTTGTATCTAATTTAAATAAAAATACAAATATTTTATATACAAAATTAAATATTAAACATTTTTACAATCAAAATATTATAATTTCAATGATAATGATGATGTAATATAATCCAGGGAAATGAAATTGAGTTATGAAATTATTTACAACTTCATAATTTTCATGTTAATACTCTTAATTGAAATAATTGAAATTAAAACATATAATAACATCTATTATGAAGTAATCATTATATTATTTTTAAAAGGGGATTTATGTAAAACATATAAAGAAATTATGTTCACAATAATAGAATATACCTCAATAAAGTGAAATTGATACAAAGTCCCTTACCTCACACTTTACTTTATTTGAATGTGATGAAAACTATTGTAATGTTGTTTTAATTATGCTATTACATTATATTACAACTATATTAATAATTTTAATTTCATATATTATCCTATAATTACATTTTACCCACCATTTGTAACCAATAATTGATTATTTTCATTATTTTGGTTATTAATTGTAATTTCCCTCACTTGTGTTTTGTAATAAAAGTTATGGTTCATGTGAATAGGATATATATCCATATTATAATCTATTATAATAATTTTAAAATATAATATTTACACACTATATATATTTTTTAGCAATTTTTGAATGTTGGACATTGAAATTGAATCACATCGCTTTGTAGAGACGTTATGTTATACAAACACACAAGCATTGATATTATTATCGTAAAAAGTGAAAGGGTAAAAAAGAGAGTGATATATTAATTTTTTAAATATAATCTCATATATATCACATGTATCCATTAATTTTACCCTTATCACATTCCATATAAATAGAACGTGAAAAATGAATCACATCTCGTTATAAGGGGGTAGTCCACCGTACACATGAACAACATTACTATATTTTTAATGGAATGGAATGTAAAATTATATATTTGATATTAAAATTAAAGTAGTATAATAATATTCTAAATATCATCTATATTTTTTAAATTAATAATTATATCCAGAATTTAATTGTGGTTATTAAGAAAAAATTAAATCCACTTGCATGGTAATAGTATGCCATACACATGATCAACAATTTCATTTCCCATAATATGGAAGAGGAGATAGATATAGATCGTTATATTTACATAACAAAATATAATTATATGGGATGTAATATTTTAATTATAAAAATATTATTTAATTATACTTAATGGTGGTTTAATAGGAAATAAAATAAAATTTCTCATTTAAGAATTCAATCACATCTTTGAATGACATACTTAGGTTTACACCAAAATCATTACTAGAATATCATTATTATAAAATAATGGATTATAGTATGAGGATAGTGATATATGGACGTTATTTGGGTAGGTATTTTTTGAAAAAAAATGGTTTTGGATCGTTGAATAGGGGTGGAGAGATCCACCTTTTATAAGTTATGGAAGAGGACAGACAAGGAATTTAAAAAATAATAATTACAACCATATTCTTGTCAATGAATATGCCTAAAAATTTGGTTATTATCTACCCATATCGGTTATATGGTAGACATATGTCAATAAAATTGAATTTGTCAAGTTTTAGATCATTTAAACTCATATCTTTTTACTTTAGCCCCCATTAAATAATTTTTTACCCAAACCATAGAAAATAAACATCATTGATTTTACTGTTCATAACTAGAAAAAATTAAATTACCTTATTAGATAATATAAATAATGATGATCCAAAATATGGAATCCATTTTTTCATATTCAATTCAATTATGTGGGAAAATCCAATTTAATATTATACTCATAGATGTGATGAAAAAGTGGGTTTCAAAAGGGAAAATAGGTATACGAATGGAATGTTTTTATATTTAAATTGAATATAAAATTGATATAAATGACATAACTTAGTAAATTACTATATAATTGTTCTCATTTTTTACACCAATTTTATATTTATAATAAATTTTTTACATAAATTAATCGATAATTTATTTTTCAGCAAAAAAACATAATTTTTTACTATTAATCAAAATATAAACTTTTTATAAAAATAACAAAATATCTCCCTAAAGGAAAATTTATGTTATTATTTAAAAAAATCAATATAATTATTATAAAAAAATTCTAATATTTTAAAATATTAATTCTATTATAAGTTCCCAAGAAGCGATGAAACAATTTTCATTGATAAATACCGTTTTTTAAAAAACATTTCATTAATTAAAAGTAATTATAATTTTTTAATATAATAAATACATAACCAATGAATTTTTGTAAAAAATATTTATTTTATGTAATTTATTGATCTGTATTGGTACCCTCCAATTTAACGTCTAAGTTATAATGGTCATGTTTTTATAATATTTCAATATGGATTCATTTTTTATTTAAACCCAATGATTCATGCGTCACAAGCTATTAAAGAGACTACGTTTATTTAAATTTAAATAAATTCCAATGTCTTGGGGTGTTACATTCTTCCCTCCTAGATACATTTTACACTCTAAATTTCTTATATATTAAATTCTGAACAAGTATGTGTATATATTATACTTAATGTCATTTGGTTCCGATGTTTTTTTCTAAATTTTGTGAATTCTCTAATGTACATTTACTATATTATTTTCTTATTACTCAATACATTCTCTTTAGAATCAATAATTTGTATATATTCTTCATCGTATGATTTATATTGTTCTATTTTTTTCATCATAGGTGGTATAATATTTTGAATCAAGAATGTCCTTCCATAAAAGTGATATATGGAACAGAAAATGTGCTTTTGAGAGAAATGGTGTAATTTAAAATTCATAAGTTCGAAATATAGATGATTCCTTGATTTCAAAGGTTATGATGTACCTAAGGCTAAAATTTCTCTTCTTTTTGAACCTTATGATACACTACCTTGGAGAAAAATTAAATAAAACATGATCTCCCAATGTAAACTAAACATTATTCCCTAAATTATCTATATAACCCTTTTTCTTACATTGAGAAATAATAATGTGCGACTAAATAATGTTTATCTTTTTGTTTCCTCTTCAACATTTTCTAGTCTTACATGTTTTTAATCACCGAGTTCATCCCAAAAATTTTTATTATGAAACATCTTTCCATATAATTAATTATATGAAAAAATTTTAATAATTGAATGGATTATTTTTTACAAGGATATTATATAAATCGTAAATATTGATCATGTGTACCATGAAAATAAAGTGATAATTACCTTAGCATGTCTTCCAATTTTTAAATATTACATCATGAAAATCATTCTATTTGAGAATGGTAGATTTTCCTCAAATTATACTTAGTATAATGATCTTTCTCAAGAATCTTCTACACTTATGAAGTAAAACTAGGATCATATTCACTGACATTTGAATGATTTATATGATGATGTTTTTAATGATAATTAATATGGAGTCTTATGAGTCACTCAAGTGCTAAATCTTACCTTATAGCATGTAAATGGGTACATTTGGTCATGGTATTGAAAATAAATCATATATCAAAATTCCTTTTACTAGTGTTTAGTAGACTTGTAACAATGTCCTTATAAATTTCATCCCCCTTCAACAATGGAATAGAAAGTGATTTCATGAATTCATTAGGATTATGTCTCTAAACCTTGAAAATTTGAAAAATCATGCATAATTACATATGTTAAATTTTTTCCCACTTATTTAAATCATAGTAATTTTTTTCATAAATCCTTATACATATTATTTCTACAAGGGTGTATTTGAAAAATTTGACCTACGAGCATCATCCAAATTTTATTTGTCTCAGGTAAATATGGAACACATTTTCCCTTTCAATGTTTTAGGATTCCATCCTCACAAAAATTATTCCAACTTCCCATAATTCATATATTTATTTTTCTTCTGAAAATCACCATCATTCAATTTATAGATTTAATATTTTCCAATAAAGATAGATTTGTAGTTATTTGGAAAATGAGTGATGTTTCCCCTTTATTAACAATTCCCATGTCAATTTTACTAGATTCATGAACATTGGGTCCCTCTAAATACTCATTTAGATTAGAACTCACTAGTCATTCCACCCCAATACATCTATGAACATATTTATTTCCATGTGTTTTAGTTTATTGATCAATCAAAATCATTGATCAAATAATGCCACCATATTTTCAACATGTTGAACTATTTATATGAAAATATGTATATTTATTCATTTATAGTCTATGTATGTGTCACATTTTTTAAAATATTGATAATATATCCATATATTTAATCAATGTATTAATGTTATCAAATCAATATCAAGGGCTGGTTAGCTCTTTTTGTGATTATTAAACAATTACTATTCAAATTAATAAACAATATGAATTTTCATAATGTAATAACCTAGTCATTTATTCCGCGTATCTCTATATTTATATGAAACCCATAATTTTCTAATGGTAATGTAAAAATATTGGATCACTTACCAATTTCAACATCAATACATAAAATAATTCATCACATTCTTATTACAAACAAATGAAACCCCTTTAAAATTATGCTTAGTGAACAGGTAATCCAATTGGTAAAAAAAATTGAACGAAAAATGCACTGAACTTATTTAAATAAAAAACTCTATTATAATAATGAGTGTAGGCCGTTATCGGACTTGCTTTTCCTTTTGAGGATCAAATTTGATTCCATCCTTGGAGATTATATGGACAAAAAAATTGACTTTGTGGAGCATCAAATCAAAGTTACAAAATTTATCATTTAAGTCCAGTCCTATTTGAGTTTGGAGAATGACCATATATAATTTTATTGGTCTTCATAGATTCTATAATAAACCAGTATAACATAAATTAATTTTACTAAACAAGGTTTGATTCCTTTCCCAATATTCAGAGTCCTCTCGTGTCCTCTAGGGTTTCCTCTTCGCCGACCTTGGTGGAGACTTGTCCCTCTAAAGATTAAATGATTTATCCTATATCAATCCCTCTTTCTCCCTTAATGGGGAATCAATGTTCCTTCAATGTAATTCCCCTTTCACCATCCTTCATATTGGGTGGCTCTCCATTTTTTTCTTCTCTTCCATTGGGTTTCCCATCAATTTTGGGTTCTTTAATCTCCTTTATTTCAACCAAACTTTTTATTATTGTGTTGTGATCATTGGGTGATCATTTTCTATTTTTTTCCCTGAATGTTGCTTCCATTTCCATATCACCTAACCCTTTTTGTGAAACCCTACTTTGGTTTAACATGAAGGTGATATTTTGGGTCGAGATTAGTTGGTATCGATGATTCGTGCCTCTTATATTGAAATGGCCATCCAAAAATATTCTTTTTTATTTTCCCATTGTACTGGGATTGATCTCTCTCTAGTATAGAGGTGTTTAGGGTGGTGTTGAGATGGTGTCGATGGATACGTTCGACATCAAGGGTTTTTATAAATAGGGTGCACATGGTGCATAATCTCAATAATCATGAATCTTTTTGGTTATATTATTCTTTTGGGTTTTAGGTTTTTGTACTGTTTTGATTTGGGTCTTATCTGTTTACTAATGGTCCATTGATCATGGTGGTGTGGTTTTGTCTCAAATGACGTTTTTCCTTGCGATTTTTTCACTTGATGACACTGGAGCATTTGAATGTTTACTCTTATTATTAGTTTTTTTGGGACGGTGTTGTTTAGAAGTCTTTTATTTTCATCATTATGATTTTAGTAGTGTTTAGTGATGGTTTTTCATCTAGAAGTTGATGACTTTTTGGTTTCTTAGTTTATATTTGTTGTGGATGAAATTTTTCCAATGATTAATATATGGTTGCAATGTCAATAGATTTATTTTCTATAGAAAATTTTACAATTTTTCTGGTTCATCGATGACTAGATGTTCCCTTTCCCTTTGGTGGATCTTCTCGGGGATTCCAATGTCTTCCAACGGTATTGATATTTTTTTGTTATCTGGGGATATTTTTTACTTGAATGGATGTAGTGGATCTATTGATAAAGAAGGGTATGTTTTCTATAGATTGTTATCATCGATGTTGTGGATGAAGATAGGTGATTGTAGGTGTTAGGGTTCACGACTCGAGGGAAGTTAGCTCAAGGTTTGTTTCCCAAGGTGGTGGTGTGGCATCTTTTATTTATAATTTGAATTTGGTTTAGTACCCAAGAGTTGGAATGTATTTTTTGTTTAAATTTTGATATTTTTTGAAGAGTTTTGAAATTGGGAATTGGAAATTGTGTGGCTCCCACTCAACCATAAAGTGGTTTATGTAAAGTATAAAAGTAATGTTTTTTGTAATTCATATAAAAATAATTAATATGGTCTTTGAATATAATATTCATTACATCTATAAAAATAGATGGTTTATTAGTCAATCCCAATGGAATTACAGTAAAATTATAATGTCCATACCTCATTTGGAAACCCCTATTTAGAATGCCTTCCTTATTAACTCACTAATAATGGCAACCATATCATATGTAAATTTTTGAAAAATATTGAGCTATAAGAAATTGGTTGAATAAGTCAACAATCTGAGCATGTGGATACTTGTTCCCTATCGTAATGTAATTTATTTCCCTAAAATCAATGCAAAGAATTTTGGATCCTCCTTTTTTCATAATGACGAATGCAAGGGTACCCCATGGTGAAACACTAGGGCTTATAAATCCCTTATCACACAACTCCCATTATTGTTTCTTGAACTCTACTAACTACACAGGGGCCATTCAATAAGGAGTATTTTACATTGGTCTTGCATCAAGGACAAATTTGATGGATAAATCATCTTCTTTCTCTGGGGGATGTCCTGGTAATTAAAAATAAAATACATAAATGTATTTCTATAGAATAGAAGCATTCCAAATTGAGGATTACCTTCTCTATCCATAGAATGTGTTTTCTTTTCTTCTTTGTGAATCTCATTCAAAAGAGCTATTGTGGGTGGATATGAACATGACTCAAATTATGAATTATCATCTATAAAGATAATGAATGCCACATCTTCATCATGAATAATAATATTCTTCTCCTTTAAATAATTTTTTCAATTATATTTTGAAGGCCAATCCATGCCAAGGATTATATCGAAGTGATCCATTATTATAATAATCAATTATAGAAAAAGAGAATGATTGTGTGTCATAATAAGGACAACCTGAAAATTCACTTTTATAGTGATACTTCCCCTAGAATATTTTACTCAAAACTCCATTAATAAAATAAAAATAGAAAAATGTAATTTTATTGATAAACATTGTTGATATTAAAGAGCTCTAAAATCCCAAATCAAAAATAATATTTATTTTAATTTGAATATTTTATCTATGTAACGTCCAACACATCATAATAAATATCCACCTCATCTATAGTGATCATGTAATCTTAACCTTATCCACATGGTATCATCTAAAGTAGATTAACTTGATTATTGGTTCATTTTTGTGAAACAATCCCCATTTATTTTCTACTAATTCATTATAAATAATTTCTTTTTTGCTTCCCCTTGAAATTGTGATCCAAATGAAAATTATCTCTTAAATTATAAAAAACTCCCACACCCTTCTATAATTTCCAAATATGATTCATTAAAAACATTCATAAGGTAGAAATTCCATCATTAAATTCTTTGAATCTGATTAAATCTTTTTTTCCTAGTGTTCGGATGAAATCTAGTATTTATTTTCACTGAATATGTAAGATCTAGATAATTCCTTCTCTGTTTTGAAGAAACATAAAATTATTTCAACATATATTGATAAATATTGGGAGACTATACCTGTTTGGATAATTTTTTTTTATTCCTTCAATTATTTTTTCAATCATCCACTATGTGTTTCATATTTAATCTTTATAGTACATAGAAAACCATAGAAAGGAAACCTCACTCTTAGAAACACTTTTTTTCATTCAGTTGGGTAAAATTCTATTTTTTTCAATTATTATCTCAAGAGGTTAACATTTTTAAATGATTGACTAATTAAAAGGGTTCAATTCGATGAGTATTATTCCCACTTCCTCCTAATTATTTTGTTCTAAAAACTATAATTTATTATCAACACATTTGAGACAATACACTAAAAGTGAAAAATCATCCTTTTAATCACATCCCAAGGCCCTAAATATATTATCAAATGACATAATCCATTCCAAAAAAACCATTGGATTAGTATTACACCCAAATTATTGGATATTATAGAGCATGAAGTAATCCAAACCTAGGATAATCATGTTATGGAATAGGTATCTCTATCCAAGAAAGTTCATTTTTTATAACCTAATTATATTTGACAGATATAGTCAAAATTTTCATAGTTCCTGAACAAGCTATATTGGGTTCCTCATAAATTAAATCTCTATATTGGTTATGAGTATTGATAAACTTGTTTCCTAAATAAACCATTTATAAAAAATTGAACATACTTTATTAGCTCATAAAATTATGATTTTTCAATCGTTATGAATAATTCTGATTTTTTTGTCAAAATTATATAATTTTGAAATTTATGAATTATCAATATTATAATAATACACTTTGTTTAATTAGGGATTTATTTATTTTAAAATATATATTAATTTTTTTACTAAAAAGATGAATTATCCTAAGCATATATCTATGTATTATTGAACATGGTGTAGATTAATGACAATTTGTGTGCACCAGATGTTGATCGGGTCAAGTTTAATGTTTCCTTTTTTGATGTTATTACCCCTAGGTACATTTATAGAGATCCATGTCCACATGTATAATCCAAAAAGGGATGTATTTCAAGGAAAAAACACATAATAAATTCATTACGAAAACATTATTATGTTCTTATATACTTATCTTTAATTCTTTTTATAGGGTTATGTGTTTTAATTAATGATATCATTAATCCATTTCCCATGATTTCTTCTAAATTTGATCTGATACCAACTATAAAAATATTGCTCTAGTTACTCATACCTAGTGCCCAATTTTTTAAATTATAATAAATAAAATGTTGTCAAATATAAATGGACCGTCAATTTTTAAATATTAGAGAGAGAGAATCATAAATGAAACCCATTTTAAATTGGTAATAGATAACAAAACATAAAACATAACAAAATAAAATGAATTGCATCCTTGAAAACTCATTCAAAATATTCTTCTTGAAATCATGGGGAATTGAAACAAAATATGGGTGATCTTAAATTCTCAATAAGGGTTACATAAAATGAAATATATCATGGATATATAAATAATAATAAATTTGGAAAGGTAAATAACTAATGATAAATTTCATTTAGTCAGTAAAATCATAATAATAATTATATAAGGCCTAATAAATATGGAATTGTAAATAACTGAACATAAAAGTAATTTAATCGGTAAATATAGAATAAAATCCATCCAAATCTAATATCATTGTGAAAATATTAAAGATAATAAAAAAACTATAATGATGGAAAATATCAATTACGGGACATACTGATCTCAAGAATCATGAAACACATACAAATAAGACCATTCAAAATTATGTCTAAAAATATTGGTATATTGATGTTTAATATGTCCAAATGATTTTTCTCATGAGACCTATTGATGAATTGAGGGGAAATATAATTCTATTATTCACCAAACATTACCTATACAAAAATGCCTCATATGTCAAATAATTTATATTATTCATGGTCAATATGAAGTATCCATATATATCCAAATTGGTTAAACATCATATATTTCTCAATATTTTCCTAATTAATCAAATAATATCCAAACAAACACCTTTTATAATAATGGAATATGGTTTAGGAAATATTCAAATTTATGATTCAAAGAATCATGATAAAATATATATGACAAATTAACCATATTTAATAAATAATTATTCACTTTAAATACATAAATGGGGTAGTATATATAAGACATAATAGTGAATATATATATTTAAAAATATGTTTCACTAAAAATGAAATTGAGAAAAAATATCTTATACTAATCAATACGTTGAAGTGAGAATCCGTGAATAGATTTTTATTGTCAAATGAATGTAAAAATAAAGAGAATGTTAATTTAATATAATATTTAAAAGTTTATTTACACATTAATCATATTATTTTATAAATAATGAAGACGTAATATTAACTAATAAAAATATATTGAGTTATAAAATTACTTTCCACATTGTTAGTTTCATGTCAAATAACCTTAGATGAAATAATTAAAATTAAAACATAAAATAATAAGAATTAAAAATAATTCATGACATAATATATAAAATGGTATGTATGTAAACCATATAAATTAAATTAAGTGTACAACAATATAATATGCCTCAATGAAGGGAAATTGATAGGAAGTTCCATACCACACACATTACAATATTTGAATGTGGATTGTAATTCAATATAATGGTTTCATGAAAGTAATTAATTTCACATAGAACCATTTTCAAAACTTTAATATCATATATGATTATATTATTACATTTTACCACTCATCTGTTAATAAGGTTTCATTTTTTTACATATTCCGTGTGTTAATTGCCTTATTTTCTCAAGTTCCTTTGGCCATAAATATGTTTTCTCTTATGAAGGGGATATATGTCTATAATATCTAGAATTATATTAATGTCATGAATATAATATATTCTCATTAGATACATTTTTAGAACTATTTTTGAATTTTTTTCATGAAAAATGTGTCGCAATGCTTTGTTGAAATGGTGGATCGTATGTACTCATGAGTGATGATATCATTCACTTAATGAGTGATTCGGTGTGAAAGTGGAATATATTATAATATTAAAAAATTAAAATCCTCTCATATATGTCAAATATATTCATTAATGTTATCATTATTACACTCCATGTAAATCATAAGGGGAAAATGCTTCGCATCACTTTTGTGAGGAGATTGTCTCACGTACACATGAGTAATGTTATCATATTTTTAATGGAATAAAATTTAAAAAGGTAGATTTCTTTTTCAAATAAAATAAGTATAATAATATAATAATAATATATATATTTTTTAAATCAATCATTATATCCAACCATGAGTTTTTTGTGAATGAAAATGAATTAAATCATGATGTGAGGTGGTACTCCACCATACACATGATCAATAATTTTGTTTCCCATGTGACGGAATAGAAGATGGATATAGGTCATTAAATTAACATAATAACATATTTATATATAGGATATAATGTAGTTATTATATTCTAAATATTGAATAATATTATAATGAGGTGAATGAAGAAAAAAAATTGATATATTTGTTTATTAATATTACCACATTCATAGATGAACCCATTTGATATACCCTAAAACAATAATGAGATAGATTTTCCTTCCAAAAAATGCATCTATATTGAGGGGATAAATTATTTAATTGATTTGGGTATGTAATTTTGTAAACAAATGGCTTCATAAGTTCAGATATGGGAAGAGACATGTGAACTTTTATAAGTGAATGGAGGACACATAAGGACTTTTTTGAAATAAACAATTATATCTATGTTTCAAACACAAAAAAACAACCAAATTGATTCTATATAAACTATTTTCAGTTATAAAGTCAAAATATGTACTGAAAATGGGTTTTGGACAAGTTGTTAATCCAATTTAGCCCTTTTATTATTAGATTAATCTCATAATAAATCGATTTTTACTATAAAAGTGAAAATTGAGTTATACTACTTTTACTATTCCTAATGTTATAAAATTATGTTTAATTTATTAGATAATATAATTTATGATGATTTCAAATATGGAATCAGTTTTTTAAAATTCAATTCATAGAACTGGAGGAATCTAATTTTTACTCACACTCACAAAAAATGATGAAAATTATGGTTTCCAAATGGAAAACCCTTATAAGTATGGACAATTGTTTATTGAAATTGAACATAAAATTTATCATAGTGAACTAAATTGGTTAAATTATAATATAATTGACCTAATTTTACTTTAATAATAATATAAAATTGAATTTAACTTTGTAAATAAGTTAAATTAAAAGTCATTTTTCAATGAAAATATATTTATTTCATTATTCAATGTAAAATGAAACTTCTTCAGAGAATACCAAAAATTAAACATAATATAATTTTGATATGATTGTTAAAAAAATAATATAAAATTAATTTTATAAAAATTTGAAAATATTTTTATTTTATAAGTTTGTATGAAGCGATGAGACCATTTTCATTGAAAAACTATAGTTTTTTAGGAATCATATCTTATACATTGAAATTATTCTTGTTTTTATTTATAATAAATTGATATCCAATGAATATATGTTAACTATATATATTTTGGTTAATTTTTTTATTAAATTTCCCACCCTCCAATTTTTCATCTACCATATAAGGGTCATATTTATATAATATTTCAGAATAGTATTTCATTTTGTTTAAAACAGTTGTTGTGTGAATCACAATCTATAAAACAGATTGAATTTTTAAAAAAGGAAATAAATTATAATTCAACATGTAGTTAAAATAAATAAATAATGAAATATAATAACCTTACCTAAATGAAATATATTTTTAAAACCATAATTTATTAACACCAACTCTCTCACTAATAAAAAAGAATACATTCACCTAGATCCATGATTCACATCCAAAAAAATATTATAAATATAGTACAAAATTTAAAAATGGTTTTCAATAAAATGTCAATTTAGAATAAAGAACCATTTACCTAATTAAAATTACATTTAGAACTATTTTTTTCAGCAATACATTTGGGAACCCCGATCAAACCATTTTAAAATAATTCAAATTAAAATTTACATTTCTTTTTAAAACAACATTTAAATACCTAAAAATTTACGCCCATTTTTTTTAAAAAAACTAAATGTTTTCAATTTTTCATGACCTAAATAAAGGATGAATTACTTTTAAAATCCAATGTCAATTTAAAATGATAAATTAAAACTATTTTGAAATCCCTTAAAATTCAAAAATCCCATTTGAAGAAAAAAATCCATTTAAAAATCATTATACAAACTTTTTTCCCAATTGGGTTTCCATTTTAAAAACAATTAGAAATATCAAATATGAAATTAGATTCCAAATGAAGGAACACAAGAAAACATTCATTACTATTTATTTCTTGATTCTATACCATCACCCTGACATATTATTTATATCCATGCATAACAAAATATAATATTCTTCAGGTAAATAAATTTACAGTCACCAAGGATGACTTTTCCCAAAAATAATAAATTATTAATAACATTTTATTAATTTAAACATGAATCAATCATAATAAAACTATCAAATTACATGTAAACATATCTTCATATCCATGATTCTAGAAATTTCACACCCTTTACAACTAGGCCAGGAAAAAACACAGGAATCAGAACACCAAAATCATTTGTATCACCTAAGGTGAAACTGGTAGACAATAATACTAAAATACATAATTGAAATCATATCCCTAGAAACATGGAATTCAATCATATATCAGTTTTGTTCTCTATCGCATGGGTTCTATACCAAGTTGTAATAATTTCATGTATCCTTTCTTCCAATCACCAAATAGTAATAAAAAAGAAAAATATCATATACCATTTTGTTACCTCATACCTAGATCACCCACCTAGTAAAACTATTAAATTGTTGGTCTCATTCAAAAATTATCATATATAATAGGCTTACAAATATTGGTGAGGTCCAAATAAGAAATATTGGTAATCATATTCCCTCTGTAATAGATAAAAAGTTAGAGTACATAGTCTCTATACAAATAATCAGAGTAATTATAGATAATAATTTTCATATAAACAGTGACCATATCATTAAAACATTTTATGAAAATATGAAATAAAAAAATATAATAAAACATGTGATAAGATCCTCAAATGAATAAAAGATACATATAATTCATAATGAAAAAAATAAATAAATTTAGAAATGTCTATAAAAGGATTCCATATTCTATGCTGGAATTTCCTCAGCCAACCTGATAGTCTAGTACAACTACCTCAATCTATGCTATAACCCATATATAAATCTCGTTCCGAGGAGTTTTTTGACATGCACTGATATTTCAATGTGGAATGTGAATATAAGCCTCATAGGACACCACCAACGGGTCTTTATTATAAATACATCTACTAAAATAAAAGTGTATGTGATGAAAAAAATAGATAAAATACTTAACATTAAACCCATTGAGTTATTTTCTGTTAATCATGAAACCATGAACCCTATCCCAACTAGCTTAATCTCATTATTGGAATAAATATATGTCAATAACATAATAGATTATACAACACATGGATCTCACATATCACTTTGGTGACATCCTCATCAACTACCTTCACCCAAACATGTATACTCAGAGTGGTCTATATGTCACGTCATACTATCCTTGTATACTCTAGAATGGTCACCAAACATTCTATCCCATCCATACATTCTCTGGGGCGGCCAATTAAATCAAACCATCCCATCCCCTAGTATTCTTGGGAGGTCAAACATAATCATATTGGACCATCCTATCATGCTATAGGGATGCCATATACAAGAACACTATCCCATCCCCATAGGATGTAGAGAGGCCATATACATGCCCTATGAATTGGAATGATATAGAAAGAAATCCAAAAAAGCAAAGGAAACTAACCCCTAAAAACCCATCCTAATATCTCTCTCACAATGGCCACCATCTTTCTAATGGACTGAACCAATTCATTCATGGTTATCCCAAACTCATTCATCTATATATTCTATATCACTTGTTTCTATCCCACATCATCACAAAAAACCCTCATATCATCAATCAAATTTTTTCTATGCATTTTTGAATCTAAAAAACCCTTTTCTTTCTCATTTAATAAAGAGGAAATCCCGACCATTATTTCCTATTACAAGTTTCAGGTCTCATGATTCATTGTATCTATATGATGGGATTCACCACTAAAAAACCTATGCAACAAAGAAATTTTCTATGCCTCAATAAAACCCCAATGTCCAATTTCATAGAAAAAATAAAATTTATAGAATGATAAGATAATTCCTAAAATATGGCCTCCTTTCAGTGATTTTTAGTAACACTTGTCATACCCACCTCCATGGATACTACAACATTTATACGGACCTCACACACTATTAATAACATCAAAATCATAGGTATTGAAGGGAAACACATGATTTCACATAAAAATCAAGGAATAAAATTTTATCTGATTTTTAAAAAAAATTAGAATACTTACATCATGTATAGAAAAGAAAATCTATCGATATTCACAATAGGTTTAGAGAAAAATGGTCTAGATCTATGAATTAAACCCTAAATTCATGGTATCAGGGTGATATATGTGGGAAAACTAAAAATACAAATGGAATAATAGATCTAGGAAAAAAAAAATTTATAATTACAGAGAGTAATTTATATATTTTAATGGTGTATTGATCAGACATGAAACGATGTTGAATGAGGTAAAATTACTAAATGGGTAGATCAAGATAACCAAATTCAATATGGGGTTCAAGGGGAATAAATATAGGGAGTTCTTTATTTTATACACTAGAAACCACTAACATGGGACATTAATTGCACAAAAGACTCATTCATGTCATAAATTTTTATTCCGTTACCTAATTTCATACCAAACGTGATAGTTCATAATGTGTGAGATTATTTAGTCCATGAATTATTGTATAAATCATCCAAATAGTTTCATATCAATATACTTCCTCCCAAACATACCATAAGACCCCCTAATACCTGAAAATATCAAAATACCATTTCAATCATATTTTAACTAACAACCTAAACCATAATGAACCCCAAAATGCCATATAAGATAAATAAATACAATGAATAAAGAAAAAATACATGAAAATAATAATAAGTGGCCCTGTATAATCTTTATCAAGTGCCTTTAATGAATTGATTAAGTTTTCATATTATCTATATCCTCATATTAAACCCACTTCTCGAAATAATTATCGTATTTATGTATTTTGTATATATAAATGTTCTATCACACCTATAGAATAAAAAATAAAAGTTTTTATAGATTTCATAAATCACATAATAACACATTGTATTATGGAATAATACATAGTAAAACATAGTTCAAAAAATCAAGGATCATATATTTGAATCTAAACCTAATTATCTTCAACTGATTTATAGATACTTATATAACTATGAAACTAAATATTGAAAAAACATATTCATCATGGTGTTAAATAATAGTCATTTAAATACCAATGAAAATCCAGATATTAATAATTATTTAATAGATAAATACTATTTTTTGATTATGAGGCCTTCAATTCATCGTGAAATAAAATATTGTGACCTATATATTTTATCATGATTCCATGCAATATGATCAATTGTGTTATATTTTTCTGTGAATTCCGACTGGTAATGTCCATTTGTGAACAAATCTAAAAAAATACAATAGTTGAATTCATATTTGAAGATTTTGGATTAGTGATTGTGTCCAAGTGAATATATAATTTTAAAACTCAACACTACTAAAAAATCATTGAAGAAAAATTATATATTGTATCATGGATTTAATATTTGTGGATGAATTATTTCACCAATAATCCTGATAATATAATTCTTGTAAACCCCAAATAGTTTATATTATATTTTTTAATTAAATTTATAATGTGTTAGAAAGAATATTTCACACACAACACCAAATTAATATGAATGAGGATACATTTTATTAAAATAAAATATTCCAACAAATGAAAAAGATTAATTCATTATATGAATGAAATAAGAATAATCATTAATAAATGTTCTTGTGGATTAAATATACAAGTAAATAAATATACCATTAATATAAATTCATTCTCAGTATGGTTTTACTTAAAGATCATCACCTTGATTATTGATATTGAAATAAGGTATATAATTAGAAATAATATAAACATATTGCGACTTAAGAAAATGGTTAAAATGAATGCTTTTAATATGGTCATATATTGAAATGAAATAATATTATTTTATATAGGGTAATTGGAAATATAGTCATTGGATACATTGTAATTGTAAATATGGTAATTGGAAATATAGTCCTTAGATACATCCATTGAGAATGTTGTGTTATATAAATTAACCATATTAAAATATTTAAAAAAAGTATATGATGTAATAAATATTTAATTAATAAATTGTACAATAAAAATACATTTTTATATGAAATTATTTTTATTATTAAGGATTTATTTGGATCATTAATATAATTCTAAGGAATATTTTAATGACAATGTATAGATAAAATTAATTGGTAAGAAGATAATAAAAAAAATTGATTATATTCTATTAATATTATTTAACGTTAAAATGATATTTTTCAAAGAACTATTTATATTATGTATTACATATAATTATATAGATAAATAAAATTTATCTAATTTAAATGATGAATCAAATTTAATTATTTATATATTTGTATATATATTATTATGAATTCTACCATTAATTTTTCGTAAATAAAAATAAGAACACAAAATGTTTTTAGTGTCATTTTTTTATGAAAAATGTGTTTAATGTATTTTTTTCTATGTTAAATTTATCATATTTTCAAATTCAATTATAGTATATGGATTTAAATTTTTAAATCATAATGTTAAAATTTGGTAAGAGGTATCATCTTATTTTAAAAATAATAATTTCAATGGTAATGAATGTAATCCAAGATGAATATGGTTAAAAATAGTTAAATTATAATGGATCAAATTTCTTCCACTTGATATTATTTTATGGTATTATTAAATTATATTTTTAGGGAATGGAGTAATACACAAATATATTACCAACATTTTCTCACCTAACATAACTAACTACCATGTGATTCTATTATTACCTTCCATATAACATAACATTACAATTAATTGTCCTTCTTTTTCAACAATAAAAGAGATCTCATATAACCCTTCAAAACCAAATAATTCCTTTTAAAAAATCATCCATTCGTATTCTAAATTTCATATACAGAATACACTAATGGGATTGTATTGATTTTGGTTCCATAAAAGAATGATAAATACTTTATTCCAAAGGAACATATTCTTAGAAATAAAAAATTCATCAGGTATCTAAGTTATTTTCTTAAATTTCAAATTAAATTATAATCCACATTCACGTAAGGTAGTTTAAATTATTATATAAATTATTAATAAACATAACCCCCCTCTATAATGGTGTCATATTAACACCAATAATAATTTTATTAAATGATACAACTATTAAATAACTATATTCTCTTACTCATGTAGACTTTTTATTTTGTTTGCAGTCGGTTCAACCACCAATAAAAACAAATCTATACCAAAAACACCATTTTCACCATGTTTCCCTCGGAATTCAGGGATGACCTCCTGGATGGGAGATTCAAATGTTCTGATCGGTTTCTAACGGGTTTTTTCGTAGAACTGGAAACATCCAATTATTCCACATCCATTTGGACCAACTTTCCAAAGGTAGGCGCTTATTAGCTTGTAGACTGATGAGGCTTAGGAATTTGCATTGGTCGAGAGGATGGGAGGTCAGACTCATCACACCTTTTTGAGGGGAATTATTGTCTATTCCAGGACCCTCTTTATAGATTTAAGTTATGTTCGGGAATCCTTATTATATTACCAAGTATAAAATGAGCTTTCCTTCAGTTTAACAATCAAGGATTATATATGTAAGAAATTTTGAGAATATTTTATATGTATTCAAGGTTCTTCATCAATAGAGAATCATCAATATCTATTTAGAGATTCTTGGTCAATGGTATCCTTCAAAATATTTATATAAAAGTCTCTTGGTCATTATGATGACCAGGCTAGTTTTAAAGCCACTCAGTGGGGCACTTGAAGTTTATTGTAATTCAGAAGGACATGAATTATTTCAGAGTTGGGATCGAACCCATAGATGGGCTACCTACGTATCCTTTGTTTTGGAAAATGAATCAGAACCCACGTAGTTCGAGTAAGGGACTATAATGTTTATGATTGATGGCTCAAAGAAGGATGTCATAATTACTTTTACTCTCTATGCTCACGTGAGTCATGCTCTGTGTGAGAAACAAGAGGTATTGGTAATAAAATAGACAATTGGACCATGAAAAATGAAATCATAAAAAATGGTTTGGGGCTTATGTATATATGACTGCCCAAATAAATGATGGTTAGGATTTACATTAGGGAGAAAATCTAGGAACAGGGTCCATAAATGTATATGTGCTTCATGGAGATTTGAATACTCTAACTTGGGACTTATTCCTGAAAAGGAGACCGAAATTAGGAGAGGATTGATAACTGGGTTTTACTCCTGAGAAGGAATCCCAGATCAAATGTAAATTAGGACTGGTTAAAGAGAATTTAAGGGACTTGGGGCTTATTCCTGAAAAGGAAGCCCAAATTAGAGGATCTGGGGCTTACTCCTAAGAAGGATGCCCAAATATTAAGGGACTTGGGGCTTACTCCTAAAGAGGATGCCCATAATTATGACTGGGACTTATTCCTGAAAAGGAGTCCCAGGTTAGGGGACTTGGGGATTACTCCTGAAAAGGAAGCCCAAGATTATGACTGGGATATATTCCTGAAAAGGAGACCCAGGTTTAAGGTATTAATGTTTGGGGCTTACTCCTGAGGAGGATGCCCAAAAATTAAGGGACTTGGGGCTTACTCCTAAAGAGGATTCCCATAATTATGACTGGGACTTATTCTTGAAAAAGAGGCCTAGGTTAAGGATTCAATCATCATAAAGGATGAGGTTGAATGAATGAACTCTCCATATTTTGTGACATAAAGATATTTAAATCACTTGGTTTTGAGAGATATTCCACATAATTCCTTTCAGATAAGGAAGTCAAATCAATAAATCATGACATAAATGGATTTTAAGAGTGTCTTGAAGACTGAATCTTGAAAAGGAAAGGTGTAGTGGCTTAAGAGGGGTGAAATGGGCAAGAAAGTCACCCACAGAGGAAGGGGCACGCAAGTCATGGAAGGCGCGCAGGTACTACGGTGGCGTGCAAGTATTGGTCGCGCAGGTATACCTGCACGACATGGTGGGTACTTGTGCGATATTCAACCAGCATTTGAAATACTTGAGCGCCTCTTCATTAAAGCCTTTAGAATCCTCTTGAGGTTTATCCAAAAAAGGGATGCGCAAGTTCTATCGAAGGGGTAAGGCGACACGCAAGTGTGGTCACTTCCCTTAAGGGATGGCCAATCAGGCGCGCAAGTGTTGATGAGTTTCAACACTTAGGCCTTACTCCCTCTCTTTAGATCTTCCGTTCTAGGTAATAAATTACCTTAGATGTGTTCCGGAAGCATTGAAAAGAGACTTGGGCGTCGGGAGCTTCAATCCGAGTTTCTGAAAAAAAAAATCCTTCGAAAGGGGGGCCCACATGGTCTATTTATAGGCAGGAGAAGACCCTGGGCGGTTACCGGGTCGTTATCAATTAGGTCGCGCAAGTCACTTGCGCGCCAAGTGCGCCGCGCAAGTCCACTTGCGCGACCATGAAGGGACTTGCACGACCTATGGGAAAAGTTTTCCTTGTTCATCCCTTTGTCGATTTTTAATGTTTTCTTCAAAGGTTGAATCACTTTGAGCTCATATATTCCCCTTTTCCGATCTTTAGATTCTGTGACGAAAGGAGCGTCAACAAAAGTCCCCCCTCAGAGTTGGATCCGGAGAGAAATAGAGGATTTGGCTCTGACGAAATCGAACATATCCAAAGGAAACGGGGGCGCGCAAGTCTTGATGGCGCAAAGGCGGCACGCAAGTGCGCATCACGCAGGGATACGGCGTGCAGGGTCCCGGCCGCGTCTATAAATAGAGGGCCTCACTTCCGTACAAGCATCCGGATTTCCGTACTTCATACCTTCGAGCTCTCGCTGCGCAGGTCTCCTTAGCCGTGCAGTTTTCTCTGTTTTCCAATGTTTTCCTTGATGTTGCGCTACTGTAAAGGTATTTGTACTTGCGCGGTTTATACTTGCGCATCAAAAACTAGCGCGACACATGAATACTTGCGCGCCATTTTTAGACTTGCGCGCCTTAATTCCTTATCCATTTTTTTGAATTCTTTCACAAATTTTATGAAAAATAAACCCATTAAAAAGTTTAATTTATTCAACTTTTGGGCAGATTCAATGGATCCTAAGGGAATTAAAACGTCTGATGAACTGGATAGCAAGCAGATTGATGACATGATGAACATCATTGGCCATGATTACTATGATATCTGCAACAGCACTCTCCCAGATTTGGCTAAGCACTTGAAGAAATATTATCTTAATTTTCCATAGAGAATCTACCTGCCTCTATATGGTCATGGTCACCTGCAAGGAGTCAATGTTCCAGATGCAAAGAACTATCCACCTGAAATGCAGCTGCACTGCTATTCCTTTATTTCGGTTATGCTGTGCATTAAGAGCAACAAAAATGGTGTGAACATTCAAATTCTTCCTCCATGTCATTTCCTTGCAGATATGAAAATGGAAAACCCATGGGCTGAAATGTTTTCCACTGCCGATTGGTGGAGAGAAGACAAACATGGTATTAGAGTAATATCTGAAAAGATTACTCTCTCCAAATGTCTCTTTACTTCCAATTCTCCATTCTCAAATCCATGTATCCATCTTCCAAGTCTCTTGGACAGAAAAAGAGTCACTGTTTGATCAGCAGAAAATTTTCTCAAACCACACACAAGAACATCCTTTTACAATTGTTCCAAGAAGAGCTGGTATCACTGCATCTCTTATTGTATCCAGTTGAATGAATAAATTCCAGGTGGTTGCTGATGAAGCTCGGGATGCCGTAAATCAAATGAATTGTTATGTTGAAAGCCTCTTGTAATTCTTGAAAAATAGAAGAGACTCCAGTCTGTGGATGTCCTTCAAACTCTTGTGTATCAATGAAAAACACTTTCATCTTCAATCATTTTTACCTGCATTCTTTCACTACCTGCTTCAAATTTACTTAAGCCAATGGGCTTAGTAATCATAGTTTGATTTTTTACTAGGATTATTACAAATACCCCTACAAACGTTGAACCTTTTAATTGCTCAATATTACATAAATCATACAAAAAGTTATATTTAGTGAGATGGAACTTGACATTTATTCAGAGTTCCTTTGCCTTTTGTGGGCAGTTTAAAGTCATGCATGCCGGACATAAAGGGACTAATGTTTATGGTCAAAATATCTTTGACCAAAATGGATAAAAATTGATTCAATTCCTTGACAATTTATATAAAAACATATTACCATACTCAAGTATTAGGGAAAATATGTAAGCTATGACTTAAGAATATTTGAATCTGAGGAATGATATGAAAAAGAACTAAAAGGCATTAGAAGAAGTAGTTTCCAAGAATGAAGTTACCATTATTTAACAAACCCGTTAGGGGGTTGAATTATGCAGGGCCACCTAAGGGCATTGGCTTCATAGTTAAATAAAATAGTTTCTTTTGGCTAACAAGTCTGTTATGTAGACTGTTTATGCAAGGCCACCTATGGGCACATGCTACATAGTCAGGAAAAATGAACTCTCAGAAATATACATTCCTAGTGGTAAAAGCCAGTGAAAGTTTAGGAGATTCAAATTTTCTAAAGTATAGTGTTTGCTGTATGGAAAGAGGTACTTGAATATGGAGAAGATATTTCCAGACAAGATTATTGAAGAACTGGATGAATATCAATCCTACGAAGGTCTGACCCAAACGTTGGGATGAAGAATAAACCATAGACTTGAATACTTTCAGATCATGAAAAAGGATATGGGACAAATATGTTAAGGATGGCTATTTTTTGCGGATCCCTACATATTTTCATTTAAGACAAATATGGACAAAAGAGGCATTCTTCCCAAGAATGAAGTTACCATCATTTAACAAACCTGTTAGGGTGTTGAATTATGCAGGGCCACCTTAGGGCATTGGATGCATAGTCAAATAAATAGTATCCTTCGGCTGAAAAGTCTGTTATGTGGACTATTTATGCAAGGCCACCTATGGGCACGTACTGCATAGTTAGGCAAAAGAATTCTCAGAAGTTTTGACATTTTTGTGACTAAAAGTCATGAAAAGGGTTATGAAGATCTGAAAATATTTAAGGTTAGGATTATAACACATAAATATGGGTATTTTCCAATGTATATAGAGATACATAGGTCAATGATAACCATAATCATGTTGTGGCTAGGTCCTGAATTGAAATTTTGGACTTCACTACGTATCTCATAAGATTGAGAATCAAGCCATATGTATTTCTTGAAATGAAGTTTAATGTCATGCAGGACGAAAGTATGAGAGATCTTAGTTTATGGTCATAGAGTTCGGACCATAATAATGAATACACAGTGTGTGTTTTCATGAGGACTTTTCAGCCAAGGGAATGAAAGTGAAATTTGGGGTTAGGACCAAAAGACTTGGGGCTGGATTCGAGGGATACTCGAATGTTCCTACGTATCCCATAAGGATGGGAATCAAGCCCACATAGTTCGTGAACTACCATTTGTACAAATTTGGTTCGTACATGTGAAGGGTGAAAGGGCACTTTATTGCAATGACAGCTTAACCTGAGATAAAAAGTTTAGTCATTACCATGTAAGCACGTAGTCTTTTGAAATGAAACATGATTGAAAAATCAATGTCAATAATAGTTCTCTCTCAAATGAGGAAATCAAAGAGTATTTTAGTTTATTATCATACCAGAAAAAAGTGTTGCATAGTTTAATGTCATATAACAAGGATGAAAGTTAATCATTGTAAAGATATTGATTCTAGGGGCGGTTTCACAAATCAACATCATATGAGATGGTCGTGAACCGATGTGAAGAGATTGTTTTTGTGCTTGAACCTTGGGAGGTTGCCTATGTACCCAGCCTGGAAGGCAAGGATCAAAGTCCTTGTAGTTCAATTAAAGATTGAATTAATGATCAAGTTGTTCTTGGGGACATCGGTCTAATAATAAAAAATTGTTTTTGGGACTTATACATGGTTAGCGGCCCAAAGAGATTGTTACGGTTGAGGTTTTCTCTAAGCTCATGTGATTCATACTCGGTGTGAGAAACAAAAGGTAACAACAACCTTAACGATGCATAGTTTAATGTCATGTAGGACATATAAAGGGACTATGCAGTTTAAATTCTTGCAGTTAGGACTCTTGGTGGTGCGCAGTTTAGTGTCATGTAGAAGGGACAAAATACAGTTTAATGTCTTATAGGATGTATTATGAACATTCTGTATAGTTTAGCGTCATGTAGTTAGGACAATGGGAACAATAGAGTTTAACGTCTTGCTGGACGTAAGAGACTTTTATACAGTTTAGCGTCATGTAGTTAGGACGTGAAAGTTTAACGTCTTGCTGGACGTAAGGGACTTGCAAATAGTTTAGGGTCATATGCATGGACCATTGATGATGAAGTTTAAGGTCATACAGGACCTAGTTGCAGTCTAAGGTCATACTGGACCATTTAAGGAACTTTTTCACAGTTTAACGTCGTGTGGGACGAAGTTTCAGTTTATGGTCATACTGGACCATTGCTGTATAGTTTAACGTCATATAGCAAGGACGAACTAGTGTTGCACAGTTTAGGGTCATGTTGTGGGGATATTCTGGTGTCGTACAGTTTAGTGTCATGTTGCGAGGACAATACAGTTTAACGTCATGTTGGACTAAAGGGGGAGTTTAAGTTCATACTGGACCATTTCTGTATAGTTTAACGTCATATAGAAAGGACGAACCGATGCTGCACAGTTTAGTGTCATGTTGCGGGGACATTCGGGTGCCATACAGTGTAGTGTCATGTTGCGAGGACAATACAGTTTAACGTCATGTTGGACGAAAGGGGGAGTTTAAGGTCATACTGGAGCATTGTTGTATAGTTTAACGTCATATATCAAGGACGAACTGGTGCTGCACAATTTAGTGTCATGTTGCGGGGACATTCTGTGAATACTTTGTATTTTATACAAAATATTTCTTCAAAAATATGGCATTAGTTGGAGTAGTAATGAGTTCTCCATCCATCGAGATTAATGAATAAGCTCCATTAGAGTATACACTATGTATTGAATAAGGTCCTTCCCATTTTGGCTCAAGATTGGGAGGTTTCTTTCCTGGTATCATTGGAGTTATGAGAACTGATACCAATTCTCCCTGAATGAATGAACGAAGATGACCCTTTTTGTTAAAAGCTTGTGCTATTCGATTCTGATAGATTTCCAAGTGGTGCAAAGTGCACAATCTTTTCTCATCTAACCGTTACAATTCATTCAACTGCTTTTGTTCCATATACCAACTAATATGGAGTTGACCGCATTGCATTGCGGGTGGTAGTCTGATAAGCCCATAAAGCATGAAAGAGTTTATCAGGCCATGACCTCTAATCTTTATCCACCATCTTTTGCAGTATATTTTAAAGAGTCTTGTTAAAGGCTTCTATTTGGCCATTGGCTGCCGCATGATACCGAGATGAATGGTTTGATTTAATGTTGTATTCTTAATACAATTTCATAACCTCAGAAGAAAAGAAGTTGGTGCTGTTGTCCGTCAATATGGTAAGAGGGACACCAAATCTAGTAATGATGTTAGACTTGATGAAGCTAACAATGCATTTAGAACTGACTTATTTGAGAGGTAATACCTCTACCCATTTGGAAAAGAAATCAGTAGCAGTAAGAATGTACATAAACTGCTTGGCCGTAGCTAAAGGGTAAGGTCCCACCACATCCATTCCCCATGTGGAAAATGGCCATGAGTATTTAGATATATGAATCAACTCTGGAGGTTGATGAATGAAGTTGGCATGTACTTGACATGAATGACACTTCTTTGTGAAATCAACACAATCTTGTATCATTGAAGGCCAAAAGTATCCAAGCCTTCGAATTTGATCTGACAATCTATGTCTAGACTGGTGGGCACCACAGTCTCCTGCATGCACTTCTTTCATGACAGCCATTATTTCTTCACCATCAATGCATCTGAAGAGAACTCCATCAAAACCACGTTTGTAGAGAATTTTCTCTAGGTGGTTTGGGCCATCCTAAAGAGTAAAATCGACCACAGGTCGCCGAATTTGTTCTTTCTCAGCTCTATCAAGTGGAAGTGTTCCATTTTGAAGGTATTCCCTGATAGGTAAAATCCATCCTGTAGTATGACCATACGGTTCAAGAATGGGACTAATTTCATTAATTTTCTCTGTTCTGGCTTGAACATAAGGTGAAATTGCACGACGGTGGGCAATATTGATGGTTGTCTCGTCCCGATTTGGATCTTCTAGAGCTATGGCTATATTAGCCAGTGCATCAGCTTGAGCATTTTGTGATCTTGGGACATAAGAAAATGTCGGTTCTGAAGGGAATTCCACCATTAAATTTCTGAGGTAATCATACAAAGGGATTAACTCTTCTTTTCTGATGGCATAATCCCCATTGACTTGTTTGATTACCAAGTCTGAATCACCTTTCACCTTTAAGTGATTCACTTGTGCTTGAAGCGCTAACTCCATGCCTGTGATAAGAGCTTGGTATTCGGCTTCATTATTGGTACCACCTTCACACAATAAAAAGGAATAAGGTAACAATGCCTTATCTGGAGAAATGAGTACGATTCATAAAACAACTTTGTTGAATTTAGGATTTTCAATTTTCTTCCCTTTTGGACTTATGGAAGCACCATCAAAATACATTTCCCATGTTTGAGGACACTCTTGAATAGAAAAAACTTCCTCATCAGGGAGTTCAATATCTGAAGACGTGTCTTTCACTGAAGGATGTTCAGCAAGGAAATCAGCCAGAGCTTGTCCCTTTATTTCCTTTTGAGATACATACTGAATGGAGAACTGCTGCAAAATAACTTCCCACCTTGCTAGACGTCCTGTAAGCATTGGATGACTAAGGATGAATTTGAGCGTATTATTGGGAGATTCCAATTGGACCTCGTGATGTTGCAGGTAGTGTCTCAGTTTCTGAACTGCAAATATTAATGCCAGTAAACACTTCTCAATACTTGAATATCGGGTTTCTACTTCAAGCATAGTTCTACTGATATAGTAGAGGCTATTTTCATTCCCAGCATCATTCTTTTGAGCATGAAAGGCACCCAAATATCTCTCTAGAGCTGTCACATAGAGGATAAGTGGTCTACCTTCAACAGGTGGCATGAGTACTGGTGGACTCAAGAGGTATTTCTTAATAACATCAAATGCTCCTTGACATTCTTTAGTCCACGAGTAAGTGACTCCTTTTTTCAATAATTTGGTAAAGGGTAATCTTTTGCCTTCCAAATTGGCGATGAAACGCCGAATATAGGCTAAGTGTCCTTGAAGTCCTCTTAATTATTTCAAATTCTGAGGAGGTGACATACCAAGGATTGACTTGGTCTTCCCAGGATCGACCTCAATACCACGATGGCGTACAACAAAGCCAAGGAATTTTCCTGAGGTTACCCCAAAAGCACATTTTAAGGGGTTCATTTTCAAATTATGTTGTCGAAACTTGTGTAATATGACTTCCAAATCAGCCAAGTGATTATAACGTTGTTTGGATTTAACCACCAAATCAACTACATAGCATTCAAAAAACATCCCTAAGAATGGTTTGAAGATACGATGCATGGCGCATTGATATGTTGCACCTGCATTCTTTAAACCAAAGGGCATCACCCGGTAACAAAACAAACCTTGAGGGGCTCTGAAGGCTATAGATTCCTCATCTTCTGGGGCCATTCGGATCTGATTATATCCGGAATATCTATCCTTTATGGAATGTACTTCATAGCCATCCGTCGCATCAATTAAGAGTTCTGTAATTGGAATTGGGAAATCATCTTTAGGAAAATACCGATTAAGATCTCTGAAATCGATGCAAACCCTAATTTGTCCATTCTTCTTCTTTACAAGGACAATATTAGCCAACCACTTGGGATACTGAACTTCTCTGACGAAGTTATCTTTGATCAGCTTATCCACTTCAGCTTCAATTTTGGAAGCATAAGTTGGGTGTGTTCTTCTCACGACTTTCTTAAATCCTTGATGTCATTTTTTTCTCTTCAAGGGTCATGGCCGCACTAATTAAAGTGGGGCGTGGATCATTCTATGTACCCAGATTTATTTCTCTGAGTTCATCCACTGTGGTAGAGATACCCTCTTCAAATGCTGGAGGAGCATCTCTAGGATCTTCCTCTTCCTCTTCATCATGTGCTATTTCTTCCATTTCTACTTGCATAGTAGATGACAAAACAAAATTTTCATGATCATAAGAGATGTCAAAATTTGCACAGTTTGAAGAAGAAGCTTCCATTTCCGACCCTATTGATTATAAAGGTCCTTCTTTGGGAAATAAAGAGGAGATGATGGATTGAGAATTGACATCATTATTCACCTCCGATGTTGCTATAACTTCTTCTGGCCTGATTGGAGAAGTATAGACCTGTTGGATTTTAGCAGATGAAATGAAGACATCACCACTTGGGCTTTCATCACTGTTTGGTAGGTTACCAATTTCTCCTATGTTGTCTGGCTCAATTGCCGTAATTGACATTATGGATCTTTCCATAAGAGTATTTTGATTTGGGCCTATTTTGTCAATTTGACTGATAGGTAACACATAATCTGTACTCACATGTGTAAATGGATTTATTGGAATTTTCTCCAAACCATATGGAGCATTAACTTTGGTAATTTCCTTCATTGTAGATTTCTCTCTTCTCTTCATGTGATAAAATTCCGCATCAATGTACTGAGATTCACATGTCTTGAACGGGGCCTTATCACCATACAATGTTCCAACTTGAACATTGAAACAGTATTTGAGACATTGATTGTATGATGAAGGGATAGCCGCATGCTGATGTAGCCAGGGTCTTCCAAGAAAGACGTTGAAAGCTGAGTCTTGATCAACAATCATGAAATCCGAATTGGATACAAGATCTCCAAACTGAGTTCTGAGTGTAACTTCACCCAGGGGTTCTTGTTCATTTTTATCATATCCTTGTAACATCATGGTAGAAGGAGTTAAATCAGATTACGTGAGGCCCAATCGACGAAGTGTACGAATGGGCATGAGGTTGACTCATGAACCATTTTCAATGAAAGCTCTTCGGATATCTACACCATTGAATTTTCCAGATAAGTACAAAGGTTTTATGTGCCCATGCACAACATCATCTTCATCTTTATGAGTAAAAGATATCACTGCATGACATTCTGCAGGATTATTCTCTATTTGATAGACTTCAGCTGTAGCAATTTCAGCTTCAAACTCCTGAGGACTTGACAAATCTTTGATGAGTGCTTCCCGAAGATCTTTTGACAGATTCAAAGCATCCAAAATTGATAACTTGGCTGGTACATGGGCCAAGTGTTTCAATATATCATACTTTTGATCTAATGGTCTGCGTTTCCCATCAAGAATATGCGGTTTAGAAGGTACCTTGAAATCAGATGATTTGGAAGCTGATGCATCTTGTATTGGGATAGAAGTTGTAAACATCCTTGGTTTTGGAAGATTAGACCATTTAGATCCATTTACATTCTGATATAAAGAAGATAGAACCTTCAATCGGTCTTCTAAAAAAACTGTGCCAAGACTGAGTTGGCTATTAGCAGAAAAACCTGCTTGTTCTTTTTGAGCTCGCTGAAGGGCTCTACCATGAGTTTCTGCTGCATACATAGGGCAAGCAGGGGTATAATTGGAGTAGTGTCTTCGGAAAGATCCACGTCTTCCCCTGTATCCTGAACCTCGAAAACTTCCTCGGATTCCCTTATTTGATACATGGAACTCAGGCTCATCAAAATTGAAATTACGACTGGAATACGGATCTGTTAATTGAATCATATTAACAGAACCGAAGATTAACTCTTCATCTAATAAATTCTCTGCCTGACTAGCCTGTTTAGGATGTTCCGTTTGATGGGGCGGTGCCTGTGGTTTTGAAGTAGATGGAATAAAGTATTCCATAGTCAAAGACAATTTAGGCTTTGACACATACTCATCTTCTTCTGATTCTTTTTTCTTCTTTGAATCAAACCGTTTCTTTGAGGACTTTCCCTCTGACGAAGAGGGTTTTACTGAAATATTCATGGGAGAAGACACAATTGGATTCTTTAATTGTGTTCGAAAAATGGCATGATTCCGGTTGATTGTCTTTCTGACCATCGAATCGTCATACTTCTGTGCATTTTTTCTTTTGACTTCTTGCCATTCATCTTCCTTCTCTGGAACTGTAGTAGTAACACTTGCTACATGAGTCGAAGAACCTTTCAACTTGACTTGTCCCAAGTCAACCATCTTTTGCAAGAGGTCATTAATGACAAAACACTCCTAATAGGATGTTCCAACATTTGATGAAAGGGACAATAATTGGGACGGACTTCATCTACTTCCTTGTTTGGCCTCTTGGGCACTGGTAATTGAACCAAATTATTTTCCAGAGCTGAAATGAAGTAACCAGGAACTTGCTCATTTTGGAAAGAGTATGTTTTACTCATTAAATCCTCAAATTTTTTTCGTCGTTGATCTCTTTGATCAATTGGATGAAACGGCCTTTGTTGTTGGCATTCAGGAGGTGGAGCCCTTCGAGAAGATGAAGGTTTTGAAGTAGAAATAGGTACAGGCTCTTGTTTAAGCATAACTATAGTAGTTTCTGCTTTACCCATCCTCCTTCCTGAAGCTGATGGAATTACACGAGATTTAACCTTAGCCTGTATAAGGGAATATTCAATCTGCTGAGCGATTGAAGTAAGGTCTTGAAACCCTCCTGTGTATTTCACAGGGATCAATGGTGTGCGTAATTCTTCACTCAAATTTGCCACACAGATTGGCAACAGCTCTTCCTGAGGGAGTGCTAAACTCAGGGAATATGTTAATCCCTTCCAGTGAGCAATGAAATCAGAGACTCTTTCATTTTCCCTTTGCTTGCAGTTTGTAAGATCGAAAACTGTCGTTTTTGGCAAATTTGAGCTGAACTGAAGAAAGAATTTTTGACGAAGATCCTCCCATCTGATGGTTGACCGGGATTGCAAACTTGTATACTAGACAAAAGCTGGTCCTTGCAAGGTTCGCATGAAGAATCTGAGTTTCACTGCTTCTTGCTACTCTGGAGTTCCCATCATAGGATTACAACAAGACATGTAATGTGTCAAATGTTGTTCAGGATCGCCTGATCCATTGAAAGTAGGGAAAACAGGGTTTCCAAAACTAGATGGAGGAGAAATTGAATCTACCCATTCAGGGTAAACATTATTTTCTGGTTGAACTTGCGCTCGTTTACCTTCCATAGTTTCTAACTGAGCTGTTAATGGATCAATAGTAGTTATTAACTTTTGATAAACATCAGGTTGAATTTGGTCTAGGGTTGGTGCAATGAATGGAGCTTTGACAGACGTGGTGATTGGTGTTGTAACTGATGGTAGCACTACCAACCATTGTTGCGTTTGACTTGTAGGATTAGACCTCTGAGGGTGTACTGATAAAGGAGGATATTCCTGATCCATCTCAGTAGCTACAACAAATTCCTTTGGTTGTCGGACATCAGAATTCTTAAGAAGAAGACTACTCTAAAGTAGTTATGCATTAAACCTTCTTAATTCTTTAATTTCTTCCTCTTGTTGTATAAACCTTTGCTCTAACGAGAGAAATTGACCTTCTCCAGAAGAAGGATATGTAACCTGATTCTTTCCCCTCCCTTTGTTGGATACTTTTTGGAGAGAAGGAAGTGGATTACCTAGGTTCTGAGTAATCCTTTGACTTCGTGTACACACACCTTCTTCATTTGTATCGGTGCATACTTTTTCTTGATCAGGACGCTCTTTATCTGAGTCCGCTGAGTGAGTATCCTCTGGTGGATTAGCAACAACGGCATTAATGACATTAATTGATGTATAATGCATCGCATCCCTTCTATCAACATTTCTGTGATATTGTCTTCTTTCATGTCTTTAATGAGACATTGCCTTTTGTTTATTTAATCTTTTAGGAACTTTTTGATGAGTGATAACTTGGAGGGTATCTCCTAATAATTTGGCTCTTCGTTCCTCTTGGGGCTTCTTCCCCAATCGAGAAAATACTGATATTCTCTGAGAAGGGGATTGATGATTTGAAAGAGTCCCTAGTCTCAAGAACTGGGGATGTTCCTGCTGCTTCCGCTCAACTACTCGAATCCCATTTGTTGACTCTGAAGGTTGGGTTAAAGGAGTCCCGAGTATGAAAAGCTGGGGTGGCTCTTGACATGCTATGTCTGAGACCTTCTTAAAAGCTCTCTTGATCTTGCGAATCTTAGTTCGGAAATTAGCTGGATGCATTAGCCAGTATCCACTTTTATCACCTAGTTTAACAGACCGTTGGATGATTTCTGAAACTTCTGTCATTTGATGATGTGTTTGCTCCATACGAGAGGCTTGTGCAATATTCTCGCCTACTTGATGTAGGAGCAATTCAACAACTTGTTCTCTATATTCTTGATTTTGAGATGAACTAGTTGAAGCCTGTTCTTGAGCAAGATTTTGATTATGAACAAAGCCCATTGACTGTGGCCGTCCATGGGCAATAACATTGCATGAGACCATTTTCGACGCGCTTTGCTGACTAGAAAGCACTGTGAAATTTAGTGCTCTGTGAACACCGCATCCTCTGATATGAACAATAGATGGAGCATTGGCAATTAACTGACGCAATTTTCTTAGTGCGCCAAGGCATGAACGTTGAAGGGTTCTATGCTTCTTTTCAGCCTTCGGATACCGAGAGACTAATAGAGATTCCAAATCAATCTGACTTTGTATCCCTTCTATTATATTAAGATGAATTTCATATTCGTCATAAGATGATAACTTCTTCTTCAATTGACAAAGAGTTTTCCATATGTTGAGACGGATATCATGGACTCGATCTTCAGTAAACATATTTGGAATGTCATACTCGGAGTCATCCAAAGGCCAAAACATGACTGGTACCTCACTTTTCGCCAGTTTTTTCCTCATGTTCAGCATTTCCTCTTCATCATTAAATGATGATTCTTCTACCTGTTGTGACCAGAGTTGGTGTTTCCTTGTTGCTTCATCAGATTCAACAAGATTGGTAGAGAGATCATTGATCAAACTAGAAGATGCATGACTTAGGGGTGGTTCGGAGAATGAACTACACCCTGGGCTATCTTGTGATTGAGAATGTATTTCACTTGCTAGCGATAAAGCATCAGACATGACTGGTTTCGCATTTGCAAGTGCCTCAAGATAAGAGGGATTTCTCGGCACTACATTGTCCACTAGAGTATTTTCCAGGCAATGTGAATCACTACTGCAGAGATGACTTTCACAGCGAAATTCATCATCATGGGGAGGACCACCATAATGGGTTACAGCAAAAGATGAGATCTCTTGCTCCTTGGTCTTCTGACCACACAGAGGGTTCCTGTGGCTCTCATCTAAAGAATAAACTTCAAGATTGACCGAATTTTCATGAAGCAATCCTTCATGAGGAAGTGTCCATTGAAGACTTTCAGAATTAATGTTCCCGTTATTTGGAACTGAGGGAGTAGAATCTTTAATTCCAACAGATAAATGTCTGAGGGCTTCAAGAACTCCAGCATCGAGAAAGGCTTTGTTACAGATTGGCCTTTGATATCCTGACTGTGCTGGGCGGATCTTTTTCTTAGATGCCTTCTTACTTGCTTTGGAAACCACTTGTTGAAAAAAGTGGTTACTCTGAGCAGGTGTATGTGCCCGATCAGGAATGATGGTCAGGTTAGGCTGACGATCTCCACTAAAATCAGGTGTATGTTCCTGACTTGGTTGTCCGTATGATATGGTGGAGTATGCCTCATAACCCTCTTGGACTGGAACAGATGCGTGTGTCTGTTCCGGAGTGAATCATTGATCTGTCACTCCACTGTTAGGGATAGATTTATGTGTCTTTCCCTGAGATGATGCTGAAGCTGTTATGATATCCTGGCAAGCATCCAAAATATGAGCAAAAATTTTCTTCTGCTCTTTCACCATTGACAAAATATTTTTGGTGACTTCAGCTTCCTGAACGGGGATATACGACCATTCTGGGATGGGAGTAGGTGTATGTGCCTGCTCTTGTCCTCCATTTCTTGTCAGTGAATCCTGACAGTACTCAAGTGTGGAGGCAGAGAGTTGAGTCCGCCTCATGTTTGTCGTCAGAGCTTTCCGACAGACTTCTCCGTGCGCTACCAAACGAGACTGTTGGTAGGCTTGATTAGTACTAGCAGGTGTATGTGCCTGCTGATTACACTTCACCAAATGCGGTTGACGAGATCCATCATATGTAGTCAGGCGAGCCTGCTGACTAACTGTTGATGTATAAGTAGGGGTATGTTCCTGCCTATAGTACACCGCCGGAATTGCCTGGCGGGATTGGCTTGTTGTTTCCAGACGAGTCTGCTGGACAGCAGAATTAAAATGGACAGGTGTGTGTTCCTATTCATTGTTCTCCACCAAGTTAGGTTGGTGGACTTCTCCGAAGATGGGAGGGATGAAAACCTACCCATTGTTAACCGGATTCCGTCTCTGGCGGTTCGTCTTGCTTGCTTGGGTTCGAGGAACCTGAGCTGAATGCCTGGACTCGGTACCCTCATCATGTTGAGGGCGCACTGCTACACGAGTCTGGTGGTGATTGTTGATGGGAGCCCTCGGGAATGACTCCTGTCTTTTTGAATTAAGGCCCAGAGAGACCTGCTCATTCACTTCCTCAGAGTAAGGGAGTGAATGGAAATTGCATTCTGGGGATAACGACCTGAAACGGTTGGAGACGGTAGTTAGCACCGCCTGCCTCTTGATCACTGGTCGTCGTTTTCCGGACGACCTGTGTGAGTTGTTCACTTGGAGGGCCTGTCGGGAAGCCTCTAGAGTTGGGATGGTACCGTGTTGACGGTACTCCTTAACCAGCGCATTTGATACCCAGCGTTGAAGACGCTGAGTAGGTGATGTCATCCTCAGAGTGGATGACGATCCAGTAGGAATAGCAGCAGTGTTATTTGTAGTAGCAGTATTCACAGATGTGAATTTGAGAGCAGCCATTATGGAAATACAGAAGATCTAGGAAAAGAGTTCATGTTTGATATAACAGACGTAATCAAGATAAAATTCAGCCACTTCATCATTTGGATGAGCACACATGTCAATGATTGTTTTTGTTAGCCCTCTTATTGATTCTTAAATAGGGGCATAACAAAATAGGTAAAACATCATTTTAACTTAGGTTAAGGATTCACGTCAGGTTCACCATTTTTTGTTTCCCTCGTAATTCGGGGATGACCTCCTGGATGGGAGATTCAAACGTTTCGATCAGTTTCTAACGGGTTTGTTCGTAGAACCGGAAACATCCAATGATTCCACATCCATTTGGACCTACCTTCCAAAGGTAGGCGCTAATTAGCTTGTAGACTGATGAGACTTAGGAATTTTCATTGGTCGAGAGGATGGGAGGTTGGACTCATCACACCTTTTTGAGTAGAATTATTGTCTATTCCGGGACTCTCTTTATAGATTTGAGTTATGTTCGTGAATCCTTATTATATTACCAAGTATAAATTGAGCTTTCCATCAGTTTAACAATAAATGATTAAATATGTAAGAAATTTGGAGAATATTTTATATGTATTCGAGGTTCTTCATCAATAAAGAATAATCTATATCTATTTAGAGATTCTTGGTCAATGGTATCCTTCAAAATATTTATATAAAAGTCTCTTGGTTATTATGATGACCAGGCTAGTTTTAAAGCCACTCTGTGGGGCACTTGAAGTTTAGTGTAATTCAGAAGGACATGAATTATTTCAGAGTTGGGATCGAACCCATAGTTGGGCTACCTACGTATCCTTTATTTTGGAAAAGGAATCAGAACCCACGTAGTTCGAGTAAGGGAGTATAATGTTTATGATTGATGGCTCAAAGAAGGATGTCATAATTACTTTTACTCTCTAAGCTCACGTGAGTCATGCTCGGTGTGAGAAACAAGAGGTATTGGTAATAAAATAGACAATTGGGCCATGAAAAATGTAATCATACGAAATGGTTTAGGGATTATGTATATATGACTGCCCAAATAAATGAAGGTTAGGATTTACTTTAGGGAGAAAATCCAGGAACAGGGTCCATAAAGGTATATGTGCTTCATGGATATGTGAATACTCTAACTTGGGACTTATTCCTGAAAAGAAGACCCAAATTTGGAGAGGATTGATAACTGGGTTTTACTCCTGAGAAGGAATCCCAGATCAAACGTAAATTAGGACTGGTTAAAGAGAATTTAAGGGACTTGGGGCTTATTCCTGAAAAGGAAGCCCAAATTAGAGGATCTGGGGCTTACTCCTAAGAAGGATGCCCAAATATTAAGGGACTTTGGGATTACTCCTAAAGAGGATGCCCATAATTATGATTGGGACTTATTCCTGAAAAGGAGGCCCAGGTTAGGTGACTTGGGGCTTACTCCTGAAAATAAAGCCCAAGATTATGACTGGGACTTATTCCTGAAAAGGAGACCCAGGTTTAAGTTATTAAGGTTTGGGGCTTACTACTGAGGAGGATGCCCAAAAATTAAGGGACTTGGGGCTTACTCCTAAAGAGGATGCCCATAATTATGACTGGGACTTATTCTTGAAAAGGAGGCCCAGGTTAAGGATTCTCTCATCTTAAAGGATGAGGTGGAATGAATGAACTCTCCATATTTGGTGCCATAAAGATATTTAAATCACTAGGTTTTGAGAGATATTCCATAGAATTCCTTTCAGATAAGGAAGTCAAATCAAGAAATCATGCCATAAATGGATTTGAAGAGTGTCTTGAAGACTGAATCTTGAAAAGTAAAGCTGTAGTGGCTTAAGAGGGGTGAAATGGGCAAGAAAGGCACCCAAAAAGGAAGGGGCGCGCAAGTCCTGGAAGGCACACAGGTACTGCGGCGGCACGCAAGTATTGGTCGCACAGGTATACCTGCGCGACATGGTGGGTACTTGTGCGATATTCAACCAGCATTTGAAATACTTGAGCGACTCTTCATTAAAGCCTTTAGAATCCTCTTGAGGTTTATCCAAAAAAGGGATGCGCATGTTCTATCGAAGGGGTAAGGTGGCGCGCAAGTGTGGTCACTTCCCTTAAGGGCTGGCCAATCAGGCGCGCAAGTGTTGATGACTGTCAACACTTAGGCCTTACTCTCTCTCTTTAGATCTTCCGTTCTAGGTAAGAAATTACCATAGAAGTGTTCCGGAAGCTTTGAAAAGAGACTTGGGCGTCGGGAGCTTCAATCTGAGTTTCTGAAAAAAAAGATCCTTAGAAAGGGGGCCCACAGGGTCTATTTATAGGCAGGAGAAGACCCTTGGCGGTTACCGGGCGGTTATCAATTAGGTCGCGCAAGTCACTTGCGCGCCAAGTGTGTCACGCAAGTCCACTTGCACGACCGTGAAGGAACTTGCGCGGCCTATGGGCAAAGTTTTCCTTGTTCATCCCTTTGTCGATTTTTGATGTTTTCTTCAAAGGTTGAATCACTTTGAGCTCATATATTCCCCTTTTCCGATCATTAGATTCTGTGACGAAAGGAGCGTCAACACACCATAAATATGTATCAAGAAAATTAATAATAGATATATATTATTTTCATTTTTATTTAATTATAGAAATATTTTTATGATCTTATGATATAGAAATAAATAATCATTATAAATTAAGTCATGGTTGTCAGTAAATGGCCTGAAAAATGCTCTTCTTGAAATATATTATCAAAAACTGTACCCATAGTATTAATTATATTAAATGGGGGATAAATATTTAATTTGTAATTAATTATTTAATTTTATTTTATGGTTTATTTAATGTTAAACTCAGTATCAATGATAGGATATCGACACCACCGTTTAGGAAACTTGTATGAAATAATTAAATTTATTTTCATTTCATGATAAAAATACAAATTATCAAGATAGTGTATGAGTAATTAAATATTATAATGAAATAATATAATAGGTAAATTATATTAATAATTCTCTTAAAAAAGTGATTAATAATTTTAAATTAGTTATATATATGTTTAAGTATCTTTTACAGTAGAGTGGAGTAATAGTTAGAGTTTTTATCATATAAATTATTCCTTTCATTGATATATGTTCAATATTCACCACCTTCATTATTTATGTTGTTTTTATAATACCTCATGATTATATTATATATTAATTTTAATTGGAGTCATGGTTTTTATAAATCCATATCATATTCATTCTTTCTATCATGTTTGATTCAAAGGTTATCAAAGTCCTAAGGGATTTTTCAACCTCATTTTGAATTTGATATTTTTAAGACTTTGATTCCATATTCATAAATTTTAATACATTTATCTATAAAACTATATTAATTTTATTCTCTTACATTTTCTAAGAACATTTACTTGTACCATGAACATTTCACTTCCTATTTTTTTCATAATTCACTCGAAATAATGCATGTAATAGAAAATAACCTTACTTATTCTTTTCAGTCATGAATCATTTTCCACAGTTTTCATATTCATTTTTTTATCAATGTACTTATCTATAACTACATAATTTCATATGGTATTTTTAATTCAAATTTCATTTTATTATAAATATAATCAACATTAAATATTTATGATATGGTAGTTTTCCCCAACTTTTACCTTCTTTAAACAATGTGATAAAATATTTCTTTTAAATTTTAAATACTGACATATTCTCCTTCCATATATGTCTTCTTTATTTATGAAATTTCATCTCAAATTAGTATTTTTCCCTAAAAATATAATTAAATATTTTTAAAATAATATTTTTTCAAAAGATATCAAAAACAGAAATATTATTTCTTTCTCTGTATCAATGTCAATTTTAATACACTTATAAGCAACTTTAATGTATATCAACATAATTTTATGATTATTATTAGTCAAGGAAAATATGATATGATAATACCAACCACAAGTATTCCTTTTAAATATTCTAATAGTGTATTATTAATTTTATCATGAAACCCTTTTCCTATTCCCAATTTAATATATCTATGATTGAGTTATAAACTTTTACATGTTCGTATGTCACACATATGTATATTTATTATGGTGTTGTTAGTGGGAACTATATAAACGTCCAATAAATTGGGTAATTTTTAATATAAAATTATATAATGATGTAAAAAGGGTGGTTATCCTATGTCTATTATATTATGGTATGTGTCTGGTTTTCCCATGTATATTATGTTTTTGGAATGTGGTTATCCTAGCCTGTTATGATGTGAATGTAATATTGTTTATTATTTCCATGTGTTATGACTTATGTAACTATTTTTATTCCATATTTTTTTATGAAACATTACAATGTAATTTTTCCAAGGATCATCATTATAAACACTTGTTTTCACTCTTCTTTGACTCATTTCTTATTTTATGCTAAATGCCTGATTCCAAGAAACTTGATTTATAATTAGTGTATTATTGGGTATTATTATCCAATGTTATGTATATACAACATATTTATGCTCTCATTCCCATATTAACCTCTTATGGTCACTTTTGATCTGTAGTTGATGCCACTTCAGTTTTCCTTGATATGAATCTGAGCTCACTGATTCATATTTTTTCATACTCTAGGTTATTATGTATAATATTATGTATCAAATGTATCAAGGGTATTTTTTTGAGAAAATTATATATGGGGTACTTTTAGGATATTCTAAATAAAAATTTTATTTATCTAACCTATAATGACACTAATCCTTTTTCTTTTTAATGATATTTATTATGAGATGCCATGAATATCCATTTAAAATGATTTAATTTATATGTATGAAATTTTTGGGTCACCTCAGTTGGTATCAAAGTAGGGTTCAATAATTTTATATACATTAACACTAGAAATAATTAGTGATAACCATAGTGTTAATCCTAAATATAATAAAACATTCTCTAGTTTCGGTAATGTATAGACTGTGTGATTTATGTGTAATGAAACCCTTTAGTGGATAACAGTAAGTGAAAGCTTTATTATGTTTGATGCACCTAGGGGTAATGACTCTAAAAATGTTGGATTGATATTAACTCAATCATTAGTCACCAAAAAATGGGCCTATCTACATATAATGTTTGACATTACTGGGGGAAAGGATTTGGTATATTTTTAATCTATTAACTATGAATAAGGTATAATAACATGATAGTGCCTAAAACAACCCATAACGAACAAAAAGTGATGTAGGAGGAACCCAAAATTTCATAGGTTTAAATGAAGGTTTTATAATTTAGAAATACTATGATTTATTATCAATATCATATGATTTTGAACTAATATTTTCATTTCATTATACTATCACAAACCATTTTGGTTTTTGTAAGGATTTGATGAAAGACTCATGAAATTTTCATGATGAAAAGAATTCCATATATTAATATAATAGTATTTGATCCTAGTTATAAATTTTTTTAAATGTTATGAGATGTATCCATGTTTATCTATACATATACTCAATTTATAGATATTTAATTATTGATGTAAAACCCAAATTTTATTGTCATTACACCCAAAATTTACAATACTTTACCAATATTTATTTGTAGGAATGTTATTTAAATGAATAATATTATTTTCTATTTGGTTAAATATAATAAGATTTTGGGTAGGGGTTAGGTATGTATATATAAATATAATCTTCATTTTTTGGATAGTGGTATCATAATTTGTTTTCCAAAACATCACTTGATCATCTATTGATACAATTTTGATCTTATACACCTAATGTAATTACTTCGATTATATGGGTTTTGATAAACAATAATGATTTTTTTTTGATCAAATGGTTGTGGGAAAACATGAGATTTATGATATTATTATCATATGAGAATATTTAAATATACTTATAAAATACATTCTTGGTGTACCCCTAGATCCAAATGATGATTTCCAAATAGACCTTAAGAATTATGCAATACATATGTCAAAGAATACTTATAGAATGGTGTCTATTGAATTCGGAATATTGAAGAAGAAAATTCAAGAGTGTTTAGATAGGTTTTTTGTATACTCAATTGCATCACCATAAGTTTCACCAATATTATCTATTATAAATAATTATATATTAGTCAATATCAATATTATCCACTAGGATCCAAATAAAATCATGATCAAGAACTGATATCATTGATCCAATATTTATAACTTGTTTGATCATATTAGTCGGGTGGAGTTAATATAAAACAATTATATTTGATATGTATATAATATATTATGTGAGAATAGAGTGTATGTACTCAATATGGCCTTCTAGAAAAGATATAGAAATGTTGAATTATTATTGACGCAACCTAGACTCACAAATAGCCCCACTAAGATCATAAATCTAATAAATATAGTATTTTTATAGTTCCATCATAAAATTAATGTTGTATTTATATATTATATTTTTATATATTCATAGATCAATGATGATAATGATGATCATTTGAGGATTATACATATTTCCTAGAAAATGGGGAATTTTTTTCCCAAATTTCTAATTTGTTACTCTTGGTAATAGAAAGTATCATTATTGGGTCATGTAATCAAAAGAAAGGGTATATCTACAGATCCGTAAAAGAAAAAATAGATTTAAAACATTCCCACAACAAAAAATGTTATTGATATATATTGTGTTCTTGGATTTACCAAGTACAATCCACACTCTTATATAGAATTTCTCTTGACTTCCATGAATAGTAACCATATTAAATTAGAAGGGAGTCAAGTGCCTCAAGACAAATAAATATGAATAAAATTTTATGGTTCTTAAGAAACATTGGGACAACATACCTATACTCAAAATACCCTAAAATAGATAAGGTTTTGTTATATAGTTGATTAATTAAATATAAACTATGATGATTTTAATGCAAAATGACATGAATATTGTTTTTGATTCACATCAATTAAATATTTATGGTAAATTATACCAATTGAATTATTTAGAGTTAGAATCTATAGTATTTTTATTTAATGTATGGGGGAATTATATCTTGGGAGAATTTTTTGAAATATATATTGATTATAGATGATCATAAAGAATGCAGAAAACAAGTTTCAAATGAGATTATAGGAGTTTATTAAGGTATATAATGAATTAAAACATTATAAACCTAGGAATAGAAATAATTAAGTCGATGATCATATCAGGAAGGACCATGAAACCATATACAAATTGTGGTTTAAAAATACAAATTACACATGTATTTTAAAAATGTTCAAACTTTGCATTAGGTAATGGTAGAAAAAACTGTATTTCATAAATGACTACTAAAAACCCCTTCAATGTAATAATAAATTTTGAATAAAAGGTGAATATAGATAAACAAATGAAGGAATTGAATTTTTTAGATTTAATATTCTATAATGACATAGTGAAATATTTTTTTTGGGGAATTGTTTTCCCAAAATACATGTGTGGAATATAATCTGAACTGATACTAGAAAATATTCATAATTTACTATCAATCATGGAAGCATAATGATATTTAAATAACTTATAAATCATACCTGATGGAATATAATATATATAGAGATTGATAAGTATGTATCTTGATTCTGTGTACATAATTATATTTAGTAAAAATCAAATATTTTTAATGTGATGATGCCAAAATTATGCATTCCAATATGAAAATAAGAGAACTGCAACCTTGGTTTTCATGATGAGACTTACTAAGAAATATAAATGGTATAATTTCATGTGTTTTATAGTTTATTTCATTCTGAAATTAGAAAATTTCTTTTTTTATTGGAATATATTTCCTTGTTGATCAAATTTTAATGATACAAATAATATATGTGGTAAATCTCAATTTAGTACCACTATAAATTGTGATTGATGAAGTTATATGATTTTCATTGATTTTTTGTATAATTATTCTTTCAAAATCTGATACCTCATTGATTTTCATCACAAAATATAATTCTTAGTTGTAGGGTCAATTAGAAATCAACATTCAAACATTAGATATATGATTTAGTGTATTTTACAAGATTTGAATGGAGTATATGATAAACACCTCCCCATACTAGTGTTCTCATAAAAAAAATACTATTTATATTCTAGATTCAAATAAAACCATTCAAGACATTGTATGGAATGATATTCTGATCTCTAATATGTTGGGATAACATTGGGAAATGTTAAACAATGAGACCATATCATTCTCATGAAATAGAAGAGATGATTAAAATTATTCAGTGACATATTAGAACATCATAATGTTTACAGAATAGATGTTCATAAAATATTTGATGATATCTGATGTTTTAACTATGAGAGAAGGTATTAATTTAAATATAATCATAGAATAGTTTTATGAGATTCATGAATAATTGAATGCTAATACCTGGATACATTATCCCTTAAAAATTCATGATCATGTGGGAATAGAAGCTTATCAACTTTTATATCCAATGAACCCATGTCAAGTACATGATTTCTTCTATATATAACCTTTTTGAAATTACAAAACTATCCCTTCACATGTACTGAACATAGAGGTTGTTTTTTACATATAAGCATAATTCACAAGAAATATTGGCTCATAGATATAATGTACTATGAAATATAGCCACCCAATTGTTCAACATTCTAAAGAGGAATCTTAATTTTCAAGAAGTAGTGTTGGATCTCAGATATATAATAATTAAAAATTAAACTCACTCATTTTTAATATAAAAACAAAATTTTAAGTGTTAAATTGTTATTGGGGGTAGAATGTTACACCACAATTTTTTATAGATTATTTTTTTTCATTAGATAAATATTATGTCAAATAGATAATTTCACACACAAATCCAATCATAAACATACCCACTAGGGTCTACGTGGATAGTGAAAAGCCGAGTATGACACCCAATCCCACTTCTAATAGTATAAGGGCTTGATATTAGCACATAATAGGCATGGAACACACATAGGTGCCTTATCCAAATGTACATGTTGACACACACATCTCCAAACACCAATATAATGTGTAAAATAATTAAACAAATAATACTATATATGAACACATATAACCAACCCAACATCCCTATAAGAAACATTTATGAGAAAGAAAATAGAAAAAATACTAGCCCTATAATATTTAAAAAGTGTACTACATTCTTGTATAGAGGGGACTCCTTTCAAGATGCAACTGCTGAAACTATATGTTGTCTATATCGTGAAGTTATGATTTATCTACTCCTAGTCCCCCTAAGAATCCATATAATGGTCTATCAAATTTGTAAGCAATGAAAATTTTGGTTATATACATTGTAAGAGTTAGTATAAAATAGCCCTGAAGCACACACACAAAAACCATAAAAACAGTCAAAGATAGTCAACATTAATGAAAGGATAATATTAAAACATACCAGTTTTCAGAAATACACCATGTCACAAAGTAAGGTCGCCTCCTCATTTTTTTAGAAGGCAATGTCTTGTTCAAAGACCAAGACATAAAATTTTTATTAAAAATGGGGAGGAAATATACAAGAGCCTGAATGAGGAGATTTTATTACAATCCTTTTCATAGAATGAAAGGAGATCAACCGGAAAAGTATTACTCCAGGTAATGTCCTGGTTTATCCCTTTGTTAGCAAGCCCATCCACCACCTTGTTTTCATCCCTGTAGGTGTGGGTGGAAATGTATCTGATCTCGTGGAGCAAGCTAAGGAAAATTTTACAAAGCGTTGTGAGTGGCCAAGCAAGGTGAACCACACAATTCCAAATGTCCTGGATGATGGTGGTGGAGCCACATTCAATCCATATATTGTCCCAACATTTTAACATGACATAGTTGATCAAATGTATCACTGCTAACATCTCTTCCTCCAGGGTAGAGGCAGAACCACATCCACCAAAGAAGAAACCATGGAACTGACCAAGACAGTCTCTTCAGATGGCTCCACAGCCCGCAGGTCCAAGGTTTCCTTTCGAGGCACCATCTACATTGATCATTATCTAGCCAGAGATTGGATCCTGCCAGAACAGTTCGATGAGACACTTCGGCTGATTGTAGATCCATTTAATTCTGAGCCAATGGAAAATGCCAAATTCACCAACCGAGTTAGCACAGGTGGCATTCTGATGAGTGGATGTGTCTCTAATAGCAATCAGAATTCTCGAGCGACCTGCATTAATATTTAATGAGACACCATTGTGGATAATATCATTTCTAAATACTAGATAATGTGGAGGAGCTCTACAACAGTGGAATGAAAGATATTTTTAATCTACGGTGAAAGATCCATCTCCAAACAGCATTTGACTAAAGAGCATATAGAATCATCAATTAACAATCTGCAATAAAAAATATCAGTAACAAAATTCCATAGAGTAGAGGTCGTAGTGCAGAACAAAAACAATTTATTTCTTTCTTCCCTATGTTGATGATAAAGAGGACCTCTAGAGCTGAGTTGAACCCTAAAAGTATCATTGAATGTGATCCAAATGATGTTTGTTCTTTAAAACAACATGTTGTGTATATCAAGATTTAATAGAATTAACATAACTATAGTTTTTTCCCCATATATATGTTGCCTATTATTCCTTCAGGGATCCACCCATAGATCTTGTTTCTATATTGACAGAACCATTATCATCAAAGATTGCTATATTTTTTCCTCCCATTAATAAAAAAATGATATGCACCTCATCATGTCCCCCATGCACCAAATCCCATGAACATGGATCCTCCAATTTTATATAGAACACCCGGATTCATTGTAGATCCTACATCACATAGAAATCCATTACATATTATATACCAATATAGAAACCCATATAAAAAAAATCAATCATACCATGAAATAAGACTTTGTTTTATTTTAAAATCACCGACCAATCAAATGAAAAAAATGAATGAATAACTAATATTAAATGGAGAAGAACGTGAAACAAAAAAAATGAGAGTCTAAGGTAAGCAATTTTTAGTTCGCCATTGATAATAAAATATAAATAACATTATTTAAAATCAATTGTGAAAAGAAATCAATATTATATTGATAAATTTTGGAATTTATAATTTAAAAAAAAATAGACAATATGATCCCTGTAATTTATCTCCAAAATACTTATTTCATATACTTGAAAAATAACCATTAATTGGTATTAAACCAATAAATAAAATTTCTTTCCATGAAATTGGATCTTTCTTTAATGATGAATGATTTCTAGAATTGTTTTTGTTGGTGGGATCTGATAACTCCAATAATGATGAAAAACTTATTGAAAAAATAGTCACTGAAACATGATCATATTTTGGCCTCCAAATATATCCACCACATATATACCAATTCAAGTGGTTTATATAGTTATCCCAATGATTTGGAAACAACTATGATCAAATAGAAAATAATTAGGTTGAGCTCAATTAAATTATATTAAATTATTGAATTATTATCTTTTTATATAATTCCTCAAATTACTACTCTTAAACAAAACTCTTGGCTTGCACAAGGATTATGTAACATATAGGGTAAAAACAAAATTTTAGATTTAATGGGGTATTTGTTTTCTAATATAAATAATTTTTTTGGAGATATTTCATTATTTTAGAAAAAATAAATTTGATTGATATAGTGTATTTTATATTTTTTTATTTCAATAACCAGGTTCTAATGGCCCCATAATCTTATGAAGAATCTATGCCCAACTCTGAAGATATTCTTCATAATATACCAATGTGTTATTAATGGAAAAAGAGTCGTTAAATTTTCATCACCGTAGATATTTTTATCCTAAAATTCAAAAAACCTACTCAAATAATGATGGTAGTGAGCTCGGATCTAGTTTTCTCAATCTCACATACATTAATTAAGATAGTTGTGATGTCACCAAACACACACTGATTCTCACTCATGAAGGATATTATCCTACAAATCCTAAATAAATTATACGAACTATGTGAAGTAATATTCATCTTATATTTCCAACTCTCCCAAATTCAAAACCTTAGATGGGTCATTCACATAACTCATTTTCAACTACCGGTGGAAGGCATCATTCACTATGTCTAACTAGGATAGTATTGATAAGTTTACACCAACTTTATAGCCCTATATTGTATATAGAAGTGGTAAATGAATCTTAAGGATAACATTCCACCCATCCCAACCCTCTTTAATTATCACCATTGTAAGGACTTTTAGAACACAAGGTATTTATCAATAAACAACAAGGGATTCCATTTTCAGACATGATAAGACATCTAACCTTTATGGGTAGTCATCACCCACTCTGAGATGATCTACACCATATCTATTATCACTAAAATATTCTTGGCCCCATAGAATATTTCTCCTATGTCTCCATCTAGTAGAGGGGAGACATTAAAGTTATCCAATACAAGGCCTTGAATGTTTTTATATTGATGGTTGAGTGGTATCAGTTATACAAAGACCATGCCAAAGATATGTGATCCTCCTTGCTGTGGAAAAATTCCAACATTGAATCTAGAATCTTATCTTATATATGTAGAGGTTCCTATCTATTAATCCATCTATTAGGGGTTAAGACATTGTGATCAACCACAACTGAGTCCCAAAGGACACAAGTATTCATCTCATTAATTGTGATGTGACATAAGCATCATGATCTAAGATTATATTTAAGGTGAATCCATGAATATTGAATACATCCTACAAGAAAGGTTTTTTAAATATATCCACTAAACACTACTCTCATATGGCTAGGATGAGGTCCAAAATGGTGAGTTGATCTAAGATCACATAGAAACCATTGTGGCCTCTATATGATATTATAATTCCAATGATATATTCTATGGATATAGCATCAAAAATCCACTCTTTCACATCAAGGTGTTAATTCAATACAATTATAACCTAGTTCTCATCTTCCACCTACTGGACGTTGATTCATCATGTCGTACAATCAGCTACACACCTCTTCATGAATCAACACCAGAACTAATGTGGAACATCTTGTTACATCATAATATGTTTTAGATATACTATTAAGGGGAACTTATGAAACATTTTTAGTTCCACCTCTCAATGAATGACCTATACCGTCTTCCATCCCAAGAAAAAAGACAACATGATCCCCACCATATGTAAATCAATCAAGTGAATTTAAAGTGGTTATATGGACATAAAATCTTTCCCAATCGATATCTAAAATATGATCCACCCTAATATTTTTTAGTAGAGTGGTTAAGACATAGATATGAGTTATGACAGATCATCCATCTTCTCTAATCAAATAAATTGTGAGTCCAAATACATGGCACCTAACTTTATAACAATGAATGTGATCTCTTACTCAGATAATATGCAACCACATTTTTCTTCTATTATTGTATATACTATCTCAAAGTCATAATCTGGTAGGAAATCTATTCCTATCCATTACCTCAAGATAATATCTTTCTTCAAAATATATAACTCAAACTATATTGTATACAATATATGATAACTCGTTCTCCCATAAGTTAGTGATACCAAATATTCAAGGTGAAATGCATTACTACTAATCGAAATCCAAGGTCATATTTTTCTTACCATGGTGTTTTATTGGATGGAGAACATAAAAACGCTTCATACCACTACATCAGAACACATAAAAGCCTAATTACCAAAAAAATCTAGAAAACCCACTTAATGAGCAATCTCCTATAGTAGTCTCAAGATATAGGAACAAATCAACCTATAATAAACCTTATAAAAACCTATTATAATCCCTCTTTTCAGATGAAATGATACCCCATTAAGGTCAATGTAGTTGGAGGCATCAAGATCCAAACGAAATTAGGAATTATTTTCTAATGATAGCATGACAATCCAAATAATGTTTACACATCATTCCGGTTTTTGGGGGGAATCTGTGTTATAGCTTATTCAATAATAAAAATATCCTTTCCTAATCCCTCATTTACTAAAAAATTTCCTTATTAGTTTATCATTAAACCTGAAATGACAAATTGAGAACTTCTCAAAAATATAGTTCTCTCATATTATGTATAGAAAAATCCTGAAAAAAATTTCATGCTTCACATCTAATGTCAATTATACAAGGTTTTCATCAATTAAGAAAACAACAAGACTAGTCTATTAAAGGTTGTATGATTTTAATTATAATTCCAATGAATAAATCTATGAAATTAAACACAAAGATAGGAATTACGAAATATAAATATTAATATTAGAGATATATTTTCTTTGATATATACTCCACTCAAACTTGAAGATGATGATATCCCAAAATTAGCTCCATCATTAAGAAACAGCTTTCCTCTGTTATGTAGTTGAATAGGTTTTCGATTATCATAAGTGGATACTAATTACTAGTGGCCACCTGATTTATGTAATGGTAATCCACACACAACATCAATATATCATCTTCTTTCTAGATGAACAATATTTTGGCTACCCAAGGGGACATAGTAGGTATGAAAAATCTAGTCCTCTTTAAATATTCTAATTGAAACTTCATCTATCGAATCTATCAAAAGTAAGTCTTGTATTCTATCAAATAAATTACATAAATACATAGTTTAAGGTCTATATATAAATATATTGCTCATTTGGGAGGTATATCTTGAATGTATTAGGTAAGAAATCCTCATACCCTTCCACAACTACAGTAAACTGAATGCTCATAAAATATACTAATAAAATTATATTACTACCCAAATAATGAGTAATTGTTTGTATCCTCCGACATAAGCTCTCATTGTACTCTTCCTGGATTTTTTCCTAATTGATGAAGGAAAACAGTATCCCATAAAATCATACTCATATCATCATTCGCCAAAAATAGTCAATCAGTGAACACATTTTAGAGATCTAGTACAAACGAAAAATTATTTCTTAAGGCCTCTTCATAATCATGAAAAAATTGAAAATAACTTATCACATACAAGTGTTAGATAACGCTATCAATAGATGTGTGTAATCCTTGGATATCCCCCAACAGGAGTCTCTAAACATAATAGTTGAGCCTAAAGGATTCAATTGAATCTAAATATATCGAATAAATTATTTTGTATGAAACAGGAGGATCATTAATGTGTCAATAAATACTATATATAATGTTAAGAAGATGTATATAATTCCTTGAATCGTCCACATAGCCTTTCAGAAATAATCCTCCACTACCTAATGTTCTGAATGTCCTTGACCACTGGCTCCCTAAGAATATAGTGGACCACATAGGGGTGGTTCTGAAAATATATTTAAACATCTTCCACATACCACTACTCTTCCAACTCCATTAATTTTTCTACAACCATGTTGGTCTCCCAAGTTAAATAGAATACCCACTATATGATGTATGGAAATCATCTCTATGTCTGCAAGATAGGGGGTCTGAAAATTCCATGTGACATGTCATCACCTATCATAGGAATTGCATCACCTCCACCTAGGATGTTTGGATCCATCGTGATTGAATTGAATGGAAGACCATATATCTATATATTATCAATAAAAATTCATATTATTCCTATATCCTTGAGTCTTTCATGAAATACTATCTTCCAAAGCCTCATCTAAATAGTTCCCACTACTATAACCAACTCTCAATGAATAGTCATCTAGAAATCACTCCACCACTAATGCACACCCAAACACACCAATTTTGGAATTGATATAGAGAGATACCACTACCATTCATATTTTTTTGTGAATGAATTTCATGATGATCAATTCTAAAAACATTGCATCATGAACCATGTACATGGTGTATTTTGAGAGGTTAGTGAACCTCAACACATATTCTGGGATTGATATGATTTTAAATTGGAGCTCCAAAATTTCCTAGACACATACCTACATTATGCTCAATAGTTAAAAATCCTTTCAAATACCCATCATTCATTTATGTCACCACGATCTATCTTCTCAATATGGATCCATGGAGAAGACCCACTGATAATAACACCCACTAATTTTGAGGGGTCCTAGAAAGGCGGAAAACTCACATAACTTTGTTAAGATAATATATTTCTCCATATGGGCTTGGCTCATAAAAAACAGAGGGTTTTAATCTCTATAGTTAATGAATTACACTCAACATGTATATGTAATTTTCCCTTAGTACTTGGAAAATAGCTACTCAACAGTTAGATGATGGATTAGAAAACCACCTGGAGGTGCCACCTCATGCAAAAGCTCCAATAATGATGTTTTATTACTAAGTATAACATTATCATAAACCTATTATGGAATCCTAGACAGTTTTTATCTTATACGAATACTAAAAAATCATGATGAACCTCAACCAAAATAGAATACTTGATATGTTAACTTAAGGATATAGAAACAACAATCTAATATTATATGATGCAGGCAATGATGATTTCTCTATAATTTCTTCCTACATGTATTGAGACAAAAATAATGTTTTAAAATTCATACTGAATGGATAAATTTACCTAAATTCTATCACTGGGTTCTCTATTCTGATATATGAAATCAAGACACATTAACACTATTACCCTAGTTGCTGAACAAATCCTCACAGATTGACTATTTCAAATATAAAATCCAATGATATTCAATAATCTGATACAACTCTATCATGACTCTACCCACTTGACCCTCCTACAAGTGTAAAGATGACTATAACACCCTAATACAACCTCCAATAGGTAACAGTCTTGATACTAGTAATAATAAGGTATATGACACATATTACAGATCTTAGAATAATGTACCTTTAAATACACACACATATTCAAACACGAATATAATTCACAAATAATGGAAACAATTAGTACTAAACATTCATTCATACAAAAATTCCCCCATAAGAGTATATGAAAAATATGCGAAAGCAAAATGGAAAAAAAGAAACCCATTAAAACTAGAAAAGTGTCCAACCAGGTTATGAAATGGGGACTACTATAATAATATAACGTATGTAATCATCTGAAGTCCATCAAGTAAAACTATTCTCTGCTTACTCCAAGTTATCTTATCACTCCCTAAAAAGGTTTTTGTCTGTATAGGACACTAAATTTCTAGGTGGATCCCATGCATGGATGATTATAAACATGCTCATTATGAGACCTTAAAATCACATTGAATAAATATTTAGAGTGTTATAAATTAAAATAAGGGTGATAACAACTAATATATTCTCAAATATAGACAGCAAGACTCAATTTGAGGTCAATCCCCCAATAGTTATCCATGGATACTAATCTAGGTGATAAGTTAAAAATCTATTGGGGGAATCACACCTTTGGTCATGGTAATGTATATAGTGATCATCTAAGAGGACTCCATCATCAGGCCTGACTATAAAAAGGTACAAATAATAACAACTATGATTTTGATACACTGATAGGGGATCACACCTAGGGATTATGAGGAATACCTAACTCTGTCTAGAATAACCCACTAATATGGGGATTATATTCCATGAAATATTATAATGGGCCACCTGGACTAACATAGGGAATAATAATTAAATATTATCCTCTAGGACATATTGATTGACAGCCAAATATTTCTAAAACTATCTATTGGGGGGATCCAACATCCAATTCCCATGTGGGGATGACCCATTTTACCCTCCTAGTTATGGACCAATCGAATTTAACCCCTAATACTCATTTAGACTAAATAAAATATGGGATCTAGCTTGTATTTAAATGGGTAATATAGTGTACAATAAATGAATGGTGTGGCTCATGAATCATGAGTCTATTTCATGTGCTTTTTCATGTGACTGTGTCCACTGGTTTTGTCACTCTACACGAGTAATGCCTATGTAACCTATTTTTTCCATGATCACTTGTCAGGTATTTGAATCCAGGCTATTTTTTGTGCCCATGTACCCTAGGGTACATGATCAGACACTAGTTTTCGGTCAAATTGTGTCTGGATAGGTAACCCTACATATTATATTTTTCACTTTGTGTAACTAAAGATTTTGTGGATGGAAGGTCAACACCTTGTGGGTTATTCTGAACAACACGTTGCATAAATTGGGATATAACAAATAGTAAAAAAACAATCATTCATGTTAAGACACACTACCTATGCCTATGATTTCACCATAGAATCCACCAATAATAAAAGATCCATGTTGAATGAATATTTCTGAATACTAGTAACTAGATTCAAGACACCCATTAAATGAAAAATGTTCATTTCCCCACCGCATCACTAATGAACCAAATCAAACAAATGATAATCCTTTGATTTATTACCGAATGCAATTAGTCATTGTATATCCTCCATCACACTGTAATCCATCACACTATTGATCCAAATACCCAAAACAATATAAAAACATAATCAATCAAACCATTAAATGAGCCACTAGAGTATTAGGGAGTCACCAACCAATTGAACATTCCCAATGAATGATGAATGATGAATGAATGCTGAAAATAATTAAATACAATATCTATAATCTAAAAATATACATGATTGGTTTGACACTTTTTGATAAAATATAGAGAATGTGATGTAAAATAAATGGTTAAAATCCCAATCAACATCATATTAAAAATTCTATGAATTTATAATTTAACAATAATAATTCTAAAAGATGACCTCTGAAATAATCTCCACAAGAATTAATTTATTTTATTCATAAAAACCCATGAATAGGAATTAAACCAAAATATAAAACATAAAACATAAAAATTATAGTGATAACAGATTGTGAATGATTTACTTTCAATTTTCATTTGTGAGACCCAATAACTCCATTAACGATAAAAAACTCCTTTTTAAATTTGATGATCAATCTATGATCATGTTTTAAACTATCAATTCTCTCCAATATGGTTCTTTATAGTATCTAAGGTAATGTGGATAACCCAATTATTTTTCCTTTTTCTTGATTAAATAAAAATTATTAGGGATCTTATAATTTATAAATAGTAAACTATTTAATAAATATATTTTCCTATACTTCCACCCAACTTCTATAAAAAACCCTATATCAAAAATCATTATATTTTATATGGGGTAAAATCATATTTACTTCTATAATGGGTTCCTCTATTTTCGCATATAAAACACTTTTCAAAAAATAATCTACAATTTCAAAAAAAAAATTGTGTGGTCGATTATATTGATTATTTTTATTATAACAAGTATTGAGGCTCCATAGGACCTAGAATCTCGGGTTGACTCCAATCCTAACGGAAAAAATATTATATAAAATATAAAAATTTGTTTCGAGGAAAAGTATTTGTCATTACAGGACCATACTATAAAAAAATTTGATCCAATTTATTAAATCAAATTATTAAAACAATGGATAATCATTAATACCTTATGAGAATGAAATATGATCTCCATTAAGAAACATACAGATTGAATAAATATTCAAATAAATAAAAATACTATGATCCATAATTCATTATCCTTATACATTTCAATGAATATAGTAAACATGATTGAAACAATATAAATAATTAAAAGCATTTAAAATAATATAGATATATTGATAGCTGGGATAATGGTTAGAAATATTGATTTTAGTTCGAATATATATTTGAAAAAATTGATTGTTATATATAGTCATTATAAATTTTGTCATTGGATATATGAACCTTGAAATATGTTCATTTTAAATATAGTATTGAGATATATGAAAAATTAATATATTTTTTTAAAATAATAATATTTTCCTATAATAATAAAATGATAATATTTAATTAATATATACATATATTACTATAAAAAATTCCTTTGAATTATTATTATCATTATTTAATATGGTTATGATATATTCATTTTATTCAATGAATTTTTTCATTTTATATTAATGAAAAAAATTAATGTCCATAACATGATTAATTTAATTTAATAGGATATAATTGATGTTATAAATGATAAAAAGGATAGGTGTTAAAGAACTTTTTTTCTTATGTACTTTGTATTTTTTCAAAATAAAATATATCGATCTCAATTAAATTATGAGTCTAATTTATTATTTTTATATATATACCAATATATAATAAGTGGTTTAATAAGAAGTTGATAGTAAATTAAAATAAGAAAAATAAATGTATTAATATTCACTACTCCTTAAAATATACAATATATTTTCTATTTTTATTTAAAATTTAAATTAATTAGAATTATAAATTTTTATATTAAATTTTGTATGTGTTTTTATCGTCACTCTATAATTGGTTTTTAGGGGTAATGTTATCATTTTGGTTTGAAAGTAATTACAATGGAAACTAATTAAACATGATAAAAGGGGGTTAAAATGAATTAATTAATCATCAAAAACATATTTCCAAATTATTTAGATATTAATTCATTATAGATGTCATTTTTTATGAGTGAGAGTCATACCCAGCGTTATCACCATCATTTTGTCACCTATGTTACCTAACTCCCCTATGATTCCATTTTTACCATTCAACATGCTTAATTTTCCAATGAAATGTCTTCTACTTTCAAATATAATAGGAGCACTTTTTTAGGCCTTGAAAAAAATATATTCCATAACTAAATATCTTATGTAACGTATAAATTCCCATTTCCAAAATCTTTATAATAATTATGTAGCTTCATGTTCAAAAAAACCTTAATCCTTTATTTCAAAGGAACTCATGTTGACATGCAGTAAATTCATCAAAACAGTATCTAAGATATTATCTATATTTTCCAATTATCATTACATATAAACTCTTTATAAACATAGTACTCAATAATATTGATATTATAATATCCTAATTATGATTCATAGAAAATTTTAATTCAATTATATGATTTTATAATTTTACACATCCATTTTTATAATTGGTTCTTGTTTGGGTCAATTCATCCATATAAATGTTTAATGGTACACCAGAATCAACATAATCAAAAAGAAAAAGAATAAATAAATTAAATATTGAATTTATTTATATTAAATATTAATATACTTCTTAAATATAGTTCTTACAGGATGACACAAAAAATAAAAATATTTAAATTGTAACTCATAGTTATTGGTAAATTACCCGATAAATGATTATCATGAATATAATTATCTAAAATTATACAATGGTATTTTTTAAAATTAATATTTTTATATATAAATAATTTAAATATAATGATTTATATACCTTTTATAATCAGATAATGATGAACCTAGTATCAAAATACTAGGCCCAACAACACCATTTTTAAACATGAATTAAATAATCAAAATTACTGGCATATGATGATTAAAATAAATATTTTCTATCATTAGTGATTATAAATAAAGAACATTAAAGGGTAATATAAACTAAAAATTCCATAATATAATTTATTTAAATTGTTATTTTTATTATATATGTGGTTAAATTTAATTTTAGGAAGCAATGAGTAAAATCTATGGTTTTCCCATCTATCTTTTTCCTTCTATTAACATAATTTTATTATCACCAACTTTTTAATTAATGGGGTATATATACTTCCCCATGAATTTATTAAAAATATTATAAAGAAATAAATTATATTGGGAAACCCACATCAAATTTTGTTCAGTGCATTTTGATTCCAATGTTTCAAAATTCATATGTGTTTTCATTCCACTCTTTTTTTGGAATCCAGATTGTTATGACTAAGATTATATTTGAGAAACTTTTATGATAATTATCAATAAAATAAATTATATTTTCTTATAATATGTGATTTTATCATTATTATAATTCCTACTCCCATTCCACTTCCTTTTTTTCATTATTTACTCTAATCGATTCTTATAAGGGAAACCAACGTTATCGCTGGTTTTTGGTGATGGATCATTTCCAACATGTATAGAGTATTTATTTTTCATTATATAAGTCCTTATAATTATAGAAATTAATTTTTATAGTCACTCTAAATTTAGTTTAATTATTACAAATAACATATTTTTCTGTAAAGTTTTTTTAAGATCATTTTCCACTAACTTTTACCTAGTTTAAAATATGTCAATGGAATATTATTTTTGAAAAAAAATTCTATAAAAACCCATTTTCAACCACCATTTAATGGTTTTCTACATTATTATTCCCCTAAATGTTTTATGGTTTTCCTAAATAAATTTTTATTAACATTATTTAAAGAAAAATTAAAAATGTAAAAAATGTAAAGGGTATTTCATTTTACTTCTATATATAAATTGAAATATTATTATGAAACTATTTTTAAAATATAACAAAATCAATTAACTTATATTCTGAATTTATGTAAATATTATATTATTATACCATAAACCTTATATCATTAGATGGATTATGATAATAACATATATATGGTTTTATGAAACTCCTTTTTTGGTTAATCAATATATAATTAAATTGGGAATCTTTTAATCTTAATACGGCACAAAAATGTTTGATTTTTCATTATATAATGGTTAAAAATTATATATACCAATAATGAATTGATTAATGATTTAAATATGATAATATATATATTTTATATTGGTTGTTACTCCATGTCAAAAATGTTAAGTTATTCATTTGGTTATCCCAGTTATACTTATTTTGTGGGATGGTTGCTAACAAATCACATTTGGATGTAAAATTATTAGAGTTCATTCTTGACATATGTTATGTGTTATATGAAAATGTTTGTCCCATATTATTTTTTATTAAATGTTCTAATGTTATTATATAAAAATTCATGATTTAAACTCATGTTTCCACTATAATATTACTCATAAATTGTATTATGATAAAATATTTATTTCATAACTCATATATTACTAGTTATGGTTTATTGGGAATGATTCTATTATATTATTCCCATGAACCATGATATTTATATAATAAATTAATTCCCATATTATTATCACATATCATCATTCATTGATGACCCATGTATTTAACATTTCTGAACATATGATCTAATCCTTTTTTAGGTTTCCATTTCCTATGTTGTAAAGTATAATATTATGTTTGATATGTCTTTAGTGTATCCTGTAAGTAGAATATTTTTGGGATATAATTATGACATTTTAAAATAAGTTTGTTTATGTACCTAAACTTCAATGAAATTAAACATTTATGTTCAAGGGTATTATTTATCAAGATTAGAAATGGATAATGCTGTAATACGATAGAATATGTTTGTATGAAATGATTAGGTTAGCTCAGTTACTATCAAGGTGGGGTTTAGTTATTGTTTTGGATTTAGACTAGAAAAATTGAGTTAAAACCCATGGGATATTCATAAATATGTGGTAAAACAAAAAAAATTGTTAACTTATAGAGTGTTTAGATTCATAATAACAATACCTGACTATATAGAAACAAGTGGATGATGACTCTAGATTAGTTGAAGTCTTTATTAATAACCTTATAATAGTTTTGTTTGGTGGTAACTCAATCATCAATTGGTTCAAAAAATGGGCCGCACATTAAAATTTGTTTACCATTGTATGGGATATTATTGGGTTGATTTCCATTCTCTTTATTAACCATTATAAAAAATTAAGAGGATGAAAGAAAAAAACACTATGATAAAGAATAATTGATATTGAGAGAACCTAAAATTTATTTGATTGAAATAAAGGTGTCATAATTTGTGGAATATTAGTAATGATTTTCAATGATGTAAGATTTCATAATAGGATTATTATTTCAATACTCTCACAATAAGCATTTTGGTTTTAATCAAGAATTGAGGAAATACTATTGAAATTAGCGTAGTAATTGGTTTGCTTAATATTGAATAAATACTTTTAATCCAGAATTGAGGAAATACTATTTTTATGAATGTATTTTTTTTATTAATCCTTTTATGCACTCATTGGTTAAATTTTATATAATTTTTGGAATGGATTTGATCTCCCTATATATATACCATATAAATTATTAAGATGAGAAAATAATATTACATATATGAAATTAACACGTGGTCATATTTTAATGAAATGATGGTTGTGAACACCATATAGAAATTTTATAAATTATATAATTAAAAATAAATAACAACGTGGAATATTGAACTCAATTGGATGGGGAAAACATAAAATTGATGATATTATATTATATGAGAATATGATTATATATTTCCAAAAGTGACTCATGTTATTCCCCATGTGATGAGGATGAGAATTCAATATAACTTACACATGGTGTTCTTAGTATCTCAAATTCATATTATAAAATGGAACTAATATTATTAGATGAATCAAAGAAGAAGATTTATGATAATATAGATAATTATTTTATATTTACAACTGTTTCACCATGTTTTCCATCAGTCCTATTTTTTAAGTAGAATCATGATTCAATGCACCTCAACATTGATTATCATAAACATTTCAATGTCATGGTCAAGGAAAAGTATCCTCCACACCAAATTAATGAGATGACTCATCAGATATAGAGTTATTAACACATTTCAATGATATAAACTTGATTTATATATCATCAATTATCTAGAAAAAATGAGTATTTACATATGACAATATTAATGACAAGATAAGGGTATTATTAATTCATTGAGATATAATTTTGGAACAAAACATTCAATGTTATCACCATGGATACAATTAATTGATTACTTAGAGATTCCATCATAAATTTTTGGTAGATTTTTTTATTATATTCTTATATATTCAGAGATAAATTAAGATAATGAATATCATTTTAAGATTGTTCAACACACATTATAAACATACAAACTATATGAAATAAAATTATAGTGTAATTTATGGTAATATAATGTGTCATTATTGGGATACGAAATCACAAGAAAAAGAATATATTTGAAACTATTACAGATTGAGGTGATTGAACAATGTCCCAGACCATCAACAATAATGGAAAACCAAAGTATTTTATGGACTAATTAAATATTATTAATGAATTTTGGGGACATTCCCCCTGAATGTAAAATCCACTAACCTTATTTACTTATGGGGTAGTAAAATTTCCATAGAAATATTAACATGAAATAAAATTCAAAGATCTCAAATAATGGTTTGTCACTACACATGTACACACACCACCCTATAGTGAATAATTTTATGTCATATATATTAATTAATCAAAAAATGTTTTAGGATGTGTACTCATGTAGAATGACATGGGGATATCATAATTATTGAGTTAATTAATGATTCATAAAATATATTATATAATGAATCATTAAGATTTAGTGGTGGTAATATTCTCATTGAAATTATAGAGGACATTCTATATAGTGAAAATAATTAAATTAAAATTGATCATAAGAGATTAAATCATATATTCACACATAAGGTATAAAACATATGACAAAAAGAGAGGTTTTTAGTTGATCAAGGATCCTTATTTCTTGATGCATTACCACCTTGGTAATGAAAATAAGGTGGTTGATTCTCTCAGTAGTAAGGATCATTCCGCTTTATCACAGATGAGGGTTGATAAAGATTTAGTACTCATAGATTTGAATGGTATAGAACTTGAAAGCATGAGGTAATAAGATAAATATTATCTTACCCAAATATATTCATAACCATCTGTATATGTAAATATGACATTGGCATAGTGGGCGGATTTGAAGATATATAATAATTTAGGAGATATTCTAGAGTTTAACATTGAGAATGGGAAATTATAGGATTTAACAAATGAATATTGTTTCCATAAATATAATAATTAAAGGAAGTTATATTGTATGATGCACATAAATCATCATTTATATCTATATTAATAGAAAAAATTGTATAGAGATTTCATGAATAATTTTTATTTTGAAAATATAAAGAGTAAGATTGTAGAGTGTGCATCTCAATTCATGGAATGAAAAAGATTTAAGGTAGATAATTGAAGTATAAGGAGCTGATATAACCATTATCCGTATCTATTTGAATATACTTTAACATCGCCATGTATTTACACATAGGGATTACCAAGAATTTTACAGGTTACAATCAAAAAATGAGTTATAGTTCACAATCATATGTTGTTATAAAATTTAATATCTATTCAAGAATATTTATTGGTGGATGAACCATCTAGGATATACATAATAGAAGTGGTAAGGCTTTTTATAATCTTACCCTCAATTATATCTGATCAATATACATGGATTACAATGATGTTATTTTAAAATATATGGAAACCATTAGATTCAATGATGTGCTTCATGAATATTTATCATCCACAAATAATTTGACAATTTGAAATGATCATTCCAACTCTGGAATACATATTGAAATCATTTTCGATAATTTTCAAATGATGTTATGATCAATACATTCCCATATAAGTGTTTTCATTTAATAGTATTTTATATTATATAATTAAAATAGAACCATATGAGCCTCTGTATAGAATATGTGAAGAAAATTATTAATTTACTATGATGTTGTGAAACATAAATTGATAAGAACATATATTACTCAAGAAATATCATATAAGGTTCAAACTATTCTACAGTATGTTTAAACATCCCAAATACGACATATGATTTATATTGATTATAAATGATAAAATCAGGATTTTGAAGTTAAAGATATATTATTTAATTGAATACCACTATATAATAGTGTTATTAGATTAAGGAAGAATTGAAAGATAATCCTTACACACATTAGACCCTTCAAAATCCATTATCATGTGGTAGGGGAATCATACCATCATACATTTCTGAAAATAATCAATAAAGGGAATGATGTATTCCATGTATCACATTTTGATAAGTACATTCATAAAACATTATATATTAAAAAATAAAAGGTTATTTAATTAGAACAACAACATTATTACAAGGAGCAATCTTAAGAAATTATGAGTCATAGAGACAAAGTAATATGATACATGGAAACTAATTTTGGTGAAATATATATTGAGGAATCATTAGTTTGGGATGAAATAAAGGTAATAAATGTTTTAATGGGGAATAATGACAATCCTTTTTTCACTCGTGTCAAGAATTTTTTTGGGTGGAATATTATTAAGTGGTTGAGTTTAACACACCAAGATTTTATATTGTATTATTTCCTTCAAATAAATTTTTCATTAAATAGATTATTTTAGGGGAAGCACCCAACTAATATAAACAATGTTATAATATTTTATAATAAAATTAATAAAATAATATTAATATTAATATATTATGTCTATTCAGCATGAACCTTACAACACCCCAATATTTAAAAATAAATATTGAATGCATAAAACATTGAGTGTATAAAAAACAACACTTTCTTTATAATCTAGTAAATAAACAATATTCTTTCACTTCAGTTTTTTCAAATTTCAATAAACTTACATACAATGTTTTATTGAGTAAGATTATTTGAGTATAATAGGATCATCTTATATTTTATTTGAATATTAAATTGACCCTTATGTATAGTAACATGAACTTATGAATATTAATGAATAGATTTTTCACCAAAAAATTTGAAACATCACCCATGAATGTAGAAATACTATTTAGTCATCCCATTAGTGAAAAAATTCTATATCATATGTATTGGTATTTGTGTAAGTCATAAATATTTTAATTTTAATTTTACGAATAATTTAATGATTTAAAATTGCAATTTGTTTTCATAAAATTTAATAATAAATTGTAATTTTTATTTTCTAATAGTTTTAATATAATATTATGACACATTTCTTAACTTTTAATTGAGTTAGAAACTGAGTTATAGTTATAAAGTTATTTTTTAATAAATTATGTTTTTTATTTTAAAAAATTGAATAAAAAATATTAACCAAGCTATTTTCAAAAAATGTATTTCATTAATTACTTCTACACATCGAAAAATGGTTGATGTAAAATTTATGGATTTTTCTAAAATACATGAATTTTTTATGAATAGTGAGATATGGTAATTTACCATATATATACATTATGAGATAAATACACTATTCCCACCATCATTGAAAATGTAAGCACCCATGGTTCATACTAACATTCACTTATTACTATTTTTTTCATGGATCCATCACTATTTCTTGTCTTATGAAAATATAATAAACTACTGATTAAAATATAAAGAAATCACTCCTCTCCTCTACTATAAAAACCACCCACACTACCATCTTCTCTTCACTCATCTAAAGCCCTGTGACATGTCTAAATTATGATCAAATATCCTCCCAATCTCCTCCCCCATATCCATCAGCCCTTAGTCTCATATAATGAAAAAATCTTCTCTGCTAAAGTTTCTCTCAAGTAATATTATTTCAATAAGTAAATTCTTCTTTCTAATTATTTTAATTTCATTGCAAGTTTCTTGGTTTCCTATTCCATCGTCACCTATACTCATCAAGTTTTTATGAGAATTATAGTTCCTTAGATGTACTATAATTTTGTTATGATTATGTAATATGATATTATCATCTCTCCTTTATCCATATTTCATGATAGTAGTAAAAAACATCATCTAAGTTATGATAATTTACCAGATTCAAGGTTGAAGGTTTTTAAATTTCTATTACTATATTGAATTATGTTCATAAAACCATTCATATGTTTTAACCATACTATAATATATGTATGGTTTTTGAATATTTTGTACACACAGTTCTGATTTATAAATCAACATGAGTTCTTTTGGTTCAGAAGCTGTCAATTAACCCAAATGATTATCATTAAATAGTTCATATAATGATTCATCTTCAATCCAAGTCAAAAATATGAAATTTACTTACATGTAACCTTATGGATTATCCCTAATTAAATATAAATTAATTTCTATTAAACCATCCTCATTCTATAGGATTCTCTATTCATGTATATAAGTATATCAATCATGAAACAAACAAACAAGAAAAATGAAATTGAAACTCTTAACCCATGAAAAATACAATGACTGAACATTATAGGATTATGATAAATAATATTACATATAATTTTTTCTAGAAATATTATTTAATTAACATAAATCTGACTATTCTGGTCATTATGATCAAGTGAAGAACACCATATGACTTAAGTTAACGAGTGTTTTTCATATCAATTCCATTTTTGTGAAACATTCTTTATTGACTTCTATTACTAGTTTATGTTGTATGTATACTGCCCATTTTTGACTTATATCATGAATATGTTTATTTTTAATCTATTTAATGTATTATTTTATTATTATTAATTTTGTGGGATATGATTCTATTGACTACAAATTAGTAAGAATTTTCTACCCGAACCTCCATTTCAATTTTGGTTACCCTTATTATCAATTCACCCCAATTAAATTATTATTTATTATTTTGTACTCTTCATAAATTATCATTGAATGAAATATAAATTTTTACCAATTATAATCATTCATTATTTTATGGAGAGTTACATGTTTTAAATGTATGTTTCGAAAATTATTTCGAAATGAAAGCCTAGTTCAATAAACTTCTCCAATTCGTACTCATTTTGATGTTCACAATATAATATATTTTATTCCATATTTATATTTCTAAAATTATAAATTTTAACAAGAAAAACATATTTTGTTACATTTCTAGTTTTATGAAATCCTATATTCCTTTTCACTTTAAAATCATATAATATTTTCCTTAAACCACAGTAAAATGTTTTTTTTTCTAATGCTTCTCTGAAAACTATTTTTAAATTATTTCACCTTAGTAAGACATTATTTAAACATAAAATATAATTTAAATGAAAATGCCTTCTATTTTCAAGGATATACATGTTTATAATTTGATTTCATGAAAAATTAAAATGGTTTTCAAAAAGAACACGTATTTCTAATGTAAGAAATGATTTTTCTCATATCACATTAACTTTATTGAGATATATGCCTTGTTCACCTGTTATTTCATTATTTTAGTGTATTTAATACCCTTTGTTATATCTAATATAGAATCTCACTATTCTCGTGATATTATATGTGATTATGATTTTAATGTTTCAAGGTGTTATAGGACACATTGGAACTTTTAAGTATTATTTCCTCAAGGATTTTTCAATGGTCTCGTTTAAAAGAATCTTCATGTAGTTCAAAAAACATTTTTAAATCTTGTACATCATTGAGGTTTATCTTGAATGATATCATCCAACATGTTTTATTTAATGTTTTATTATTAGTTATATTGTGGATGTGTTATCCTGAAAACATTCACCATATTACTCTGAATGGTTACTGTTTATGTTTAATGATTAGAGAAAGATATATACATTTAATATGTTAGTTTCAATTTGAAAATTTATGTTTTCTATATTTATAAACATTCATATGAGGAATTAATTGGACTTAGTATGTGTATGGTGGGGCCCACTATAGCCCCTCGTTGCATTGGTTGGTCTCATGTGACATACTAGGATCTGGACCCGAGACCTTGACAAAATGGTTGTTTATGGATTTGGGAAGTGGACATAACAATATGGTTATGATGTCACACATTATTCATTCCATAATTATGAAAATAGTAATTGAAATTTTTTGTGGTTATTCAGCTTGTACAATACCCATGATAGTGCATTATTATGGAATATTTACTCATCACGTATTCCTGCCATATAATGTTCAGGTTTATTTTTAAAGGATTTTGTTTTTATTTATTCATCATGCATAATGTGTATATTTATGATAGCTTTCACTGTATTGCATACCATTTTTTAGCATCTATGCTCACCCATTTTTAGGTTTCATTTTCTCAGGACATGAAGAAGATTATTATGAATTCCCTGTATGGATAAGCTTAGAGTTTTGAATGTTACCCTTAAAAAATATATCTTTTATTGTATTTCCTATTATAGTTTTGATCCTGTGTATGTATCTATTTTATCAAAACAACTTAACTTCTTAGTAAATTATAATTTTATTCCTTTTATTTATAAAAATGTATTATAATAATGCACCAACTCTTGGAAAATGTGGTCCGGACGTCGGTGTTGGTATCAAAAAATGTTTAGCAGAAGACTTGGAAACTAGATTTATAAAATGTAGATTAGGAAAAAACCCCTAAGATAGATTTTGAGGATAAAAATACAAGAGTTTCCTAGTTTTTTGTAATGGAATATATTTTTTCTATCTTTCTAGAAAATACTTCCCTATCTAATGACTACAAGTGGACTTGGACCAGGCATAATTATACCTAGGACTAACAAATCCAACATGTAGTTTTGTGATTGACCTAGGGTATCCTAGTACATGAAAAAGGGATTTACTGCACACCTGGTTTGACAATAGTAGGGGATATTCTTATGATAATTCATGTTTTTTTATAACATACCATTATGAAGGACTTATTTTTTCAATTTAACAAAAGTATAGTGTTCTAGGATTTACGATGCATAAATATATGATATGTTTTATACAATGATTCGAGTTATTGAATGTTCATTATTTTATAAGCTAATAAAGTATATGGAATTGATTAGAAATGATTCCTATTAGAAGTAATGAGAACATCACCAATGTAAGTGAGCAAAATAGTAAGAAAGATCATATCTCTCATTGTCTGAATTCAACGTTTCAACAGAATATGGTCTCACAATTATCCTCATCATATGAGGAAGAAGTATCGTGTGCTAACAATGTATGTAAAGACATTTATAAGTACAATTTATTTGAAGGCAAAAGAAGAAGAAGAGGATGGTAGTAAAAAAATATGGATAAAGGGAAGAAGGGAAAGAATGGTTTTCTCATATGTGATAACTTTGGAAAGAATCACTATGGTCAATGCATGAAGGGAATGGAAGTTTGTTTTATGTGTCGAGAAAAAGGACACAAATTTCTTGATTGTAAGGGTATGAAAAGTGTATTCAATGTAAAATGCTTCAACTACACTAATATGGGAGACTATGCGAATGAATTTCCTAATAATCAATGGAATATATTCTAAATGATTATACTAGATAATAACTAAGTTATGGTTTAACCACATATGAATTAGAATGATTAATATGCCTAGTCATGAATCGTGTCTTTTTATTTTTTTCACCAATGTACTGGTTATAATAATTATGGAATATATGAAGACTTTACTACAATACTTTTTCATTCAATATTAGTACCCATAAGTTCAATGGTAACAAGAAAAGATATTTAGTAGGAAGTTAATTTTTTTTAGAAAATGCATGATTTAGGGAAGGAAAACCCATAATATATTTATAATGATAAAGATAATTATGAGAAGATGACTCATTTAGATATGTACTAACTACCTAAAAATTTGAATTTGAGTTGTCAACATGTGGTCTATGATGTCCTTGATGGGGTTTACAACATTTTTGGATATAATGAATATATCCAATATCATGATTAGGGATAAATGCATTTTTTCAATAAGGATATACGATAATTTGAGTTATTACCATATTTCAAGAGGAGACATGATGAAGATATTCACATATTAGGAATGTGAAAATTTAAGACCGCTTAGTGTTGAGTAATGGAAGATAAGGTAGAAGATTCACTTGTTAGGATAGATTTGGAGTTCTAAACAAATGAGGATTTCTAAGGACCTCATGTAAATAGATCTAGAAAGGATGGATAATATAATGATTCTAATTTATTGGATCTTGATATTTGGGAATGTTAAATAATTTTTGAAATGGATTAATTTGATCATTATATGAGGTTTTAGTTCTTAAATTCACTACATGATGAAGCATGTGCTAAGAGATGACATAAATATAGTTCATGGCATAAACAAATGATAATATTTTGTTTATTGAATAGAAACAAATATTTATACTCATAAAGAGAGGAATATTTAATCACATCTAAAAAATAGTCTTAAATAATATTGTTGTCCTTTTAACATATATTTTTTATCATGATATTAACTAAATTTTTCATTATTGTATTTTATGTTTTTTGGTAATGATATATCATCTGGGCATGTTCTCTACCATTTTCCATTTGAACATGATTGTTTTATTATTCTTCCATAATCATTTGTTCCTATTAGAATGATTATTTTTGTAGGAACCAATGAATTTTGATTTCTCTCTTATTAAGAAGGGATTTCAACTGAATTTCTAATGTGGTATTCCCAAAATAGAATTTTCAAGTTTATAATATTAACTTTTTATGTTCAATTTTATATTTTGAGGAAGAAAATTTTTTTAAGGAGGGAAGAATGAAACACCCCATGATATTTCAAATAAATATTGAATGCATAAAACATTGAGTGTCTATAAAACAACACTTTCTTATAATCTAGCCAATAATCATTATTTTTCACTTCTATTATTTGATTTTATAAAGATCATACATACACTGTTGTGTTCAGTAAGATGTTATTATTCTTATAGGATCAACATAATTATGGTTGAATAGTAACAGGACCCTTATGTAATGTAACATACCCTTATGAATATTTATTAATATTATATGAGGCAAATAAATAGAAACATCACCCATGAATGAATAAATACTATTTAGAAATCTTATATGTGACAAAATGATCATAGAATAAGTATTGTCATTTTTTTAATTTATTTATATTTTAATTACAATTTTATGATTAATTTAATAATATAAAATGAAGAATATATTTTCATAAAATTTAATCATAAATTGTTTTTTTATTTTCATATTGTTATAATATAATTTTATGAGTCCTTGGTTATCTTTTCAAGATGTTATAAAATGATTTATAGTTTTAAAGTTATTTTTTTCGATAAATTATGAATTTATTTATAAAATTTAATTACTAATATGTAAAAAGAAATAAAAAAATTGATTTCATTTTTGAATTATACATTTCAAAAAATGGTAGGGGTGAATTTTTGGCGTTTTTCTAAAATACTTGAATTTTTATGAGTAGTGAAATACAATACCTTATAGTATATATAAATTATTCTTGGAATACAATATTCCTGGAATAATAATTGATTTAAGCACCCTTGGTTCGAACTCACATGAACTTATTAATATATTTGTTCATCCAATCATCCAAATTTCATGTCTTATGAAAATAATATTAAAATAATGATTAGCATATTATGAAAACCCTCCTATAATCCACTCTAAAAACCACCCACAAACCCCTCTTCTGTTCACTCTTATCAAGCTATGTACATTGTATAAATTATGATCAAATATCCTCCAAATATCTTCCCCCATGTTGAGTAGCACACGATCTCATATAATGTCCAATTCCTCTACCCTAAAGACGAATTCAAAGAATATTAATTCAAGTGGTAAATTTCTCTTTTCAATTGTTTTAATTACTTTTCAAGTTCCTTTATTTTCTTATCTATACTCACCACTACTCAGAGAATTTTTATGAAAACTCTCATAAGAAAAATTTACTTTAATTCATTTATGATTTTTGAATAATTTATTATCATATTTCTTTTATCCTTTTTTATGATAGTAGTTAAAAAATCATTTGAGATGTGATAATTTACTACATTCAAGGACGATGGGTTTTCAGTTTATACTACCTTCATAAATTATGGTCATTAAAACATTATTATGGTTTAAATAGACTATAATATATATATGGTTCTAGAATATTTTTGTACAGATTATTTTGATTTATAAAGAAAAATGAGTCTCTTGTGTTCAAAAAATCCAATTATCTCAAATAGTTATCATTAAATAATCTGTGTAATGTTTCATCTTCAATGCAAGTAACCAAAAGAAATTTACTACCATGTAACATTATGGATTTTCACTAGTAACATATAACTTCAATTCGAGAAAACAATCATTATTTTACATGATTCACAATTCATGTATATAATTATACCTATCATGAAACAAACAGACCCGACCAATGAAATTGATCCTCTTAACCCATCGAAATGGCCATGAATGAACATAATAAGGTTATGCTAAATAATTATATTTAAGGGAGGTTCTGGAATTTTTAATTAATTAACCTAAATTTGATTATTTAGTTCATTAATGTAATGTGAAGAACACCATCAGTCTTAAGGTAAGGGGTTTTTTCATCTCACTTCCATTTTTTTGAGATATTCTGTATTCACTTTTATTACTTTTTTATGGGGTATTTATAATTACAATTGATTTTTAATATCATTAATATAATTATTTTCATGATATTTATTATTTAATTTTATGATTAATGATTTTGGGGCATATGATTCAATTTATTTCAATGTTTAAAGTATTTTCTAACCGAACGTCCATTTTCATTCAGGTTGATCTTATTATTTATTCACCTCAATGAGATTCTTATTTATTGTTATTTAATATTCATAAATTATTTTTTAATGTTTTAATGTTCTATATATGTATACCAATCAAATTCCTACTTTATTTTTAGTGGATTTACATGTTCTAAAATAATCATCAAAAAATTATTCCAAACTCAAATCTCGATTCAAGGAACATCGTGAATTCATACACATTTTGAAGCTCACAATATAATATATTTTATTCCATATTTATCTTTATAAAATGATAGAAAATATCTTGAAAAAAAATTGGTTTATTTCAATTTTTCTAATGGAAAACATGGCTCCGTTCTTTAAAATCCTTTAACATTTTCCTTATATCACACTAAAATGTTTTATTTCTAAAGATTATTTAAAAAAACTAAAATGATTTCACCTAAAGAAAAGATTTTTTAAACATCAAATTTAATTTCAGTAACCTTAAATTTTATTTTCTAGAATATATATGATTAAAATCTTATTTCAGGACAAATATAATTGATTTTTAAAAATAAATCTTATTTCTAAAGTAAAAAATATTTTTCTTATCTCACATTAACTATTCTGAGATATATGACTTGTTCACCACTTATTTATTTCTTATGGTGTTCTACATTACATTGATATATAATATATAAAGTATCATAATTCACATTATAATTTTAAGGGATAATGCTTATAATTATCTAGGTGGGATGGGACATGTGGTAATGTTTAAGGATTATTTCCTCAAGGATTTTTCAATAGTCTCACTTAAATGTATCTCAATATATGTCAACATACATTTTACAACCTCTGTATGTCATAGATTGTTACCTCAAATTAAATCATCCGACATTTTTTATTTAATGGTTTATTAATAGTTTGACTTCGGATGTGCTATGTTGAAACCATTCACCATATTGTTCGAAATGGTTAGTGTTTATTGTTAATGATTGGAGAAAGTTATTTATATTTCATATGTTAGTTTCAATATGAATGTATATATTGTTTATATTGATCACCATTCATATGTGGAATGAATTGGACTTATTATGTGATATTTGGGACGCACTATATCCTCTCTATGCATCGGTGGGTCTCTTGAGAAAAACTACATTCTTAGCATGATGCCTTGACAAAATGCTTATTCATGGTCTTGGACCGAGGCCATAATGGTATGGTTATGATGTCCTTAATTATGTATTCCCTCTATAAGATAGATTAATGTAAAGTTCATGTTTTTATTTTACTAGTAGAATTCCCATGATTGTGCTTTATTATGGCGTATTTACTCATCCCTTATTCCTTCCATATTAAGTTCACGTTTATTTTTAAAGGCGTGTGTTTTTAATTATTCACCATACCTAATGTTTAAGTTTATGATATCATCCTCTATACTACATATCCTTTCTGGCTATATGATCACACCCATTTCTTATGTTTAATTTTCACAACAAATGAAGGATGTTTATTATGAATTCCCTGTAGGTATAAACATAGAACTATGGATGTTCCCATTAATACTTATATTTTTTATTTTATTTAAAGTATTAATGGTGATTGATGTATCTATCTGTTTTTAAAAAACTACTAAACTACTCAACTCTTCTTGTTTTGATTCATTTTAGTCTTGATAATGTATTTAAATAATTCACTATCTCTGGGAAATTGTGATCGGGGTGTCATAAACCATAATTAAGAAAATTAAAAGTTGACTAATTTTGAAAGTAAAAAAGAATTCCATGAACATAGAGTCTTTATCCCCATGTTAATAGATTAAGATTACTATCCAAATTTAAACTACAGAACTTATATATAAAATTAATACTACTATAGATGTGTTAAGAGGGAATTTAATGATTAGAATGAATGATTTTTTGTAATTCTTTATGTTGAAAAAATCATCTTACCATTAAATATATAGTTCTTGGGAATATGGTTGTTTGATATACGGTCATTGGGAATATAGTCATTGGATATATGATTATTTGATATATCTACTAGGTATGTTTTGTAATTGAAAATACATAATTCAAGAAGAATAATATATTTATTGAATGAAATAAAATGTTAATATTTAATTAATATTTATTATTATAATGTTATATTTTACGTATTATTTTTATTGAACATAACTATTTATTTAATATATATATATTTAAAGTACATATTTTCAATGAACATAAAGTTAAAAAGAAATGGTCAGATCATTAATAATTAAACATTATAGGAATTAATTAAAATTATTTAATGTTAAAATTTATATTTTTCTATGAAAATAATATTTTATATATATTAATAATTTATATATATATATATAATTGATCTGATATAAATGATTTCCCTAATTTCATTGACATATATATATATATATACTATCACCAATTTCCTTTGTTGTTGACTCGAAATAATAATTAGAATTCTTAATGTTTTAAAATTCATTATAATGTAAAACTATTTCATCAGAATATTATATGTTTAATTTTATCAATATTAAAAACATATTTTTTTTAAATTGATTCGAAATTTAAAATTACCACATCAATATTGGGTAATGTTTTTCATCTAATATTTTAAAAAAAAATTATTACCATTGTAAAAAAATAGAAAATGTAAAATGAGGTTTTTTTAGAAAATATTCTTTCTCTAATTTTATATATTTAATTTTACATTTATGAATTATATATTTCCTTTTATGGTTATGGTAGTCCTAGAGAAATTTCAATCAATCGTTTTCTCAAAAAAATTACCTAAATATCATGTGATTATATTATTACCCTTTAGATGTCATAACATTGCAACGAAATATACTTAATCTTCAACTATGAAAGGAGAAATCCCCAAACACCTACAAAAAAATATATTCCAAAGAAAATATAATGAATACATTCCAATTTTTTATCTCCTAAATCCATTGTATGATGTTTGATAGATTTAGCTTCCATCATAGTTAACTTAATCTTATATTCTAAAATAACCCATGTTGTGAATGATATAATTAAACCAATAACTAAATAAACTGTTATCTTAATTTTCCAATTAAAAAATCATATAAAATATTAATTAAAACATAATTTATTAAAATAATTCCATATTATCAACTTTATTCTTAAAAATGATATTACTTTTACATTTCTCTGTGCACATAAGAATTTTATTAGTGTAATATGTTATTTGTAGGTTAATTCAACCACTTACAAGAATGAGGTTATACCAACATAATTATTTTCAGAAATAATAATTACCAATACAGTAAAAAATCTAATATTACATTAAATATTAATATATGAATGGAATATTGTTCTAAAAGGAAGAAACAAATACTGATATTTATAAAGTATCTCATGGTTACAATTGAATGTTCCAAAATATTTTCATATAAAATTCATCTCTTGCAAACCATACCAATAAATTATATAAAATAAACATCAGGAAACATAAATTATTGAAGAAAGTACATTTAAAAACATTTTATAATTTTGTAACAATAAAATTTCTATAAATGAATGAAGACTAACATCTCAATTATGAACCTTGTTTAAAAAAATTCAAAATTACAAGGGTAAAGTTATTAAAATAATCATTATATAAATATTTTATATGAATTGGGTGATAATAATTTAAAAAAATAAGTTGTAAATATATTTTAGATAGGCTATGAATTATTTTATTAAGATGTTTATGTTTTTTATACATGATGTTAAATCACATTCATGTAAATTATGAGTAAAATATATGGTGTTTCTCATCTCAATTTTTTCCTAGCGTTGATAAATGTTTTATTTTCACTACATAGATAATTTATATAGTGTATATATTACCTAATGAATGTGTCAATACAATTATTCGTCTAATTAATAGGATTTAAAAATGTATATCTTATTCTTTCTTTCAATTCCATTTTATTCAAATGTTAACAAATATATAAGGGTTTTCATTACATGAACGTATTGAATTCAATATTTTTATGAGTAAGATCCCATTTAGTAGAATTATTTGTTACATCTTTATATAAACACTAATATTTTATAATATTATTGTTTTTTATTATTTTTCAGATCATACTATAATTTTACATCCTTTTTTATTTATAATTCACGTGAAGTGATGATTATTAGTGAAACAAACTGTAACACTTATTATCAATCTAAAATAATTTTCACCCATGTATATATAATTTATATAGTAATATTTATTTCCTCATTTATACTTATATAATTAAATGTGTTCTTTTTCAATAGAATTAAAATTTGATTACAAAATCATATTCTTTATACATTTTTTATCCACATTTTCCAAAAACATTGACCGTTAAATCAAAATATGAAAAAAAATTATTTCTAAATATTTTAAATATAAATGAAAATTCCAACATTATTTCTTTATATTCATTAAGAATCATAACTTTCATGGTTTCAATCGATAAATATTTTATCATTTTTTATAAAATAATTTATAAAAATATAAAAAACGTAAAGGGTATTTATTCCATGTCCTCCATGTAAATTTTAGTACTGTTTTTATAATTCTTTTCATATGAATAAAAATTCATTGAAAATACAAAGGAGTTATTGAGAACATGATGTTATGATTCCATTTACATTATTTCACTAGATGGCTTATTATTATTTTTATGGATGTTTTCAAGAAACTCATTTCTTTTTTGTCAGTTAATCAATCAATGATGGAATTATGAATTTCTTCATGAAATTATGTCACACATAATAATGGTCTATCATTATATAATGAGTGGGACATATGTATCCCTCTAATGAATTGGGTAATTATTTATATTTCATCATATTTAGATATGATAACGGTGGTTATCCAAATTCTATAATGTTAAAATTTTTAGGTTGTTATTCGAAGACTTTTATGTACCAAAGAGGTGGTTATCCTAGAACAACTTAATGTTAATTTAATTGTAGTTATCCTTAGTATAAGATATAATTTCTATGATTGTGTTTTTTATATATTTTAATGTTCTACATTATATATATTTTATATATCAATGATCCTGATTAATGAAACATTATTCCACTCTTTTATGACTCGTATCCTTTGTTATGCTAAAACCCAAATAAAATTAATCATGTTTAATGATCTAGTATCTATTAGGTATGATTCAATTATGTTACATTCCTGAACCATGATATTTTTCTCATAGCCATATTCTCATCTTATTCTCACTTATGAAATTTTATTGATGTATTTTATGTTTTCCCATATTCTTCATTTAAGATCACCTTTTCTATGTTTCCATTACATAGGGTCTGATGGAGAATATTATTTTTTATAATATTTAATGGTGTAATTTTAGAAAAATATTTGAGGTATATGATACATATCTTTTTAAATATATTTTTATATGTATCTATTTTGCAATGACAAACCCATTTATGTTATAGTTTGTAATTTATTATGAGATAAAATGAATTTTGATTTTAAATAATGTAATTTTTATGTGTTTAATGATGTCGTCACCTATATGTAAATCCTTTAATGGAATGAAATTAAAAAATAAATAATTTATCATTTTTTTATCTTTTATACAACTCTAATCAACCTCTAACTCATCCATGTGAATGATTGAAATAATTAATGCATGAAAAACTTAATTTCAAATGTATTGATAACATAATAAACTAGTCAAATTATACACATGACGTAATCCTAATGACCACATTACCTAATAGTGTATTGTTAGAGAGAATATTCCACCAATATATATAAATAAAAAAGATATTCACCCATTATCATTAAGGTTTTCTTAGCATCCACTTTTCCTGACACTTCATTAGGTCTCTTTATTTTCCTTGTTATAGAAAACTATATATTATGATATTTCACTACTTATATATATATATATATATATCACTATACATAATAATTTATAAAATAAAAACCCATATATATTATAGAATTTTTTATTTTATAAATAAAATCTATTTTACCAATATAAATCTCCAAATTTGGTAATTACTAAATTTAATTATTCCATTAAAATTATAATTCATATTAAAGGATGTAAATATGTTTTATTAATATTGAATACTAATACTTATGTCACGATAACTGGATTGAATAATTATATTATTTCATTTTAATATCTTCGTTTTCTTTTTTATTCATAGTGAAAGTAACATTAAATTTTCACTTTATTAGTTATCATTAAAATCAATTTTCAATACCATTGACCAAGTTATTTCAACTATAGTAAATTTAAAATTCAGATATTTATATGTCCAGTGTCTCCCTTACCCATTTACAATTGTCATATAACCCTTTTATTTATTATATATAATTGTTATTACCATCATTATTGATTAAAATAAATTAATCTATAGGATTATAATATTTATTTTACAATATATCTATTTATTATTAATATTTATATACGTGTTATACTGTTTTATTCATATATAATATTTCTAAGATACAATGATCCATCATAGGTATAACTTCTTATAATGTTATGTTTTCATGTTTAATATCCTCCAAAATTTCTATTTATATTATATAATATATTTATCCGACATTTTTAGGGTTAGGTTGAGAAATAAAATTATGCCTATTTTTTATATAGTAGAAGCCATTCATTTAGGGTATAATATTAGACTCTATTTTATTACATATAAAATTCTACATAGAATCATATAAATTTAATAATATAATTCTTGATAAAATATTTTGGGATTTTACATTCTCACCCCTTAGAAAATTTCATTTTCCAAATTTTGACTCAAATTCTAAAAGAAAAAATATATTATGACACATTAGTCTTACTACATTCTTTTTTTCCATGTTTCTTATTTACATTAAATATTTCATTATAATATTTTCATAATTCCATTTTCCATGTTATGTGACGTAATATAAATATAATCACAATTATTCACCAAGTAATGGTTATAAGATATATCATTCTATGGTTATAAAACCTCTATGTTTTGTACATGAGAGGGATATGGTAAGTAATTACCAAAGATAGATACATCGAACACATTATGTAGATGATTTTTTTTATTTTTCAATGTATGAAACATAACAACAACATGTTCATGAATCTTGAAAAATACATTGCACCTATGGATTATAATTCTCTTATTTCAAATCCACAAAAATCTAATATATAGATATATTCAATAGAATACATTATTTATCAAAAAAAACTAAATACATTTTCAATGATATTAAACATAGGTATTATTTTATTTGATTATATAATGATTTATTTAATATTTTGATCAATTTCTATTATTTGTTCTATACATTCAAGTCTCCAAATAAATCTCAAACATTACCCTAACTTGTTGATATTTTTTGATTCATACTATGTAGTGATTCATATTGGACCATCTAAATGTTTGAGTGAAGGATATTAAAGTATAAAAAATGATCTATGAAAAGTTTTTATACCATCCATCTTAATTTTCATATAAAATATATAATAATGTCTTATTGAATTTTAATGGTCATTTAATAACCCACATCCATACAAGTCATGATTTTTATAAGGAATTTGGAATTTTTGTTTGCTGGGTGGTTTAGTTTTAGAATGGTGCATGAGAATAAATTTTGAAAGGTAGGAATGTATTATATGTTGTATTATTAGTTATGTAATGGGAAATAATTTGTGTATGTATGTTTTTGAGAGGTGATGAAGGATTCTAAGTGTTTTTAGGGTTGTATTTTCCCATTTGTTGTAGCCACCTAATAGTTTGTAGTGTTGTAACCTGTAGTAGACCACCAGCTAGATTATAGTATTTCTTAAGCTAAATTTAGAAAATATAGCCGTAGTTAATTTTATGGGAAACATTCATCCTCCCTCTTATTTTTGAATAAGAACCGATGAAACCCTCTTTTATTCCCCCATTGATTCACCTTAATTTTTATGGGATTTTGGCATGTTTACTAGTAATTTAGGGTATGATTAACCCTTAATTTACTTCTTTCAATATTCCCCCTTCTAATTATTTAATTTTAAGTTTTTGGGTTTCTTTAATGTATTTTCATTCCTATGAATGATGGTATAATCTGGCCATTTGTGTAAAGACCTGTAAAATTCAAGAAATTTTTTTTCTTAATTTGATTTGGGATTTTACAAGAACGCAGTTTCTGACGGCACTTGATTCTGAGGCCCGGTGTGCCAATAATTTCTATCTGATGTTTAGCTCGGGAACATCCAGTGAACGAACGAGAGGGAAATTCTAAATTTTGAACCAGTGCTCGGAATCGAATTCCAAGGGCACCTATGGAACCGTATCACCAATAATTGCTTCGAAACACCATTTTCAGAGTTGTGTTTACACGAGAGAAGTTGTTAATTTTTTGTGGAAGGTAAAATAAATTTTATGCAACAATTTTATTTTTTTTACTTTAAGTTGTTTAAGCTTTAGGTCGAAGTTGGGTAACTACCCAACTTCCCAAGGGAGGTTATTAGGGTGGTGGGCCCTACACGAACCCCACCCCTTTACATTTTTAATCCCCCTCAACTCTCCATTATGGATGACAAATTGTCATGAATTAATTAAGTTGAATTAATTCAAACTCTTGAAATTCAAAAGATTATGTTATGTTTATAAAATAAGAGATGAACTTATTTTATTTGTGGTTGGAACCTAGTTGTGGGAACTTTGGGAGAAAAGACAAGGAACTTGAGAACTTCTTTCTCTTCCACGAATAACACGAAGAACGCCAGATTCCTATGAGGTCGACATCCACAACGCGACTTCCTCCTTCCGCGACGTCTTGTTCCGTGAAGAATCCTCGTTCGACGAACCTCCGTTCAAGCTACGCTCAAGGTAGGGGTTTGTTTATTTTAGTTCGTGATTACTTCCTTGACGTTCTTCATGAAGTATGACCAATTGCTATAATTTAATGTGGGGGAGGACCGCACAAACATGGCCGACCCTCCTGCATTATTGTTGTTATTTATAATATGGTTTGGGACGGAAATGGTGCGGTGCCGTCGCACCGCGTGGGATCATGCGGCGAGGAATGCGCGGCGCCGTCACGCCACGCGGTGAAATCTAACAAGGACACAATTTATGTCTTGTTCACATTAAGAGTTCTATAATCAACATCTGGAGTGGGGCCGCGGCGGAGGGGCGCGGCCCCGTTGCGCCGCGCCGGACGAACCAAGACTACGGCCGGTTTCGGGCCGCGACGGAGCAGGGTGACCGGTGGCCGGTGTCCGGCCGCCGGTGTCGGAGTAGGGAGGGGACCGGCCATCATCGGTCCCATGGTGGCAGAAACCGTCCAGCTGGGGTCGGCCAGCCGGACAACGGAAAGCCGGGGGTTCAAACCTCCGGTTGACCAGCTAGCGTTCCCCATTAAGGGGGGTCGCAGTTACAAAACACGGGGGGGGGGGGGGGGGGAGGGGGGGTGGGCAGCCCCCCCCCCCCCCCCCGCAAACCGAATGGCTTGGCCATTTGGCCGAGGCAGCTGGCGTTGCGTGCCAGCGCGCCGGGCTGCTGGGTCGGGCCGCTCCAGTAGGGCCGACCTAGGGGGTCTCGGGCCAGGTCGGTCCGGGCCCGAAACCCCAGTTTTCGGACCCTTTTTGGTCTTTTACCCATATCTCGGGCTACGGACCTCCGATCAATGCACCATCAGTTGCGATGGGATCCTTGGATCCAGGCGGTCGTTTCGGTATATCACACTCAAGGTTTTCGGAATACTTTGAGTTCAGCCAAGTATGTTCGTTCACGAAACCAATCAGGCCCTCGGAGCGGAAAGGCTCATATCTTGAGCTCCAGATGTCCGATTGACGTTTCGTTGACTTTGTTGGATTTCTCTTAGTGAGATGGATATTTTGTCTTACTCCGCCTAAGGTTTGGACGCAGGTGGAGTACGGTCGGGTTGGTTTTGACTTAAAAACCAACCGGGCCCCTAGGACGAAAAAGCCAATATCTCTCAGACCGGGCGTCTGATTGACGCGTCGTCTGCGACGTTGAGTTCCTGTTGACGATACGAAACTTTTGGATACATCAACTCTGGACTATGTGTCAGTTGATGTATCAGCCCCTCAGCTCGTGGAGCAGACCCTCCCGAATGACCTTACTGTGTGCGGGAACCCTAGAGCTGGTTGTGTTGCGACTACGACGACGACGACTGTGCAGAGATCCTCAGTGTATTCGACGACGATGACTACAACACTCAGTGATTCTACGTGGATCAGTGCTACAAATCCTATGTGGGTCTAATCCTGTGTGGGTCAGTGCTCAGTGGTTCTGTGTGAGCCAACGCCTATAGATCCTATGTGGGTCCGATCCTGTGTGGGTCATTGCGGGGGTTAGTTACCTATCGATCCTTTGTGGGTCAGATCCTATGTGGGTCATTATGGGGGTTAGAACCTATTGATCCTTTGTGGTTCTGACGGCTTAGATGAATCAGTGGAAATATCTGATCATCTCAATCATCTTTTGAAGAAGTACCTGTGTGAGCTGAATCGTGTTTTGCTTTCTTATGTGGGTTATGTTGTGCCTTCCTGTGTGGATTTACGTTCTACTTTCCTATGTTGATTGTGTTGTGCTATCCTGTGTGGATTTACGTTTTGGTTTCCTGTGTGGACCGGGTTGTACTTGGGCTCGGATGATGGAGCCGAACAATAATTGATGACATAGTTATATGTATGGGCATATACCTAAGAGGTGTCAGATGTTACTTCGTGATTGTATCTTTCCATTGTGGATTATCATTTGTGGATTTTGGGAGACATTAGAGGGTCTGAGGGTCCCCACTGAGTAGCATATACTCACCCCTGCACAGGCTATGCCCGCACTACGTTGTTTTGGTTGCAGATGACGGACAACGTTGATCGTGGTTGAGACTTGTGGAGCAGGACGGTACCTGGAGGTGGACCACTGGGCGGAACGTACTCGGAGCGGACGGCTGGACCCGAGAGGCTGTGGAGGCTATCTGTACTCACCCTTCCGGTGGGACTTCCAGTGGACGGCACGACACTGCGGCTTTACTTTTCAGCTGCTATTTTCCCCTTTCCAGTTGTACGTTACTTTCAGTTTGGGTTTGTATACTGGCCCACTTACTTTTCCGCACTTACTATTGTACTCGGTTTTTACTTAGTGTTTACTTCTACTACTTACTTTCTCTGTGGTGTTTTTTTACTTTAAAAAGGCAATGCCTTCCCTTTTTACCGGGATTTCCACCTCGGTGCTAGTCGCCAGCCCCTGGCCTATGGAAGGAGGGCTTGGGGTAGTCACAGCACGAGCCCCGAGGACGGGTTGTGATAAATTGGTATTAGAGGAGTTCGGTTCTACCGCAGAACTTTGGACTCTGATTTTTTCCTAAGTGAAGCAATAGTGTTAAGCGTATTGGGTGTGGTTATCAGTCGAGGAAGTCCAGTGTTGGTGCGGCGGCCGACGTATCCATACACCAGGACCTTGACTTCTGATTTCCGAATTAATTCGCAAAAACATTTATTGCATGAGTGTTTCAAGTTTTCTTTCTGATTACTTTGTGTCAGCTCACCAGGTATATTGTTCTAATCATGGCGCACCTGTTTCCTTTTCAGGATGGCCCCACGACGGCAGCCAGCTAAGGTTCCGAGAGTTGAGCGTGACGCCAGCCCACCGAGCGATGAGGCCTCGGTGTGGGGCCCTTTGACAGCTGAGGCACCAGCAGTACCTTTACACGTCGATCCACCGATACTTCCAGCCCCAGCCACTGACGATACACGTCGTCTTAGTGCACTGCATGAGTTCCAGCGACAGTGACTACCCAGGTTCCTTGGGGAGACAGACCCCCAGGCAGCCGAGGACTAGCTGGAGGCAGTGGTGAGAGTTTTTAGGTTAGTGAGGACACCAACAGACCTCATGGTGATCCTCGCAGTGAGCCTACTACATGCAGCAGCATGCAGATGGTGGAGCCTGATGCTCCAGGTGCACGATGAGGCATCTCTTCTCTGGACAGACTTTGAGAGCCTCTTATAATCAGAGTTCGTCTCGGCCACCCTCTGTGTGTTGCGCATTCAGGAGCTTCTTCAGCTGCGGTCGGGCATCGCTGATCTCCCTCAGCATTCCGACTCAATAAGGAGTACTGGAGAGAGCCCTTTTGATCGAGATATTTCTTGTTGATCCTTCTTCAGCAGCGAGACCTACCGCGGGGCGGCATTTAGCAGAGTCTTCTACAGCAGGCAGTCGATGGATGACTCATGGGTCCAGGCAGACCAGACCCTTAGGCAGACGACCTCAGGATACTGGCTCAGCAGTGCGGGGCACACAGCGCGGAGCTAGTCTTTCAAGATGCAGGCAGTGCTACTTATGTGGCGGGCAGGGCCACATGGCTCGTGACTGCCCGACCCGCCGTGCCGAGGAGCAGCAGACGGTTGAGGGACCACCCAGTAAGAGGCATAGGGTCGACCATGGAGGTCCACAGGTAGTAGGTGGACGAGGCAGAGGAGTTGGCCGAGCAGTAGGTGGGTGGAGACGCTTTGAGGCTCTACCACCACCACCACCAGGAGGTCCACCCCATCCACAGGGAGCTGGCGGGTAGAGACAAGCATAGCTCCAGGCAGCAGAGGCCTATGACCACGGTGTGTCCGAGATGATTCGAGGTACTGTCTGTGTCTATTCCACCCTTGCTGCAATTCCTATAGACATAGGATCCACTCACTCTTTCATAGCCGCTGCACTTGTTCGGAGCTCGGATATTCCGACAGAGTCGTTGGCTCGATCCTTACGGCTAGAGACTCCTACGGGAGCAGACTCGACGATTACGCACTGGTGCCGGTAGTGTGAGATTACTCTAGGAGGCAAGATCTTTGGCTGGGATCTTCTTGTAGTAGCGTTGAGGCCTTACGACGTCATCTTGGGCATGGATTGGTTATCTACATTCCATGCTCAGATCGACTGTATTAGGTGCAAGGTGCGATGTGTACGCACTGATGGGATCAGGTTCACCTTCACCAGTGAGAAGGGAACCTTCGCAGTACAGGATGGACTTCCGAAGAGGAGAGGACATCCCATCACTCATCAGTTGGCTAGCCTCACCCTTGGAGCAGTTGACGTACGGAGTCCTAGTTTTCCTGCAGTGGTTGATCAGTATGCTGATGTCTTTCCCAACAACGTTCCAGGACTATCTCCTCACAGAGAGGTATACTTTTCTATTGACCTGTACGCCAGGACAGCCCTGATATCGACTCTAGCATATCGGATGGATCCCTCCGAGCTTCGAGAGCTACGAGTATAGTTGGAGGACTTGCAGGGAAAGGGGTTCATCAGACCCAGTGTTTCACCCTTAGCTTCCCCGATTTTGTTCACCAAGAAGGCGGACGGGAGCTTGCGACTTTGTGTCGACTATCATCGCCTGAACCAGGTGACAGTGTGGAACAAGTATCTACTACCGAGGATTGATGACCTCTTCGATCAGCTCAAGGGATCACGGTGGTTCTCAAAGATAGACCTCAGGTCAGGCTATCATCAGCTCAGAGTTCAGGATGGGGACGTGCAGAAGACAGCCTTCAGGTGTCGGTATGGCCACTATGAGTTCTTGGTTATGCCATTCGGCATAAACAATGCTCTAGTAGAGTTCATGGCCCTCATGAATAGGAACTTTCAGCCATACCTCGATCGATTTTTCGTGGTCTTCATCGACGACATTTTGATTTACTCGATGACTGAGGAGGAGCACGCCTATCACTTGCGGGTTGTGCTAGACACACACTAAGAGAACCAGCTTTATGGTAAGCTCTCGAAGTGTCTGTTCTGGATACGTGAGGTCCACTTCTTGGTACACGTCATCTCTGGGGAAGGAGTTGCAGTGGATCCTGCTATGATCGAGGCAGTGCTAGCTTGGGAGCCACCCAAGAGCGTGACGGAGGTGCGGAGTTTCTTGGGACTAGCTGGATACTACCGGAGATTTGTGACAGACTTCTCCAGAGTTGCGGCACCACTCTCAGCTTTGACGAAGAAGGGGAAACCCTTTGTGTGGTCAGACAGATGTCAGCAGAGCTTCCAGGAGCTGAGACAGAGATTGACCAGCGCACCTATCCTGAGGTTGCCAGAGGAGGGAGTAAGGTACGTAGTATACTTCGATGCATCAGGGACCGGACTCGGATGTGTCCTGATGCAGGAGTGGGGCGTGATCACCTATGGATCACGTCAGTTAAGGCCGCATGGGCAGAACTACGCTACCCATGACCTGGAGTTAGCAGTAGTGGTCTTCGCTCTGAAGACATGGTGACACTACCTGATGGGAGAGCGCTTTACAGCCTTTTCTGACCATCAGAGTCTTAGATACATATTCTCTCAGAAGGACATGAATCTGAGACAACGGTGATGGCTCGAGTTCCTCCTATACTATGACTTTGAGATAGTCTATACTCCTAGGAAGGGGAACGTCGAATCCGATGCTCTCAGCAAGAGGGTGGGCATTCAGCTACTTGAAGAGGCGACCGAGTAGCTAGCCTCTTTACAGATATACTTTATGGATAGGGATGGAGCATCCTTCCTTCAGTCTCTCACAGTCACACCTCCACTAATGCAGCAGGTTTGAGAGGCACAGCATGGGGACGTTGACTGTGAGACGCGGCGTGCACAGATATCCTCAGGACAAGCACCTGATGGTTTCTCCTTTGGAGCAGAGCACTATGTCCTTTTCAGAGGACGTACCTTGGTACCCGTTTCTTTACGGGAGGTGGTGCTGAGGGAGTTTCACACTTCTCCCTTGGCGGTACATCCTATAGTGGCGAAGATGTACCAGGACTTCAGACGACAGCACTGGTGGCCTGGCATGAAGAATGCTTTGGCAGAGATTATTTCTCGATGCCTCACCTGCCAGCAGGTGAATCCAGAGCATCATGTAATAGCAGGATTGGTACAGCCCTTGGATGTCCCGGAGTGGAAGTGGGATGAAATATCTATGGACTTCGTGACTGGACTTCCACGCACTTCCAGAGGTCATGACTCCATTTGGGTGATTGTCGACCGACTCACCAAGTCGGCACACTTCTTACCCATCAGAGAGCATGGCTTAGTGGAGAGCTTGGGATGACTCTACGTTCAGGAGAATTTACGGCTTCACGGTGTGCCATCATCTATTGTCTCCGATTGAGATTCTCGCTTTACTTACCGGCTTTGGAAAGGGTTGCAGGAGGCGTTCGGAACGTAGAAACGTTTGAGCACCGCCTTTCACCCTCAGACAGATGGTCATACGGAGTGGACCATTCAGACAATCGAGGACATGCTCCACGCATGTGTCCTAAACTTTGTCCGTAGCTGGGAGGACCGCGTACCCTTGATGGAGTTCACGTACAACAACAGTTACCACTCCACCATCGGGATGGCACCATACGAGGCGTTGTACGGCTGACCTTGCAGATCTCCTTTGTGCTGGACAGACCCTAGGGAGTCAGCAATTGTGGGACCAGAGATGGTCCAGGCCATGACATTGAAGGTCCAGGTCATCCAAGAGCAGATGAAGACAGCTCAGAGCTGGCAGAAGTCTTATGCGGACATGAGGCGGAGGCCACTGGAGTTTGAGTATGGCGACCACGACTACTTGCGTGTCTCACCTCGATGTGGATTATGGAGATTTGGGAGTGGCGTCAAGTTGACTCTATGCTTCATCAGACCATTCCCGGTCCTCAGCAGGATTGGCGAGGTGGCTTATTGCCTGGCTCTACCACCACAGTTGCACCGAGTGCACGACATCTTCCACGTATCTCAGCTGAGGAGATACATGCACGACCCGACGCATATCATTGACCATGGGGAGATAGACGTTGATGATGGGGAGACTTTTAAGGAGGCCCCAGTAGGGATCGATTATCGACAGGAGCGGGTCCTATGTGGATGGTCGATTCCTCCTGTGTGCATTAGATGGCAGCACGGGTATCTCCAGGAGAGCACTTGGGAGCGGGAGGCTCAGATGCGTGCTCAGTACCCACATTTGTTTTCCTAACTTATGATGTATCATTACGGAGACGTAAAGACCTGAGGTGGGAGTTATGTAAAGATCCGTAAAATTCAAGGAAATTTTTTTCTTAATTTTCTTTGGAATTTTACAAGAACACAGTTTCTGACGGCACTTGATTCTGAGGCCCGGTATGCCCGGAATTTCTATCCAAAGTTTAGCTCGGGTATGTTCAGTGAACGAACGAGTGGGAAATTATAACTTTTGAACATGTGCTCGGAATTGAATTCCGAGGGAACCAATGGAACCGTAGTGCCGGTAATTGCTTAGGAACACCATTTCCGGAGTTTCTTTTACATGAGAGAAGTTGTTAATTTTTTGTGGAAGGTAAAATAAAATTTATGCAACAATTTTATTTTTTTTACTTTAAGTGGTTTAAGCTTTGGGTGGAAGTTGGGTAACTACCCAACATCCCAAGGGAGTTTATGAGGGTGGTGGGGCCTACACGAACCCCACCCCTTCAAATTATTAAACCACCTCAACTGACCATTATGGATGACAACTTGTCATGAATTAATTTAGTGGAATTAATTCAAACTCTCGAAATTAAAAAGTTTATGTTATGTTAATAAAATAAGCGATGAACTTATTTTATTTGTGGTTGGAACCTTGTTGTGTGAACTTTGAGAGAAAAGCCAAGGAACTTCAGAACATCTTTCTCTTCCACGAAGAACGTGAAGAACGGCGGATTCCTCGGAGGTCGACATCCGCGACGCGAATTCCTCCTTCCGCGACATCTCGTTCTGCGAAGAATCCTCGTTCGACGAACCTCTGTTCAAGCTACTCTCAAGGTAGGGTTTTGTTTATTTTAGTTCGAGATTACTACCTTTACATTCTTCATGGAGTATGACCAATTTCTATCATTTAACGAGGGGGGGGACTGCACAAACACGGCCGACTGTCCTCTATTATTGTTGTTATTTCCAATATGGTTTGGGATGGAAATGGTGTGGTGTCGTCGCACCACGCGAGATCATGCAGTGAGGAACGCGTGGAGCCGTCGCGCTGCGCCGTGAAATCAAAGAAGGACACGACGTTGTCGCACCGCGTCGAAGAAAACCGAAGACACCACGGCAGGAGCGGGGCCGCGGAGGAGGGGCGCGACACCGTTGTGGCGGGCCGGACAAACCAAGACCACGGCCGGTCTTGGGCCGCGGCGGAGCAGGGTTACCGGCGGCCGGTGCCGGGCCGCCGGTGTCGAAGCAGGGAGGGGACCGGCCGTCGCCGGTCCCGTGGTGGCTGAAACCGGCCGGCCGGGGCAGGTCGGCCGGACAACGGACAGCCGGGGGTTCAAACCCTCAGCCGACCTGCTAGCTGCCCCCATTAAGGGGGGGTCGCGGTTACAAAACACGGGGGGAAGCCCCCCCCCCCCCCCCCACAAACAGAATGGCCCGGCCGTTCGGCCGAGCTAGCTGGCGCCTCGCGCCAGTGCGTCGGACCACCAGGCCGGGCCGCGCCGCACCCAGGCCGGGCTGGGCCTTGCCCAGCCGGGTCGGGTCGCCCCAGTTCGGGCCGAATCAGGGGGTCTCTAGCCAGGTCGGTCCGGGCCCGAAACCCCCATTTTCAGAACCTTTTTTGTCTTTTGTCCATATCACAGGCTACAGACCTCCGATCAAAGCACCATTAGTTGTGATGAGATCCTTGGATCAAGATGGTCGTTTCGGTATATTGCACTCAAGGTTTCGGAATACTTTGAGTTCGGCCGAGTTGGTTCGTTCACGAAACCAACCGGGCCCTCGGAGCAGAAACGCTCATATCTTGAGCTCCGGACATCCGATTGACGTACCGTCAACTTTTTTGGATTCCTTTTAGTGAGACAGATCTTTTGGCTTACTCCTCCAGAGGTTTGAACATAGGTGGAGTACGATCATGTTGGTTTTGACTTAAAAACCTACCGTGCCCCTGGGACGAAAAAGCCAATATCTCTCAGATTAGGCGTCTGATTGACGCGCCTTCTACGACGTTGAGTTCTTATTGATGATACAGAACTTTTGGATACATCAAATCTGGACTATTTGTCAGTTGTTGTATCATCCCCTCTGCTCATGGAGCGGACCGTCCCGAACGATCTTGCTGTGTGCGGGAACCCTAGAGCTGGCTGTGTTGTGACTGCGACGACGACGACTGTGCAGAGATCCTTAGTGGATTCGACGGCGACGACTATAGAACTCAGCGATCCTACGTGGATCAATGCTACCAATCCTGTGTGGGTGTGATCCTGTGTGGGTCAACGCTCAGCGGTTCTGTGTGAGCCAATGCCTACAGATCCTGTGTGGGTCTGATCCGGTGTGGGTGTTTGCGGGGGTTAGTTACCTATCAATCTTTTGTGGGTCAGATCCTATGTGGGTCATTGAGTGGGTTAGTACCTATCGATACTTTGTGGGTCTGATGGCTTAGATGAATCAGTGGTAATATCTGATCATCTCTATCATCTTTTGAAGAAGTACCTGTGTGAGTTGAACCCTGTTTTTCTTTCCTATCTGGATTGTGTTGTGCCATCCTGTGTGGATTTACGTTCTACTTTCCTATGTGGATTGTGTTGTGCTATCCTGTGTCGATTTAAGTTTTGGTTTCCTGTGTGGAATGGGTTGTACTTGGGCTCAGATGTTGGAGCCGAACAAGAATTGATGACTTATGTATATGTATGGGCATATACCTAAGCGGTGTCGGATGTTACTTCGTGATTGTATCTTTCCTTTGTGGATTATCCTTTGTGGATTTTGGTAGACCTTCGAGGGTCTCGGTTTCCCTACTGAGTAGCTTATACTCACCCCTGCACGGGCTATGCCCACACTACGTTGCGTTGGTTGCAGATGATGGACAATGTTGATCGTGGTTGAGGCTTGCAGAGCAGGACGGTACCTGGAGGTGGACCACTAGGCGGAACGTACTCGGAGCAGACGGCTGGATCTGAGGAGCTGTGGAGGCTGTCTATACTCACCCTTCAGGTGGGACTTCCAGTGGATGGCTCAACACTGCAGCTTTACTTTTCAGTTGTTGTTTTCCCCTTTCCAGTTGTACTTTACTTTCAGTTTGGGTTTGTATACTGGCCCACTTACTTTTCTGCACTTACTGTTGTACTCAGTTTTTACTTAGTGTTTACTTTTACTCCTTACTTGCTCTGTGGTGTTTGTTTACTTTACAAAGGAAATTCCTTCCCTCTTTAGTGGGATTTCCGCCTTGGTGCAAGTCGCCAGCCCTTGGCCTATGGAAGGCGGGCTTGGGGTAGTCACGGCACGGGCCCCAAGGACGGGTCGTGACAATTTGGTAATGAATTTCAGTATTCATAGTGATATGGTGTCCTAGGGTAATGTCTTGACATGGTCAGTTTCCAACCTATTTGATATTTGGAGCACTACCAATTTATTTAATATTTTCATTTAATTAATTTTAATTAATTTTGGACAAGGTGTTAATTTTTAAAAAAAATTGTTGGGGTGTTGTTGGGGGTCAATTATTGTCCTCTCGTCGGTGCATTGTCTTTGTTCTGATTTAGTGAGATCATCTAGTAGGATTTATTCATTTAATCCCTTATTATACTATGTTTTTTAAGAAATTATAAATTGTATGAGAAATTTCATGAACCATGTGGCTTGATATAGTACCTTTCTAGGGTTGGAAGCTTTTGGATGGGAAAAGGGGATCTTGGCTGGCCTTAGCATTACTAGGTTTTTCTGGGAAGAAGCTCAAGGATGGGTGTTTATAAATGGAATGGATTATCTAAAGATTTAGGTCATTCTAGAAACACACTTAATGGTTTATGGATATTTTATAGTACATGTGATTGGGGGGCAACATAACTAGTGGTGTTTTTCATTATTTAATTTAATATATTCCTATTCTAAAATTTGATACATTTCCTTATTTTAGTTCAATGATTTATACAAATAATATTTTTTAATGTATTGGGTACATGGCACACTATTCGTTGTCTCATACAATGGTGATCATGAAAAGTCTTATAAAAACATTTCTTCATATACATGAAACCTCACGAGGGTTGCAATGTTTTAATATGTCATTGGTGAACTTGGTGGCCCTATAGTTGTATCTGTTTACCACCCCATTTAGAGGATATTGAAGACATGCATTTTTTCCCTCAAGGATGGATATTTTGTATCCTGAACTTGGTATAGATTCTTTTGACTGGTTTGGATGGTCGGGGGTGAGTATGCTTTTTCCCCATTCATGATTTGGTTTTCCGAGGTGGATGAACCATTGGATCATTGATGATATATAAGGTGAAATATTTGATGATTGCTGACCCTAGGGGTTGAAAGTGTATTGAGCTATCTCTATAGTCCATTTATAGTAGGTAATGAACATGTGTGACCATTTAGACTATGTTGGTAGTATGTTATTTCTAACGGTGGGATTTGAATTACAGATTATTTATAGGGTACCTTTTTTATGATATAACCATAGGGACCCATGTGGGGTGCCTATGATATGTGGTGACCAAGATAACCATTATATAGGGTGTGTTTATTATATTACAATTTAGTGAGATACATTATTAAAAAGGGAAAACACCCCTTTTGGTGGTTGTGATACAAAATAAAACATCCCTTGTATGGAGGTACATGATAGTAATGATAACTCCCCATATGAGGAGTAATGAAATGTGAAAAATCCCTTATTTGTAGGGTTTTAATATGAATGAAAAATCCCTTTCTTGGTAGGATTATGATACGTAATAAAAATATCCTTATTTGGAGGTCTGGGATAAAAAATAGAGCTCCCCATACAGGGTGGTCTGTGATACAAAATAAAATATCTTTTTTAGTATTGTTCATGATACATTTGAATACTCTATTTAAGGAGGTTGTTGATAATGTGGTTGGAATTATTATCACAACATACAAAAATACATTCTAGAACCTGTCAAATTAGGAATGTTTGATCTTGGTCATGGGAAAAGTATATGTTCAATTTTATTTTTGTAATTAATAATTTAGACATTTGAAAATTTTATATTTCTCATATCATGTCACATGAACATATCAATTCATTTTTGGTATATATGAGACTGCATTAGTGGATCCCTACACATTATTCTACTCACACCCTATCTAGGCCACAATTTCACATTGTTACCTGAGTAGAATCTCTCATGGTTACCGGTACATATTAAGCATAGTCCCAGGTTTTGCATGATTATGTTGGATCAACTTGAGGTCAACAAAAAACTAGGAAGTGGAATGGATTTATTATTTAGTTGCACCTCATTTATATTTTAGTTATTTTAATTTCAATTTATATAAGATTGATATGGTAGTTGAATTATCTTGAATGTTGGGATGTTCATTTCAATCTATATGTATAATTTCATTTTACATTTCTGGGATATGTCTAATGCTTGGTGTTTGGTGTTTTTTATATGATTGGACACTCTGATATAGGGGGAAAAGAATCCTCATAATACCATCCATAAATCCTGCTTCTAGATGATATCCTATGGCATATGCGGAAGCATGAATTAGGTCAGAAACATCCACAGGTCTGATAATCATTCATAGTGTTATGGGTTATGATGGTGAAAAGTGTCACAAAATGTTGTTTTTATGTTCATTACTATTTTCAATACGGTGTCCCATGTAAAAAACGAATGTGTAAGATCCTTTGAGGGGGAGCATACTAATGTTTCTTAAACATGTTTTCTAGTTGGAAGTTTATGTTACATGGGGATTGGTATTAATGTTATTAGTCTTTTTTGTTATATTTATGTGTTTTTTATTTCTTGTCCTATACAGGTTAGAGGAATAACATGCAACATGATTAGGTGTTTATTATTCAATTGATAGGTATATTCCTACTATTGTGATTATTAATAATGAAGAAAATGGTCATGTTTTTAAATTTTAAAAATATGCACTAATATAATTTTACTATTTAATTTATTGGATGAATTATTCTTAGTTAAATAGACTTGTATAAATCAACTTATAATGGTGGGTAATGTGTATCTACTGGTAGATACTCATTAATGATCCCATTAATGTAGAAGCACGTTCACAAGAGTTAATGTAGACCATTAATGTCAGTATATGCATATAAATCCATTTTATTAAAATTCATATGCTTTTTTATTCAATAGAATAAATATTTTAAAGTAGCCAAAATAATGAATATGATGATTTCTCATATATCTAGTAATAAAATTATCTCTAATGTAACCTCATGATAAAGGAACTAAAAAAAGACATTCTAGGAAAAAAATCATAATATATATATATATATATATTTACCAAAATAAATGTGAGTTTGAGTCTTGAGGGGGTGACTTTCATTTTTCAATCCCTATTTATGACCATACATGGTGATTAATTCACAAAGTGGTAATATAGAGTTGGTTGTTAGGAATATGACATGTCGTGGGATGTTTTGACTATTGTGTAGATGATGTTACATGGATTATAAACTATGTGTGATTTAGTTTATGGGATATGTTAGATACAATAGTGACCCTTAGGGTATGACACATGAGTTTTGAATATTTGTTAGATTTAATATATGAGGGTAGCTTATGAGTGGGGTTATCTTATATTTATTTGTACCTTAGAGGAAAACATCCAAAGAAAATGCTCATATATCGAACTAATGCTTGAATGGTGTTATTGGATATGTGGTTTAGAAATGGGGTTCCTTGGGATTATTTGAATATGTAGCCTCTCTTACAATGATCTGATTAGATCTAGAATGTTCTAACCAAAGGATTATAATACCCTTAGAGCGGTTTTAGTTAAATCATGTAGATGGAATGTACTATTTTTCTATAGATGTATCATTTCCAATTTTATGAATGATTGTTTCTAGACCTATTAGTTTCTTAATTCATTTAAGGTGTGATTTGAGAATTTTTTGATTCCCAGCTTTTATAACATTTCAAAAGTCATGTGAGAGAATTATTTTTGACCATGGAACTAGTTAATTGCTCAATTTTGGAGAGGAATTTCAAGGGATCTCCTCGTTGGATGAAACTGAAATGATGTAGTGGGGATTTCCATTAGTTTTGTATTATCAGCTTTTTCATATGTTATATGTCAGTACATTTTGAATAATCATAAATAATTCACCATGTTTGACGTTTCTGACATGAAATAGATCATGGTTTACATAATTTTGATGATGTTAGAGTCAATGAATCATTATTCAAGTTTAATAGATTGGTTGATTTTTACGAAATTCACATTATGTTTAGATAATATTGAGAAACTTCACACTACTATGAACAATGACTATTGAATTTTGAATCGGTGGGTGATCATCTATGACCTGAGGATTGAGGTAACTAGTGTAACACCCCATGATTTCATAGTACGTTATTTCTTCAAAGTAATTTAATAACTTTCACAACATGCAAAACCGAGTTCAAGCGCACCACGACTTACCAAACTAGTCGTTCAAAAGTGGTAATGAATAGTATTAATGAAATTTTGAACATTATATAATCCTTATAATTTTAGAATCCATATTATGAGTTTCATAGACATAATTTAAGAACAAATTCAATTTTTTAGATAAAGGAAGTATTTTTTAGAAAATGCAATTTTACCGCCTTTTGAGGGAGAACCCTTTTTAAATCCAACATTTCACACTTTAAATATTCAATTTGACAAAATAAACTTCTTCTTTCGAATCGGGAGATAAAAAAGTAATATTTGATAAATGTTTTGTATTTTTCTGATAACTTTCATATTTTGGTGAATAGTGAAAAATAATAAATTTTAATTAAAACCAACTATTTTAGTCAAAATAATTTATAATGTTAAATTATACATTATAATGGTTTGAAAATATAAATAGATTATATTTTTCCCATTTAATCCAATTCTGGTCATTGTAAGTAATTTCACATTCAAATTTGGCATAAACAAGTGAAAATCTTTTGATAGTTATTATTTCTAAAAAAATATGCCATTTGGTTTTGACAACGGGAATTAATTTTAAATTAATTAATGAACCTTCTATTTTTTTTATTTTGGTATAACATACAACATTTTTGAATTAATAGTATTGGAATTAACTAAGGGTAAATTTTCATTGTTTTTCTGAAAACTTTCAATTTTTGATGAATAGTGAAAACTTTAAGTTATAATTTAAAACCAAATTTTTATTTAAATATTTATTGATTTTATATAAATTAATTTATGTCAAAATAGATAAATAACCCCAATATAAGTTAAATTTAATTCATTGAAGTCATTTTATAATAATTTTAGATATATAAAAATTTTATTGAACTTTTCACCATCTTTTATCCAACTCTAAGGAGAATTTGCAAATTCTTATAAAACATAATTTTACTACTTCTATGAGTTGAATTTAGAAAATTCGAGAGACGTAGTTAATATCAAGGAGTAAAATGTTGTTCAATATGATAAAAATAATTTTTGGTGAATAGTAACTTTTTACTTTTATTTACCAATGTTAAAAGTAATAAGGGTAATTAAGGGTGAAAATGTTATTATTATTACCCTAAAAATGTCCTAATTCTATTGTATTTGTATATTTAGACCAAAATCAACCTTATGAATATACTATTAACCATTTTGGCCCACTTGGATTAGATTAGGACATTTATTATTATTCAATTTAAAGAATAGTTAAAAAAGATAAAATCAATGTTTAATAACTAAAACATTATTAATATTAGGTTAAAAATAAGATAAATTAGACAATAAATATTCATTATAATGGTAGAAGGATTTTATAAATAATGGTATTTTTTTATAATTTTGATATATCAAATAAATTAATTTATTTATGACACAATAATGATGCGGTATTTACCTCGTTAATAAATGATTTAAATAAATTAGATTATACATATTAAAATAATATCCAAAACATGTTCAATTATTATTGTATGATTATATTTCAACCATGAGTCATCTTATCTTTGACCCTAAAAATTTTTGGACCTTTAGAAACCGAATATCATTATATACTAAAATAATATTTTCACACTTTCCTAAAGAGCCCCTCCTCCCCCTTATAAAATGAGACCACTTCTAACCAATTCCTCACACCTATAAAGCCTTTAGTCTCATCAAAACACTTAAAAATTAATCTCCCTACATCTATATCCTCCTCCTAGAGGTCTTACCTTAGGCAGGGGGCATTTCAAGAAGTCTTTTTGGTTCAAACCAAAGGAAGTTACCAAATTAAAGGTAACAATTTATCTTGACATCTTTTCTTTTATTTTACTTCTCCAACCCCTAAACTCTTTTTATTCCTCTCATTTATAATAACAATATTATCCTCAATATACTATGATGTTCTTATGATAAGGATTCGAACTACACTTACACACACCTCTATCTAAAGGGTGAAAAACATAATGTTTTTGTGGATGGAAAACTAACATCTCACGAAACAATGATTGTTCAATTACCTCCTACCACCTCCCATAGTGACCATTATGATGAAACTCTATTTATATATGATATATATTTTGTTAATGTTTTCTTCATGCTTCTGTATTTCTGTTTTATAAAATACCTTAATGGTTTCCATTATGGGTAAATGCGATAATTTCATTTGAGGAAGTGCGAACTACAGCCTCTCAAAGTGATATAACTCGTTAATACCATATGCGGGACGTATAAAGGATGGAGTTAATGATATTATATATGATATTATAATAGAATTATAATATACCTATGTATAATTATATTTTAATTCCATTAAAATATGAAATAGCAATGAAAGTAGCATTCATGCGTACGTACGGCTTACCGTATCCATGAACGATGCATTTCATTTCTTCCCCAAAATGATATGTAATGTTATAAATACATGTATATAATGGATATATTTATATGATATATATGATATATAAATCATTAATATCATTCTAGATATAATGTACTTTTGACCATGTGAACAACTTGTAATTATAATGTGTTCATTATTTACTCAAGTGCCAAATATCGACAAAACGAACACTATTAACTTAAATAATCACATAATGTTTATAACATGGTAATAAGTGATATAAAAGTAATAATAAACTTTAAAAAGTTTCATAAGAAATTAGAAATTAACTTTAGTTTATTATTCATGATAATAAAGAATGAACGGGTCAAGTTGGACACGAGGAAAGGGGTTTCTTATCTAACTTTTAATTATGTGAGATTTCCATTGTTCACAACTTATTTATTGCATGTGGTGTATTGTGTACTTCCATTTGATATATATTATAATTATTATCTTATTATTCATGATATTTTGTGATTCATTTGGTTTATATTTATTATTTTTCATAAGACTCGATTGATTACAATGAGGTAAGGGTTAATTCTACAATCTCTTCATTATTTGAGGTTCTTTATACGTAATTATCAACTGGGACCTCTTTATCATTCAGATTCATGTTTCTTAAAAATGTACTAAAAACATTCTTTCCGTTTTATATATTGTGTATTGAATTCATTTAACCTTGTTTGACTTTTATAAGTTTTTTATAAAGGAATATTTCCGTCGTTTTCTAGACAAGGACCTTTATAACCTTTTTTACAAAATTAAGGTATGAATGTCTTTTATTTAAATTATACGGCGAGTGAGGATATTTTCTTCCGTTATAACATCATTGAAGCTTCCCTTACCAGCTTATAAGAATATTTTCAAAATAAATGTTTTCATTATAAATATTCGACTCTAAAATGATTTCAAAATTAAAAGAGATATTTCTCTGAAAAAAGTTTTTGTTTCATCTATGTCAACATCTTTTGATGGATTTTATGTTTTTATGAAGTTGATTTATTATAATAAAATCTACCATATTTTATTGAATGAGTAAATATATGTTTTAATGTGGGTGTTCTATTTTTATACCATTCATCATTTATGGTTAATGTGTTGACATTTAATATGCTAGTTTTAAAACAAATGTTTATGTTATATTTCAACATTTTTTATGATGAATGTATTAGACTAGTGTGTTCCGAGTTGGGGACCAGTAAAAGTAAGCCCTCCATTTTGGGGTCCGGTTACCGAAGACCCTTCATAAAGGAGTCTGGTTATAGAGGCTCTCTAGGATGGTGTCCGGTTACAGAGGCACTCCGGGTTAGAGTCTGGTTATAGAGGCTATCCAGGATGGAGTCTGGTTATAGAGGCTCTCCGAGTTTGGGTCCGGTTACAGTTATCCCATTGGTCCTCACATGATACCTTGACAAAAAAATTAAATTCCAGTATTATACATTCTCTCATTATGGAAATAATATTGATTGTTCATGTGGTCATTAGACTAGCAGAGTAACCATGATTATGTTTTATTATGGCATTATTTACTCAGCTCATATTCCTTCCATAAAGGTGTTCATGTTTATTATTGGTAAAGGAATGTGGTTTCAATTATTCACCTTGCTTAATATTTATGTTATCTTTCACTGTATTTTATACCCTTACTGAGCGTTTGAGATCACCGATTTTTATGTTTTATTTTTTCCAGGATTACAAGAAGTGTATTGTGATAGATATGCAGGGTTAAGCTAAGGGAATAATGGTGTTTATAAAGGATTATTTATATTGTTTTGTATGATATAAATTATAATGAAATATTCATTTATGTAATCTATTTTCCAATAATGCTAAAATGATTGGTCCTTCAGGACATGATTCCTTCTAATCATTCCAATTTATTAAAATAATGCACTGAATCTGGGTAACATGGTTTGGGGCATTACAGTTGGTATCAGAGGAAGTTTAGCAATAACCTTGGAAACACGATTTAGATAAACTTTCATTAGAAAACATATTCCTAAGATAGAATTTGAGAATTAGTATAGAATTACTTCCTAAAATTTTTGTTATATAGATATTTTTGCGTTTTCCAAGAAAATACATCCTTATCTTGATAAGAGCAGGTTGAGGCGGCTCTGGCATAGATGTACCTAGGGTTAAAACATGAAAACAACACTTTGGGCTAGACTTGAATAGGAAATAGTGCATGAAAATAGGCCTTAATGCACTCTTGGTTACGACACTCTTGGAGTATATGGTTAGGATAAATCTCATTTTCTTTACAAATCATTATGAAGGTTTTATGAGTATATACTTCTTCAAAGAAAACATTTTTACGATTATGGATTATATCAATAAACTGTTCAATTTATGTTATGTTTTTTACAAGTTTGGAATTATGTATTTTAATTCATAAACTAATCTAGTGTATTCCATTGTATATAAATGACACCCATTAGAAGGAATGTGAAATCCAACAATACATATGATCCAAAGAGTAAGAAGGATCATATCTTTCATGGTATTTAGACAACATTTTTATGGAAATAGTCTTCGATGTATTCTCAATATATGATGAAATAGTATCATGTGTTAATAAGATAAGTAAACAATTCTCTGATTCAAATGGCTCTGATGGGAAGCAAGAGAAGAAAATTATGGAAGAGTGAAAGATGGATAATGGGAATAGGGAAAAGAAGGATTTTCCCATATTTGATAACTATAGAAAGAATCACCTTGGTAAATTCTTGAAGGGAATGGGAGTTTTTTATAAGTGTGGATAAAATGGACACCATGTAAGTGATTTCAAGGGTAAGAAAAAGGTTTCCAATGTAAAATGATTCATCTGCAAGGATTTGGGACACTACACGAATCAATGTCGAAATCACCAGAGTATACCTCAAATGATACTATTGGATAATAATAAGATGATGATACTTCTGAAGACCAAGAGGAATGATAAGATTTCTTACATTGTTATTAAAGTATTATGTCATTTGAGTATTGTATTATTGGTGTACATGTTATAAGAATTATATAGTATGTAAGGATTGTACTATAGTAATATTTCATTAAGGACTTGAGATTGTGTGGAACTAAGAAAAGTGACTCAATTCCAAATTAAATTTATGGAAGATATATGGTTGGGATAATGATAAACCATAATATGGTTCTGCAACCGAGGTATTTAATTTGGAATAAGAAATGTTTGATTTGGATAAATTATATTGGATATTCATGACTTCCTTGATAGTGATAAATAGTTTTTTATTTCATCATTGTTGGAATATTCAATATATTTGGATTTAAGGAATATATCCAGTATTATATAAAGGATAAGGGAGCATGAATGTAATCAACAAGGTTTAAGAGTAATTCAGGTTATTACCATGTTTTAAAATAATATATGATGAAGGTGTTCACATGTTATTATGTAGGAAAAAAAGGATATTCAATGTGTTTAAATTCTATATAAATTTTGGACTATGAGTTTGGATGGATTTATTATTGATATGTGTAAATATTGGAATGGATTAAGATACAATTGTTAAGGTTATTTTTGGATTTTTATAAAAATGACAACACACCGACCGTGTGACAACCCTTCACTTTGGACAAAGCTGTGGGAATCGGTCCCCCAACCATAGTGAGATTGGGATTTATTGCCTACCAGTGGACTATGTGAAGCCCCTGGATTGTATAATGTAGTTTCATTTTTAAAAAGGGTCTGATAGGTAAATTATAACTTTATTTTTTTGGAACCCTATACAAAAAGGATAAATAGAATATATTTTTTAATTTCTATTATCTTTTATAGTGAAAGAAGAATTTGTGGTATAAATTAGATAAATGATGGAACTATACTTGTCAAGTATATATTTTTTTATTATCTTATTCTATGAAGAAATTAATTCTTAAACCTTAGGTAAGGGATGTTAAAACTAAAAATGTGTTATCCAAATACCTTATGTTTTATTGAACCAACGATATTTTTGATCATCATAGATTGAAGGCTTTGAGGCCCTCAATTCTACAACTATTTTTGATTGATGACCTCAATCACTCCCTATAAATATTTACATTTTTCCTCCAATTATGTGTCTCTAATTTCCACCAATGATCCCTTAATCAAGATCATAATTTGTTGGGGACTTTTTCATTCCCCCCTTCCTCTTATTAAGACTTAATTTTTATAAACCCAACTTCTAAGGTGGGCTTTTCCACAAAGGTATTTTCTATATTCAACCTTTTATTTTCAAAGAAAAAATTTCAAATTGCAAGGGCGCAATTAGTTTAATGATGGAAGAATGTAACACCCCAAGATTTCAAAGTACGTTATTTCATCAAAGTAATTCAATAACATGCACTACATGCAAAAACGAGTTCAAGCGCACCATGACATACCAAACTAGTCGTTAAAAAAGTGGTTATGAATAGTATTAACTAAATTTTAAACATTATATAATCCTTATAATTTTAGAATCCGTATTATGTGTTTCATAGAAATAATTTAAGAACAAATTCAATTTTTTATATAGAGGATGTATTTTTCAGAAAAGGAAATTTTACCACCTTTGGAGGGAGAACACTTTTTAAATTCAATATTTGACTCTTTTATATATTCAATTTGAAAAAATAAACTTCTTATTTATAATCAGGATAAAAAAATTAGTTTTGATAAATTTTTGGTATTTTTTTGATAGCTTTCGTATTTTGGTGAATAGCGAAAAATACAAAATTTTAATTTAAAAAAACTTTTTTAATCGAATTAATTTATAGTGTAAAAGTATAAATTCTAATGGTTTGGAAGTATAAATATATTATATTTTCACTATTTAATCAAATGCTGGTCATTGTAAGCAATTTGACTTTGAAATTGGACATAATCAAGTGTCAATATTTTGATAGTTATTATTTCTTAAAAATATGCCATTTCGTTTTGACAACGGGAATTAATTTTAAATTTAAAAATGAAACTTATATGTTTTTATTTTTGTAAAATACACTTCATTTTTGAATTCATAATATCAAAATTATATTATGGTGAATTTTCGGTATTTTTCTGAAAACTTTCAATTTTTGATGAATAGTGAAAACACTAAGTTAAAGTTTAAAACCGAATTTTTATTTAAATAATTATTTATTTTACATAAATTAATTTATTTAAATATAGATACATAATACCTATATAAGTTTAATGTAATTAATTGGAGTCAGTTTATAATAATTTTAGATATTTATAAATTTTATTGAACTTTTCACCATCTTTTATCCACCTCTTATGAGAATTTGAAAATTCACATAAATCTTTATTTTACTGCTTTTGTGAGTTATATTTCCAAAATCTGAGAGATAGGATTCATATCAAGCAGTAAAATGTGGTTCAATAAGATAATAATAATTTTTCATGAATATTAACTTTTTAATTTTATTTTCCACGGTTAAAAGTAAATAGTATAATTAAGGGTAAAAATGATATTATTATTACCCTAACACAGTCCTAATTCTATTGGATATGTATATTTCGACCAAAATCATCCTTAGGAATAAACTATTAATCTCTTTGTTCCACTTGGATTAGATTGGGATAGTTATTATTATTCAATTCAAAGAAGAGTTAGAAGTGTTAAAATCAAAGTTTAATAACAAAAAAATTATTAATATAGGGTTAAACATAAGACAAAATCGACTATAAATATTCATTAGAAATATAAAAATATTTCCTATACAAGTGTATTTTTATTATTATTTTTATATATCAATTAAATTATATTATTTATGACACAATAATGAGGTAGTATTTACCTCATTAATAAATGATTTAAATAAATTAGATTATAAATATTAAAATAATATCCAAAACTAGTCAAATTATTATTGGATGATTTTATTTCAACCATGAGTCTTCTCATCTTCGACCCTAATTTTTTTTGGACCTTTAGAAACTGAATATCATTATATAATAAAATAATACTTTCACACTTTCCTAAAGAGCCCCTCCTCCACCTTATAAAAAGAGACCACCTCTAACCAATTCCTCACACCTCTCAAGACTTTAGGCTCATCCAAACTCTACCAAATTAATCTCCATACATACCTCTCCTCTTCTTATAAGCCTTACCTTAATCAGAAGGCACTTCAATAAGTCCTTTTTGGTCAAACCAAAGGAAGTTACACAAATTAAACGTAACCATTTCTCTTAACTTCTTTTCTTTTATTTTACTTCTCCAACCCCTGAAATATTTTTATTCCTTTATTAAATAACAAAACTAGTATCCTAAATATACTTGGATGTTGTTATGAGAAGGATTCGAACATAACTTACACACACCTCCATCTAATGGGTGAAGAACATAATGTTTCTGTGGATGGAAAACTAACGCATCACGAAACAATAATTGTTCAATTACCTCCCACCACCTCTCATGGTGGCCATTATGATGGAACTATATTTACATATGATATATATTATTTTTATTTTTTCTTCAAGCTTCTTTTTTTTATTTTATGGAATACCTTAATGGTTTCCATTATGGGTAAACGTGATAATTTCATTTAAGGAAGTGTGGACCGCCGCCCCCTCAAAGTGATATGATTCGTTAATACCATATGTGGGACGTATAAATGATGGATTTAATGATATTATGTATTATATTATACTATTATTATTACATTACTATGTATAATTATGTTTTAATTCCATTAAAATAAGAAATATAAATGAAAGTAGCGTTCATGCGTACGTACAGCTTACCGTCTACATGAACGGTGAATTTCATTTATTACCCCAAAATGATATGTCCAATTATAAATACATGTATATATTGGATATATATGATATATGTGATATCTAAATAATGAATATCATTCTGAATAAAATTTACCTTTGACCATGTGAACAAATTGTAACTATAAGTTGTTCATTTTTTACCCAATTACCAAATATCGACAAAATGAATGTTGATAACTTAAATGATCACATAATTTTTATAACATGGTAATAATTGATATAAATGGAATAATGAACTTTAAAATGGTTCTTAAGTGTGTATAAATTATATTTATTTTATTATTCATGATATTAAAGAACGAACGGGTCAAGTTGGACACGAGGTAAGGGGTTTCTTATCTCACTTTTAATTCGGTGAGATTTCCATTTTCTGCTACTTATTTATTGCATGTGCTATATTTTGTACTTCCATTTGATATATATTATAATTATTCTCTTTATATTCATGATATTCTATTATTAATATGGTTTTTATTGACTTTTTTTTATATGAATCGATTGATTACAATGAGGAAAGTGTTAATTATACAATCTCTTCATTATGTGAGGATGTTTATATGTAATTATCTACTGGGACCTCTTTATCATCCACATATGTGTTTCATAAAAATTTATTTAAAAACATTCTTACTATTTTATAGACTATGGACTAAAGTCATTTCTACCCGTTTTGACTTTTATAACATTTTTATAAAGGAATCTTTCCGTCATTTTCCAAACAAGGTCTGTAATAACATTTTTTACAAAATTAAGGTAAGATTGACTTTTTATAACATATAATGTGGGTGAGGCTATATTCTGCCTTTATAACATCTTCGAGGCTTCACATACAAGCTTATAATAAGATTTTCAAAATAAATTTTTTCTTTATAAATATTTTACACTTAAATTATTTCAAAATTGAAAGATATATTTCTATAAAAAAATTTGATTTCATATATGTCAACATCCTTTTATGGATTTTAAGTTTATTTGAAGTTGTTTTATTATAATAAAATAATCCATATTATATTAAATGGGTTATGATATGTTTGACTATGGGTGTTATATTTTTATACCATCCATGGTTTATGGTTAATGTATTGAAATTTCATATGCTAGTTTTAATACAAATGTTTATTTTATATTACAACATTTTCTTATGATGAATCTATTGGACTGGTATGTTCTGGGTTGGGGACCAGTAAAAGTAAGCCCTCCGGGTTGGGGTTTAGTTATAGCAGACCCTCCTGGATGGATTCTGGTTACAGAGGCTCTCTGGGATGGAGTCCGGTTACAGAGGCTCTCCGTGTTTGAGTCCGGTTATAGAGTCTCTCCGGGATGGAGTCCAGTTACACAGGCTCTCTGGGTTTGGGTTTGGTTACAGTTATCACAAAGGTCCTACCACAAAGCCATGACACCGAAATTAAAGTCTGGTATTATACATTCCCTCATTATCAAAATAATATTGATGGTTCATATAGTCATTCGACTTGTAGAATTCCCATGATTATGTTTTATAGTTGCATTATTTACTCATCTCATATTCCAACTATAAAAGTATTCATCGTTATTATTGGTAAAGGTATGTGGTTTAAATTATTCACCATGCTGAATATTTATGTTATCTTCCACTGTATTTCTTACCATTACTGAGCATTTGATCTCACCCCTTTATAAGTTTATTTTTCCCAGGATTCCATGATGTGTATTAAAATTGATATGTAGGGTTAATATAAGGGAATAATGGTTTCTATAAAAGATTATTTATGTTGTATTGTATGTTATAATTTTTAATGTAAAATTCATGTATGTAATCTTTTTTCCAAGACTGGTAAACCGATTGGTCCATCGGGACTTGATTCCTTCTAATCATGACAGTGTTTTAAAATAATGCATCGAGTCTGGGTAACTGGGGTCGGGGAGTTACAACTGGAATGATTATTGAATGAATAATTTGACAATGATTGAATTAGTTTTTGAAATTTCATTATACGGTATAGGATATATTTAAATTTAATCCAGGTTGGAGAAATATTAAATCCAAGAAATGAAACAAGGATGGGTATTGACAGGTCAATGATCATGGATTGGTAGGTGAGAAATTTGGGCATTCATAGTAGGAACCATTCGGTCATCACTCAAGGAGTGGTCTACAGAAATTAAGATTGGTGGTAGTGCACCATCAGTCATTGAAGGATATAACCCTAATTCAAAATGAGGCTTCCATGGATATAGAGAATGAAAATCTCATAAGCCGCGAAATTGAAGATTTATTTTTTTTTCATATTAGACTATTCTAGTTAGAGATGGATAGATATAGGATGTGGAGATATGGATTTTAGCCTACTGAAATGATTATAATAAGAAACCTTTAGCATAGATCATTATTTTGGTAGTATGTGATATGATCCTTTACGGGTAGGGTCCTGGTTTCATGATACTGATCTTTTGATGGTCCTCATTAAATTTTTATTGTTTTGAGAAAGTGAATTGAGTTTTCCCTTGATTCTTCATTTAATCCAAGGTATAAATTCATATGTGATATTGGATAGAGTCATAGAATATGCATCACAATTAGATTGAATGTTGAGTTAGTTCAAGCATGGATTTATTAGGTGATGCATCAATTCTCAAAAAATATCTTGTAGATGGGTTATTTATGAATCAAACATTGAATTATACCAGAGTTCATAAATGTTAATTACTGATAATGTTTATAAAATCAGGGTTTGATTATTTTTATTAAAGGAATCAAGATATAGAATATTAATAGCACCTTGATAGGAGAGACTAGTTGTTTTCAATCAATGTCTACCATAGGAGTTTCTTTATTTTATCTATAGTGGAATTTAATATGTTTACCAAAGAACCATGTTAGATAAATTCTTTTGGTTATGAAGGGTATACTTGACTGTTAAATGGGTATTTCCAAGGAACGGTCTATGTATTATTACATATTTCATGGATATATAATACATGTAAACATATTATATATAATTGGAAAAATATAGTCAGTATCAGTGTTCTTGTTAGTTTTTAGGTGTAGCAGGATAAAAAAACCTCACCTAACATATATTTATAGTGAATATATTGTATTTAAGTTGGCACACCTAGAAGATGAAGGAACCATGGCACAGAATTGATCGTGTGATCCATGCCTATATTTGGAAGCACCAAAGGCTCTATGATTATCTATAAGAAGAAACCTTGTGTTTATTAAGATAAATCATTATGTATGTGCAATGTCTTTGTTCAATGGGGCTGAATTTGAGATATTACTCAAGTTTCTATAGTTTTAAATCCTTATGTTTAAAGTTGTGTTTAGATAATGAGTTTGAAATTTGGTGATAGTTAACAGTTGTTTGTATATAAATTTACAATTGTGGCAGTTCAAGATGAATAATTGTATGAAATTAACCTAATATGAAATATGAAAAGAATTATGTTGTGTAGGATAGAGTGAACCTTATCCAATTCGGTTGTTCTTTTCATGAGTAGTCCAGATTTTGAATTTCATGGGTGGTACAATTTTAGAAATCATATTCAAACCTAATGTCCTTGTGTTTGAAAACCATAAGTGATTTATTTTGGAAAGGGAATGATGACTAATTAGTGTAATGAATTCTTGGGGAAGTTATGGTGGTAGCCTATGGTGTTTGTAGCTACACCAGGCTAACTATTACAAACCCCAAATGGTAAGATGTATCTTTTGAGGAAACTTTCCAAATTTTCCCACTTGTTTTTTATATGGTATCCCCCCCCCTCTGTCATTTTTAGAAAACTAACTTCTCCGAACCTCCCTCTTTTCCCCTTGATCTATCTTTATTTTAGTTTTTATTTTGGAAAATTTACAAGAAATTTTTCATAATATCCACCCTATGTTGACCCTCATCTATCTTCACATATTTTTTATTATTTAGTTTTTTACTTCCCTAATTTCAGTGTTGATTTCGATTCCACTAGATCATAGTGAAATCAGATGATTTAGTATATAATTTCACCCTTTATATTAAGATGGTGTCATATGGACACGTTGAGAAAATATTCCTCATAAATCTAATGAATCATAGCCATATATGCAATTTATTTATCTTTTATTCATTGAAATTAAATTAAATTATTTATTTACATGATTTCCTTTATTAGGGAATATTTTAGGTGGTTTTAAACATCCATTGAAGCCCCATTATGGGTCCCTGGTCATGGTGCCATCATATATAGGTTGTCAAGGGTGTTTTATGAATTTATTCTCTTATTGAAATTAGTTTTTAAATTAATTTAAATTAATAAAAATATTTTTTATTGACCATAAGGCTTGATATAGGGCCTCATATTGGTTTAATATGGAAGAATGAGTCGTTGCTATCTCATTTGGTCTTGGAGTGAATTTAAAAACATTGTCATAGATATAAGACCAGGTGATATTAAGTGTAACTACTTTCCAAATGAGGTAACAAATCATTGGTACTCTTCCTATGGTTTAGAAAAATTATAGTGCATATTACATGTGGCCTCACCACTATGGTTGATGGATTATATTAATTAAAATAATTCATCTTCTCATAAATGATAAATTACATTATTTAAAATTAATTATTTGAATTGAGAAAAAATAGGATGCCATTGGATACATGGTAGACTAGTTGATGTCTCAGTGACTGAGAGTGAAAAATTCTCATTTAAACATCCTGTTATAAACATGAACCCCCATATGGTGTGTAATATGTTAGGGATTAATTGGATTAATATGGTTTTCTTAGTGTATAATCCCTATAATAACACCTTTTATAGGTTCCCGTTGAATTCATAATTTCATCCTAGAGGTTTTTTATATTTGAACTATGGGTTTCCTTTTATTTGTTATGATTATTGAGATTATCAAGGGGGAATTTATCATTTTTCCCATATAGGATGTTGTTATCCTACTTGTAAATACTATGGGTTGGTTGATAAAAGGATGGTTGTGCAATCGGGCCTAGAGTGACCATGGATGTGGAGAGGGTCTTGATTTAACTGTATTGATGATTTCCTATAGTGCATGATCATCTCTGTCTTGTTAGCCTATTTTTTGATCGATGAAGATTATTGACGGAACAATTGATATTCTAGACATTTAGTATGGTAACATTGTTATGATTCTACTGGAGGGACCCATGAAGGGTTCCTTCATTATGTGGTGGCCTAGAGATCCCCAACATGGGTATATTTTCTATACTAAAACATAGGGGACCCAAGTAAGTGACTGATGGTATGATGATCCAAGAATGGGTTGTGTTGAATACGAGTGTTACCTTAGAACCTAGATCATTGTTTTATGTATTTTTTTTGTGAGGGGTCTGGTTAATAACCTCATATTAAGTACATGGTTTTAATAATAGGTCTGGAAAATTTCCACCTCAGTTTGTGTAATGTATTTATATATATGGATACTTGGTATAGAATTCAACTTATAAGAATTTATAAATGTAATGGAAATGGTTTTGGATCAGTTTGGTGAATTCGATCATGGTCATTGTGTTCTGATTCATGAAAAAAATCCATTGGGTTGTATTTTATTTGAAATGAAGAAAAACATTTTTAGGTGTTTTAAAATACAAAAGAAAATACCCTATGTGAGTATGTATACGATAATAAATAAAATATTACTTGTATTTTGTTATATGATACTAAAAAAACATCCATTATTGGGAGGATTTTTTAACTAAGTAATAATACAATTATATTATGGTTTTTGACTCCCCTTACAGGGTGGTGAGTGATTATAATGAAAACACCACTTTTAGATATGTCATTAGTAAAATAAAAAAAAAATCCCTTTTATGGGGATTTTTTTTTGAAGGAAAACTCCCTTTTGGGAGGTTTTTTATGAGATTAATGAAATAGTCATCATGCCTTTCTTAGAGGCACCCCCTCACTAGAAAAATAATTTAGTGATGATCGAGGTCATGGACATAAGGATTGACCATTTATTATTACATTATATTTTGGTCTAATAAATTGTTTATTTTTACAAATCATTTATCATTAACATTTAACTATTTTGTAGTATGTACATTACCAAATTATTATTTCCCTAACATGTTTCCTACTCACACACAACATGAGCCACTATTTCACACGGTTACTTGAGAAATCACTCACATGGTTCCAATTATAGTCTGGGGAGAGGAATGGTCTTTACATGACTAAGTAGAAGATTCTAGTGTGGGATATGAAAATCAGATTTGGTATGGAAGGATTATGTGTTAGATACTCATTTTTATTTCATTTCCTTTGTTTAATTTGTATATGTGATTGGTTCGGTGGGTGATAGTTCTTGTATGTTGGAATTAATGTTTGAGTCTATTTATAAAATTTCATTTTACTAATGTCTTATATATTTTATAGTTTTATTTTCTCAGTTGATTATGTTGGATTATACTTTATGATTTTGTATATTACTTTTGACTCAGATATAGTGGGTATAGTCTCCTCAGAGTACTACACTAAACCCTAACCACTAGTCAAAATCCTTTAGCATTTGACAAACTCCGCTTGAAGTCATCTTGAACTACCACTGCATTTACTATAACTAGTGAGTTTTTTCAGGATATTATATTACCTTTATATTTAATCATATGTATGAGGTTTATACATTATTATAAATTTAAACTCCATGTCAAATTCCTTTTAGAGACTCATCCAACACATCACAGTGAACCATGGATCTCATCCAAATATAATTAGTATTGGTGTTTCATTTATTCATACTAATGTTTTCAACATATCATGGATTATTGATCATGTAATATATATTATTGAATAATAATTAAGTGTGAAGTGTTTTTAAAGATATTCATCACAAACCATAAGAGATTATTTCATTTACTTGTGTTTATAAGTCCCACAAAAATCTATGGTGATATACTCCTATGTTTATTTTGGAATATAACATTGTTTCAACATCATCATTGAAATATATCCTTATACAATAAATTAATGATACAGAAAATTACTATCATTAAATTTAAAAATATATTTCTCTTCATTTCACCAACAAAATTAATCTTAGGGATTTCTGTTTATATTTTTTATTACTATGTGGATAACGAAAGATAGTTTATTAGAATTATCTGAAATCTCCTTCTATATTTCATAAAATAATGGGTGACATATTCCTTTATCGAATATTATGATTATATATATATCAGTTTCAAATTACAACAAGACCCCCTTTCTTATTGATTCCACCATCACTGATATCACCACATCATCCCATTATATCACCTTATTTTTTTAGTAAGTAAAGGTTTAAGAAATCATGAGACCAAGGTGGGATATTTTACATTACTTTTTTGATCAACAGTATCCCCCTCTTTAAAACCAATATGATTTGATATCATTATATCCTCATCATAGATAATGTAATTGGATTTTTAAAAATCAATCATATTAATCTTTTTCAACCTTTAAAACAACATATTGAATTAAGTAATCATCTTATTTGATCATCTATATCCATATTCATTGGATCATACTGAGATGTTTTTATACAAATACATATATTAAAATAATTATACATGTATATATCAAAATCTTCTCACAATATAAGTAATTTATAAAAATATTTAATGATAATTTTAACACAGATAACATTAAATCATAAATCGGTTGATTTGGCTCCATGTTATATAACATTATCATAGAATAATATGTTACATTATCATATTTTCAGAGTAAAAAACCCAATACTAAAAATAAAATATATAGATTTATTAAAAGAAACTTACCCGCAAGGGGATATTTTTAGTAAAAGTGAAGCATAAAAACACTTCTTCAGGTCCTCAAAGATCATTTCACGTTATTCTATAAGGAAACTATTATGTGTTACTATGTTTACATAGTTAGTGGGTTTGGAAGTCATGTTAAATTCTTCAAAAATAATTCATAATAATTGGATAATATGTGGAAACTATAAATATTTATCATAGATGTGGGAATGTTTCATTTATTAACAACCTGTATCATTGAAGAATTCATAGAGATCCCATTTAAATAATTCCATGACCCAATAATTTAACTTGTTTAATCGAGACCTAAGACATTGTCACATTTCATAAAAATTGTATTATCAAAATTTCATTAAAAAATTGTAAAATTAACCTCATTTCCATTATCGATTTCAAATATAAATGGTAATATAATCTGTAAACTAAAATATTAATTTTTCAATGTAAACACCAAATATAATTTGGGAGTCTGAAGAGCATCATAATAGACTCATAATGTCCATTTATTTTATTATGTGTAATATTTGAAATATCATCATTTTTCACATTAATTTGATGTTATCTCAATCAGTATTATCTCTTTGAGATTTAATTATCCATTGATATTTAATTTATATTGTCACAAATTAATGGAATGGGTGTAGTGGCCAAACATGTATAACCAGATATGCCCAATCCATATTTTTAAAAGACCTAGAGTGCACTTCCCTATCTCCAGGGGTTGGTTTCGAGCTTGAATGATTGACATATAACAAGTGTGATATGGTTTGAAATCATTTACATTCATCCAACAAAAAATAAAATCTATATGATAAATTATACATATCCTAAAAAAGAACCGAATTAATGTAGGAATAAATAAATATATACAATGTGTGTGATCCAAATTCTCCCTAAATAAATCAAAATATGGTTTTATAAGGTGGAAACCTCTATATAGATTACTGAATACCTCTAAACTATATCCCATTAATCAGTCCATCATGAACTCAAAAATGTTCCACTTTAATCTCAATCCACCTTGTGAACTGACTCCCCAAGCTCAGGTACCCTCATCCATTTTATGATTATGGTTTTTGGTTACCTTGGTCTTATTAAATTATACATATACACATCTCTGAGGGATAATATGTAGTATTTCAGGGAAATGTACCCCCCAAAAGTCACCACTAGACCTCCACTATTTGTTTATAAAGGCTAGTTTGGAATTTTACAATATAACGTATGACGGAAAAAAAATCCTCATGATAATAAAGTTGACATGTAATCCAAACTAAATATTTAATGAGAATTATCACACAGTATTTCACTAATGATTTCCAACCACATTATCCAAACCAACTTCAATAAATGCGCAGAATCTAGAGGTGATAGTTACCTCAATAAAAAACCTTCCTTTCAGAGATGTTCAACTGAATAGATCCTCTATTAGAAGATGTGTATATATATACATATTGAAATTTATATATATACAATCATACTCTCAGTGATAAACCTTTACTAACTCTAACATGGGATTCCAAGCTTCCATTTCGAAGGAGTCAGCATATGTAATCATCCTCGATAATGAGATAGTTTATTCTCATAAGAAAAATATGTGTGTGTTTGTGTGTATATTTCATTATCATACATATACATACTCCTTATTATTCTTTAATATGATGAAAGTATGAGAATATAGGTGATATAATTGTGTCTTTAGTACTCACGCCTCAAGATGGATCAAACAAGACAAGACTCTACACTTCCATATAAAATACATATAAATAAGGAAATATATGTAAAATATACACAAGAATCCATAACATTATATATTTTAATAAATTAATTATTTTTAATAATTCAATGTTCATGATTTCTTTCCCTCTATGAAACCCTAAACCTAAACAGTGATATGTTTAGATAAAAATAAAAATTTTATGTATGAATATGAAAAGATACCCATCGAATTTAGAGGAATGAATTGGAGTAAACTTTTTTAAAATTTATTTATAATGAAAATATTAATCTTGTTTTAATATAAATTAAATTCAATAAGAATACATAAATGTATAATAAGGTCATTAATTGTTTATAAAATTATTTTTCTATGAATTTCCATTTTATACCATATAAACTACTATTTCTTGAAACATATTATTAATGGGGATAAATTATGTTTGATATTAATAATAATTTAATAAAACATTGTGTGGAAAATTATATCATATAATAATTATAACAGTTAATATTTTAAAAAGTTCAATATGTAAAAAAATAGTTTTTCATTATATTATTTAATTTTATTCAATATTAATTATATGAATTTTGTAATATTAGCTTCACAAAATGTACACAATTTTAGTATTTATTATAAAAAAAATTATTCCAATTAATTTTGTGTATTTTTTTGGAAATGCGTGTTTTTCAGCTGAATAGTCCAAAAATAATAATTTTTCTAAAAAATTATAAATTTTATAATATTATTCTAATGTAAGAATAATTTAATTTTTTTGAATCCTTTATGATTGATTGATATATATATATATAATTATATTATATTATTTAAAATTATAATTTTGTTTTTATAAAACCCTAGTATATTGTTTTGAAAAGATATGTAATATTTTATTCTAAATACTGTTTTTATTAGCTTGAATTAAAAATTTATTGTCATCACATGTAGAAAATAAATCAAAAAATGGAATCAATATTTTACATCAACATGATCATGTTATGAAAAATATAGATTTTATATTTTTGGAATAAAATTACGATTACTATATTAATGTTAATGACCACGATAATGGTCAATGTGTTATTTTCAAAAAATTCTTTAATTAATATTGTGTAATTTGTATCGAACAAATAATTTACTTTGTATTAAATTATAATGATAATATGGTTTTTAAAAAATATAATTATATCAACACACTTTTTATTGTATTATAATTGTAAATAAGATAAAAAATTCAAAGTAGTTAAAACACTATTTATCTGAAAAAATATTTTTGTATATATTAAATATTATTATTAAATTTATAATTTTATAGTATTTTGAAATTGAATTATACTAAAATATGAGAAATTTTTAAAAATAACTGAAAATATTTCAATAAAGATTTATTTTATAATTATTTTAAATCATAAATTACTTAGTTAAAAGCTGTTATAAATGTAAAAATAAAAAATTTCTAGAAGTAAAAACCTGAAAAAAATGACTTCCCACATGTCAAAAATAGATGTGGAAATACTATTTTGAGTATTTATAGACGTAATATAAAACTAGAACTCCATTATTTCTAAATTTTTATTTCTTAGACCCTTAATAGTGTTATGATATCATTGAAAATTAATCTGTGTTCTGAAAAGTACCATGTTCATAAATTATAAAAGTGGACACCTCCACTCATTCATTTAACACCAAAACCTTATAATTACATACTAAAATTATTCCACTTTTCACCTCATATAAACATATATCACGATCATGGGCCTTTCTTTCTCAATTATTTAGCCTAAAAACACTATTTCTATGGAGGTATTAAGGAGAAGTTTCATGCTAAAAGACTGATTATTTCTTAATACATAAAATTTTCTATTTACAAATATCTTCCAATCCTTTCTGTACTATAGTAATGTTATAAATACTATATAGTTATTAAGTTAAATTATTATTAAAGAATTATTTATTTATTTATTTCCATCAACCAAAAAAACAAACTTATCTGTAACTATGTGTTGTGCGGACTACCACCTCTAGGATGTATCATTTTTTAAATTTTTCATAACATTTTTTAAAATTTATAAAAATATATATATATAATTTAAAAATAGAAACATGTGAATAGTATCATTATTGTTTGGTTTCAATTATATTATATGTTTCCTTAACCATACTGAACAATTGAGATATAATATGTTCATTTTTGAGTTGGTTTAACCACATGCATGAATAATGTTATAACACTCTATCAAGGATGACTATGGGATATTAAAAAATATTATTATTATAATTTAATAAGAAATTATTTATTTGTTTTTTATTATACTTTTTATATTACTTTTTTATCTTTTCATTAAAATATCAACATCTATTATTAAAAGCACAAAAATAACCGGACACATATTCAATATTCAAAAAACATAAGAAAGATATTTAATAAAAAAATGTTATATTATAATAAGTTGTCTAAATTGAATGAAATATATGTTAATATTATTCTTAAAATATATATAATAATACTAATAATAATAATTTGATTATTTAGGATGATATGTGTATGTGTATATTGAGTCTTGAAGAAGCTAACGGTTTTCTTCTCAAATTCATCTCTTTGATAAATGTCTGACCTTATATACATAATTTCATTTATGTGTAATGTATAAATATTATTATATATATAATAATATGAATTATAATTAAATAACTATATTTTACATTCAATTACATGCCCTATATTTCTTGGTGTTTTGATAAAAATGTTACTCATGTGGCAAGGGTTATTTGACTGAAAAGTCAATTCCTTGAGAGATGTTTATGTTATGAAACACTATTTTATTTTATTTCCTGTATTCACTACCCATGGATATATATATTTAATTTATATATTTATTTCATGTAAATACTAATCCAAATACATTCCTATTAATCAAATGGATTTTAACTTAGTTGTTTCTAATCCTTTTTGACATTTTGGTAACTTAATTTTCATTCATTATTTTAATATTGTTCTCATTATCTTGTTTCATATAAGTTAGAAGAATTATTACCTTTTATAGTTTAATTTGGAATTCTCCCTTGGTATTTTTAATATAAAATATTATCATAAAAAACTATTAAGACCCCTACCATAGTATCCTGAAGCTAGTGTTTACACTATTACATTGGCAATACATACAAGTAATCACATCCCAAATAAATGAATTGTTTTGTAGTATTAGTAAAATAGACACATTATTGAAATCCTCATTATATTTTAAAAAATAAAATATAAAAAAATCATTATAACTTCATAATTAACCTTTGTATTTCCACACTTACCAATCACAAAACACTCCTTGGTATCATATCTATAATAAAACAAAAGAATGGGGTGATCTCAAATTATCAATAAGGCTATATTTATAGTGGAAGCTCTCAATAATAAATAATAAAATCTAAATAGATTATTAACATTCTATTTAAACCATGACTTGTTAATTATGTGGTAGTACTAAATGATGGTCAAATAAATCCAAATTAATAACCACATATTCCTGAGACATTTCCATGGATATTTTAACCACTTTAATTATCACATAGACATAAATAACTATTCTTATTATGATGATATGCATGATTATTGACATAACAACCATACATTCATGGACTCATTCCAAGACATATTATATAAATGTGTATGTGAAAAGAAAAAATACCCAAAATATTTTTTCTTGCGAGTCCTACCAATGCATCAAGCATCAATAGTATACTCTTTCCTTCACACAGTAAGTCCAATTCATTAATTATATGAATCAGTTGATAAATAATCCACATAAACATTCATATTTAAAAAATAACATATGAAATGTTAATAATTACCCTAATCAATAAACATAATCAAAAACCATTAATAGTAATATCTATAATGGTAATTAAATTGAACACAATATATCAACAATATCATAAAACATCCATACAACAAACAAGGATGAAATAAAAACAACATATACGCAATTTATCAGATGTAAAATAAAGGATTGATGTCAATGATGAATAGAAATACCCTAACAATTTCATTACAATTTTTTTTAGATAACTATACTTTTCACATTGAAAGTATTTGTAAAATAAAAATGTCACAAAAAAATTTAACAATATTTTTTTTGAAAATAAAAATTTATATTTATAATATAATAATTAAATAATTAATTTTACATTATGTATGTAAATTTCATGCATTTTTTCTGTGTTAAAATAAGTATTCATTTTATATATTTGGTAAAAATTCAAAAATTACCCCCTTCAGAAAATGAATGGAATACAAATTTTTAATAACTTCTTAATTAAACAATAATTTTTAAATATTAATTTAATAAATATTTTGGATAATTTTAAAACAAATTAACATTTTTTAAAAATAATTTTCATGGAAGAGAATATGATTTTCGACCAAAAAAATAATTAATGTAGAATTTTATTTATATAATTTTCACAATAAATTTATGTACTAAATATAGATGAATATTACTGATAATTAAGAAGTTCATGAATCAATAGAAGAGTTTATAATTTATGATTTTCAAAAAATATAAATAAAATACTTGATCATTAGAAATTTAATCATACACATTCTCGATAAATGATGAGATTGAAAAAAAATCCCATACCACATTGGAAACTAATAAATAGTATCCCCCTGAATGAAATAACATCTATTGAAACATTGAATACCTTTATTATAAATTGATTTATTATATAAAATATCAAATGAATATTTTATAAAATACACAAAATAACTAAGAAGTGAATATGGTATATGTCTCGTGGAATAAAAAGTGAGATGAAAAGCCCATAATTTGGATCATATTTCCTTTGTACATGTCTGTACCTAATGTAAAATAAACATATATTTTGTATAAAAATATTATAGAACCATAATAATATATTTTATATAACATATTATTTACCTCTATACTTTAAAGACATTTTTATTCACAATTCATTGTTTAAATCGCTGTATTGGGTGATAATTAAATAATTATTCATGTATAATTTGTCTTGATAATTTTAGAACTATTACATTGATCATGGTTAATTTATATCCATTATTTAAAATATTATATAAATATTATATTTAATATTTAAATTTTTATTTATTATACTCCATCAAAATTTTTACAAAATACATTAAACCATTCATGGAGATGATAGGTCGTATATACATATGAAAATGGTTTCCATTTTATAGAAAAATATAATTAATAGAAACTAAATATTAATTAAATAATATATAATAATTTTAAATTTATATTTTTAGTTTTATAAATTTAATCCATCCTTATAACCATCCATTTAAAAATAATATGAAAATCATTTCACACTGGTATGTGGAGGTGGTAGTCCACACATACGCACGAGAAACATTATTTTTTTTGATGGAATAGAAGGTAAGATGATATATGAAATATAAGGACCCAGCCTTAAACATTACATAATATTGAATTAAATGAATAATTCACATTGAGGATCTTTTCATGTTTAGAGTTTTAGAGAATTAGGACATTACATTTACATAACAACATGAATATTACACGTAGACAATTCTACCCAGTATCAATTTTTTCCATAAAATATAAACTATTGAAAAAAAGAGTCATGTCTAGTTCCAGGTTGTAGACAGCATAACATTTCCATGATCCCATTCTTGACCCTAATCATCTTTAATTCATGTGAAAATATTTCAAAACATGGGATGAGCATAAAAAGCTCAGTAATGGTTATAACACAAAGGTTGAAAGCTTTTTTTATAAATACATAAAAATCATGAACTCTCTTAATTAACTCATGAAATCATAAGATTTATGAAAGACACATAAAAATCATATATCATAAAAGTAAAATTTGTAATCCATAACATACTTACATTGTAGCTATCGCTACTACATAAGGAGTTACTTTGGAGTAACCATCATAGTATATTCCTTAAATATCTTATGAGAAAAATTTGGGTTTACCTATGCCACGTTACCCAATGCATTGGAGAGCTATCTCGGGCTCACCCACCCTAGGATTATCACAGAACCACCCATTTACATAAATAATGCCCAAGAACCATAACATGATCATAACACATAACATAACCATAAAGGAAATATAAAATTTCCACATTACAATAAAAAAATATCATTTCAAGTTATTGAAATAATAAATCCATTATCAAATTAATATTCAATACAAAAATACATAAAAAGAGTATATTGTATTTATTTTTCCTTTTAAATACAATATGGTTTGTTAAGGAATCCAAAGATCAAATAATACTTGTGGTGGTGGAAAGGTCGTTGTCACAACTTACTTTAAAAATCATTCCTTTTGTCATTTAGTAAAACGATTCTTATAGAAATATTCCCTTTGAATGAAATGATAAGTCAAAGGTGTTTATACATCATATAAAATAAAATCATGTATTAAAACAAAATATTCCTCAATGAAAGGAGATTGAGACGAAGTCCCTTACCTCATGTCTGAATTGACTCGATCGTTCATTAATCTCCTGAATAATAAACTAAAGTTAATTTATACATTCTTAAGAACCTTTTTCAAGTTTATTATTCATTTTATATCACTTATTACCATTTTATAAAAATTATATAATCATTTAAGTTTATAACGTTAATTTTGTCGATATTTGGTACTTGAGTCAAAAATGAACACCTTATAATTAAAAGTTGCCCATGTGATCAATAGTCCATTATATCCAGAATAAAATTCATTATTTAGATATCATATATATCATATATATCCAGTATATATATATATATTTATAACCGTACATGTCATTTGGAGGTATGAAATGAAATGTACCATTCGTGGAGATGGTAAGTCGTACGTACGCATGAACACTACTTTCATTTCCATTTCTTATTTTAATGGTATTAAAACATAATGATACATAGGTATATTATAATTCTAGTGTAATTTCATATATAATATCATATATAATATCATTAACTACATCCTTTATATGTCCCACATATGGCATTAATGAGTGATGTCACTTTGAGGGGCCGGTAGTCCTCAATTCCTCTAATGAGATTATCATGTTTAACCAAAATGGAAACCATAAAGGCATGTTGTAAATGGAAATTACAGAAGAACAATGAAAACATAAACATAATATATATGTTTATTTGGTTTCTAAAAATTATAAAACAACTACCATGATGTTGTAAATCTTTTTATCTTTCCAATTAATTTTCATAGTCAAAATTATTACTTATATAACATCATATAAAAATTAATTTACCAAAAGATATTTGTTTTTGTCATTTTTGCATTAACATTAAATTAATTAATCTAAGGTGTCATTTTCTTTCATAAGTGGCTCCGTGGGGTCCCAAAATAGACCTAAAATATGTCCATGGTCTGAAATTACTCATCCAATAAGGTTGGGAAAACTGTTAAGGTAATTTTAAATTATTATTATATTCTTTTAACCTTGAATTACCTTGTATACCTTTAACTACGGTAAATAAAAGTCAAAAGTTGCTATTCACCAAAAAATTATTTTCATCTTATTGAACTACATTTTACTAACTAATAACAACCATGTATGTCATTGTTTAAAAATTAAATTCACAAAAGTACTAAAATTTCATTCAAATGAAATATTCTGTTTTTTTAAATACTACTATGTGGTTTCACTATTCATCAAAAAATGATGTTTTTCAGAAAATACCAAAAATTCAGGCTTAGCTATATTTGATATTCCAAATTAAAAAATATGTCTATTTTACAAAATTTTATACATATAAGTTGCATTAATTACTTTAAATTTAATTCTCGTTGTTAAAATTAATAGCGTGTTTTTAAGAAACAATAACTATCAAAACATTGACACTTGATTATGTCCAATTTGAAAGTGAAGATAATTTCAGGGACCCACATGGGATTAAATGGTAAAAATATATTATAATTACACATTAAAACCAATTAAAAAGATAATATAACCATACAAATAAATTATATTAAAATGCAGTTTTGAATTAAAATACAATATTTTCACTATCCATTAAAAAATGAACATTATCAGAAAAATTCAAAAAAATTTCATAAATTTTGTTTTGATGTCCCCATTCTAAAGAAGGATTTTATTTGGTCATATAGAATGTATTAATGTGACAAAATCTATATTTAAAGAGGGTTCTCCATTTAAAATTTAGTAAATCAACCTTTTAATGTAAATTAAGCTTAAAATTAGATTCATTCTTATTTTAAGCCACTATATTTTTATTGGATAAATGTAAATACATTTATCAAACATGTATAATCATATTTTAGTTAGTTTTTTTCATTCCCGACAATACAATTTTTATGAGTTAACAACCATTTAAAATAATAATATTATATTATAAGAGTGCAATGTAAGATTTCACATAATCGCATTGTTTTGTAACAGGTACATTTTTGAATATAGATACCCGTTTAATGTAAAATTAATATTAAAATCAAAAATATTAATAAATATAAAATATGTCTTATTCTTCATTTACATGGTATGTTACATCCTTCCCCCCTTTTGGATATTGTGTCCCCACAATTTTATTTTCTTATCAAATAAGTGGGGGTATTTATCCCTCATAGCATTTTCAGATTCCCATGTTGCTTCATTAACCATATGGTTTTTCCACAAAAGAATTAACTAGTGAATTACCTTATTCGGTAACACTTCCTCTCTTCGTTCAAGAATTTAGACTGGTTGTTCTTCATAAGAGAGACTCTCTTATAATTGAACTACCTCTGGCCTCAAAACATGAGATGGATCTGGCATATACATTCTCAAAATCAAAACATGAAAAACATCATATACCTAGGATAAACATGGAGGTAATTCCACTCTATACGCAACTGATCCAAAATTATAATGAATTTAATAAGGTCCAATGAACCTCGCACTCAACATTCACTTCTTACCAAAACAGATCACACATTTCCATGGAGAAACTTTGAGAAAGACATGATCACCTACCTCAAAAGAAAGATCTTTCCTCTGGTTATCTACATAACTTTTCCTTCTACTCTGAGATGTTCTCATGTGTTTCTAAAGAAATTGAGATTTATCTTCCTTATCTTCTACCAATTCTGGTCCCATCAGATTCCTTTCACGTTCTTCTTCCCAAAAATATGGACTTCGACAATGCTTCCCATATAAAGCCTCAAATGGGGCAATTTGTATACTGAAATGAAAACCATTATTAAATGAAAATTCCACCAAAGAAAGATGTTGGTCCCAACTTCCCTTATAATCCAGTCAACTAGCATGTAGCATATCCTTCGCAGTGTGAATTGTTGATTTTGATTTCCCATCTGATTGAGATTGAAAAGTTATACTCAAATTTAATTCAGTACCCAACGACTTCTGAAGGACTTTCTAAAAGTTAGAAGTAAACCTGTGATCATGATCAGATACAATGGAGAGTGTAACTCCATACAACCTGATTATCTCTTTATCATACAACTAATCAATTTGATCTAGAGACAAAGTATCTCTAATTGGAAGGAAATGAGCATATTTATTCAATCGATAAACTATAACCTAGATTGCATTATTACCTCAAGATGTCTTTGGTAATCCCACAATGAAGTCCATGGATATATTTTCCCATTTCCACTCTGGCACCAGTAGAGGTTGAAGCATCCATTTTGGTAACTGACGCTCTGCTTTAACCTACTGACAAGTCAAACAATTCACAATAAAATCAGCAATATCTCTTTTCATTCCATCCCACTAGTAATACTCTCAACGATCTCTATACATCTTAGTACTATAAGGATGAACTAAAAACAAAGAACTATGAGATTTACATAACTACTCATTCTTCAACTATAAATCACATGGTATGAATAATATCTTTCCGAATCTCAACACACAATTATTATCAAGGTTAAATTCATGCAACTTACCCTTCTGAACCAACACTACCTTTTTCTGCAACTCACTGTCTTCTTTATTTGCTTTCTTTATTCTATATGATAGAGATGACTTCACTGACACGTGAAACAAAACAAAATAATTTCCTACACCAACAACTTCTATTCCAAAGTTTCTCAAATCAAAATCCAAAGGATCTTGTTCCAAACGTAGCATAGTTAATGATGCATTAAATTTTTAACTCAAAGCATCAACCAATTTATTTGATTTTCCCTTATAGTAATGGATCGTGCAATCACAATCCTTGATTAATTATAGCCATCTCCTATGTCCCATGTTCAATTATTTTTGAGTGAATATATACATTAATTTTTTTTGGTCAGTATATATTTCACGTATTACTCCTTAAAAATGATGCCAAAAAAATTTAAATCAAAAACAACAACAGCTTATTCCAAATCATGTGTAGGGAAATTTAACTCATTTGGTTTCAACTAACGTCAAACATAAGTAATTACCTGCTCATTCTGCATTACTACACATCCAAGTCCTTTCAATGAAGCATCACTGTAGATAACAATCCCACCATTTATGGATAGTAGTGCCAAAATTGGATAATTCACTGATCTCCTTTTCAATTCCTGAAAAAAATCATCATATTTTTTTCTGAGAAGAACTTAACAACTTTTCGAGTTAACTTAGTCATTGGACTAGATAATCGTGAAAAATTTCAACAAACCTCTGGTAAAAACCTACAATACCACGAAAACTATGAATGTCATTTATATTTGTGGGTCTTTTCAATTCTTCAACAACTTTTGTTTTAGTAGGATCATCAGTTATGACATTTTTTTAAACAATGTCACCACGGAAAGAAATTCTTTGTAACCAAAACTCACACTTTCTAAATTTCCCATGTAGTTTCTTTTCTTTTAATTTTATCAAGAAAACCCTTATATGACTTTGAATCTCAATTTTATTTTTTTTAATAAAACAGTATATCGTCAATGAACACCACCAAAAACTTATCTATAAACTCACAAAAAATTATATTCATAAGATCCATGAATATAGTAGTTGCATTGGTTTAACCAAAAGGCATAACTACAAATTCATAATGGCCATATCTACTACAAAATGAGGTCTTCAGAATTTCTGCTTTCTATACATTCAACTGATGGTACCCCGGCCTCATGTCAATCTTCGAATATTACTAAGATCCATAGAGTTGATCAAAAAAATCATTGATATGAGTAAAATGATACTTATTCTTAATAGTTATGTTATTCAATGATCTATAATCAATGCAAAGTCTCATTGAACCATCTTTCTTTTTAACAAACAAGATAGGATCACCCCATTGTGATGTGCTAGGTCGAATGAAGCCTTTATTTAATAACACCTACAATTGCTTATTTAACACTAAAAGTTCAATTTGATCCATTCGATAAGGGGGTTTTGAAATTGGCTTAGCATCAGGAACAAATTCAATAGTAAATTCAACTTCCTGATCAGGTATAATACCAGAAAACCCATCAGGAAAAACATTAAGGTATTCATTTTCCACTGGCACATCATTAATCTGAACAATTCCTTTATTTTGAACAATATGTGCTAGGTGACATTCATTTACATCTTTTACTATTTTCTCTGTATCTTGATATATTATCAAAAGCAAGGGTTCATATTTGTATACAAAATAGAAATAATTCTGAAAAGAAACCTATTTAGATTTGTAGTCAATCTTAGCATGGTAAACATAATGCCAATCCATACCCAAAATAACATCAAACTCTAGGAAAAACAATATGGTTTGGAGGTAGATTCTTTCCACACACATGGAAAGGAATGTTCTTATGTTTTATTTTTTGTCTCAACATTTCCTCCAGGGGTTTTTACTATAATTTATATATTCACATATTGAGATGGAATCCCCAATTTACTATAAAACTTATCATAAATGAAAGACTGTGTAGAACCTAAATCAAACAACACATTGGCATAATCTGAACAAACAAACAACGTACTAGATACAACCTCATTTGATGACCCAACATCTACTGAAGTAGTTGCAAAGAATTTCACCACCCCTTTATACTTGTAGTCTGGCTACTTTCCTTCGGTTGAGTTCTTTGTTGGACACTCATGTTTATATTGACCCATTTCATTACACTTAAAACATTTTAATAACTGTAAATGAGTTTTGTTCTTACAATTACCCCAATCATTTTCAGTGCAATTACGAGCCTTATGTCCGATTTTACAACATCGATAGAACTTACTAGAATTCAAAAGATAGTCCCCAACATTATTTTTACCACAATTTTCTCAAACTGTAATCTTAAGTTTCTTACCATCAGACTTTTTTTGAAGAGTTCTTCCCTTTCGCCTGCCACCTCGACCTCTTATTCTATTGTTTGTCAAAGAATACATGATCATCAAAAAAAATCCATTTCAACCTTCTCCGCACAACGAACAAGTTTTTAATAACTTTTGAACTCATGAGAAGCTAAATCTCTTCGATACTTTGGATTTAATCCTGAGTAAAAAAGGTTGATTTTATTATCAAGATCTCATGGGAAATATTGAGCATACCTTGCCAGTCGAGTGAATTTTTCTTCATAAGCAGCCACTGAGTCATCCTCCTACCTTAATTCCAGGTATTTGTTTTCCATCCTAATACAAACCACCTTAGGAAAATACTTCTCAAGAAACATACCTTTGAATTAATCCCAATCAAGAGCATCAATATTTTCACTATCCCTGATATTTTTCACCATCGACCACCACTGATCAGATTCACCTTTAAAATGGTAAATAGCAAGACTAACCTTTTGATGTTTTGAACAACCCATGACATTGAAAATCTTCTCACGTTCTTCAATCCACCCTTCTACTAGCATAGGGTCATATAATCCACTGAATTATGGGGGATGTTGCCACATGAAATGCTCTAATACTAACATGTTCCTCTATGGTTGATCTGGCTAATCTCGTGCATGGATACCACCACTATTTAAAGCCTCAGTCAACTGTGCCATCACTGCTAAAAACTCTTCAGTTCCAATTCCAAACATCTCATGTTACTGATTTGGATGGTTTTCTTCCTCCTGATGTCATCCCAACATAGCTTCCATGTTTCCTCTATGGAGAACCATTATGAACAAAGAAATATCTTTGGTGAAGCAACATGGTAATCAGTAAATGCTATATGATTTCAATATTAACAAAAATTAATTTATGGACATTTATTTAACAATTCCCTTACTGTTAATGCTATCTAAACTGATCAGTGATACCATCTATAAGGACCCGGCATTAAACATTACATAATATTTAATTAAAAGAGTAACTCACATTGAGGATCTTTTCAGGTTTAGTGTTTTAGAGAATTAGGACAATACATTTACATAATAACATGAATATTACATTTAGAAAATTCTTCCCAGTATCCATTTCATTCCATAAAATTAAAACTCTTGAATAAAATAGTCATTTTTAGTTATAGGATTTAGACATCATGACTTTTCCTTGATACCATCCTTGACCCTATTCATCTTAAAGTCCTCTGAAAACATTTCAAAACATGGGATGAGCATAAAAATCTCAGTAAGGGTAATAAAAAAGATGAAAACATTTGTTTATAGATACATACAAAACATGAAATCTCTTAATTACCTCATGAAATCATAAGATTTATGAAAGACACATAGAAATCATAAATCATAATTGTAACTTGTGGCATCCATAACATACTTACATTGTAGCTATCACAGCTACATAGGGAGTTACTTTGGAATAACCATCACAATATACTCCCTAAATCCCCTAGAATAAACATTCACCATTACCTCTGTCACGTTACCCAATTCATTAGCGATCAATCTCAGGCTCACCCTCCCTAGGTTTATCACAGAACCACCCGTATACAAAAATAATTCCCAAAAACCCTAAAATGATCATAACAAATAACATAAGCATAAATGAAAGATAACATTTCGGCATTGCAATAAAATAAATATTATTTCATGATATTTAAATAATAAATCCATTCTCAAAATCATTTTCAATACCAAAATATGTAAAAATTGTTTATGGTATTTATTTTTCCTTTTAAAAACATTACGGCATGTTAATGAAGCCAAAGATCAAATAATACTCGCGATGGCCGAATGGTTTTTGTCACCCATAACGTTAAAAAAATTATTTTTTGTCGTTTAGTAAAACGATTCCTATACAAATATTCCCTTAGAATTAAATAAAAAGTCAAATGTGTTTATATAGAGTATAAAAGAAAGTCGCGTATTAAAACAAAATATGCCTCAATGAAAGGAGATTGAGGCGATGTCCTTTACCTCATGTCTGACTTGACTCGATCATTCCTTAATCTCCTAAATAATAAACTAATGTTAATTTATACTTTTTTAAGAACCTTTTTCAAGTTTTTTATTCTTTTTATATCACTTGTTACCATGATATAAACATTATGTAATCATTTAAGTTAATAATGTTAATTTTGTCGATATTTGGTACTTGAGTCAAAAATGAACACCTTATAATTAAAAGTTTTATAAGGACCCAGCCTTAAACCTTACTTAATCTTGAGTAATTACAGGATTACACATTGAGTATCCATTCAGGTTTAGAGTTTTAGAGAATTAGATCATAAATCCTACATTACATTCCATATTTAAACAAAGTGGTTTCATAAAACATAGTATTCATATTTCCCATCAATGGAAACATATTTAAAATAAAACATGGATTCTTTCTTGAAACTTCCTTGACACTATCATCACATCATGTACCATTCCCTTGACCTATGAAAATCATTTCAAAAACATCGGATGAGCATAAAAAGCTCAGTAAGGGTTATAAAAATATGGAAAGGAAACATGAGTTCATATATACAAAAGAATGAAATCATAATTTACCCATAAAACATAGGCACATTAACATACCTCATCAAATCATGAATAAATCATAAAAATAATAAGACATAAAGGTAAATTGAGGTATTCATAACATTCTTACGTAGGGAGTAACCCTCTTTGTTACGTTTGGAATACCCATCACAGTATATTCCCTAAATCTCTTCGGAGAAACCTTAACATTTAACCTCTTAGCATTACCCAATGCATTGGAGAGCTTTATTGGGCTCACCCACCCTTAGTTTCTCACAGAACCACCCATCTTCATAACAATGGCCGAGAACCATAACATAATCGTATCACATAAAACATGCATAAAGGAAACAGAACATTTCCACATTTCAATCACAAGATATCAATATAACACATTGATATAATAAAAACATTATGAAAACCATTTTCAATAACAAAATAAAAGAAAAGTAAAACATGGTATTTATTTTTCATTCAAAAAAAAATTATGGCTTGTAGAGGAATCCAAAACTCAAAAAATGGTCACGGCGGCGGAGAAGTTGTTGTCGCCGCATACGTACGACAAAAAAACAAAAAAACATTCCTTTTTTCGTTTAGTAAAATTCTTCGTATAAAAAAATATTCCTTTTGAATAAGAATAAAAGTAAAAGGGGTTTATACACCGTATAAAAGATAGTTGGGTATAAAACAAAATATGCCTCAATGAATAGAGATTGAGACGAAGTCCCTTACCTCGGGTCCGACTTGACTCGATTGTTCATTAACCTCCTGAATAATAAACATGAGTTAATCTATACTTTCTTAAGAACCTTTTTAAAGTTCATTATTCCTTTTATATCACTTATTACCATGTCATGAACACTATTTAATTATTTATGTTAATAACGGTCATCTTAACAATCATTGGTACTTGAGTCAAAAATGAACTTCTTATATTTACATGTTGCTCACGTAGTCAAATATCCATTATCTCAAGAATGATATTCATGATGTAGATGCCATATATATCATATATATACAGTATATACATGCATTTATAATATTACATAATCATTTTGATGTATGAAATGAAATGCACCGTTCATGGAGACGGTAAGCCATACGTACGCATGAACGCTACTTTCATTTCTTTGTCATATTAATGGAATTAATAATAAATGACCGATATGTATATTTTAATTCAGAATTATATTCATAGTTTACATGTAACATACATCATATAAATTCATTATATATATGTACTTATAATAGTACATTACATTTGGGTATAAGAAATGAAATGCACCGTTCATGGAGATGGTAAGTCGTACGTACGCATGAATGCTAATTTCATTTCTATCTCATACTTTAATGGAATTAAAACATAATGATACATAATTTTATTATAATTCCAGTATGGTATCATATATAATATCATTAAATCTATCCTTTATATGTACCACAAATGGTATTAACGAATCAAATCACTTTGAGGGGCGGTAGTGCGCACTTCCTAAAATGAACATATCATGTTTACCCATAAGGGAAACCATAAATGTATGCCATAAATGAAAAATAAATAAGCTTAAGTAAAACATAATCATATTATATATCATATATAAATATAGTGACATCTTAATGGCCACCTTTGAAAGTGTTTGAAGAATTTTGAACAATCATCGTTTCGTGAAGCAGAAATTCGCCATCCACAGAAACAGTATGTTCTATAACCATTAGATGTAGGTGTGTGTAAGTGTAGCTTGAATACTTCTTATAACAACATCCTAGTATATTTAAGATACTTTAGTTTTTACAATATACATTAATAAAATAGTTTAGGGGGTTGGAGAAGCAAAATAAAACAAAAGAACACAAGTGAAGACATTACCTTAAAATCAGGTAACCCTCTTTGATTTGGGATCAATGGATTCATTGGGAAGCATTATTCCCAAATTGAGGCTTCTAAGAGTAATAGAGAGATGTGGAGAGACAAAATGAGCAGGTTTTGGCCGAGCCAAAGGCTTGAGAGGTGTGGGTAAGGAGGTAGAGGTGGAGGCCTTTTATAAGAGGAGAGGAGGGACGCTCTTGGAGCGTTACAAAATGATACTTTATATTCAAATGAATTTGGATTTTAAAGGTCCCAAATTGATGATTTTTGAGGATAAGGTGATAAGGGTTCGTAATATACTCATCCAATAGGTCTTTGACAAGTTTAAGTTATAGTTTTAACATTATCTTGTCATTTTATTTAAATCCTTTATTAATGAGGTAATCACTGCATCATCATGATGTCATTAATAATTTAATTTATTTAATGTCTAAAAATTATAAAAACATTCTATGATGTAGGAAATATTTCTAGCTTTTCAAATGAATATTTATAGTCCAATATATCATTTATTTAGACAAAATGAAATTTTTTTACTCAGGTGATACATTCTTTGTTATATTTAACTTTCTTTCAAAATAAAAAGATAAAAAGTCCCTTTCACACAAAAGTGATTCCTTGGGGTCCCCAAGTTTGGCACAAGGCATCCCATAGTCGGTCATGATACAACCTGTAGCATTAGGACACATGTTGGTAACATTGTTTATTATTATCATATTATTTTATTATCCTTAACTACCTGATTACTCATTAATCAAGATAATTAAAGATAATTATCGTCGTTACTATTCATAATGTCCAAAAACAAGAGTCTTGATTACATAATTTGGACCATCTTATTACAATTATTTAATCCATTCTACCAAATTCCAAACACAGAAATTGCTAAAATTTATTTAAAAATAATTCTCATTGCCAATACAAATAGCGGGTTTTTTTGAAACAATATCTATGAAAAGTTTGGCATTAGTTTATGCCCAATTCCAAGGTAAAATTAATCCTAATGACCACCATTGGATTAAATGATGAATATATATTTATATTACACTTTAATACCAATTAAAAAGATAATATAACCATACAATTAAATTAGATGAAAATGCAGTTTTGATGTAAAATGCAGTATTTTTCACTATTCATTAAAAAATGATCATTGTCAGAAAAATACCAAATATTTATCTAATGTAAATATCAATGTCCCAATCATAAAGAATATGTTTATTTTTACAAATAGAGATTATAAAATTGTCAAAATATTTATTTCAAAATGGTTTACCATCAAAAGAAAGTAAAACAATCTTTTAAAAATATTAGTGTATTCCATGCTTAAGATTGGATTTATTCTCATTTTAAGCCTCTAAAACACTATCTAATTAATAAATATATGTAGATAATAATATTTATTATTCATTACTTACTTGGGATGTTACATCCTTCCCCCCATTAGAAAATTGTGGCCCCGCAATTTTTTTCCTTATCGAATAAGTGGGGGTATTTATCCCTCATTGCATTTTTAGATTCCCTTGTTACCTCTTCAGTCATGTGGTTTTTCCACAAAACCATTAATTGATGAATCACCTTATTCCACAACACTTTCTCCCTATGATCAAGAATCTTAACCGGTTTTTCCTCATAAGATAGATTCTATTCCAACTGAACTACCTCTGGAGTCAAAACATGAGATGGATCTAGCATATACTTTCCCAACATCGAAACATGGAAAACATTGTGTACCTGAGATAAACTTGGAGGTAATGCCACTCAGTATGCAACTGATCCAACTCTCTCCAAAATTTCATATGGTCCAATGACCCTTGGACTCAGCTTTCCTTTCTTACCAAATCGCATCACACTTTTCCATGGTGATACATTGAGAAAAACATGATCACCTACCTTGAAAGATAAATCCATCCTCCAGTTATCCGCATAACATTTCTGCCTGCTCTGAGCTGTTCTCATGTGTTTCTGTATCAACTAAACTTTTTCTGCCAACTCTTCTACCAATTCTAGTCCAATCAACTTCCTTTCACCCACTTCATCCCAAAAATTTGGAGTTCGACACCGCTTCCCATATAACACCTCAAATGGTTCCATCAGTATACTAGAATGAAAAATGTAATTATATGAAAATTCAACCACAGAAAGATGGTGGTCCCAACCTCCCTGATAATCCATCGAACAAGCACGTAGCATATCTTCCAAAGTCTGAATTGTTTGTTCTGACTGCCCATCTGATTGAGGATGAAAAGCTGTACTAAAATTTAATTCAGTACACAATGAATTCTAAAGGCCTTTCCAAAAGTTAAAAGTGAACCTGGGATCATGGTCAGATACAATGGAGAGAGAAACTCCGTGTAACCTTACTATCTCTTTAAGATACAAACAGGAAAGTTGATCTAGGGAAAAAGTACCTCGTATAGCAAGGAAATGAGCAGATTTAGTCAAGTGATCAACAATAACCCAGATAGCATTATTACCTCGAGATGTCTTCAGTAATCCCACAACAAAGTCCATGGATATACTCTCCCATTTCCACTCTATCACTAGTAAAGGCTGAAGCATCCCTTTCAGTAAATGCCGCTCTACTTTAACCTGTTGACATGTCAAACAAATCACAGTAAAATCCGCAATATCTGTTTTCATTCCATCCCACCAGTAATACTCCCACAGATCACTGTACATCATAGTACTGCCAGGATGAACTGAAAACGGAGAACTATGAGCTTCACATAACAACTCTCTATTCAACTGTGAATCACAAGTCACACACAATCTCTTCCCAAATATCAAAACACAATCATTATCAATGTTGAATTCAGGTAACTTACCCTTCTGATCCAACTCTACCTTTTTATGCAACTCACTATCTTGCTTCTGTGCTTGTTTGATTCTGTCTGATAGAGAAGATTTCACTGATACCTGAAACAAAACAGAAGGACATCCTGAACCAACAAATTCTATGCCAAATTTTATCAAATACTTAACCAACGAATCACATTCCAAACAAAACATTATTAATGAAGCATTATTCTTTCGACTCAATGAATCAGCCACATTATTTGCTTTTCCCGGATGGTAATTAATTGTACAATCATAATCCTTGATTAATTCAAGACATTTATTTTGTCTCATGTTAAATTCATTCTGAGTGAATATATACTTTAAACTTTTGTGATCGGTATATATTTCACACTTTACTCCATACAAATGATGCCTCCAAATTTTTAAAGTGAAAATAACAGCATCTAATCACAAATCATGTGTAGGGTAATTTACCTCATGAGTTTTCAACTGTCGTAATGCATCAACAATTACTTGATCATTCTGCATTAGGAAACAACCAAGTCCTTTCAATGAAGCATCGTTGTAGATAACAAACTCCCCATTCCTAGAAGGTAGTGCCGAAACTGGAGCATTCAACAATCTTCTTTTCAACTCCTGAAAACAATCATCACATTCTTTTGTCCAGATAAACTTAACACCCTTTCGAGCATTCACCAATCTTCTTTTCAACTCCTGAAAACAATCATCAAATTCTTTTGTCCAGATAAACTTAACACCCTTCCGAGTTATCTTAGTCATTGGACTAGATAACTGGGAAAAATATCTAAAAAACCTTTGGTAATATCCTACCAAACCATGGAAGCTACGAATCTCAGTTACATTTGTGGGTCTTGGCCATTCTTCCACAACCTTTGTTTTTGCAGGATCAACAGTTATCCCATCTTTAGAAACAATATGACCAAGGAAAGAAATTTTTTGCAACCAAAACTCAAACTTTCTGATTTTCCCATATAGTTTCTTTTCCTTCAAGGTTTGCAGAACAACCCGTAAAGTGTCTTTCATGCTTCTCTTTACTTTTAGAAAACACTAAAATATCATCAATGAAAACCACCATAAACATATCCAAGAAGTCATGGAAAATCCTATTCATTAATTCCATTAATACAGTAGGTGCATTGGTTTTCCCAAAAGGCATTACTACAAATTCATAATGGCCATATCTTGTACGAAACACAGTCTTCGGAACATCTGCTTCCCTTACCTTCAGCTGATAGTACCGCAATCTCAGGTCAATATTTGAAAAATACTGAGCTCCCTAGAGCTGATACGACTTCATTTGATGGCCCGATATCTACTGGAGTAGTTTCAATGGATTTCACCACACTTTTCTGCTTGTGGTCTAACTGCTTCCCACCACTAGAGATCTTTGTCGGACACTCATTTTCATAGTGACCCATCTCATTGCACTTAAAACATTTTCAATAACTGTAAATCAAATTTTGTCTTACCATCACCTTGATCTTTTTCAGTGCAATCACGATCCTTATGTCCCATCTTACCGCATCGGTAGCACTTTCCAGAATTCAAAATAAATTCCTCAGAATGCCTTTTACCACATTTATCACTAACTGGAAACATAGTTTTCTTATCGTCGAACCTTTTTGAAGAATACTTTCCTTTCTCCTGTCTCCTCAGTCTCTTCTTCACCTGGTTGTTATAGAACACTTGATCATCGGGAAACTCCATTTCCACCTTCTCATCACATATAACAAGCGTTTCATAACTTTTAAACTCACGAGAATCCAATGACCTTCGATATTTTGGCATTAATCCTGAGTAAAAACGATTGATTTTACTATCAAGGGCTCGGATAAAATTTGGAGAATACCTTTTCAATATAGTGAACCTTTCATCATAGGAAGCCACTGAGTCCTCCTCTTGCCTCAATTCCATGAATTTTTTTCCATCCCAAGTCGAAAATACTTAGGAAAATACATCTCAAGAAACATAACTTTGAATTCATCCTAGTTGAGAGCATCAAAATCATCAGCATCCCTGATATTTTTAACCATCGACCACCACTGATATGCTTCACCCTCCAAACTGTAAATACCAAGACTATCCTTCTAATTGTCTGAACAACCCATGACATCGAAAATCATCTCCAGTGCATTAATCCACCCTTCAGCTAGAACAAGGTCATATGATCCTCTGAATGATGGGGGATGTTGCCTCATGAAATGTTCCACCACTGACATATTCCTCTGCGGTTGATCTGGCTGATCTCGTGCATGGATACCACAACCATTTATCGCTTGAGTCAACTACGCCATTACTGCAACAAACTGTTCAGTTCCAATTCTGACCATCTTAGGATGTTGATTCGGAAGGTTATTTCCTTCTATATGCCTTCCTAGCACTGCTTCCCAGTTTCCTCTGCGGAAACCCATTCTGAACAAACATGTCTTAGATAAAGCTACATGGTAATCTTTAATTGTTATATCATTTCAATCATACCATAAATTAAAATATAATTTAACACCTTTCTAACTCCTAAAGTTGTCTAAACTGACCTCTAATACCAACTATAAGGCCCCAGCCTTAATCCTTACTTAATCTTGAGTTATTACAAGATTACACATTGAGGAGCTTTTTAGGTTTAGAGTTTTAGAGAATTAGATCATAAAACTTTCATTACATTCCACATTTAATCAAAGTTGTAAAATAAAAGATAGTGTTCATTTTTCCCATCAATGGAAACATATTTAAAATAAAACATGGATTCTTTCATGAAACTTCCTTGACATTATCATCACATCATGTACCTTTCCCTTGACCTGTGAAAATCATTTAAAAAAATTGGGATGAGCATAAAAATCTCAGTAAGGGTTATAAAAATATATAAAGGAAACATGAGTTCATATATACATAAGAGTGAAATAATACATTACCCATAAAACATAAGCACTTTAACATACCTCATAAAATCATGAATAAATCATAGAAATCATAAGACATAAAGGTAACATGAGGCATTCATAACATTCTTACGTAGAGAGTAACCCTCTTGGTTACGTTTGGAATACCCATCACAGTATATTCCCTAAATATATTTGGAGAAACATTAACATTTAACCCCTTCGCATTACCCAATGCATTGGAGAGCTATATCGGGCTCACCCGCCTTTAGTTTATAACGGAACCACCCGTCTTTATAATAATGCTCAAAAAGCATAACATAATCTTATCACATATAACATGTATAAAGGAAACATAACATTTCCACATTTCAATCACAGGATATCAATTCAACACATTGATATAATAAAAACATTATGAAAACCATTTTCAATACCAAAATAAAAGAAAAGTTAATCATCGTATTTATTTTCCATTCAAAAAAAAGTTATGGCTTGTAGATGAATTTGATACTCAAATAATGGTCACGGTGGCGGAGAAGTCCTTGTCGCCGCATACGTACGAAAAAAAACAAAAAACACATTCCTTTTGTCGTTTAGTAAAACGCTTCATATAAAAAAAAGATTCCGTTTAAATAAGAATAAAATTCATAGGATTTTATAAACCATATAAAAGAATGTTGTGTATAAAACAAAATATGCCTCAATGAATGGAGATTGAGATAAAGTCCCTTACCTCGTGTCTGACTTGACTCGATCGTTATTTAACCTCCTGAATAATAAACATGAGTTAATTTCTACTTTGTTAAAAAAAATTCAAGTTCATTATTTCATTTATATCACTTATTACCATGTCATGAATACTATGTAATTATTTAAGTTAATAATGGTCATTTTAACGATCATTGGTACTTGAGTCAAAAATGAACTTCTTATATTAACAAGTTGTTCATGTAGTCAAATATCCATTATCTCAAGAATGATATTCATGATGTACATGCCATATATATCATATATATCCAGTATATATTTGCATTTATAATATTACATAATCATTTAGATGTAGGAAATGAAATGCACCGTTCATGGAGATGGTAAGTCGTACGTACGCATGAACGCTACTTTCATTTTTATGTCATATTAATGGAATTAAAACTAAATGAGAGATATTTATATTTTAATTCCAGAATTATATTCATCATTTAGATGTAACATAAATCATATATATCCATTATATATATGTACTTATAATAGTACATTACATTTGGGGATAAGAAATGAAATGCACCGTTCATGGAGACGGTAAGTCGTACGTACGCATGAACGCTACTTTCATATATATCTCATAATTTAATGGAATTAAGAAATAATGATAAATAATAGTATTATAATTCCTGTATGGTATCATATATAATATCACTAAATCTATCCTTTATACGTACCACATATTGTATTAATGAATCAAATCACTTTGAGGGGGCGGTATTCCGCACTTCCTAAAATGAAGATATCGTGTTTACCCATAATGGAAAACATAAAGGTATGACATAAATGAAAAATACAGAAGCTTAAGTAAAAAAATAAAAATATTATATATCACATATAAATATAGTGACATCTTAATGGCAACCTTTTAGGGTGTTTGATGAATATTGAACAATCATCGTTTCGTGAAGCAGAAATTCGTCATCCACAGAAACAGTATGTTCTTTAACCATTATATGTTGGTGTGTGTAAGTGTAGCTCTAATCCTCCTTATAAAAACATCCTATTATATTGAAGATACTGAATTTGTTACAAAAGAAAAGTATAAAAAGTGTTTAGGGGGTTGGAGTAACAAAATAAAACAAAAGAACACAAGTGAAGACATTACCTTAAAATCAGGTAACTCTCTTTGATTTGAGCTAAAAGGCTTCCTTGGGAAGACTTCTACCCAAAGGGAGGATTCTAAGAGTATGATAGGGATGTGGAGAGACAAAATGATCTGGGTTTGTCTGAGCAAAAGGCTTGAGAGGTGTGGGTAAGGAGATAGAGGTGGGGGCCTTTTATAAGAGGAGGGGAGGGGCACTCATGGAATGTTACAAAATGTTACATTATTTTCAAATTATTTTCGGATTTTAATGGCCTCACATTGATATATTTAAAGGTTAAGGTGATAAGGGTTAGAAATATACTCATCAAATATGTCTCTGAAAAGTGTACATTATTGTTTTAACATTATCTTTTCATTTTATTTAAATCCTTTATTAATGAGGTAATCGCTGCATAATCATGATGTCATAAATAATTTAATTTATTTAATATCAAAAAATTATAAAAACAATACTATGATGTATGAAATATTTTTATCTTTCCAATAAAAATTTAAAGTCCAATATATCATTTATTTAAATAAAATTAAATTTTTTTTACTCAAGTGATACATTCTTTGTTATATTTAACATTCTTTAAAAATAAAAAGATAAAAAGTCACTTTCACACAAAAGTGATTCCATGGGGTCTCCAAGATTGGAACAAGGCATCCCATGGTCGGTCATTATACAACATGTAGAATTAGGACACATTTTGGTGTCATTTTTTTTTTATTATGATATTATTTAATTATCCTTAACTACCCGATTACTCATTAATCAAGATAATTAAAGATAATTACCGTCATTACTATTCATAATGTCCAAAAACAAAAGAGTCTTGATTACATAATTTGGAACTTATGATTCCAAATATGTAATCCATTTTACCAAATTCCAAACACAGAAATTGAAATAATTTATTTAAATATAATTCCCGTTGTCAAAACAAATAGCGGGTTTTTTAAACAATATCTATGAAAAGTTTGGCATTAGTTTATGCCAAATTACAAAGTGAAATTAATCCTAATGATCACCATTGGATTAATTGGTAATAATATATTCAGATTACACTTTAATACCAATTATAAAGATAATCTAGCCATATAATTAAATTAGATGAAAAATAAGTTTGATGTAAAATGCAGTATTTTTCACTATTCATTAAAAAATGAACATTGTTAGAAAAATACAAAAAAATTATCCAATGTAAATTTCAATGTCACAATCATAAATAATATGTTTATTTTTACAAATAGAGATTATAAATTTTTCAAAAGTTTGATTTTAAAAATGGTTTACCATCAAAAGGCAGTAAAACAATCTTTTAAAAATATTAGTGTATTCCATGCTTAAGATTCGATTTATTCTCATTTTAATCCTATAAAACAATATCAAATTCATAAATAGACATAGATAAAAATATATATTATTCATTACTTACTTGGGATGTTACAATTTGTCTATGTGATCAATAGTCCATTATATCTAGAATGAAATTCATTATTTAGATATCATATACATCATATATATCCAGTATATATATATTTATAATAGTACATATCATTTGGAGGTAAGAAATGAAATGCACCGTTCATGGAGACGGTAAGTCATACGTACGCATGAATGCTACTTTCATTTCTATTTATTATTTTAATAGAATTAAAATATAATGATAAATAGATATATTATAATTCCAGTAAAATTTCATATATAATATCATATATAATACCATTAACTCTATCCTTTATACATCTCACATATGGAATTAACGAGTCACATCACTTTGAGGGGGCGGTTGTCCGCACTTCCTCTAATGAGATTATCGTGTTTACCCATAATGGAAACTATAAAGGCATGCTATAAATGGAAATTATAGAAACATAAAAAAACATAAACATAATATATATCATATATATATACAGTGCCATCATAATGGCCACCATGAGAAGCGGTTGGGGATAATCGAACAATCATCATTTTGTGAGGCGTTAGTTTGCCATCCACAAGAAACATTCTGTTCATTTCCCATTAGATGGATGTTTGTGTAAGTGTAGTTAGAATCCTTCCCGTAATAACATCCTAGTATATTTAGGATACTGGTGTTGTTACAAAATAAAGGAATAAACACTGTTTATGGGTTGGAGAAGTAAAATAAAAGAGAACAATTTTAGAGAAAAAGTTTCCTTTAATTAGGGTGACTCTATTTGGTTTGAACAAATGGACTTCTTGAAGTGCCTTATTCCAAATGTAGGCTTCTAGGAAGAGGATAGAGATTTAGAAAGCATAATTGGGAAGATTTTGGATGAGCCAAAAATCTTGTGAGGTGTGAGGAATTGGTTAAAAGTTGTCTCTTTTTATAAGGGAGCGGATCAGCTCTTTAGAAAAGTGTGAATACATTATTTTATTATAAACATATCTTCAGTTTAAAAAGGTCCAAAAATAATTAAAGGTTAATATAAGATTACTCATATTATAAATAATATCATCCAATCATAATTTTACATGTTTTGGATTATATTTTAATCATTATAATTTTATTTATTTAAATCATTTATTAATGAGGTAAATACTGCATCATTATTGTGTCATAAATAATTTAATTAATTTGGTGTCTAAGTTTTATAAAAAAAATAAAATGATGTATGATATCTTTTAATCTTTATAATTAATATTTATGGTCAAAATTATTACTTATATAACACCGTATAAAAATTAATTTACTAAAAGATATCTTTTTTGTCATTTTTTCCTTTACATTAAATTAATTAATCTAAAGTATCATATTCATTCATAACTGGCTCCATGGGATCCCGAAATAGACCCAGATATGAAAATGGCTGGCCATAACTCGTAAAATAAGGTTAAGACATGTGTTAAGATAATTTTAAATGGTTATAATATTCTTTTTACCATGAATTACCTTATTTACCTTTAACTGCGGTAAATAAAAGTGAAAATTTATTGTTCACCAAATATTATTATAATCTTATTTAACCAAATTTACTAACTAATAACAACCATTTAATTCCGATTTTCTAAATTCAATTCACAGAAGTGTAAAATTTCATTTAAATGAAAAATTCAGTTTTTTTAACTACTACAAAGTGGATTCACTATTCATCACAAATTGATGTTTTTTATAAAAATACATAAAATTTAGCCTAAGATATATTTGATATTCCAAATTAAAAAATTATTTATATTTTACCATATTCTATACATAGAAGTTGGATTAATTAATTTAAAATTATTTTCCGTTGTTAAAACAAATTGTGTGTTTTTAAGAAATAATAAATATCAAAAGATTGACACCTGTTTACATCAAATTTCAAAGAGAAATTAATTTCAATGACCAACATTGGATTAAATGGTAAAAATATATTCTAATTAGACTTTAAAAAAATTAAAAAGATAATCTATCCATATAAATAAATTAGATTAATATGCAGTTTTAAATTAAAAAACAATATTTTCACTATTCATTAAAAAATGAACATTATCAGAAAAATTCCAAAAATTTACACAAATTAAGTTTTGATATCCCCATTATAAATAAGTATTTTATTAGATCATATATAATGTATTAATGTGACCATCTCTAGATTTAAATAGGGTTATCCATTTAAAAGGTGGTTGATCAACATCTTAATGTAAATTATGCATAAAATTAGATTCATTCATATTTTAAACCTCTAAATTTTTGTTGGATAAATGTAAATGCATTTATCAAACATGTATAATCATATTGTAGTTATTTTTGTTCAGTCCCGCCAATACAATAGCTAGGAGTAAACTACCATTTAAAATAATAATATTATAATATTAGAGTGCAACGTAAGATTTCAAAGAATCACGTTGTAGCGTTTTTGGTACGCTATTGAACGTAGAAACCCCTTAAAAGTAAAATTAATATTTAAATCACAAATATTAATAAATATGAAATATGTCATATTCTTTATATTCTTGGGATGTTACATGTAATATTTTATTTCCTTAAGTATTTTTAGGTCATAAATATATAAAATATCACTTTTATTTATCCTTATTAACTTCCATTTAATGTGTAAGTGAAAAATGAATTGTATCGCTTCATCAGGTGGTGGTTCATCATATGCATGACCGACGCTATTATATCACACATGGAATGGAAATTAAGAAGTTATATTTGATATAATAATTTCACAAATATATTATTCTCAAAAATATCATATAAATATATTAAATCCATCATTATTTCTAGTATTGAAATATGTTTATGCAAACTAAATTACATTGGTTCACGATGTCGTATTAAATTGTACACACAGTCGACGGGTTCATCTTCTATTTAATTGAAGTGAAGATGGATATAATTTATTCTGTTAACATAATAAAATATAAGTATATATATTATATTATTTCTTATTTTATCACATTTTTTTTATATTTTGTGGAGTTCGAACAAGAAACAAAACCACAAATCTTGTTTTAGAATGTTACCTCTTAGTCAGACAACTTGTTTAGTTTTTCATGAAAATCCTTCATAGTTCGGACATATGGTCAAAAATTATATAGAATAATGGTATGGGGCTAATGAGGGTATATTAGATGTTATTTTCAAAACAAAATGGTTTGAATGTTTTAAGAGGAGAGGACATGGGTGATATTTTATAAGTGTGGTAGGGTACACATTTTTATTTTTTAAAAATAAATGTGATTCCCAATTGTTCCACAATAATGAAAACATAAAAATGAGTCACTTTATAATCATGGAATTTATATGGTATTAATATGTCTATAAAATAAAAAAAATTATATTTTTATGCAATTTTTAGGCATTTTCTTCTTAGTTTATCCCCTTGTAAATCTGTTTTCACCTAAACCATGTTAATTATTTTTTACTATTTTTACTATTAATTATGTTCAAAAATAGAGTCGAAATTATTATATAATAAAAATTATTATTATTCAAAATATGGAATATTTTTTTTTTCAAATTCATGCTTCATAATTGGCATAATTCAATTAATAATTAAAAAAATAGATGTATTGAAAAAACATTCTTTCCAATGAAAATCCTTTCAATGTGTAAGAATTTTTTATATCATAATTGAATTTAAAATTGATAAAAATGACATAAATTAGAATACTTATTATATAATTGATAAAATTTTACTTTAAAACAGATTTCATATATAATATAACATTTTTAATAAATTTAAAAATAAACAGTTTTCATTAAAAACATGTACTTTTCACTATTATTCAAAAATATATATTTTTTCAAAACATTATTTAAAATAAACCCAATATTAAATTTTATAGGTGTATTTTAAAAATTAATTTTATTTTTTCAAATAAGTTTTAAAAACATTTAAAAATTAATTATTATATATGTGTGTGAAGTGCGACTAAAGGACCTTTAATAAAAATTATTTTGTTTTTAGAAAAAAAATTATGTTTTCCCTTCTAATAGTTTATATTTTATTTATAAAAAATTTATTTACCAAATAATGTATTTTATTTATGTATAAAACATATAATTTATATAACTTATCTATCCCAATTCACAACCTCCACCTTTAACATATTTGTTACAATGGTCATGTTTATATAATAAAATTTTATTAGAGTATCATGTATCATTTAAAAATTATGTTGTATTTAACTCAAGAAATAGAGAAGGTAAAATTTGAAAAAAATAAAATTTTAGTGTCATTTAAGATCATTTTTTATGAATAATATTCAGTCAAACCCAATTTTGTCTTTTCAAAATATTAGGGTGTCACAAAAACCCTTTTAAAAGTGTCTCTAGATTCTTGGGATATTTTACTCATAAGGGTTATTGAAAAGTCAAAGTTTCTTATTTTTTTTATAATTTTTTATCATTGATTATGTCCCTCCAGGTTTTCATTCATAAAGTATAATAATTTATAGTATGATATGTAATAATACACATTTTAAAATAGATTTTTAAAAAAGATAAGGTAAAACTACTATTTTATAGTTTTGGTTTCATGTGAATGTAGGGTAATGCGTCTAAAATGGTTTTCCATTTCAAAAAAAAATTCTATACTTTGCACACCACACTAATTTTTGAAAACCATTACTTAATATTTTAGTCTCTATAATTAGTGAATAATTTTAGAGGTGGTTTTTTCTAAAATTTATCACCTCACCCTTTTGAAAACTACATTCTAAAGTGACCCCTAACATTCCTTCTTAAGACAATTTTTATTTTTTCAGAAAAACACTTTTATGTTTTCATTTATATTTAGATTTTCATTTTCAAAATTATTTTAATTAATACGGTTTATGATCCATTATTAATATATAAAAATATATATATTTCATATGGGGGATTAAACTAATTGTATCAAACAATTATATTCTCAATCCCAAGTTTTGTGATATAATTCAAATGAATTTTTTAACAAGGATATTCTATATCAATATAAATATCTTTCCTAGTTTTATTTTTTATGGTGGGGATATATTCCTTCTAAACCATCAGCATCATTTCTCTAAATGGAATATGATCATGTTATTTCAGTATTGACTTAGTCATACACACATTTCTCTATATATTTAAAACATCGAATTTTATTTAATTTTGATTGTATGGTTTTCTCATAAAAAATTTATGTTTGACTTGTGGGTATTTTTTGAAATATCATATGTTTTTATTCTAATATGGGTGATTATTTTATATTTTATGATGTATTATTTAATTATCAACCTACATTATTTGAATGTGTTTTGATCATGATATTACTTTCATTGATATGGGAAAACGGTCTAGTGTTTTTTATATTGTTATTCCAATATAGATGATTATTGGGTTGTTGAATATTTATTTTTATACTATCAATAATGTTTATTGAGATGGTTTGTTACCATGTTATATCTTTTAATGAAATGGGGAAAAGTAATGTATTTTTTTATGTTATTATTCTAATATAGATTATTATTTTAATTTATGATTATGTTTTGTTTTCTTAATATCTAATATGTTTAAAAGTGTATGTCACATTGTGGGATATGCTTCATATAATGTTTTTTGAAAAGTCAAATTTACATGTTTTTTTCTAAAAAAAATTCATTGATTATGTCCCTCCATTTATTCATCCATAAAATATAATATTTTATAGTATGATATTTTATAATCCACATTGGAAAATAGATTTTTAAAAGATATAAGGTAAAACTACTATTTTATAGAGTGTGTTTAATGTGAATGTACAATAATGTGTTTAAAATGGATTTCCATTTCAAAATAATTTTTTATATCTTCCACACCACACTAATTTTAGAAACAAATTACTTAATATTTTAGTCCCTATTATTTTTTATTCATTTTAAAGGGGTTTTATTATAATTTATCACTTCAACCTTTTAAAAAATTGATTCTAAAGTGACCCCTAACGTTCCCTCTTATGACTATGATGACTTTTTATTCCAAAAAAAATTATTTTTTCATTTATATTTAGAATTTCGTTTTTAAAATTCTTTAAACTAATATGATTTATGTTTAATTATTAATACTCAAAAATATATATTTTTTTCATTTAAGGTATTAAACTAATTATATCAAACAATTATATTCTCAATCCCAAATTTTGTGATATAAATCCAAATAAATATTTTACATGTGTATTCTACATCTATATAAATTTACATTATAGTTTCCAATTTTATGGTGAGGATATATTCCTTTTATACCATCAACAGTATTTCCTAAGAGGTATTATGATCATGTTATTCTAGTATTTACATAGTCATATACGCATTTCTCTATATAGTGAAAACATCAAATTTTATATGATTTTGATTGGATTGTTTTCTCAAAAAATGTTATTTTTGACTTGTGGGGAATTTTTGAAATTTCAAATGTTTTGATTATAATATGGGTGATTATTTTATATTTTATAATGTATTGTTTTACCATACACCAACTTTCTTTAAACGGGTTTTGATCATGTTATTTTTTTAATTGATTTGGGAAAACGTTCTGTTGTTTTTAAATTGTTATGACAATATAGATGATTATTAGGGAGATTAAAATTTATTTTTATACGATCAACCATATTTATTGAGATGGCTTATCACCATGTTATACCTTTAAATGACATGAGGAAAAGTATTATATTTTTGTATATTTTTATTATAATATAGTTTATTATTGTAATTGATGATTATGTTTTGTTTTCTTAACATCTCAAATGTTGAATGCATTGTAGATAAATAACAGGCACATTGGGATCAACATTGAATATCTTTTAGATGCATTAGATTGTCTCATAAGATGAATATGATTTGGAATTTTTTTGTATTCCATCAACGAACAAGATATTATCTAGATGTTATGATCATGATGTTTATGATCATGAGGTATTGGGTCGTGATTTAAATTTTTTTGTCTAATGTTAAAATTTTCATCTCTATGTAACAAATTATATATATCTATTTTATATATTTATTTTAATTATTATCCAGTGATATATTTTTCCCTAAATTTAAATTTATTATGACAATATGGTGACTACTTATTCCTAAAATTATTTTTATACAAAATTTTTCTCACCAGTATATTTCCATTTTATGAGTGATTATGCTCTCCACTCTTATGTCTCAATTTCCATTGGTTATAAAGATAAGTATTTAACATGATAAGTCTAACAATATAGTCTACGTGAAAAAAAATAGAAGATATATAATACATAATATTGATTAAGTTGTTTTTTATATAGTAGAAATTTCATCCATTTGTTGAGAAATTCATGGGTTATTTTATTTTATGTTTTTTCCAAATTCATTAATGTTTTAAACCAAAAAGTTATTGGGAATTTATTTATGGAAATGTTTTCTTTAAGTAATGTAATTATGGGATACTAATGTTCTAGAATCTTCTATTTGTATTTAATTGAGTATGTAATTTATGTCATTATAGAACAAGATAAAGGAATATATATTTTAGGGATCATTGAATACTAATTAAACTATAATAATTATAATGAATAACATAAATCTTGGTTATATATTTTTTAAATAAAAAATATATATAACATCATCATGGGTTCAAGTATGATCAAGATATTTACCACACACTATTTAGTGTCAAATAAAAATACTATAATTCATATCAAACAATTTCATCCTTACATATGTCTCCATATGCATGAGGTTTCACAATAATGACCAATAAAATTATACATTATTATTTGTTTTTAAGGAAAACTATTATTATTTCAAAAAATAAAAAATCTAAAAAAAATCATTGTGTATAACTCCTTTTTATTTGTTTCATTAGGAAGATACTTTTATATCATACTCTCAACATTTATATATATAATACCACAATCTTAAATACAAAATAAACGGAATACTAAGGCTATAGGGCTTCATTAGATATAAAACATGTCAAATTGATTCCTAATCACACCATATATAAGGAGTTAAAATGAGGAATCCAAAATATCATTTAAACCAACATAGGATATTTAAGGAAAGTGAAAACATGGTTCACTCATCGCTGCTAATCATAACCATAAGGAAAGTTATATATTTATGGTATGAACCCAAATCCCCACATAGAAATTCACATTATGGTTTACACAGTACCAATGTACATGATTATACTCAACAAAACACATCCAATTCCCAATTATTGGGGTTCTTTCTTAATATAATTAATATGATCGAACCATTATTTAGTCCTGACTAATTATTTATTCCATAATAAAATAAATAATGTGAATTATGAACATTATTTAAAAATTACAATAATTTATGTTCAAAACAAAATTATTGTATTATAGTCATAATACCTCATGTGGTAATGATGGATTTGAAGACAAATATGGGTTCATCATGAAATAAGTTTATTAATTTTAGTTTTATAGAAAACCCATTGACTGATTTTTCACTACTCTAACCCATTCCCCCACATTAGCCACACTCAATAGTATAAAGAAAAATTTAGTAGGACCACCCATCAAACAACTGCAATCTGAAATCCCTATGCCAAATAAAAGAGATATTCAACCAATAACATGATATGTGACCCTATCAAAGAAAAATGTGATATAAGGTCATTTAACTAATTTTTATATTAGGAGTACATTGAAAAAAAGAGTATTCATACTCTAGGTATGATGATTATATACTCTGGATTCTAACTAGAGAAAAATAATTATAATAATGACCAATAATTTTAACCATTTAATAAGATAGAGGATGAAGAAAATATGAACTCACTTCCAATGTAATTGGAAACCAAAATTATAGGGAGCTCCTAACATTGGTTACAAAATATGGGATATGGTGGTCACATGATGGAGAATATATTTATAGATCATCACATTGTTAAATAGAAGTACCTATAAGGTTGACTAAGTGAACTAATTTTGAGAAAAAAATGAAATAAACGTGTTAATTATAGGTTCAGGGTATACATGGGTTATTTTTGGGGTGAAAATAATATTGTTGTGTAATTTGTTTTAAAAAACCCTCAACCAATCAGGGACCTTGTTCTTATCACCAATTTACCCCAGGGGATTGGTAATTTTGAAATAACCCTATGACAACAATTGGTTCTTGCTTAACCCCTGTACCTCAGGTTCCTTATTTCTTCTTATGAAATTCTATTGAAGGTCTCCAGTCATTTAAAAACCTAAAATTTTAATGAATCAATATCATGATTCTATAATCTAAAGAGAAAACAATGCACAAATGATATGGTACTTTAAAACTTCCAACTATTTTATTCAAATAAATTGGAAAACTCAACATACTTCTGATATGATAAAACCCAACCACTGGGATTTAATTTCATATTTATATTCTCATGCCTCATCCGAATGATTCTTAGTTTTCCATTTCACATGTACCGGAGGAACAAACATTCCTTTTATGTTATTTGTTCTTTGTTCAATGATAGAAACTATCCACTATATAAAACCACTATCAAACTCTAATTAAATGACATTTTACTAGACTAAATTAGTTTGGTTAGGAATTTATAATATTATCATTGAAACATGTAAAAAATTATGCATTCACTAAATTGAGATGAAAAAGGAAATATATAATCAAAATATAAAACATTCTCAAGGATATCAAATGGAATAATGATAAAATGGTCATTATTTTCTTATTTTACCATAAAATAATGATTTGGTTTTTGTGAGGATCATATAATCACATTATATCCAATAGAAAACTCTAAGGGTCTTTTCCTATATTCAGAATATATTTTTTGGTGATTTTATTCTATTAATATCAAATTTTAGATAAGACTAACTCTCTCTAAAATTTTATAATTAATGGTATGAAAAATATATGTTTACTATTTATTCATAGTCTATCTTAGGGTTCCTAAAATGACTAAAATCATAATAGAAGTTTTATTTCAATTATTATAGGAAAACTATGAACGAGGCAAGTGAATATCGTTGGAGAAACTACTAACAAGAATGTAATCCCACAAAATATCTCCCAAAATATAATCTGTTATTTTTGAATTACTATTTGTCTATGGGTGATACAGTAATATTAATTTCACATATGATATATGTTATTTCTATATCTCATTCTAGAAATGTGTTGTAAACCTCATGTCCTTGTGAAATACAATACTTACCCAAATGCAATAGAGTTTCATAATAATAACCACATAAAGGATTCCAAACTCAGTAACGATTTAATATTTTTAGATTTTCAAAAAGTAAATGGTCTTATTTTAATGATATATAATCACCCATGATAACTTTATGTTTATGGGGTAAGATCATCATGGAATCCATAGTGATTTTATCAAAATTCAAATTAGTTTAAGGTATTACTTGTAAATTACTATCTACTATTTGGTATATTAACTGACTTATTTATTGGAAAGGCATTGATATATAAATTCTACAACCTCTAATTTCATTCTATAAAACTAGAACGACCAATGAGTATATTAGTATATATTATATATACAAAGCTGTATAACTAATTGAGATTTGTGTAATCCTATGTAATTGATTTCTATATGATAGTTAAAACCTTTAGTCTTCTATATACATAAATGAATGAACTAGAATCTTGGGGCCCAGCTTCTAGGATCTCCGCACAAGAAGGACTCTCTTGAATAATGACATTTCTATATTCAGATATCTATGAATATTATACACATTCTATAATTATTGATTGGAGTTTGTTAAAAAAAATATTTGTCCCATTTTTTTATTCTACGATATCATTGTGATATTCTTCTAGTGAAATGAATATACCCCTTTAATTCATAGTTTCATACACATTACAAGGTCAAATATTTCTACTAAAGTCATCATCCACAATAATTTAGTTTCATAGAGCTTATAGAATCTCAAAATCAAAGTTATAAAAATATTACACCCATCATTATTGTCCAAAATTAACATCAATCTATGATAAAATATACTTAAGGTTATTTTTTATAGTGTATACTATAAATTAATTTCTAGATAGATAATTTCTCTAATATTTCAATGAATGTGTTAAAAAACTAAGCTCGAGGTCATGGGAAGGATAATTTCTTCCCTGTGGTCTTTTCAAAATAAAACTATAGTATTCCACCTGATGGACCTATATCAACACACATTCAAGCCTAAAAAATGAGTACTCAAAATATATCTCAAAATTATTACATAAATCTATGAATTTAATGATATTATTTTCTAAGCCACTTATGGGACTCTTAAAAATCCATCATATGCTTCTCAGAATATATGAACTTCACACCTTTTCTAATTTTTATGGTCAGTATAGTTCCTATATAGGAAAATCCTGGTATGAAACAATGAAAAAACCCATCTCACCCCATGAAACCCCAAAATAAAATGCTTTTATTAGAAAATTCATTCTATGTAACTAATTCATCTTTTTTAGGATCAACCACACTCTTAATTACCACAACAGAAGGAACAAATTTTATATTCTTATATATATAAATCAAATTTAAAATCACATCATAGTGTTTACGATCCCTAGGTGTTCCTTGAACAACATAAAAATATTTTTCATGATCTTATAGGTTTTTGAATATAGAAACATATCATCCAAAAAGTCCATAATGAGTTAGAGTATATAGAATTGAAAGACCATATTCATATGTTCCATGAAACCAATAGGGTGATTAGTCTGGTTGAATGGAATAAATCAATATTCAAAATCCACATCCTAACATTGTAAATCCATTTTTCAAATATACATGGGTTTAACATGAATCTTGAGATAAGTTGTTCTCAAATGAGAATATGAAACACATTTGAAACATGTTAATTTGTAAGACAAGTCATTAGTTCAAGGAAATGGGAATCATCTTCAAATCATTACCAAATTCAACATCTCATAATATATGTAATGATGTGGATTCCCATATAACATCATATTGAATAATATTTTAGCACACTAGAGTGAATTACTAGGCCGTATAACACCCTTAGACACAATTTAATCAATAAAATCATTCTATTATACTATTTATTGTGTCTAATGAAATTGTTAAATAAAAATCATCTAGTTTCTAGGAAATAACTAGACTGAGAAATATACCTCATTCATTAGGTTAAAGATGAAAAACTACTTATTAAACACATCGGGGGTGTAACCTACCATAAGTGTTATCACTTAGAATCCTTTTTTCCACCACTATGTTAAGAATATATTTTATTTCAGAGGTAAGAGCTACAACCTACTCATGATCCCTCTCTCATCTCTACCAAAATTGTGATCTCACTCTTACATAGGGTTGTGTTGGATTCCATTATGATAGGGAAATGTGACATACCTCTTATAACAATTAAAAATGTATTTGAATAGAGTCATGCATTTTCATACTAGAAGAGGATAAAAGTAGTTCTTATCATGTAAATGACACTCTCAGTGATATGAAATCTATACTACCAATATATGATGACTGAGAAACCTTTTAATTCATTCTATGATTTTAAATAATGGGTTGTTAGTACTCATGATTACTTGAGATAATTCTATTTAAAACATGAAATGACATTTTAAAAACTAAAAATAAAATAATGAAATACCTATAACTAAAATAATTTATATAAAAGTATAAAAGATAAAAAATAGTAACTATAAGAATTGATGAACCTTCCCAATCATCAGTTATTGATTACTCAACATGAATAACCTACTTGATCTAATCTAAAAACCATGTTATTGACATACCTACCTTAGAGATGGTACAATTGGATATTATTTCTTCAATTCCAATCTATTTCCATAACATGACTAATGTGAACATGTTTATTTTCATATATAATCATGTATGACCACCTAAACTAGGGAATTATGACTATTCATGGGTCACTAGCAGACATTATCATATATTGTAGACCAGAAACCTCTAAATAGTACAAAACCAAATTATATTGTGGAACTTAATTTGTTTAGAGCATTAGTTTGGGTTATTGTCCCCGACTCAAACAAAAATTATGTTTTAAATCTATGATCCTCAAACATTTAGAGTACAATAGATTCCACCATGACAATTGTACCTAAATCCACCTTGACAATCTTCTTATTGATGAATCCTCATACAACTATAAGAACCACTTCCCCTAATATCATATGGGAACTAGTCGAATCCAACACTACTTTTTCATCTCTAAACAGAAGTATCAAGTATTAAATATTACTAATTATGTCTATAATGGAACCTATATCTACTTCTCATATTATTAGGCTTTATTAATTATCCATGATCATATAAGGATAAGATTGGATTATGCCAATGGGAGTGAAATGGTACTCAATTATAGACATAGAACTAAGACTCAGATATATAAATTCAAAATATATCACCCATAAAAGGGTATCGTTACTGAATTTAATGAATGTAAAGACCTAAAATCATTTCCAATCATTCTGGTGATCATTATTTTCCATAACAATGATATCCTACAATCAGAAACCATCACCTTCAAAAATAAATGTGGAAAGAAAATCCTAACGACTCTTTAGAGTGTTGTTACACTCAAAGATGTAATTGATGTGGCTCTTGCACTAATTTTTGATCATGTAGATAGGGTTAAATATTTATTGAATAATATTGATAGAAATATAAATCCCTGAAAATTCTATAATTAAGTCTGATCAAGAATGTGTTTCCTAATCCAATGTATAATGTAGATAATCTAGATCCCCAATAATTTTTTGATCAACAAAATGATTAGGGTATAAACTATATTTTTCATGCCCCTCTTATGGATTAGATAAAGGTGTATCTGGTTTAGTATTCTATATTAAATAAGGGAGTAAAATTAATCCCATTTTCATGAAATTGTATATATGGATCTTTTACCTACATAAATCCCATCTTTTATACATCATTATGTTTATAGATGTTTTATTATATTAAAAATATTATTTTAAAAGAGAATATAAACTAACATTAATCATAATCAAGATATATTGAAAAAAATTACCATAACAGGGGTTTTAATACAAACTCATCAAAGTGAATAAATTATAATATTCTAATTATTAATAATTTATATATAAGAAAATAAATGTATTTGTTCATATGGATTTAAATAATATAATAATCAATTGATTATAATTGTAAAGAATCGAACATGGTAAATAACATGATATGCTGTGTAGTCATATATATTCATATCAAGATGAACCTATACATGATTCCTAACACTGATAAGGTATGTACTGTCCTAGGTAAAAGTATATTGTGATAATTGTTTCACCTTTGGTAGAAGAAGATTAGATAATAATCATTCTTCTTATGTAAGTTTAAGGTTCAATCCCTATTTTCCTATTGTCATACCTCTGGATTGATCTCAAACTCATTCCATGGACCCTTATGTTAGTCTAATGTTAATTTCTAGTTCGCTAAACTAGATAATCGAACATATCTATCCCTGAAATGTATATTACCTCTGATACACCTCCAAATCTTCAATGGTTTTTGTCAAAAATTATTTATAGATTCGTAAATATTTGTATTTTTTTTTACCAAATTAGATTTTAAATAACAATTAAATAATAAATATCAATTTAATATGAGATTTTGACATTAACTGTGGGGTCAATGGATCTAAAAGACCCAAACCCAGGTATTTTCTAGGGTAACTTATGACTAGAGATTTTATTTTTACACATTTTATAAAAAATACACGATCATTCATATATATGATAAGACATACCAAATAAATCCATCAATTATACACATAAGGTGAAACATGGAAAAATAAATTTACACAATGTGTGTCAACCAAACACTCCCTAAGAATCCCAAATCATGATATTTGTAGGTAGAACCCATTTAGGTTGATCACTAAAAGTAAAACAAAATATTTTCTTCCTCATATCAATCATAATCTACAAAATAAACCACATAAACACCACTCGCTATGTGTAGTGTCTACGAATGCTATAGTATGCTCAAACTGTATATTTTGGGGTTATACCTTTACTTGAATCAGCCAAAGTAGAGGATAAGTATTTCCCTAAGGATCATCTATAAGATGTTTTCAAATCATAACTTTTTGATGTCACCACCAGACAACAAAAAAATTATTATAAAAGAATTTTTGAAATGAATAAATATATACTTGGTCAGAAAACAAATAATCATGACAATTATGGTGACATAATATCTAGAAGAAATAATTGATGGGAGTAACTTTAAAAAATATCACTAATTATTCTTAGACATATCATATGAACCTACCTCACATCATGCTCAAAATCTAGGTAAGATAAATTCTATCCATCCAAGATATACTCATCGGAGAAGTTCAACAGAATCCATCAAATATATGACAAATTCTAAAAATATGGGTGTTTGTGCTTATTCTTATATGTGCATATAACTCTAATTATCATTTTAGTGAGGAAAGTAAACTCACACTGACCTAGAACGAAATTTTTATTTTTTTATGGATTCTCCATATATAATCAACCTCGACTAAGAGGTATTATCTTCTCATAGAAAGGTAAATTTGTGTAAAAATATATAATAACCAAATTCATATACCTTATCATTATTTTATATGATTAAATGTATGTTAATATAGTTAAGATACCCATGTGTAATGATTAAACATGCCTTAAGAAAAAACCTAAAAATCTTATCATAACCCTTTATATAATTTATGTGTAAAAATGGATACACATTTAATATATCAGAAAACAAATTTCACAAAAAATATAGTTATAAAAATCCATAACATAAGGGTAATTATAACACATTTACATCATCAATCCAGAAAACCATTTTTTATTGATCAAGAAAAATCAATATATGTATCTTATGCCATTTACTATCACATAGAAACCCTAAAATTGATAAAAAGAAATAGTGCATCCTTAAACATGTCTCAAAATTCATAATGTTTCAGTTTTAAGGCCAATTAATATCTACTTTATACCAAGCCTATTGGTAATCCATTATCCATATTATAATATTCATGAAAATCCTCTATTAATCTAGTATCATGTCACCTTTATATAAGATCATATGGTACACCCTTTTATAACCTAATCTTGATCAACATTTGTATATGTGATTACCACATGTTTAAATACAAAATTAGTGAATCCAAAAGACCAAAGGGTTATGTTAGATAGAGGAAAGGATAATTGGGACACATGATAACACCATATAAAAGGGGTTATGGAGTAGTAACCTATAATTTGTTCAACCCAACATAGAACATGTGTGCAAATACATACCTTGGTTTACTTATCACTGGATAGTATTGGTAGAATAAAATATTCATATTTGAGGAAATAATCGAAAAATAAAATAATCTAATTCAAATTAACATTTACATAACCCTATTGTACATGGATAATGTCAAGAAATCACATCCAATAAAAAAATAATTCTGTTACTTGGATAACCAATTAAACAGTCTCAACCCACAATAAAAACATGGATTTATAACTTAAAGATTCTATAAAACCATACAAAGAATATATGAAAATTCATAACATGATTTAAACAGCATCATAATCCATATTCAAAACAATGGAAGTACATTTTTTTAATTATTTTTCTCTGTTCGAAAAAGGATTTCCCAATCAACGTTATTTTATTAGGATAATATTTTATTAATTTTATTTTTAAGTAAAAAATATTTACTATATTTCAATAAATCGACCCTATGACCTCTAATTCTCAACAATATATAGTTTGAGGAAAGAATAATAGTATCTCTTACCTATATGCATCATAACATGAAGCCATGATCCCATAAAGAGTGATATTCTTTTATTACCTTGATTTAGAGCACTAGGTTGGACTTAAATGTTTTATAATGTTGCTTCCCAAATTTTAAAACATAAATATGTTCATAATAGAAGCATTATTGTCGTGGTATCTATTATTACAGACTATATATATGACTCGATGAATTAAATACCACTAAGAGCTCAGATATATAACTTATCTTAATGATGTGGTTGATAAATACATAAAATCACTAATATAGTAGCATGAAAAATTAATATAGAGATATTACATAGGTTATCAATATATATACATTGAAACCTAAATAATTGATAATATGGATGATGATCAATATAATGGATGAATGGGGTGGATGGAATATGAAATAAGAGATATAATATTGAGAAAAATACTAAATTAATATAGTTAATAAAATGTTTGGGGTATAAGATGGTTATATGAGGGGTGAGATTATCCATTTTCCAAATATTATTTAAAAAAACAAACCCCCAACCAATAGCATATGTGGATTTTTTTCCACCATGTAACTGGTTAGGAAGATATTTTTATAGTTTCATTAATGTTTCCACATGATACCAAATTTAAAATAAGTAGTTACATGACCCAACCCCACACCTTAAGTCCCCTGTTTGGTATTATTAATCTATCCTAATGGAATATATTCCTTCACAATTATTATATTTAAATAGAAAAAATATTGATAGGCTAGACTAGATAATGAACACTCACTAAGAAATGTATGTGTTTTTATAATAGGATACTTTTTCATTATCATAATCTCATTATGACAATGATAATCATTTCCAAGATGCATTGACCAACCCATTTTGTAATGAAATAATTGGAGAACATTACAGTGGTTCACATGGTTGTATATGATCCTTGACTAATTTATTTTATTGGTCTTTGTTTAATTATTCTTTCTCAATAGGGTAATTTTATAATGAAACATTTTTATAGGAATAACATTGAGTATAGTTTGTTTTGATAACTAATTGACTAAATAACATGAAATACCATGAAAATAATCTACAAATACGTCAACATATTTCAAGACAATCTAAAAGTCTTAAATTATGATTGTTTTCATTATCTCAACCATTTAATTCAGATATTATTCCTTATAGAGAAATTATATCCATGTTAATAAAGTATTTTCTAATGGTTAATCATAATATTCCATGAATCTATATAAAATTAAGGGATTGTGTGTGATATCAAATGTAAATTCACTCTCTTCTAATTTGATATTTACTTTATATAAGGCCAACCAATCCACATCATGTGTGGTATTAAATTTTATTAAAAATCGAATAACTAGATTTACATGAAGAATCATTCCCAAAATATTAATTGTGATGAGTAATATACTATAAAATTTATAATTTCCCTACTTTTTAACTAATATACAAACATCAATATTTATTAGAGGTGATAAAATATTTCTATAAAAAATATATGATATGAATTAATTTTTTTACTGGATAAAAAAATTCATTTTATATTATTGAATGAATAATAAGTCCGATAATAACCACCTCATTTTTATAATTCACTTTACTAAGAGTGATGCTGTAATTTTCCATATTATTTTTAATTTTACGGATAAGGAATATTAATATAGGTAAATACCCTTATCAAAATTAATTAACTTATGCAGTATCCATGTACCTATAATTTGAAATGAAAGATTACAATAATCCAAACTGTTGAGTGACAATAGAAATGGAAAGGAATTTAATTCGTAATATTTTGTGATGGTAAAATTTTAATATCTTTTATTTTTACCATCATTTAGATGTTAAAATAATATATTTTTAAAGGAAATTTTATGGATGAAATATATGTGAAAAAATTGTAGAGTAGGATATCTTTATCAATGGAAATGAGGAGTTCCAATGAGTGTTGGTCAAAATCGTGTTAAATCCAAGGCGCAGTCTACTGTAGCGACAATGATATATGTATTGTCCAACATAACCGTCCACTAAAATCCTACAATAAAGCCACCTGTACCATGATGGTTCAACAAATTGGCTAATAAGGGATAATAGATATTTAGTGAGGCCTTTATGGATTTAGAAATAGGGGAATTCTAATGTTTTTGTGGATGTCCCCCAATAAGTTTTTGTGGAAATGGGTATCTATTGATTTCTATTTGGAAATCCCTATTAGGTACCAATTTGGGAATTATAGAATGGGAAATATGGGAAATTGACTTTCATGAAATATTTTAGACACTTTTCAGAGTTAAGTTAGTTTTTTCGATGGAAATAAATACACAAGGAAGATAATTTTTAATAGTATTTTATATCTAATTGTTCTTATCAATACTCATCACTCATATCAAACACCAAGAGAAATTTCCCCCGATTATAATGGAATGAATGAATTTTTAATGTGATCTATAGGACTTTACAATGCTTTTTTATCCCAAGTGGCTAAAACCTGGAATGCAATTTTCACACCTGGAGTCCCTGCCACGGAAAAATCCATTTAGTAGGGGAAGAAACAAATCATATATTTATCTAGACAAAGGTAAAACTCTTCCACCTACTAATTAGAATTTTGAATAACCTCCATACTCCTTTTAGATGTTGGTGGTATTATTGATTTAATTACACACTTGAACCACAATTTTGAAAATAACAATAAACTTTTTATGAACTGTATTTAACTTGAGTTTTTTATTTATTTTTGTGATTGTTCATATTGAATTTTGGGAAAATTAAATAACAAATAATATAATAAAATTATTTAAATTTTTATATTATCAACATTCATAAAATATTACATTCATTGAATTTCGGATCACTATAGTGAAGTTAATAACTTCATTGATATATAAATTTAATTTTTTAGTTTATCAGAAAATGATGAAGTTACTCTTGTGGATGTTATAAAAAACAGTTATGATTTATTAACATTACCAAAGAACGATTTTAAAATTATTTCTATATATAGATCTAGACATCAAGTGTCATAATTGGAAAAAAATTTGGAAGAAAAAAATAACCATTCCTTAGAAAAGTCATTTATCATTTTGAACATGTGAAATTACTTATTGTTGAAATTTATTTCTTTCAGTTTAATTATTTTACATCATTTTTATAAAAATATATATACCATTATAATGTTAATATTGTAATTATATTCACGATTTTCATTCTATTTTTCCAATTTATGATCATATGTGATTGATTACTTTTGTGTTTAGGATGAAAAATCACTTACTGATAGGTGTGGTCTTGGTATTATGGGGATCAGAATATATAGAACCTACTAATGGGTTTGTGTATGGGTTTTATAGATTTTCATGATGGGTATTTATAACATAACGACTAAATATCTACCTTAGACATTGCATTAAAAGTGTGTTTTGATTATATCTGTTAACTGATAATTAATATTATTAACTATTTCTTTGAGTTTTTAATTAATACTACCATTTTATACATTTTATAATATATAATAATTGTCTTTATACAAGAAAATATTCATAAATTTATGAAAAACATATTTTTATTGTTCTTAAAAAATCAGTCAATTTAAAATCAATGTTACCACCATCAATTACTATATAAATTTTAACCAAAAATGGAATATTAATCCTTATATGATGATTTTTAGATAAATTATATGAAATAGTAGTTCATTTAATTTTAAAAAAAATCATGTTTGGACCTTATTTGGAAGAAAAAATTTCTTTTGATTATTATATAAAATAGTTTTTCAAAAAACAAAAACTAAGAAATTAGAACTATTGTAATGAATATTGAAAAACTTGTTTTTAATGGTTATTGTCAAGAAAAAGTTATAAATTTTTACACATAAAGTATTTTTTATTAATTAATTTATTCAATTAATTAATTTTGGTGTTTTAATTTAATTTTGTGTTGATCCAATTTAATTTTAACAAAAATTAATTACATTATGGATAAAAGGTTTCTACACAGTTAGAAGAAACATTTAAATAACTATGAATTTGAGTTTGTAAAATAATAGAGACAACAAACCTATTTAGTGAATAGTTGTATAGATTTGGGTATTTCCTATCTGATGTAGTGTAGAACCTTCTGGAGCTGGTCCATAGTCGGTTCATGGATTGAAAATTTTCATGGAAAATCTGGGTACAATATCCATAATTTCAAAAAATGAATTTTTTTTACATAAATTACTGTTCCTTTGTTAAATTAAATAACTCCCTCAACTTTTACTTCTCCTCCTATCACATTTCTCATGACCAGGACTCCCCTTGGGATGTGAACCCCCCATCATCCACCCTCCCACACTCATGATTCCATTCCATCAATCCTAGGTAAATGATTACTCTAATCTGTATCCTCATGTATCTTCTTTCTTATTTTTTAATTCCCAGTTTTTCATCCCCTCATTATGTAAATGTGATTTCAACCCCTAAATAGTAATTTCATGTTATTTTTCTATATATTCATTACTTTTTTATTTTTGTGGTTTTGGGTACCTCTCAATATTATGAGTATACTTGGACCTTGTTTTGGTGTTATTAAGTGCATGTTATTGAAAAAAGAAAACATCATATTGGTTTTCCTATTCTTCAATTTAATTTCTATAACCAATATTGGTAGGAATTTAAATCTCTTTTTTGGTACCAAATTATTATATTGTGAATAATTATCAAATTTCTATTGATAAAATTGGTTTTCATCATGGTTTACATTGAAATAATATGGTATTAAAATATTTTAAATTATTTATTTTCCCCTGATTAACTATGAAAACAATGTTTCTGTTAAATTTCATGACTAGACCATATAAAAAAATTATGAGTTTTTAAAATATATTTTAGTCTTCAATAAAAATTCTCATGGTGATTTTATTCTTTACTCAAAATTCAATGTAATACCTTAAATTACATGTATTAAAAATATTTTTAGTGATTTAATTTGAGTAAAAATATGAGTTTTTTCAAAGTTAATTTTATGTATTGAATTGTAATACACTTTTTTGTGGGTATAAATGTGTGGAGGGAGATATTTGTTTGTAGGTGTCTGTAAAAAATCCACTGGAATCAATTGATTTTTTTAATTAAAGGAATATATGTGTTTGTGTAATTTTATGTGGGTGTAATAAAAAGGATATATTGAGAGTACCACGTCGGGATATACACACCACTGATAGGGGTGAATTAGTTTTGTGGAATTCTTTCACAAATTATAAAATTTTATCTCTTCATGTTATAGATCCATTTGGATCTTGATTCAATTATTTTCCTCTATGTTTTGGTATGGAAGTATTTAAAACCATGTAAATAATGGAACATTAAATTTTTTCAAATTCTATGACTCAGTAAAAGTATATAGCAGTTGTTGAATATAGTGATGAATATTAAACATATTATCTTCTATAATGAGACACACATTATAATGGATTTTCCATAAAATAATATTTATACCATATTTGGTTCCCTACACATTATTAGGGGTAAAAAATATTCAATCCCTAGACATAAAAATACATTCATAATTTTATAGGATCATTATGTATCCTATATAGAACATATTAGAATTCATTAACATATTTTAACACTAAGAATGTACTCCATTGTTTGAGACTTAAGTTGGATTTTACACTATTTTTTCCTTTATTTCCTAATTATTTCAATTTTCCATGCATAGAAATGATAATGAAACTATTGTACTCAGCCCCTATATTATTATTTCATATAAAACAATTTTATCTAATCCTAATGTATAATTTCAACCATCTTATGGATGTTTTTTATCTCATTGTTCATTTAATCCCTTCTACTATGGTTGTTTTCATCCTATTAGAATAATTATTCCAAATTTCTATCTAGTATTATACCCTCTATAACAATGCCATATTTTACTAGTAGGTGTAATTGCATATTCTCCTTTTCATCTAGTGTTATTTCATATGGTACTCCAACTATTCATCAGGGGCCTATTTTCTATTTCTGGTTCTTTTACTCTTTCTATTACCCCTTTCTCTAATTCATCATCCAAAACTATAATTGCTTATAAGCTTCATGGTTGTCACTTCTTTAATGTACTTTACTTCCTCAAAAAAAGGACTTCCACAATATGTCTCATAACAAAAAATATGAGCCACATATACTTGGTGGATTAATTACCATTTTAATATTCATAGTTTCAAGAAAAACTACGTGGGATGTGTGAATTAGATTTTTTTTCGACATTAAAATTTGAAACTCACACTTGATTCATTGTTCAATTGACCACTTTCAAAATTCCTAATAGATAGGATTCATTGGTCATAAAGGGAACTATAGTTAGATCTCATCATCAACTATATTCTTCCAATTTCATAAATATTATCTATAAACATGAGAATCCCCATCTAATTATTAAATAATATAATGCAATTCTCAGCATAATCTTGATAGAATAATTTAATAATTCATTTACAGTAGTTCAATAAACTTTTTTCTAGTACATATTAATAGAAACTTCTCTATATAATATATGTTTAACTGGTAAAACACTATTTTTTCCTTCATTATGATCTTCCCAGAATATTTACTAATTCTTCTAATGACCCTATTTTATTCAACCATAGAATCCTTTCATAAGACACTACTTTTATAAATGTTTTTCTGAAATTTTCATATATTTTACTCCTTATATTGAATCATTATATACCTTTTCTACTCATATTTGATGATTTTATAGAACTCTATATGATGCCTTTGTAATACATTGTCTAATGAAATCACTAAAATATATTTTTCTGATACCATTGATTATTTATGTCCCATGACATAAAAAAATTGTCCAATCATTCCGAATAAACAATTCTTTTACTTCTCTATGAATCTTCTAATGATAATATTTTTATATTTCCTTAATTATATGATTTTTTTAGAACTCTATTTGAGAAAATTTAGTTGGTAATATTTCACATCCACATATCATTACATACTAAACATTTTACAAACACTTCTATTAAACGTCATTCAGAAGAAACCGTTATTCAATCTAGTGGATATATAGAATATTTTTAATTGATATCATAAAAATTTCCTCAACAGATGATCAAGTAAAACTTGGTCAATCTGGTATAATATATAATATGAATTTTTGATATTCCATCTTATTAACTCTATCAGATGGAATTTCCAAGACACCACTCATCGATATAAATCCAAATATCCACCGATTAGTAGACTTCATAAATTCTTTTTTGATGAAACATCATTCTTCCAAAACAACACATCATTATTACACTCATACATAATATATTTTACCTTTATTAATACCTGATATGTATTTAGAATAGTTTTACCTTTAATAATACAATCAACTTAGTAAAACACCAACTCTTTTTACACTGACTTTTTAAAAATGTACCCAGTTATCCCCTTTGGGATATAAGCTAATATCATGAGATATTTTAATAATCATGTTTTTAGATACTTTATGAGCAGAAAATTGTCACTATGTTTCACTCACTTTCACATAGTCTTTTATTCGTCAAAATATTAACATCAAATCACAACCACATGACATTTCATTGTTGAATAAAGGAGGAACACATCACTATGAAATGTCGAATATATAACGAGAGATATTGTTTGGTTTATTTATGAAATTATTCAACTTATTATTTGGTTCATCCCACAACTAATTACCTTGGTATAATCAACAATGTTTGATGACCTTGGTGTAATAGAATCCTTAAAAAATCATCAAATTGTTGAAAAAAAATTGATAATATAAAAATAGTATAACATGTTTTAGATATTAATAATAGTTTACCAATCATCAAAAGATTATAAAATATCCAAAAAACATTCCCCTTTACATTTCAATAGTCAATAAGTATTCCAAAGAAATGAAAATATCTTTTTAAAGATACAAAGATGTTAGATCTTCTCTTCTTCTTGATCCACTCATCCATGATTAATCTAATTAGTAACCAATATTCTATAATTTTACACAAATTTATTGAAAAATATCTATTATAACCTCATAAACATATTTAAATCATTGAAATTGTTATATTTCATCACGAACCATTAACAAAACCATCCACAACATGGTATATTCAATATCCCTATTTTTTTGATTTAAATACCTTTAAAAATACATTCATAATTAATTTATTAACATGAGAACCATTCTTTTACAAAACTCATGTCATTTATTTCAATTTATCACCATTTTTTAAAAATAAAGTTCATTAAAAAAGGGTATCAATTCATTATTAATCAATATATCATCCTTTATTTCACACCAGGTATAAATGATCCATACTTGTTGTACAAAATAGTTTATTTCTTTAGAAATTTTATTTTCATTATATAAATTAATGATACCATGTGTTAAAAGAACTCTTAATCTTATCCCACAGATTTGTTCACATGTATTTTGGGATGAATATATAGCTTTTGATATAAACTTTTATTCAATAAATCAACATTAAACTCTTGAATTAACTTCAAAAAATAGAGTAAAAATATTCAAGTATAAATATCAAGATAAGTGTCCCTCATACTCCTTTTCCTTCATCCATTCTTATTGCATTCCTCATATAAATTTGTAATCATTGCGCTAATTTCAATATTTCTAGTTACAAAGGATGAGAAAAAAGAAATTTTTACCTTTTTAAATGAAATTACTTGAGGCATATAAATAAATAATAATATTTATACTAGATAATGAATCTGGTGAATTCCTCAATATTCTACAAATTTATCCCCTTCAATGAGGCCTTTCTTATAATCATTATAATGATAACAATATTCAGTATATAAAATTTTTGATTTTTATTTTGAGAATATACAAAATGGATCTTGTTTATATGGCTATCTAGAATAGAAAATTTATATATACTCCCTAAGGATTATATTATTATAAACATGAAAAAAACATTTACTATTCATTACTAGATGAAAATTAATTTATAATGTCTATCCAAAGTTTTTATCCATTTCACATACTTTTGTTCTTCCCAAGAGTCCATACCTCGGCATACATTTACTATATTTTGAACAAAAATAAAATAAATTATTAGTAATGAAATAATGTGGGTCTTCATTTATTATTCAATGGTAATAGATTGGTGGACATAGTTTTCTGAACTTTGTTAGTATGTCTCTTATAGTATTCATTCATGCACATATGAACATTAATTTTGATTTATCTTGGGGTTTAATAAATCTTTTCATGTATTAATTTATATTTTGTAGGGATCATTTCTCAATAAAATCCTTCATGTAACATAAGTTTTCAATTATTGAAAGGACTTATTCTTCATATAGAATATTTTTTATAATTATATTTTTATTATGTTTATATTTCATGCCCCTCTCACATCAAACATTCTCAGCTAGACATTAGTTTTTTAAAACATTATGAACCATTACGTTTTTCATGTAAAATCATCTCCATATCTTTTTTACAAAACTCTACATCCAATTTATCCACATTTAATTCCCTCTCTAGATCTTTTTTCCAAACAACTAATACATCATTAGTCTTATATGAATCATTATAGGTGTCTCTACATAAATGTTTCTAAATTTATTTCATCACATCAGATATTTTAGTTATTAATTATTATTTACCTTCAAGGATTTATAATATAATTTAACATCAATTTTACATCTTCATACCATCTTAGAAGATTTTTTATTTGAAACATTTGTATTCTTACTTCCCATGGTTATTTTCTTATTTCGAAACCAGCATATGTGGTCTTATTTTATTTTTAATTTTATATACATGTAGTGAAAGAATTTCACTATTATTGTTACAAAACTTATGGAAAATATCATTAATATTATTAAGCATTCCATATTTTTTTTATGTAAATATTTTTTAAATTTTTGATATTGCTACTCTATCTCTTGTTTCCTCCCCCATTGACATGGGATTCCTTTGTATTTTTTTATTTATTAGGTTGTAACAACTATCTCATTCAATATTTCCAACCCAATTATCTCACCATCACTAACCTAAAATCATGATCATATTATATATAATTCATGTGTCCTAGAGTTTCTAGAGAAATAGGAATGACTATTTTGGGATTTCTTTACAGATTATTGTGATTTTCATATATAACTTCTTTCTTTAGTTATTTTATGGTCCATCATGGATAATTTCAGAGGCTTCTTCCCGTTTTTCCTTCTCTAAATTTATAAGTATTTTTCCAAAATATATTGTTCATGAAAATATATTTAAAAACATTATTACATAAAATTAAGGATATTTCCTATTTCTTCGTAGCTTTTTGAGATAAATAGTTAAATTAATTCCTGAATTTATTATCACATTCTATGAGTATTTTAACATTAAAATCCTCCATAAACAATAAGTATATGTATTAACTATCTTTTTATTTTCAGAATTCTCAATATTATTCTTCTCAAGATTAACTATCGTGATTTATAATTCTAGAATCTCATATTGATTGTTCTTTCAGACCTTCAATCATAATCACCATAACCTCACACTACTTCACACTGTCAACCTATTCTTCATGCATCATAGCATTTTTTTAACATGGAGTCATGTTCTTTGATTTTCTTGGATGTTAATTCTAATTAAAAAATATTTACATCAATGATTTTTTAATTGGTTTGTTATTTATGTATTATTTACTTTAGTTTCAATCTTAGTCCCTCATTATCATCATCTTTTTTTGAGTCATACATTTTCAAAAATTAGGGAATTATTAGAAATTACAGCTTACTAGAATCAATGGTTTCAAACTTCATCAAGAGATTTATGTATTCCTTAACTTTATCATGTAAATATTTACACATATCATATGTTTATTCTTTATGTTAGGTGGTTTTGTCCAAGATACTTTGAAAGACGCCATAAACAAAATAGTTTGTTTCTTTGGAAATAGACTATAAAATATATTTTAATTTACTAACCAATTTATCTTGAGAATTTTTAGATAGGTTATCTTAATATTATCTTGTTTATTTCATTTTATGTTAACTTGTAGAATAATTTTTTCATACCTAAAAAACAAAAGATCTAGATCCACGAATTGAAATAATTTTCTCCATATCAATTCTAGAAATATGAACCACATTTTCATCACATTCTAAGAAAAATCTATTGTAATATAATTTCATTGAGAAACTAGTATTCAATATTCATCTTTGACGATGAGTGATAAATAAACCATCATTATCTACACTTTATTTCAATTTTTCATTTTTTTATAAATAGAGTTCAAAAGAGATATAATTGAATCTTTACCCAAACTAATATTCCTTATTAATAATGAAATGAAACTCAAATCTTAATAATAGAATATCTTCAAATTATATAATCCCATAGTAGTAATCCTAAATCATATAGCACTTAATATTACAAGTTCGAGACATACTCAGCACTATGAGGGGGTGAATCAATCATTTGTCCTAATAAACAATTTTTTTATTTTTATCCCTTTACCTATTAGACACATTAATATATTATTATCTTATTCTATTCCACTAGATCCTATGAAGTTATATGGAATCATGTAAAGAATTGAATATGATAATTTTAAGAGGATAATAAATTAATAATTTTTTAAATTCGGATCCATGTATGGTGATCACCAATGAAATGATTCAGCACTAAAATGTTATGTTTGTTTCTATGAATTTTCTAGAAAAAAATAAATATCCAATTTGTGGTTTCATATACATAAGAAGGGTGAATAATAAAACTATCTTGAAATATTGTAAATGATAATATTCATTCAAACCTATATTTCATGATATATTTTTAAACTACCTATCTAGATTATATTATAATTATTTATGTTCATTGTAACTCCATTAATGTAATACACCTATTGATGATTCTATTGGATGTCATGGTGATTCACTCATATCCCCATTATTCTTCCTCAAATTTTATATTCACATTAGTTGGGAATAAAATATTAATTTTTTTGTCTCTAATATTTTCTTAAGACACCTTTCCATCATATTATGTCATTAGAAATTTTTTTTTTGATGTATTTTGTTTAGGTGATATTTCGTATAATCCCTAATTCATTACGATTTACCAATATGATTTAAATATGTAATGTACTCTCCTATCTGGTATTTCTATGTTTGTTACCTATCCACCCATATCCATCATGTCTAATAAATTTTTATCATCTCATTCAAATACTTGTTCTTATATTACTCAAAATCATTTTCTGGATCATATTTTCTCAATCTTTTGTGTTCTCTCTATTTGGTTTCATGTGTTTATATTCATAGATCTAAATGTGAATTTTTCACAATATTCCAAGTTTTCATTTCCTCACAACACTATAATTCCTAAAAAATAAAAACATATGTGACAACTCCCATAAATTAAAATAAAAAAACAACTTCATGGTATATAAAAACCACTTTATATCTATATAATTTCTTTGAAAACACATGGAGAAGCATGAAATAAAATTCCTTTTCCCACTTTCATATTTGAATCTACAACTTTATTATCTATCCATTTGACATCCTTTGATATTATTAAATTATTGGAGTCATTGATATTCCTAGGAACTCTTATACGATCTTTTTGTCTACTATCTTCTTGAGTCTAACAAAAATCATGACTAGAAGGATGAGATTATCATTGTGATTGTTAAAACATTTAATATACAGTTCTGCATACTCCGGTAGGATTAATTTTATAAAATCATTTACAAAATTTCATTTAACTTTTTCATGCAACATATAAATAGGAATATAACATTCAGATAATGATATATCTAGATATAATATGTGTGGTGCCTCTTAATTTCCATAATTTTTTGTTAGATTCATATTTTCTACAATGAATTCATTTTATTTCCCTTTATATATATATATATATATCAAAAATGACTTCCTATCTCTAAAGGTGTCTCAATAATTTTTACATATTCCCATGTTCGATGAACTTCTAGTCACCTTCTATACTAATTATATCTAATGAATTCATAGATATCTATCACATTATTTAGTAATACACTCTATGAGGACATCACATAGATACTTATATTACATAACTTTTCCATTATCCTTTTCAAGACTTAGACAATTCATTCCAATTATTCATCCACTAATGTTCCTTATCATAACATGGAAACTTATGTCCAATAATCATCACATGTTACCTATATCAGATGAGATTTTTTGATTCCCTCTATATAATGAACAGTCCCCATTCATAAACTAAAACATATTCCCATTATAAATTTTTATTTATAAAATTTCATCTAATAGTATTTATTAAAAAACATTATTCTATTTTTTAGATATATAAATGCTTGTTTTTTGAAGTCAAAATACTTTATATGACTAAGGGTCTGATAAAATCCAGTCCTCAGAATATAGTATAGAAGATAAATTTATTAAATTATTGCTCTTAAACTCTGTCTAATTACATTTCCTAGTTACCTATTATCAAAACAACTCTAAATGTTTTTTTATTGGAATAATTCATCAACAATGATCCCCTATAATTTTAAACCTCCACAATATCAAATCATCAAAAAACTCAAACATAAAATCATGATGGTTTATTACTATATGATATAAACATACCAAATCCATAACATTAAATTGTAATATCATCCTAGTAAAATGCCATTTCATCCTGGAATGGAGTTTACACTATTACAAAAACATTTTTTTACGTCATTTTATTTCTTTTTAACGTCGGTTTTTAGGCGACGTTATTGCGAGCGACGTTAAAAATATGATTTTTTAGATCAGTTATTTAATAACAGACGTAAAAAATGGGGTAATATAGTTTTTAACATTGGTTTTTATAAAACCAACGTGAAATACATTCTGGAAATAGAGATAAGAAGCCATTTTTTACGTCGGTTTTTGAAAAAACTGATGTTTTAAGTCAATTGTTTTTATTTTGGTTATTTAATAACCGAAGTTAAATTATATTTTTAACGTCGGTTATTAAATAACCGACCTAAAAAATGTTTACTATCTTGTAGAAAATTTTCTATGCTTTCATTTGATAGGTCATAAAGCTCAAACGGATTTACAGATCAAAAGTTATGACCATCAGAAGTTTGATATTTTTTTCGAGGAAAGATTGAATGAGCCAACCGTAGCTTCATATTAGAAGGAATTTTTGATTCCGTAGGAGGATTTGTAGTTTTTTCATGATATAGAGAATCATCAATCATTATAATAAATTAACAATCATTAAATTGTATATCAATTAAGAAAACTACTCATAGAATATATAAATCATGGGAAAATAATTACAAATACCTTGATGAGGTCGCGGAAATAAGAAATCATTGATTCACATTGAGGATAAAACAAGTTGATTCGGTGGAACGAGGATGGTTGAATGAAATGATCATAAAATGGTATGTCAATTATGAAAACAAATCATAAAAACCATAAACCCTGGATGTATGATTAAATATACCTTGAAGAGATCGCAGAAAGAAGAAATAATTGATTCGCATTCGAGAGAAAAAGAGTCGATTTGGGGGAACGATAATCGTTGAAATAATTGATCGTCAAATTATGATTGGTGTATAATAGAAACATATAATTGAGTTTCTATGTGAAAACACAGTATTAAAAATTTTAGGCAGCAATTCAAAATTTCAATGTCACGATGTAAAAAATTTGAAATTTCGCGTTCACGGGATATTAAAATTTTCATTCATGTTGGTTTTATGATAACCGACGTGAAAATATATTCAAATTTTCACTTGTTTTTCATGTCGGTTGTTATAAAACCAATGTGAAAAATCAATCTTCGTCACTCTTTCACGTCGGTTATTAAATAACCGACGTAAAAAATCAATTTTCTTGACTTTTTCACGTCGGTTATTTAATAACTGACGTTAAAAGGTATTTTTCATGTTGGTAATTTAATAATTGACGTGAAAAAATTTTACAAAAATGTTTTTCATTTTCCAAGCATTAATTGGACAGGTCACGGAGCTCAAATGGAGTTATGGATTAACTGTTATGGCCTTCAGAAGTTGGACATCTTTAAGACATCGTTTAGAGGTGATCAACTTCTGAAGGTCATAACTTTTAATCTGTAACTCTGTTTGAGCTCTGTGACCTGTAAAATTAAATCTTGAGAAATTAACTAAATTTTTGTAAACATCTTTCACGTCGGTTATGAAATAACCGACGTGAAAAAGTCATGAAAATTGATTTTTCACATCGGTTATTTAATAACCGACGTGAAAAATAAGTGAAAATTTTAATATATTTTCCTGGAAAAAGATTTATCACGTCGATTATTTAATAACTGACCTGGAAAAGTTATGTACATTGATTTTTAGATACTTTCACGTCGGTTCCAAAAAACCGACATGAAAAATGGTGATGTAAAAAAGGTTTCTTATACTAGTGTTATACAAACATAACTGAATTTACTATATTTTACTTAATCATGGATCATGGGAAATTTCTATAGTACCGATTTTATATATTTTAAAAAATAAAATAAGTGCCTGATTTTTCTCAATATCATAACATTATCTTATTTTTAAATACTTCATTGAATTAAAAAAACAAATAATTCTAATATTTAATCAATAAGTAAATCATCACTGTAAAAAATAAAATAAACAATTAGATATAATTTCCTGATGAAACTATGAATTTATTCAATTTTGGTATTGGCTCCACCCTCAATCCAATTATGTTATCATTTTCAGCAATTTCCAATCACCATAGTTTTAAAAACTCTATTAGGAAACTTTATGATGTGGATAGTAAATGTATCTCCCTAACTGTTAGAACCCAGATCATCTTTTTAGGCATGTTTTCATTTTCTGGTGTTTTTGAGAAAAAAGATAAGTTTTTGAATATTTGTTAAGTACACAATGTGCACTTTATGAGTACATGCCTTTTACATGGTTAAATCAGGTAGTCGTGTGCTGGCCATGTAATGGTTGTGCCCACAGCATTGTGTGGTGACCTGGAGGCCTACTAAAGCGGGGCTCAATAAGGGAAAGTACACGTCGTGTACCTCAAAATTACATGTTGTGTACTTTATTTTTATTCTTTAAACATACTGGGGTCTCATATAATAGATAGAAATACCTCCTTCTCGACCTAGTTTATACAAGAGCATTTGTATAGCCTCGATTCTTCCCCATGCCACTGATTGTGAATCCGTTCTCCGAATCGACTATCTTCAATTTCATTGGGATCACCTCAGTAAGCTCTTCATTCTTCTAGAGATTCGTTTCATGATTCATCTTCTTTCAAGTGTAATCTTTGGTTCAATATTTTATATTTTTTATAGATCTACTGTATTCTTGGATGATTCAAGTCTTTATGTTCACGTATAACTATCCTACAACACCTAGGTAGGTGGTTTGTGCCTTTTTTATAAGGTCTTTGAGTTGCATGTGAAAAAACTACCCAATACCCTTCAACGGGGTATCACGTGTTTACTATTTTAGCATTGTTAATTTCCTTTTATGCTTGTATGATTGAGTAGAGGTTAATTGAATGTGAATAGGGTAAATCTCTACGCTTTGGAATTGTTTTATCATTCATGTTTATTTATAACTGTTTGGTTCTTCTTAGACTATTAGGTTGCCTAGTTTCTCCCATTCCTAATATTGTTGGATGGTGTAATTATTTATCTGACATGTTGTTATGTTGTATATGGTAAGCCAAGTAGTTCTTGATTTATACATTGGCTGCTATGTATTGATATGCTCTATTGACTTTCACAAGGGTGTGGGAACCTGATGATGTAGACCATAGGTAGAGTGGACGTAAGTGCTTCTCCAGAATGTCTATTTTTAGTGTTACGATGTAAGAACATATGGGGGATTGATTAAAGTTCTTTCTCAGAGTGTCTATAGTTCCACGACGCAGGCCACATGGGTAATAAGAAGTATGTTCTTCCCTAGAGCACCTTTAAGTTACCAATACGAGACTATAGGGGGAATTGACAGTGAGTGCCTCCTTAGAGAGTCTATGCTTAAGCTAAACCAGAGGGGTTAGACTATGTGTACTTTCCAGAGGGTTGCCTTTTCATGTTTGGTTGAACCAGAGGGGTTAGGCTGTGAGTACTCCCGAAGGGTTACCTTCTTTGATTAGCTTCTTACAAGATACATGATTTTTGAATGCATCGAAACTGTAGGAATGGTTGATTTTGAGTACTTCCTTCTTTAATTCTTGTTTTTTCGTATTGCTTTCCATATATAGTAACTAAATATTAGGCATAGATCATTAGGTGTTTTCCTACTGGTATTAGACTCACACCCTGTTTGGTTCAATCTTTTTGGCCCATACAGATTATATTGATGCGTGTATAGATAAGGGTAAGAACCCTTCTACTACATGTACATGACTGTTATGGAGCTTAAGATCATGGGACCATGCTGACACTTGCAATGCTGATGAGTAGTTTATCTATTTACTTTTCTACTTGGTTTTGTTGTATTCTATAATTGTGACTTCTTTGGGTGTTTTCCTAGATATATGTATCATGCATCATTTATATATGTTCTCTAGTTGTTTCTTTTCTTCAGTCTTACACTTTTTACTATTATATGTCATTTTTACTGCTACCATTATTGTATATCTGTTTTGTTTACAAGATTTTACTTTGCCAATGAGGGCATACTTCCCCAACTATCACACCCAAGGCCTTCGTAGCTAGTCGTTAGCCTCTACCATTTGGGGAATTGTGCTTGAGGCCATGTGACCAACCGAGTATGGGGCGCCTTTGGGTGGCTTCTGGAACTAGGACATTACAAAGTGGTAAAAAAGGAATTATTTTCTACATGACTTAATGTTTAGGGCCTATAGCTAAGGATAGAAAGGAATATGTAATTGGTAGAATGCTTTTCCTTGGAGTAGCTAACCAATGTACACGGAAAATCCAATTTTCCTCGTTATTTTATTTTTTCTAGTTTTTCAATTTTATAATAGATTTTATTTCACCGTTGGGTTATTCATAAAATTTCTGTTATTATTTTTAATGTTATTGAGGTCATGTTTCTATTGCAACCCAATGAGATGAGGGTATTCCATCTCATGCATCATATAGGCACATGCTAGAAATCAAATTTAACGCATTCATTCCATGCCATTAAGGGTGCATTAGAAATTACATGTTGTTGTGATAGATGTTTTTCTAGATATAAAAGATATTGTGATAGATGCCTTGATAAAATACATGTTGTTTGATAGGGTATTTTTTGGGTAAGGTATTGATTGAATGAACATAAAACATTGGTTATTGAGGTGTTATGGGCCCTCATGGACCATAATTTGGTGGATCATTTCCTTGTTTTCCTTGTATATGCCATATATAAGATGCCATGCTTTTATTCGTGGGGAGTATGGGCCCTTACGGATCATAATATGGCACTTAATGGTTCATTTTAATGTTTTTCGGAGTTCTAGAGTAGTTTCTGAGGCATACTCTCCGTAAAAACATAGAATACACGGCGTGTAAGGTTGAATACATGCCATGTTTTCTTCTGTATGGTAAGAAATTATTTTTCTTATGTACACTTCATGTACCGTATATACATGTGGTGTGGTATCTAACAGTCTCTCAGACTGTGTGGGAAGAGACATGGGGTTATGAAATCATTGGTAAGACATGTCGTGTATCGGATGTACACACAGTGTTGTAGAAACATTTAACCGGTCATGTCACTAACAACATGGGTCAGTTCAGTATTTTCTAGTACACATCATGTTCTGCTCGAACACGCCATGTAGTGTAATCCAAGTATCTGGCTATGTAATGAGCAAAATGGTTTAGTTAAATCTTCTTGTACAGGTCGTGTCTGATATAAACATGCCCAGTATAGTTAGTTGTGTGTTCACCCATGTAACTAATGACACAGGCAGTTGAAACATATTAAGTACATGTTTTGTCCATCTGAAATAGGCCGTGTATAGTGAGTCGTGTAACCGGCCATGTGACTAACAACAAGGGTCGGTGATGTTTTTCTAGTACACGCTGTGTTTGGAACTAACACATAGTGTAGTCTTGTTCAAGGAGAGTTGTGTGACTTAGCTGTGTAAGAGAACTCATACATGGAAAAGGGATTCAAGTACACATCATGTGTTAGGAAAAAATAAAATCTATTTTGGGGGTTACATGACCAATTGGGACAGGAGTACACACCCAGGTGAAAGGCTTCAGGAAACACAACATGTAGTCATTATACATGCCATATATCCATGTTCTGAAAAAACATGAATGCTTTCTTGTTCCTATTCCATTCTTACACTTCTTGTTTTCAAAACCTGTTAATCATGATCTCTGGTGAGTGCTTGAAATTGCAGAGTCATTCCAGGGAGACGTCCTCTGTTTGTCCGCATGTTACCGGGAAGTGACCAGACACAGGACATGGCTGATCAGGGAATACCTATATATACTTCTGTTGTGCCAGTCATGGTACCAAGCATCATTTTAGACACAGTTGTGGATTCAACGTTCTAAGAGGGCTCAATGAGGATCATGTAGACATTCTGAGTCGAACCATATCCTTCCACTTCTATGGCCGAAATATTGTGAGTTTTCTAGTAGAAGCATCCTCCCACCTTCACAGGGGAAGGAGGACCTCAGGTTGTAGAGTCCTGGTTAGAATCCATGCTTTCTATCTTCGAGAAACTGGAGACGCCTCCACACAGGAGGGTGAATCTCACTACGTACATGCTTTGGGATTCTACCAAGGTAAGTATGAAAGTTATTTCATAGGCTGGACACCAGCAGGTTATGGCATGGGATGAGTTCCAGCATGCTTTCCATGACTACTTCTATCTGGATACATTGATATCTGACCGAGCATGAGAGTTCATTAGTCTAGTGTAGTTAACACTTTTAGTTATGGAGTATTCTTCTCGCTTCACAGAGTTGCAGTGCTTCATGGACATCCCTGGAAGTGATGAGTTTTTCATGGAAAGGAAGTTTGAGGATGGTCTCAGGCACAACATCCGATATCATTTGAAAATATTTCGGTTGACTTCCATCACTTCTATTATCAACCAGGCATTGATCGCGAAGAGAAATTTGTGGGATTCTTGAGTTGTGAGCAAGGGAGGCTCGACATCGGGAGTTAGTTTCCCTCCTACTAACTACAGGAAGAGACGTAGGGGGTCCTCGCATAGTGATCCAAGGAGGCGAGATAATTCTTCTGGTTTCCAGGTGGAGTGCTACCAATGTGGGAAGAGCAGGAATATGAGGCCACATTTCCCGAGTGACCCTGTGGAGTGCCGATACTGTGGCAAGATGGGGAATCATCAGCACTTCTATCAAATATTCTCACCAACATCTTGTGACAAGGGGCCTTCAATTACACCCCGTTCAGGAGAAGCACCAACAGTTTCTAATTGGTATGGGAAATGAAGTTTTTATGGTCATTCAGGCCGAGGTGGAGGTCGCGGTAGTGGTAGTAAATCACCAGGATTTTAGCGACAGTATGGTGGATCATCTCATATTGGTCTGGATGGGTCATAGGGCCACGGTTCAGGCCAGAAATTGGTAGTGGGTAGACCCAGTAGAAGTAGGATCTCGAACCCTCTACATTTTGAGATACGATTCTAAAAGCCTTAGTTTTAGTTTATGCTCCTATCGATACAAGGTTTCCCATATCTTTGTATCTTTTGATGTTGTAGAGATCCTTGGTCTTTGTCTCTTTTCTTCTACTAATATCTTGATGCTAGACACTCCATTGGGGACGAGAACATCTAGAGTACATCAGTGCAAGTATTTCACTCTTTAGTAAGGTGGGGGTCACTTTTTATCGAACCTCTATGTGTTATAGATGATTGGTTGTGATATAACTCTTAGAAAGAACTAGTTAGTTTCCTTCCCGGCTATTGTTGATAACTATTTTCGTAGTATGATTTTCACATCACCAGAGGTTGGATCATTTCTATATAAGGGTGAAGGGGATGTTCAGGCGAGCAGAGTGGGACCTGAGCATCATGAGTTAGGAGGAGTTACCTCCCATATTTCTTGTTTTCATATTCATGACCAGGGGAATTCACAGATGAAATTTCCTCTAGTGGTGGATCATTTTAGGGACATCTTTCTAGAGGAATTTTCCGGTTTTACTCTAGATCGAGAGGTGGAATATTCTATTTATCTTGTCCTAGGAGTGGATCTGATGTCCATTCCTCCATATAAGATGGCTACACAAGAGCTACAGGAGATCAAGAAGTAGTTGTAGGAGTTGTAGATAAATGTTTTAATCCAACCCAATAAATCTCCTTGGGGTTCACCCATCCTGTTTGCAAATAAGCCAGAAAATACCCTTAGGCTTTTTGTGGATTATTGGAAGTTTAAGCTGTTGATGTTAAGGAACTGATATCCCATGCTGAGGTGTGATGATCACTTTTATCAGCTCTGAGGAGCTCGAGTGTTCTCAAAGATTGACTTGAGATCCGGTAATCATCAGTTGAATGTTAGACCATATGATGTACCTATTACAACCTTCCAGAGTAGGTATGGTCTATATGATTATTTGGTTATTCTGTTCGGTCTTAGCAACCCTAATGTAGTTTTTGTGGCACTGATGACCCGAGTGTTCCATCCAAACATTAATTCCATCGTGGTAGTCTTCGTGGACGATATCTTGGTGTAATCTCAGACTTGAGACGACGCTGACACATATCTTCAGTTAATTTTTAGTACATTGGGAGAAAATAATTTGTATGTTAAGATCTCAAAATTCCACTTTTGGATTGATCAGATTCACATTTTGGGTCTTGTTATCTCAGAGACAAGAGTATCTATAGGCCCAAAGATGGTGAGAGCAGTAGTTTACTGGAAGTTGCCGAAGAACTTTTTTGAGGTGCGGATTTTTCTAGGGATGGCTGGATAATACATACATTTCATACAGAACTATTCACATTTAGAAGCTCCACTGAAGGGATTGACTAAGATGGTTTTGAAGTCCTTATGGCCAGATTCTTTTAAGTCATCCTTTCAAAAGTTGAAAGGGAGGTTGACTTCAGCTTTGATACTTGTATTTCCATAGCTGGGAAAGAGCTATATTGTGTATTGTGATGCTTCGTGTAACAATTTGGGAGTTGTGCTTATGTAGGATAAAGGAGTCGTTGTGTCTTGTCTCTACAATTGAGGCCACATTATAGGAATGTCCCGATGAATGATCTAGAGTTAGCTATTGTTGTTCATGCATTAAGATGTTAGAGACATTATCTTAAGGGAGAGAATTTTGTAGTTTTTATAAACCAAAAAAGTCTCAAATATATTTTCAATTAGTGTGACTTGAATTTAAGACAGCGAAGGTGGGTTATGTACCTTCAGTATTTTGATTTTGAAATTTCCTTTACACCTAGGAAAGGCAACATTGTGGCAGATGTGTTGAGAAGGAACACTCAAGATACAGGCAGTTCAAGAGGCCTATGGGGAGTGGAAGCTTATGGATCTATTCTCTGAGATGCATTTGGAGGTGCACAACAGACAGAGAAGACCTTAATTTCTTTTGTTTTAATTACCTCTACTCTTCTTGATCTAGTGAGAATGAGGAAACTATCAGATTAATAAAGGCCTATTCCTATTGGAGAGCATGCTAGGAAAGGACCCTATTCGTAGATGGACCATCGGCAAGGATGTGATCTTGCATTTTCAGGGATGTTTATGGGTTTCATAAGCCAAACGCGAGGAGCTTATGTGAGACTTTCATTCCTCGGTTTGGGCTGTGCATCCTGGAGTCACCAAAATATATTGTGATCTACACTATCAGTATTGGTGGCTAGTTATGAAGAGAGATGTTGCTGGTTTATTCATGAGGTGTTCCACCTGTATGTAGGTGAAGTCAGAGCATCAGCAACTAGCAGTGATTTTGTAGCAGTTTCCCATTCCACAATGGAAGTGGAATGATGTTGTGATGGTTTTTGTGACAAGTTTATGGAGGTATCCTCGAGGGAAGATGCAGTTTGGGTTGTCATTAACAGACTCACGATGGATTCTCACTTCTTTCCAATCTAGGAGACCATTAATGTTCACGATCTGGGAATTTTGTACATCTGATAGATTGTATGTCTGCATGGGGTTCCACACTCTATTGTTTCAGATAGAGACAGATGTTATTCTTATCGGGTCTGGCAACGGCTGCATAAGGCTTTCATCACACAGGTACATTTGAGTACCTCTTACCATCCCCAGGAAGATAGCTAGTCTGAACATACAATTTGTGTTCTTGAGGACATGCTTCGAGCATGCATCTTGGATTTTGGAGATTTTTGGTAGAAGCACATACCTCTTGTGGAGCTTTCCTACAATAATAGTTTTCAAGAAACTATTCATATGGAACCTTATGAGGCATTGTACGTTAGACCATTTCGATCACCGTTATGTTTGATGGAGGTAGGAGAGGCAGGTATGCGGGGACCTCATCTTTTCCTAGAGACAATAGAGCCAATAGAGTTGATTCAGAAGAGGATGGCTACTACATAGTCTCGACAGAAGTATTATGTTGATCGACAGAGATGACCTCTAGAGTTCGACGTTAGAGATCACGTTTTTCTGTGTGTCACACTGAGGCTGGTAAACGAGGGGATTAAGAGACAGGGTAATCTTTCACCAAGATACGTTGGGCCGTTTGAGGTTTTGGAGATAGTTGGCCGGTTACCTATTGGTTTCTGTTACAACAAAGGTACAGGGATATCCACAATGTCTTCCACATTTCATAGATTTTATATTACTTATCATACCTATCTCATGTATTTTAACCCAAGGAGGTTGATTTAGAGGTGAAATCCTCATTTGTGAAGCATTCTATCCATATTGTTGATCAAGTGCAAAGATTCTCTGGGGTCGGTCTGTTCCTCTAGTAAGAGTGCTATGGCAGCACGAGCGAGTACAAGACGAGACTTGGGAATGGGAGACCGATGTATGATCATAGTGGTCCAAGAATTTTGGGGATTCTTCTTCTATGCTTCCTTTCTAGGGAAATTCATCGAGGAATTTTATTAAGGGGGAAAGTTTTTAAGAACCCATATCTTCTTTTATGATATGTCTTCCTTTTTCTAGAGTCTTCTCGAAAAAGGGATGTTTTTGGAGATATCGTAAGTACACGCCATATACTTTATGATTACATGCCATGTACTTTGTTATAATAGGTATCCATGTACTGTACATGTAACGTTTGTGCACACGGCCGTATGTGGTGACTTAGATGCTACCTAATGTGGGGCTCAGTAAGGGTAGGTAAAAGCCGTGTACCTCAATAGTACACACCGTGTACTATAATTTTTCTCATTAAACTGACCGAGGTCATGTCTGACAGACATAAAAACCTCCTTCTAGGCCTATTTCATCCGACAACATCCGTATGGTCCTGATTCTTCCATGAGCCCCCAATAGTGCATTTGTTCTATGAATCGACTGTCGTCGATTGCGTTGTGACCGACTCGGTAAGCTCTTCCATCTTATAGAACATCCTTTCCTAATTCTTATTCTTTCAAGAGTTATCTTAGGTTGAACATTTTAGACATTGTTTTAGATCTACGGTTTTCTTGTGTGATTAAAGTCCTGAAGTTCATGTATAACGATCCTTAAACACTAAGGTAATTGGTTTGTTCATTTTTTTAGAATGTCTTTGAGTTATATGTGCAAAAAAAATTCCCCAATACCCTTGAATGGGGTATTGCATGTTTACTATTTTTACTCTGTTAATTTCCTACTATGGTTGTATGCAGGGAATAGTGGTAAATTGGATGTGAATAGTGAAAATTTATATGATATGGATGTTTTTCTCATGCATGTTTGTTTATGACTGTTTGGTCTATCTTAGCCTATTATGCTGCCTTTTTTCACGTGATTAGTATTGTAGGATGGTGTGATTATTTATCTAACATGTTATTAGGCTATAAACTATTATCCAAGTAGTTATTACAGTTTACTTTATCTGCTACACATTTCTATGCTTGATTGACTTACACAGGGTTGTGGGAACCTGGTGTAGTAGACCATAGGGAGAATAGACATAACGGCTTTTCTAGAGTGTATGTTTTTACTGTTATGATGCGAGACCATAGGGGGAATTAGAAAAAGTGATTTTCCAGAGTGTATGTAGTTCCTCATCATGGGCCACATGGGTAATGAGATGTATGTGCTTCCCTAGAGTTCCTTTTAGTTACTTGTACGAGACAATAGATGGATTTGACTATAGGTGCTTCCTCAGAGAGTCTATACGTAAGCTGAACCAGAGGGGTTAGACTGTGTGTACTTCTTAGAGGGTTGCATGTTCATGTTTTGTTGATCCAGAGGGGTTATGCTATGAATAATATTAGAGGGTTACTTACTCTTATTTGTTTCATACTGGATATATGATTTTTTAATGCATTGAAACTGTAGAAATGTTTACTTTTGATTACATCCTTGTTTACTGCTTCCTTTTTCTTATTGCCTACTATATATATTCACTGACATTTAGGCACGGTTATTCTGGTTGTTGCCTATTGGGATTAGTCTCACACCCTGTTTGGGTCTTTCTTTTTGGACCAAATAGATTATATTGTTGCAGGTATAGATAAGGGAAAGAAACCTTTTACTTTAGGTACTTGACTGCTTTGGAGATGGAGAGCATGGGAGCAAGTTAAGGCTTGCGATGCTGGGGAGTTGTTTATCTGTTTACTTTTGTACTTGGTTTAGTTATATTCCAGCATGGTGACTTGTTCGGATGTTTTCCTATACATATATATTATTCATCATTTATATATGTGCTCCAGTTGTTTCTTATCTTCAGTCTTCCACTGTTTACAGTTATATGGTATGTTTACTGCTTCTGCTATTGTATATCTGATTTGTTTCTGATGTGTTAGTCTTCCAATGAGGGCAAAGTTTCCCCACTATCACACCAAATTCCCTCCCTAGTAGTCAGCTTCCTCTGGCGTTCAAGGAAATGCGCTTGTGTCCATGTGACCAACCGGATACGGGATGCCTCTAGGTGGCTTCTAGAACTGAAACATTACACTAATAATAATAATATATTTTGTATTCATTAATAACAGTTAACCAATAAAATTAATATTTTAAAATAATTATAAAAATCCTTTCACATTTAACTAAAAATATACTCCAAGACTTTCAAAGTCCGGAACATATATTTTTTTAAGATAAAAAGACGTGAGATATTATTTTCTTCTTGATTCAATCAGTCAAGTTATGTCTAATTCAAAACCAATTTGGGATATTTCAACCAAATTTTCTAGTAACGTTTTATTTATAACCAAATCAAAATATTAAAATCATTAAAATATTACATTTTCATTGAAAAATAATGAAAAAATATAATCATTCGGGAAATGGGATATTTGGACATCAAAGAATTGGAAATTACTTCTCCCGCCTGCTTTTAAAAAATATGTTTTTTGATTTATTAACTAAATTCCAAAGGAATTATTGCATTGTTTCACTTTACTTATAAGATTTTAAAAAAAATTATTTTATTTCATTAATTTTATGTTCTGATTGAAAAAATTAAAAAAATTTATGCCTCATGGGTTTTCTAAATGTTTCTCCTTGGTTCTAAAAATGTTATTGTTTAACATGGCACATGTTGTTTTTTCATAAATGAAATGTATTTTTATAGGATGATGGATAATAATTTTTATTTATAAATTTGGGATATTTTTTAAATGTTAATAGTACTTGGTATCCTCATGTACATAGTCAGGATGACTTGTGAATTTATGTTAGGAATTACTAAAATCCTTAGATTGTAAATAATTCTACCACACTAACTATATAGCATGTGACCTGGATTTTTTTACCTCTAGGTTATAGTATCCCCCTCCCATAGGGTGGCTCAAGAAAAATAATTGTATTATATGGTTCGATCACCTAGTGTATGAATGTCATAAGATGATACGTCCTGCCCTTACATTCCTTAGGGTTCACCATGGTGTTTATTTTGACCTCTTCAATTTGGAATCTGTCTATTAGTAGTTTCTTAGTATAATAAAAAAAATTCAAACTAACTTTCATTTCAATGGGAAATAAAAACAAAATTTTTTAAATTTTATGCGATATTGGATTTTCCTAAAATATGGGAAAATTACTTATTATTTTTATTTCTAAACTAGTATGGAAATTGATCTTTTATTAAAGGGATGTTATGTAGAAATGCATGTAGTGAATTGATGGGAATTTTTAGGCACTTGGCTATTTACTATATATCACTTTCAAGATTAATTCATGATCACTCATGGTCTGATGGTTGTTTGAATTTTGGATTAAATATGTACTTGAGTCCAAGGGAAATGTTTTATCTTGTATTTTAGTTATTTACATATTATATTTTTATTTTATTATACCATCCATGTAGTATTTTATTGGTTTTGGTTATGATAGTGTCAATATATGTAAAGGATGATGGGGGTTATTAATGGTGATATTATAGGAAAGACCCTCGGGAGAGTGAGCAGAGGGATTAAATTTACTCTGAAATAACTACTTTTTTCGGTTTTTTAATTTTTTAAATATATTTCATTACTTATTTTGTGGATCCTTGTACCCATAATTCTATATATATTACCATAAACACACAAATCACATACACACTGTGATTTCAATAGTAATACCCATGATATGACCATCCATAATTACAAAATCACAAAATATTATTGCACCACATATATTCCATGTATCATTTCATGTTTAGAGAATTAGATAATTAAGAAAAAAATATACATAAAAATCCCACGTACTTTTTATCAAATATATAATTTTTCCCTATATATATGAAATTATGTAATCCACAATGAATATTCAATTTCAACCATAAATTAATTCACACGTTCTATCATTATAAATATGTCAGCTGTTCCACGTTTCATGATACACTAGAGAACTATAAACATGATAATTGGTGAGATAAAACACTCATTAAGGGAAAACATACAACTGTGGAAATAATTCCATAAATATGGCATAAATATTATGTCATGACTATGTTACCAACATGAATACATAATCAAAATAAAATTTAAATAATGTAATATCCCTAAAAAAATAAAACATAGATATCAATAATACTAATTTCATAAGGATGCAATATAAAATTTCAAACATCAAAAACATGTTTTCAGTTAATGGTCCATGAAACAATCTTTTATGTGGAGATGCATACACTAATACCCTTTATTTTTTATAGTTAGACCAATTGATGAATTTAGGGGATATATAATTCCATTAACCACCCTCTATTGTTAAAGAAAAATGCATTCCCAATAAGATACAACAATACTCTTCATTCCATTTTTTATGGAACAAATTTCAGAACAAAACATTATTATCCATAAAAATATTAATTCAAAATATCAATATAAGATAAATATACATTTTTGGTCTCTAATAATCAAAAATAAAAAAAATGTTTCTTCGTTATAATAAATGGGATAACTTAGTCATAACCCATTTAGATAAATAAAGAGGATGGTAAAAAATTAAATAATCAACATTCAAATAACCATTTTTATTGGAATTATAATAAATGGAATATATATAATTATCCACATGTTAGTATAATCACATTTTTTATAGGTGACCATTATCCAATAAACATTTCATAAAAATTGAATATTCAAATCATATAGAGAAACGATTATAGGTAATATTCAATACTAGAATAATATGTTTATAATACATATTAATAAATAATGTGGGTTGATCTAAAATAACATATCCCAAAATTAACAATAGGGTTTCTGGAATGATTTTTACAAATTTAAAAAACAACAATGTAAAATTATTCATGAATGATTCCACCAACGTAGGGATTAGGGAATAGATTTTTTTGTAACATGTTTTAATTTCAAAAAATATTGAATTATTTTAATATATAATCCATTAAACATGATTCATTTTATTGTAAATCATTTTAAAAATTAATTGTTAAATAGAAGGGAAAACGTAATTGATCTTTTTAAATGAAATTAACATTACTGTAATAGAGGATGTTATGGGTCACCTCAAAAAACATTTAACATAAGGTGATGTGAAAACACTTCAACAACCAGTAAATTTATTGATAATATTAAATAATAGAGCCTTGAAAATAAAAAATTGGTTATATTTGAGAAACTTTGAGTAGAAGAAGAATTTTGTGAAAGGGAAATTAAAAACCCTTTTAAAACCTTGAAAATACCTTTATTGAATACTCAAATTGTAAAAAGAATAACATAAAAATATTTTTTATTAAATTATATTTTTTTCAAATAGATTTATAAATATACATAAAATGAAATATAACGGTTAGAAAACCCAAGAATATTATAAATATGTTTAGGATAAAATAATATAACTCATGTAAAATAGACTTCAAATATAAAAATTCATTATGAGGAACATATCTTGTAAAATGATATAATTGTATCAAGGGTTTATGTGGTAAGAATTTATATATCCCAAAAATATAAATTAACATGAAATTATATAGTCAAGGTGAATAATTTTCCCTATATATATGAAATTAATTCATTAAAATTAACATAAAATAATGATTAATAGTTCATTTAAAAACTTCTTATTACAAGGAAGCCACTTAATCAATCAACACATGAATAAGAGAACATGATTTGGATACTAAGACCAATAAACATAAAATATAATAATAAATATATATATCAATTTATAGTGAATAGAAAATATAATGGAATCATAGTTCCCAAAATGTATTATGTCTCAGAAAAATAGAATTGAGACCATGTAAACCCTTAAAGCTTGACTAACTAATTTATTAAATCCCATTTAAAAAGTTCTCTAATAATTTAAGAATAATAAAATTATTAAAATATGATTAATGATTTTATATCTAATGAAGGCTCTATACCACTTATAAATTAAATTAGGTTTATAATATGAAACATGTCGTTATGAGAGGAATTTGAGATTAAAACCCATACCTTTGTGCTAAAAAATTATACAAATACAAAAAATATAATGAATAACTAAAAAATTAGTAAATACATATTCAAGAATATTATTCATAACTATAACCATTTATTACCATCATTTATAATCATTATATATATATTATCTTGTTTTTTCATATTTTCAATACTTGTTCTTTGTAATATTTTTTACCCTAAACTAGTTTCTGAATTATAATTTGGCTATCTATTAATTTTCAGAATTAAATCAATATTATATATTTTATGGAACTATAAAAAAATTTCCAAGATATTCTCTGAGGCTATAATTTCATCTCATTTAACTTTCTGTTGGAGGCCATGATGTTGAGATTGGTGATTATCATGTATATTTGATTCTTTAAAAATTAAATCTATTTTCATAATTACCGATTTAAATGTCGATATACCCTTATGAGAAAAAAAATTATTTAAATATTATTATCATATTTATACCAATAAGTATGTTCTCATAGTAATCTATGATATGAAACAATATTATTATACATGTGGGTGGTTAAACCAACCCAAAAATGAACCCACTGTGATTAATGGATGATTATGAGGTGGTTTAGTAGTAATATCATTATACCATATACATAATGATATTATTTAGTGTTAATTAGTGTGAAATATTTAAATTTTATGTAATTAGAACAATAATTAATGTATATAAAAATATTTCATAGTACGAGTAAGAAAATTGTCTTCTTAGTATACTTGGTTAAGATGGATAATGTAAAAATGATCAATTAGTTATGATATTAATTATATAATGACTTATCTTTATTTATAAGAAATAAAAAATAAAATAATAAACATATATTCTATAAAAAAAATTCTAGAAATGAATTTATGAGAAATGAAATGTGTCATTCATTGAGAAGGTAGTATACACATGTGCATAAGAAACATTTTATTTTTTCAATTGAATGGGAAGGTAATTATTTTTAGTTATAAAATAAATATAATAAAATTTTGGTATTTTATTTATCCCAATTTAATTATATACATATTGTTAGATTGGGTTTGTAGGATATTGGATGGGAATTATATAGAATATAAGTAATAGGTTAAGTAATACTTACATAGAGACATTGGGTCATCTCTTGAAGTATCTTTTGAAGTTAAGGACCCGAGGACATTTGTTGACTCTAGTGGATTTAAATCTTTTATAGGGACCCCTGAAAAATTAAATTGGTTATTTTTTCATTATAATAAAATCTATAACTTTGGATTAAAGTGGGAGGATATGAGATCTTCTTATTTTTTGAAAAGGAGGGACAAATTTCGGAAAAGGCAACTAGGAAAGGGAAAAGAATTTTATTACCTGAATGTTAGGTGAGTTATATGGAGAAATTGTAGGTAATATGTATATGTATGACTATAATAACTAAAAATTATCTCTAGTAGATGTATGATACCATTTAATTATTAAAATTTGAGATACCTCATTTACTCATTTAAACATTATTAATATTTCATCAAAATCAACAATGGTAAATATTTTATTTCTACAAATATAACATGGACCAAATTATTAAATTGATATTTTTTGAATTAATATTTTCTATACAGTAAAAAATATATCATATATAAATATTATAAAATTAATTTTAAAATCTAAAAATGATATAGAGAAAATTGTGTTTATTAAAAATAACTTTTTTATTTATTAACTTTTTTATACTTATTTATTATTAATTATTATTTTAATTGGATTTTATATATTATTTATTCCATTAAAAATAAAAAAAATTTTATATTATAATCTATATTAACCTTATTAATTTTGATTAAAATTATAAAATTCATAATAAATTAAATCATTGAAAATGTCTATTTTAACTTTCTGTTAGTAAATTAGCTTTATAATATTTAAATTTTTTTCAGTGAATTCAAATAATATTATAATAGCAACATAATTCATACCTTGTTATTAGAAATATAAAATCCATTTTAACATATAAATTTAATGTCTTTAAGGATAATTAATTTTAAAATTTTCTTGTAAAAATATGTTTTTTCGAAAAATAAAAATATACTAATATAATATTATTACTAATAATCCAAAAACAATGACCATTAATCCTATTAGAATTTCAAAAATTTGATATATAAATATTTTATTAATTTGAAAAATTATTATAAAGAATAGTTTATGTCTGAAAATATATTTTTAAAATTAAAACAATTATTTACTCTTATATCTAGTTTATTATAAATTAATGCATTATAAATATATTATTTATATTATCAATATAAGTTATTATTATATAATGATGATATAATTAGTTTCTTGAAATAAAAAAACATTACTAGGAAAGTAAATTTATAAGCATAAAATGATTGTCTTAATTTTTTTATATATTCCAATTGATTTTATTCATATTTAAATAAGGTGTTATTTTATTTCTAAAAATATTCTATAATTTTTTTTCTTGTATTAATTCCCACTAATTTTAGAGCTATGTGTTAATGGTTATAATTATTATATATATTTTTAACAAAATATACCATGGTTTCATTTAAGATTGATTCTTCGCGTAAAGGAACTTATCATACACATTTATTTATTTACAGATAATCTTGTATTAAGATCTCATTTTTTTAATTATACCCCCCCCCCACATAAATAAATTTCACTATAATAATTTTACTTAATAGTCATTGAATAATTTATTTGAGGGTAATCATAACGTATTCATCATATGATGTATAACCTCTATTATAACATCTTGCATACTCTCTTATGCTTTATTAACTTAAATATCTTTATTCAGACAACATTAATCATTCCTGTAATAATATACCCATGTATGTGTATACCAGAATAATATATTCTCTATTTTATTCCATTCCCAGAATCAATTGGTTCTCTATAAAAAAAAGCTGCAAAAATATTCTATATTATTCCAAAAAATATAAATCAATTGTTATCCCATGATAATATTAATCAAGAGTTCATAAATTCAAAATATTCGATATATACAGAAAAATAATAAAGTTTAAAATCATAAAATGTATCCTATATTGATTTTTATTTAAATAAATAATCAATTAAAACACACACAAAAACTCATTTTTTCAAAATAAATAATCTCTTTATTATCTCAATATTGATCATATACTAAACCTATGAGTTATCTAACCTGAAATCATCTATTCTTCAAAACTTTATCCACAAAAATATAACCTTGATATAAAATCACATTTCGACATTTCTTATACTATATAATATATGTTTCAAAATCTTTAATTTGGATTCACAAAATATCAATCCGAAAATTTTACAAATAATCCTCAAATAAAATTAAAAAAAATACAAAATTGTCATTATTAAATATAACATAACTAATTAAAATAATTATGATTTTCGCAAATTAATTTAAATTATGATATTAACCTCACAAACATACATAGTACTAAGAAACTCACATTTTCCATCATAATAGTCATATAATAAAATTCGTATCAGTTTATGTATTCTTCGTTATTTGGTTATGGGGAATAATTATTTATAGATACATATTATTCTCAGCTTTATTACAATTATACTAATTCAACCAAATGCTAAAAATAAAATTTTTAGGATGTCGTCAAATTAATGAATATCGAGAAATCAATTTGATTATTTATTAACTATAGACAGCATTGATTTTTCCATATCATACTTTCAGATAAACATATGACTATGTTTTTTCAATATTTTTGTATTTATTACAAATTTTATATTGTGTTATATAACTGAATAAAATAAAAAAATTCATAAATTATTCATAATGGTTTTTAAATGGAATGAATTTGTCAAATATTATCCTCTAAGAGTGTATATCCGAGTGTCAAATTATTTGCCCACTCATCATGCATTACAGGGATGATAGGTTCAGTGATCAACCAAACCTTTTCAGGGTGATTTCACATAGTTAGTTATATTCCATATCCAAATTAACATTACAACAACTATATAGATATATATTTCTAAGAAGAACCACATAATCTTTGTATTACCATTACATCAGGTCTGTGTCCAATACACAGGCTAATTCATAGAATTTTAACTACTGTTCTCTCATCCTAATCCCAAAATAAAATGTACATTACTATATTATTAATAAATGAATAATTATTCTATTAGGATATCTATTTTTATCAAACATAATTTACCAACCCTTAAATTTCCCTTTATAGACATCCTGGTCTCCAAATGTATCTAAGCATTTCCTTCAGTACCAACTATGGTACCTGAGAACTGCACTCCTAGATCCAGTTCCAAAAACACATACAATATATAATTAATTTGATACAATCTATAAAATACTTTATTATAATACTTAATTACCAAATAAAAATAGATTTTTTTCTGTCTTTCATTATGAAGATCATTTTTGGTTTAGGACATTAATGAATTAAGAAAATGAAATAACTAAAAATCCAATTTTATTTGTTTGTCCTTCATTCACTATTTTTCAATGAAATATTAGCCTATATATTTCATAATGAATCATAAAAATAATTTATAAAAATTTCTACTTATAGTATCCCTCTAAACATGTCACATGTACTAGTTTTCTTCATATCCAAGGGAAATGAATACACTTGATAGGATGAGATTAAATGATACATAAGGAAAATCAAAAAACTTATCAAATATTATTATAAACATGCAATATTATTTATAGAAAGAATAATTTAATAAAATGAGTCCATAATCAACTAGAAATTGTGATCTTTCAATATCCCTAAAAATTTTTAAAATATAGATATTAGCGATATCGACCTCATACTGATGGAATACATAATTTCAAACATCAATGAAATTTTTACCCAGACATTTACCATGATATTATCTAGTCATGGGGGGGGGGAATAGACCAAAAAAATCATGTTTTTTCTCATTAAAAATGTAGAGGTTTTGTCCAGATATATAATTGTGGTCCCCACGATCAAATTTTATTCCCAATTCATTCAACATAAGAGCCAAAAAAACTTTTTTTCCATTAAATAAGTCTCCTCTCACTGAATAAATCATGTTTATTTATATAATAAAGTTTATATAATTTTAAAATATAATAAAATTGTGTTATTCTTCATTAATCATCAAGAATATCATTACATTTCATGATTTGATTAAATGTGATGATATAATTTTAACCCCTCTAGATAATTTATTTAGATGGAAATTAATACAAAGTCCACGTTTCAATAATCATCTATTTTGGAATAACAAAATATAAACTAAAAAATTTCCACATTTAAATAGAAGAATTTCCTTTCTAGGGGAACATCATATAATCAGAATTATGTAAAAATGTAGCATTCCCAAATTATAGTGAAATTAGAAAATGACTATGTTAATACTAGTATAATATGATCATATGAATTCTAGAGATGTTAATTACATGGTTTAAAAATAACATAACCCCAGTCTGATAATGCTAACATAGAAGGATGTTGAAATAGATAAAAAACATTCTTGCAAATAAATTCTTGAATAATAACACCAAATAAGTGTTTGGGAATTGTATTTCTTGGTATTATGAGTTCATTTCCAAAAAAATAAATTTATATCATATCATTAATAGTAAAATATAAATTCCAATTTTATTAATTGTGAAATTGAGGAGAATTTAGAATTTTTACTTTTTAACCCACAGGAGCAGTAAAATAGATTTTTTTACACAAGTATATGACATCATATAAGTTTTGAACACTTTTGTAGTCTGGGAATATGTTTTCTACCATATTATAAGCGTTTTTTTGAAATATTAGCCCATTAAATTTCACTAAACAATTATTATTTAATATACAAATAATTAGATATTAATTTATTTCTATTTATTGGTTCATAGATATATTTTCAAAGGAGAATTAGATTTTTATATTTTATATTTCCCATTTATTTTTGAATGGGAGTTTATATAAGGAAAAACTCACATCTGGTGTTGGGTTCTGGCCTGAGAAATATTTTATTTTTCGTCCAAATTTCCATTTATTTTCCACTTTTCATTCTTCCCCTCCACTGGATACTCACATACACCCCTGGAGGGATTCCTATTTCTATGAGATAGAGATAAAATGGATAGGAAGATATGGAAAGAGATAGGGAGACAGAGCGATGAAAGGAAGAAAATTGGGGTCACTAAGTAGCTTAGGGTGGGTCAGATCATCGTACTATTATGGTGGAATGCGAATAAAGGTAAATCTTTTTTGGATTCCTTAAAAATGTCGTCATTTTTTATAAATCCCAATATATTAACCATTTTATAACATTATGTCTCTATTAACACTAAGAAGTACCATGGTGTCGTATCTGTTATTGACTAGGAGAAAAATGGACATTCATGCTGAATAAAGGGGTTCACATTTGACAAATACAGATTATATGGAATGTGGATCCATGAACCCATACCATTTACTCTTCTAGATTATGGAATATGGATTTTTGTAAGTACAAACCTTCTACATGGAGTATAAGTAGTGTGCTAGTACTTTTCCATGTATCTGAGTACATGGGTAGATGATGTTTTCAGAGCTACACACTGTGTAGTTGTAATCAAACATGTGGGTGAGTACATTTCCAACCAACATTTGTATGGGATCATGGCTATATAGGGTACACAACTTGACACCATGTGGAATAAACACCATGTAGAAGTGAATGGCCAGTCTAAACCACCTAGCTAGGACATCTGTGGTACATGTGAATTTAACACTTATAGGGTAAATGATGTTTACATAACATACACATGGTGTACTTTACTTTTACACACCATGTACAGTTGAAGTTCATGCCCAGGTAGGCCATTGAGGTTACATTTCAGGTACTTTGGTATACACATTGTATACTACTCCCTTACTATCCTTGGGAGTTTTTTCAAATCTCTTATACCCTAGATTAAGAATTTTACCTAAGAGGAATTGATTTTGAGAAATTCTCCCATATATATCAATATGGTGCAACCCTTGTGGTGATTTTAGGACACCAATGATTCAAATTGGAGATATAGATCCATTATGGAATGTTTATTCCTCTAGTAAAGAGATTAAGTTAACTCCTAAGGGTGAAACATGAATGAGACCCATCTAATGGTTGTAAAAAAATAGATAGTAGACTTTGAATGGGTTCACCATGATCCAAATCTGATGTATCTTGGTAATGTCTCTGATTAGAAAGAATGCGATGTGGATTGATGATATATATTGGTTGGGTGTTCATACCAACCTAGAATGAGTCCTTATTCAGATATGGGAAATGATCCATCTCCATAAATATGTTTTTTGGGGAGATTCTATTGATAACATCCCCCTTTGGAGGTGTGCCTCATTAGGTCTATGAGTCTTTTGGTTGTTAAAAACTAGTGTGTAATCAAGGATCCCCTAATGGATTACAATTTATATTAAGTAATTCTGAAGATAATATATATTATATCTCTTCTTATATACACTATTTTAAGATCTATGTTGGATGCCACCTCTTGTATACTATTTTTGAGGATATTCTATAGGAATCAATCACTTACATTCTATTTTTTAGTATCCCAAGAGAGATTACATAGCATAAATTATGACATAAAGGATTGAAAGAGTGATTCCTTTGGTTATGTGTGGACCAAAATAATCTCATGTAGGATTCCTCTCCAGTGTTATGACAATAGGAAACCCATGAGTGCACTAGTGTTCGAGAAACACTAAGCTATACTGTTATGTGTTTACAAAGAGATGGTTAAGGGTGTCACCCTAGAACCCATTTCAAACTTATAATCTTAAGGGATTGTGGAATTAATAATTGTTAATGAATTTGGATTACCAACCTCTCTTATTTATTATTTAACTCAATTACTATTAATTTAACTATGATTCTAGGCATGCTTCCTAAAACTCAACCCATGGGTTCTGATACGATTTGATACTATGTTTAGGATTCCTATTTGTACTTCTTTGGATTCAATTTCATTCCATTTTCATTTTAATAATAGATTATCTAGATTCCATGATTTAGATCATTGGATATGTATTGTCACACCTTGATAAATACTTTTATTCTGTAAATAGATTTATTTGAATAATATCATAGGTTAAATAAAATTATGTTATGCCTTATTGGGGCCAGATTACATGAAGTTCCATGGTAAAAATGAAAATAATTAAAGATGGAATTACATGGTAGTTATTTCAATCAGTAGACATGGTATTCCATGGTTAAGATTACAATCATTAGACTTTAAGATTCATAGATATGATTGTGATCATTGAACATAGAGTTCCATGATTGTGATTTTAATTAGATGACATGGAATTCCACTATTATTACTTTTATTATTGTATATAGAACATCAAATATATGATGATAAAATTTTACATGAATTTATATGTATTTGATTTTGTTTTATAAAAAGGCTTTGGTAACTACCGATAATGACTCTTATATAGGTGTTGGAATGATTCTCTAGACTCTATCTTTTAAAATACATGGCTATATTTTATACTTACACTACTAGATTCTAATTAATGAATAATGAGTCAGATGATGAGGTTTTTTTGGGTTTGCATGGAATCAGATCCAATCTATTACTTCGGATACATGGTTACAGTGACGTACTCAATGTAGTTTCTACCTATAGTTATTCTGGGAATATTTCATTATGATTACCTTATGACATTAGGATATATATTGAATATTGGGGTAGCCTTCTAATATTTATTTCCTAACCTGTGTATGTTATCCTTGGTTATAGTCCAAACCATATCTTTAATTTTTGGTTGAGAATGGATTTTTGATGTATAGGGATAAGTTCCATGGTTTCTTGATCAAGTGGATCTACTAATGGTAATTCTTATGATTAGGCTCATGTAACCTAACCCTATATCAAAGACCATGTATGTGTTTTGGATCCGAGTTAGTAGTAGATCATTGTACAATAATTATTTTTTAATTTATTTACCCCGTTATATGTGATCAGCCCAATGGGTGATATTTTACGTACTAGCCTATACACCCTAGTACCGTGATTCCTAATAAATCCAACACAACGGAGATTTTCCCAACATTCCAAACATAGGATCAAAATGATCCATCTGAATTGCAGATGGGAAACTGTTATTATAATCCAACTCAACTTGTCCCAAATGAACATCCCAATATCTAAAAAATTCATGAATGAAAGAACATACCATTTCCTCAGGAATATATATAACTTGTTCTATCCAGACATCCATATGTGAATGATATGTCATTCTCAAATGTTACTAAGATCCCAGTGGCTGTTAGATGCCTCTCCAAAATTCATAAGTAAAATGGGTATACCTATAAATGTCTATAGGAGAAGAGACTACATGAAATCAAACAATATTTTGTAAATATAGATATCCCAAATCCTCACATTAGTTTGTATATTTAATGGGTGTCAGGTGAAAACATCTTTCCTACCTATAGATCAAAACCCATATAACATTATTTCCATGAGGGATACCTAGAATATGAGTCATGACACCTATAAATATAACATCCCTCTTCCTAGTTGACACTATATGTGTCTAATGCAAACCCAAAAGACTTTGTTGTTCGAATTTGTCATGTTGATTGGTATAATAATGATATAAAAAAGTCAGGGATTTGTTGGATCATATATAAGATCCAGAATCTTCACTGCATATCATACAGCATATTTAGGGTTCTAGTGTTCATTGCCTACTATGAATTATAAAAATCCCCCATTATTGACATTTTTATGGGAAATGGGAGAAAAAACTAATTCAAAAAACATAGAATACACTCATAAGATAATTCCCACTCATCGATTGTCTCCCCATAATAAAGATCCCATAGATTCTATGAAATTCTACATCAACATTCTACACTTGAAGAATCATTTCATGAAGTGAATTTTTCAACTGAACTATTTACAAAAAACCATGGACTTTTCCTCTCATACTCTTAAATGAAACTAATAAATAAAGGGATTTCAAATTCACTCTTCTAATGATTTTTTCATTGTATGTTTCCAAATATTCCTACTCAAATAATCAATAATAAATATTCCCTTACCCAGGGTGTAGGCAATTTCAACAACAAAATACTAAAGGAACTTCACTTAATGCCTCTTTCGGAGGTTCAAATATTTTTGAGAGAATATATAAAGAATGTTATTCTGAGTCATAAATTATGCAGAGCTTTTTTATAGAAGGTGTTGTTTCCAACTATTAAGAGTATTCATCATAGTTGTTTGTCAGACATCAATTTTTGGGTAATTATTCTCATGTTTCTTTAGTTATTTTTTTACATAGGATATAATGTGATCACCCTATATAGGAATATATACCAAAATTGAACCTGATATGTTAGATAATACTGGGTTTCCCTACCCATCCCATGGAAGATTCAACACTAACATATTAATAAATAGATGTTTTAACTCAATGAAATATCTAAAAACGTTTATTTTACCAAATTTTCATCCACTTCCCAGTGTGGAAAACCATTTTCGAAGAAAACATTGAGAAATATTTATCAACCCTGTGGTAATACCCCTCCAATCACAATAATCTATACATCTGAGAAACATTATGTGGTTTCTCCAATGTTATCAAAAAATTACCTTCTCAATATTAACTAGTTTTCCATAATCCAGGACTGCATAACCCATGGCAATCACTTCATATATATATGAATTATATTGTGAAATATTCATATATATTCTAGGATCTCCCATGATTGTAAGGGCTACTCTATGATGATTCTCATGATCCTCCACAATTTTTATGTAATCCAAAATATCATCTATAAATACCTACGTACAGAAGTTGAGGTACTCATGGAATATTCTATTTAAATTTTAAAATGACCATAGGATCACTATTCATGATAAAAGGAAAAACCAGATACTCAATGTGAACATAAACTCTCTTAGAGGTAGTATTTGGAATATTTAATCCTCTAATACATAATAGACCATAACTAGACTAATGTAAATCTTTTTGAAATAACTCATGCCTTTTAACTCCTTAAATATTTCATATTTCAAAGGCAAAGCACACGTTTTTTAACCATTATTCGATTTTTCATTTGATAATCATCCCAAAGGATAAACCTGTCATCATCTTTATGTGAGAACATAACATGCACAACCAAAAGAGAAAGACTAATTAATATTAAATATTTCTCAAGAAGATCATCCAATACTGTTTTCAACTACATTAAGTAAACTGATTCCATATGACAAAGAATAATATATATAAGATTAGTAATAAGTAAAAAATTAATAGACAAATCTAGATATCTTATTGGTATAAGACAAGATAAATTAGATTGAAATAATTAGGAAACTCCACAATGACATTAGGGTGATCATTAATCAAGTATTCTAAATTTAATTCATAGTAAAATCTTGATATCACCCTAAATAAGTCAATAAAAGATGGCCTTGACCTACTCGACCTTGGACCCCAACCTCCCTGAAAGACATCAGAAACACCATCAGGTGTAGTAAAGGAGACTCATCAATGAAAAAAAACTAATTCAGCCATTAATATATATAATACAATCCATACCATAAATTATGCCAATATTTTTCTTGTTATAAACATGAAAATACAAAACAATATTAGTTTCTTATAGAGATAAAACACGAGTAGGACATATAAGACACCATTCACCAATTGTTCTGAGAGGTGTAGTTTTATCCTTCACTTAAGAATAAAAATTCATAGTAAGTGTTATAAAATCAACAATATGAGTTAATATTAATGAGTGAGATAAATTTATATAAGTTAAATAAGTCACTAAATATGAATCTATAGTGATAGTATATTATCATTTCATTGGACCTGTATCAGCATACATTAGAGGCTCTTCCATTATGTGAAGAAAAATCGTTCTGGATGGTTTTGGATAGAACCCATTAATATTGAAGAATCTGATTACACCAAAGTATTTTTAGGTGTTCATGAGCATCTTCCACTATATATTATAGAAATAATATTATGGAATTTTTCCATGTGGCATGAACATCTAAATTAAATTCTAATCATGGTTTCCCTAGTGAAAATATGATTCATTTTCCCATGACTTCATTATTGGGAGAATGTAAATTAGAGTAATAATTGTAATGCTAGAGTTTTGGAATAGACCATATATCTGGATTAACCATATGGATCAACACAATTGTGTTTCCATTTATGGGTTCTTTTAGAGTTACCACTAGGAGAAGAATGAACTTATGTTAATCTAGACTTACTAGAAAAGTCACGTTCATCCATCAGTTCTCTGCCAATTACATCAGTGTAAGAAGTAATTTTAATCATTCCTAAAGTACCATATTAAATATTTTTTCCTTTAGTGCCTCATTAGTCACATCTTCTAGAGAAAAATACTTGAGATGAAAATAATATTTTGTGTACTGTGTCATAGTCTTGTCACTCTTTTGGAGAGTAAGGAACTTCATAGAATTCTCAAAGACCATAGAATATTGATAGAAAATCTAAGTTAAAGATGTCTAAATTCCTTCTACTCTAAGATCTCATTCATCTCATTATCACCATATAATCCCACCATCCCCAGCTAGGACATTGCATCCTTATGGTTGTACTATTTAGCATAATCAAATCAGGTGAATACAAGAACTCAAAATGAGACTCCATCTTATTCAACTAGTCCTCAACATATTCAAGATCATTAGAAACTTGGAATTAATGTGAATTCAAGTTATGAAATACTTGACCATGATTCCAAGATTTATATCTTTGAGGTTCCCCAACTGGATCTAGAACTAAAATGAGTACCAATGCATGTCCTTGATCAGAGACAACATGCACTACTATCTCAAATAAATTCAGGTCTAAAATAATATTTGAACTGTATAGACCATCAACAGCTTTCCCTTAGGTCCTATTCAAATTTTTTCTAGGACTAATGATGCTGATAAACATAAAAAAACATTTGAAACATAATTGATGTTACATAGGTTAATGATACAAATATCAAAGATTCAATAATATTAAATCCATTGGGCATTAATATAATTTTCAGATTTCAACAAACATAGTTCAATGTTAGAAGGAAGACTAGAATCAGATAAAAAATATGTAAGGTATCTTATCTTAATCACCCTTATTTATTAAGGCTCGTTGCGAAGATATGTGGTTAGGAACTCACCCACAACTACATTCTAAGTCCCAATAATCCTATCAAATGTCTACCAATACATACCAACTTTATACCTACATCAAGGAAATATTCACAGTCTACCTATGATATAAATTTTTCATGATCCAACCAAAAATAACTTGTACCATGATATTCGATCTATCCATGACATATCCCAATGGGAATTCTTATTCCCCAATGGTTGGAAAAATGAACATCGAATCAAACTAGTTAAAATTGAGAATATTTTTTTGCACCAAAAACAGTTGAAAAAGATTCAAGTCGACATGCTCAATACTCCAAAATTGAGAAAGTAACATAATAAAATAGGTGAAAACTCATTACTATACATCATCATTGTAATCAATATCTACCAAAATAAAAAATTTGAAAACCCATTCAGTGAGGGGATGATATATCCACCCATCACCTCTATGACAAAGTGTACCAATGATCAAGAATATCCACCACATCCATGTATAGAATTCCCTTCACTCATACTTGGTTTAAAAAAATATATATCACCCAATTTAAATGGGTTTATGTGAGCTATGAATCCTAGTTGGGTATCACCGAGTTTTCCATAATCAAAACCATCATAATAGAGCCATGATATATACAATTTTCAACCAAAAATAATAATTCCATTTCATTTTTATATTTTCAAAAAACACGATTTCTTTTCAATAGATTGATTAAATTTAAAAAAATGGATTAAATAATAATTTTATTGAAAATAATTTATATAAAACATCAGGAACAAATAAAAAAATTTCATAAATAAAGATAGAATATATACTCAAAATAAAAGAATCATAAACTATGGTCATCTTCCCTAAAATATGTTAGTTTCCTGTTATAGGATCCTCGCACTTCTCAAATTAGCTATGATGACTCAATTTGAGTACACATGTCCCTCAAGGATAGAACAGAGATGAATAATCAGTATTTCATGAGACATAACCATGAAAAAATGGGTTTTTAGTTTTTTCATTGTACATCCATTTCCAGGGGATCATATCCTAGAATGATTTTCAAAATTAATTTACTAACTACCCATACTAGCCTTTTATCAATCAATCAATCCGTCATGGGAAAATAATTTCATTTCAAGTCAAATCACCATTTACATTTCAATTTCCTTGTTTAAATTTCGATGTTCCATTTTTAATTTCAAAAAAATATAATGATTTATTCATCATTTCATTCCATTTACATTAAAACCTATCATAGGTTTTAATCATTTTAATTTAAGACTTTTTTCCCTGAAACAAAATATCAAATCACTTAATCAAATAAATCATCAAAATAATCTTCCAAAATCATGCCATCACTCCTGAAATACATCACACAATTTAAATTATATCAAAAATGGTAATTTTTCATAAATATCATGCAATTTAATATTTGAAATTAATTAATATCAAATGAGGGTTTTAAAAATAAATTACCTGCTACATAAAAGAAATCCTCAAAATCATGGTTTTAATTATAAGGATAATGAATATGTAACCACCAACTATTAATCACAGAAGACAAGAACCACTCCTATTATGGGGATTTCAATGAAGAATGATGATGAGATTATCCAAGGATTAAAACCTAGAATCAAGATCCATCGTAACAATGTTTTGATCCACTAATTGTTTTTAATGGTTTGGGTCGAAGCTTCATTTTTATTATTAAATAAAAGAAAAGACCACTTTTTACTAGGTAAAGGGAGACTCATTACATAGCCCGAATGCCCAGTGGGAATGTATACCATTACATACCACATAGGCCCAAATGTTTGGCCCAAGGCGCACTCTGTGAATAGTAACATGGCTGCTACAGTACATGTCGTTGCTATAGTGCACTACTGCTGCTACATTACCAGTCGTTCAACAGTACCACAACTGCTATAGTACCGCTGCAGTACTGTTATAGTGTCTTCTGTAGTAACCTGCGCCCAATGGGTTTTGAACCCCCATTTTTCATGTAGAATTATGGGGTGCTCACCACTAAGGAAGAGAAAATATAGGATCAAAAAAACCACATGTTGGAAGATCCACCTATCAAAGAGGAATTAGATCTTCCATCAACACATTGATTTACAGTAAAAGGTTTTATAGGAGTAAAAATTGATTCTTTGGGGTTTTCAGGGGTGGAAATATTTTTTTACAGTTAAATGTGGTTGATTAATAACATGAAAAGGTTTTTATAATTTTAAATAAATTTTTGATGGAATTAAAGCCTATACACATAGTTTTCGGGATAGGGAAACGTAGATAGAAAAACTCTACACTTTATCTAAGAACCTTTGCTAGTGTCGTGTATAGTTTCTCTTAAGATGGAGTATGGTTTTTCAATCCATATTCCAATTTAGAAAACATTTAATATCTGATGTTGCACAACATTGAGGTCCTAGATGCATGATTTTTACCAACATTTTTTCCCCAAACTGTGGCACACAATAGGGTGAATAATTTACAGGGTCAATAAACATATTATTCCCTAATATTTCACTGAGGGAGAAGAAAAAAATTGGATTCAAAAATTCTCAAAATTTAACTTAAAAATATAAGATAAGACCAAACCCATATGATATAAAAAAAGGGTCAAAGAATAACTAAAATAATATAAATATATGTTACATGATTAGAATTTAATGTAAGACATGGTTTTTGGGAGCTTTGATTGCATTTTTTTTATTATTATAGCATTTTTTATATTTATTGCTTCCAAACTCAGTTTTTTTACCACTATAGATTATGATTCATTACGTTTATTTTTATTACTCTAATATAAGTCAATTGTCTCCCCATGAACACTCCCTAAATCAATGTTGATTTTCAACAACCTTTGTTATATGGGTTGTCATGATTAAGGTTGTTTCTCTAACTTGTTTGGTTACTATTATTATAGTTAGGTGGGAATGACATGAAAATGTAGTATTAGAGATGTTCCTTTCCTATTTTATTACAATTTGGTATATAGAATACAAGAGTATTAGGAATCAGACTACTGTTTCGAGAATAGTTATTCTGATGGGAAGCCTAGATTACTTGGTTTATTATATCATTGTTATGGGTTTTGATTTTACATATGAGTATGACTTACACATTTAGATATGCACATGTTTTGTGGATTTGGTGATTTATTATCAATTTTTGGAAATTTTTCATTTGTAGAGATTATAGTGATTGATTTTGTCTGTTGACCTACATGGGAATGAGGGTTTCCATGCATTGTATTTGGCATGTATGGTTTTGATATTATATTCATGTTAGTGTGTAGATTATTTCTAATGAAGAGGATAACTATTTAAATTGTCAAAAAACATAAATTGTTTTTTTAAATATATGTTCTTGGTAGTATTATTCTCAATTGGACAAACATGTATATAGATACCCTTACGATGGGAGGTTATATAGATTTATGGTGATACATTGATGATGAGAATGATGATTCATTCCTCAAAGACATGATGTGAAATGAATATAGTATTCTTATCAGTAACATTGTGTTAGGTGATGGTCTATTATGGGATTTTGTTTCTCTAGTTAAATCATTTATATTGTTTGTAACAACCTATTTATATTTTTACCACATATAATGGAATGTAATTATCCCTCACTAGAAACTGTGAGTGATTTATGATATAGATCATTGATATGATGTTGTTTGAAATTTTTTTATACTTGTATGTAAAATTCGTTTTCTAATTCCCTTATATTAAAACCTTTTCAGGTGATTCCTTCCAAATTACTATTAACTAATGATTTGTAACAACCTACGTGGAGTTTTATCAACTAGATTAATATGATATCTTATATAATCGACCAAAATTTAAATTTATCTAGTATTATCCTCTACTATGATGTCAATAGGATCCTAAATGTTTTTAATAAACTAGATCTTCATCGGGGTATTATCGTATATTGATTCCCCAAGAGGGTATGTTATTATATTTTTCCTTGATATCAAGACCCTATAATGAGAAGTTTTTTATGAGTGTTATTAGTTAGGATAAAGGTATTTTAGTCTCTTAATGGTGGTTGATTACCTTAATAATTATTAAGTTTGATTTTATAATTAATTTTGTAGTTAATAATCTGTGTCACTTAAATGGGTTTTCAATTACACTATACATGGTGTTTTCCAAAATAAATTTTTAATTAAAACCCAATACAAGTATAACCATGTTCATAATCATTTACCAAATTAAATTTAATATTTCCTTAACTCCTTTAGATAGGATTTATAGACATTTTTGGTTACTTGTGTTGAGATAGGTTCACTTATGATGCCTCGTAAAATGTGACATTGGAGAGAGGTTAAACATATATTATAGGTGGTAAGGCTTAGTTATATATCTTGATACATGGTCAGTATGGATTGGTTGTTTTCCAAGAGGACTTTATTTTTAACTCAGAACATTATGATTCAATAATCTATTTGATCACGGAAAACCTATGATAGTGGTCGAAACATGTTTTTACAAATACAGTTTTATGTAGTGAGATCGGGATTAAATGATTTTTGTGAAAAATGATCGATAGGTTAGATAGTTTTTCATCCTTATCATGATTATTCCTTTGTATTAGAGAATAACCAAATGTTGTTAGATATTGAGACTGAACTCCATGGGTAGGACTATTTTGTTGTTTGTCCTTACTAACTAGTGGTTGTTTTTTGATCGCTTTAATCACAGAAAAGGATATAGTGTGGTTGGTTGTCATGGAATAAATCAAGGTACAAGAGAGGTTATTAATTTTAATGTTTAGTTCCCTGGGAGATTATATATTAATGATATCGGTGTTCCATGGATCAAGTCAAAAATTCCTTATAGATGAATGAATCAAATAGCATGAATCTGGTGGTAAATGTATGCGTTTGTTACCAATGGTATTATTTAAATCATAAATCAGTGATTATACATGGGAGATATGAGGACTAATGTTTTTATATATAATCTAGTAGAATGTTTTCCTGGAATTTATGAGAAAATGTGTAATGACCCTACCCAGTAGAGGATACATCAAGAATAAATCAGGTGTCATGAGGAGGTTATGTTTTTTCTTAACCTAGATACATATTATCTTGATACGTGGTGTCTAGGGTTAGTTAATGAAATGTATGTCCTAATTTTTTAATATATTGTCTCGATGAGAGAAATAAATTCCTTTTTATTGAATATTAGTGCCCTCCTAGTTCATATATTATCTCTCAAAATATATTAACACCATCCTGAGTACACAATGTGAGCATCATCTATGCACCAATAATTTCAAATATCTTTTTTGGTTTAATTAGTTTAATCATTTGGAGTTGAACTCGAGAAGAAGTATAAGGTTATAAATATGGTGGGGAGTACATTTTTCTTATTATAGGATGGTCGCACTTGTTATATTTTAAATTTTATCATTTTCCATTGGAACTTTTCATAGGAAATGCATCCAACAGACCCAAGATCAAATCTGGGTAGAGACATAATTATTGGGGTACTGTAGCAGGTACAATAGTCGTTACTATTTGGTAATGTAGTAGCTTGAAAAATTCATCTGTTTCGGCTTTCAGGCAATTGGTTTGGTCCTCTAGCCCTTAAAGGCCTTTAGGTCACCCAAGGACTTAGGGACAGTAAGCCATTTAAGTCACCTCAAGGCCTTTTGGCCACCCTAAGGCTTTATTTCCACCTTAAGGATTTTGGGGCACCTGAATATTATGGTTAATGGACCAGGAAGACTCTACATTGAGAATAATCCAGATGATAATTCAATGTAGTCACATTTAACCAAGTATAAGCTAAAAGATTTAGAAGAAAGAGACAGAATGTCATTACAATTATGACCAGCCTGTACTTTCACAAGACGCCTACCCAAATAACCATGCGAAGGTGGAGAGATGACATCATGATTTAGAAACTAGGGGGGAAGGGTTTTATGTATTTAATGTGTGGATGAATTCCTCTAAAACCTATAGTTAATGTAAGTTCATGAAGCCTATGGGCCATGTATGGGTTCCCCTTTGACCCTTAAATGGATTATTATCATAAATGAAAAAAATTAGAATTATTTTGGGTATTCGGAGTAATGATTTGTTGTTGTTAGTCAACGCATGGGATGGTTGGTTTTAGTAATTCTATTCATTTCATTTAGTGATCGACAGGTCAAGGGATGTGGAGAATATATTTATGTTTTCAGGCGATGATAAAGACACTTCTATATTGGGGAGTATATGATCGGTCTTGGTTGGGCGTCTTCTATATTGAGAGAGTTAAGAAGGATGGGAGTTTGGGCATTATATTGTAAAGATATTATTGTTTTATAGATGTTATATATATTTTGATTTATTTTATTTGACCAAAAATGATTCCCATATGCGATATGGGTTACACTAGAGAGATTTCATAGGCCCGTGTTTTTATAAAATGTAAAATTGACCAAAAATTTTAATTTTCCATTAAGATGCATAAGATGGGTAGAAGGGTAATTTTATCCTAGAATATACCCGTGGATAATTATTATGACCACTCCAATGGTCTCAAAAGAGGGTGAATATCCTAGTTTGTGAGTTTGGTGGAAATCAAAGACATTCAATATTTCAAAGAATAATGAATATTTAAAATTTAATTAATTAACATTTTTTATTTCCATAGGTCAATTTGATGACATATATCAAACGGAGAATATGTTTAAGATATCTTCATCTCTCTTGATTTTGGAACCTGTGGTTTACCTATATGAGGCATAAACTCATGTTTTGCACTGGGGTCAGGCCCAAACCCCTTTTAATTTATCATTATTTTTTCTTTATTTCCTATTCTTTTATAAATTATTCAACACTAATGGATTCCCATGTATACCCCAATGGTATTCCCCTTACCTTTATCAATAAAGAAATTTAATAGGTATAGGTAGGGAATGTGTAAAAATGGAGTTTTCTCCATAGATACCTGGATGAGTCATATCATTGTACACCTATGATGGAACACAGATACAAGTAAATATTCAAATATTTTGACCCACATGTTGGATTTTTATGTTGTTTCTATAAATAACCATCTAATTACAACATTCATGTTTTTAGGCCACATATTGTCTTCTAAAGACCCCACTAGGGTAGATCTTTTTTCAACTAGAATAAAAATAGGGTTTCATGCTAATTTTAAGGGATTCAATTTAGGAAATACTAATAACACATCATGTAGTTCCATGAACATACTACATATACTCGTCCTATTTGAGAAATAAGGATTTTTGGATGTACATTCTTGTACATGGAGTATTTTTTTCATGTACTAGTACATGGACAAGAATTTGAGCACATGTGTTGATGAATATTTTTGAACTACATGTCATGTTTTTATACATATACATAGAGAACAGTACATGGATAGGAATCCCATGTGGGGGATCTTGTATGTGTAAGGTATACAGTCAAACCCCATGTGGAATAAACTCTATATATAAGTATTTTTTTGGATAATCCACTTTTTCGAGTAATGTGTGGTACAAATTTTGGTTCCCCATGTTGGGTAAACTCCATGTATATGAACTTTATGCCTTATGCTTTGGTTTCACATGAAATTAATGGGTAGAGTACATTATTTTATTGTGATATGAGGGTACAATATATTTTCTATGATATATAGTCTATATACATGTCCCATACATCATCTTGATTGATTATCCTGTTATTCATCCCAAAGTGAAAACTTGATAGAAAAGGAGTCCCTTTTGAGCATTTTTACCCATATATAATTCTTGTGGAACCCTTGGGGTGATTTGATAAATACTATGTGTAATTTTTGGATGATAAATCCATAAAATAAATATTCTTCATCAGGTATATAGTTTCCATTATCTCCTATGAGTGACACCTTGGATAAGACCAACCTGAGGGTTATGAGAATTGTATGTGGACATGGCATGGTTTCTCCAAGCTCTATATATAAAAAACCTATTAAATCCCCAAATTAGAGGGACTCAGATGTTACTTGGGATACAAATTTATTGGGTGTTCATACAAACCTACAGTGAGATATTGATCTGATATGGGCCATGAACCACCTCCATATAGTAGTGGATTTTCAGTTTTCACTTCAATTAATCCCCCTATAGAGGTGTGAATCTATAATCATATGGGGTATTAGGTTGGTAGAAACTAGTGTGTGAATAAGGATCCCCTTCATAATAATTCCACTTACTCATTTCATGGACAACATGTAGGATGCATCCATGTAATCATTCTATGGTTCATATGTAGGATGTTGTTACATGCTTACCATTTCCAAGGATACCATGTTGGATTCCTCCTATTACTTATTCTTTCCATTCATTTCGCAAGGTATTGATTTTCAAAAAAGCTAAAATAGTGGATACTAATAGGTATGCCTTCTCTTGTATGTGTAACTCATGGATCCCAGCTAATATGCCTCTATAGTGTATTAATAAGAGGGACCAAGTGGGTGGAAGATTACTTTACATAGATAAGATACATTATTATGGTATTTAGAAGAGACAGTATCTAGTTTCACCATATAACCCTTACCAAAAATGTAAACTTAATGGGATATAGATGTTGCTATGATTTACGAATTATTTATACCACACTCTTAAATTTATTCCTTCACTCTATTACTGCCAATGTGGCTAGGATTCCATATTTTCTTCTTAGAACTTTTCTGCATGGCATAATATGATGTGATACTAGCATGTGGATGTATTGTTGTACTCCATGGAATATGGATTGTGAGAAATGTTTTTCAATATATAATTATGTGGATGTGAAAAGGTAATTCAATGTGTCGAGCTTATTACTCTTTGAGTGATACAAGGATTTCTTATATAGATTTCTTTGGAATAGATTACAGGTCACATGAAATTATATTTTCCTTCATTATTATCCGGGGACAATGAATTATATAGTCATGATAATGTCCAATGAACATAGGGTTCCATGTTTGAGATTATATTCAATGTCTTAGTGTTCCATGGTTTTGATTAGTATTATATGACATGGAATTTTATGTTATGATTAAAATTATTGGAAATAGTGTTTCTTCGTCATGATTGAAAAACAAATACATGGAAATCAGTATTTGTGATTGATATTACAAGACATGGTTATCCTCAAATATGATAATAATATACATGGAATTATATATATATGTATTGGGTTCCAAAATAGGGATTTGTTCACCATCAATATTGATTCATAAATAGGTGATGGATTCATACTCTATACATTATTGTTAATAATAAATTTTAAGATTTCTTATTGACATGTCTAGGTATCAATTAATGAATATCAATTTAAGTGATGAAGATTAGATTGGGTTTCCAATGATGTGTATCTGATTTGTTATTTAAGAATCAGGGTCATAGTGATGTGATCAGACACATTTTCAATACTTTAGTATGATGGATTGGTTAATTGGGATCGCATACTCAAGCATCAATTGTGGGTTTACCTTATTTATTTATCTATTTTTTTCACCTATGGTAAAGACCGAACTAGATATAGAATAAAAAAATTTTATTACTGTTAATATTTAAGAATAAGATGTTAATTTTATGTTAAAGGTGACTTTTTTCCGACATGGTATATAACACACTACAATGGTTTTTTTCCAAAATCTTACACTGCACACAACATTGAATTATTCCAAAATATAATCCAATAATATTATTATAATTTTAAATGGTAGTTAACACCATTCCATGGGAATGATGGGAATTAATAGTATCAAATAAATTTTGTAATATGGTCTAAAAATGATTAAATTATGATTTATTGGTTACCAAATTTATTAGAAATGAAAATAAACCCCAATTGAAAGGATGCGTTTTTAGGAAAACCTATTTGACAAAGAATAATGGTGTTTAAAAATAATATCACCCTTTATGGATTTTTATCTTATAAAATATATAAATTATATATTTAATTTAATGTTTTAAATTCATATTGTTTGTTTTCTAGATATGATATAAGAATACATTCAAATTTTCAGATAAAACAAGTAATTTTCTAAAAATGCAGTTTTACCATCATTTGATGGTGAAAAAATATTAAATTAAATTTTTGACATCTTTATATGTTTTATTTGAAAAAATAATATTATTATTTAGAATTAGGACATCAAAATTTACTTTATATGATATTTTGATATTTTTTGAATAACTATAATGTTATGATGAACAGTAAAAATACGCTAAATTTTAATTGAGGAAAAACAGGCCATCATGATATTTAATATTGGATAAATCATATTATATAAATGTTTTAAAGTATTAATGTAGTAAATTATTATCATTTAATATATTGGGTTTATTGGATGTAATTTCACTTTGAAATTGGACCTAAACACATATCAATCTTTTAATTGTTATTACTTTCTAAAGACCCGCTTTTGGGTTTTAAAAATGGGAATTAATTTTAAATTAATTACTACATCATTAGAATTTTGAATTTTTGAAAAATGGATTCCATATTTGGAATTAGAAGTTACAAATTTTGGGAATAGGTACCTTTTATTATTGGACATTATGAATAGTAACTTAAATAATTATTTCTTTAATCATGGTAAAAGGGTAAATCTAGAAAACAAAGGTAAACAATAATATTATAATAATATTAATCTACCGTAAAACAAGTCATAATCTTATTGGAAGAGATATTTCCGACCATGGGCATCCCAGGGTTTATTTCTGGACCCCGTGGATCGAGTGAGATGTGAAAATGACATTTTATAAGAATTATTTTAATGTAAAAAAAATAAAACATAAATAGATATCCTTTAAAAAAAATTATATGGGGATATAAAGATGATATCTTTAACTGTAAATAGTCATTATAAAGATAAAAAATTTCATAAATCGTGATATTTTATATATAATTTTTATACATTAAATAAAAAGTTTTAATTATGACACAATGATGATGTAGTGATTGCTTCATCAAAAATGGATTCCAATAAATTATACTATAAATAATAAAATAATTGAAATTTCATTATTTTGAGGCCATAAAATAATTTTATGTATGATATTGAAATATTATATTTTATTTAATTCATTTCTATTAAAGGAATCATGTTTTAACGACTTTAACAAAATGAATTACTTTATCGTGTCAAAATTGAAATAAATTTTTTTTAAACAAATACTATTTTATTGAATTATTTAATAGTCTTAAAAATATGATATTAGTCCAACTGAATTATATAATGTTCAAAATTCCATTAATGAACCAATTATTGTTCTCTTATAATTTTATAGTAAATATAGTTACAATAATTTATGAAAATCCAAGAAGACATTATAAGAGTTAAAGTATTTAAGGGATAAAGCTAAATGATAAAGTTATGTTTGTGACATAAACATGTCTAAAACCAATTGGTTGTTGATTTTTAGACCAAAAAGAATATTATATTTTAAATAAATGATTTGAGTACCATTTGAAACCTAAAATAAATTCATAATAAAATAATATTTCAATACCTTCCTATTGTGCCTCTCCTCCCTCTAATAAAAGGCCACCAACTCTACCAACTTACACACACCTCAAAATCCCCTTTTCTAGTCCAAATTATACTCAAATCAGCTCCCAAAATCCTTCCCTTTTTCTTATATGCCTTATCTTGGGAATAATTTTATTCAAGGAAGCATTTGGATTAAATCAATTGAAGTTACCCGATTGAGAGGTAACATCTTCTCTCAAGTTCATTTCCATTATTTTACTTTTGTACTCCCTATGCTCTTTTTATTATTTGATTACATAAAAAATTATTTTATAAATATACTATGATTTTGTAATGATATACATTCTAAATACCCATATACACACCTCCATCTAATGTATATGAACATACTGTTTCTATGGACGATGAACTACTACATCACGAAACTATGATTGTTCAATTTTCCCCTACCACCTCTCATGGTGGCCATTATGAATTAAATTTATTTACATATGATATGTCTTATATTACTTATATTACTATGATTATATAAATTTTATTTAAATTATACCTTTATTCTTTCCATAAAGTATAAATATGATAATTTCATTTGACAAAGTGCGCACTACTGCCCCCTCATAGTTATATGACTCATTCATGCCATACATTGAACATATAAAGGATAGAGTTAATGAACATTTGTAATGTATATAAAATAAGATATTATAATATAATTTTAATATACCTATATGTTATTTAACTTTAATTTCTTTAAATATGAAGTAGAAATGAAAGTAGTGTTCATGCATACGTACGGCTTTCCATCTCCAAAAACGATTCATTTCATTTATTTTCACAAATGATATGGAAAATTATAAATAAATATATACTGGATATATATTATTTATATTATATTTAAATCAATAATAATATTCTAGATATATTGTAATTTTACCTCATGGATAATTTTTAATTATAACAAGTTTATCTTGGACTCAAGTACCAAACATCGAAAAAACTACCGATATTAACATGAATAATTATATGATTTTTATAACAATTAAATTATTGTTATAAAATTAATAATAAACATTATAAGGGTTGTTAATTAAGTATAAATTAATTTATGTTTACAATTTATGAAGATAAAGAACAAACAAGACAAGTTAAGGTCAAGGTATGGGATCTTCTTAACCTAATTTCCATTATTTGGGTTAATATTCAAGTTCGTGATTATGTCGTGCTATGATTACATGAGAAATAAACTTTGATGTCTTTTGTATTATTTATAATATATTTATGTGTACTTATAGTGAATACACATAATAGATTTATTTAAATTATAAAATTATCTTTGTAATAGAACCTTTCACCATTCAATTTTAGTCAAAGACTTCTTTTATGTTATGTCTTTTGTTTTACATTTTATTATGTTGGGGTATGTTATTGTATATCCGTAATTCTATCCATTTTATGTCCAAATTATAAGAGTCCCTTTTTTCTCTCATAAACTCATATATTAAATTTTTACGTGACGTCGTTAGGCTGCCGAATTTTTGTAAAGGAATTTCTAAACTCAATTTCCTCTCACTGGGTTCTAGGTATATTTTATTGATTATATAATGCCAATATTATGTATGGAATCACTATTTATTTATTAATATTATAATTTCCACTTTCCATTGTTTTGATATACTATTTCTACATAGAATCAGCACATTAATAAATTTAAACGTGATTTATAAGAACATTGTAAAGGACTTTATCATAATCCCTTTCCATTGAGGCATATTTTTATTTATACATGGCATTATTTTATATATTATATAATTATAACCTTATTATTTTAATTTAATTCTATGGTTTTCAAAATTATTCTTTTGTTTCATGATGAGTTTTACAAAAAAATAAAAGGAATTTTTCTTTTGAACGTACGTGGTGACAATGACCATTCCAACACCACATGTATTATTTGATCATTATCTTCCTTAACAAGTAGTACTATTTTGAAAAGGAAAATAAATACCATATAAAATTTTTACATATTTTTATTGAAAATGGTTTTGAGAAACCATTGATTATGTCAATATCTTGAAATTGTCTATTGTGATTGCATTGTGGAAATTTTATCTTTCCTTTAAGCTCATTATATGTGTTATTAATATGTGATGGTTCTTTGTAAGTGTTTATGTATATAGGTGGTTCTGTGATAAAAAATAGTTTGTGATCTCGAGATAGATCTCTAATGCATTGGGTCATGTGACGGAGGTAAAAATCAATGTTTATCCTATGATATTTTGGGAATATACTATTATGGGTATTCCAAATGCAACTCTATGTATAGTTGTGAAAGAAAAAATTACATTATTTTATGGATGCCATAAGTTAACTTTATGAATTATTATTTCTATGTTTTATTTATAAATCTAACTATTTCATGAGGTTATTTAAGAGAATATGTTTTATGATTGAAATTTATGTTTTCTCTGATTTGTATGTATACATGGAATAATGTTTTTTATTCCTTATTTTATATCCCTTGGAAAGAATTGTATGCCTATCCCAGGTTTTTGAAACATTTTTTTCAAGGTTTAATGAAGGGTAAGGGAATGGAATAATTCAACAAGATTTTAATCAATAAAATAATATTTGTTTTAATCAAGGAGTTTTATTATTGGAAAAAATTATAATAGTCTAGAAGTGTCTAATTTTTAATATTTATGCGGTAATTTAACAATAATGAACTAATTATCTAAATCTATAAACCTATAAAGTTGCACAATGTGAATTCGTGACATAACTCAATATTATTTAGTTTTTAAGGCTCGGGCCTTATATTTGGTATTATAGGAAAGGCTTAGAACACTTTGGAGATTATGATGTTTTCATAAGGGTTAGAAAAATAAAAATGGGTTTATAATTTTATGGTATATTATTAGTTCAACAACATTGAAACTCTTTTTAGTATTATGTTATTTCAATGTGATTAACGTTATTTTTGGAGACATTCACCTTTGAGAAAATTATGGATTATTAGTCTTTTGGAGGTAAATTATGAGATATGAAATAACTTTTTGAGGTTAAAAAATTTTATTGTTATATTTCAGGAATTAATATCATTTTGTTAATGTTACTAGAATAATATAGTTTTTGAAAAAGGACAACACACAGACCGTGTGACAACCTGTCACATCGGAAAAAGATGCAGGAATCAAACCCACAACTAAATTACAACTAGGATTTATCTCCTACCACTGTCCAACATGAAGTCTCTTGTTAGTATGACTAATTATTTTTAGGTTAATGGTTTTTAAGATCAAGAATAAGTATATTTTGTAACTTTTGTTTTCTAAAATATACATCTTTAGTATATGAAAATTATTTTCTGATTAAAAGATAAATCATATTTTTGAAGACTTTTTCTATTTTTGGTACACTATATTCCTAATGAAAAATGAATAATATTGAATTTCATTAGAGGAGTAATGGTGTAATTTTATTGTGGAAGAATATATATTTTTACTATGGACATATAGCGAGTTAGGTTATTTTTGGAAAGAATAACTAATCATGGAGAATACTGGATTAGGTTAAATACGTTTCAGTATGAGACTTTAAGATTAGTTGATGTTATTAGGAGATAAATGTTAAGACGTTTCATGATTGACTGTGTGATAAAATTTATATGAGTTTTGTGATTCAATATTAGCTTGGATTATAATGAAAAATTATAAGGGGAATTCTGTATTGAATGATATTTATTGAACATTGTGTATTGTTTGTTGAATTTTAGAGATTACGACTAGTATTTCTTTTCATAAAGGATAATCCCTTTTTTGGGACTATCTTATGTTGTACAAAAAAATTTAGTTTTGGTTAATTTCCTCAGATAGGGGAAATATATATCTCATCTTTTTTGGATTATGAAATTCTATAGAAGTTTTTTCTAGTGCTTCTAGTGTGACCAAGTCATCTTAAATACTCATCATTTGGAGAAAATATGAGTTCGTCGTAGAAATTTATTTAAGTATGAAACTATAAATGAAATGTATGTATATTTCCTTATGTTCATATTCAATCTTATAAATAAATTCCTCAACATTATGGAAAGAAACGTAAAACAGAAACATTTTCTGTTTACTTTTCCTACTGTGGAATCAATGACTACTTATCCCAAAACACGTTTGCGGTCTTCTGGTAGTTAACTTTCTCTTGATCAAGTTTTATAACACTCTCCATCAAATCATTATGGTTATTTTTTCTTCTATATCCATGATTTTTTATATAAAATCCTAGTTTTTGTTATCTCGGGTGTCCTTTTTAATTTTCTTTCTATCATTTAAAGTGGTTTTATTACTGACTCTTTTTCCATTGTGGGATTTTCAATGATTAATGGAAATTTATTAAAGAGAAAAGAAAACAGAACAAGAAAAATACAAACAAAAAACACCAAAACCATAAAAAATGGTTAAGGTGAAAAAGAAAGAAACCAAAGCCAACAAACACCCAATAAAATAGGGTGGGCTATGGGATGAGGCCACCAATTCCGCCAATGAAGATCAAAGCCGGATCAAGTAAGATATCTCCACGACAGAAGAATCTCCATCAGCCCTGGCCTTTATTAGCTAAAAAACAGCAACAAAAAAGCCTTCCTTCCACCAAAAGAAGCCAGCAACTAAGCCTCCAGCCCGCTCCAAATAGAACACTGATTCCAAGAATTTGGGAAACCAAACGAAGCCAGCAACTCTGCAGACTCCAGCCTGCTTCAGATCAGCACACTGAATTTCCAAAATGGGGAAATGATTTAATGGACCATGTATTTATAGTATAATAATTTTTCATTTTTATTATTATTTAAGAATATTATGTTAATTTTATGTTATATGGGATGATTTTTTCAATAGGTTAATCGACATGCAACCATAGGTTTCTCTAAAATATTATGTTTCACACAACATTCAGTTATTCTAATATATTATAATATAAAATATTATTATCTTAAATCGTAGTTAACGCCTATCCATTGGAATGGAAAAAATTTATAGTATCAAATAAAATTAGAAATATGGTTTACACATGTTTAAATAATGATAAAATTGTTACCAAATTCATTATAAGTGGAAATAAAACCTAATTGAATATAAAGGATGGGAATTTATGAAAACATATTTAAAAGATAATAGTTGTGTTTATAAAATCATATCACTCTTTATTAATTTTATTTAATAAAAAATATGTGTTATATATAAAATTTAATGTTTTAAATCGATGTTATATATTTTCTAGAGAGGGTATAAGAACAAATTCCATTTTTCTGATAAAATATGTATTTTCCTAAAAATACAGTTTTAACAGCCTTTGATTAAGAAGCCCTTTTTATATATAGTTTTTGACACCATGATATGATCTATTTGAAAATATAAAATACTTCTTTTGAGTCGGGATATCAAAATTTACTTGGGATGAATTTTTTATGTTTTTCTGAGAACTTCCATGTTTTGATGAATGGTAAAAAAACTAAATTTTAATTCAAAACAACTTTATCCATCAAGGTAATTAATATGTTTAAATAATATTATATAATTATTTCAAAGTATAAATAGAATATATTTTAATCATTAAATCCAATTTTTTTCATTGTTTGTAATTTCTCAATGAAATTGGATATAAAAACAAGTAAATATTTTGATAGATATTACTTCATAAAAACACACATTTTGGTTTTGATAACTGGAATTACTTTTAAATGAATTTCTGGTACTTCTATGTTTTTAATTTTTAAATATTAATTATATATTTGGAATAATAAGTTCCACATTTTGTGAATAGATACCTTTTATTTTTGGACATTATGAATAGTAACCTCAGAAATTATTTTATTTACAATGGTTAAAGGGTAAGTCTTGTAAATAAGGGTAAAAAATATTATTTTAATAATATTAAACTACCCCAACCAATATCATTATCTTATTGGAAGAAATACATCTAACCATGGGCATCCATGGGTCGATTTGGGGACCCCATGTAGCCGCTTAGAGGTGAAAATGAAATTTTATAAGAATTAATTTGATTAAATAAATGAATTTTATAAATGATAATGACATATTATATTTGATTTAATTACATTTTAAAAAAGAATCATGTTGTAATAATTTTAACAAAAAAAATTACATTGTAGTGTCAAAATTGACATAAATGAGTTTCTAAAACAAATACTATTTTATTAAATTATATAATAGTAATTAAAATTTATGATTCATCCATATGACTTATATAATGTTACAAATGTCATTAATGATCCATTTATGGTTATATTGTAATTTTATAGTAAATATAGTTACCATATGTTTTGAAAATACAATAGGGAATGGTAAGAGTTAATGTTTTTAAGGGTTGAAGCTAAAATATATGGTTAATTTTGTTACATAGACATGTCTAAAACCAATTGGTTGAGAAGTTTTCAACCCAAGAACATATGATCTATCAATATTATTAGGTTTGGAACCATTTAAAGCCTAAATTCAATTTATAATAAAAATAATATTTCAATACATTCCCAAAGTGCCCCTCCTCCCTCTTATAAAAGGCCAACACATCTACCCATTTAAACGCACCTCTCAAGCCCCTTGGCTCATAAAAATTATTCTAAAATAATCCCCCAACATCCCTAACTTTTTATTAGAATCCTTACCTTCAAAATAATACATTCAATAAGGCCTTTTGGCTCAAATCAAAAGAAGTTACAAGATGTAGAGGTAACGTCTTCTCCCATGTTCGTTTCCTTTCTTTTTCTTCCCTACTCCCTATGTTATTTTTATTCATTTATTATATAACAAAAATAGTATCCTCAATATACTAGGAGTTTTTTAGGATAAGGATTAGAAATAAAATTACACACACCTCCATCTAGCGGATATGAACATATTGTTTATATGGATGAAGAACTACTGCCTCAATAAATGATGATTGTTCAATTTTACCTTATCACCTATCATAGTGGATATTATGATGTAAATATGTTCATATATGATATATATGATATTACTATTATTTCTATGATTCTGTTTTCTTATTTACAAAATACCTTTATGCTTTCCATAATGTTTAAATACAATAATTTCATTTGAGGAACTGAAAACTACCACCCCTGAAAGTGATATGGCTTGTTCATGTAATACCAAGAATTTTTAATGGATGGAGTTAATGAAATTTTGTAATACATATAAAAAATTATATTATACTTTAATTATAATATACCTATGTATCATTTAATTTTCATTTCTCTAAATATGAATTAGAAATGAAAGTATCGTTCTTATGTACGTACGGCTTACCATCTCCATGATCGATGGATTGAATTTCTTATCTCAAACTATTTTTGGACTATTATAAGTACATATATAATCGTTATATATGATATATATGATATTCAAATCATGAAAATTGTTCTCGAGATATTTTAATTTTGAAATCAAGGACAATTTGTAATTATAGCAATTTCATCTTTGACTCAAGTATAGAACATCGAAAAAACGACCGACATGAACATGAATAATTATATGATTATTAAAAAAAGGTAATAAGTGATATAAAAGGAATCATAAACTTTAAAAAGGTTATGAATCAATTAGAATTTAACTTATGTTTATTATTTAGGGAGATAAAAATGAGCAAGACAAGTAAGACTCATTGTAAGGGAAATTTTGAACCCAATTTCAATCCATTATGTTAATCTTCTACTTCTTGATAATTTTGTTCAATAATTATATGGGAAATAAATTTTTATAAATTATCATGTATTCATAATTTATTTCTTTTTACATATAGTGAATACACCTAATTGGTCTATTTTAATTATAAAATGATCTTTGTATGATAATCTTTCACCCTCCACTTTTGGTCAAAGACATCATTTATGTTATATCATTTAATTTCAATTTTATAATATTGGGGTATGTTTTTATATATCCTTATTTCTGTCCATTTTATGTTATGTGAAGAGATATCATTTTTCTCTCTTATCAACTCATTTTTTGACTTGTTAAGTGACGTTGTTAGGCTGCCCAATTTTTCTAAGGGAATTACTAACCTCAATTTCCTCTCCATGTGGTTTACGCAGACTTAGTTTATTATATAATAACAATATAATGTATGGAATCATGGTTTATTTGTTAATTTCATAATTTCCACTTCCCATTTTTTGGACATATTGTTGCTGCACAGAATCATCCCATTGTTAAATTCTTATGTCATTTATACGAACATTGAAAGGGGATTCGTCTCAATCTCATTTCATTGAGGCATATTTTTCTTTATACATGACCTTATTTTATATGGTATATAATTATAATGTTTTTATTTTAATTTCATTCAACATTTTTCAAATGTAATATTTCGTTTTACGAAGCGTTTTAATAAACAAAAAAATGAATGATTCTTTTTAACATACATGGTGATAATAACCTTTCCACCTCGACTAGTATTATTTGATGTTTAGATTCCATTACCAGATGTAATGTTTTTAAAAATAAAATAAATACCATATACATTTTTTATATTTTTTTATTGAAAATTATTTTGAGAAAGTGTTGATTATGTCAATATCTTGAAATGATATATTGTTATTGCAATGTGGAAATGTTATCTTTCCTTTATGATTGTCTTATGTGTTATTAATATGTTATGGTTCATAGGCATTATTTACATATATGGGTGGTTATGTGATAAACCAAGGGTGGGTGAGCCCGAGGTAGCTCTCCAATTCATTAGGTAATGTGACAAAGGTAAACACTAATGTTTATCATTTGTTATTTAAAGAATATACTGTGATGGGTAGTCCAAATGTAACTCCCTATGTTGTTGTGAATGATAAAATGTATGTATGTTATACATGACACAAGTTACCTTTAGGATTTATGATTTATTTTTATAATTTATAAATCTTATGATATCATGAGGTATGTTAAAGATATTATTTTTATGATTAAAAATTATGATTTCTTTTATTGGTATGTATTCATGTACTAATGTTTTTTTACTTTATTTTATATCCCTTACTAATATATTTTTTCTTATCCCAAGTTTTTCAAATGTTTTTAATAGGGTATAAGGAAGGTTAAGATAAAACAAGAATTCAAGAATATTTTTATGAAGAAAAGATTTATTGTTTGAATCAAGGAGTTTTATTATTGTGATAAAATTATATAGTGTAGAAGTGTCTACTTTATAATATTTGAGATGTAATGTAATTGTTTTTGCTTAATAATCTAAAACTCTAAACCTTAAAATATCCTCAATTCGAAGTCTGTAATTAACTCAAGTTTATGTAATGTTTAAGTTTAGGACCTTAAACATATTAGGCAATTATATTACATGAACATTCACTTATTACATTAGGTTATAGGTTCACCATTCTGGGTTTCCTACTGATATTTATTTCTCACCCCATATATACTCACCTTAGTGTGCATGGAAATTTTATATATGATTTTAGGTTGATCATGGATGTATTATGGGTATGGGATGAGGTCTAAGGATTCAAAATCATTGGGAGCTTCCCATGTCAATTATTATGATTGGGTTACAGTAGCTTGAAAGTCTCTTAGATACTAGATATATGGTTATTGTTAGAGTCAGTAGTAGAGGATTTTAATTGAATACCTATTCCTTTTTTACTCTTATATATGTGATAATCCTAGTGCCAAACCAGTGTTTCATGCATGTCTTGATTATTTAGTATTTTACTTTATTTTTTTATTGTTAGAGTATTTATTTATTACTTCTACACTATGTTTATATAGAACTATGTAGGATGTTTCACTACATCTTTTGTTTTCGTATTATAAAATTGGCTATTTTCTCCCCATGGACACACTATATGATCTCATTGCTAGTTTTAAATCTCTACCATATGTGGAGGTGTGATTGAGGCCTTATTTCCAACCTATATGGTTTCAATTCATAGAGTGAATTAGGTTGGGACATGAACTGAAACATAAACTAGAATTGGTTAAGTTAATTTGAAAATGAAAAGCTAAATTTATTTGAAAATATAAAATATATTTGTTAAAATATCTTCAACAATAATGTAAAAGATGAAGTTATAAGTAACATCGAAAATTAATTTTCAAATGGTGAAGAAAAAACTATTTAAAACTGATTATTTTTTTAATTCATCATAAGTAATCTAGAATTTATAAGATATATGATTTAACATATGTAATGTGGGCTGCAAGATAAAAAAATTTAATGGGAAATGAAAACCCATATTTAATATCTTGAATAATATATTTTTTCAATACTCACAGTATAAAAATTATAACAAATCATTATTTTTTATTAATATATAATTTTCCCATATAGGTAGAGAGTAACATAAAATGAAAAATAGAATGGATTACCATAAAAGGAAGAACTAATTTCAAAAAAAAAATAACTTATGAAAATGAAACAATAATTATGAATACTCATTAAGAGAATCATATCCCAATAAATTTGAAATATTTGTCATGTGTGTATGTGGTAAGAATTTATATCTCCTGGAAAAAATTATATAAAACAAAATAATAAAATCAAATGGTAGTATGTAACCAATATATAAAAAATAAATTCAAGATAATGATCATGGATAAATGAACTATAGTTTAGTTTTCAAATAAATTTACTATTGCAGAAAAATTGAATCAAAAGAAACTTGAATAATGGAAAACAATTTTAATTAAAAATTACTTGAAATAAAAATATTAAGATATAAATATATCACTAGGATTTTAATACATAATAAAATTAAAATATGGTTTATAACATGTATATTGTCTTAAAGAGATGGGATTGAGACCAAGAAGACCGTTTAGGATTTAATAAAACTATATTCAAAACCCCTGGAAAGAGATTAAATGAAATTGATCATAAAATACCATGATTAAAACATATTTAAATATATTAAATCTCATATGGTTAGTATATAACCCACACGCAATTAATTTAGGTGAATAATACCAATCAAGTCTCACAGAGATGAAATTGGGATGAAAATTGTTAGCTTTGTACTGATTCATTCCGAACACACAGAAAATATTATAGATAATTTAATTAAGTTCATTAAATACATTCTCAAGGCCACATTACATATCTTTAAATATTTATACCCATAAAATATAATGATTATATATATTATCTATTTTGTATATATTTTCATCACCGTTTGTAGGTAATATTTATCTCATTGATCTAGTTTCATAAAATTTGTTTTAGTATATATTCCTTTTCAAAATACCTTAAATATTATATTATTTATGGTTCAATACTATATTTTTCAAAAAAATTATAAATCTATAATTTCATTTGATTTAAAATTTTGTTATGGGCCATGAACATGAAATCGTAGATTATCATGTTTTGGTGAATTTTTAAAAAATTGTTAACCTCATTAATGAGTATAATATAGATATAAAATATATAAAACCTACTAATGTAATTTACATATTTATATAACATTGTATAATTAAATATGTTTTCAATATCTTCCATATATAAATGCATATTATTTTATAGGTAGGTTGTTTGAAAAACCTTAACCTGAACCATCAAGGATTAAAATATTATTATAGGTTAGTTTTAATATAATATAATTATACAAGAATCATAATGATCCTTTTTTATTTTTATTAGTTTGATTTTAGATAATTTTAAGGAAGTATAGAATAATTAATTTATATTGAAATATTATGTAGTATGAAAAAAAATTTTGCCTCTTAGTATGTCTACATAAAACGGTTAATGCCACAATGATATAATATTTCTAATATTAATAATAGAATGGATAATTTATGTTTTAAGAAGATAAATAATGAAATAAAAAACATATCAATTCACTAAATCCATATATATTACAATCCTTTAAAGGTGGTCATGAGAAATGAAACATTTCCTTCATTGAGAAGGTACTCCGAACATGCACATGACCAACGTTTTCATTTTTTCCATTGAATTGAAGGGGATTATAAAATGGTTATACCATAAATATATTAAAATTTTAATATATAAAATATTACTATTTAATTATATAGATATAATTCTAATCGGTTTAGATAAGGGTGCATGGAAATGATAACTTATATATGTAAAAGGGTAAGTAATACTTATATTGAGAAATTTGATCTTCTCTTCTAGTATCCAATTTAAATGAAAGAATTTAATAATTTTTTTTAAACTATGATATGGAAAAAAGTACATATGGGTTCTAATATAAGAAAATTGTGTAGAGATTCATTATAATTTTAAACTATATGTGTGGCTTGATGTGGGACGATTTGGGGTCCTTTTAAAGGTGGAAAAGTGGGACAAATCTTTGGAAAATAATAGAAGGTAAGGGTCATGAATTGAATAACAAGATATTTATTATATTTTTGGTGTATAATTTTTTTTGAGAATCATCATTATGATTTTCATATCTTATAAGGCTTTTTAGAATGCGTATGTGACCGTGTGAATTCTAATAATTCAAGATACCCCATTTTCAAAATTTACCCTTATCATTCCTGACTATAATTTTACGGTGGAAATTTCATTATTTATAAAAATAAAACTTTAACCTTAATAAAAAATTTATACATTATTAGTCTAATATATATATCCAACTAACCAATTTCAATTTCTAAATATGAGAAAATTAACTCATAAATTTAAACATATGAAATAAGAACAACTATTTTATAAAAACAAATGTATGTTATATATTAAGTTTTTTATAATTATTTAATATTTATTATTAATTGAATTTCCGTTTATAATTTTTTTTGTAAAAATGTACTATTAGAGTCATATTTTATTGTATATTAATCAAATTTATTTAGAAGAAAATGATATAACTATTATAAAATCAATTCTTTGAAAGGAATGATTTTATTTTTACTCTGGTAATTAATATATCTTCAATGTAATTTATTTTAAATGAATAAAAATATGATTAAAATAGTTTTAAAAATACTAACTAATGATTCTTAATATAAAACTCATTATATCAATGAATATTAACATTCTTAGGGAAAGTTAATTTCATTATTTTCCCGCATAAAACCTTTCAATTTTGAAAAATATCAAAATATCATCTTATGAAAATAATTTTATGAATAATCAAAAAAAAGTTCATTTAGAAAAATTGAATTTATAAAACTTTATAATTTAATATTTAAATAAAATATGAAAATATTTTAAAGAACTGTTCGTATTGGAAAGTATTTTTTTAAAATGTTAACTATTCTTTAATATTAAATCTTAAAAATTAATAATTATTTTATCATTGATTTTTTATTAATATTATCAATTTATTTTATAATTCTATAATATAAATATAAATAGTTTCATAAATATAAAACACCATTTTTAAAAAGTATAATTATTTATCATAAAAAAAATTATAGTTGTTTCTTTAATACTATTTTAATTTCCATTAAATTAAAAGTATATATTATTTTATTTCTATAAATATTTAATAATGTAGTTTCTTTATTTCATTCCCACTAATTAAAATAGTATATTTTATCATTCATACTAAATAATTAAACTATCAAATTAATATATCATTTTTTTCATTTCTGTTCGGTATTTTCGGTGGTACTAGATATCGAACACATTGGCTTATAGAAAATTACTCTTATATTAAAATCTCAGGGTCTTACATATATATATATATATATATGAATTTCATTTTTCACCTTAATAATGGGTTATAAAAAATTGTTATCAAATTTTATTGTTCATGAAGTTGATTTTATTAAAATACCATTCCACTAAATAAATAATATTTCCTAGTGTTTTCAACAATTTTATGGGGATCGATAACACACAATAGGGAACACATCATTTGAGTTGAACATCCGATTGATGGAAATTTCGAGCTAGTCTGTGACAAATAGTATTATATACTATGTTATTAAGTGGATGAAGGATTTAGAAAACCCATTGTTATTCGTGATGTAAGGAAGAATAATGTAGGATTATTGAGGCTTAGGTGGTAGGATATGGGTTAGTTCTTGTTCACCACTTATCATGAAGAAACCTAAAATTCCACATGATTTTTGGATTCAAACTTTTTTATGAGTTTAATTTTTATTTATTATTATAAGAAATTTTATTGAGGGATGACATAGGGGTAAATTATAATCACATGGTGACACTAATCACCTACAAAATCCATGTGAAACCTATGTTCATGGTCCAATATGACCTTTAATAAAGGTTTCATGATTGATAAATAATCCACTATATAATGTTTTCAAGTTATACCCCACCATTAGTCAACCTAGAAAATTTTATTATGTTATATTATGTTATTGATTGGAATTATGGATAGAGTGAGTGTTTATAAAATGGAAAAATTATTGGATCTTGATTTTATATTGAAAAAATATGGTTGGTGTTAATGTGGAAACTGATTTCTTTTTCAAAACTGATAAAGGGGTTTCAAAAATATGGATTGAATTTAAAAATGATATTTTTATATTTAAAATGGAAATTCATCATTGGGAAATATATTTTAATGGACATCCATAAATTGAAAATTTATATGGGAGAAAATAATTTTTTATTAAATTTTGGAAATGGGTTTTTATAGAATGATTTAAAATTTAAAATATGATGTCGTGATTTCAAAATGGATAGAGATGGTGTTTTTTAATATGGTAGTATTTTTATTTTCTAGGGTGGTGATTTAATTTGTTAATTTTTTGTTTCTATTTAAATTTGGTATGTTTGTGACACACTTTATGTAATGGTGTATTTTATTTAAATAATAGAGTTGAATAAATTTTGATTTGGTAAGTTTTGAATATTTATGGTGACATTAAAATGGTTTTTGGAACTTCTAGGTACATCTAAAGAAATAATACACAATATTCATAGCCATATTGATCCTGGAAACCCCTTATTTAAATGTCCAAGGCCATCACACTAGTGTTTAGGTATAATATTAGGTGTGGGATATTGGGTTTATCCCTATAGACCATTGGTTGAATGGACAACACAACATTATGGTGGATGGAATCCTAAGTAAAAAATGACCATGGTTTTTACACCACATCGTAAGCGGTCACAATGTCATCCTTTTTAGGTTAGATGTAATTCAGGCTACCACATCGTGGTGGGAAACACCAAGGTGTAGTCATGGGTTTTTCAGAATTCAAAATGAACAATTTGGTCACTAATATTCTAGAAAAAGTTAAAAATCTTAATTAAATAATTTTCAGTCATTTAGAAGGAAGTTAAATGCATCATAAACCAATTTTCCTCATCTATTATGCTATATTTGTTCCTACTATAACTATGCATTATTTCCTACATGATCCTAGTAATAGTTCCTTACATTATACCTTCATTTATATAAGACATAATCTGGTTCCTTACATCTCAATAATTTCATTATTGATGTATGATAATTTGTAATTTACCCTCATTATTTTCAATATCTATTTCTAAAGGTGATTAAATTTACTACAATATAAAATTGGTTGTCTCTATACAATTGTAATATATCACAGAACACCTCATCATTATCACCTTTACCTTTGGTATTTCTAGTGAAAATGATTGAGTTTATACCTATGAGAGTTAATTATTGTAAATTAATCATGGTTGGCATGGAAAAATATTTTGAAATGTTTTTTATTTAACATCATTTTTATCTGAATAAAGTGTTTTAACAATCCCTCAATAATTATTTTTGAATCTATAATGGATTTTTGAGAATGTGGGTAACAATTATTTTCTTCAAAAACTATTTTTAAACTTTTTTTCATAGTTTAATTGAGTCTTTTTATAAATAGTGGCACTTATGGAACATGGGAACTTTGGGTTATAGATATGTAAAAAATTTTGTAGATATGGAACCACAATGGGTTATGGTTGTGATGTCAAAATACTGTGGTTATGATAGATATCAATGTTTTCCCAATTATTCTAGGATAGAGTTCATTTTCTCCCAGTTATATATTCCCATTGGATAGACCCATTAGTAATTTATACATCGTTTGGTTCACATATCATGCTTCGGTGATCACATGTTAATCTTTTGGATGGTTTGATTGTTTCCTTATTTTTATATTTCATTCACATTTTTCATGTTAATTGATTATTACAATATGACTTATTTTAAATTAAAGTAGTGGATTTTAAAAAAATCATTTTAAATGTTATATGAAACAATATAATCAATTCTAGAGATAACTATTTCATGGTGAACGAATTTTTATAGACAGTATCATACATTGTGTTTTCCTCAAAACATGCATATTATTTTGGGAATATGATGACTTTACTTTTTATGATATATACTAAGGGAAGTGATTCTTATATCTTGATTTATTGTCTTGGTTCATATCAATTCATGTTTTTTATGCTAGTGGTGGCAGATGATAATGTGTTGATAAAATTTTGTTCTTAGACTAGTTTTCATTCATGTATAATCGATAAATATTGTTTTATTCATGTATCATGGTTTTTCCCCCTTTCCATCCATATTTTACTTATGATTCTTATATATATCATGTAATACAAGATACATGTGGTGTTTTCATTTCAGGAAAAATCATTACCAAGGTTCTTTAATTTGATACCCAAGTTTGTTTCTATAGCCCATGGTGATTGAGAACATGATTTAACCCTTACGAAGATCCATCATAGATGATTATTCTTATTTATATTGGTAAGATCATTAAAAATCATATTAGAGGCTATGAGTATTTTATTTGGGTTGGTTGGTATAAATGTTTTAGGACCATTAGAAATCGGCTGGTCAGTGTCGAAGGGTGTTTGGATAGTTCAATTTCATAACTATCATTTAGTTACCATGGGTGGTTAGAATTTTTTCTCCATGCTTTTCAAATTGATCATGGGTACATTTAGATGAACTAGGATGTGTTTTTTTTGGTTTTTTAAATATTTTCAATTCACTCATTGAATCTATATTTGTCTTAAACTCTTATTTTTAAAGGGATTATTGGAAACCTAATGTGTGTAGATAGAAATATATATTGATTCATAAAATTATTAGTTTTTATAAACGGTGTTTAATAAAAAATTACTCCTAAAATGATCTCATTTCTTCCCAATTAAGGACTTATGGTGAATGTCTTTTAAGAAAACACTCTAGCAAACCCCACTATAGTAAAAACGGTAATATGAACTATTTAATCCATAGGTTATGCAGGTGGTGGATACCTTAAATGGATTGTGGATAATTATTTATCAATTAACATAGAAATCATCAAATATTTCATTGTCAAAAAGGTTACCATGAATTAGAGGAGTGGATTCAAATAATAGAGTGTATTTTATACTTATTACATAATCCAAAACACTCTAAGGTGGAATTTTCATCTTATATGCCTAAAGGACCCTAAAAAATTGTATAATTAATTATTTTAATATAAATTAAAAAAATGAGCTGACATGGGGCACTTTCAAAAAGGTATTCAATCACTAATTCCATCCTTATACATTATGTGTAATGAAGGTTTCTTACACGGTTAAATTGGATCGAAGATACTATTTTATGGTGTAGTATTTTACTCAAATTTTCATGTGGGATCATCAATACCTCCAACATTTCAGGGATCACTACCTCAATGTTTGAAGGACTAGTATAAGGCAGATGACTAAGACTCAATAGAAAAGTATTCTCATGTTCCTATCATCCTTTTCCTATGTAGTTGAAAAATTTACTACCGATGAGTAATACATATCTAGAAAGCCATATATAAGTTGGAATTATATTGAAATAAGGTTATTTAGATAATGTAAATGAAAAATATAATTAATCATGGTAAAACTGCTCATTTTTTGTTAGGATTAGTTATTAGGGATTACATTGGAAATCACTAGGTGGTTTGATTCCAAAATAGTATACCTGAGCATACCATTCCTGAATATGTAGTGGAATCTTATATTTTTCATTATTGTGGATGGTATTTTGAACATTATTTAATATTAAAAAAATAATCATAGGGAAGTAGAATTAGATATACCCTTACTAAAGGCTCGAAGGTTTTTTTGGTTAAGAGAAAGTTTGGTGATCACTTTTTAATGTAAAGGGGGATAATCAGGATATAAAGAAATAGTATTGAGGAACTAAGGTCTTGCATCATTAAAAAAATTTATAATAAACAAGAGGAATATGAATTGGGGTTAGATACTATGAGAGAATCAATGATTATTTCATCCTGTATTATCCTTGATTTGTTTGAAATAGATGCATCTCATTATTTTGCATCTTCAAAGTTGATTGAAATTTTTGTGATTACACATTGATATTTTTTAATTCCTGATGGATCTTTACACTCCCTTTAGAATGAGTAATTAATTATTTTTATGTACTATTATTGGAATGCAATGATCAATGACTATGAGATTGTATGAACTTTCATATTTCTCAATATTTATGTTATAATTCTCTTCATTTTTATGGATTGAATTTTCTATTTTAATGTGTAGATCAATTTCTATCAGCATCATGTTTATTTTTTATCATAAAAAAAGAATCACCCATTTCTTTCAGGTTTAGTGAGATCCTAGATATTTTAGAGTAGCTCTTTTTATTTCAATTGATATAATGATAACATGATAATTTTATGTGATATTTTTTTATCTTGCCTAAAAAATTTAAGTGTCATACTCCCCCATGGTGAATGAGTACCCATATGAATTTCTGGATAATTTTTCGTGGTTACATTCATAGAGATAATTAGAGTTTACTATGGACTTAATTATAGAGATTACCCAAGTACCATTACCATATTATGAAATAAAACATTTAGATTTTAAGGAATATGTGGTATATCTTGAGTATATTTAAGTAAAGGGTTTTATTTATCTGAGTCTTTCACATAAAGATTCATAGTTTTTCTTCATAAATAATGAATATAAAACCCTCAAACATTGAATCAATTTGAAAAATATTAAACATGTAATTGTTAATAACTATATCTCTTTCTAAATATTGATGATCAATTTTACCAAAATAGAGTATCCTAATGTTTTTTAAAAATTGATCGACACTCAGGTAACCATCAGTTAAAAATACAAAGGAAGAATATTCTGAAGAAAGTATTTAAAAGCTTGTATGGAGATTTGGATAATTTTTATATTCCATTTGGTCTTGAAAAATATCATACACTATTTAGGTAGGTGATGAATTAGATCATTTATCTATTCATGGAATCTCTTTTGGTTTTTTAGGATGATATTTTAGTGTATTCCATATAAATGAAAGAATATATATATCATTTAGATAGTTACCGCATTATTAGGGAAGTGAATATTCCATATGCTAATATTTCTAACAATCCATTTTGGATCCATAAATTTTATTATCGTTACCACATTATATCTAAAAACGGAATCCTAGTGGTTCTTGAAAAGATTCAGGTAGTGATTTCATTGTAGAAACCCTGAAATGAGTCTATATTTTGGAGTTTCTTGGGTTTTGTTGGATATTATATGCATTATGTTCAGTATTTCTCTAAAAATCCATTTTCTATGATAGAGTTTTTATATAAGGGTTATATTTTTGAATGCAATGATAAGTGTTAGACATAATTATAGGAATTGAATGTGGGCTTTTCATTTGATGTAGTTATGATTAATCCGAAATAAATATTTATTAATGATGTTTTATCTTATAACATGGGTATATGATTAGGATAAGATATGATGAAAAAGAAACTATTGGTATCTTGCAGCTCTCACCAAATATACCCTTTATGATAAGAGTTATCCAACCCATGATCTTTACTTGGATTTTTTGACTCATGTCCACAAGATAAGGTACCTATATCTCATTATAACTTGGTTTATTATATAATTATATCATAAGTGACTAAAGATTATTTTTATCCATAAGTATTTGAACATATAGTAGAGATAACATGTTATGTTTCCTTATAGTTTTTATTTTTTTTCATACATTCTAGGAAATTAGAATACATGTGATGATGCATTGAGTACGAAATTTTAAAACTAATCTTTGAAAGAGAGTTTGGAAGAGTGGTCATTGTTTATTGTTTTTCACTAAGATGTGATTGTATGTGGAAGAATCTTATGGGTATGTGGGTTTAGAATTCTAGAATTTTAATAATTCATTTGATGATCAGATTTAGCATGTTCAAGAAATATAAACTGGTCATTAGGGATTTAGTTAAAAATTTCCTATTTGATGTTATGGATTTCAAATGAATTATATTATAGGAGGTTCATTATTTAATCATTTAAACAAAAAGACTGAATTTAAATAAATATTTAATAATTTAATTATAGTTTATTTTCTATGTAATTAAATTATATTAAATTATTATTTGGTAAATCTATGAAATATTAAATTCCATTTAGCAGTAAAGAAATTTCTTTCAAGGATGCTAGGTAAGATCCACATTTCCACTCTTGGATAATTTATAATGCATATGTATGAATAAAAACAAAGTCAATAGGGGTTTTTAGGATTAATTTACTAATTTAATAAGAGAAATATATCACTACAAAAGATATAACTCACACATAGATAATGAAAATGTAGATCATAGAAGGATATTTTTGTCTAGGATTGGAGATAGATAAGAATCCATAAGTATTTTCATAAAATATTAACTTCTTACTCAAGTTTCCTTGTAAGATCTGAGTATATATAATTAAAAACACAGAAAATGTGGTTTCCATGGAAATATATAGTCAAGGAAATGCTAATTTATGAACCATACCGAGTAATGATAGGAAATAAAAAAGGCCATTCTAATGACATTCTCTATCATGGATGAAAAATGTTATTCCATGATGGTACTACCAATAGATAATTTTATGTAATATTAATTATGATTGGATGAATAAGGGGCCATAGTATATTTTACCAACTAATCCAATATTTATTGGGCATGTAATTTCACTCAATGAATAATATAACAAGTTCATGTTTCGTAGTTTATCCCACCACAAGGACTATTATGTGATGTAGATGATGTCATTCAATCAAATTTGAATATTAGATACATCGATTGAATCAAACAATGGAATTTGAACATTGTTTTTATGATTAAATGTTGTTTAATAAGGTTATTTATCATAGTTTGTTTAAGTATGATAAATAAATACAAAAATATGGTTCAATTTGAAATCAAAATCTAATGTTTAAATCTTGTTGGTCTATGACCATTATATCCATGATGATAAATTAAAATATAACAGTTTTAGGTATGAATAATAGATGATATTTAATATTTTATATGTTATTTATTTATAGAAAGAGTTTTTTTTATCTAATATTAGTCATGGCATGCTGATGAAGTTAGTACCGACATGGATTATAGAAGATACATTGGTATTAATATTGATGTAGTCGGTTTTCTTAATTCTCAAAAACAATTAAGATATCCAAGCAATTAATAAATTAGGATGAAGATAATGAATCGATGGATAATGTTAGAAATATAATTTTTTGGATAATATCATCTACTTATTAGAATATTCTCATTTTTATTGGTGAATTTTATTGTAGGAAATTTGATTTTCATCAATTTTTTGGAATTCGTTTTGAAGCCTGTAGTTATTATGGTGTCCAAACATTTGATTGTATAAAAGATCAGTTTGGGTTCTTATATTTTATTGATGATGATGATGATGATGATTAAATTTTTTTCTATATTTCTAGTTGATTAAAAGGAAGGATGTTGGGATGTTGGCTCATTTTATAATGAAGATGTTATTTTTAGGGATAAAAAACTAATTGTTGTGTGTGATGAAGAATAAATGGTTGAATATGAGATTTCAGATGATTTTTGCTCATATTTAAGTAGAATATTGATAAAAACAAAATATGACACTGGCTTGGGTCTTGAATAAGATTTGGTGTATGAGTTAAGCTAATCATACACCATTTTAAATGGTTTTGAAACAATATTATGATGGAATCGAGAATAGTGGAGGTGTTGAACCATGTATAATGAGTCAATAAGGATGAGTGTGAGGTAGTGGAGATGACATGGGATGAAGAAAGTTTGTATATCTATGGTTTAAGAGTACAAGGATTGTTTTATAATTAATATACAATAATTGGAAAAAATTGCCATCATTAAAGACAACCTAATAATGGATGTTTACAATTAGTGAATATAAATAGAGACATTAATAATTACATCAGTATAATATAAATATTATGAATAGAAATTAAATTGAAAAAATAAATTTCTTAAAGTAGATGATATATTGAATTTTGAGGGATAAATTGTTCCATTCATTAAAAAAAATTTATGATAATCTGGAACTATTTTCATCATGGGAAATGAAGCATTTACGAATAGAGCTAGTTCAAAGACTGTACTATGAAAATATATATATATATGTAAATGGTCATTGTGGTGGATTTTTCTAGGGATCAAGTAATATATAATCATAAATTTAAATATACTACTAATTTTTCCAATATTAAATATATCTATGCTAAATATTGTTTTTACTAGTCCGGCATATATTAAACTCAAGTGATTTCAAAGTATTATTTTTATATATAAATATATGTTGAGTGCACTATAATAAATTTTTATCATTATTGGATTTCTAATTATATGGTATTTTTCCATTAATTTTATCTTTTATATGTCAATTCTTCATGTGATAATAAATGTGTTGTACTATGATGTTTTTCTCACTATTTGAAATGATATTGTTTTGTTTTCCATTTTTCAAATGACAAATTTTATCTTTTTATATCTCTTTTTTCTATATTTTGTTAATTTTATGATCAATTTGGGGTACTATATTATTTTTTCAAAGTTTTTATGTGTTTAATGTTCCTTTATCCACAGAAATAATGAACTAAATTTATTTATTATTATATCTGAGGTAAAAAGATATCTTTGGGAATGTAATATTATTTTTCAGGATTGAAATAATTTTAATAATGAGCATACAATACTAGTTAAATTGATTTGATGAGATATTGGTTTTCACTTCCCAAAGAACTTTATTTGTTATAATATTTTTCATTATTTATCACTTTATCTGTATAGATAATTATATAGCATAGTTAGGCTTTGAAGTTGAGTTTATCACTATTTTTTTTTGATGGAGGTATATATTATATACCATAGATTTTGATAAGTATTTACAATATCGGACTATGAAATATGATAGAGGAATGATGTTTATTATATCAGTGAATAAAAATAATAATAATAAGTATATTCCATAGAATAATAATGATGGGTTTTCATTTTAATTACATGTATAAAATAACACTCTTTCATAATGCAATATGATTACATGTTATCCATCATTTATATTGATATGAAATATATCTTATATTTTAAATTCATGATTCCAATTTTTTTATGATTTTGTAATTTTTTACATAAAAAATTATATTAGTTGTATAACTTCAAAAAAATAGTGTAATTATTGCAATATTGGACCTAGGATTAATCATTATATTTCAATCTAAAAAAATAATAATTTATTAAAATATTTTCTGGAAAAAATATATTTTTTCGACTTTGGAATCATAACTATATAATAAATATGATGTGACTATCCCATTTATATGTAATTAAAAAAATTACTATAATATATTCCCAATACCTTCTATGTATAGATATTTAGAGAATTAAAATAAATCATTAACTAAAAAACCTATGTTGATTATATCAATTTGAAATTCATTCATTATATAGGAAAATAATTAATCAATAATGAGTCTTTGGTATCTCTCCCATATTATACACATAATAATATAATATATACATTTCATGCTTATCTTATCATTTTAACATGGGAAAATGGAAATATAAAAAAGTGTTGAACTCAGATTCCCATTAATGGTAATCATTATTGTTAATAATCAATATCATAAGTGAGTGAAATATAAGTATATAGTTACAATTGTGATATATGAGAAACATAAACGCAATGATTCATTGATCAAAAATCATGGAATAATTCATTTATTAACATAATACATTATTAAAAATGATAGTGCAAACATATTTCAATAAATGATATATGTGGGACAACAACATAGTCAAGTGAGTATGAATACAATTATGGAACATCTTTCAAATATTTCAAAACCATTGGTATAGGGAAATTTTACATCCATGAGTAACACACACTCCCCAATGCTTTTGAGAAAACATAATTTTACCAATTTATATGTCACAATCATGAGTAACACACATACAACCACTCTTGGACGTAACTAGATTATTGCCATGTATATATATCTCATAACATTTGCACTTTTAGCTAATGAAAGTGAGGGTGGTATAGGTCCCCACCTGCCATTCATTCATACTTTTTAGTTCTACTTGAAAAATCATTCACAAATCACATAATGAAGAAACCATGGAAATAAAATGGTTTTTTTATTTAAATTGAAAATCATTCACATATATTGTATAAATAATACCTAGAATTAAAATAAGTTTTATATCATTTTCTAATAGAATAAAAAAAATAAAGTCCCAATAATCATGAAATGATAAACCCATTGAAAGAATAAGACAGTATAGATATTTAGTAATATTTAAATCAAATACCATTCAATCTAGATAATGAAACAGAAGGTATCTACATAGTATAGATAATGTGTATACGGGTAAGAAAATAGCATCCCTAATAAATCATTTAATTGAATCTAGGTGATCATCCTTCAATCAAAGGAATAAAAAATAGGGTATTCTCATATGAAATACATTGGATAAAAATTTGGTATTATATATAGTGGGTGATCAGGGAATAAAATTAAATTTTTAGATCATTTCCCATATAAGTATTTCAAAACAATTTTAACATTATCATAATAAGTGGAATTTATTGGTTACTTTTAAAAGATATAATTTTGTAATTGGTGATTTGAAATTCATTTAAAATAATTAATTTTTAAAATATTCCTCGATAATATAGACCTAAAAAGAAGACATAATGGTTTCTAAAAGTTGACGTGAAGACATCAAAAATAAATTTTGAAAAAGAAATATCAATAAGAAAAATATGAAAATATAAAAATGTTATTAAAAGAAATTTATTTTGGAATATATAACATCTGATTTAAAAGGATAAACACCCTTTATGTTTTAAATATAATAATCAAAAAATTAAAAATTAAAAACTACATTAAACATGCCTTTATAATATAGGGGAAGAAAATATATAGGGAACATGAAAAAACACATAATTAGGTTTCCAATTAAAATTTAGAATATTTAAAGCAAGTAAAATTTAGACAAGGAAGAAAAAGTAAGCATTTATAGAATGAGAGTTACTATTTATAATTATTTATTTTCTATATATAATAAATTAATCAAAGAGAGAGATATGAATTAAAGGTTTTATTTTCCAAAAGTTAAATGACATTGTATCAAAAAATAAAGTCATAGGCTAGAATAAATGCATCTTGGAAGAAATAATTTTTTTAAAAGGCATTATAACTCAACAAATGTGGTAGAGTTAAAAAGAACCCTCTTAGCTTTAGTGTCTTTTGAATCGAATTCCATTTATTATTGAATAGGATATAGATAATCAAACTGAATGGATACAGTAAAATAAATTTATAAAGTCATAACCACCCCATTTTAAATATATCAGAGTTCACAGAAAGAAATATGTATCAAATAAATAAATTCAAGGTAGAGAACCCTTTACATTAATTACTTCTTAGATGGAATGATCTACAAAATCTAATATATAAAAAGATAATACCATAAAAAAATTAAAAAAATATTTAATGTATATAAAATTTTGTAAACTTATATTAATATTATTATCTAAATCAAAATTAATTATCCACTACCTATTTTTGTTGTGTGGAGTGAGTAATATTTTTAAATTTGAATTAGTTTTACAATAGAATTATTGTTCCCCATTCTACTCATAAGGTTCATTATCCCCATATCGAACAAGGAACAATAATTTATGTTTTATAATTATTGTTAATGTTATAATTTCATTCTTTTTTTCTATGACCTAAATTATGTAATCAAATATATGAATCTTCTAGTTATTTTTCACAAATTAGCAGTAGTATCATAACTATTAAGTTTGACAATAATATTACTGTAACAAAACTAAATTTAAATCATTATTAATATTATGTATAAAAGATATTTCTAAAAGGTAAATTTTCATAGTAATTTATGATATACATTTATAACATTGTTTAGGTAGGTGGTTAAATTTACCCAAACAAGAACATATTATTAATAATGGATAATTTTTATATGCTTTGGTTGTAATATCACTATAAGAGAATCATATAAACCTTGATTATTGTTCATTAGTGTGTTATATAATAATTTTAATGAAGTGGAGGAATAATATAAACTATATGATGTGGTTTTATAGTACAAATATATCTTTATATTCTAATATAACTATATTTTAGATGGTTTAATTTACCATGGTTCTTTTTATTCATATTGGTAATAATTCATACAATATGTCTTTCTGAACCCATAATAATTTCATAAAATTATATTTAAATTTTAAACCTATTTTTATGATAATACATTTATGGTTTTGATGAATATAAAAATAGAAATCAATCCTTTCATGGAGGATGTAGCACACATATACAGATTAATGATGATTTATATTTCAATTGAATAAGGAAAAATGAGTAATATGATTTATCCTCAATGAATATAAAATATTAGATAACTATAATACTAATATTTTAAATTCTCTATTACTATATTCCTTTTAATTAGGTAAATGAAAATGAAACATATTGTGTCTTGGAAGTGGTAGTCTACACATCGCATGAATGATAGTTTCATTTTTCTTAATAGAAAAGGGGGAAATATGGTTAATATATAATAACTATTCATAATAAAATTTAGTATAAAACCAGTAATTAATTATTTATAAGTTAATTAAAAATTATATTTTCATGGTTTTAATTATAATAGAATATATTTACCCAAATAAAGTACTTATGTTGATAAATTAGTTTTCCTATAGAAAAATCTATTTGGAAATTGTGTTCTTAAACCCAAATCATTTGTCCAGGGGATCAAGAAATAATAATTGGGTTATAAAAAAGTAAATTTTATGTTTTTTATTTTTTAATATAATTCATTCTGTGGTCTTGAATACGCGGGTAGAGAGATATACTATAAGTGGTGAGACTGAAAATTTTAAATATTTCAACATAGTATAAAGAAAACACAAGTATAACATGTGAAGTGGTTACAAAAATGGGAAAATAATATATGAGATGATTTTATAGGTTCTATAATGTCTCAATATCTCAAAAACTAAATTTTATTCATTGTTTTAATGTGTTCCAATCCCATTACGCCATGATTTGTTACTTCTACCATTTTAGATTTTACCATGGTAACTAGTTCATACTATATTATTTTATATTTAATTCCTTAAAAAAGTAATTAATATATTATATATACCAAATTATTATAGATATGAAATATATTTTATCATATTATATTTATTTTATTAAGAAATTTTAATTTCAACATTAATGTATGAAATGTGTGAAAACTATTTTTCAGAAAAAGATGAATTTTTCTAATTAACATTTATGTGTAATAAAAAATTTTAAATGTATTCTATTTTCATGATATTAATTGGTTTTTTTATAAAAAAAACTAAAATATATTTTTAATTAAAATAAATGAAATGGAAAATTTTACTCAAATATTATTTGATTTGAAAAAATGATCCAAAACCGATTTGATGTGAAATTGTTATTTATGTCGTTATAATATTAATGATAGTTTATCTAAATTCAACATACAATTTTTAAAAATTAATATTTTGATATATTAAATACATATTTAACTAATTAAAAGGTCTTATATAACTCTAGTTCGTTATTATAATGATATAATATTTTTTGTAAAAATAAATTTTTTACTATTCAACGAATAATTAATTATTTTTGGGATGTTTTAAAAAACATAAAGTAATATCCATATTCAAAATTCAAAAATAAATTTTATTTTTTAAATTAAAATTAAAATAATTTTCTAATTTTTAATTTTCATAAAATCCCAAAATAAAATTATAATCTCTTTTTAAAGGAGAATTTCATCACAATGTACTAACCATTTTTATTCTTTTTTCATATAAACTACTAATAAAATCACTATTATTCTATTATATTTTTCATTCTGATTAAAAATATAATATATTTATTTTTTTAAAATTAGTAACATAAAATTAATATTTTTATCTTTATATAGAATCATATTTAATAATAAAATTATCTCATTATTAGTGCTTCAGAAAATAAAAATACATTTTCATTAAAAGTAAAAATTAAACATATGAAATTACATGTGATAAATTAATTATTATAGTAATAAATAAATAGTCATATAATTATAGTTTCTAGTTACATACCCTCTTAAATTATCCACATAATATCTAAGAATAAGGTACACATGGGTAGAAATGAGGGGTGGTGATTCTACAACCATAGATCTCCTGTAAATTTCCATGAGCATGAGTTTCTCTTTCACATGATTTTTCTCAAGCTGATGTTATTAGATTCCAACATGGGATTAGTGTAGACCAGACACAACAGAATAATCCACTATTAAAATTGTGAATAAATAAGTTTCATATGAGATAATTCTTCTACTGGATGCCAATTCATTCCTCTATATATTTTGTTATATGGTTAAATTGTTTTATACCCTTTAATTTAACAACTATATTACAATGGTAAAATTTATGTTTACTAAATCATTCCTTCTTTTTTGTTTGTTCATGCATGTCTAATAATCTATTAATATAATATTTACTAAATTCAAATACATTGTGAAATCTAGATTCATTAAATTCTCCTTGTTAAATAAAATATGTCCTCTTAGTATTAAATATTACCAATGAATTGAATAGTTAAATGTGTTCATAAGAATTATATGTGTCTTGATATAATTAATATTGAGATTTCAACCTCATTATCCATGTTATATCTTTTCAACATATATTTTCTATCATAATGACAATATAAAAATGTATATTTTTCAACTATTTGTGTTAAAATCATAAATTTAATTGTTATAATTTTTCATAGAAAGTTTATAGTCAAAGTGATATTCAAATGTGATTGTGGGTTTTTATATGTAATTTTTGTATCTTCTTCGTCATCATGGCCTCTATGTTAATATTATCAATACATGTTTAATATTAGTTAAAAATGGAAAAAATTCAAGGTACTATGATTTTATTGGCAATATATAAACATTAATCAAAGAGTTTTTTTAGACTAAAGATGCAATGAAAAAAATAATGAATGTTTTTTAGTAATACAGTATCAAATCATCTTGCTCGAAATATTATATTCTTATAATAAATTCACTATACAATGGTGTGGGTAGAATGTAAAAAAAAATAAGAAATTCATAGTTCTAAGGAGTATAATCAAGGTTCCTCACTCCACGTAATATTTGAAAATAACGTCAATAGTTGTGGTTGTGTGGTAATTCCCTGAAAATGAATGTTTCTAGAGCCTATCCGCCTCATTTTCCCTTTTATTATACACTCAACTTAGATAATTTTCAAGTTTCATATTTTTATGAGAGTAAACTATCATTTGTAAATAGTAAAAAAAATTCATTTCAGAGTGTCAACATTAGTTTTCACATTTCCTCAAAAAATGATTCTATATCCCATACTTTACCATAGATAAAACATCCTCTTGTTCCTCGGAGAAAACTCCCTAAGTAATTCCACCAACAGTTATCATATATTGGAAATTAAATCTTCTGTCTTTCATCATCTTCATTACACGATCACCCATGCATCTCTATCATCCCCTCTATTATCATTTTATGGAATTTAACATTTTTCATGAGGTTAATCATAATTCATGATAGATAATTTTCCATAATCGCATAATTTAACACTCTAACTCTTATCTCATTATGTTAGACATTATGATACTCTTTGCATTTTCCATAGCATTATGGGATGACATTATTCATTCGGGCATAGGCAATTACTAAAATAGAATGTTGTTAATAATGAGTTATTAGTAATTAACAGCATGGGAGAATTATTTTAAGATAATTATATAAACAATTAAACCACAAAATGTCTTAATTTTTTAAATTATTACATAATTTTTCAATTATTCCTAAATCACTCCTAGTTTAACATGTGTTTCTTTTGGTTTGGTTATCTCATAATTTTTATCTTAAAACTAATCAAAATAAATCCATTGTAATGTACCTTAAATATAATGTATTAACCAAATAATAAACCATATCAGTTTCAATCGAGGTGTGTAGTTAGGCCACTTATTCATGAACCAGGTGATTATTGATTTATTACTAAACAAGGTCTTTCCTAGGTTATCACCATGAGACACATTTTTTTGAGAGCCTATGTACTCTTGAAATATCCAAAAAAGGATGTCATTTCTTGGATAACCACATAATATTTTCCTTACCGAAACATCATGATGTTTTCATATACATAGAATTACCCCTTAGATATATCCCTATAGTTTTCACTAAATATATATTGTCCAAATCCATGAAATAGTACATCATTCATCCTAAAGAGTCATTTATTCCCATGATATTATAATCAACCTTAACTTATCAATATTTTATATCATTTAAACATCAAATTTATCTTCAAATGATATAATCCTAATCGCCAAATTTATCTGAACCCTTTTCTAATAATAATTATTTCCTCCCACGAACATGACCACTTCATTCACACATCCTGAAGAAAATATTTAATTATAATACATTCCAATTACCTTTTTGGTTTTTATTTTTTGAGAGTTAGGATTAAATGTTAACTAAAATACCCATTCTATTTTAATCATTTTCCCATTTTTTCATTATATATGAAAATAATTATAATATAATAATTCATTGATATGTTAATTAAATTATACATTTAAAAACTATTCTTTAAATTTCACACTTTTCATATCTTCATAAGTTGAAAATATAAACATATATAAGGGTTGTGATCAGATTCATGGTAAGTATTAGCATTAGGGTTAAGTATAAAATATCATTAGTGAGAATAAGATAATAATATGGGTATACATAGGATACAAAATAAAATTATACCCAAAATACCATAGATAATAAATCATTGAATAATTATTAGCCTATCCTAACAATAACATTAAATGTGTGTTGAAAAAATAGTTACAAAACCTAATCCACTAGATCAAAACATTTTAATGGGAATAAGAAAAAAATATATAACATCCTACAAATAATGAAAACCCATTATAATAAAGATACATTATTTTCATGAGTAACACACATTCACCCATTCTTTCAAGAAAGACATTGTTCTTGTGCATAGATCACCATCGTGACTCTCGAAAAATAACTCACAGATATGAATGACTAAATTATTTCCTTTTATATATATATATCATATGATTTAATGTTTTAACAAAGGAATTAGAGGGTTATATAAGAACCTACATATTATTCATCCATAAATATTAGTTCCACTTGAAAAAATATTCCCTTATCACATCATAAATAAAACATTGAATTAATATTGGTATGAAAAAACATTAAATAAAAATCATTCACATTTATTGAATAATGAAACCAAGTAAAATAATTGTGTTTTATATCCTTTTTAAATTTTATTAATTGAATTAATCATTAATAATCTAAATAAGATAATCCAATTATAAAAACAAAGTTATATAAAGGTATTAAAAAAATTCACATAAAATAGCATTCAATAAATATAGTAAAACATATCATATTTACACAGTATAGAAAAAACGATTACTGTTAATAAAATAATTTAAAAAATAAATCAATGAATGGCTTCTATTTTAACACCCTTAAATAAAAATAATAAAAAATAATTTACTCATAAAGGAAGGACTTTAGGTTAACATTTTGGATTTTACAAAGTAGATGATTAGACAATGAAAACGATTTTATTGATCGCACCCCTAATATATATCAAATAATTTTTTACATTTCTAGAAAAATACGATGTTACCGTTCAACATATAAATATATTTAATTTTTAAATTTTAATAAAAAAAATTTAAATAAAATTTACTTTTCAAATGATTCCTCATTAATGGAATCCTGAAAAGAAGAAGACAATTCAAGAAGTTTCTATGAAAACAATAAAAAAATTTAGTTCTCAAAAATAAAAAAACCATAATAGATAACATAAAAAAAATATTATCAACAAAATCTGGGTGGAAGTTATAAAATTTTATTTAAAATAATCGAATACAATTTTAATGTTTTCAAATATCATTCATAAAAATTGACATCATAATGAGTGTCAATACATATTTTTTAAAAGGAGGAATGAATATATAGAAGTTACACTATATAACACAAAATTAGGTTTTTAATTAAAAATGAGAACATTGTTTTGTAATAAAATATTATTGAGGGAGAAAAACAATTAATTTAAAGATTGATAATTATTCTATATGGGACTATAATTTTTTTTGGGGGGGGGGAATTCATTAGTGAGGAATATTATAATCAAAAGCTTCATTTTTCCTAGAGATTAAAATAAATGTATCATGATGTAAAAAAATTATATTTTAGAATCCAATATTAGAATAAATATGTTCTTGAAGAATCGTTATAACTCATTGAACGGAGTTTAGTTAACAAAAAACCTCTTATATTAGGTAGATTCTAAATTTAAATCCATTTAATATAGAACATGAAATTGATTTAAAAATTAAATGAATATAGTAAAAAACATTATTTATGAAGTAATAACAAAATATTAAATATATCATGGTTTAATATAATATATATGTCTGAATAAAATATTTTTGACACAAAGAACACCTTATATAAATTCATGATTAGTCAATATGAACTATAACCTTCTATATAAAAAGTAAAAATATTAATAATCCATTTATTAAAATTTTTCATATATATAACCATTTATAAAATTAATTAATAATTAATTTCCTCATTTATATTTTTAATTTATTATCTATTTTTTATATCGGGTGTGAGTAATCTTTAATGTTTTGAATATGTTTAATAATAACGATGTAGTTCTCTGTTATTCCCTAAAATTCAATCATTAATTTATCATAAAAGGTAATTGAATTGATATTTAATAAATATTTATAGTGATCTGAGTTTATTATATGGTGACTTGTCTATGATTATAAAATTTGGAATCAATGATGTTCATTTTTTTTTATTTTTACCAACTATATATTTGTATCATAACTATTGAGTTTAATAATAATATTACAATCCCAAAACTAAAATTAAATTATTTTATAAATTATTTTTATCATATATTCCCATAAATTAACATCCCATAGTCATACATGATATATATTTATATCATTCCTAAATTACGTGGTCAAACTCTTCTAAATCACAACATACCATAATATATGGATGAATATGAAGAGATTTTGTCGTAATGTCACTGTACTAGAAAAATAATGATCATATTTATTATTTATTAGAGTGTTATAATATAATTATAAATAATTATAACCATAATAAAACATATAGAAAGTTATTTTATAGTATTAATAAATCATGATTTCTTCTTTGAGTTATATATTAAATTGTTGAATTTACTATGGTTTTTTATTGATTTTGTTGTGAATTGTTTATCAAATTTGTCTTTCTAGAATCCTAATTATTTCATAAACAAAATATTTATCCATTAAATTCATTCTAATTAACCTTATTTTATGGAGTTATAGAAAATAATAATGGAAATCAAATGTTCCCTGGAGGCGATAGTTAACAGAAATGTGTAGAAGACGATTTCATTTTCCCCATAATAAAGAAAATAATTAATATGATTATTCTTGTTAGAATCTAGAAACATAAAAAATAATACAGTTATATGTTACATTCCATATCAGTACCTTCCTTGTGTGCCTATAGAGGAAAAATAAACACGTTGTTCTATAGAGTTGGTAGTCTGCCCAATACATGAATTAAATTTTTGTTTTTATTAATTGAAGTTGGATACATGTTGTTAATAGTTATTCCGTATGAATAATAAAATTATGTATAAAAATTTATTTAATGTTATATAAATTATAAAATTATATTTTTTATTGGGAATAAATATAAATAATTTTAGGAAAATAAAGTATATACATCAAAAATTTAGGCTTTCCTTTGTAAAACTCCTTGGAAATTGTTGTGTTAACAAAAACAATCATAATGTAATATGTAATATGAATAGGGATATCACGGATTAAATATTTTATATGTTTATTTAAAAATAAAAATCTTTTAGTATTCATGAAAGGGGTGGTGATATGAAACTTTTATATGTGATGGGAATGGTTCTTTAGTAAAACTTTCAACATAATATATAGGGGGAAAATGATTCTCAATTAATGTTAAAAATGATTCTCATTTAATGTAGGAAAAAATTGGAAATAATATATTTTAGGATTAAAACTATTGAAATTATCTTAATAAATAAATTATAAACATTTTTTAACATGTTTCAATCCCATTTTCACTTTATCTATTAATTATACCTTTTTAGTTTTTATCGGGGTAACAATTTCTTAACTGAGTTTTCACATTTAATTATTAAAAATAAAAAATTCTTCTATTATCTTATTTGGACATAATTATTTAAAATATGAAATCAATTTTATCATATGATTTTTTTATGTTTATGAGAAAAAATATTACATTATCTCTCCTAAAACATGAAAACACGTTTTTAAAAAATGTATTTTTGAAAATATAATTTAAGTGTAATACAAAATTTTTAACGTATTCGATTTTAATGATATTAATTGGTTTATTTTACAAAAACTAAAATTTATATTGAATTAAAATAAATAAAATATGAATCATTACCAAAATAATATTTTATTAAATGAAAAGGCATAATCTAATTTTGTAAAATATTAATAATGTCCATAAAATGTTAATCATGGGATTTCAAAATTCAACATAGTAGTTTTATAATGTATAGTTTTATTTATTATATGAAAAATTTACCCATAATTTTTTTATTGACCTCTATGTATTCCATATAATTTTAAAAAAAATTAGTTTTTGTATAAACTGTTACAATTCACTTAATATTATTTACTTTAAAATAAAATACCAAAATATGATATTACAAAAAATTTAAAATTATAAACATAAAATTGAAGATTATTTTTTCAAATCTACTTTCTTTATTTAATAATTTTTTTTTAAAAAAATGAAATTTAATTAAAAACTATTTTTATAGAAAAATAAATTATCAATATATTAACCCTTTATATTCATATCACATATTAATTACTAAAAAATCGTATTGTGTTATTAGTTATATATTATTAATATCAAGGATATAATATATATATATACAGTTTTATTAAATAAGGATAAAAAAATAATTTTTTAGATAAAAATTTCTTAAGAATAAAATGATATTGATCTCAATGATTTAGAAAATAAATATCGTTTTATTATAAATTCAAAAAGATAAATTTTTTACAATAAATGTGATAAAGAACTAGTATCATTAATAATTTATTGATTGAACCATATTAATCTCTAACAACATAGTCGAGGATGATCTCTATATAGGATCTAAGCTTATGGTAACCTTTTGTGGTAGTATAGTTTTGTGATTCAACTATCATAGATCTCATACAAATTTTCATGATCCTGAATTTATATAGAATATGATTTCAATCATCTTATTTTTGTTTTTTTTGACATGGTATTGGGAAAATCCATATAAAGATATCTAATTCCCTATATTAGATAAATGATCTTTATAGTGGAGAATTATATTAATAGATTCTGTCTCTTTCCATCTGGGACATTATTGTATGGTTACATTGTTTTATACCCATCATTTTAAAGGCTATATTATAATGGTTATATTTTATTTCAACAAAGAACTATTTTATTTTAGTTCTTTTTTGTGTGTATAATAAACTATACTAAAATATACAGTCATTATAATTACCAAGGAGGAACTACAATAGAACACGCTATTTTTTAACATCAAAATTGGTAAAAATAAACTAAAATAAAAAATATATATTTTGAGGAAGAATATATCTCTTTGGATAAATGATTTTAAATTATTTCTAAAAATAATTTTTTCCTTTTTTTGTAATGTGCGCAGTTTTAGAAAATTCATGGATTTTAATGAGGTAACATTGAATATTGAAATCCAGGGGACATTTGTCAAGAAAAATAGTGAAATATCTACATATATTCAATAGTTTTATTAAAAAGTTGTAAAGAAACTGAATATACCATTATTAAACTCGTAATAACGCCCTTGCACATATCAACAATGAGAGTTTTTAAAGATGACGTGCTTATAGACTTTTATCCATTCCCACAATATTATAATATCATCCTAAAGGAATTACATAATCTAGAGTTTCTTATTAATAATTTAATGGGAGTTAAACATGATTTAGATTATTATTTTAAAATCATATCAAACAATAATTTTCTAATTATTTCTCTTGATTTAAATTAACAATATCAGAATCTTTATTATTATCATTGGGAAAAGAATCTAATGTGAATGATCTTTCCATTTAACCCACCCATAGCATGTTGGGATCCACTAAGTGTATAATTTAGATAACAATGTTTTTAATTATAAATTTTAAATCTATTTTTTCAAATTATATTTTTAATAGAAATTATATTTTTGGGTGGAAATGTGAAAAAATATTTTAAAAATGCATGTAAAATAGAATGTCAATTGAAAAAAATCATACTAATGATGAAATAAATATATCTACTATATTTAATTCTAAAAATCAAATAGGTAGAAATTGGAAAAAAACTTATGGATATAATATTTTGATAATTTATATAATTAAACTAAAATTATTATTGAAAAATAATATTCTATATCATCCATAATGGATTTTTTTTTCTATTTTTTATGTCCTATTAGAAGATGGAATGAACTATTTCATGTCATAATCTGAATGGTTATTTAGTATTAAAAATGGTATATTCCTTTAAAATATTATTTTTTAATAATTATATTGTTAATATTTAACAAAATTTAAGGAAAATTGGATATGGATATTGAAATAAATTCATTGAACTAATATAAATAGAGAATTTAACTATTTGAAAAAAAACATACTTAATGAATTATCAATTTAATTTTGAAATTGGAAATGGAATTTAAAAGATTGAATTTCATTTTTAATGGGATTAAATTGATTACCTTAGTAACTAATTTTTTCTAAAATGAATTTCTTATATAATTTTAAATAAAATTATTATTCTAATTTGTAGACATTTTAAAATGAGATTAACTTCATAGTAAATTGGGAAAGAATTTATTTTGACCTTCCTTCCCCCACTCGAATAAAATTTCAATCATTAGAGAGAGAAAAATACTTCCTATTCAATGATAGAATAGGTTATAAATTTATATCTGAAGAAAAATTAAAACTAAAACATTAACCAATAATGATTTTTTTGATTTTATTGACATAATTGATGAAAATATTACCACCTTTTGTTAAAAAATATAAAAATTTATTTTGGAAATATATGGCATAAATGGGGAATATTTATTTCAAAAAATGAAAAATATAGCCTTTTTTCCTATACCAAGTATGAACTCAAAATATTTATTTATTTTTATGGAATGGTGTTATATGTTTTATCTACAAACCAAGGGAGAATAAGTTAGGTTATAATATTAGATTAAATTTCTTTTTGATCTTCATTTATTATTGTCCATGCAATAAATAATTATAATGGGTATCTCATAAATATATAATAGTGTATATATCCACCAAAAATAAAAAATTCATGATGTATTTATTTTTTTCTAATAATATTTTTTATTTTTTATTTATTAGGAAAATAAAAGAGTAGCATGGTCTACCTTGTTAAATAAAACATAATTTTTTTTTCAACTCCAACAAATTGAAACTCATGTTTTATAATTATATCCTATTTTCATTTGTTTTATACTTTTATATCACATGATTAAATATAAGTTCTTGGTGAAGGAATATTATTCCAGATTCATTTTTCCTCCTAATGTATCTTTTGACCTAACAAATTTCTACATTTGTTTCTAAATGAGATGTGATGTTTCTTATTATTTTTGGGAAATGATATATTTTTATAAAATAATTTTGAAATGTGAATTAAAAACTTTCATTGTTCTTGACATTTTTTTAACAAATACATAAAACATGAACTATATTTCTAAAATTTTACGTTCTGAATTTCGAAAACAATTTTTATGATCTCTATAGACGTTTCAATAGGGGTAATGCATGAATTATCAAAAAAATTAATAAATGTAAACTTATATTTTATTCATGCATGATTACCTTATAAATGGATTAGGATAATATTTAATATTGATGAATAAGTATATGTATGAACCTTTTAGTGACCCTTGTACATGATATTTTTATTATTCAATAAATAAATACTATTGAACATTATTTGACATATAAAATTATTCCCTTTATGATCAATTTGGATGTTTTTTTTTGAAAATTAGTGTTTGGGAAGGGTATTTATTTGGGACAAAATATATATCATGAATATAAATAAAAAAAATTCATGAAACTTTTCCTAAAGTAATTTCTCGAATGTAATGGATTTCATGACTTGATGAGTGGTAAATTTCTTATGTGATTATTTAATTAGATATTAATTGAAAGGGTTCAAAAATTAATTATTTATAGGGAATTAATATATTAAATTTTTATATTACTTTCATAATAATATAATCATTGTGAAAATATAAGATTATGTTTTATATTTTTTTCTGAATTTTGATTTCATCATTTATATTAAACATATAAATTATTAATTCAAAATAATTGTAAAAATACACTACCTGTTCATGGATCATCTATGTGAGTATGCGATGTTGATATATGAGTTTGTTTTACATTTGATTAGATGAAATTTATTTCTAGAATATAAAAATACATTACTTTATTATAGTGTTCATTAATTAATTATTTCAAAGAATAATCATTCTTTATTACAAGGTTGTCTATGTGTTATATAATGTGAAAAATCAAATATATGAAATAATACATAAATATGAGAATGGGGGTGGTTCAATGAAATTAATCAATTACATATTTGATCATTAATTTTAAAAGACTTGAATTGTTCATTTATTATATTTTTTATTTTCATGGATTGATAATAATTTCCCATTTTTTAGATTTCATATAGGAAAATATCTTTTTACAACTAATTCATTGTCTAAATTATTTTGTAAACATTTTCTAATAAATTTTCATGATGTTCAGGGTGTTGACCTAATTTATTAATGATGTCTATTTTTTTCTATGGTGGAATATGATGTGATATAATTTATCATGTTTATCATATTTATTTTTAGTCCAATTGTTTATAATTATGTTATCACATGCAACATTAAAGATAAATTCTTTATATTAATTAAATCCATGTAAAATTTTATTAATTGATTAATTAGTGGAAAATAGTAATTCTATTTATTAAATTATTAATAATTCAAAGATTTAATTATGATATATTTAGAAATAATAAATTATGTATGTGATTAATTGTTTTTAATAAAAATTTAATTTCATTTTGAAGTTTCGATATCTAAATGACTTTAAATTAATATATTACTAAATAATTTTTCTAGAATAAAAATATGCTTATTTTATTTGTGTAAAAAAAATTAATATTGGATGACCTAAAATTATAAAATTAAATTAAATAGGGTGTTTGGATAAATTTATAAATATTGGAAGTTTGGATTTTTGTAATTGATTCTTGGTCGAATTTCTTATTATTTTTTTATTATTTTCATAAAATTAAATAAATATTAAATAATATAATGAATTATTAAAATCAATTTGGAAATAGATTAAATTATTTCTTGATGTAGTTATGCGAGATCCACAATTTAACTCATATTTTTTAGGGCTTATGTATGAAAACAATTTCATGAATTTTGGGTAAAAAATTTTAATTTGGATACTGGGAAGTAATTATAAAGCCTATTGAAAGGTTTAATGTTAAATATAATTAATACATTTTGTTCATATAAGTAATTTTCTAGATAGAACATGGGATACATAATAATATACTTTAATCTTCCTGTAATAATAATATCATAATTTATTTTCTCACATGAAATTTGGGAATATATTATTTAGAAAATAAGAACATCAAGTATTAACAGATGATCATGAAAGGGATCCTTTATGAACCCTGTTGAGTCATTTTTAAGATGATAGAATAATATTTGAAGGAGTTTTCCTGATGTTGATGAAAATTAACATCTATATTGAAAAACATTTCAATCATAAGTTCAAAGTAACCTTGATAGGGTTTTATTGAAGATGGATCCACATAAGGGGATGCTAATTAATTGAAGATTTAGTGAACTATAAAAGGATATTTTATACAAAATGTGGTACGGTTAATTTTCAAAGTCCATTCCAATGGTTTAAATATTGATTCATATAAATAAAATCTTTAAATCAGTGATAAATATGGTATTCTGTGATTGGATCTATAATGGTAATTTTCCTTATGTTTTGATGTTAAACTCTAGATTAATAAGTCTAAATAATCCACTTGGATCTGAGAAGAAAACGTAAATTAAAATTATTGTTCAATAAAAAACCAATGGATGAGCATTGAATTCCGGTTGTCTCTAACCCTTGGATATAAGATGTTGAATCTAGTTTATCTAGTTTATGGTAAGAAGAATGGAAAATCATTTATAGGGTCAATTTCAGACTGGAATATTAATAAATGCACTAGTAAAATATAGACTATGGAATGATAACCAAGCTGGTTTTATAGTTTATTTTATAAGAGATACTACTGTTAAGGTTCAACCAATATTTATTCAAAAAATATCATGAGAATTAAGATGCCAATGTAATATAGGTGTGAGGATAAATATAATAGGTCGATGTTTGATGATGTGAGGCTACGTTGGATATAAATATTAGTGGTTTATTTTATTTTATAAAACATAATTTTATTTTTGTGAAAAATCATCCATTTTCTAGAATTAGAAATATATCATGGAGTTGGTGAGGTTTTTGATGATTTTCATGTAACGACCCAAAGTTTCATTAATGGAAATCCATCTTGATCTAATTAAATGTATTTTTATGTTTATAAAAAGTGTCAACTTCATTGGTTTTATGTTAAGAATTTTGACCGTTGCTAATATAGTCGTTGAACAGTGATCACATGATTTGTATAAATATAGGACTTTATCAAATCCAATTTACTCAGAAAAAGGAAGTGATAGCCTTGTCCAGTTGAATTTCTCCATACGAAGCCCATTTTTCGGAGCTCGGAAAAGAGTTGGCATACTTGGGCTTCGCTCTTGACCAAGCCCAAGCTGAGCTTCATCATGTCAAGCTCGAACGTGACCGTTTATGTGAAAAGTAGAAGTTGGTTGAACTTACTACTCGAGCGATGTTATCCGAGCCACCCCAAGAGTCTATCACCATTGCACACCTTACCCTTAAGTCATATGCGGCTGTTTTAAGGGGTTATGTAACAAATAATTAGTACTATGTTCATGTACATTATTTTTTTTATAATAATGAATATAATTCCTTGTCATTTTTGATACATTGTAAATGGTTTTTAAAGTACAAATGGTGTTTTTAGTTATTATTTAATTAATAAATCTATTTTATTAAATTAAGGGATTTTTGAATTAAATAATATTTTAATAAAATAATATTATTATTATTAAATTATTTTTTATTAAATATAAATGATCTTATAATTTTATGAATGCAATTAAAATTTTTATTAAGGTTTGAAAGCCATTTCTGTCAAAACCCATGAATTTTTTATAAATATCGTTTTTTATTTTAAAAGTGAAAATTAACATATATAGAAAATTACATAGATAAAATAAATTTTATTTCTAGTATCAGGACATCGAAATTATCCAATGGTGAATTTTTCATAATTTTCTCAGATAGTTAAATTTTTGGGTAAAAATTAAATACCATTTAAATATGTAATGTGTTTTATGACATCATAATTACCCAATAGTGATGTAATAAAATCCTATAATCCTTATGTTCGGCCAATATATGTTTTACCATTAAAATATTGTGATTTTTGGTTTGTTGGACTTACTTTTCAAAGCATTAATGGAGCCCTCAAGACATATTCAACACATTGCATTTTTAAATTAATTTCCATGGGAGTGTGACTCACCTCCACATAAGAAACCTTATTATTTTAAGAAGTTAGGACTTTGGCCATATAAAATATTGTTTTCATCTTTCCTTTTTCAAAAAACATGGGCAAAAACCATGGGATGGTTTGTGGATTGGATTAATTTAATATAAGGGGTCCCAAACCTAAATAATAATGAATTCCCTCACCTTTCCTATATAATCACATCCAAGCTCCAACTTCATCACCACTCAAAGCCTTTGGAGTTCGTCCAACCTCTTCCCTGCTCTCTCTAGAATCCTCCCAATGTGCCCCATGCTCCCAAGAAGCCTCTCACAAGCCTCTCTCTAGCCTTTGGAAGCACACTTCCAAGTAATGGTTTTTCTTCCTTTCTCATTTTGTCCAATTTTTATTAAGTTGTTTTGACCTTTTAATATCAATTATGAATGTTGGGGTATAGTTTCACACCTCCCTCATACTGCCCTCTTTATGTTTGAATGATTGGAGACCCCTTTATCTCTCATTAAATTCCTCCCATGTACACCCATTACTATGCCGAAATTCCGAAAGGAACTTCTCTCTCCTCTTTTACATTCAATAAATATTTTTGAATCATGAATCTAATTTCCATTAAAATTGTTTAGAAGTGTATCTATATGTCCTCCTTACTCTCCATTACATGTAAATATGATGAGGAACCACTTTATCTCTTATCAACCATTTTTATGAATTCTTATGTCACGTTGTTATGTTGTCGAAATCGCACTGATTGTCTAAGCCAATGCCATTGTGTAGTGGATACGATTCCCATTTTTCCATCAAGGGTATTCACCTTTATGCACATTTAAATATTGATTACAAAGTTTCATGTATGAATTCCACATTCGTTTATCGTGGAATAAATGTTTATGTTTTATAAATCCATGTTTTGTGATCCATGTGGCACACTTATGCATGAAATGAAATGTTTAAGAAGGGTGCACCCTTATATTGCTCCAATGCATTGGGTAAAGTATAGTATCCTGATACGTCATGTGCAATGAGTTTTGACTCATGATAATTCAATTGAAAAGAGGGTTTACTCGTGCTTCATGTGCAATGAGGATTTACTCGTGCTCTATGTGCAATGAGCCTTGGCTCAAGCTAATTCCATGTTAAGTGTTGTTGCCACATTTCCATGTTATGATTATCATGCTTTATCATGCCTTTATGTTAATGTTTCTTTTATTCTCTATTGATATGTCTATTGTCTAACATGTATTGTACTCCTCATGTTATTCCATGTGTACTCCCTTACTGGGCTTTATAGCTCACCCTTTTCTTATGCATGTCCTCAGGTTATCCCATGCAATGCTAAGTACAAGAGAATGTAGTGGTCATGTAAAAGAAGTTATCAATAAATATGTTGTATTTCATGTTTTATGTTTTTATGTAATGATCCTAAGCCCCAAATACACTAAACCTCTCGATCTTCTTGTTGTATCAAGTGATATTTTATTTAATAAATCATGTTTAAGTTGTAATAAAAAGAAGGGTTTTCATAGTTGGTATCAGAGGATAGGTTTAGTTATTTTTGGGATTAGGAAACCATAATAAAGCCCTAGAGACAAGACTAAGTATAATAAATATATCCCTATGTTTTGGTAAGTACTGAGTAAGTGGTTTATCAGACAAATACATCCATATCTGGATATGAGCAGGTAGAGGCGGCTCTGGCACAGATGTATCCTAGGGGTAAAACCCGAAAACACCACTTTGAGTGAGACTCGAACGGGAACTGGTGCATGAAAATGGGCCTTGATGCACTCTTGGTTACGACACTCCTGGGGGATATGTTTTGATAAATTCACAAGTTTAGTATCAACCATTATTAAGGGAATTAAAAAAATGCCCCTATGAATATATGTTAGAAAGTAGATCATGAAAAGACTAGATTGAAGCCTATAGACTCATGAGTTAAGGAAATAAAAGTTTATTTATGAGTCATCAACTTTTTTATTTGGATTACCCTTTATGTGTTACCCCTAACTTTCCTTTTATTCCAGCAAATGGTCGGTAATAGGAGGACTCAGGCTAACAACTATTGTGAGGATCAGTGTGATGACTGTACTAATGAGATACCAAATCCAATGGGAGCAGGAATCGCAAACATTTTCATGCTTCTCTCTCAGCTAACTCAAGTTTTGAATAGAAACACGGGTCAAGAGGAACATTCAACTCCCCCTAAGAAAGAACATGTTGCTATCGAGAGATTCATTAGACAAAGGCCTCCTACTTTTAGTGGATCATTCGATCCCACGATCCCTGAACAATGGATCAACTCCATTGAAAAGATATTCTCCATCTTCCAATGTTTTGAACCAGATAAGGTTCTCCAAGCGGCTTATCGTATGGAGGGTGAAGCTGATCAATGGTGGACGTTGATAAAAAATAGGAAGCCTGAGGAGGAGATCAAGGAGTTGGAATGGAAGGATTTCCAAAAGATGTTTTTTGATAAATATTTTCCGCGCACCCTCCGGCTTAAGATGGAAAGGGGCTTCCATTCCCTCAAGAAAAAAGATGAAGAATATGTTGGATAGTACGAGGAAAACTTCACAAGGCTTGCATGATATGCTTCCGGCTTTGTCATTACACCCGAATGCAAGGTTGACCGCTTCTTTGGTGGGCTGAACCCTAGCTTGTGGAAAGTATTAGCGATCCGTGACTTCGAAAGCTATGAGGAAATTGTCCGATGTTCCCTCAAGTTCGAAATGGAGAACGGGGAATCACTGGGGTATCATGGGGACAAGAAGCATAAGGTGGACTTCAATTCTGGTTTTCCGATGGATAAATGCAATAGTACTAAGAAGATATAGCACCCCACTTTCCAAAAGTGCAGAAAGAATCACCCTGGAAATTGAATTAAAAGGACTAGAAAATGCTTCAGGTGTGGAAGAGAAGGGCACCTAGTTGTTAACTGTCGACAAGAAGGACCCGCTGCTGCAACAGAGGAGAAGAATGCTTTGTTCGAACCTCATCGCATTGTTCAATGCTACAAATGAAAATAACAGGGTCATTTTTCAAATCAGTTTTCTAATCCAAGGGTTTTCGGAGGCAACCAACAACCTCCAAGACAACAAGGAAGAGCTTTTGCCATCACTTCTACTGAAGTGAACCCCGACAACGAAGTGGTGACAGGTACTCTAGTTATTCATTCAAGAATAGTGAATGTAATTTTTGATCCAGGTTCTACAAATTCTTTTATATCTTGAATGTTTAGTAGAACAATCCCCGCACCACCACAAATCATGGAAGGAAAGATGTCGGTGAGTACGGAAAATGGGGCAATCATTGCATCCCATGAATATAAGTCCTCCCCTGTTATAATATGTGGATTGAATTTCCAAGATAACCTCTTCATACTCCCTCTGGTGGAATTTGATGTAATTCATGGAATGGATTGGCTTTCCATATTTATAACCAACATAAATTGTCGGGATAGGGAAATCACACTCCATATGGAGAATCGACCCCCGATTATTTACAAGTGTCAGGAGGATGATGAATCTCATTTATCTCCATCATCTCAAGCATGGATATTACTGCCCTATGAGAACGCGTATCTGGCTCAGAGGATTGAGTCCAAAGAAGAAACCATCCTTGAAAAAATTCATATTGTGAGGGAACTCGCGGAAGGGTTTCCCGAGGACCTGCCAGGTCTTCCTCCTAGAAGAGATGGTGAGTTCTCAATTGAACATATACATGGGGTGCTACCAATATCCAACAAACCATATTGAATGGTTGTTGTTGAGCTTGAAGAGCTAAAGAAACAACTACAAGATAATCTGGATAAAGGGTTTATACGCCCAAGTGTTTCACCATAGGGTGCACCAGTCCTCTTCATCAAGAATAATGATGGTTCAATGCGGATTTGCATCAATTATCATGAACTAAACAAAATCATGATAAAGAACAAGTATCCTCTCCCATGAATTGATGACTTGCTTGATCAGCTGTGTAGAGCACAATACTTCTTCAAGGTAGATTTGCGGTCGGGATATTATCATGTATGGGTGAAGAAGGAATATGTCCCCAAGACTTCTTTTTGTACAAGATACAGGAACTATGAATTCATAGTAATGCCTTTTGAACTCACCAATGCTCCAGAAATCTTCATGGACTTGATGAATAGAGTCTTTAGAGATTACCTAGTAAAATTTGTGGTAGTCTTTATAGATGATATTCTAATATACTCCAAAACCATGGAGGATAATGAGGAGCATTTAAGAACTGTACTAGAGACTTTGCGCAAGGAGAAGCTCTATGAAAAGTATAGAAAGTGTGAGTTCTGGTTAAAGGAGCTCTCGTTCATGGGCCATATCATCACAAGCAATGGGATATCTGTGGACCCCTCCAAAACAGATGCAATTGAGGGATGGTCGAGTCCAATATCGGTAACAGATATCCGTAGCTTCTTGGGGTTAGCTGGATATTATTAACGATTTGTGAGAAATTTCTCACGATTGTCCAACCCTCTTACCAAGATAACTCGAAAGAGAGTAAAGATTTCTTGGAGTGATGAATGCGAAGAAAGATTCAAGGAGTTCAAAAGGTGGCTTATTACTGCACATGTGCTCACTTTACCCAAAAGTGGGGAGCTTTTTGTGGTATTCAGTGATGATTCGAAGAAGGTATTAGGATGTGTGATGATGCAGAATGACAAAGTGATATCCTATGCCTCAAGCCAGTTAAAAATCCATGAGAAAAACTATCCAACGCATGATCTGGAGTTGGCGGTGGTGATCTATACATTGAAAATCTGGCGGCACTATCTATGTGGAGAGAAATGTGAGAAATATACTGATCACAAGAGTCATAAATATATATATTCACACATAAAGAGCTTAATATGCGCCAGGGAAGATGGATAGAGCTCATTAAGGGTTATGATTATTCAATACATTACCACCCTGGGAAAGCGAACAAGGTGGAAGATGCCCTAAGTAGAAAGGACCCAGCAATTCTATCAATGATGAGAATTGAGAAGGATTAAATCTCCTTAGACTTGATGAAGATTGATGTGGGAATCATAAAGAAGGTAACATCATCAATCCTTTCACAAATTATTTCTCAACCATATCTTTTGGAAAGGTTAAATGATGATCAAAAGGATCATGTGGGAATTTAGGAAAAAGTGGAAGCTATCAAAAAAGGTAACTCCTCAGAGATTAATGTTAATGAAGAAGGAATTGTGTGGTTTTGGAGAAGACTATGTGTTCCATCGTGTATGGATCTGAAGAAGGAACCTTTGGATGATGCACATAGTTCAAATTTCACTATTCACCCAGGGAGCACAAAGATGTATCGACATCTCCGAGGAAACTTTTGGTGGGATAATTTGAAGAAGGAGATTGTTGAATATACATCAAATTGTCTGGTGTGTCAGCAAGTGAAGGCAGAGAAGAAGAAGTATAAGGGGATGGTGCCACCATTGCCCATACCAGAATGGAAATGGGAGAACATAACCATGGACTTTGTCACCGGACTTCCAAGGACATCCAAAGGCAATAATGCAATCTGGGTTTTTGTGGATGGTCTTATAAAGACTGCACACTTCATTTCTATTCGGCAGTATTTCTCTTCGGGTCAACTGGCACAGATATATATCAGGGAAGTGGTACGGTTGCATGGAGTACCACTATCTGTTGTGTCTGACCGAGATCCAAGATTCACCTCTATGTTTTGGAAGAGTCTTCAACATGATCTGAATACTGAACTGATCTTCTGTACGGCCTATCATCCTCAAACTGATGGCCAATCTGAGCGGACAATCCAAACACTTGAGTACATGTTGAGATCATGCACAATGGACATTAAAGGAGTATGGGATCAACATCTTTCTCTGGTTGAGTTATCTTATAATAACAGTTTCCACTCAAGCATCCAAATGTCACCATTTGATGCCTTGTATGGGAAAAGGTTCAGAACACTGGCATGTTGGGATGAGGTCAGTGAACGTAAGCTGCTTGGACCAGAAATGGTCGATGAAATAATGGAGAATGTGAAAACCATTCAGCATCATATCAAGACAGCCTAGAGTCAACAGAAGAGTTATACAGATAATCGTCGACGAGACCTTGAGTTTAATGTTGGAGACATGGGGTTTCTATGCATATCTCCATGGAAGAAGGTCATGAGGTTTGGAAGAAAGGTAAGTTAAGTCCAAGGTACATCAGCCCCTTCGATATTCTTGATCGTGTCGGGGATGTGGTCTATCGACTAGCACTTCAACATACTATGGACAAAGTACATGATGTCTTTCATGTATCCCTCTTAAGTTAGTACATACCGGACCTTTCACATGTACTCTCTTCTGAGGTGGTGCAATAGGAAGATGATCTTTCTTATGAGGAGCAACCAGTGAAGATCTTAGATCATAGAGAAAAATTTCTACGAAATAAGACAAAGCCCCTCATCAAGGTGTTGTGGAGAAACCACATGTTTGAAGAAGAAACATGGGAATCGGAGGATATGATGAAGCTGAGTTACCCACATTTGTTTTAGTGTGGGAAAAAGAAAATTTTGAGGGTGAAATTTGTTAAGGGGGGAATATTGTAACGACCCAAAGTTTCATTAATGGTAATCCCTATTGATCTAATTAAATGTCTCTTTATGTTTATATAAAGAGTCAACTTCATTGGTTTTATGTTAAAAAAAATTACGGTTGCTAATATAGCTGTGGAACAGTGATCACATGATTAGTATAAATATAAGACTTTAACAAATCCAATTTACTCAGACAAAAGAAGCGATGGCCTCGTCCAGTAGAATTACTCCATAGTAAGCCCATTTGTCAGAGCTCGGAAAAGATGTGGCATCCTTGGGGTTCCCTCTTGACCAAGCCCAAGCTGAGCTTCATCATGTCAAGCTTGAACATGACCGTTTAAGGGGAAAGTGAAAGTTGATTGAAATTATCACTCGAGCGATGTTATCCGAGCCACCCCAAGAGTCTGTCACCATCGCACACCTTACCCTAAGGTCTTATGTAGCTGTTTTAAGGGGTTATGTAACAAATAAGTAGTACTATGTTCATGTACATTATTTCTGTATATAATAATGAATATAATTCCTAGTCATTTTTGATACACTGTAAATAGTTTTTAAAGTATAAATGGTATTTTTAGTTATTATTTAATTAAGAAATCTATTTTATTAAATTTAGGGATTTTTGAATTCAATAATATTTTAATAAAATAATATTGTTATTATTAAATTATTTTTTATTAAATATAAATGATCTTATAATTTTATGAATGCAATTAAAATATTTATTAATGTTTGAAAGCCATTTCTGTCAAAACCCGTGAATTTTCGATAAATGTCTGTTTTTATTTTAAAAGTGAAAATTAACATATTTCGAGAATTATTTAGATAAAATAAATGTTTTTTCTGGAATCAGGACGTCGAAATTATCCAACGGTTAATTTGTCATAATTTTCTGAGACAGTCAAATTTTTGTGTAAAAATTAAATACAGTTTAAATATATAATGTGTTTTATGAAATCATAATGACCCAATAGTGATGTAATAAAATACCATAATCCTTATGTTCGGCCAATATATGTTTTAAAATTAAAATAATGGGATTTTGGGTTTTTTTTACTTACTTTTCAAAGCATTAATGGATCCCTCAAGACATATTCAACACTTTGCCTTTTTAAATTAATTTCCATGGGAGTGTGAATCACCTCCACATAAGAAACCTTATTATTTTAAGAAGTTCAGACTTTGGCCTTATAAAAAAAATTTCCTCCTTCCTTTTCCAAAAACCATGGGCAAAAACCATGGGATGGTTTTTGGTTTCGATTAATTTAATATAAGGGGTCCCAAAACTAAATAATAAAGAATTCCCTCTCCTTTCCTATATAAACCCACCCAAGATCCCACTTCCTCCCCACTCAAAGCCTTTGGAGTTCGTCCAACCTCTGCCCTACTCTCTCTATAATCTTCCTAAGGTGGCCCAAGCTCTCAAGAAGCCTCTCACAAGCCTCTCTCTAGCCTTTGGAAGCACACTTCCATGTAAGGGTTTTTCATCCTTTCTCATTTTTGTCCAATTTTCATTAAGTTGTTTTTTCCTTTTAATATCATTTATGAATGTTGGGGTATGGTTTCTCACCTCCCTCATACTTCCATATTTATGTTTGAATGATGGTAGACCGCTTTATCTCTCATTAAATGCCTCTCATGTACACCCGTTACTATGTCAAAATTCCGAATGGAACTTCTCTCTCCTCTTTTACATTCAAGAAATATTTTTGTATCATGAATGTTATTTCTATTAAAATTGTTTGGACATGTAACTATATGTCCTCTTTACTATCCATTACATGTAAATATGATGAGGAACCCCTTTATCTCTCATCAACCTTTTTTATGAATTCTTATGTCACGCCGTTACGCTTCTGAAATCGCACTTATTGTCTATGCCAATGCTATTGTGCAGTGGATACCATGCCAATTTCTCCATCAAGGGTATTCACCTTTATGCACATTTACTTATTTATTACAAAGTTTCATGTATTAATTCCACATTCTTTTATCGTGGAATAAATGATTATGTTTTATGAATCCATGTTTTATGATCCATGTGGCACACTTATGCATGAAATGAAATGTTTAAGAAGGGTGTGCCCTTATAGCGCTCCAATGCATTGGGTAAAGTATAGTATCATGATACGTCATGTGCAATGAGTGTTAAATAATGATAATTCATTTGAAAAAAGGGTTTACTCGTGCTTCATGTGCAATGAATATTTACTCATGCTCTACGTGCAATGAGCCTTGGCTCATGCTAATTCCATGTTAAGTGTTGTTACCACATTTCCATGTTATGATTATCATGTTTTATCATGCCTTTATGTTTGTGTTTCTTTTATGATATATTGATATGTGTATTGTCCAACATGTATTGTACTCCTCATGTTATTCCATTTGTACTCCCTTACTGGGCTTTATAGCTCACCCATTGCTTATGCATGTCCTCAGGTTATCCCATGCAATGCTAAGTACGAGGGAATGTAGTGGTCATGTAAAGGAATTTTTCAATAAAGATGTTGTATTTCATGTTTTATGTTTTTATGTAATGATCCTAAGCCCCCAATACACTAAACCTTTCGATATTCTTGTTTTATCAAGTGATTTTTTATGTAATAAATCATGTTTATGTTGTAATAAAAAGATGGGTTGTCAAATTTTAAATATGAAATATCATCTTTTTTCAAGGTCTATACATTAAGTTAATTATTAATAAGTATATAACATATTAAAAGTCTTAATACTGATAATATAGTGAGTGTTGTTTAACGTATGTTGAGGACATGGAGTCGAGGAATTTTTTTATGAAGAATACTCCACCATAATGAGGATCCTACATTGTTCATTTTTTCAATGTATTACAAAGTGATTAATAACATGGTGTCAATATGAATTTGTAATATAAGATTAATTTGGAAGACTATTAGAGATTCCAAGCATGATATTTTATAAGATACATCCTATGGAGTTCAAAGGGCATATATTATATTTTGAATAAATTATATTTTATGTGAGATGATTGATGTAATTTTATTATGTTTTAATTACAAGTAAAATGGGTGTGTGGTGTAAACACATTTTCTAAAAACTGAATATGATTTATGTTTTATCAATTTTATGATGAACAAAAGATAGAAATCATTAGAAGGCCATGTAATATAATACAATTTCATTAGGGGAGATTTAATGTGAAGTTCATGAAAAGGGATTTCCTTATATTTACATATGAATGGGTCATTTGGAAGAAATAATTTTTTGTATTGTCAATTTAATACATATTAATTTCAAAGTATTGGGTTATCAAAATTTTGGCATGCCATTATCCATCTATGGAATCCCATGCCTCAACCACACATTAGGGAATTGGGGTCAAATATGTTGGATTGGGTCAACCTGATCACCCCATGGGGGAATAGAGTTCATTAATAGTTCTAATAAGTTTCTCACAGTCAATAGAATGAGGACTATATAGTTAATAGAACCCCCATGCTTCGCACTAGAATATGCAAGATTGGCTGGACCATGTGGGTGTGTTTGAAGAATTATTTCATTTTATAAAACCCAATCATGGTTTGATTTGGGGATATTAGAGCATTATTTATGGAGTTGTTCCCTAATGAATGAATTTTTTATGTAGGATGGGAACTGCAATGTCTACTATTCATCCACATAAACATGTCATAAACATAACATGTAAATCATATCATCATTGATCCAATGATCCACTTTCCTTCACATAATCTTCATTAACCTTTACTCATATACTTTTTTATCGTAACTCCTCGATGATACTATATTAATTTCACACGTGATGTCCTTCCATAATTGTTGATCATTCCAAAAGATCGAGACTTGCATGATTAGTCAGACATAATTCATGTAATTGTTATATTGAACAAACATTATTATCTGATGAAAGTTATACTGTTGAATATGTTACAAATATAGCATGAGGTGATCATATCTGAATTCATACAAAATAAATCTTGTGATATGCCCATATTAAAGAGATCATGATCTCGTGAAGGAAGAATATGGCTACATTAAGACTCCATGAATTTTTCTATGAAATAAAATAATCACATGTTCAAAAAAATAACAAAATATTTAGTAATATTAAATAAATTTAACACTCTACTCTTATTAGATGTAGCATAACATTCTATTTAAGTTTATGTACATATGGGGTAGAGGCAGTGAACCTCTCCTATAAAAGGAGATCACCCGAGATAGAGAGATTCTATTTAAAAACATGAGGGGTATTTTTTCAAATAGGAAAAAAATTCTAAATGTTTGTGGAAATAAGAATCCATGTGCTACTCATATATCCAAATAAAAGTTTTCATGAATAATAGTTTCATGATTAAGAATCACTAATACATTTAGTTATGTAAAGGATCTTTAAACACTATAAATAATTCATGATTATATGATGTTACTAAACCATGAAGCATATCTTCCTATAACAATGTTTTTCATAATATCAATTTTATGAAGGGGCATATAAATATCCAATTGGATAACCTAATCACATAAAGAATATAGTATAACATCATGAAACCTGATCACATGAATCCCTTACATGAATAGTATTGAGCCACAATATATTTTTTAATGTAAGGTATATCTGAGATCATGTGAAGGTAGTGTTATTGAATAAAACATATCATGTAAAACATCTACTATTTTGCCTATAATACCTTTTCATGCAGTACATGCATTCCATTCACCCTATATATCGTCATTGTAAAAATTAAATAGTCCTGATGGAAAATCCTTAAAGTACATTTAGGGTGGTTAACGCAAAAAGTTGTTATAAAAATTGAAACAAAAAATGAAATAAATAGACAAATATATGATATTTTCTATGGTTTTACATAATATTCCATAAATATCATACATGACACTATTTCTCGAAGATAAATTTATGATATGAAAATAAGATGCAAATATTAAATTACGTGCGGAGGATCATATGAAGTAAAAGGGATTTGACAATCAATTTTCAGTTTATTATCATTTGTGATAAAATTATGATTTTATTTTTTTAGTCTACATTATATTCATATTATTCTGACTAAAGAAGAATAATAGGAAACCCAATTGATTTCTTTATATTTGAGATATCATGTTTATATTTGTATTTGAGGTATCCTTTTGATTGATAAATTAAAATTAACTTGATTACTGATTATTAGTGTCCATTGATATTGTTATATTATATATTTCTCAATCACATAAAAATAGAAAGAATGATATTCGTTATCATGTTCTTCAAAGATAAATCTATAATTTTACCTGGTCAGTTCTCAGAGAACAACTTAAAGGTCATAAACATTCCTACTCTTTTGTTAATAATAAATGGGAAGTTGTTTGAGTTCGATAGTAATACCCATAAACATGGGACTATCCCTTAATGGAGATTAACCACATCAACAATTATTAGTGTTATCTATACTTCACTCTTTTTATGTGCAATATTTTAAACTATATGTGACGAGTTAAATAGAATCATTAACTAAATCAGTAACATAGGAATTAAATGTTATAAAATATTAATGTGATTAAAATTAATCCCATACTAATTCAACCATCTCTATGAAGTCATCCCAATGTGATCCAAACAATTGCCATTAGAGTTTAGGGTCAAAATTTTTGTTTGATTCAATGATATATGTATTCTCGAATACATGAATTCTCTTCTCGATATATAATAGAATGAAAACATTATGTATATTTGTCTACTGTATATCTTAATTAAATCTCATCCAAAACTACAACATATATAAGAGAGAAAAATTTTAAATGATGAATAATACATACCCCTTAGGAAAATAAAATGATGAATTATATTAACATGAATTTATACTGAAAATGATATTTCATGCATGCGAGTTGAAGATCTGTTAATTTAATCAGCTTCTAAAATATGGAAAATAGGTCAACCTATGAAATTGATGAAAATGTATCAAATATATTTTAAAATATTTTATAACAATAAAACCAATTATTAGTTGTAAATATCATTCCTCAGTGAATAATTATTTTAAATATTTGAGGAAAACCTTAAAAGATAAGTTCAATTATATTTAAGAATAGTCTATTTAGAGAGAGACTACACTGGCAAAAAGGGTGATGTAATTTTTCTATGTCACCAAGAAATGTAATCTCAAATGTTAATGAAAGAATGATAATGATGAATCAGGTTTTATAGTAAGAAATGGTTGATTTGACGAAATCCTGAAAAAATACTCTATTTAGAGGATTGAAAGTAATTTCCATGCATAAAAGAAAAATCAGATGAATATCATTGATGTAAAAATATCAACTTGAGATAAAAAAACAAGATCAAGGAGCTTGAAATCATGTTACAAGAGAAACATAAAATTAGTAACAAAGAATTTATGAAGATCAACAATGAATTTGAATACATACTAAAATTAGTGGATGATGAAAATTTTATCCTAAATATGAATTATCTTAAACATTATTCAAATTAAAAACTACTGAAAACATTTGAGTTGATTCTTGAAAATAATATAAAAGAATATTTTCTACCACATAAACTTATATAGAGGATTCCTACTATAAATAATTTTCACATTTTTACATGACTAGGTTAAAATCATCTAATTTTCAATCACAAGTTGACTCTAAGAAATATGTACCATTTAAATTTATTAATAATGTGTTTTCAAATTTCAGTTCTAGGTTTAGTATGGGTCCAAACTGAAAATATATGAAAACGTTGATGAATAAGGGTGATGATTTTTTACAAGTATATTTTTTGAAATGAATTATATGTCGAAAAATAAATGGAAACCTAAATAATACCAAAACAATATTGAAATGAAATAGGTACATAATTCACTTCAATCTAATCCAATGGTTATTCCTATGGAAGAAAATTACATTTTCTGATACTATTAGTTCTATAAAAAATTAGGGAACATGAAATATAATATCTATTATAACATACTAGTCTCTAACAATAAATGTAAGACTGCATCCTTGGGATACAATTATTAATGAAGTATATTATGCATATGAAAATTAAGAATCTAACTAAGACCTACATATTTCAATGTTTGAATAAACTCTATAGTATTGGAAATGATATTAGTCATACTAAAGTGGCATGCAAGTAAAAATCCTTAAATAATTATACTAAAACAAATATAATGAAAATATCCAAAAAGCTAAACACTAAGAACCATTCTGCCATGGGAAAGAATCATGATTAAATAGTTACATTGATCATTATCAATAATTTCATAAAGAAGATTGCTAAGTCTACCATGGTGAAAACCAAAAAAAGACCGATGTTCATAAAAAACATAAGAATAATAAAAAAAATGTATTGATTTAAAGGGTATATGATTATTTTCTGTAGAATATTAGGTCACTCTTTGGAATATTTAATGTAGGCCTTGGATATCACAATGAATGGAAAAAATCATAAGAAAAAAGTGAATGACTAGTCCAAGAATTAAATAAGCAGTCTAATGTGGTAAAAATAAAACTAAAGAATCCATGTGGATTTAATAATAATTTTTTATTTTGTATTCCAAAGGATATTTTTGTAATTAGTTTAGCTTATGAGGATAGTGAAAGTAAAATTCAATAAGAGGAGAAAAAAGAAGGTAATAAATCCATGTAGATGAATCTACAAGATGATGTCGAATTTCCTAATAGGTTATTGAAAAATGATGCCCAGATAATCTTATAAGAACTAAGTAGAAGGATATATAATTTTTCACATGTCTTATATAATTTTTTGTTCATAAATAACACTTAATAATAAATATTGAAGAAAAATTGAAAGCACCACTTACCAAATGTTCTTTAATGTCCAGTGTCAAGATGAAAATTCCACAAACAATTATTTCTAGAGATGGTACAGATTCTATTCTACCCAACACTATAATGAAATATAGTAGAGTCCATTTATATATTTAACCACAACATGGTGTAGAAAATAATTTTATTTCATATTTGATAAGAAATTATCATATTTGTTTCTCTCATTGAGAAGAAAAAAAGATCCAACTTTTTATCATATACATTTTTTTACATTATTTTTAGGTAATTGAAGGTGAGGCACATACCAAAGAGGAAATTAGTAAATTAATTCACATTTCCACATCTTTAAACCCTTATATTCATTACCATAGTAATCGATGTATCTATATTGGTTTGATCTATCTACCTGTATCATGAATATTATAAAACATCCCAACTTCTTATTACACAACTAAACATGTTTTATTACATAAAACATTCAATTAATACAACATATAAGATTGATAGTCCTAGTGTCTTGGGGTATTATGAACATTAGATAACAACTTAAAACATATAACTCAACATCTTATTAAAAACATACTTTACTTGACCACTACATTCCCTCGTACATAGCATTACATGGGATAACCTGAGGACATGCGTAAGAAAAGGGTGAGATATAAAGCCCAGTAAGGGTGTAAAAAGAGAATAAAATGAAAAATACAATATATGTTAAGAAATAGTTATATCAATGTATAATAAATAAAGATGATTATAAAGGCATGATATAAAATGATTGTCATAACATCGAAATATTGCAGCATCACTTAACATATAATTAATATGAGAAAAGGCTCATTGCACACAGAGCATGAGTAAACACTAATTGAACTTGAATTTTCATGAGTAAATCCTCATTGAACATGAATTTTAATGATTAAATCCTTATTTCAATTGACGTATTAGGATACTAAGCTTTACATAATTCATTGAAGCGCCTTTATGGCACACCCTTCTTAAACATTTCATTTCATGCAAAAGTGTGCCACATGGATCAAAAAACATAAATTAATTAACATAATAATTCATTCCATGAATAAGATATATGAAATACATAAATTTAATTCCACAATAAACTTGTACATGTTCATAAATTTGAATACATTTGACAAAAAAGTGGGTATGGTACACACTTCACAATGATTTGGCCAGGGTAATTTTGGTGTAATTTCGGTAGCATAATGACATCGAATTGAAATTCATAAGATGGGTTGATGATATTGAAAGGGTTATCTTATAATTTACACATTAAATTTATTGTAACAGGATCATGGGACATAATATATCAAAATATGGACTGTAATATAGATGCATAATATAAAATAATTTCTTGAATATAAATGAAAAGGGGGAAATCTCTTACAGAATATCATCATGGTAATGGGTATACATGAGAGGAATAAATGAGAGATAAAGGAGTTTATAATCATAAAAAATAAGGATTTAAGTATATTGTAAGTGAGAAATCATACCCCATGATTTATACATGAATGTAAAATAAATAAACTTAGATAAAATGAGAAAGGAAAGAATCCCTTACTTGGATGTGTGTTGCCAATGGATTGGGAGAGGTTTTATAGAGGATTCTTGTGAGCTTGGGGAACCTTGGGAGGATTCTAGAAAGGCAATTTAATGGCATGAATGAACTAAAATGGATTTTTTTAAGAGGAAGTGTGGTCTTGGGTGAGTTTATATTGGAAAGGAGAGGTAATTCTTTTTTATTTAGGTTTGGGTCACCACAAATTAAATTAATCCAAACCACAAACCAGAACATGGTATTTACCCATGTTTTTTTCCAAAGGGCGGTGTAAAATAATATTTTATGCGGAAAATTTCGGAAATTATTAAAATAATAGGTTTTTATATGGGAAGGTGAGTCACACTCTCAAGAAAATCAATTTAACAAGATAAAATGTTTTATAAGTCTTGGAGCATCCACTAAGGCTTTGTAAAATAAATCAAACAAATCTAAAATCACAATATATTAATGGTAAAACATATATTGTCCGATAATAGTGTTTTTAGTATTTTATTACATCACAATTGGGTCATTATGATTTCATAAAACACATTATATAATTAAATGGTATTTAATTTTTATCCAAAAATCGATTGTTTTAGAAAATTATGAAAAAATCACCTTTGGAAAATTTCAACATCCTGATTACAAAAATAATATTCATTTTATCTAAATAATTCTCTAAATATGTGAATATTAAATTTTAAAATAAAAACTCACATTTATCCAATAATCACGAGTTTTGACAAAAACATCATTCAAACCTTAATACAAATTACAATTGTATGCATGAAATTATATGATCAATTATAATTAATAAAAAGTAATTTAATAATATTATAATTTAAATAAACTTTTATTTAATTCAAAAATTTGTTTATTATCAAAATATATTTCTTATTTGAATATATACTAAAAATAATATTTGTAATTTTAAAAACCTATTTACAAAGTAACAAAAATAAAATGAATGTATATTATTTGTTCTATAAAAAAATAATGCACATAATCATAGTTCTAGGTTCTTATTACATAACCCCTCAAAACACATGAATAAGGCCTTAGGGTAAGGTGCATGATAGTAACAGACTCTTAGGGTGGATCCGATAAAATTTCTCAGATGGTAATCCCTATCAACATCCACTTATCATATAGGATATTCCAATCAAGCTTATCATATTCAAACTCAGGTTGGTATTGGTCAAGAGTGAGGCCCAATGAAACCACCTCCTTTATGATCCCAAAAAAATGGGCTTTATATAGAGAAAGTATACTAGATGAGGGCATCACTTCCTTTTTTTTAGTAAATCAGATTTGTTAAAGACCTATATTTATACTAATCATGTGATCAATGTTTAATGTCTATATTAACAATTGTAACTATTCTAAATTTTATTTTCAAATTCAAAAACATAAAACCAAATAAGTTCATGTTTTATATAACAATTTTACATAATAAGACAATTAATTAGATCAATAGTGATTTTAGATAATGAATTTTAGGGTAATTACAATCTTCTCCCCTTAATAAATTTCGCCCTCAAAATTTTATTTTCCCACACTAAATCAGATATGGGTAACTCTAGTTCATCACTTCCTCCAATTCACATGTCACTTGTTCTAATGAATGTTTTTCACACAACACCTTGATGAGGGAAATTGTCTTATTTCATAGAACCTTTTCTATATTATCTAAGATCTTAACTGGTTTCTCTTTGTAAGAAATATTATCCTTTAAATGTACTATCATCGAAAAGAGTACAGGTGAATGGTTTGGTTTGTTCTTTCTAATGAGGGATACATGAAAGACATCATGTACTTTTTCCATGGTAGGTTGAAGGGCTAGTTGATATTCCACATCCCCGACACGATCATGAATCTCGATGGCGATGAGGTACCTAATTCAAATAATCCCTTTCATTCTAAACCTAATGACCTTCTTCCATTGATATATGCGTAGAAATACCAAGTCTCCAACTTTGAACTAAATATCTCATCGATGGTAATTTCCATTACTCTTTTGTCGAATTTGGATTCCTTGATATGATGTTGAATTGTTTTCACCTTCTCCACCATTTCATCTACCATTTGAGGTCTTAAAATATTACGCTCACCGACTTCATCCCAAAATTCTAATGTTCTGAACATTTTCCTATATAGGGCTTCATATGGTGTCATTCCGATGCTCGAGTGGAAACTATTATTGTAGGATAATTCAACCAGTGGATGATGTTGGTCCCATATTCCTTTTAATTCCATAGAACATGATATTAACATATCTTCCAGTTTTTAAATAGTTTTCTCATAATGGCCATCAGTTTGAGGATGATATTCCATACTGAAGTTTAGTTCAGTTCTTAGAGAACGTTGTATACTTTTCCAAATCTTCATGGTGAATCTAGGATCATGATTGGACATAATAGATAATGGTACTCTAGGCAGGCTTACAACTTCTTTGACGTAAATCCATGCAAGTTGATCCAATGGGATGTCCTCTCGAATTGCAATAAAGTAAGATGTCTTTGTAAGACGATCCAAAATGACCCATATAGCATTTTTTCTTTGGGATTCCCTTGGGAGTGTGGTGAAAAAGTACATGGTAATGTTTTCCCACATCCATGTTGGTATGGGTAGTGGTTGCTACATCCTCTAAGTTGTTTTCCTATCATCCTTCACATGCTAACATACCAGGCACTTTGATGTATATTTAAAAATCTCTCTTTTCATATTCTCCCACCAAATGGTTTCTCGGAGATCTCAATACATCTTTGTGCTCCCCAAGTGAATAGAGATGTTTGAGCTTTGTGCCTCATTCATATGCTCCTTCTTTATCTTTGGATCAGATGGTACATATAATCTTGAACCAAATTTCATAATTCCATCCTTATCAACCATGACCTCCAAGGATTTCCCATTTCTGATAGCTTCCACCATTTTCATAATTTCCACATCCTTTCTTTAAGAATAATTTATTTTCTCTATGAGGTATGATTCAGCAATAATTTGGGAAAATATTGACGAGTTTCTTCTGTTATTGATTCCCATGAACCTTCCCTAAAAATCAATGAATATTGGATCCTTTTCAATTATCATCACTTATGATGATGCATGATCTGTTTTACATAGAGCATCTTCCACCTTGTTTGCATTACTAGGATGGTAGTGGATTGAGCAGTCATAATCATTGATGAGTTCTATCAATATTCATTGGAAAATATTTAGATATTTTTTTGTGAATATATATTTGCGTCTCTTTTGGTCAGTATATCTCTCACAATTCTCCCCATAGAGATAATGTTGCCAGGTTTTCAATGCAAATATCAGAGCTACAAACTCCAGATCATGGGTGTGATAGTTTTTCTCATGGATTTTCACATCCTTGAGGTGTAGGCTATCACTTTGTCATTTTTCATTAACACACAACCCATGCACTTCTTCAAAGCATCACTAAATACGAAAAAATTTCTCCTCTCATGGGTAATGTGAGAATATGCACAGTGATAAGCCTCCTTTTAAAATCCAGGAAGCTCTCATCACATTCAAAAATCCAATCAAACCTTACTCCCTTCCGAGTAAGCTTGGTAAGTGGGTTGGAAAATCATGAGAAATTTCTCACAAATCGGCGATAATATCCAACTAACCCTAAGAGGCTATGGATATATATTACCAATGTTGGACTCATACATCCTTCAATTGAATCTATCTTGGAGGGATACATAGATATCCCACAGTTTTTGATGATGTGACCCCTGAATGAGACCTCCTTCTACCAAAACTCACACTGGTTGTAATTTTCATATAGCTTCTCATTTCAAAATGTCTCAAGTATAGTTCTTAGATCCTCCTCATGATCCTCCTTGGGTTTGAAGTATATTAGAATATCATCTATAAAGACTACCACTAATTTGATGAGGGATTCTCTAAAGACTCTATTCATCATGTAAATAAATATTGAGGGAGAATTAGTGAGTTCTAAAGGCATTACTATGAATTCATACTGCCCGTACCTTGTACGAAAAGCAGTCATGGGGATATCTTCCTTCATCACCCTTACTTGATAATACCAAGACCGCAAACCTACCATGGAGAAGTATTGTGCTCCACAAAGCTAATTGAATAAGTCATCAAATTGTGGTAGAGGATACTTTTTATTTATCATGATTTTGTGGAGCCCACGATAATCAATGAAAAAGTGCATTGACCCATCCTACTTCTTGACGAAGAGGACAGGTGCACCCCACAGTGAAGCACTAGGGCCTATAAAACCTATATATCGATTATCATGTAGTTGTTTATTCTGATCCTCAAGATCAATGGCATCCATTTTATACAAATTCTTGGATATTGGAAATGCATGAGGTATAAGGTAAGTTGATAATTCAACATCTCTTCTAATAGGAAGACCAGGAAACTCCCTGGGAAACACTTCAGTAAATTCCCTCACAATAATCATGTCTTCGATGATGGTTGCCTCCTTATACACAATCATTTGAGCTAGATACACATGCTCATCGGGCAATAATATCCATGCCTGAGATAATGTTGCTAAATAAGATTCATCACCCACCTTGCGCTTGTATATAATTAGAGGTTGATTTACCATTGGAAGAGTGATTTCCCTCTCATGGAAATTTATGTCACTCTATATAAGGAAATCCAATAAATGCTAAAATTGCAACAAATTCCACCAGAGGGAGTGTGATGAGGTTCTCCTGGATGTTAAATCCACCTATTATGATAGGGGTGGAGTTATATTCATGGGATGCAAGGATTTCCCCATTTTCTGTATTCAATTGCATCTGTACTCCAATGATTTGTGGTGGTTTTGGGATTGTTTTACAATATTTTCTGGATAAAAAATGTGTAAAACTGTGGATGATAACCCTACCTTTCACTTTTTGATTCTGGTTCTAATTATTTAATTCATCCAAAACAACATATGTAATAAAACTATAAAACACATAATGGGTGATCCAACAACAAAAAAGGATAACTTGGAAAATGATTTTATTTCCTTAACATAAGAATTTATAGGATTCATTCTATGTTATCCATGATCTACTTCCGGAAATTTATTCTTAGGAGCATTTTTTTTAATTCCCTTAATAATGGTTCATACTATGCTTGTGAATTTACAAAAGCATATCCCATAGAAGTTTCATAACCAGGATTAAAATAAGGCTCGTTTTTGTGTACCATGATACCCCAGGTCTTGCCCAAAACTCATTGTCGGTGTTTTCACTCAGAGGTACATCGGTTCCAAAGCCACCTCTACCTGGTCATATACATATAGGGATGTATTTTCCTTAAAATCCACTTACTCATCCCTCACAAAAATTTAGCAATGTTATTATTATACATAGTATTGTCTCTAGGGATTCACTAGGGTTTCCTAATCCAAATCCCAAAAATAACTAAGCCTCTCCTTTGATACCAACTATAACAACCTTTCTTCGTATTACACACATAAACAAGATTTATTTCATAAAACCTTCATTGGATTAAACATAGAAGATTGAGAGGTCTAGTGTATTTGGGGCTTAGGAACATTATATAGGAACTTAAAACATAGAATTCAACATATTATTGAAAACATCCTTTACATGACCACTATATTTATTCATACTTAGAATTGCATGGGATAACCAGGAGACATGAAAAAGAAACGGATGAGCTGTAAAGCCCGATAAGGGAGTAAAAAGGGAATAACATGAAGAATAAAATACATGTTATTCAATAGGAATATCTATGGATCATAAAGAAACATGAACATAATGGCATGATATAGCATTATTATCATAACATGTAAATAGGGCAACACTTAACATGGAATTTGCAGGAGCCAAGGCCCATTGCACATGAAGCATGAGTAAATAGTCATTACACTTGAATTATCTTGAGTAAATCCTAATTTCACCTCATGTATCAAGATACTAATATTTACCCAATGCATTGGAGCACTATCAGGGTGCACCCTTCTTAAACATTTCATTTCGTGTATAAGTGTGCCACATGGATCATACAGCATGGACTCATTAACCCCATAATCCATTCCACAAATAAGATAATTGGAATACATAAATGTAATTCCTCAATCAACAAGTACAGCTGCATAATGTTTAAAACCCTTGATAGAGGAGGGGGTATGGTATTCACTACACAATGATTTTGGAATGGTAATTTTGGGGAAATTTCGGCAGCATAACAACGTAAAATTGAAATTCGTAACATGGTTTGATGAGAGTAAAAGGGGTATCACATAATTTATAGATTAAATGTATAGTAAGGATATAATGGGAGATTATATACCAACATATGGAATTTAATTTATATGAATAATATAAAAAAATACTTGTATGTAAATGAGGAGAGGGATCTCTCTTACGGAATCTTAGCAAGGTAACAGGTATACATAGGTGGCATAGATGAGAGTGAATGGGGTTTCTCAGAATTCAAAAATGAGTATTAAAGTATATGTGAGGTTATAAATCATACCACAACATTTATACCAGAAAATAAAAGGGAATAACAACATAAAAAACTTGGATAAAATGAGAAAGGATGGAATCCCTTCTTTGGAAGTGTGATCCCAAATTCTTTGGAGAGGCTTGAGAGAGGCTTCTTGGGAGCCTAGGGTGACTTGGGATGATTTTAGAGAGGGTAGGGAAGGACTTGGATGAACTAAAAAGGGTTTTTATGAAGCGGAAGTGGAATCATGGGTGGTTTTATATAGGAAAGGGGAGGGAATTATTTATTATTTAGGTTTGGGTCACCACACATTAAACTAATCAAAACCACAAACCAACCTATGTTTTTTTGATGATGGTTTTTTCTAAAGGGGATTGGAAAACAATATTTTATAAGTTCAATGGCCAAAATTCTTAAAATAATATGGTTTCTTATGTGGATGTGAGTTGTGCTCTCAAGGAAATAAATTTAACAAGCTAATATGTTTTATAAGTCTTCGAGGGTCCACTAAGGCTTTGTAAAATAAATTAGACAGATATAAAATCAATTTATTTTAATGGTAAAACAAATATTTGTTGAAAATAAATTTTATATTTTTTATTACATCACTATTGGGTCGTTATGATGTCATAAAACACATTATATAATTAAACGGTATTTAATTTTTACCCAAAAATTTGAATGTCTATGAAATTTATGAAAAAATTATGGGTATATAATTTAGATGCCCAGATTCCAAAAAAATATTAATTTTATATAAGTAATTTTCTAAATATGGGAATTTTTAATTTTAAAATAAAAACATACATTTAATGAAAAATCATGGGTTTTGACAAAAACATCTTTCAAAGCATAAAAAAATTACAATTTTGTTCATCAAAATTCTATGATCATATATATATAATAAAAATTAATTTAATAATAATAATATTTTGATAAAATATTTAATAAACATAAAAATTCATTTTATTAATCAAAATATATTTCTTAGTTGAATATTAACTAAAAATTCTATTTGTGATTTTAAAAAACTATTTAAGAATGAACATTAATAAAATAAATGTACATTATTTAATATACAAAAACATAATGCACATAATAATAGTTCTATGGTCTTGTTACATAACCCCTTAAAACACCTGCATAAGACCTCAGGGTTAGGTGTGTGATGGTGACAGACTCTTGGGATGGCTCGAATAACATTGATCAGGTGGTAATCTCTATCAACTTCCACTTCTCATATAGTTCATTCCGCTCAATCTTATTGTATTCAAGCTCAGCTTGGGGTTAGTAAATAGTGAATCCCAATGATGTCGCCTCATTTCTGAGCTCTGATAAATGGGATCCGTATGACACTACTTTACACGATGAGTCAATCACTCCCTTTTTCTGAGTAAATTGTATTTGTTAAAGCCCTATATTAATACAAATCATGTGATCACTATTCAATGGCTTTATTATCAACGGTAACTATTCTTAATGGTATTTTGAAATCCGAAATTTAAAACCCAATATCTTTATATATTATATAACCATATTACATAATAATAAATTTAATTAGATCAAGATAAATTTTCATTAATGAATGTTTGAGTCATTACAATCTTCCCACCTTAAGAAATTTCACCCTTGAAATTTTTCTTTTACCACACTAAATCAGATATGGGTAACTCTGCTTCATCACTTCCTCCATTTCCCACACTTCTTCTTCAAATATTTGGTTTATACGCAACACATTGATGAGGGGAATTGTCTTATTTCATAGAACCTTTTCTCAATGATCTATGATGTTAAATGGTTTCTCCTTGTAAGAAATATTATCTTCTAACAGTACTATCTCTGAAGAGAGTACATGTGAAGGGTTTGGTATGTACTTTCTAATGAGGGATACATGAAATACATCATGTAATTTTTCCATGGCAGGTGGAAGTGCTAGTCGATACTTCACAGCCTCGACATGCTCAAGAATCTAGAAGGGGCTGATGTACCTAATACATAACATCCCATTCATTCCAAACCTCATGATCTTCTTCCAGGGATATATTCGTAGAAATAATAAGTCTCTAGCTTTGAACATAATATCTCATCGACGGTTATCTGCATAACTCTTCTGTCTACATTCGGCATCCTTGATGTAATGCTGAATGGTTTTCACCTCAACATTTCTTTGACCGTTTTAGGTGCTATTAGCTTACTCTCTCCAACTTCATTCCAACATGCCGATGTTTTGAACATTTTCTAATAAAGGGAATCATATGGTGCCATTCAGATGCTCGAGAGGATAATTCAACAAGTGGAAGATGTTGGTCCCATCTTCCATTGATGTCTATAGAACATGATCTTAACATATATTCCAGTGTCTGAATAGTCCACTCAGATTGGCTATCAGTTTTAGGATGATTGGACATACTAAAGTTCATTTTAGTTTTTAGAGCAAATTGGTGATTTTTCGAGATCTTCAAGGTGAATCTAGGATCACGAGAAGACATAAGAGATAGTGGAACTCTAGGTGGCCTTACCACTTATTTTATGTAAATCCAGGTAAGTTGATCCAATGAGAATTCCTCTAAAATTTCAATGAAGTGATCTGTCTTTGTAAGACGATCCATAATGACCCATATCACATTTTTTCCTCTGTATGTCCTTGTAAGTCTAGTTAAATATTCCGTGGTGATGTTTTCCCACTTCCATGTTGGTATGGGTTTTGGTTGCATCATACCCTTAGACATTTTCCCATCATCCTTCACTGGTTGAAATTCTAGGAACTTCGATATATATTCAGCAATCTCCCTTTTCTTATTGTCCTACAAAAAGTTTTCTCAGAGATCTCGATACATCTTTGTGCTCCCTAGGTGAATAGAGAAGGTTGAGATTTGTGCATCATTCAGATTATATTTTTTTATCTCTGGATCGGATGGAACACATAATCATGACCCAAATATCACAATGATGTCATCGACATCCATTAACTCCAAGGATTTCCCATTTCTGATAGCTTCTACCATTTTCATAATTTTCACATCCTTTCATTGAGGATCCTTTATTTTCTCTTTGAGGTATAGTTGAGCAATCATTTGAGAAACAATTGATAAAGTTCCTTCCATAATGATTCACATGACCATTCTCTGAAAATCAACAAATAAAGGATCCTTTTCAATTCTCATCATTGATAATGATGCAGGATCCATTCTACATAGAGAAAATTCCACCCTGTTTGCATTACCTGGATGGTAGTGGATTGAGCAGTCATAATCCTTGATTAGTTATATTAATATTCATTGGAAAGTATTATTATATTTTTTTCTGAATATATATATTTTTTTCTATTTTAACCAGTATATATCTCACACTTCTCTCCATAGAGATAATGTCGCCATATTTTCAATGAAAAGATCACAGCCACCAACTCCAGATCATACGTAGGATTATTTTTCTCATGGATTTTCAGTTTCCTTGAGGCGTAGGCTCTCACTTTCTTATTTTTCTTCAAGAAAAAACCCAAGCACTTCTTTGAAGCATCACTAAATACCAAAAAAGATCTCCACTTGTGGGTAATGTGAGAACGGGCACAGTGATAAGCCTCCTTTTCTACTCCATGAATATCTCTTCACATTCAAAACTCCAATCAAACCTTACTCCATTACGAGTTATCTTAGTAAGAGGATTGGAAAATCGTGATACATTTCTCACAAATCAGCAATAATATCTCTAAAACCCTTAGAATCTATGGATATATGTTACCAATGTGGGACTCATCCATACCTCAATTGCATCTACCTTGGAGGGGTCCACAGATATACCATGTCTTGTGATAATGTGACCCAAGACTGAAACCTCCTTTAACTAGAACACACACATGTTGAACTTTTCATAGAGCTTCTCCTTTCAGAAGGTCTCTAGTATAGTTCTTAGATGCTCCTCATAGTTCTCCATGATTTTGTAGTATATTATAATATCATCTATAAAGACATCCACAAATTTGTCAAGAGAATCTCTAAAGACTATATTCATCATGTAAATGAATTTTGATGGAGAAATAGTGAGTTAGAAAGGCATTACTTTGAATTCATAGTTCTTCTACCTTTTACGAAAAGAAGTCATGGGTATATCTTCCCTCTTCTGCCTTACTTTATAATACCTCGACCACAAACCATCCTTAGAGAAGTACTATTCTCCACAAAGCTAATTAAATAAGTTATCAAATCATGGCAAAGGATACCTGTTCATTATCATGATTTTATTGACCTCACGATAATCAATAAAAATATGCATTGACCGATCCTTATTCTTGACGAAGTGGATCTGTGCTCCCCATGGTGAATCATTAGGGTGTATAATCCCTTTATCCAAATTATCATGTAGTTGTTTCTTCAGCTCCTCAAGATCAACAACATCCATTCTATATGGAGTCATGGATATTGGAAATGCAAGAGGTATAAGGTCAATTATGAATTCAACATATCTACTAGGAGGAAGACTAGGAAATTCTGTTGGAAACACTTCAGCAAATTCCCTCACAATAATCATGTCTTCAATGATGGTTTTCTGCTTAGACTCAATCCTCTAATCCATATATTTGTGCTCATAGGGAACTAATATCCATTCTTGAGATGATGTTGCTAAAAAAGATTCATCTTCCTCCTAGAACTTGTATAGAATCCTAGGCTGATTCACCATATGAAGAGTGATTTCCCTCTCATGACAATTTTTTTGGATTTATATAAGGAAAGTCAATCCATGATATGTATTGCATCAAATTACACCAGAGGAGGTGTTATGAGGTTCTCCTAATATTTCAATCCAACGATTATGATAGGGGAGGAGTTCTATTCCTAGGATGGAATGATTTCCCCATTTTCTGTACTCACCGAAATCTTTACTCCCATGCTTTATGGTGGTGTTTGGATTGTCTTACTATAATTTTTGGATACAAAAGAATTCGTACAACTATGGATGATAACCATACCTTTCACTTTTTGATTCTGGTTCTACTTTTTAAATTCAACCAAAATAGCATATTTAATAAAACTATAAAACATGTAATGGCTAATCGAAAGATCAAAAAGGATAACTCATAAATTACTATTATTTCCATAACATATGAATTTATAGTATTCATTCTATGTTATCCATGATCTACTTCTGAAAATTTATTCTTAGGAGAATTTTTTTAATTCCCTTTATAATGGTTCATACTATGCTTTTGAATTTACCAAAGCATGTCCCCCTTGAGAGTCGTAAACCAGAGTGCAATAAGGCTCGTTGTCATGTAACAGGATACCCTAGGTCAAGCTCGAAACCCCTTGTTGGTGTTTTCACTCTGAGGTACATATGTGATAGAGCCTCCTCTACCTGCTCATATCCATACAGGGAAGTATTATCTTGATAAACTGCTTAATCAAATCTCACTGAAATTTAGGAATGTTTGTATTGTACATAGTGTTTTCTCTAGGTCTTCACTAGTGTTTTCCAATCCAAATCCCAAAAATAACTAAACCTCTTCTTTGATACCAACTATAACAACCTAGCTTCGTATTATACACATAAAAATTATTTATTACATAAAACCTTCACATGATACAACATAAAAGATCAATAGGTCTAGTGTATTTGGGGATTAGGAACATAACATAACAACTTAAAACATAGAATTATGCATCTTATTGAAAGCATATTTTACATGACCACTACACTTCCTCGTGCTTAGCATTGTATGGGATAACCTGGGGATATGTATTAGAAATGGGTGAGATATAAAGCATAATAAGGGAGTAAAAATGGAATAAAATGAAGAATACAATATATGGTGTATAATAGAAATATCTATAGATCATAAAGAAACCTAAACATAATGGCATTATATTTCATGATTATCGTAACATGGAAATGGGGTAGCAACACTTAACATGGAATTAGATTCATCCAAGGCTCATTGCACATGGAGCATGAGTAAACCCTCATTCGAATTCAATTAGAATTATTAAATCCTCATTGAAATTGAAATATAATTAGTAAATCCTAGTTTCACTTTACATGTCATGATACTAATCTTTACCCAATGCATTGGAGAACTATCAGGGTGCACCCCTCTTAATCATTTCATTTCATGTATAAGTGTGCCAAATGGATCATACGAAATGGATTCATTGACATCATATTTCAGTCCACGGATAAGTGAAGTGGAATACATAAATTTAATTCCTCAATCAGCAAGTATAGTTGTATAATGGTTAATTTCCTTGACAGAGGAGGGGGTATGGTATTCACTAAACAACGATTTTGGCTTGGTAATTTTGGTGTAATTTCGGCACCATAACAACGTCAAATAGAAATTCCTATGATGGGTTGATGAGAGTAAAAGGGGTATCTCATAATTTATAGATTAAATTTTCAATAATTAGATCATGGGACATAATATAACAACAAATGTATTGAAATTTAGATGCATAATATAAAATAATTACTTGAATATAAATGAAGAGAGAGAAATATCTTTTGAAATCTCAGCATTGTAATAGGTATACATGGGAGGCATCGATGAGAATTAATGGGGTTGATCATAATTCAAACATAAGGAGTAAAGTATATGGGAGGTTCTAAATCATGCCCCAACATTTATACATAAAAATAAAAGGGAAGAACTATATTAAGAAAGTTGGATAAAATGGGAAAGGAGGGAATCCCTTCCTTTGAAGTGTGATCCCATATGCTTGGGAGAGGCTTGAGAGATGATTTTTGGGAGCTTGGGGCACTTTGGGAGGATTCTAGATAGAGGATATTAGGGCTTGGATGAACTAAAAATGATATTTTTTAAGAGTAAGTTTAATCTTCGGTGGTTTTATAAAGGGAAGGAGAGAGAATTATTTATCATATAGGTTTTGGTCATCCCACATTAAACTAATCCAAACCACAATCCAGCCGATGTTTTTTGCCCATGGTTTTTACCAAAGTGGATAGTAAGACAATATTTTATAAATAAAATGGCCGAAATTCCCAAATAATAGGGTTTCTTATGTGGATGTGAGTTATGCTCTCTAGGAAATCAATTTAACAAGCTAAAATATTTTATATGCCTTGGAGGATCCACTAAGGCTTTGTAAAATAAATCAATCTGACCTAAAATCATTTTATATTAATTTTATAACATATATTGGCCGAAAATAATGTTTATAGTTTTTTATTACATCTCTATGGGGGTGTTATGATTTCATAAAACGCATTATATAATTAAACGGTATTTAATTTGTACCCAAAAATTCGACTATCTAAGAAAATTATGAAAAATTCAAGGTTGGATAATTTTGATGTCCTGATGCCAAAAATAATATTTATTTTATCTATATATTTTTATAAATATGGGAATTTACACTTTTAAAATAAAAATGGACATTCATCGAAATATCATGGTTTTTGACCAAAACAGCTTTCATACCTTAATAAAAATTACAATTGTGTTCCTAAAACATTTACGATCATTTATTCATAATAAAAAGTAATTTAATAATAATAATATTTTTTTAAAATATTTTATTTACTTCAAAAATTAATTAATTTATAATAATATATTTCTTAGTTGAATGTTAACTAAAAATAATATTTGAGATTTTAAAAATCTATTTATGAAGTAACAATAATAAAATGAATGTCTATTATTTATTCTATAAAAAATAATTCACATAATAATAGTTCTAGGGTCTTGTTTCATAACCCCTTAAAACACCCATATAAGACCTTAGGGTAAGGTGCATGACGAGGACAAACTCTTCGGGTGGCTTGGATAACATTGCTCGGGGGGTAATCTCTATCAACTTCCACTTATAATTTTGGCGGTTCCTCTCAATCATAATGTATTCAAGCTCAGGATGGGAATGGAAAAAATAAAATCCCAATGAAGGCACCTCCTTTCTAAGCTTTGAAAAATGGGCTTTGTTTGGGAAAGGTCTATCGGGTGAGTCTATCGCTTCCTTTTTCTGAGTAAATTGGATTGGATACAACCCGATATTTATATTAATCATGTGATCACTATTCAACAACTCTATTAGCAATGGTAACTATTCTTAATGGTATTTTGAAGTCCAAAAACATAAAACCCAATAAGTTCATATTTCATATAACCATCATACATAATAAAACATTTAATTAGATCAATATTAATTTTCATTAATGAATGTTTGGATTGTTACAATCTCCCCCCATGACAAAATTTTCCCTTGAAATTTCATTTTCCACACAAAATCAAAGGTGGGTAACTCTTCTTCACCACTTCCTCCAACACCCACATCGCTTCTTTAAATATGTTGTTTCTTCACAACACCTTGATGAGTGTCATTTCCTTATTTCGTAGAACCTTTTCTCTACTATCAAAGATCTTAACCGGTTTCTCATCGTAAGTAATATAATCCTATAACTATACTATATCTAAAGAGAGTACATGAGAACGGCCTAATATATACTTCCTAATGAGGGATACATGAAAGATATCATGTACTTTTTTATGGTAGGTGGAAGTGCTAGTAGATAGGCCACAACCCTGACACGATCAAGAATCTCGAAGGGGCTGATTTACCTAGGACATAACTTCCTTTTCTTTCAAAACCTCATGGCCTTATTCCCTAGAGATATGCGTAAATATAAAATGTCACCAACTATGAACATAAGATCTCATCGACAGTAATCTACATAACTCTTCTATCAACATGGTCTTCTCGGACATGTTGCTGAATGGTTTTCACCTTCACCACGGTTTCATCAACAATTTCATGTCCTAGAAGCTTAGGCTCACCGACACCATCCCAACACATCGGTGTTATGTACCATTTCCTATAAAGGGATTCATTTGGTTTCATTTGGATTATCTAGTTTAAAATGATATTGTTGGATAATTCAACAAGTGGATGATGTTGGTCCCATCTTCCTTTGAAGTATATAGAACATGATCATAGCATATATTCCAGTGTCTGAATATGTCTCTTAGATTGGGCATCAGTTTGAGGATGATAGTCCATACTGAATTTCTTTTTAGTTCATAGTGCATATTAGAGACTTTTCTAGATATTAAAGGTGAATCTAGAATCACAATTGGTCACAATAGATAGTGGTACTCCATGCATCCTTACCACTTATTTGATGTAAATCCATGCAAGTTAATCCAATTAGAGGTCCTCTAAAATTGTGATAAAGTGAGTCATCTTTGTAAGATGATCTAGAATAACCCATATATCATTTTTTCCTCTAGATGTCCTTGGAAGTCTAGTGGAAAATTCCATGGTAATTTTGTCCCACATTAATGCTGGTATGGGTAGTTGTTACATCATTCCCTTAGACTTTTTCCTCTATGCCTTCACATGATGACATACTAGGAACTTTGATGTATATTCAGCAATCTCTCTTTTCATATTGTCCCACTAAAATCATTCTCGGAGATCTTGAAACATCCTTGTGCTCCCCAGGTTAATTGAGATGGTTGAGCTATGTGTGTCATTTAGAAGCTCCTTCTTTATCTTTGGATTGGATGGTACACATAATCGTGACCCAAATCTCACAATTCCATCATTATCAACCATGAAATCTAAACATTTCAAATTTCTGATAGCTTCCATCATTTTCATAATTTTTTCATCCTTTCTTTGAGAATCCTTTATTTTCTCATTGAGGGATTGTTGAGAAATCATTTCAGGAAAGATTGATGATGTTCCTACCTTAATGACTCCCATGTCCATGCTCTGAAAATCAATGAATATTGAATCCTTTTCAATTCTCATCATTGATAATGATGCATGACCCATTATACATAGAGCATCATCCACCTAGTTTTCCTTACTGGGATGTTAGTGCATTGAGCATTCATATTCCTTGACGAGTTCTATTCATCTTTATTGGGACATATTAAGATCTTTTTGTGTGAATATATATTTTAGTCTCTTTTGATCATTATATATCTCACACTTCTCACCATAGAGATAATGTCACCAAATTTAAAATGCAAATATCATAGCCACCAACTCCATATCATGTTTGGGATAGTTTTTCACAGGGATTTTCAGTTTCCTTGAGGAGTAGGATATCAATTTTTCATTCAGAAACAATACACAACCCATACACTACTTCAACGAATCACTGAATACCAAAAAATTTCTCCACTCGTGGGTAATGTTGCATGGTCATAGTGATAAGACTTTTTTTCAACTCCTTGATGCTCTCTTCACATTCATCACTTCAATTGAACCTTACTTTCTTCCATGTTAGATTGGTAAGAGGGTTCGACAATCATGGGAAATTTCACACAAATCAGCAATAATATCTATCTAACCCTATGAATATATGGATATATGTTACTGATGTTGGACACATCCATCCCTAAATTGCAACTATCATGAAGGGATCCACAGATATCCCATTTCTTATGATGATGTGACCCAAGAATGAGATCTCATTCATCCAAAAATCACACTTCCTATACTTTTCATAGAGCTTATCCTATCCCAAGGTCTTTAGTACAGTTTTTTGATGCTCCTCATAATCCTCCTTAGTGTTGGAGTATATTAGAATATAATCTATAAAGACTACCACAAATTTGTTGAGTGAATCTCTAAAGACTCTATTAATCACGTAAATTAATATTGATGGAGAATTAGTGAGTTCTAAAGGAATAACTATGAATTCATAGTGCCCGTACTTTATACGAAAAGCAGTCATGGGGATATCATCCTTTTTCACGCTTACTTAATAATACCTTGATCGAAAATATACCTTTGAGAAGTGTTGTGCTCCTAAAAGTTGATTGAATAAGTCATAAAAATGTGGAAGAGGATACTTGTTCTCTGTCATGATTTTGTTGAACTCATGACAATCAATGCAAAGGCGCACTGACCCATTATTCATCATGATGAAGATGACTGGTGCTCCCTATAGTGAAGAACTAGGTCTAATAAAACCATTATATATATTCTCATATAGTTGTCTCTTCCACTCCTCAAGCTCCATAACATCCATTCTATACAGAGTCTGGGATATTGTAAATTCATGAGGTATAATGCAAATTGAGAATTAAACATCTCTTCTAGGAGGAATACTAGGAAATTACCTGGGAAACACTTCAGCGAATTCCCTTATAATAAGCATGTCTTCAAGGATGGTTGGCTCCTAAGACTCAATCATATGAGCCAGATACGTGTTCTCATTGGGATGTAATATCCATGCTTGAGATGATGGTGATAAAAAAATTCATCTTCCCCTTTCCACTTGTATTGAATCGGGGATTGATTCACCATATGGAGAGTGATTTCCCTCTCATGGAAATTTGTGTTGGCTCAATATAAGGAAAGACAATCCATGTCGAGAATTGAATCTAATTCCACCGAGGGTAGAATGGTGAGGTTCTCCAGGATGATCAATCCGCAAATTATGATAGGGGAGGAGTTTTATTAATGGGATTCAATGATTTCCCCTTTTTTACTACTCAAAGACATATTTACTCCCATGATTTTTTGTGGTGTTGGGATTGTTCTACTAAACTTTTGGAATTTGATAGAATGCATACAGAAATGAACAATAATCCTACCTTTCACTTTCTGATTCTAGTTCTACTTATTTAATTCAACCATAACAACTTAGGTAATATAATAATAAAACACAAAAAGGGTAATCCAATGAAAAAAATGGATAACATATAAATTATTTTTATTTACCTAACATGTGAATTTATTGGATTTAATCTATGTTATCCTTGATCTAATTACAAAAATTTATTCTTAGGGGAATTTTTTTTAATTCCCTTAATAATGGTTTATACTAATCTTGTGAATTTACCAAATAAAATCCATTAAGAGTGTCATAACCAATAGTGCAACAAGGCCCATTGTAGTGTACCAGGATACACAGGGTCAAGCCGAAACTCTATGTTGGAGTTTTCACTCTTTGGTACCTCTGTTCCAGAACCTCCTCTACCTTCTCATATCCAAACAAGGATGTATTTTTTCTAATAAACCACTAATCAACACTCACCTAAATCTAGGGGTATTGTTATTATTCTATTTATTGTATCTTGGGCATCACAAGTATTTTCTAATTGTAATCCAAAAAATAACTAAACATATCCTTTGATATCAACTATAACAACACTACATTTTATTACACACATAAACATGATGTATTATAAAAAACCTTCACTTGATACAACATAGAAGATAGATAAGCCTTGTGTCTTTGGGGATAAGTAAAATTAAATAGAAACTTAAAACATATAACCCAAAATCTTATTGAAAACATCCTTCACATGACTACTACATTCCCTTGTACTTAGCATTGCATTGGATAACTTGAGGACATGCATAAGAAATGGGTGAGTTATAAAGCCCAGTAAGGGAGTAAAAAGTAAATAACATTAAGAATACAATATATTTTATTCAATAAGATAGAAATGGATCATAAAGAAACATGAACATAAAGGCATGATATAGCATGATTATCATAACACAGAAATGTGGTAGCAACACTATACATGGAATTAGCATGAGCCAAGGATCATTGCACCTGGAGAATGAAAAAACCCTTATTGCACTTGAATTAGAACTATTAAATACACATTTCACTTGAATTATCATGAGTAAATACACATTTCACTTGATTTATCATGATACTAATCTTTACCCAATGCATTGGAGAACTATTATGGTGAACCCCTCTTAATCATTTCATTTTATGCATAAGTGCGCCACATGGATCATACAACATTGATTCATTAACATAATAATCCATTCCAAAAATAATATATGTGGAATAACTGAATGTAAGTCCTCAATCAACAAGTAAATGTGCATAAAAGTGATTACCCTCGATAGATGAGTGGGTATTTTATTCACTACCCAATGATTTTGTCATGGTAATTTTGGTGTAATTTTGGCAGCATAACAATGTCAAATAGAAATTTTTATGATGGGTTGATGAGAGTAAAAGGGGTATCTCATAATTTATGCATTAAATGGATATTAAGGGGATCATGGGAAATAATATACCAACATATGGAATGAAATTTAAATGCCTAATATAAAATAATTTGTTGACTGTAAATGGGGAGAGAGAAATCTCTTACGGAATCTCGGTATGGTAATGGGTATACATGGGAGGTATCGATGAGAGAGAATGGGGTTTCTCATAATTAAGGAGTAAAATATATTGAAGGTCCTAAATCATCACCCAACATTTATACTTGAAAATAAAATTGCATAACAATATAAAGAAACTGGGATAAAATGAGAAATGAAGGAATCCCTTACTTGCAAGTGTGATCCCAAATTCTTGGGAGAGGCTTGAGAGAGGCATCTTGGGAGCTTGGGGTGACTTGGGAGGATTATAGAGAAAGGAGATAAGGTCATGGAAGAACAAAAAAGGCTTTTTTGAAGATGAAGTGGGATATTAGGTGGGTTTATATAGGAAAGGATAGGGAATTGTTTATTATTCAGGTTTGGGTCACCAAACATTAAAGTAATCCAAACCACATACAAGCCCATGTTTCTTAAACATAGTTTTTACCAAAGTGGAGTGGAAGAAAATATTTTATAAGGCCAACAGATGAACATTTTAAAATAATAGGGTTTCTAATGTTGAGGTTAGTCACACTCACAAGGAAATCAGTTTTACAAGATAATATATTTTACAAGTCCTGGAGGGTCCAGTAAGGAGTATTAAAATAAATAAAACAGACCTAAAATCACATTATTTAAATGTTAAAACTTTTATTGGCCGAAAATAATATTTATGTTATTTTATTACAAAACTATTGGGTCATTATGATGTCATAAAACACATTGTATAATTAAATGATATTTAATTTTTACCCAAAATATCGACTGTTTCAGAAAATTATGAAAAATTCACCATTGGATAATTTCCAAATATTTATTCCAAAAATAATATTCATTTTACCAAAAAAAATTCAAATATGGGAATTTCACTTTTAAAATAAAAATTGACATTTATCGAAAAATCATTTGTTTTGAAAAAAATAGCTTTCAATCCTTATTAAAAATTACAATTATGTCAATAAAAATTTTACAATCATTTATACATAAAAACAATTAATTTAATAGTATTAATATTTTGTTAACATATTTTATATACTTCAGAAATCCATTTATTTATCAAAATATATTTCATAGTTGAATATTAACTGAAAATACTATTACTGCTCTTAAAAAAGTATTTCTAAACTAAAAATTATAAAATGAATGTATATTATTTATTATATAAATAAATAATTAACATAATCATAGATCAAGTATCTTGTTACTTAACCCCTTAAAACACCTGCATAAGACATTAGGGTATGGTTCGCGATGGTGACAAACTCTTGGGGTGGCTTAGATAACATTTCTTGGGTGGTAACCTCAATTCACGCTCATCTTGGGATTGGTCTATAGAAAATCCCAATGATGGAACCTCCTTTCCAAGCATTGAAAATTGGGCTTCGTATGGGGAAATTCTACTGGATAAGTCCATCTCTTCTTTTTGTAAGTATATTGGATTCGACAAGACCTATATTTATACTAATCGTGTGATCTTTATTCAATATCTATATTAGCAATGGTAACTATTCTTAACGGTATTTTAAAATCCAAAAGAATTAAACCAAATAATATCATATTTTATATAACCATACTACATAATAAGACAATCAATTAGATAAATAGTAATTTTCATTAATGAATGTTTTGGTCGTTATAGATTGTTGGTTGAAAATGATTAGATATCAACCTTTATGAAGATGATCATGATAACATAGTAGATCAAAAATATGGAATTCATCATCATAGAAATGATCACATAAATTGTCATTCACATTAATTTGAATGCAAAAAATCATCAGATGAAAAATTCATATTAATAAAGTGAAGATGGAGGTCATCCCGGGAGTCATAAGTATCAAAATAAATTCATTGATGATTTATTTGTTCTTAATATCTCATAATTATTCAAAAAATATAAATAAATATCATAAACTAAGAGTTATAATTTGAATAAATATATGAAATTAAAAAAAATATTATTTTTTAAATGGTCTAGTGTATGATTCTGACCTTTTTTGATGTCATCTCGGGCGTGTTTTGCAGGTACGTTTGAGGTTTTCAGGTACATTTTCTTTGGGGTTGTGGTTAGAGGTGAATTTGGGTGATGTTTTATGATAAATTAACCGAAAGAGGGATGAACAAGGTTTCTGCATGGTTTGAAAAACCCTTCACCTAAACCCAAATAATTGTGAAAACCGTGAAAACCTAGACATATAGGTCTACATGGTAGGCACACGGTTTACCCTAACCGTTCACCCCTATCCATGAAAACATGCATGCATGTTTCAGTTATCTAAAAATTATTATTTAAATCACTTGAACCCTCAAAACACCTCTATTATGATCAAGTATTGGAATTGATGAATTCTGGGTGATCCTATATCCTTCTGAATGTATTTCAAGGTGATTCTAACACCATTCATTGACATCCAAATCCCAGATTGAATATTCTCTCTCTTCTCAGTATGTGGATTTCTTCCCAATCATTCTCTAACTATTTCCTCTACATTTCATTTATCTTTTCATAGAATATATCCACCATTTCCATGGATCTAAAACTATGAGTTTAGATCTAGAACTTGGATTGTGGATATAGATCTAGAGATGCACGATCATAATGGTTTTGATCTTAATTTATGGGTTTTGGATTAAGATCCATAACTTGATCAATGTTGTTGTGCTGGTTGTTTTTTGGGATTTTCATTAGGCTAACATCTGTCGACAAATTGATTAAGGTGTTCAAAATTATACATCCATATTCATATATTTGATATGTGTATGTGATATTATTGATTTCCTAGCTTCCCTTGATAATGGATTTCCAAAATTGGTGTAATTAGGAATGTGGAATTGACTTATGGTTTCATTAGTGATTTAATCATAGGGAAATTGGGGGTTTCCAAATTTGATATTTGATTTGGATATTTTTGTTTAGGGGTTGATATATTTTAATTGAGATATTTAATTGGTTGGGTTTGAGATAATTTATCAGGGGGGATTAATTATGAGGTGATGTTTGGCTATGCGATATAATTAATGGTGAGTTAATTATGTTCTAGGATATTGATTATATGTAATTAATTGTTTAATTGTTTCTTATATGTTGAGATTTTATTTGGATAATTAATTATGGTTAATTAATTATTGAATGATATTTCTGTTTACTGATTAATTAATTTAAAAATTAATTAAGTATTTGTGTACTTAGTTTATTGTTGGTTTAACTAATGGAATTTGATATTTTTATCTAATAATTGGATTAGTAAGGTAATGATGTTGTTAATTCTTGTAAATTATTGAATGGTTTAAATGGTTGAGAATGTTGGAGCTAGACATGGCGTTCAAGACCAATTTAGATGTTTGGACTTGGACATGGTGTTCATCCCCAACAGTTATCCAATAGATTATGATATGGGGTGTTATACATAGTTATCTACACAAAATGAGAATTGGTGTGAGTGACAAGGCGTTCAACACCGAATGAGATTTTGTGTACTTGACAGGGACTTTAACAAAAAATAAATGACAATAATGAATTATGATTTAAATTTGAAACATGAACAGAAAATGGTTCTAATGTGATAATTAAAGAATAAATGAATATTTGATAATTGTTCAATCAAGCCCTGTATTTATTGAATCATAGAATTTCATAGACAGTTTTTTTACTGGACTTGTTTTAGACACTCTTGGGGGTGGCCTATTGAGTAGTACTCACACCCTACCCGGGCCACCTGATCAGCACCTAAGAATTTTTTTTTGATATAGGACAGGGTATGGTCAAGGCCTTAGAATAGATTCCTCTTTGGGAAAATTTCATTGGTGAGGGAAGTGGGTGTGGTTCGGGACCTTGTATGTAATTGTTCTGTATTTACTTTTACTTGCATTTTAGACACTTAAAACTTACGTTGTCTTAGCATGTTTTCTATTTTAGTTGAGCATTATATTTCTTGTTTTTACTATCATCTAACTTGGTGTTTTTTGGGTTATTTATATTCTTCCATGCCTATGTGTCGTGGTTATCCCCTATTGGAGTTTAATTCTTATAAAATAGGGTATATTCTCCCCTTGACAGACTTACAATACCCTCATTGTTAGTTGTAACCCTCTAACGTATCTGGAGGCGTGCTTAAGGTCATGTGACTAACCCGCTCAGGGCACTGTTTAGTAGCACCCAGGTCAGGATTATACAAAGTTGTATCAAAGGGGTTTTATTTTCATCTTATTGTTTTGTCTTACTATTTTGGGAAATTTTGACATAATACAAGGAAAATATGGGGATTGGTAATGATCTCATGCATGGGAGTTGAAAACCCATGTACTGGGGAATATCTGGGTACTCAGGGTGGGATTTTTGTGATTGATGTTTGTTGTTACAATTGGATATTATTTAAACATGAGTGACGCACTTGCAGTGTGATGTGATATTTATTTAGACAACTGTTGAAAATTAATTTGTGACCTAAAGATGATTTAGATTTGGGTATTCATGCATCATTATAAGCACTAATGGTTATTGAGATATGCATAATTTTAGGGACTCATTCGAAAATGGGATATGGGTAAGTCGTTGAACATGAACAGTTTCTCCTATTTGGGAGATTGAAATAACGATGTAAAATGAGAATCAATAGCTGTCTAATGAGAATTTGGATTGATGAAATGAGAATGATTAATTAATAATTGTTGAATTAATTAATTTATGATAATGTGATTAACCATTGGGAATTAATTAATGAGAATGTTTATACCCTTGTCAACCAAGACATAGGAGTAGAATGGTAAAGGGTAGTGGTAAGGCCTCTGTGTTGATAATATGGAGATAAAGGGGGAAATGATGTGATGAAACTTTTTGTTTTTTTATCCTATTACATAAATTTTATAATTTTGTTTTATGATACCTAAGGCATGTGTTTTTTTTTGTAGATATATTCCTCCACAACACCTATTGAGATGGAGACCGAGGGGTATTCCTAGAACAAACATACAGACAGGAAGCATGAGGCACCATTAGTGCCAGCTGAGGAGGAAGTGGGGATTTTCAGGGGGAACTTTTCTAGTTTCATGTAATTCATAGGAGATATCCAGGGCGGGTTCTAAAAAATCATTTCTAAGTTGACAAGGGAATTCCAGCTGTAGAACACTCTGAATTTTACTAGAGAAGGTGGAACTAAGTAGGATAAATTATGGATTGAATCTGTAGAGACCATAGTTGAACATTTGGAGACACTTGTTGATAATAGGGTCATGTTAGATGATTATATGCTATGGGGGTCTGTTAATTGTTGGTGGGATATTTAGGTATGATCTGGTCAGACTTATGATATTTTATGGAAGTACTTTCTATTGATGTTCTTGGAACACTTCTATCCAAAGACTCCGAGACAAGAGAATGCTTCATAGTTTATGAATCTGACCCAATGAAGCATTCCCATATAGTATTATGCTGAAAAATTCAAATATTTACAATATTTTTCCTAGATTTGGAAGTATATGAGGTTTCTTTAGAAAAATGATTTCAGGATGGACTTAAGTGTGTGATTAAGTCCATAGTGAAAATTACTATGCTGAAAAAATTATCAGAAGTGATGAATCAGGCTCTCATTTCATAGGGGTACCTGAAGGGGGATTCTAGTACTAGATAGTTAGATGTCTGTAGGAAATTTCGAAGTGTGCCTATTTATATAAGGAAGCAATTTTATGAGAACCTTAATCAAGATAGTGGAAAGCTGGGTGGATAGTTAGGAGGAACATCTTCACCAGAACATACTCATTTATTTTTCCCCCAATGTTGTAGGATGAGACATTATCACACATATTGTACTCAAAAACCAATGAAATGCATATTTTTCTGAAATATAGGGATCCTATAGAAGTTATGTAGGAATCAGTGACATGCTGGTGATGAGGGAGCAGCTGCTCGGAGTCAATGTGTGATAAGGGGGTCTTCTACACCTTATAGTTCTAGCATCTGGAGTACTAATAGGAAAGGTAGTAGAGGTAGTGGACATGGTGCATCAGGGTATGAGAACCTATTTTAGTAGAGGTTTCAAACTCAGGGATATCCATTCAAGTAGAGCAGGTATTGTTACTCACCAACAGGGATAGATCACAGTCCATGTTTCTAGTCTTTTACTATATGATGGGGTTGTTGGAAAGATATCCTTCCACTAGTTGTGGAAGAATTACAAGATGTGTTTCCTAAAGAAGTCTTCAAGTTTCCACCTAAGCTGTATTTGGAATTCACTACTTTGCTCATGCCAGGTGCTAAGATAGTGTCTATTCAACCTTACATAATTTCACCGACTATGAATCCAGATCTCAACACACAGTTGGAAGACTTAGAGGATAAAGGGATTATCTGTCCAAGTACAATGCCTTGTGAATCAGTTTTCTTGTTTTCAATGAATATTGAAATGTGTTTATGGTTGTGTGTTGATTAGCGGAAGTGGAATAAAATGACACTGAAGAAACCATATCCTCTTTGTTGTATTAATCATTCGATTAATCATTTGAAGGTGGGTTGTGTGTTCTCAATGATAGATTTGAGATCAGGGTATCATCAGGTGATATTTTGGACTTTTGATATACCAAGAACCACTTCCATAAGTAGGTATGTCCTTTGTGAGTTTTTTATAATGTCACTTGGGTTCACAAATTCTCTTGTATTTATTATGGACTTGATAAATAGGATAATTCATCTGTTCCTGGTTCAGTTTGTGGTGGTTTTTGTGGATGACATATTAGTGTACTCTAAGACTCATGACAATCATTCCCAACATCTTAACATCATCCGGAGTACACTTAGATAGCATTGTCTATATGCAAATCTATCTATGTTTAGGTTTTCGATTGATATGGTACATTTTTTGGGGCACATCATCACAGAAAAAGTTCTGGGAGTGGTCTCAAAAAAGGTTCATGAAGTGGTTTCTTGAGAGTATCCCAATAAATTCTTTGATTCTGGATGCTTTTTTGGATTAGCTAGATATTACAAGAGGTTCATCTAGTAATTTTTCCGATTGGAAATGCTTCTTTATTGTTTTCAAAATTAAGGGGTAATGTTTTAATGGATGGAAGCATGTGATAATTCATTCCCAGAGTTGATGAAGTTCTTAACATTGGCACCAATTTTGATTTTACCATAGTAAGGTGAAAAGTAAAATATGTATTGCGATGCTTCTGGGATTAGACTCTAAGATTTGTTGATGCATGGGGATCGAGTCATATATTATAGGTCTCAAAAATTGAGTAAAAATGAATATAATTAACCTATACATGACCTCAAGTTGGCAGTGGTGGTTTATGATCTTAAATGTTGGTGACACTATCTTTTGGGTGATAAGATTGTAGTTTCTACAGAAAGAAAAATCTTGATATACATCTTTTCATAGTGTGACTTGAATATTTGGTAGGGAAAATGGGAAGAGTATATGTATCACATTGATTTTGAACTAGCATATACACCTAGAAATGAGAATAATAAGGATCATACCTTTAGTAAGAAAACTCAATCTCAGTTGGTACATGAGTAGAGTGAGGAGTGGAAGATGATAACTTTTCTAGATAAAGTTCATGTTGTGGTTCGAGAAAGTCAGGATAATATGAATTTGGATTTAGTAGTAGTGGGTTCTACACTCTTGGGACAGATCAGGGATAGAAAATACAAGGATCTAGAATTTTTAGATTTAAGGGGAATCTTCGAAGTTAGGGGGACAGCTTCAGAATGGTTAATAGATGATGATGAGATCGTCTATGTGAAAAATTAGGTTGTTGTGCCTACGAGTTTGCGAGAGAAACTCATGCTGTAATTTCCGGCCACATAGTGGGTGTTGCATCCTAGGGTGGTAAAAATGTATCGTGACCTATGATAGTAGTTTTGGTGTCCAGACATGAAGATGGAGATACCATGTTTTATGAGAACATGTTTCACCTTTCAGCAGGTGAGGAAAATCATACATGACCTTGAGGTCTATTGTAGTTATTTCCTATTCCATAAGGGAATTAGGAGGACATCACTATGGGTTTTGTGTTAGGACTTCCAAATATGCTTAGAAATAATGATTCTATTTGGATCATTTTGGATCGACTGAGGAAGGTAGCACAATTCTATATTATTAGGGAAACATTAAGAGTAGAAGAGTTCAGAGAAATATATCTTTGGAAGACTATTTTCATGGTGTGCCATAGTCTATAGTTTTATATTGTGATACTCTCTTTACTACACGGTTTTGGTAGGCCTTACAAGAGGTGACTAAAACATTGGATTTGTTAAGTATAACTTTCCACCAACAGATTGATGGGAATTCGAAGCATACCGTACAAGTGTTAGAGGATATTTCGCCAACAAGTGTGCTAGACTTCAATGGTTATTCAAGAAATCACTTGGATTTAGTGGATTTATCGTATAACAAAATTTATCAGGAATATATAGAGATGGATCCATATAAATATCTTTATGGTAGACCTTTTACATCATCATTATGATGGATAGAGGAACGTGATTTTGAGGTGTTGGGACCAAGTCTCATGTAGGAGTCATCAGAGTTCGGTTAGTTGATTAAAAACATATGGGTATAGATCAGCGTATTTATAAATCATATGTTGATATACAGTGATGGCCCATATAGTTTATTGAGGGTGATCGGGTAATCCTTTGTTTGTTACCCAGGTTAGGTCACTATAGGATATAGTGGCAGGGCATGTTGGCGCCCACGTTTGTATAATTGCTTGAAGTGATTGAGAGAATCGAGCTGGTGGAATATCGATTGGCCCTTCCATATAAATTCAGCACTCTGAATGAATATTTCCATTTGTCACAACAATGTAGGTATCACCCTAAAAATTATCATGTGATAAATATGGATATGTTTGACCTCATGATAAATACATCCTTTGAGGGGCATTTTATACTAGTGCTGGATCGCAGTGAAAAAGTGTTTCGAGGTAATACCATGTTGATTGTTCGCATGTTATGAAAATAAGGAAGTGTTAAATTGGAAATTTGGGAAAGGGATGCAGATATGAGGTCTCAATGGCCCAATATTTTGGCATAGAGTCTTCATGAAGTTCTGAAGTGTAGCTCGAGGATGTTCACTTACAAGGTACAGAGATTGTAAGATTGTGACCTTTTTCAAAGTCATATCGAGTTTTTTTTCAAGTAGTTTTGTGGTTATTATGTACCTTTTCTTTGGGTTGTGGTTTGAGGTACGTTTGGGTGATCTTTTAAGAAATATTAAGAAATAGAGGGCTATGCATGATTTGATAAACTGTGTTCCTAGACTGTGGTAATTATGAGAACCATGAAAACCAAGATAGAGTGTTCTATAGTTGGTGCAAATTTTACCCTAACCATGTGCCCCTGCCTAAGAATCTATATGTGAGAGATTTAATTATCTAAAAATTATTTTTTAAATCACTTGAACCCTTGAAACACCACTATTACAATCTAGGATCAGACATGAGAAATTCGTGGTTATTTCTGATCCTTCCTAAAAGATTCCAATGTGATTCAAACACTGTTCTTCGAGATCAAAATCTCGTATTGATGAGATTCTCTCTTCCCAGTTAGTGGATTTCACCTCGATGCTTCTCCTATTGTTTAATCTTTCATTCTTTGATATTTTCATGGATGATATCAACCATTTCCATAGATCTAAACCTACGTGTTGTGATCTAGATCTTGTATTTTAGATCTAGATATATTGTTTCAATATCTTCATGCTTTGGACTTAATTTTGGGATTAGGGATTTAGATCTGGAGGTTGATCGACATCCTTGAGTTGATCAGATTTTGAGGACTTCTATTTGGCTAACAACCATCAATGAACTACGGTATGAGGTCTAAATCAAACTCCCATAGTCATGGATTTCATATTAGTATGTTATATTATTTATTTTCTAGCTTCCCTTGATAATTTATTTCCTAAATTGGGGTAATTAGAAATATGGAATTGACTTGTGGTTTCCTTAGTGATTTAAATGATGATTTAATCATAGATAAAGGGTATTCACAAAGTGATATTTGATTTGGAGATTTCTATTTATGGGGTGTTATATTTTAATTGATATATTTAATTAGTTTGTTTTGAGATAATTAATCAGGGGGAATTAATTGTGATATGATGTTTCGATATGTGAGATAATTAATGTAAAATTAATTATGTTACGTGATGATTATTAAAGATAATTAATTGTAGATTTAATTATGATATGTCGATATTTTATTTGGATAATTAATTTTTAGGAATAAATTATGGAATGAGATTTTTGGTAGATTGATTAACTAATTGATAAATTAATTAATGGGTTTCTTACTTAGTTAATTGTTGGGTTAACAAATAGACTTTTATATGTTTAACTAATATTTTCATTAGTAATTGAATGATGTGGTTAATTAATCTAAATTAATGAATGGTTTAAATGATTGAGAATATTGGTGCTAGACATTGAGTTATAAATTAATTTAGAAGTTGGGACAATGACATCGTGTTCATCCCCAACAGTTATTCATGAACATGTGATGTGGGTGGTAGAAATTGTGATCTATACTGAACGATATTTTGGGAGATTTACATAGTGTTCAACACCAAATGATTTTTGGCGTACATGACATAGAATTCAATAACAAATATATGACAATAATGAATTGTGATTTAAATGAGAAACATAAATTGAAATCGGGTCTAATATGATGATTAAAGAATAAATTACAATGTGATAACTATTTTATTATGACTTGTTTTTGTTGCTTCATAAAATTTAATAAATTATTCTTTGACTGGACATGTTTTAGACTCCATTGGGAGTGGCCTACTGATTCATACTCCCACCCTACTCAGGCCACCTGATCTGCACCCAAGTAGACTTTTCTATTACACGTCAGGGTAAAGAAAGGCCCTCGAATTGATATAAATTTAGAAATAGATCATGGGTGAGGAAACTAGAAGTCGATTGGGACACACTATGGAGTTTCTGTGTCTATACATTTAGTTTCATTGTAGACAGCTGAAACTTTTATGGTACTAGCATGTTTTTCTTGTTATTTGATTATTTTATTTCTTATTTTGAATATCACAAGACTTGGTATTGTTTTGGTAATTTATATTCTTTAGAACTTGGTTATTAATATACCCCATGGGTTTTTATTCTTATAAAAGAGGGTATAGTATCCCTATAGCTAACTTACCAGACCCTTGCATCCATTCAACACCCTCTAGCATGTGAGGAGGCACCCTTGAGGGCATGAGACCAACCGGGTCGAGGAACCATTTACTGGCACCCAGTTCAAGACGTTACATCCATGCCTAAATTCCAAAACATAACATTCCAAGTATACATGAAAGTTTTTAATATGTGTGTTGAGATTAGTGATGGAATTTCAGTTTGATATTTTCTTGAGAATCATTTTTTCAAAAAGTTGTATCAGACAAGTTCCACATATAATCCATCTGGTAAGGTAAACTAATTACTACCATCCATAAAATAGTTTAATGGTATTTGATGAAATAATATAGTTTTATTGTATAATTTTGTAGCATATTCAGTATTGATAATGGATATCATTGATTTCTAAAATTAGAACCTATTATTTTCTACTTTGGGATAGAACTAGTAGACTTACAGTGAAATCAATGATGGAATATTCCATATGAAAGAATTAATATCATCCTCTCTCAATTAATTTGTATTTTTCATCAAAAAGGGGGGATTATAAAATAAAAAATAGAGATATTAAATGAAGAAATAATATTTAAATACAATTTTTTACAATGGAAATGAAAAAAAATAAAAAGGGTCTGATTGATAATAAAACATTGTGTTAGTGTTGTATTTGGTAGAAATGTGTTATAATGTGACAGATCATAAAATGTAAATCTGAATATGAACAAGATAAATTTCATATATGTCTAATAGATTTCCCAATAATGATTATTAATTAAATTCATCCATAAGAAATTCAAAAGTCACATATTATATTTTTCATGAATAAAATTTTTCGTCAGGAGTATGATTAATAGTCTACAATGTTAAAGGAAAATTTTTAACCATTTTTTGAGTGAGATAATAGTCTATCACAAAGAATATAATTGAAGTTACATCCATTTTTTGTTGAATAGAAGTTAGTAACCAATATAAATCCATGAAATACACTACAATATCCTGATGATATAATTAATGTGAAGGAAATTCAACAAACAAAGGATGCATTTATAATTTCATATGATGAAATCATTGGGAGGAAATCATTTAGTTATCCTAGAAAATTAAAACATAGTAATTACTAAATTTTAGGTAATCAATAATTGGTCTGTCCATTATCCAACCAAGGATCCACCTCCACCACACATGTGGGACATAGGGGTCAATAGCATGGGAAAGTTTTGACATGATTAGTCCATATAAACGTAGAGGGATTTCATAACACCAATAAGTATTACACATCATATAGCATGAGTATCATAATGTTTGAAGTGCACAAATGGTTTCCAATGGACCATACAGTTTTGGAACAACCCATGTGGGAATTTGGTTTGAAGATTTATGGGTGTTTAAACCAAAAACCAACTCTAGATATGGATGGTATTTTTTACTAATTAATTGGTTCCCAACTCAATTAAAATTCTATGTGGGATAGAAACTTTGCGGTGCACTATTTCGTAGTTTAAAATTTTTAAAAATAAAATGTTTTCATTTGATCATCACAGATCTGACAATCCGTCAAGATACATGTATTCATATTCAACCTTTTCTCATCCTATTTATATAATAACTCCATAATGATAATAGTTTGATATCAAACCCAACACATAACCATCTTCAGTGACATTCCAACATAATAAGACATGTACGATTCATATCATCATCTTGCATGAACTCTATGCCATTCATAAATGTAATTATAAAAAAGAAAAATTTTGATACCAAAGATGATATGGAGATACAATAAGGAATTAAAATATGAATTAATTAAAGATAATAAATGTGATATTCCCTGAAGGAATGTGAGTTCTAACTCATTAAATAATAATCAAGAAACATAGTGGAAAATTTATTTTCGGGATCAAGTAAAGGAAAACCCACAATCAAATATATATAATAAAAGATTTGGTGATGTTAAATAGTATGTGAATAACTACAATTATAAGATGTAGAAAGAAAATGGGTATTTTAGTTTGTGAATACATGAGGTAGAGGTGTTGAACCATGCCAACAAGAGAAAATTACTCGATACTGAGAGTTACTACTAAAAAATTGAGGGCTCCAATTTTTATATTATAAAAATAGAGCATACATGCCTTAAATGAAAGAAGAATCCATGGGCCACTCAGCTACATAAAGAATTATTTTCAAGAAAAACAGTTTCACATATAATAACCATGTATATAATATCTTCATTAATGTATCTATATATATAGTAAAAAATTAAAAATTTTGTGATAAAATTGAACCATGAATCATCTCATTCCTTTGAAAAGGTGTTCTAAGATTGGGTTTCATGGTGTTTAAGAATAGGATCAGGTGGGTAACATAACCATTCAATGAATATATTTTCTAATGATCATGTGATCCATTCATGATAATCCCTTATGTGAACATGATTATGCCTCCCTGATGTTCTTTATATGAAGCACACATGAGATCATGAAAATCCAATTTTCTTAAAGAAGTAATATCATGTAAAACATCTATTTTTGATCCAACAAAACTGTTTTATCCATATTAATAATTCCATATACCATATGTTCCATCATTAAAACAATTAAATATCATGGAAGGAAAAATCATGAAGAACGTTGCGGGTGCTCAAGATATCATGGTCTTAAATATAATTCAAACAACATATGAATAATAATAATAAAAATAATATTATCTAACTTTTCATAAGGGTTTTTATAAAATTCCATGCATGTAATATAAGACATTATTTCATTAAGATGAATTGAGGATCATACACTATAACAAAAATATATTATTATGTGTAGAATATCAAAAAAATGAAGAGTGCTATAAATATATTTTTTAGTTGATTAATGGTTGGGTCAGAAAAATAGCATCATTACGCCAAACCCAAATGATCCAGGCCTAGGTGCATAGTGAACCTGCATTTTTCAATGAGAGAGAGGAACACCAACGCATCAGAAGATCGGGGAGGATAGAGGCAATATCCATTGAAGCATCTAAATCCGGGCCCCCTTTATTCCAAATTTCCATTGCTCCTGGGCATTGAATGATGTCATAAAAAGGATTTTCTGGATATTCGGGCAGAAAGGGAAGGACTCAGCACTGGCCATATGTCGGTAAAAGAGAAGGATCATGGTATGGAGAGTTCTTGTGCACACCTGACACCAAAATTGGAATATTTTTTGGGGGATGTTGAACATCCAAAGTGATTTCCTTGGTCCCTCATCTCGGTCGACAAAGTGGTTGCCAAGAGAAAATCTGTAACTGCGTCTCACCTGGTAGTCACCCGAAATGCCATTGGACCAAAATAGATGGTCGGGCCTGTTTCTCTCAGTCAAGGATGGGCTTGTTTCTCTCGGTCTCCTGGCCCAAAATCATCTGGTGAAAATCATTGGGGGAAAATATGAATCACATCATGCCTTCTGGGAACCTGCAGTAGCTGAGGCCTCTTCCATCCTTGCAGGTATGATGCTCGTTGTAGAACGTGGATGGGTTGATATGATCATTGAGTCTGACTGCCTCACTGTTATTGATGTTATTAACATCAATGATGCTGGACTCTAGTCATTTGGATTCATCATCAAGAAAATTCACTCGCTTCTCCAAGGCTTCTCTTGCTGCACCTTATCCTTTACCAAAAGGGAAGGAAACAATGTGGCCCATCAGCTAGCGGCCTAAGGCCCCTTCGATGACAACATGCTTTGGATGGACAATTTCCATTCATGGCTTTGCATATATATGGCTACTTATCTTCTTCATTAATGTTTTATGTCCTTCTTTTCAAAAAAAATGTTTGGGTCAGGAATATATACTATATTTTCGACTCTGAAAAATATTTATGTTATTTTGAACAAAAAATAATAAGATCCATCCAGCTATATTGTTTTATATTTCAGATAGCCTATGGATTTTTGATTTTTGAAATCTATTTGATTGATGCATTCAGTGTATTTCTATTTCATTTTATAGGATTCCATTGAATCTAAACAATTCTCTATTTGTTGATCACATTAAAGGGGCAATGATGAAATCCAGTATCTTGGGATTCAATGATATATATTTAAGTCTGAAGGTTCAATGCTATGTGAATTGGTTTAGGTTAATACCCTTTCTTATTCATTTCATGATAATTAAAGGAATGATGTGTTCATGGGAAAATAACCACCATAAATCAAGTAATAATCCTTAAATTATATAAACCTCGTAAACAAATCTAGTTGTTCTTTTTTCATTATTATGTTTATGTCTATCTCTATATTCTATAGGTGATTCATAAAATACAATCGATCAATGAATATTTAATAGTGGTAAAAAAGGGTTAAATTTTTAATGTGATAAAACCTAATCACCAAATTACTCACCCCCTCTAGATGTGATCGAAGAATGTGATCCTAAAAAATTGAAGACCAGAAAAATATATGTTTTTTATACTGAATAATTAAATTTCTAAAGAAAAATACTGGTCATATTTTGTGTCTAACTAAGTTGAATATTTATCCAAATTTATGTGGACACTAACAAAGGTCTTAAAATTATTGGGTGAATGAGGGGTGATGACCTTTCACTATTTAAAAGGGTAGTGATTCTATTTGGTTAGCATGTTGTGATTTATTAAGATGTAAATTTTTTATAAATCCATTTGTTTGAGTCTTTCATTAAAGAATTGATGTTGGTTATAGATAGTGGTGTATAATTCGAGACATTAAAATTAATTATTAAATTTTTTTTGTTTGATTTCATAGAGAATTCGAATCGATAAAGTTGTACATTATATTGAAGATAATATATTTTGGACCATGGACCATTTTCATCACATTCTAATAGTGCATCCCTTATACACTAATATTTTTTTGATGTTAACTAAAAACAACGATAAAGACTAAACCAAAATAGAATCTATGTATATATATTTAGTTAGGTGGATCATACATATAATCACATGATGGAGTATATTCTTCTTGGAAGTACTCAGAAAATCACTGATGAGTTACTATAATTATGATAAATATCCCTTGTGTTTTTTACATGTGGAACATGCAGAGGTGGTTTAAAATGATATTTTTTTTATTTTAATATAAAAGGATGGAATAGTATAACTTATTTCTAAATTCATTCATGTATAATACAAATTTCATATTTTTTTCTCTATTTAGTATCAAATTTTCATTAGGTAATATAAGTGTGGTTCTATGGTCCTTTATCTCCACTATGATGTTTTGTATGTTATTTTCTTTATGGTAATAGATAACTGGATCTATTATTTATTCCAAGGGAATTAAATTTATTTATCTTTCAGATCTGAATATTATTTTTAGTGGTTATTATGTTTTTTATTTTGAGGATCCATTAGCATTTAAATTTATACAATTCGTGTTTTATTTTCAAATCTCTTCAACTATTTTTATTCTCATATGGTTCAATATTTTTTAATTGAATCATATATATAGTTCAACAAACTTTTTATTTTTAGTATTAATGTAGACTCAGATGGTGTGATTCTGAAATAAAATTGATAACAATATTTTCATTTCATTCTTACGGTTTGAATTTAGGATTTATATTATTTCAGTAAGATTGATGGGTGATGAATGGTTTTGATTAATTCATTTATTAAAATTTCAAGAATAAGTATATTTATTATAAAATTAGTAGTGATCTCTCACTATGAAACTATACCAGTTATGAAACCCTCCATGTTATGGTTATATCTTATTATTTCATTTATTTTACCTTATTTGTGGTTTTAATGATTTCATGGAAGTATTGAATTGTTTCAATGGATAGAAATTACTGTTTATCATTTTTTGATTCATTATAGGTAATTCCAAATCAGGGTTTCTATCGTTTTATAAGTGGAACATTCCTTTTTGAAATGAGTTGGACCATCATTATCATGTACATTTGTGGTCATGGGAATGTTTTTAGATCCAATATGTGTTTTTATTATTTCCCCTATTTTTCTTTTAGGAAATTTAACATATTTTTGGTTTATTTGAATATGTCTTGTCTTACAGGAAACTGTATAAATTTTTTATTAAAAAATTTTCAATGAAATCTATTTATGAAATCTATTTCATGTTAATTACAAGAATAATTTTTATTGGGTAACATATATTAAATATATTGATGGTGGTATCTTATTTTTAATTTTCCTCACACCCTACCTATGACATTATGAATATCAGTACTTTTTTCCTAGATATGGTAAAATGGAGGGGTTCCTTGTAGCTTTAAAACTTCTCTTGGTTGATTTCACTTTCATGGTGGTTTGGGATAGTGGTGACGAACAGTCACCAGGAGGCTAAGTTATAGTCCTTGTATTTCTTAATTTCTATATTTTCCTTCATGATTATTTTTTTTGTCTCATGGTTGTGTACCACTTTTTTATGATGAAATATGGTTATTTATCTTTAAATTATTATATAATAATCTTGTGATTCCATTATTTTGGGGTGAAATTGACCCCATGGTTTTGTGTGTTGATACCAAGGTTCTTGTCTTTATTCCCTAGTGATCATGAATGCACATTAGGCATTTTGGTGAGACATATTGGCTAATATACCAGGATGACTTGGGATGGATTGTTAAAAATTATTATTAGAGGAAACATTTTTTTAGAATGGTGGGTAATCAAGAGTTATTGTCATTAGGACTTGGTTGGTATGAGAAAAAGGGTGTATGAATGGTTCACTATCATAGCTAAACTCTAGTTTCCATGGGTGATCATGTATTCCTTTTCATACCTTTAGTATTATTTTGGGTTTATTTATATGTTACCTACTATTTTATTGTTTTTTAATATCGTTATTTGATACTCACATGTTTATTATATATATGATATGATTGTTTCCCCTTATTTATATTTCATTAATTATTTTCAACTTCATATTTTATTTCAATATGGAATGTTTTAATGTAATCCAATGTAATTTCTATTGAAAATTTTTTCATCTATATTTTTTTATGAATCTGGACTATAAATTCAAGAACTAATGGTTTCATTCAAAAATAAATTTTTTTCAGTTTTTGGGATATTTGGAAGGGAATTTCTGTAAGGACCTGACTGTAAGAATTACTTATTATTGTTATTTTTAAATAGAAATCAAATTGTTCAAATTAAGAGGGACATTTCAATTTTGTGTATTTTGAGAATTTGGAAAAAATATTACAAGGTAAAATCATATATTACAAGTAAACAATTATACTCAGTAGCCATTTTTCCACCAAGGAAAATTTTTTAAAATAAAACATGATTTGTTTTCTTGATAAATCGTCACAATTTTCATCTAGACATCATCTTTTTCCCTAATAATACTTAAAACCTGTGAATAAAATTTTAGAAAATTATATTTGGTGTAAAATTATCTTTAATGGACATGGAATGAAAAAAACCACTAGTCTCTTGAAAAACATGAAAATCCATAACATAATTAGGTTTATCACATTATAATTTGAAATTATCAAATTAGTAATTTATATGTGAAAGAAATAAACATTGTTTATATTTTTAAATTTTAAAAATCTTATAAAACATATATAAAACATGTTATAAACTTTCGGAATCATTGTAGTAACTAACATAGGTACTCAAGGAATACCTACATGGTTGACTTTTGATTATTGCCTTAGAGTAACCATCACGGTTAAACATGATAAACCATAACAGTTAATCTTGGAATAAATATTAAATTATATTCCAAATATCTATTAATAAAAACATAATATTTTATATTTGTATTATATATATAATACCTATACGGTCAACTTCCATCTCTAGAGTTCCCAATGCATTGGAGTTTATAATTTAACTACCCATCCTTAGTTTACACTAAATCATACATCATTGGTTAATACTGTTACCACCCATCCTTGTTTTATCACATATTCACCCATAATTGGTTTATTATGTAACCAATAATCATTATAAACCATACCCAATAACCTTATCATAGTCCTAAAACATGAATTTTTTTCATTAAATTATCAATAGGGAAAATAACAATTTCATTTTTAGATTACATATTTTTAGAAAAATAGTTCACGTAAAAAGAGGAAACATTAATTTTAATATAAATTGGGTAAATATAAACAGAATATTAAAATCATTAATAAATTATGAAGGTAGAGAAATAAACTCATATCGTAGAATTCAAAAAAAACATTATTTCAGAATTTTCATTGGAAATGTACCAAAATACCTCATTTAGAAAAAAATGATTCTTTTCAAATAGTTTTATAAAAAATATAAAATATGGGTAAAATTATTTTAAAAAATATTATGTGGATATTAAAAATCATATTATTTAGAAAATATGGATATGGAAAAAAATGATATTTTTTTGGGAATATTAAAAAATATTTTTTAAAATAAAGTCTCTTACCTCGAGTTTTACACATCACATACCTTCTTTCTATTTAGAAATTATAACATATGTTTTTTATAATTATTTAAGAAACTATTTCAAATTTAATTTTCAATTTATAAAACATATTATGATGTAAAATATAGTTACTCAATCACTTAAGTTCACATTGGATGTTTTGATGATATTTGATACTTATGTTCATATTATCTTTGGTCCGCTGATTATGGATAATGATATCAGTATTCCATCATGTCAAGAGTAATATTAATGATATAATTATAACATTTATATTTTAATTATACTTATAAATTTAGAAAATAAATATGTTTATGAAAAATTAAATAATTTTCAATCGTGGAGATTATAAGATGTATGTACGCATTAGTAACATTTCAATTTTTCAACAATCATTATGTAAAGAATGTATATATTATTTTTATCATTACATAATTATTATAAAAAAAATTATATTATAATCTTTCTTTAATTATAATTATTTATATAATTCATCTGATTTTGGGATTAAGCAAGTCGCATCACTTCATGGGGGTGGTAGTCCACAAGTATGCATAAAAAATGTTATCATTTTTATGTGCATAGAATGGTAAGAAATTAAATGATATATTATATTTTAATAATAATAAATATATATATAATGCTTTGTATAAACATTTATTTAATAATTATAAATAATATTTAGATACAGTTATGGATAACAAATTATATCGGTTCGTGGGGCGGTTGTTCGTTGTTCACATGGTTGATGAATTTGTTTCCCATTTTATGAAAAAGTTGAAAGGTATGAGTCATTAAATAAATATAATAAAATATTATTATATGTAAGATACTCTATATATATATATATATGTTTTAAAAATATTTTATGGAAGTGTAAAAAGAAACAAAACTAAAATGTGTGCTTGAAAACTATACCTCTTATTGGGAAAACCTACTTTGTTCAACACCTTAATGAATTTTTGTTTTGTATATTCAAAATCACAGACCTCTATCAATTGTGTTGGGATTATAGAAATGTACTTGGGAAGTTATTATATAAAACAAAAGGGTTTCAACATGTGTATAAATGATAAGAGGAGGATCCCCTTATAAGTGATGAGAAGTAAACCCTTGGAATTTTTTAAAAATATTAAATTAATATAAATTATTTTTCAATTGAAATTGTCTAAAAAGGGATTTATATAAAATATAAGATTATTATAGATCTAAATACCCTAATATAATAAAAATAATAAAAAATTTACTATATTTATTTCGATATCTTTTGGTTTTAACCCTTATTTAACCTATTTAACTCTTATCGTGACAACATAGATTTTTACTCTTTAATGGTTAATATAGTTACTATAAAATTAAAAAAAATATCCATAAATGGAACATGGATGATATTTTGGACCTTGTTATTATAAAAATGAAAATTGTATTATTTTTTTTAATATTTTTATATCAATTAACAAAACAATATTTATTCTAAAATATAAACAATTTAAATTTTTAAACGTTTCATTAGATTAAAAATAATAATACCATTATTGAAGTTATAATTAAAAAAATTATTACAAAAATAAATTTCTTAAGTAATCTATAAAATTATTTTATCATAATTTTTTTCTAAAATTACATTTATTTTAAAATTTTTAATATCGTTAATTTGATTTTTTTTAATTAATTATATAAATAATGCAACATCATTGTGCATGAATTTATAGAAATAATTTTTCCAATAAATGTTTAAAACAATTTATCAAGATTAATTTAAATATCTTATATTTCATAATCCTATTTATAGTAGAACATGTCATCAACAAACCAACATTTTATAATTATTATCCTTATTAAAATCAAAAGTGTAACATGTTTATATTTTCAATAAATTAAGTAATATATAGGTTATAATATTATAAATGTTTTACCAAAAGGTCTCAAATTAGACTTTTAGATGATTTATGCTCATGATAAAATAATAAAATAGTATCTTATTAAGTATTTGTTTCATTTAATGGTCATTATATTTTTATTTTTAAACTAAAATAATTGATTTACCCCTTACGGTGGTAACCAAATTACTATTGTTACCATTTATATTGACTAAAAATTAAAATGACCTATTTAATAAATTTTTTACCACCCATTAAATATATTTAACTTATTTTCAAGATTTAAAATACATATTTTTCTTGATTTAATTTGTAATTAAATAGACAAAACACAAGGGAAAATAATTTTTTTAACCAAATTCAATTTTAAAATATAAAATTTTATAAACTTAATTAAATAATAAAATAAATTTTAAATACAATAATTAGATTATTTAAAATCAGAATTAACTAATTAAAATTTTAAAATGGTCACAAAAATAATTTTATCTCATAAATACGTAGAAGGAAAATACATTTTTCAATAAATATCTACATTTTTATCTATTCAATGAAAACTAAATATTTTCAAAAAATTCACAAAAACTAGATAAGTTATTATTTTGAAAATATGAACTCAAAAATAAAATTCATTTTTTTATGTTCATATTCTATATTTGGAAAACTATTCATTTAATTATTTCTTTATTGTAAATAAGTGTAATAATACGATTCCATTTTTTATTTTAAGAATTACATAACATTTTTAATTTTAATACAACTATTTAATTGAAGAATAATAATAAATATGAAAAAAATTATTCAATCAGTACATAAGTTATTACAGTATTCCCCTTTTTATATTTGTTCCCCAAAAAATAATTCAATTATAATAAAAGCGTGGATTTATTTCCCTAATAGAATATTTATATTCCCATGTTTCTTCTTCGACCATATGGATTCTCTAAAAAACCATAACTAGATCAATAACCCTATTACACTATAAATTTCCTCTTTGGTCAAGAATACTGATAGTCTTTTCCTTATAAGAAAGGTCATTTTAAAACTGAACTACCTCAAGGTTCAATAAATGATATGAATCTGGCTTATATTTACTTAACATCGAAGCATGAAATATATTATGCTCCTCATCTAAACTCAATGGAAGGAACAATTAGTAGGAATATGAATAAAAATCACAAGGATTTAATAACATTATGGAAATGGGGACATAAATTCTCTATATTATAAAAATGTATATCACCTTTTCATATAGGTATTTTAAGATAAAACGATCACCAAAGTAGAATAAAAGGTCTTTCCAGATGTTATCTTGGTAAACTTTTTTCCAATTATAACTTGTCATTATATGTTTCTGGATCTTTTTTACCATCTCATACATTTCATCTACTAAATACTTTCCTTTTAAAATTATAACTACTTCATCCAGGAATGTTGTAGTTTGGAACCACCTTCTATATAATTCCTCAAAAATTCAATAGGTATACTATATTGAAAATTTTTATTATTTGAAAAATAAAATACAAAAATATTAAGCTCCCAAGGGCCCTATTAATAAATTTAAAAATCAATAAGATGGTCTTTTAAGGTATTAATTTTTTGTTCTGCCATTCCATCATAATGAGGATTAAATGTTGTGATAAAATTTATTTAGGTGCCAAATGACTTCTGAAGGAATTACAAAAATTAGTAGTGAACCTAGGATCATGTTCAGATGCAATAGACATTTAAAATCCATATATAATGATTATATCTTTATGAAAAAATTATCAAAAGTAGATTTATTGAAAATTTATCATTAATTGGAAGGATATGTTAATATTTTGTCAGTCGATCAATAATAACCAAAATTTCATTATTAACTCAATATGTCTTTAGTATTCTCACCCTAAAATACATGGAAATACTTTCCCATTTTAACTTTAATATAGGAAAAGGCTCAATAATCCCCTTTAGTAATTAACATTCTTATTCAACCAGTTCACATGTAAAAAATATTACTATAAAGATTGTAATATCGATTTTAATTATTTCCCATAAAAATAATCTTGATGGTCTTTTTACATATTATTAATATAATAATGAAGGGGAAATGGTGAACCATGATCATTATTTTACAATTACCTATTAAACTGAGAAGTACAAGGAACACATAATATTTTTTCAAATATCAAAATATATATCCTAATTTAATTTAGGAAACACTATATTTTTAATCAATAATAAATTTTTCTATAACATGCAGTTTTTTCAGAGCATGCTTAATTCTATTTAAAAAGATGATTGTATAAACTCGTGGAAAAAATAGAGTAAGATCCTACACCTAAAAATTCTTGGCCAAAATTCATCACGTCATTACCCAAAAGGTTCATGTTATAAATGTTACATAGTTAATGTAGAAATATTATTCTAACTCAAATGACCAAAAGCTTTTTTTAATTTTCTAGGACAGTAATAGATCATATAGTAATAATACAAATTCATTTCCAACCATATTCTCTATTTCATGTCCAACTCTTTTTTATTGAGTATATAACACATACATTTTTTATCAGTATATATTTCACACCTTTCTATATAAAAATTAACTATCCAAATTCTCATAGCAAAAACCATATATTCTAATTCTAAATTATGAGTGGGATAACTTTTCTCTTAAGGATTTAATTTATCGTAAGTTTACAAAATAACCTGGTAATTTTTCATTAGGACACAACCATTTCCATTCAATGAAGAATCTATATAATATAAAAATCACCATTTCTAGAGGGAAATTCCAAAAATGGAGCATTCTCAAACATTATTTTTATTTATTAAAAAAAATCTTCACATTCTTTTTTCTAGATGAATTTTACTCCCTTCCATGTTAACATAGTTAGTGGTAAATACAACTAATAAATGATTTCGACAAATACTTTGTATTAACACACCATTCAATGAACTATAAATCTATATGGAAATCATTGGCCACATACATTCCTCAACAAATGTTTTCATATGGGTCAATAGTAATTCCATCTTTAGAAACAATGTCCCTAGGGAATGAAATATGTTGTAACCAAAATTTCAAAAATACTAAATTTTCCATAATGTTTCATTTTATTTAGGGTTTTCAAAATAATCTTTACTTGTCTTTCACGTTACTCATAAATTTTTGAATATAACAGTATATCAAAAATAAATACAACCAAATACTAAAACAAAAACATCTAAAAACTCTTTATTAGATCCATGAATATGGATGGTCCATTATACCTCCCAAAAAGAAAAATTAAAAACTCATAGTTCACATATATATTCTAAAAATTAGTCTATGTAATATCTTCATCCCTCACCATGAAATGATGGTACCCCAACCTAATATCAATCATTGTAAATAATTTTTCTCCATATAGATGATCAACCAAATCATTGATTTGAGGAAAATGGAACTTTCTATTAATAATTATATTATTTAAATATCTATAATAAATACAAATCCTCATTAAGTGATCATTATTTTAAATTATTAAAATAGGATTACCCCATTTTTAGGTCCTTGGTCGAATAATACCATTATCAAGAAACTCCTATAATTTCATTTTTTACTTTCAAAAGTTATACTAGTGTCATTTGAAAAAGGGATTTTGAAATATTTATAGAATTAAGGACCAATTAAATATTAAACCTGTAACACCCCGAGATTTTATGAAAAATATTCTTTTTAATTTTATTGTTGTTTTCTGTTGTACGCTACAACAAAGGAGTCTTTCACAACAAGCAACCCTAACATGGCTGCATTACACACAATCACGACCTTCCTTAATAGCGTGTGTTGTACGCAATACCGAGTTACACTAAACAACGATATTCTATTAAAATATTTTTAAAACTAGCCGTTATGAATAGTAATAACCACTTTTTGAAATTTTAAAAATTTCATCATTCAAAATGGACTTCATTTTTGGATTCGGAATAATGAAATTAGCCTAGGGTGAAATTTTGGTATTTTTCGGAAAACTTTCAATTTTTGATGAATAGTGAAAACACTCGTTTACTATTTAAAAACCAACTTTTTATTTAAATAATTATTTATTTTATTTAAATTTATTTTAGGTCAAAATTGATACATAATACCTATATAAGTTCAATGTAATTCATTGGAGTCATTTTTTAATAATTTTAGAAATATAAAAATTTTATTAAACTTTTGACCGTCTTTTACCAACATCCTAGGAGAATTTACGAATTTACATAAAACATAATTTTACCGCTTTTGTGAATGGAATTTTAAAAATACGAGAGACACGGTTTATGTCAGTAAGTAAAATGTGGTTCAATGAGATTAAAATAATTTTGGTGAATAGTAACTTTTTACTTTTATATACCACCGTGAAAAGTAAATAGTGAAATTAAGGGTAAAAATGATATTATTATTACCCTAACACATGCCCTAATTCTATTTGATAAGTTTAATTCGACAAAAAACAACCTTAGAATAAAATATGACCATTTAGGCTCACATGGATTAGATTAGGACGTTTATTATTAATTTATTTAAAGAACAGATATAATAGTTAAAATCAATGTTTAATAAGTAAATCATTTTTAATAAAGGGTTATACATAAAATAAATTCGACTATAAATATTAATTAGAAAGATAAAGCTATTTAATACATAATGATATTTTATTTTTAATTTTTAGACTTTAACTAATTTAATTTATTTATGACACAATGATGATGTAGTAATTATCTTATTAATAAAATATTGACATAATTGATGTTATAAATACCCAAATAAATGTAATTTGAGACTTTTTATGAATTACAATAATTTTCTATGTTAATATGATATTTTATTGTTAATTTAATTAACTGATTTCGAACTAATCATTCAGTTATTATTTTCAAAGAAATCAATTACCAAATAGTGTCAAAATTGACATAAAATAGTTTTTAAAACAAATATTATATTATTAATTGTTATTATATTCCTAAAAATCTAATGTTCGTCCAAATTACTTATATAAGGTTATATATATTAATAATAAACAACTTGGGGTTCGTTTGGCTTGTTATAGTAAGTTTATTAACCATATAGTGTAAGAACACAAAAAGACACAGTAAAAGTAAAATTATCTAACATAAAGTTAAATCTAAATGATATAGTTAAAATAGGAACCTAAACATGTATAAATTCTATTGTATGAGATTATTTCGACCCATCCCCACCATAGATTCTAAATAACTCAATTTGGAGCTATTAAAACCCGAATATTACTTTATAATAAAATAATATTTTTAGTTATTCCAAAGGTGCCCCTCTCCTACCTTATAAAAGGGCACCTCCTCCCTCTCTTCCTCACACCACTTTGAGCCTTCAAGATCGCCCAAACCCTGCCAAATTCTCTTCTCCACTTCCCTAGAAACATCCTAGAGGTTTTGGGCTTCTTCAAATACCAATTTTGGTGCCCTAAGAGGATGTCTCAAAGAGGCACTTCAAATAATAGGTAATGCCCGTTACCGATTCTTTCAACGTTATTTCTTCTTCCAATTCTTCTTCTTTAGTTGTTTCATTATGAAGTAATAACATCATTATCACTCATATACTGATATTTTATTATAATTATGAAACAACCCTATTTCACCATCTATCCTTCCTATGGAAAACAAAATCACCACGCGTGCGTACGTACAGAATACCGTCTCCACGCCGTGGTGTAATCTGTTTTTCCACCACCACCTTACATGGATGGGTATAATGGTGTAAATAAATGATTATTGTAAAGAGATATTTATTCTGAAATAGTATACATACACTCTAATACAATTCCACAATCATGGGAATGATATCATCGCTCGTGCGTACGTACAGACTACCGTCTCCACGAACGTGATGAAATTCATTTTCCATCATTAACCATTCAAGAATGATTATAAAGTATATATAATGAAAAATAATTATATATATGGCCTAATAATTCTACTGTGTTTATTTATATACATATTTACGTCATATACTCAATTCCATTAAATACAATAAGGAAACGAAAATAGCGTTCATGCGTACGTACGGCCTACCGTCTCCATGAACGGTGTATTTCATTCCTTTTATCGATCTATAATATATAGGTATATAATGAATATATATTATATATAAATAATGTTTTACATTCTTGAATTATTTAAATCAGGATATAAGTAATAATATCAAGAACGATGAGTCGAAACACATACGATAAATGAAACGATTTTACCCAAAATGCTCTTTAACATTGAATTTACAAAAGAATAGGTAATATAAAGTCATAAGTGAACCATATATGATATCATAACAATGAATATGATTCTGTAATAAGTCAAGGGAATTATTTAAATCATTATACAAGAGTTTCTGATACATACGAAGCATATCATACATATGGTAAGGGATAAATTTTCAATCTCATTTTTATCCAAGATTGCTTATACGTAAGTATTTACTGGGGTTATGTTTATCATCCATGACCATGTTTTCTAAAAATATTTTCATAAAATGTTTACTATTCTTCCATGAATGTTTAAAGTTATTTTTACCCTTTATTGAATTTTTACCACATCGTATAAATGGAATCTTTCCTTTGGTTACCATATAATGTACTTTTGACTTTTCTGACAAAAGTACGAGGAGAATGTTATTTTTAACTTATACGGCGTGAACGGATTTGTACGGTTTCATACCGCCTCATTTTCAAGAATCTTACTCTACAATATTACATGATTATTTTCAAAAAAACTCTTTTCTTTTAAAATTGCATGGAATTTTGGGAAAAGAAAATGATTTTAAAGAAGAAAGTATATTTTCCTCAAGAATTCATTTCAAGTGTTTTTCCAAAACTATTTTCCATATAAGATGACACTATTTCATATGTGTATGTTTCAAGTAATATGTCTCTATGATTTAAATGGTTTCAATTTTCTTATGATCAAATGATATCAAACTTTTATGGATTATTTTATGATGGCATGATGTTTAAGAATCCCATTTTATTACATGGGTTATGCTATGATGTATGATTTATGATTTTGTGGCACACGAAAGAATGATTTCATTATGAGATGGGTGGAACCTATATATCCATCTAATGCATTGGGTAAAGATTTATATCTCATGAGATAGACATGGTTGGAACGATAAGTTAATCTGGTTCAGTGTTACAGGACTGAAACGAGGAGTGAACTTGATTCAGAAAGGAACTTTTTCCACTAAGATGGTCTTGGCAGTAATGCCTTGGCTACTATGGAAATCATAACATGTGCTGAATGGTTGCCACAATTACTGGTTTTATTCCCATTATATTTTATCACAGTTGATGCTCTATTATGATATATGCATTACGTACTTCCACAATTTATGTCTTTTCTCAAGATTTTGATGTCTAAATTTCATGTTCATGTTTTTTCTTCCAAATGTTTATGGATTGTTTTATGTTATCTATGTTTGCCCTTACTGAGCATTTGAGCTCACCCTTTTCATGTTTTATTTTCCCCAATAAATAAATCAATGTTTTAGGTAAGGAAACAAAATGGGGAAGATCATTATGGGAGTTTTTGAAGATATTTCAACATGATTACAAGTTTATATTCTGAGTTACCAAAGACATTAAACTATTACGGTCCTTATGAGTCTTTTTTTGTTATGTATTAAGTATTCCACAAAAGTAATGTAATTTCCATGTACGTCAAGATTCGGGTCTCTACAAAACCCAACCTACTGATCATGAATAACACCAATTAATTCAATAGTAAAAATGTTATTGTATTTATTAAGCACCGGAACATAACAAATTTTTTACAACATCAGTTTTTTAATTATAATGCTAAGTAACATTCCCTTCAATTTCAATTCAATTTATTGTCTTCTTGATAGGTTATTAAGTGTATGAAATCATTGAATACAACATTATTATCCATACATTTATTTTTATATGGTCATAAAAAAATACATTACATTCCAAAAATTATGTCAAAATCCATTATAGGTGGTTCAAAATAATTTCCATGAAATACCATTTAATCATTTATAATAAGAATATTTTTAAAAATCATGTTTTATTTTATACTTTCACCATCATTTTTTACATAAATTTAGATGTTAATTTAATAATGTTATATTAAAAGTATTCATGAAAATTTTCTATAAATTAAATAATGTGAATATACTAAATCAAATTGGATATTGTTATAATTTGAATATATAAGTTACATACGTTTCATCAATTAATTTAATGGACCAAAATTAACCATAGTGGAAGAAGAATATTTTCCACACCTTTTTTATTTATGTCTTTATGATTGTCTGCATGAGTTGCTAACATAGGTAACTCATTATTATAATGTCCAAAATCACTAAAATTGAAGAATATTACAATCATGTTTTCATTGTTTTTCCTCCCATTTTCTTTATAGAAATGAGAAATGGGACCAAAATTTATATATATAATGCATTTCCAAAAAAAAAGTCGACATTCCACAAGGTTTTTTTTAACATAAACATCAAATTAAGGGAATTTTGATTTCATATGTCCTATTTTCATTGATTAATGCTTCCCTAATGATTTCCAACGTGACCATTTATTACTCATTTATTCATGAGACATATAAGTGTCAATAAACACCATCTCAACTTCTACATCAAAATGAACATGTTTCTTATAGTTTTTAAAATCCCATGAATCCAATGTTCTTCATAAAAAAATTTCAAACCAAATAAAAATCTATTAATTTTACTATCAATGTCCCTAAAAAATATTATATGTACCCGGCTGGACTTATAAAATTGTCTTTATACACATATAAATAATTTTTATTCTTCAACCTCGGTTATTGTAATTCTTTCTCCATTTCGAATCGAATAGTCTTATAATGTATCTCTCAATAACATGAATTTTTAATTTAACATATTCAAAGGAGTAAATCTCTTATTTTTCCTTGATATTCCTGGCCTTTAACAACCACTTGTGAGATTAAACTTCGAAATGATAAATTAAAAGACTAACATGTTGATGATATGAACACACCATTACATCAAATATATTTTCTAGGGATTTAATCCACTCCTCAGATTCCACTGAATATCAACTAAATGAATGTGGGTGTTTCCACATAAAATGCTCTACTATCATCATGTTATTTTTAGGTAGATCTAGATAATATCATCCAATAATTACACCAATATATATAGACTTTGTAAATTGAGACATTACTACAGCAAACTGCTTAATTTAAATTATATTCATTCTAGATTACTAATTCAAAAGGATATTTTCTTTGTAGTACCTCAATGGTTTAGCTCCCAAGTTCCCTCTATTGAAAACCATTCTGAACAAACATAATTTTAATGTATCAATGTAGTAATATTAAAATTATAAATATCATTTAAACATATCCTTAAAGTGATAAATATCATTTAAGGGTATTCTATTAATAATATCTTGTCTATTAATGTTACTAATACTTCTTTGGAACCAACTATAATTCCCAAGAATTAAGAATTACACACTATATATTTTATGAACTATAAAAAAATTTCTCAAATATTAAAATCATATTTTAGCTTCAGATTTTTTTAGAATTATGACAAAATATTAGAAACTAACCCCATAAATTAAATGTAGACACTTATACTTATTAATGATTTTTTATACCAAAAAAAACTCTTTTAAAAATAAAAGTAGGTTTATTTTCACAATAAATCTCCACAATATTCATTACGACCTCATCCATGTTCATATTAATCATTAATCCCTATGAAAAACATTTTAAAAATGTGGAATTATCAAAAAAATTTATTAAGGCACATAATAATAAATAACTAAAAATTTCCAGCAGAAAAATTAAAAAACAATAATATACATTCATTTATCACATTATTCATTAATCTAATGGAATTAATAATTTCTATATAAAAAAAATACAATTTTTTATGAAATAAAACTTTTAAACCACACATGAAACATAGATAAAACATGTTGGAATCTTAGGGTATTGTTGGAATGACCACCACATCTACTCATGGAAGTCCTTCTTGGTTATCTTTGATCATTAACTTATGGTAACCATAACATATTCGCATGATTAGCCATCATAGTTAATCATGGAATAACCATTAAACTATACTCTAGTTATATCTTAGGAGTGACCTAATAATTTTTCTCCTTCTCATATATGAAATAACCATGCAATAAACTTCTATCACTATAGTACCCAATGCATTGGAGGTTAAAACGTTACCACTTATCATTAGTTTATCATCAAACCACTTATCACTTGTTAATAATGTAACCAAAAATCCTTAGTTTACTTGGGACCAAATTATTATTTGTTTATAATGTAATAACCATTCATTATAAAAATTTCCCAAGAACCATATCATTATCATAAAGAATCAATTCTTTGATTAAAAAAATATTCCTCAAAAAAATTAACATTTTCATTTTTAAATCAATTAATTAATTAGAAAACTATTCACAAATAAAAAAACTATTTTCATTGAAAATAAACATTTAAAATTGTAAATTTAGCTTCAAATAATTAATGTTTCATTATATGAGGAAAATTAACTCATGATATATAATTTAAAAAAAATTCTTTCAATATTATTATTGAAAAGTCACAAAGTACCTTGTTCTAAAAGTGAACAACTTATTCCAATCAAAAAAATTTAAAAAAGAAAATATTTGTAAAAGTGAATTTAAATAATCATTAGATATTTCTAAAACCCTTATTTAATCAATTTTCAAAATATATATCAAGAAGAAAAGGTTTTTTTTGTTAATCTATAAAAAATATAATTTTAAAATAATGTCCCTTACCTTGAATCTAATATGTCACATATGTTGTTTGTAATCTTGAATAATAACCTTATGTTAATTTTCTAAAAAATTAATAAACATTTTCAAATTTTATAATTAATTTTAAATCACTTATTACTATGTTAGATTTATTTATGTAACCACTAAAATTCACTTTAGACATTTTAATGATAGTCGGTACTTAAGTCCAAAATGACTTCATTCAGTTGACTATGGTTAAATATATAAGCATTCCATCATCTCGAGAATAATACTCATTATATAATTAGTAATTTAATACTTTCTTTATATTTCTATATCAAACCATTAAATATTATTATGAAAAATGAACTATGTTCCTTCATTAGGATGGTAGGCTTTACGTATAGATCAGTAACGTTACAATTTTTCAATACTCATCATTGAAAGAATGTATATATTGTTTTTTATTTCCAAAATTATAATAATATTAAATATATCATATTTTTATTTAAATATAATTATATATATCATTAATTTGATGTCTTGATGAAAAATGAATCACATCACTTCGTTGAGGTGGAAGTTTACATATACACTCGAAAGACATTATCATTTTTATCTGCATGGAATAATAACAATGAAAATGATATATTCTCTTTTAATAATAAAATATATCTAAATAATATAATATATATAAATTAATTATTACAATATAAATTGTATTTATAGAAATATATGGAGAAAAAATTACATCTGTGCATGAGGTTTTCACCTAACGTACAAATATATAATGATTTCTTTTCACATTTGATGGAATTGGAGATAGATATGGCTCACTCCATAAATATAATAACATTATCAGTATATGTAGTTAATTGTATTTATTATTTTATCATGGTTTTATAATATTTTATGTAATTGGAATAATAAAAAGCAAAACCTTGTTGTCGAAAACAATACCTCTTATTTGCACAGACCCTTTTTCTTATGGATTATGCACTACAGTTTTGGTATAATACCTAAACCAATACCTATAGAAAGTGGGTAGGTATTATTGGAAGGTAATTTATTTGGTATTGGATAAGGAAAATGGTTTTTATGCTTTTATAATATATAATAATATATTTCATTTTATAAGAGAGGGTAGGGGACTCTTAGCATTTCTAAAGGTTATAAATTAATATAAATTGATTCTTAGTTCTGAATGGATCCAAAGTGTTTAATTAAAAATATATGATGATTATGGGTCTAAATAAACTCATAAATTGAAATTTTGATCTGTTTTGAGTATAATTATACACTTATTGTTTGGTTTTAACCCTTATTTAACCACATTAACTCTTATTGTGAAAACAACGATTTTTGAACTTGGATTGTAAATACACTTACTATAAAATAAAAAACAATACATAAATGGAACATGGTTGACATTTTTAACTATATATTAAACCCTCTTACTAAATTAGGATTTTTGATGATTTTTATATATTTTAATGAAACAATATTTATTATAAAATATAATTAATTTCAATTTTTATAACTATTCATTATATTGACATTAAGAATATTAAGATAACACATATAATTAGAAAAAAATTCATTTAATCCCTAATATGTCATGTTAATATTTTGAAATTAATTTCCCCCATTATGTTTCTCAAATTATATTTAGTTTAATATTTTAAATATCATATATTTGATTTTTCAATTAAATATATAATTATTGCATTATCGTTGTACATGAATTTAAGGTAATTATTTATTATTTAAAAATTGTAAATAAATTACCATGATGAAAATAATACCTTTATAATTTAATTGAAAATTAATATTTTAACATATACTCTAGGTAACACAATGTTAAAAATATTAAACTTATTTAAAATTATAGTGTGACATGTTTGAATTTTCATTAAATAAAATATTATAAAATTCATAATATTATCTAAGGGACCCAAAGGTCATAAATTATACCCTTATATGAGAAGATTTACAATCATAAAATACTATTTATGAATTTATTTGGGATATTTTATGATCATTTTCATTTTATTTTTAACCTAAATTATCTGATTTACCCCTTACAATTGGAACCAAAATTGTCTAAATTACTATTCAGGTTAACAAAAAAAATACAATAGACGTATTCACTAAATTTGGAACCAAAAATTAAAATTATGGAATCCATTTTTCAAAATTCTAAACATTGAGGTTTCAGAATATAATGTAATATTAAACTAGTAAAACAATAAAAAGTGATATTTTCAAAAAAAAATGACCTTTCAAAATTTAATTTTTATATAATAAATTCATGTCTAAAATCCATTACCAAAACCATAATTTTTTATTTTGAAATAATAATGAAATAATTTAATTTAAAAATAATCCAAAATATAATTTTACCTTGTCAAAACACTGAAATAAAATATATTTTTCAATAAAATTCCATATTTTTTACTATTTGTAAAAAAACAATATTTTCCTAAAATTATGAAAAAATAATTATATGATTATTTTTATAAAATGAAAAAAATATTCATTTTATAAAATTAAAATTCTAAAAATTAATAATTAATCTTTTTAATATAATTTTATAATAAATGTTTTTAATAATATAATTTCTTTTGGATTTTATGATTTACTTAACATATTTATATTGAATATTAAAATTCAATTCAATAATACTGTAAATATGAAAAAAAAAATATTATATCAGTACCTTGGTTGTTACAATTTTCCTCACACCATACATTTTCCTTATGATATATGCGGGCTAGGTTTTGTAAGATATAAGTAAAGGGAAATGTGCCATGTAGATTGTTGTATTATCTTTGTTCATGTAACTTATATTAGGTTGAAATAATTCCAAAAGTCAATTATGTTGATACCGATGTGTTTTTAACCATCCTTTGTAAAATAGACATGTGAAACGGTCCTTGTGGTGAGCTATCTTGGGTGTTGTGCCATGTTTTGTTTGGATAGATCATTACAAAATGGTATTAGGTGTCATAGTTTTTTTTTTGTTTTCAATTGTTACACTAGTGTTATGACCATCTAAACCTAAACGGTATTTGAATAAAGGATGATGTCCAGTTCACTTTCATACCAGAAAATAATTAATCATGGTTGGATAGGGTTTTTCATCAATAATTTGATCTTGTTCATGGGTTTATTTAGATGTAAATTATAACTTTTTTCTACTATTTTTTGAGATCATTGGTTCTAACATTTTGAAACGGTTTTTGTGTTAAACACTTCTTATTTAAGGTATTTAATTGATTCTTGTTATATTTAAAAAGATATGGAAATGTATTCTTAAGAAAATCAAGTTTTATTTCTTGTGTTTGATAGATAAAACCTAGTAGGATGATCTCCTCAAATCAAAGGCAATGAACTGTAGGTAAAGTCCCATAATAAGACCCTCTATTCTACCCTACTTTGATGGAAATTTTTATCCATAATGATTAATCCCTATACCATGTGATAAATGAAATATAATAATGGATGGTAGATCTTCCATTGGATTTTACCAATAAAAATCCACCAATAATAAGTTTTACCAAATATTCCCCAAAACCCAAAAACTATATTGAAATAAAATTGAGTATTTTTTTTATTCTTAAATACTCTAAAAAACTCTAAAGTGGAATTTTACACTTATATCATTGAATAACATGGATATAAATTCTGTTATTCCACCATAAAAGATCAATTTTCTAAGATATCTAGCATGTCTCACATTTAATAAAGTCCTTAATATGTAATCTTGTCTTATGATGTTTCTTATGGAGATGGATCAAATATTTGTGAAGTTGGATCATGAAGTCCATTCTATGATGGAGTATTTTACAAATTTCATTGATTTTATTCATCTATATCTAAAACATATCATTAATGAGTACCTATAGCCTATATAGTTTGATATGGCTCTGAAGCTTGTGATTCAATAAATTATTATTCTACTATTCTGACTTACCTTTTTGGAGGGATTTGATTATTCAATTATGGAAGAGGCAGACTTAACTAGAAAGAAAATTCATAATGTATCATCTATTATAGTATTGGGTAGATATAGTATGTCATATAACAAAAAAATGAATTTTTGTATGGATGATTAGTTTATGTTAGGATCAGTTACTGGGTTTTCTTAGGGAATAACTTAATGGTTCATTTTATTATAGAACACCTATCCATTCCAATCAATACTTTTTGGTAGAAACCAGAATCATTCAGTTTTTTGGATAGTTTGATTACCTTTTGAGTTGTTATAAAAATGTATCCCATGATAGTAGAGTTGATTTTATCATTACAAAAGGCTCCCATGTTCAGTATGATGTAGTGAAATATAGTGAATCTCTTTCTCCTGAAATTGGGGACACTCAAGCAGAGAAAAATGATCATGAAGAGACTAAGACCAAATGACATTATACAGTGGAGTATGCACCAGAGGAATTTTCAGAGGGGCCAATTGATTTTTGAGATATGGTTATTATTTCAACAACTATTGTCCTAGATTTTCTAATATAGGTTGATCACATTCTAATGTATCTTCAAAGATGATTTATATGTTGCTATTTTTAATGGGGATTATTTCATTCATTGTGGATATTTTCACTCATTTATATAAGCCAGAGGAATATGGTTGTAAATATTCTGAGTGTTGCGATCTAATTATCAACTACGATTTTTACTGTTATTTTACAATTTTTTGATCTTTATATCTAATAAATCATCATTATCATGTATTTATTTTCTTGTTTCAAAAAAAATATCAAATAATATAATCAGCAGGATTAGTTTCCATCTTCTCATGGGGTATCCCACATCATTCATTGTAACTGGGGGCATATATATAAGAGAGAGGGGCCTATTTTTCCTTGGGCTAGATTTATCTCATTCACAATGTCAGAGATGTTTTATTGTTTTATAGAACAATGTTTAACTTTTATGCTTCCCACCATGGTGATTGAGTTCCTTGATGCCTTACGTGATTTTTCTTAGGGTTACCACCCTATATAGAGGATGATTTTACTAATTACATACTTCTATGTATTATTCCCATCTCATAAACAACATATTATATTGAACCTAAAAATATCATGGAATTATAGGTTTAGCTTGACAATATTAAAGAAAAGGGATTTATCCATCCATGAGTGTCAGCTTGGGATACACTAGTTCACATCACAAAGAAGATATATATAATACCATAGAGGTGTGTCTACTACCTAATGTTTATTCATGTGAATATTATGAAAAATTATCACTTACAATGGATTTATCATCTATGTGACCAACAATGGGTATAACGATGGTTTTATAAAATTTATTTATGATCAGTGTTCCATCAACTAAGTCTCATAGAGGAGGATATTCCTTTGATATCATTGAAATGTAGTTTTATCCATTAGTAGAATACGTTTATGACATTAGGTCCTACTAACACTCATATGGGGTCTATTTCTTTGATAATTCATGTCATTTTATTGTCCTTGGACTGTTTTGATTTTTTTTGGTTGATATTTTGGTGTATAAAATATCCTAGAACTGTGGATGAATATGATCTATATGAATTGATTTATAAAATTTTTTTTGGGATCCAAGAAAATAAGTTTATATGCCTTATTATTTTGGATACGGGCATCTCTATAGATTGTGAAATGATTTAGGAAGTGATGTTGTGGCACAATATGAGGACTGTGTTCCAGATTCTATGCTTCTTGGGTTTCTTTTAGTTTTTGTAGGCATTTTTCAGAATTTCATTAAATTTTCAAATCTTCAAATTTTGTTTCTCCTTAATTTAGTTTATTGTGAATATAATTTTATGTAGTACAGATCATTTCTGGAAGTGAATTCTAGGTCAAATTCTGCTCTAATTCTGATTCTTCCAGAACATGCTATGAGTTATAATGTTTTTATATGACTCATTATATACAAGAATATTATTTCTTATCATGAAATGGAAAATAGTGGAGGGATATAGTTCTCACCAACTAATCCCTCATGAAAATAATTATTCATCCCATTAACTTGAGTTTGTCGTAGTAATGCATTCCCTCAATAGTTGGATCCATTATCTCTTCAGACATTGGAATTAAATATATTAATATCATAAGCTCCTAAATTATATTTTTACCTAGTGTGACTTAATCCTTCAACTGAGATATAATGTTGATAAACTTATGACTTTTTATTTTGATATTGTATACATCCCAAGAAATTGGAATGTGTTCATTATGCGTTCAATAAAAAATTATAGACCCAACATTGAAGGAGTCAGTAGAATAATGGTATATAATGACTTTATTAATTGAGATATGTCTGTATTTGTAATAAGTGATTTGATAGGTGTTCTTAATTTTTTTAAAATTGTTATATTATTTTATTATTAGATTCATCTCGGACAAGAAATATACTCTGATTGTGATCATTTTAGAAATAAGTCTAAATATTTTGGGAAATTTATTTAAAATTATTTTTCATTAATGATGTTTCAGGATTGATGTTTTAAAATAATTATTTTAATTTAAAATATGTTTCATTTTTTAATTTTCTGAGAGTTATTATAATTAATTACAAAATATTAAATAATATTATGGAAAATATATGTAATATTAAAATCAATTTAACTGAAAATAAATGTGTTTTGAGTAAACTAAGTAAGATCCACATTTTATCTCATAAATAATAATTTTATGAAATTTGTAATAATAAAACTCATTGTAGTCATGGTATCTAATATTAATTTTGATATTTTATATATTGTATGGTATCATTAAAAAAATTAATTTATATAAATATTAAAAAAAATGTTGATCACATAAAGATTTTTTTGTTTGGGATATCATGCAGGTAGGAATGAATATGTATTTCATTGAAATATTAACTACATTATCATAATCTTGTTCATGATCCGTGTATGTTTAAGTGGATATCAAAAAAAATTGTTCTCATGGTCAGAGATATTCTTGTAAAAAATGAATTTTTAAACCCTTTAAAGTAAATATAATAAATAAAAATTGATACTTTAAGGAATTCTAAGAACATGGTTAAATAAGAGCTCTTTTGATCATTTAAATAATTTTGAGAGTTCATATTTAATGAACTGGTGTTTGTCGAGCTATTGGGTATTTTGAAGATGATAACGATATAATTGAAGATGGAAAAAATGTAGGTTTCACAAGTTGAAGAATCAAATGTTGGACATTATCTTCAAGAATTTTAATGTGAATATTCATGTATAATGTTAACAAAAATTTATGACATAACCAATGTCATGATTGAAATAGATCGTTTGTCTGATTAAAGATTATATTCCATCATTTAAAATAGTTTCGAACCAATTTGATGTGGGTGTTGAGATTAGTTGAGGTGATGAACCATGTATAATGAACCAGTAGGGATAAGTGTGTGGCTGAAGATATAACACTAATTTATGTTATTAGTTTCATGTATTGTTAATGAAGACAAGAAATATTGAATAAATAAAATAAAATTATTGGAAAAATACAGCACTAAATGTAAGCGAATAATAGAAGTATATGACCAGTGTAGAGAAATGTAGTTCATCAAGAATTCAATTAATATACCATAGAGGATAAGAATAAACAATTAATTGATATATTATATTTGTTTTAATAGCTAGGATATTTTATTTTTAGTAATAAAGTTGTATATACATTTAAAAATGATATATTTAATATTTATAACTCTTTTATTCTATATGAATAACATATTTAGTAATAGATCTTGTTTGAAGACTGATCCATTACCAAAAAAGTATTTCTAAATGTTTAGTGAGGTGAAGCTTACATGGAATCAGGTGATATCTCATCTTTATTTTGGAGATACTGATAAAATAAAAAGATATTAAATAGAGTTTAGTTAATGATTACTTTTAATATTCCCACATAGATTAAGGACATGTGATTTCAAAGAATAATTTTCCTAATTAAATATTGATGGAGTGTACTATAATAATTAATTTACCATTTTGGATTCAAAACTATTTTATACTTTATCTTTGTTTCATTCATTTAATTATTTATTCTTCATTTTATAATAAATTAGTGTCGTTCGATTGTTCTTCCCTCTAATGTGATGTGTTGTAAATTATTTTATCTATGGTAAAAAATAATTACTCTATTAATTTTTCATGTGAGGTAATAATATACAATAATTATTTTTTAATATGATTTTCCTTTATTGTTTTTATTTTATTTATGTGGATACAATGATAGTAAAATTTATTTCAAAAGATGTTTGTTTTCACTTCATTTTCAACATTTTTTCTCTTATTTTTTATTCGTTATACATTCCTATACATACATAAAGATATGGTTCAGTTAGACTAGGTAGATGAATATATTATTGGTGATTGAAAAAAAATTAAGGATGATATTCTTATATATCATAGGTTTCAAGGGAGGATATATAGTGTTTGACTGTGAGAGATGAGAGGTTAATAATTATGATTCAATCATTAAATAAAAATAACAAGGACAATTTTATCCCTCAAAAGAAAGATGATGAGTTTAATTTTTATCTCTTATTGAAAATAACATTATTACTAACTAAATTATATTTATATCTCATCCATCATCTATACACATATACATTATATTTTACACATTTATTTCATGTTTCCCTTATTGTTTTATGGTTTTATTATCTGTTTTAAATAAAAAATTATAGTATTTATTTAATTTTAGAAAATTTAAGGGACCTCATTATGAGATCGACCCTAGGATACATAATTATATTTTATTATTATAAAATAAGATTTTTATAAATGATATTTAGGATCAAATATATTCTATCAATTTTAGCACAATCACTATTGCATCCCTATGTCATGACCATCTCATCCACATAACATAAAGAAGAGTTTTCATTACAATACATTTCTATGTCCTTCTATGTGTATAGTTTTAGAAAATAAGGATAAATAATATACTAAAATACCCACGTTATGTGTGTCAATTGTTTATTTTTCCCCTATATATGAAACTACATTGTCTATATTTATTCTCATACATCTTTCAAAAATTCTGCACGTAATAAACTCCTCTATTAAATTCATACTCTTCCAGAATTCATTACATGGGAAAATAGAAACATAAGAATGGTTTTAGCATATATTCATAGTAAGTCTTATTATAAAATTTTCTAAAAAAATATCATAAATTAGTTTAATATGGGAATATGGGTATAATAAGGACATATAATAAACATTTTCATGAAAAATCATAGAACATAAATCATGGAATGTGGTTTTAAATAACATATTACATGAATCAAAATAGTGAGGAAACATAATTAAATAAATATGATCTATTATTTAATATCATAGTCATGTGAAATAGTATAAATCTCCATATTATCTATTAAATTTTTAAAAAACATTATTGTTGGAAAAATTTACTTTCGTGAGTTTCACATTTCAAGACATTCATGTAAGACAACATAATTGTACCCAAGTATACATCACCTTTATGAGAAACATATATGTACTCACACATATGAATGGACTAAATTTTTCATGTGTAAACATTTCTCATGATATTTAACCATTTAAATAATAAAATGGAGGGTGATATAGGACCCCACCAATCATTCATCAATACATATGACTACCACTTGATAAAATATTCACCTATAAATTCATAGAGAATATGTAGATATATAATTGGTTCCATTGTAGTTTAGAAAGAATTTTTATCCCTATTAAAGCATGAATAATACATGGAAACTAAATGGGTTTCGTATCCTTTTCAAATGAAATAAAATAAGGAAATAATCAATAATCATAATAAGATTAACAGACATAAATACATTCTCATAGAAACATATTCAATAACATTCTAGGTTACAACTATTCGATTGTGATATTAAATCATATTCTATTTACACCACATGGATAAGTATTATACGATTATGATAGTAATTTTCCATTCAATTGATGAATTAAATTAAGGTTATCACTCTTAAATCAAAGAAATAAAAAATATGGTATTTGGAAGGTAATTTCATTGGGTGAAAAATTAGGATTTTACATATGATTAGTAATAAAGATAAAGGAATTTATATATCACTTCCCTTAAGAAGATTTCAAAGAAATAACATTATCATAAAATTATTATGTTATTGGCCACTTTCAAAATACATTATTATGTTTATTTGAAAACATTTCAAAAAAATCATTAATATTAAAACTATTTCTCAGTATTGGCTCCCTGAGAAGAAGAAATGAACATTTCATAAAATTTGGAGTAAAAATTTTGAAAACATGTACTTATGAAAATAAAACTCCAATTAAAAATATTTGAAAACACATAATGGTAATAAAACGAAGTGTAGTGAGAAATATAGAATTCCATTTGAAAGGATGGAGTAAAATTTTAATGTTTTTAGTTATCATTATTGAAAACCCATATCATTAAAAGAGTATTAATAAAATATTTTTAAAATATGAGAAGGAAAATATATTATTCACATGTGAAAACACATCATTAGGTTTCTAGTTATAATGGATACCTTTAACACATAGGAAACTATTTATAAGTAAAATACATTATTTTAGATAATGAGAATTATTATTTATAGTGATTTCATTTATTTGTAGTTAAAATTAATCAAAGAGGAAGATTTGAATTAGAATATTTAAATTCCCAATATAGAAAAAATAATGTTCTATGAAACATAATCATACTATTTCCAAAATCGATCAGTCAAGAAATAAGTTCATGAAGAAAAGTATTACAAAATAAAGGTATTTGAGTTTATATAAACTCACTAAACTTTAGTATATTTTTTATTAAAATCTATTTAAAATATAAAAACATATAGATATTCAGACCTAATTAATTTGGTAGAATACATTTATTAGGAATTAATCACACGATACAAAATATATAATGGCACATAATTATAAATATGTCTGAGGACAATAAATTCGTGACAAATAACCCCATTCCATAATTACATATTAGTCGAAACGAACTAAAAACTATTATATATCAAAATTAAATATCCTAATAAACCATTTCATATAAAATTTATACTGTTTTATAAACATGATTTATAATTATTCTATATATGTATATTGTTAATTATTATCCATTTTTATATCAGGTGTGAGTAATAAATTTTTTTTAAAGTAATTTCATAACAACAGTTTTAATTCTTCGATATCCAATGTTCACCCTTACCATAACATACGAGGTATTGAAATTAATTTTTTATAGTAATTTATTTTGTTATAATTTCATTATAATAGAGTTTTTATTTTTATCCATAAAGATGAAATTAGTGATGTGCTTTCCTCAGTAATTTTTAACAAATAGACAATGGTATCTTAATTAATGCGTTTAATATAAATGTTAAAATTCCAAAAATAAAATAAAAGAATTATTTAATTATTCATTACTTATATACCCCAAAAAAATAAATTCTCACAGTCTTCCATGATATAAATTTATAGTCTTGTTTTTGTAGGTGGACAAACTGACCTAGAGAAGAACATATGATAATTAATATATGATTATGAAGTGGTTTGGTTATAAAATCACTATACCAAAAGCATAATGACCAAAAGTTTTGGTTATTAGTGGATTATTTCATAATTTAAAAAAATTAACAAATTTATATAACCTTTATATTGTTATTTTATAGTATAAAGGAATTGTTTTTCTCTTCTTAGAACGATTATATGGATGATCGAATTTACCATAATTTTTTATTACTCATATTGATAATATGTTGTCTAATTTGTCTTTAAAAAGAGTTAATAATTTCATAGAACTCATATTTATCTATTTGTCCCATTCACATAACTATCCTTGTAAGGAAGTGATGAAAAAAAGGAAATCAACTATTCCATGGATGTGGTAGTCCACAAATATGCATGGATGAAGATTATGTTTTCCATTGAACAAAAACGGTGAAATATGGTTTTTGATTTTAGTATATAATATATTAAATATATATAATACATTTATAATGAACTCTATATTATTGAAATACTTTAAAATAGTTGATGGAAAATGAAACAAGTTTCATGGACGCGGTATTCTTCACAACACATGAATAATGGTTTCTTTATTCATAATAGAAAAGGGTGAAATGTTGTTAATAGTTATTATCTATACATTATAACATTCATTATACAAAAATACTAATGTAATTATATAGCAATTAGAAAACTAGTTTTAGAATGTATGAAATTAAATAATATATGTTTAGGAATATAAAGTAATTGCGTTGATAAATTAGGATTTCCCTTAAAAATCTTTTAAAAAACATATATTAATCTAACGACCTATGACTAGAAGTGAAAGGAAAAGTAATAGGGTTGTAATTGAATGAAAATAGTAAATTTTTAAGGGATAAAATTTATTCATTTTGTTTTCATCAAGGGGTAGCTAGATGACCCTTTTATAAGTCGTGAGATTAACATTTTTGAAATATTATAACTTATTATAAAGATAAAACAAGTTTCACATATATGGGGGATCAAAAAATGGAAAATACAGGATTTTTGGATTATATAAGGTAAATAATATCTCAAATACTCAATTATAAGCACGTTTTTGACATCTTTTAATCCCATTACCGAATGATAAAACACTTAAACAATATTAGTTGTTTCCATAGTTACACGTTATTAAAAAAATTTATTTATATTTAATGACTAAAAATGTATTGGTAATTATTAAAAAAATTATACATATTTATTTAAAATATTAAATCAATTTTTTCATATAAAATTTAAATGTTTAAGAAATATTAATTTTAGAATTTGTGCATGTAACCCATCAAAACTCATGTTTAGAAAAAAAAAATATTTAAACTTATAATTAATATGTAGTATAAAATTTTCAATTTATATAATTATAATGATATGAATTAGTTATTTATAAAAAAATAATTTTTCTTTAAAATAAATGAAAACATAAAATTTTTCAAATTAATTTTTAATAAAAAAATTACATTAAAAAAGTTTTCATTTGAAAATATTATTTTTGTCCTCAAAATGTTAATCATTAGTTTTTTAAATTTAATATATAATTTTCAAAAAATAAAATTTTACATATTAAATAAATATTTGAATAAGTAAAAAAATTATATACCTATATATATTTGTTACAATGTTTAAAAACATTTAGTTCTATTAAAAAATTATTTTTTACTACTGACATAAAATTAATTATTCTATAAAAATATAAAATACTCATCTTGAAATGATATTCACATTTTAAATAAAAAATATATATTTTTTCAAATATAATTTCTAGAGTTTTATGTTTTAAATTTCTAATAAAATCAATAAAATTTTGAAATATTCCCTTACATAGCCTCATAATAACCATTGTGAGTTTTGATCCTCTTCCCTTATAGAACCATTTAAAAAACCATATTAATTATAAAATATAAATTGTTATTATATTAGAACTCAATAAGTGGAATCTAAGGATCACAACATCATTGGAAATCCATTGACAAGTACAAAATCATATCTAATAGAGTTTAAATTTTTTTCTTAGATTCACCATCCTTTTGGGTGAGATAATAAATACTAAAACTTGGATTTGAATCCAATGGTTGCTAAAGTCATATCAAAAACCACTAGGTAAACCTTTGATCTCAATTAGATACAACGGATATTGGTACTCCATGTAATTGCACAACATCTCATACTAATATAATAGTGAATTGGGAAAGTGATAATTATTTCCTGATAGTAATGAAATGAAAATACTTACTAAGGTTATTGACTAACACCCAAATGGATTCAATTTCTTTAGATATTGTATCACCCTTTTTTTCAGGTAAGTAGCCATTTTCGTATGATTTTTATATACGTAAAGTATATGGGTGATGATTTGGATAGTATGTAGAAACTTTTTTAGGGGATTATATACATGTGTATGTTTTGTGCGCAATTAGGTAAAAATAGTGCAACACCAATTGGAAACTGCTGACAATGAAATAATGCTAAAGTGAAGGTTCAAAGGTTGAGCATAATTTGTCCAAACCATCTGACATCCTTGTGAAAACCATGCAACATGAGACAATGGGATTTAGAATGGCTGGTGATTAGTTTGGAAACTATCTGAGATAACCATGCTAGGATTATCCCTAATGTAGTATCTTGTGAATGGTTAGAACACAGTTTGACTAACCATGCGAATAACCATTCATAGGTTAAAGATAATAACCAAAAATTGTGGATCTCACAGGTTATTATATCTAACTCCCTCCTTTTTCCTCCAATGCGAACCGAATTTTATATTATCTCTTCTAAAAGGTAATTGAATATTCACCTATCAATAAAGAGGTGACCAAAAGGGTTTTATTGTTTATTTGAAGCCAAATTCTTAGGGTTAGCCATCATTCTTGGTCATTCTTGGAGTTTTTTCTAAGAACTACTTCTGTATCTCTCTTAGTTAATTATAACAATTCCCACTATGGATTGATATACTATTTTTAGGGAAAAATATAAATATATTCAGCTTGTTTTATGATAGAGGAGTATATCTAATGCATGTTCTCATATATTCTACCTAGCTTAATTTTCATTTTTCTCGACGTTTATCATTCTAGAAAATTTATCATAGTTGGAGGATTCACACTTTACTCCTCTATTTTTGAACTTGAAGGCTTTTTGAAAATTTATTTCATTGAATTACTTTTATTTTGAATTTTACATGCAATTATTACTTAAAACCCTCTTGAGTGTTTATTTTTTTAATTATGGATGTTTTATGTTTTGTTGGAATGTGAATTGGGTTAACGTGATTTCAAAATGAATATTTTAAAATGACTATTTAGTTTTGTAGCTTAGAAACTAGTTTTCTAAAAAAATATTTCTTTTTTAAAATTGGTGTGTAACATGGTTTTGGCATGGGTTGCCATGGTTAAAGTTTTTTCATGTGTATTAGGATATATAAGGGTGTAAACCACCCCCATCAAATGTTGTGATAGATATGGTTGCGATGTACCCCCACCAAAGTAGTTTATTAAGTGACGACATAAGGAAAGGATAAATCACCACTTTTAATTATACAGAGGTCAAAGAATAATGCATGGTTGGTTGTGTGAATATGTCAAAATTATTGGTTATGCCAAATATATATTTGAGAAATTATTTGGAAGCATTTTTTGGTTTCTTTTCAGGAAAAATAGATTTTGATTGAAAATGGTTTACTGTGGAACATGTTTATATTGTGAAATAATTTATTTTATAAATTGGTTTATATAAAATATTTTATATAAGTGATTGAAAATGAATTATAAAATTATAATATTTATTAATATTGTATAAAATTAAAATAATTTTAGTATTCATGATTACAAAAAACATATGTGACGTTGCAGACTCGAGGTAGGGGACTTTATTTTAAAATATTATTTTTTATAGATTTACATAAAACACGAGTTTTCTTCCTAATACATATTTTAAAAATTTACTAAATAAGGGTTTTAAAATTATCTTATGATTATTTAAATTCACTTTTACCCATGTTTTATTTTTTACAATTGATTGATTGGAATAATATTTTTACTTACTGAACAACGTACTCTGTGTCTTTTCAGTAAAAATATTGAAGAAATGTTTTTTAAATTATAAATCATGAGTGAATTTTTCTAATATCTTGAAACATTAATTATTTGAAGCTTATTTTACAAGTTTACATGTTTATTTTCAATTAAAATGGTATCCTTTGTTTGTGAATAGTTTATTAAAAAATTAATTTACTTAAAAAGGAAAATGTTATTTTCCTAAAGAATATTTTTATGATGCAAGAATTCATTTTTTATGATTATGATATGGTTCTTGGAAAAATTTTATAATGAATTGTGATTACATTATAAACCAATTATGGGAGGTTCCCAAGTAAACCATGTATTTTTTGTCACATTATTATCATGTGATGGGTGGTTTGATGATAAACTAAGGATAGGTGGTAATGTTATAACCACAAATGCATTGGGTATTCTAGTAATGAAAGTTGATTTTATGGTTATTTCATATATGAGTTGGAGAGAAATAATTATAGGAAACATTTATTTTTAGGATGGTTGGTAATCAAGAGCTGATACCATCAGGACTTAGTTTGTAATTGCAGAAGGGTGTCTTACTAGTTCACTCCCATAGCAAACCTCAAGTTTCCATGGATGATCATGTATTCTTCTTCAGACCTTGATCATTATTTTGGTTTTACTTACATATTACCTATTGTTTATGGTTTTTTAGTATCATTATGTTATACTCACATGTTTCTTATATATATAATTTATATTTTTCTCCTATTTATATTTCATTAATTAATTTCATCTTTGTATTTTATTTCAAAAGGAATGTTTTAAAAGAAACCAATGTAGTTTTTATTGAAATTTTTTTTATATAAAACGATTTAATAAAATAGACTTTAAATTCTAGAACTAATGGTTTCATTCAAAAAATAAATTTTGTTTCTATTTGGTGATATTTGGTCGGGCATTTCTATAAGGACTTGACCTTAAGAATGTCATATTGTTGTCGTTTTTAACTGGAAATCACATTCTAAAAATTAGAACGGAAATTTCAATTTTTTATTTTTTGAGAATTAGGAAAAAATATTAAAATGTAAACTCATACATTACCAGTAGACACTTAAACTCAGTATCCATTTTCCCGCATAGAAAAATATTTTAAAAAAACTTGTTTTTTTATTCATGATAAATCTTCACAATTTTCTTCTTGACCTCATTTTTGACCATCTAATCCTTAAAACCTATGAATTTAATTTTAAAAATGTGGTATGGGCACAAAAAGATCAATAATGGACATAAAAAGAATGAAAACAATTACTCTGGTGAAAAACATGAAAATCCTTAATATAATTATATTTATCACATAATAATTTTATGTTATCTAATAAATCATTTATAAATGAAATAAATACACATTTTTTATATAAAACTTTTAAAAATAATAGAAAACATTGATAAAACATGTTGGAATCTTTCGGCATCATTAGTGTAACTAACATAGGTACTCAAGGAATACATACATGGTTGACGTTGGATTATTACCTTAGAGTAACCATCATAGATATACATGATAAACCATAACAGTTAATCTTTGAATAAATATTAAAATCTATTTCTAATATCAATTATTAGAAACTTAATATTCTTTATTTGTCTTATATATAGAATTACTATATGGTCGACTTCCATCTTTGGAGTACCAAATGCATTGGAGGTGATAATCTAACCACTCATCCTTAGTTTACGCTAAATCATACATCATTGGTTAATATTGTTACCACACATCCTTGTTTTATCACATAGTCAACCATAATTGGTTTATTATATAACAAAAAATCATTATAAACCATTCCCAAGAACCATATGATAGTCATAAAACATGATAATCTTCTTTATAAAATTATTAATATAGAAAATAACCTTTTCATTTTTATATTACATGTTTTTAGAAAAATAGTTCACGTAAAAAGGTGAAACTTTTATTTTAAAACGAATATATATAATTTAAAATGAATATTAAAATCATTAAGAAATTATGAGGGTAGCCAAATCAACTCTTCTCATTAAAGTCAAAAAAAACATTCCTTTAGTATTTATATTGAGAATATTACAAAGTAACTCTTTTAGAAGACTAACAAGATTCCTTTCAATTAATTTTATAAAAAATATAAAATATGAGTAAAAATTAATTTAAAAAATATTATGTGGATATTAAAAACCATATTTTTTATCAAATATAGATATGGAAGAAAATGATAGTTTTACGAGAATATTAAAAAATATTTTTTAAAATAAAGTCTCTTACCACCAGTCTGTCACATCACATATCTTCTTTCTATATTGAAATTGTAAAATTACATTTTTTATAAATTTTGGAGAAACTATTCAAAAAAATTTTTCATTTTATAACACTTATTATAATGTTAAATCTAGTTACTCAATCACTTAACTTCATGTTGGATGTTTTTATGATATTTGATACTTATGTTCAAAATGTCTTTGGTCCGCTGACTATGGTCAAATATATCAGAATTCCATCATGTCTAGAATAATATTAATGACATAATTATAATTTTTTGATTTTAAATCTACATATAAATTTTAAAAATAAATATTGTTATGAAAAATTAACTAAGTTTCAATCATGGAGACTATAAGATGTATGTACGCATTAGTGACATTTCCATTATTCAACAATAATTATTGAAAGAATGTATATATTATTTTATCATTACATAATGATCATAATAAAATTTATAATATATTATTTTTTTAATAATAATTATTTATATAATTCATCCGATTTCAGAATTAAAAAATTCACATCACTTCATGGGGGTGGTAGTCCACAAGTATGCATAAACGATGTTATCATTTTTATGTTCATAGAATGGTATGAAATTAAATGATATATTATATTTTAATAATAATAAATATATCAAAAATATTTTATATAAACATTTATTTCATTATTATAAACAATATTTAGAGACATATAATGAAAATAAATTATATCAATTCGTGAGGCGGTAGTTCATTGTTCACATGGATGATGATTTCGTTTCCCATTTTATGAAAAAGTTGAAAGGTATGGGTCATTAAAAAATTTAATAACATATTATTATATTTATGATACTATATATTTTATATATTTATTTATATGTTTTAAAAATATTTTATGGAAGTGAAAAAAGAAACAAAACAATGTGTAGTTGAAAATTATACCTCTTATTTGGAAATCCTACTTTACTGAACACCTTAATAAATTTTTGTTTGGTATTATTCTAAATCCAATAACTCTATAAAGTGTGTTGGGATTATATAAATGTACTTGGGAAATTATAATCTAAAATAAGAGATGTTATATGTGCATAAATGATATGAAGGGGATCCCACTTATTATTGATGAGAAGGAAACTCTTGGAATTTTCAAAAAATATTAAATTAATATAAATTAATTTTAAATTGAAAATTTCCAAATAATTGATTTATTTAAAATATAATATTCTTATATATCTAAATAAACTAATATAATAAAAATATTTAAAAAATACTATATTTATATCGACATCTTTTGGTTTTAACCCTTATTTAACCTCTTTAACTCTTTTGGTGACAACATGGATTTTTACTCTTTAATAGTTAATATATTTACTATAATATGAAAAAATATCCATAAATAGAACATGAATAATATTTTAAGCCTTTTTATTATCAAATCGAATAATTTAATATTTTTTTAATATTTTTATATCATTTAATAAAACAATACTTATTCTAAAATATAAATAATTTAAATTTTTTAACAATTCATTACATTAACAATAATAATATCATTATTAAAGTTATAATTAAAAAATATTTTTTTACAAAAAAATGTGTAATTAATTTATAAAATTTTTTATCGTAATTTTTATCAGAAATTATATTTATTTTAATATTTTTACTATCATTTATTTGATTTTTTTAATTAAATAAATAAATACTGCATCAACATTGTGCGTGCATTTACAGAACTTATTTCGTCAATAAAATATTAAAACAATATATCATGATTAATTTAAATTTCTTATATTTCATAATACTATTTATAGTAGAACATATCATCAATAAAACAACATTTTTAAATTATTACCCGTATTAAAATCAAAAGTGTGACATGCTTATCTTTTCAATAAATTAAATACTATATAGGTTATAATATTATCAATGTTTTACCAAAAGGTCATAAATTAGAATATTAGAGGATTTATGCTCATTATAAAATAACTAGATAGAATTTTATTATGTATTTGGTTCATTTAATGGTCATTATCAGTTTATTTTTAATCTAAAATACCTGATTTCCCCTTACAGTGGTAACCAAAATTACTATTGTCACCATTTATATTGACCAAAAATAAAATGTAACTATTTGATAAATTTTTTACCACTCATTAAAAATATGGAAATTATTATCAAAATTCAAAATATATAAGTTTCAAAGTTTAATTTGTAATTAAAAGGACAAAATTCAAGTGAAAACAATTTTTTTCAAACCAATTCCATTTTAAAATATAAAAGTTTTTATTATAAATTAAAGAATAAAATAAATTTAAGAAACAATAATTGGATTATTTTGAATCATAATTAAAATATTAATATGGTAAAAAAACAAAATTTTACCTCAGAAATACATTGAATAAAAATACATTTTTCAATAAAATTCTACATTCCTAACTATTTATTAAGAAATCAATATCTTCCAAAAAATCAAAAAAAAATTAAATCAGTTATTATTTGGAAAAGATTAAATCAAAAATAAAATTCATTTTTTCATGTTCATATTTTATATTTTGAAATCAATTATTTTAATAATATCTTTATTATAAATAAGTGTAATAAGACTATTTCAATTTTTATTTTACAAATTACATAAAAAAAATTTAATATAAGTATTTAATTCAAGAATAATAATAAATTTTAAAAAAATTATTCTATTTTAATAAATGTTATTACTTTATGCCCCCTTTTTATATTTCTTCCCAAAAATTTCATTCAATTGTTAAAAAGTGGGATTTTCTTTCCCTAATAGAATATTCATATTCCTATGTGTCTTCTTAGACCGTATGGATTCTCTAAAAACCTTAACTACATTAATAAACCTATTAAATAATACATTTTATCTTTTTTCAAGAATATAAATATTATTTTCCTTATAATAAAGGTCATCTTTAGACTGAACTACCTCAATGTTCAATACATGTGATGAATTTGGCATATATTTACTTAACATCGATGCATGAAATATATTCTGTTCCTCAACTAAACTCAATGGGAAAAAATTTTTGAAGGAAAATGAAAAAAATTAGCAAGGATTTAACAACAATAATGAAATTTGAATATAAATTTTCTATATTATTAAATTATATATCACCTTTTTATAGAGGTATTTTAAGAAAAAACGATCACCAAACTATAAAGAAAGATATTTCCTCCTGTTATCTTCATAAATATTTTCCCTACTATTACTTGTCATCGAATGTTTCTGGATCTTTTTTACCTTCTCATACATTTCATCTACTAAATATTTCCTTGTTAACTTTATAACTACTTCATCCTATAATGTTTTAGTTTCGAACCACCTTCTATATAATGCCTAAAAACATGCCATTGGTATACTAGAATGAAAAATGTTATTATTGGAAAAATAAAATACAGAAATATTTTGATCCCAAGGGCCCTAGTAAAACATTTAAAAATCAATAAAATAGTCTATAAATGTATGGATTTTTTGTTCTGACATTCCATTATGCTGAGGATTAAATGTTGTCACAAAAAACATTTCAATGCCAAACGACTTCTGAAGGCCTTTCAAAAAATTAGTAGTGAACATATGATCATGGTCAGATATAATAGACATTTTATTCCATATATAATGACTTTATACTTATGAAAATTTATACAAAGTTGATCTAATGAATAATTATCTTTAATTGGAAGGATATGTGAAGATTTAGTCAGTTGATCAATAGTAACCAAAATTGCATTATCACCTCAAGATTTCATTGGTATTCCCCCCATGAAATACATGGTAATATATTCCAATTTACACTTTAATATAGGTAAAGACTCAATAATCCCTTTCAGTAATTAAATTCTTCTTTAACTTGTTCAAATGTCAAAAAAATTACTATAAATCTTGTAATAACTACTTTAATTAGATCCCATAGTAATACTCTTGATGGCCTCTATATATATTATTAATATAATAATGAAGGGATGATTGGGAACTATGATCTTCATTTAATAGTTACATATTAAACTGAGAAGCACAAGGAACACACATGATTATTTCAAATATAAAAATATATTTCATTATTAAATTTAGGAAACATTCCATTTTTAATCAATTAAACATTTTTCTATAACATGTAGTTTATTTCAGAGCATGCTTAATTCTCTCTAAAAAAATGGTTGTGCAAACTTGTGAAAAAAATATAGTAAGATCCTACATCTAAAAATTCTAGGTCACAATTTATCAATTAATTAACCAAAAGGTTCACATTACATATATAACATGGTTAATGTAGCAATATTATTCTTACTAAATGGTCCAAAAAAATATTTTAATTTTCATGGATGGTAATAGATCATATAGTCATAATAATAAATCAATTCTAGCCCTATTATCTTTCTCATGTCAACTATTTTTTATAGAGTATATACCTCATATGTTTATTATCATAATATATTTCACACTATTCTCTATATAAATTATCATGCTAAATTCTCAAAGAAAAAACAATATATTGTAACTCTAAATCATGAGTGGGATAATTTTCCTCAAAAGTATTTAATTTATCTTATGTTTACAAAATTTATTAGTAATTTTTTATTAGGACACAACCATTTCATTTCAATAAAGAATCACTATAAAAGACAAAACTACCATTTCTAGAGGGAAATTCCAAAATTGGAGCATTCTCCAACATTATTTTTTTTATTAAAAAGAATCATCATGTTCTTTTCTCCAGTTGAATTTTACTCATTTCCATGTGAACATAGTTTGTGGTAAATACAACTAATTAATGATTTCAACAAGATTTTGGTATTAACACATCATTCTATGAAAACTATAAATCTATATGACAGTCATTGGTCATGTACATTCCTCAACAAAATTTTTCATAAGGGTCAATAGTAAAAACAACTTTAGAAACAATGTCCCTAGGGAAAGAAATATGTTGTAACCAAAATTCAAAAATACTAAATTTTCCATAATGTTTCTTCTTTTTTAGGGTTTTTAAAACAATAATTAGTTTATATTCATTTTCCTCAGGACTTTTATAATATACCAGTATATCAAAAATAAAAACAATCAAATACTAAAACAAAAAACTCTTGAAAACTCTATTCATTAGATCCATAAATATGGCTATCCCATTAAACATCCCAAAGGGAAAAAATAAAAACTCATAGTTCCCATATATATTCTAAACATTAGACTTTGTAAAACCTTTATCCATTCCCATCAAATGATGGTACGCCAACCTAATATCAATCATAGGAAAGAATGTTTCTCCATTGATATGATCAACCAAATCATTGATATAAGGAAAAGGAGGAATATTTTTAATAATTATATTATTTCAATATCTATAATGAATACTAATCCTCATGTAGTGATCATTATTTTAAACTATTAAAATAGTATTACACCATTTTTAGGTGCTAGGACAAATAAAACCATAATCATGAAACTCCAATAATTTCTTTTTTATTTCCCAAAATTCTACTAGTGTCATTCGAAAAGGTGGTTTTGAAATATTCATAGAATTAGGGAGGAATTAAATAGTAAACTCAACATCCTTATTATGAATAAAACTAGGTAATTCAATAGGAAAAACATTAACGTATTCATTCAGCACTGGAACATAACTAATTTTTAACAACATCATTTTATCAAGGTTATGTGCTAAGTTGTATTCCCTTCAATTTTTATTCAATTTATCATCTTCTTGATAGGATATTAACGGTATGAAATCATTTAACAAAAAAAATTTAACTTTACATTTAATTTTATATGGTTATACTAAAATACATTAAATTCCAAAAATAATGTCAAAATCCATTATAGGTGGTTTAAAATAATTTTCCAAAAATACCATTTAATCAATAATAGTTAGAAGATTTTTAAAAATTGGGATTTATTTTATACTTCTATACAAATTTTTTACAAAACATTATATTCTATTTTAATGATGTGATTTTATATGTATTTAAGAAATTTTATTTGAAATGAATTTGTGTGAAGATATTAAATTAAATAGTATATTGTCATAATTTTAATACATATGTAACATAAGTTTCATCAATTCATTTGATTTCCCAACATCAACCATTGTGGTAGGAGAATATTTTTCAACATTTTTTTATTTATGTCTTGATGATTGCCTGAATGAGTGGATAATATAGGTAACTCATTATTATAATGTCCAAGATCACTATAATTGATGAATCTTACCATCATGTTTTCAGTATTTGTTCTCAAATTTTCCTTGTAGAAATGAGAAATATGACCAAAATTTATATATATAATGCATTACCAAAATTTTTCCTTACAACCCATATGTTTCTTTTTTCCACTATTATCAAATGAAGTGATTTTTTCTTTCACATGTTCTATTTTCATTGATTAATTCTTCCTTAATGACTTTGAACTTGGGCATTTATTACTCATTTCATTATGAGACATACATGTGTAAATAAACTACATCTCAGCTTCTTGAACACAATTAATAGAAATTTCAAAGTATTTAAACTCTTTTAAATCCAAATTTATTCATAAAAAAATTCAAACCAAATAAAAATCTATTAATTTTACTATTAGTGTCCCTAAAAATATGGCATGTACCTGGATGGACGTATAAAATTGTCTTCACACACACATATATATAATATTCATTATTCTACCTCGGTTTTTGTAATTGTTTCTCCATTTGGAATTGATTAGTCTTAGAATGTATCTATCAATAACATGAATCTTCAATTTAAAATATATTGAGGAGTAAATCTCTTATATATCCTTGATATTCATGTCCATTAACAACCACTGGTCAGATTAAACTTCAAAATGATAAATTAAAAGACTAACATGTAGATGATATGAACACACCATGAAAGAAAATATATTTTCTAGGGATTCAAACCACCCTTCAAATTCCACTAAATATCAACTAAATAAATGTGGGTGTTTCTCCATAAAATGTTCCACATTCAACATATTATTTTCAGATAGTTCTAGATAATATCATCCAATAATTACCCCCACCATCTATAGCCTTTGTAATTTGAGCCATTACTATAAAAAATTGCTCAGTACCTATTATATCTATTCCAGATTACAGTTTTGAAAGGATATTTTCTTTCTAGTACATCCATGGTTTTCTCCCAGGTTCCCTCTATTAAAAACCATTCGGAACAACCATAATTTCAATGTATCAGTGTGGTAATCTTAAAATTATATATATCAATTAAAATTAATCTTAAAGTGAAAAATATCATTTTTTGGCATTCTATTAATATTTTTATATCCTTTAAAGGTATATAATACTTCTTTGGTACCAAATATAATTCCCATGAATTAATAATTATATATTATATAATTTTTGGAAAATAAATAAATTTCTCAAATATTAAAATCATCTTTTAGGTTTAGAGTTTTTTAGAATTAGGAAAAAATATAAAAAACTAAACCCATAAATTAAATGTATACACTTATACTTATTATCAATTTTTTATACCAAAAAACTTTTTTAAAAATGAAACATGGTTTATTTTCATGATAAATCATTTCAATTTTCATCTTGACCTCATCCATAATCATATTAATCTATAAACATTGTGAAAAACATTTTAGAAATGTGAGATTATCACAAAAATATTATTAAGGCACATAATAATAAATAAAACCAATTTTCTAGTGGAATAAATAAAAATCCATAATATACATTCATTTATCACATAATTTATTAACATTATGGAATTAATCATTTCTATATGATATAAATACAATTTATTTGAAATAAAACTTTTAAAACCCACATGAAACATAGATAAAACATGTTGGAATCTTAGGGTATCATTGGACTGACCACCACAACTACTCATGGAAGACCTTCCTAGTTATCTTTGATCATTGGCTTAGGTTAACCATAATAGATTCGCATGATTAACCATCACAGTTAATACTGTAATAAGCATCAAACTATACTCTAGTTATAATAAAGGAGTGAAATAATAATTTTTCTCCATATCATATATTAAATAACCATACAATCTACCTCCATCACTAGAGTACCCAATACATTGGATGTTATAACGCTAATATTTATCCTTAGTTTATCATCAAACCACCTATCACAGGTTAATAATGTAACAAAAAATCATTGATTTACATAAGAACCACCCATAGTTATTTTATAATGTAATCATCATTCTTTATAAAAAAATTTCAAGAACTGTATGATTGTCATAAAAAATAAATTCTTGCATCATAAAAATATTCTTCTGGAAAATAACATTTTCCTTTTTAAATCAATTAATTTTTTGAAAAACTATTCAAAAACAAAGAAAATCATTTTCATTGAAAATATACATATAAACATGTAAATTAAGCTTCAAATAGTTAATGTTTCATGATAGTAGGAAATTAGCTCATGATTTATAATTTGAAAAACATTTCTTCAATATTTCTATTGAAAAGTCACAAAGTGCCTTGTTCACAATGTGAAAAACTTATTCCAATAAAACAATTTTAAAAAATAAAACATGGGTAAATGTGAATTTAAATAATCATAACAGATTTTTAAAACCCTTATTTAATCAATTTGTAAAATATGTATCAGGAAGAAAATGTGTGTTTTAATTGAATCTATAAAAAATAAAATTTTAAAATAAGGTCCCTTACCTCGAGTCTGACACGTTACATATGTTGTTTGTAATCTTAGATAATAACCTTATGTTAATTTTATAGAATATTAATAAACCTTTTAAATTTTATAATTCATTTTAAATCTCTTATTACTATATTTAATATAGTTATGTAACCACCTAAATTCATGTAAGACATTTTAATGATATTCGGTACTTAAGTCCAAACACTACTAGAAAAGGGGGAATTGAAGCCCCCCAGACTCGGGCGACCACCATTGGCGGTCCCTATAGCTAACCAATAGCGACCGCCAATGGCGGTCGCTAACCTACATAAAAAAACGGGGGGGCTTCTGCCCCCCCCCCCACGCCCCCTCGACCTCGATCTCCCTCGCAGCCCTAACCCCCTCCCTCCCTCGTCGCCCTCCCCTCCCCCGCAGCCCGGCCTCCCCTGCCGCCCGCCCTCCGCCGCCCGCCCTCCCTCGCCGCCTGCCCTCCGGCCTCCGGCCGCCGCCCTCTGCCCTCGGGCCTCCGGCCGCCGCCCTCCGGCCTCTCGGCCCTCCCCCCCCCCCACCCCGGACGGCACCCGCACCCCGGACACCCCCCCCCCCCCCCCGCGCGCACTCCGGACCGCACCCCCGGACGCCTCCCCGCACCCCGGACAGCCCCCCTTCACTCGGACACCCCCCTCAGAACCCGGACAGCCCCCCCCCCCCCCCCCGCACCCTGGACAGCCCCCCCCCCCCCCCCCCCGCACCCTGGACAGCCCCCCCCCCCCGCACTCGGACACCCCCCTCAGAACCCGGACAGCCCCCCCCGCACCCCGGACAGGCCCCCCGCACCCCGGACACCCCACCCCGCACCCCCGTACGCCCCCCCCCCCCTCCCCCCCCCCCCCACACCCCCGTACAGCCCCCCCACGCGGCACATCCGATTGTGTCCTTTTCAGCAGCGCGGCGCGCGCTGAAATGGCGCGTTGGGTGGTCAAAACCACTCGAACGACCTCCGAATTCCATGAAACCATACGAAAATATCCGGGGCGTGAATTTTGAAATGGTCGGCCTGACGGAACCTCATTCGGAGGTGTCGTGTGACCGCGGCGGCCGGAAACGCGTTTCCGGTGCCATAAAACACCGAAACGGCGTGCGGCGGTCCAATTTGGAGAAAACATGCTCTGAACGACCTGAAACCGCACGGGAACGATAGAAATATTATTCTTGAGATGCAGGAGGAGGCAGCACGTCCATCGGACGTGCGGTGCGCGCGGCACGTCCGATTGTGTCCTTTTCAGCAGCGCGGCGCGCGCTGAAATGGCGCGTTGGGGGATCAAAACCACCCGAACGACCTCCGAATACCACAAAACCGTACAACAATATCCGGGACGTGAATTTTGAAATGGTCGGCCAGACAGCACCTCATTCGGAGGTGCCGTGTGACCGCGGCGACCGGAAGCGCGTTTCCGGCGCCATTAAACACCAAAACGGCGTGCGGCGGTCCCATTCGGAGAAAACGTGCTCCGAAAGACCTGAAACCGCACGGGAACGATAGAAATATTATTCCTGAGATGCAGGAGGAGGCAGCACGTCCAGCGGACGTGCGGTGCATGCGGCACGTTCGATTGTGTCCTTTTCAGCAGCGCGGCGCGCGTTGAAATGGCGCGTTGGGGGGTCAAAACCACCCGAACGACCTCCGAATGCCACGAAACCGTACAAAAATATCCGGGGCGTGAATTTTAAAATGGTCGGCTAGACGGCACCTCATTCGGAGGTGCCGTATGACCGCGGCGGCCGGAAACGCGTTTCCGGCGCCATTAAACACCAAAACGGCGTGAGGCGGTCCAATTCGAAGCAAACGTGATCCGAACGACCTGAAACCGCACGGCAACGATAGAAATATTATTCCTGAGATCCAGGAGGAGGCCGCACATCCATCGGACGTGCGGTGCACGCGGCACGTCTGATTGTGTCCTTTTCAGCAGCGCGGCGCGCGCTGAAATGGCGCGTTGGGGGGTCAAAACAACCCGAACGACCTCCGAATGCCACGAAACCATACGACAACATCCGGGGCGTGAATTGTGAAATGGTTGGCTAGACGGCACCTCATTCGGAGGTGCCGTGTGACCGCGGCGGCCAGAAACGCGTTTCGGGTGCCATAAAACACCAAAACGGCGTGCGGCGGTCCCATTCAGAGCAAACGTGCTCCGAACAACCTGAAACCGCACGAGAACGATAGAAATATTATTCCTGAGATGCAGGATGAGACAGCACATCTAGGGGACATGCGGTGCGCGCGGCACGTCCGATTGTGTCCTTTTCAGCAGCGCGGCGCGTGCTGAAATGGCGCGTCGGGGGGTCAAAACCACCCGAACGACCTCTGAATGCCACGAAACCGTACGACAACATCCGGGCGTGAATTTTGAAATGGTCGGCCAGATGGCACCTCATTCGGAGATTCCGTTTGACCGCGGCGGCCGGAAACGCGTTTTCGTCGCCATTAAACACCAAAACGGCGTGCGGCGGTCCCATTTGGAGCAAACGTGCTCCGAACGACCTGAAACCGCACGGAAACGATAGAAATATTATTCCTGAGATGAAAAAGGAGGCCGCACGTCCATCGGACGTGCGGTGCGCGCGGCACATCTGATTGTGTCCTTTTCAGCAGCGCAGCGCGTGCTGAAATGGCGCGTTGGGGGGTCAAAACCACCAGAACGACCTCCGAATGCCACGAAACCGTACGACAACATCCGGGGCGTGAATTGTGAAATGGTTGGCCAGACGGCATATAACGACCCACACTTTACATACATTGTTAATACTTCAAAATTTAAAGCACACTTATTACAACATATGACAAAACCACAAAGGACCGTATAGGTATAGTGTCTTTAGAAACTGGGAAACATAAACAACTGGTTCATAAATCTTCTATAGTGTCTCCCATTTATTTCATCATATCTAGGGTCCCTTTTAGCATATTCTACTTAATATCCATCTTCCTGACCTGGGGAAAAAAACATAAAAGGGTGAGCTCAAATGCTCAGCAAGGGCAAATAAAGGAAATAAAAATCATATCATATCTTTTTGAAAATCAAAACCTGCAAAAGAGATCATAATATCTTATCATGGAAGAATTCATAGAAGTGAAAATGAGATCCCCATAATCATAACATAAAACTTGAAACTTTGTGGCATGCACACATAATCATGGAAATCATTTCTTGTTAGTCATGACTCATTGCCAAGACTATCTTAGTGGACAAAGTCCCTTTCTGAACCGAGTTCACTCCTCGTTTCAGTCCTGTATCACTGAACCGAAATAACCTTCCCTTCCAGCCATGTCTATCTCATGAGATATAAAATCTTTACCCAATGCATTGGAGGGAGATATAGGTCCCACCCAACTTATAATGAATCCTTTCTTATGTGTGCCACATAATCATAAAACATACATCATCGCATAACACATATAACAAAAATGGGATTCTTGAAACATCATGACATCATAAATCAATTCATAAATGATAAAGGAATTCATAAAAATAATTCCATCACAAAATGATCAAATCAATTTAATAATAGGGATAAAAACAGAACCTTTTATTATCTTAGATGGAAAATAATTTTGATAAAACACTTGGACTCCATTCTTGAGGAAAATATCCTTTCTTCTTCAAAAACATTGTTCCTTTCATAACATGTCATATAACTTTAAAATAAAAGAAGTTGATTAAAAATAAACTTGAGAACTTGTAAAGGAAGCTTCTTGGAAATAATGTTTTAAAAATCTATTCATGCCGTATAAGTTAAAAAAAACATTCTTCGTACTTTTGTCGGAAAAGTCAAAAAGTACCTCGTACGGAAAAACGACAAAAGATTCCTTTCATATTCTTTACTAAAAACTCACCTAAGGGTAAAATTGGATTTAAACTATTGCAAGTGGATGGAAACAATATTTCATATTGAGGGAACATGGATGTGGATGATAAAATTCACCCCAGTAAATACTTACGAATAAACAATCTCGGATAAAAATGAGATTGTGATATTTCCCTTACCTTAGGTCCGATTAGCTTTGTACGTGTCCAAAGCTCCTGTATAATGGTTTAAGTAATGTTATTGACTTATTCCAGAATCATACATATTTATATGATATCATATATGGTCATATTATTAGCTTCTTGTTAGTAATATTTCATTGTTACTTGTTACTCGGGTCTTTATAACTTTTTGTTCTTATGCGTGTTTTGTCGAATAAATTCTTATTCTTATCTTTAGGTTATAGATAATTCATTTACATAATGGTATTAGTGTATTATATACCATATTCATTCATTCAATTCATTTATATAATCATTATGAAATGAAGATCATGTAGAACGAGTCGCATCACATCGTGGAGACGGTATTCCGTACGTACGCACGAGTGATGATATCATTCCTATGATCGTGGAATTGTATTGGAGTATATATATATTATTTCAGTATCAATATTACTTCATAATAATCATATTTAGTTACTCATTACACCATTATAACCATCCTTGTAAGGTGATGGTGGAAAATAGATTACACCACGGCGTGGAGACGGTATTCCGTACGTACGCACGCGTGGTGATTTCATTTTTCCGTAGGATGGATAGAAGGTGAAATAGGGTTGTTTCATATTTATAATAACATATCAGTATGTATGTAATACTGATGTTATTACTTTATCATGAAACAACTAAATAAGTTGAAGAAGAAAGAAATTGAAAAGATCGGTAATGGATATTAGCTCTTCTTTGGAACGCCTCTTTGAATCCTCCACTTAAGGAACTAAGATTGGTCTTTGGAGAAGACCAGGACCTCTAGGATTATTCTAGGGAAGTGGAGAGGAGAAAATGTCAGGGGTTGGCCGAGCTTGAGTGCTCAATTTGGTGTGAGGAGGAGGGGGAGGAGGTGCCCTTTTATAAGGGAGGAGAGGGGCACCTTAGGAATATCTCAAAATATTATTTTATATTAAAGTGAAAATCGGTTTATAATGGTTCCAAAGGGTCTTATTTCGAAGATAAAGTGGGGAAGGGTCGAAATCCTATCAACCAATAGGATTTAGACAAGTTTAGGGTATTATTTTAACCTTATCAATTAGATTTAACTCTAAGTTAATTAATTTAACTTTTACCGTGTCTTTTTGTTTTCTTTCACTATATGGTTAATACACTTACTATAACATGCCAAACGAACCCCAAATTGTTTATTATTAAAATATATATCCTTATCTAAGTCATTTGGCCGAACCTTATATTTTTAGGAATAAAATAACAATTAATAATATAATATTTGATTTAAAAACTATTTTGTGTCAATTTTGACACTATTTGATATATGATTTTTGTGAAAGTCATAAAAGAATTATATGTTCGAACCAAGTTGATTAAATCAACATTAATATATCATAGTAACCTATAAAATTAGTTGAATTCATAAAAAGTCTCAAATTACATTTATTTTGGTGTTTATAACATCAATTATGTCAATATTTCATTAATAAGATAATTACTGCTTCATCATTATGTCATAAATAAATTAAATTATTTAATGTCTAAAAATTACAAATAAAATATCATCATGTAGGAAAGCTTTTTATCTTTCTAATGAATATTTACAATCGAATTTATCTTATGTATAACCCCATATTAAAAATGATTTACTTATTAAACTTTGATTTTAACTATTTTAACCCTTCTTTAAATAAATTTATAATAAATGTCCTAATCTAATCCAAGTGGGCCTAAATGGTCATATTTTATTCCTAAGTTTGTTTTTGGTCGAATTAAACTTGTCCAATAGAATTAGGACATGTGTTAGGGTAATAGTAATATCATATTTACCCTTAGTTACCCTATTTACTATTAACCGCGGTAAAAAAAGTAAAAAGTTACTATTCACCAAAAAATTATTTTCATCTCATTGAACCACATTTTAGTCCTTGATATTAACCGTGTCTCTCGGATTTTCTAAATTCCATTCACAGAATCGGTAAAATTAAGTTTTATGCAAAATTCAGTTTTTAACCTACCACTTAGTGGTTTCACTATTCATCAAAAATTGAAAGTTTTCAGAAAAATACCAAAATTTCACCCTAGGCTAATTTCGATATTCTGAGTCCAAAAATGAAGTCCATTTTGAAAAATAAAATTTATAAAATTTCAAAAAGTGGTTATTACTATTCATAACGGCTAGTTTTAATAGCATATTGTTGTTTAGTGAAACTCGGTATTGCGTACGACGCAAGCTATCGAGGAAGGTCGCGATTGCGTGTAAAGCAAGACAAGCAAGTGTTGTGTAGAAAAAGATTCCTTTTATGATTTATATAACATAAAAGTCTCGGGTGTTACATTCTACCCCCCTTAAAAAGACTTTCGCCCTCGAAATTCGTCACTTTGTAACAAACAAATGAGGATACTTCTCCCTCATCATATCCTCAAGCTACCATGTAGCTTCTTCAAGTTGGTGGTTCCTCCATAAAACATTCACCAAGCGAGTGGTCTTGTTTCGTAGGACTTTTTCGCTACGATCCAGAATCTCTATCGGCTGTTCTTCATAAGAAAGATCTTGCTCCAGCGGTACAACTTCTGAGCTGAGTACATGTGAAGGATCTGGTATGTACTTTCTCAGGAGAGATACGTGGAACACATCGTGAACTTGAGAGAGATTCGGTGGAAGCGCCAATCGGTAAGCTACCTTCCCAACACGATCCAGTATTTCAAAAGGACCGATATATCTAGGGCTCAACTTCCCCTTCTTTCCAAATCTCATAACCCTCTTCCAGGGAGATATTCGTAAGAACACTTTATCGCCCACTTCAAACTCTAGGTCTTTTCTTCGGTTGTCGGCATAACTTTTCTGTCAACTCTGAGCTGCTCTTATGTGTTGTTGAATAGATCTAACCTTTTCTGCCATTTCATCAACGAGATCAGGTCCTAATAGCTTTCTTTCCCCAACTTCATCCCAGCAAGTTGGAGTCCTGCATTTCTTTCCATAGAGAGCTTCATAAGGAGCCATCTGAATACTGGAGTGAAAGCTATTATTATAAGAAAATTCCACCAAAGGTAGGTGTTGATCCTAACCTCCTTTTAAATCCATAGAGCAAGCTCTCAACATATCTTCTAGGGTTTGAATTGTTCTCTCAGACTGACCGTCTGTCTGGGGATGATAAGCAGTGCTGAAACTCAACTCTGTATCCAGAGTATGCTGAAGACTTCGCCAGAACTTCGAGGTAAATCTCGGATCTCGATCAGATATTATAGAAAGTGGTAATCCATGAAATCTTACCACTTCCTTTACATATATCCTGGCAAGCTGATCTAGAGAGAAATCCTCTCTAATAGCAATGAAGTGTGCAGACTTTGTAATACGATCAACTATGACCCAGATAGCATTATTGCCTTTGGATGTTTTAGGAAGTCCTGTGACAAAGTCCATAGTGATGTTTTCCCATTTCCATTCGGGTATGGGTAATGGTTGTAACATCCCCTTAGACTTCTGTCTCTCAGCTTTAACTTGTTGACAAACCAAGCATCGAGAGACATATTCAGCAACATCTCTTTTCATGCCATCCCACCAGAAGTACTCTTTCAGGTCCCTATACATCTTCGTGCTTCCAGGATGAATAGAAAATGATGAACTATGAGCCTCATCCAGCAGCTCATTCTTTAATTCGGGGATGGGAGGAACGCAAACCCGATTCCTGAACTTTATTATCCCATCACAATCAAGGTTGAATTCAGGAACATTTCTCACCTTCTTTTGTAACTCGACATCTTCTTTCTGTGCCTCTTTAATCTTCACATGTATAGATGGTTGAACATTCATTTGAGAAAGATAAGATTTTCCCCCTTCCATTATAATTCCAAGATCCATCCTTTGTAAATCCATAAATTTTGGATCTTTTGTGATCCTCATCATGGATAAACTAGCATGGTCTTGTCGACTTAATGCATCTGCCACCTTGTTTGCTTTCCCAGGGTGGTAATGGATTGAGCAGTCATAATCCTTAATTAGCTCCAACCATCTTCTTTGACGCATATTCAACTCCTTTTGTGTGAAAATATACTTTAAACTTTTATGATCAGTATAAATATCACACCTTTCACCATAAAGGTAATGCCTCCAAATCTTTAATGCAAAGATTACCGCAGCCAACTCCAAATCATGAGTTGGGTAATTTTGCTCATGGATTTTCAACTGTCGTGAGGCATAAGCTATCACCATATCATTTTGCATAAGAACACACCCCAATCCCTTCTTGGATGCATCACTATAGATCACAAACCTTTCTCCACTACAAGGCAGTGTGAGCACAGGTGCACTGGATAACCTTCTTTTCAACTCCTTGAAATTCTCTTCACATTCCTCTGTCCAGACAAACTTAACTCCTTTCCGAGTCAACTTGGTGAGTGGATTAGATAATCGTGAAAAATCTTTTACAAAACGTCGATAATATCCAGCCAAACCAAGAAAACTTCGGATCTCAGTTACTGTTGTTGTTCTTGACCAACTTTCGATAACCTCTGTTTTTGCTGGATCCACAGATATCCCCTCTTTTGAGATTATATGACCCAAAAATGCAACTTTTTGAAGCCAAAATTCACACTTGGTAAATTTGGCATAAAGCTTCTCCTTTCTCAGGGTCTTCAATATAATTCTCAAGTGATCTTCATGCTCTTCCTTGCTCTTTGAATAGACAAGAATATCGTCTATAAAGACTACCACAAATTGATCAAGATAGTCTCTAAAGACTCTATTCATAAGATCCATGAAGATAGCAGGGGCATTAGTAAGACCAAATGGCATCACTATAAATTCATAGTGTCCATACCTTGTACGGAAAGCCGTCTTTGGTATATCCTCCCTTTTGACCCTTAATTGATGATACCCTGAACGAAGATCAATCTTGGAAAAGTATTGAGCTCCGCGTAGTTGGTCAAATAATTCATCAATGCGTGGGAGAGGATATTTGTTCTTGATAGTGATCTTGTTAAGTTCTCGATAATCAATGCAAAGTCTCATTGATCCATCTTTCTTCTTAACAAATAGAACAGGTGCTCCCCAAGGTGACGCACTAGTGCGTATGAATCCCTTATCAAGATTCTCTTGGAGTTGCTTCTTCAATTCCTGCAACTCAATTGGGGCTATTCTATATGGTGTCTTTGAAATAGGCAAAGCACCCGGTACGAGTTCTATTGAAAACTCAACTTCACGATTTGGTGGAAGACCCGGCAATTCCTCCGGAAAGACATCATCAAACTCCCGTACAATGGGCATATTCTTAATCGTGAGTTTCTCACCAACCATTTGAGATAAATAACCTTCATTTAGTGGAATCAATACCCATAAGATGGAAGAAATTTCCACTGGAAGGTTATGTTCATCCTTGCATCGATATACGATCGTAGATTGATCTGGAATATGAAATGTGACTTCCCTTCTTTGGCAATCGATATGAGCTCCATGTAGAGAAAGCCAATCCATGCCAAGAATCACATCAAATTCCACTAAAGGAAGGATCACAAGATTTGCAGGAAGCACTTTCCCACAAACTTCGATCGGAGAAGAATTATAAACTTTTGATGCGACTGTTGTTCCATTAGGTGTTGTCACAGCTAACTCAACATCTAATTGTTGAGGTAATACGGTGATACCCTTAGAAAATTCTTTAGAAATAAAAGAGTGGGTGGATCCAGAATCAAATAAAACATTTGCTACTTTAGAGTGGATGGTAAGTGTACCTTTCACCACTTCGTTATCGTACTCCACATCGCTGATAGAAATTGCATGTGACTTTCCTTTGTCTTTAGACTTAAGATTTTGTTGACGTCGACCATCATCATCAACCCTTGGATTTGGGCATTGATTGGCATAATGCCCCATCTCCTTGCACTTGAAACATTGAAGTGTAGTAGGTTCATTCTGTGTATCCCTTCCTTTGTTTGCATCATTAGACATCTTCTTCCCATTATCACGGCATTCAAATGCCCGATGACCTTCCTTTCCACATTTAAAACATTTACTTGTCCCTTTAATACAACTCCCTCCATGTTTATTTCCACACTTTGAGCATAATGGAAAGTTCATCTTCTTTTCAGTGTGCTCTTTAGAGTTTCCTTTGAATTCCATCTTCCTCTTCTTATCAAACCCATGTGACTGATGGGTTACTCCAATCTCCATCTCGACATTGAGAGCACATCGAACGATTTCCTCGTAGCTATTGAAGTCCCTTATGGATAACGCCCTTCGAAGACTTGGTTTTAAGCCACTAAATAATCGATCGATCTTACTCTCATGTTGGATAATAATACCAGAAGCGTACCTTGCAAGTCTTGTAAAATTTGCTTCATAGGTACCAACAGATTCATCATCCCTTTGCTTCAGTTCAAGGAACTCTTTCTCCATCTTTGTTCGGAGAATACGAGGTAAGTACTTATTGAAAAATAAGTTCTTGAACTCGTCCCATTCCATAGACTCAATTTCATCCCTTTGCCTCGTATTCTTAACAAGATTCCACCATTGATCAGCATCTCCTTCCAAACGATACACTGCTAGGATGACTTTATCATGCTCAGAACATTGAAGAACTGAAAATATCTTTTCAGTAGTACTAATCCATTGTTCAGCAACTAATGGATCAGTAGACCCGCTGAAAGAAGGTGGACGCTGCCTCATGAAGGATTCAACAGAATGTTGCTCCCTCCTTTGTTCGTTTGGAAATCCTGCATGATTCATAGCTTGAGAAAGTTGTGTGAGCATGGCTACAAGATTTTTCATTCCAGCTCCCATATCGTTTGGTTGCTCAGGGGGACAATCATTGCATTGCCCATCGCATTCCGCATTAACACGGTTCCTTCGGGTTCCAGCCATTGACTAAAACCAAGAAGAATAGTGTGAGCAACACTAATTATAATAGGAAACCACATAATTCAAGAATAAAATTTTCATGCTTAAGGTCTTATCCTAGGTTATTCAAGGCCATCTCTAAAACACTAAGATTGTGTTCTATGCTTAGACTTATCCTTAGGGTTCTTACTAAGGCTTTCACATCCTAGTTTCCAAAGGTTGACTATACCTTTCCTCTGATACCAACTATAACGACCCACACTTTACATACATTGTTAATACTTCAAAATTTAAAGCACACTTATTACAACATATGACAAAACCACAAAGGACCGTATAGGTATAGTGTCTTTAGAAACTGGGAAACATAAACAACTGGTTCATAAATCTTCTATAGTGTCTCCCATTTATTTCATCATATCTAGGGTCCCTTTTAGCATATTCTACTTAATATCCATCTTCCTGACCTGGGGAAAAAAAACATAAAAGGGTGAGCTCAAATGCTCAGCAATGGCAAATAAAGGAAATAAAAATCATATCATGTCTTTTTGAAAATCAAAACCTGCAAAAGAGATCATAATATCGTATCATGGAAGAATTCATAGAAGTGAAAATGAGATCCCCATAATCATAACATAAAACATGAAACTTTGTGGCATGCACACATAATCATGGAAATCATTTCTTGTTAGTCATGACTCATTGCCAAGACTATCTTAGTGGACAAATTCCCTTTCTGAACCGAGTTCACTCCTCGTTTCAGTCCTGTATCACTGAACCGAAATAACCTTCCGTTCCAGCCATGTCTATCTCATGAGATATAAAATCTTTACCCAATGCATTTGAGGGAGATATAGGTCCCACCCAACTTATAATGAATCCTTTCTTATGTGTGCCACATAATCATAAAACATACATCATCGCATAACACATATAACAAAAATGGGATTCTTGAAACATCATGACATCATAAATCAATTCATAAATGATAAAGGAATTCATAAAAATAATTCCATCACAACATGATCAAATCAATTTAATAATAGGGATAAAAACAGAACCTTTTATTATCTTAGATGGAAAATAATTTTGATAAAACACTTGGACTCCATTCTTGAGGAAAATATCCTTTCTTCTTCAAAAACATTTTTCCTTTCATAACATGTCATATAACTTTAAAATAAAAGAAGTTGATTAAAAATAAACTTGATAACTTGTAAAGGAAGCTTCTTGGAAAAAATGTTTTAAAAATCTATTCATGCCGTATAAGTTAAAAAAAACATTCTTCGTACTTTTGTCGGAAAAGTCAAAAAGTACCTCGTACGGAAAAACGACAAAAGATTCCTTTCATATTCTTTACTAAAAACTCACCTAAGGGTAAAATTGGATTTAAACTATTGCAAGTGGATGGAAACAATATTTCATATTGAGGGAACATGGATGTGGATGATAAAATTCACCCCAGTAAATACTTACGAATAAACAATCTCGGATAAAAATGAGATTGTGATATTTCCCTTACCTTAGGTCCGATTAGCTTTGTACGTGTCCGAAGCTCCTGTATAATGGTTTAAGTAATGTTATTGACTTATTCCAGAATCATACATATTTATATGATATCATATATGGTCATATTATTAGCTTCTTGTTAGTAATATTTCATTGTTACTTGTTACTCGGGTCTTTATAACTTTTTGTTCTTATGCGTGTTTTGTCAAATAAATTCTTATTCTTATCTTTAGGTTATAGATAATTCATTTCCAGAATGGTATTAGTGTATTATATACCATATTCATTCATTCAATTCATTTATATAATCATTATGAAATGAAGATCATGTAGAACGAGTCGCATCACATCGTGGAGACGGTATTCCGTACGTACGCACGAGTGATGATATCATTCCTATGATCGTGGAATTGTATTGGAGTATATATATATTATTTCAGTATCAATATTACTTCATAATAATCATATTTAGTTACTCATTACACCATTATAACCATCCTTGTAAGGTGATGGTGGAAAATAGATTACACCACGGCGTGGAGACGGTATTCCGTACGTACGCACGCGTGGTGATTTCATTTTTCCGTAGGATGGATAGAAGGTGAAATAGGGTTGTTTCATATTTATAATAACATATCAGTATGTAAGTAATACTGCTGTTATTACTTTATCATGAAACAACTAAAGAAGTTGAAGAAGAAAGAAATTGAAAAGATCGGTAATGGATATTACCTCTTCTTTGGAACGCCTCTTTGAATCCTCCACTTAAGGAACTAAGATTGGTCTTTGGAGAAGACCAGGACCTCTAGGATTATTCTAGGGAAGTGGAGAGGAGAAAATGTCAGGGGTTGGCCGAGCTTGAGTGCTCAATTTGGTGTGAGGAGGAGGGGGAGGAGGTGCCCTTTTATAAGGGAGGAGAGGGGCACCTTAGGAATATCTCAAAATATTATTTTATATTAAAGTGAAAATCGGTTTATAATGGTTCCAAAGGGTCTTATTTCGAAGATAAAGTGGGGAAGGGTCGAAATCCTATCAACCAATAGGATTTAGACAAGTTTAGGGTATTATTTTAACCTTATCAATTAGATTTAACTCTATGTTAATTAATTTAACTTTTACCGTGTCTTTTTGTTTTCTTTCACTATATGGTTAATACACATACTATAACATGCCAAACGAACCCCAAATTGTTTATTATTAAAATATATATCCTTATCTAAGTCATTTGGCCGAACCTTAGATTTTTAGGAATAAAATAACAATTAATAATATAATATTTGACTTAAAAACTATTTTGTGTCAATTTTGACACTATTTGATATATGATTTTTGTGAAAGTCATAAAAGAATTATATGTTCGAACCAAGTTGATTAATTAAACATTAATATATCATAGTAACCTATAAAATTAGTTGAATTCATAAAAAGTCTCAAATTACATTTATTTTGGTGTTTATAACATCAATTATGTCAATATTTCATTAATAAGATAATTACTGCTTCATCATTATGTCATAAATAAATTAAATTATTTAATGTCTAAAAATTACAAATAAAATATCATCATGTAGGAAATCGTTTTAGCTTTCTAATGAATATTTACAATCGAATTTATCTTATATATAACCCCATATTAAAAATGATTTACTTATTAAACTTTGATTTTAACTATTTTAACCCTTCTTTAAATAAATTAATAATAAATGTCCTAATCTAATCCAAGTGGGCCTAAATGGTCATATTTTATTCCTAAGTTTGTTTTTGGTCGAATTACACTTGTCCAATAGAATTAGGACATGTGTTAGAGTAATAGTAATATCATATTTACCCTTAGTTACCCTATTTACTATTAACCGCGGTAAAAAAAGTAAAAAGTTACTATTCACCAAAAAATTATTTTCATCTCATTGAACCACATTTTAGTCCTTGATATTAACCGTGTCTCTCGGATTTTCTAAATTCCATTCACAGAAGCGGTAAAATTAAGTTTTATGCAAAATTCAGTTTTTAACCTACCACTTAGTGGTTTCACTATTCATCAAAAATTGAAAGTTTTCAGAAAAATACCAAAATTTCACCCTAGGCTAATTTCGATATTCTGAGTCCAAAAAGGAAGTCCATTTTGAAAAATAAAATTTATAAAATTTCAAAAAGTGGTTATTACTATTCATAACGGCTAGTTTTAATAGCATATTGTTGTTTAGTGAAACTCGGTATTGCGTACGACGCAAGCTATCGAGGAAGGTCGCGATTGCGTGTAAAGCAAGCCAAGAAAGTGTTGTGTAGAAAAAGATTCCTTTGATGATTTATATAACATAAAAGTCTCGGGTGTTACACGGCACCTCATTCGGATGTGCCGTGTGACCGCGGCGGCCGGAAACGCGTTTCGGGCGCCATAAAACACCAAAACGGCGTGCGGCGGTGCCATTCGGAGCAAACGTGCTCCGAACGACCTGAAACTGCACGGGAACGATAGAAATATTATTACTGAGATGCAGGAGGAGGCAGAACGTCCAGCGGACGTACGGTGCACGCGGCACGTCTGATTGTGTCTTTTTCAGCAGCGCGGCGCGCGCAGAAATGGCGCGTTGGGGGGTCAAAACCACCCGAACGACCTCCGAATGCCACGAAACCGTACGACAACATCCGGGACGTGAATTGTGAAATGTTCGGCCAGACGGCACCTCATTCGGAGGTTCCGTTTGACCGCGGCGGCCGGAAACGCGTTTCTGGCGCCACTAAACACCAAAACGGCGTGCGGCGGTCCAATTCGGAGCAAACGTGCTCCGAACGAACTAAAACCACACGGGAACGATAGAAATATTATTCCTGAGATGCAGTAGGAGGCCGCACGTCCATCGTACGTGCGGTGCGCGCGGCACGTCCGATTGTGTCCTTTTCAGCAGCGCGGCGCGCGCTGAAATGGCGCATTGGGGGGTCAAAACCACCCGAACAACCTCCGAATGCCACGAAACCCTACGACAACATCCGGGGCGTGAATTTTGAAATGTTCAGCCAGACGGAACCTCATTCGGAGGTGCCGTGTGACCGCGGCGGCCGGAAACGCGTTTCGGGCGCCATAAAACACCAAAACGGCGTGCGGCGGTCCCATTCGGAGAAAACGTGCTCCGAACGACCTGAAACCGCACGGTAACGATAGAAATATTATTCCTGAGATGCAGGAGGAGGCAGCACGTCCAGCGGACGTGCGGTGCGCATGAAACATCAAATTGTGTCCTTTTCAGCAGCGCAGCGCGCGCTGAAATGGCGCGTTGGGGGGTCAAAACCACCCGAATGACCTCCGAATGCCACGAAACCGTACGACAACATCTGGGGCGTGAATTTTGAAATGGTCAGCCAAACAGAACCTCATTCAGAGGTGTCGTTTGACCGCGGCGGCCGGAAACGCGTTTCTAGCGCCATTAAACACCAAAACGGCGTGCGGCGGTCTAATTAAGAGCAAACGTGCTCCGAACGACCTGAAATCGCACGGGAACGATAGAAATATTATTCCTGAGATGCAGGAGAAGGCCGCATGTCCATCGGACGTGCGGTTCGTGTGGCACGTCCGATTGTGTCCTTTTCAGCAGCGCGGCGCGCGCTGAAATGGCGCGTTGGGGGGTCAAAACCACCCGAACAACCTCTGAATAACACGAAACCGTACGACAACATCCGGGGCGTGAATTGTAAAATGGACGGCCAGACGGCACCTCATTCGGAGGTGTCGTTTGAGCGCGGCGGCCGGAAACGTGTTTCTGGCACCATAAAACACCAAAACGGCGTGTGGCGGTTCCATTCGGAGCAAACGTGCTCCGAAAGACCTGAAACCGTACGGGAATGATAGAAATATTATTCCTGAGATGCAGGAGGAGGCAGCACGTCCAGCGGACGTGCGGTGCGCGCGGCACGTCTGATTATGTCCTTTTCAGCAACGCGGCGCGCGCTGAAATGCCACGTTGGGGGGCAAAACCACCCGAACGGCTTCTGAATGCAACGAAACCGTACGACAATATCCGGGGCGTGAATTGTAAAATGGTCGGCCAGACGGCACCTCATTCGGAGGTTTCGTGTGACCGCGGCGGCCGGAAACGCGTTTCCGGCCACATAAAATATCAAAACGGCGTGCGGTGGTCCAATTCGGAGTAAACGTGCTTTGAACGACCTGAAACCGCATGGGAACGATAGAAATATTATTCCTGAGATACAGGAGGAGGCCGCACGTCCATCGGACGTGCGGTGCGCGCAGCACGTCCGATTGTGTCCTTTTCAGCAGCGCGACGCACGCTGAAATGGCGCGTTGGGGGGTCAAAACCACCCGAACGACCTCCGAATGCCACGAAACCGTACGACAACATCCGTGGCGTGAATTGTGAAATGGTCGGCAAGACGGCACCTCATTCTGAGGTGCCCTGTGACTGCGGCGGCCGGAAACGCGTTTCCGGCGCCAAAAAACACCAAAACGGCGTGCGGCGGTCCCATTCGGATCAAACGTGCTCCGAACGACCTGAAACCGCACGGGAACGATAGAAATATTATTCCTGAGATGCAGGAGGAGGCAGCACGTCCAGTGGATGTGCGGTGCACATGGCACGTCGGATTGTGTCCTTTTCAGCAGCGCGACGCGCGCTGAAATGGCACGTTGGGGGGTCAAAACCACCCGAACGACCTCCGAATGCCACGAAACCGTACGACAACATCCGGGGCGTGAATTGTGAAATGGTCGGCCAGACGGCACCTCATTCGGAGGTTCCGTTTGACCGCGGTGGCCGGAAACGCGTTTCCGGCGCCATTAAACACCAAAACGGCGTGCGGTGGTCCAATTCGGAGCAAACGTGCTCCGAACGACCTGAAACGGCACGGAAACGATAGAAATATTATTCCTGAGATGAATGAGGAGGCCGCACGTCCATCGGACGTGCGGTGCGCGCGGCACGTCCGATTGTGTCCTTTTCAGCAGCGCGTCGCACGCTGAAATGGCGCGTTGGGGGTCAAAACCACCCGAACGACCTCCGAATGCCACGAAACCGTACGACAACATCCGGGGCATGAATTTTGAAATGGTCGGCCAGACGGCACCTCATTTGAAGGTGCCGTTGTTGAGTCAATAAGGTTTTCCTTATGACTTTTTCATTCCTTCTTGTTTTGAAAATCACAAACATCTTATCTTTAAGGAAAATTGCTTTTATAAGGAAAATTGCTTTCTTAAGGAAAATCGCTTTTATAAGAAAAATTATCCTTATCATATTTTCATTCATATTTTTCTTAAGTATGAGTTTTGGAATCACTTTCTCGGAATCATTAAAACTTTGATATAAAGCATTCTGTTTTAGGATTCAGATTCTGGACAAGAACTATAAGGAAGTTTCATTCCGAATTCCGGATATGAACTCTGACTAAGTTCTATTCCAGATTCAGGATACGAATTCTGAAGAAGAATTCTCATTACAAATTCTCAATGAAGAAATCTCATTCCGAATTCCTATTACGAATTCTGAAGAAGAATTCTCATTACGAATTCCAATGAAGAAATCTCATTCCGAATTCCTATTACGAATTCTGAAGAAGAATTCTCATTACGAATTCTAATGAAGAAATCTCATTCCGAATTCCCATTACGAATTCTGTTCACGAATTCTCATTACGAATTCTGATGACGAATTCTCATTACGAATTCTGATGATGAATTCTCATTACGATTTCTGATGACGAATTCCTATTCCGAATTCTCATTCCGAATTCACCTATTAAACAGAATCTGATTATCACTGTTTTATACACTCTGAATTTATTCACTCCGAACCTTCACTCCGAAGTTTCTATTCCGAACTTTTATGTTAGAGTTTAAAACGATGTCGTACATTCTGTTACACTTGTTTTGTTATAAAACGATGTCGTCCATTTTGTTATAAACTAACCGTTGTCTAAGTGACACGTGTACAGGTCCCTCCGAACTTTAAGGAAAATATGACCGTTGGAGAGGAGCCGACCTTACCTATAAATAGGAGCTCCTTTGAAAGAGCTCGGTGCTGATTGCTGAAAAAGTGCTTACATGTTGTTGAAGTGATTTCTAGAGAGAGAGTCTCTTATTAACTCTCAAAGCTTCGTGCGACTCCGAATGTTGTTGATTACATTCGAGGGCTTCCGGGGATAGGAAGACAGAGGTGCTGACTACCTTAAAGATCGAGGGCTTTCTTGCTGAGAAAGACAGAGGTTGCCAACTACCTTGAAGTTGAGGGCTTGCGGGGATAGCAAGACAGAGACTCCGATCTTCGTATCGAGGGCTTACCCTGGTGTGGGTAAGACAGACTTGCTTGAAAGTATAAATCAAGGGACCTTTATCCAAGGTTGTTGGATACCCTTCTCTTTGGGTTAAAAGACTATCATCTTGTTACTAGTAGTTTTACTACTTGTTTTATTCCGCTGTAATTTGTATCTTAAGGAAAGTATAACTTTCTTATACTTCCTTACTTACTCTGATTAGTTTAGATTCTATACGCTTTAAGGTAGAATCTCATATTGTAACTTTTGTTAAGTTTCAATTTCCGGAATCATATTCCCGGAACCTACTTTTGGAATCACTTTCCAAGTTCAGTTCGGTGTTAGAGGTGTTGTGAATTTACTTAGTTTAACTTTGTTAAACTTAGCCCTTTCCTTTTCTTAAGGAAACTTTAGTTATTCATAACTAACTTTAAAGGTTCCAAAGGAATTTTTAAAGTATATAATTCACCCCCCCTCTTGTATATTGAGCATCTCATATTATATTTCGATCCTACAATTGGTATCAGAGGTTGGAAACCTCTTACTCTATACCATTCTTACATTTGGTATCAGAGCCAAGGTTACTGAAATACTTGTACTCACATACAAGTTTTTCTTGCTCACTTTTCTATTCCGAACTTTGTCATTCCGATATATCCATTCCGAACTTTTCCCATTACGAACTTTGTTATTACGAATCTTTTGCTACTAACAAGTTTGTGTGCAAAGTTATATTAAGTATGGCAGGAATTAATGTTGGATCTATTGACAACCTGAATCCTACTAGACCACCTATCTTCGATGGTAATGATTATGAATACTGGAGAGATCGTATGAAGACATTTGTTATCAATACTGGAGTAGATAACTTTGTCATGCTTACTAGTGATTATAAAATTCCTGACAAGGAAGTCAGAACCTTTACTAACCAGGAAAAGCAAGAATATCAACTCAACTATAAGGTACGCAACACTTTATTATGTTCAATGACCAGGAATATATATAGCCAAATTTCTTCTTGTGAAGCAGCTAATTGTATATGGATGAAGTTAGAGGTTACACACTTTGGGACATCTAAGGTGATCGAGACTAGAAGAGCTATGCTTAGAGCTGAATATCATGGTTTTAATTTTACTTATGGAGAACCTATCTGTAAAGTTCAACAAATATTTATGACTATTGTCAACAGTCTGCAGTCTATGGGAGAGAAAGGTTTAGATGATGAAGCTCTTGTGGACAAGATAATTGACATTATGCCCAATGAGTGAGAATCCAAGAGAACAGCTATAGATGAGAACAGGAAGGTTACTCAAATTACTCTTGATGAATTATTTGGAACTCTTCTACAACATGAGACCAGAATGAAGAGAGATGCTGACAACATCAAGAAGAAGAATGGAAATGGTACTGTTTCTTTTACTACAACTGCAAATCAGATGAAAGCTAAGACTCCTGAGAGAGTAACCAGATCCAAGTCTAAGAAAGTCATTTTTCAATCCGAATCTAGTGAAAGTGAAGTTTCATAAAATGAATTAGCCAATCTTGCTCGAAGGATGAACAAGATAGCTAGACAGAGAAACTTTCAATCCAAGTATAAAAAGAAGGATAGGAAAGATAAGAAAGATGGAGAAGTTACTTGTTATGAATGTAAAAGAGCTGGACATATTAGACCAGATTGCCCTATGCTCAAAAAGAAAGAAAGAAAGGAAAGACATTCAGAAAGGAACAGGAAGAAGTATTACAAAGCCAAAGCTAAGAAAGTTCTGAAAGCTAATGACACCTGGAGTGCCAGTGGTGGTGACTCTTCCGATGAATCTTCTGAATATGAATCTTCAGGACAGAAGAATCTTGGTCTTATAGCCAGATTACCTGTTGATAATCATTGTCTTATGGCTAAGGTACGAAATGCTGAATCTTTGACCAATGTTTCCTTAAATCCTAATGATAGTAAATATTATAACTCTTCTGATGAAGAACAATCTTCTGATGAGGAAAATACTTTACCTACTTTTGAATAAGTCTCTAGGTTTGCTGAACTTCTTGAGATTGAGAATTCCAAACTCAACAAGAAACTCGATAAGGCAAATTCTAGGAATTCTATTCTTACTAAAGAGATATCAGATCTTTCTAAAGATCTTGATAAGAAAAATGCTGATTTTGAAAGTATTTCAAAAAATCTTGAGGAAATAAGTTCTGAGAAGAATAAACTTTCTAAAGAATTAGAAAAAGTAATTTCTAAGAAAAATGTTTTCGAGTCTAACTCTAGTTCCAAAATTAATGATTTTGTGGATAAAAACATGGTTGTAAAACTCAAGTCCGAAATTTTTTCCTTAAAGAAGTGTTTATCAAACTTTACCCATGGTAAAGAAAATTTTGATAAGATGTATTCTCAAATACGACCTTTAAGAAATAAATCCGGATTTGGTTATACCCATGCAAAACCTGTTTTCAGCAACAATTATTTTGTTCCTCAAAGTGCCCCATTTTGTACTAAATGTCAATGTGGTGGTCACTAAGCAAAAAATTGTTCCTTAAACAAAACCCAGTCCTTAGGTTTTCATAAAGCTTACTTTTCTAAGAAAATGTGGGTACCTAAGATTTTATTGTCTGGAAATCTCGGATCCAAACAAGTTTGGATTCCGAAAGTCTAACTTTGTTCTTAATTTCAGGAAAATAAAGAAAGTTCCAGCAACAATATTTGGTACATGGATAGTGGATGTTCCCGGCACATGACTGGTAACAAAATCTTTTTTGAAAAGATTGTCAAAACGAAAGGAGGAAAGGTAACTTTCGGAGACAATGCTAAGGGAGAGATTGTTGGTATTGGTAATATTGTTCTTTTAGGTAAAACTTTGATTTCAGATGTTCTTTTTGTTAAAGGTCTTAAGCACAACCTCATTAGCATAAGTCAGTTATGTGATGAAGGTTACCTTGTGAATTTTAGGAATGATAAATGCTTAGTTCACAATTCCAAGGAAGAATTTATTCTCTCAGCCAACAGGCAAGAGAATGTTTACACCTTAAACTTAGAAGACTTAAGAAGCCAAGATTTACCTTGCCTAAGTGCAATGGAAGATCATTCTTGGTTATGGCATAGAACACTAGGACACTGTAATCTTAGGAACCTATGTAAACTCTCTAAGAAGAAACTTGTTAAGGATCTACCGGAGCTTAGATTTGATTCTTCTAAAGTTTGTGATCCTTGTCAATATGTCAAGCAACATAAATCTAGTTTTAAGTCAATCGGTGAAGTCTCAACAACTGATGCATTACAGTTGGTGCATATGGATCTTTTCGGTCCAACACAAACTGGAAGCATTGGAGGCAAATATTATGTATTTGTTCTAGTTGATGATTAAACTAGATTTACTTGGGTCTATTTTCTAGCAAAGAAATCTAAAGTTTTTTCTTATTTCAAAAGTTTTAGAGCTCAAGTCAAAAATGAGAAAAACCTTCCATTGAAAACTATTCATAGTGATCATGGAGGAGAATTTCAAAATTCAGAATTTGAAACTTTTTGTAGTAAGAAAGGTATTACTCACAATTTTTCAGCACCTAGAACTCCTCAACAGAATGGTGTAGTTGAAAGAAGAAATAGAATTCTTCAAGAGATAACTAGAACCATGTTGAGTGAATATTCTATTGCTAGACATTTCTGGGCTGAAGCTGTAAGTACTGCTTGTTATACTATAAATCGAGTTTTGATTAGACCTTTTCTTAATAAAACTCCTTATGAGTTATGGAATGGAAGAAAACCAAGACTTTCCTACTTCAAGGTTTTTGGCTGCAAAGTATTCATTTTGAATACTAAAGATAACTTACATAAATTCGCACCAAAATCAGATGAAGGGATTTTCTTAGGTTATTCCACAACCTCTAAGGCTTATAGAGTTTTTAATAAAAATACTTGTACTGTTGAAGAAACAGTACATGTAAAATTTGATGAGTCAGACCCTTTTGTTTTTAAAACCTCCCAGCCTACATCTTCGGATGTGTTTTCAAAAACTGATTATCAACCTTTGATAGAAGAACCTTCTGACAAGGAAATTGTTCTAGAAGATACTTCTGAAACATTTACCCCAGAACACTTTCTACCCTATGTTGATGAACAGGTTTTACAAAACCCAAATCAGGTGTTTCTTAAGAATAATCTCAGTGATAGTATCATTGGTGATGTAAATCAACTTATAAGGACTAGAAGTTCCTTAAGAAATGAAGTAGAACATCTAGCAATTCTTTCCCAACTAGAGCCTAAAAGCACTGATGAAGCTTTAGGTGATGATGATTGGATCAAAGCAATGCAAGATGAACTAAATGAATTCGAAAGGAATAAAGTCTGGACCTTGGTTGAAAGACCTAAGGAAACTTCTGTTATTGGAGTAAAATGGGTTTTCAGAAATAAATGTGATGAAAATGGAGTCATTGTTAGAAATAAAGCTAGACTTGTTGCTAAAGGCTATAATCAGCAAGAAGAAATAGACTATGAAGAAACCTATGCTCCAGTAGCTAGACTTGAATCTATCCGCATTCTACTTGCCTTTGCAGCATTCTTTAATTTCAAACTTTATCAAATGGATGTAAAATGTGCTTTTCTTAATGGTTATGTTCAAGAGGATGTTTTTGTTGAACAACCTCCTGGCTTTGAAGATACAAAACATCCAGATCATGTGTTTAGACTTACCAAAGCTTTGTATGGCCTTAAACAAGCCCCACGAGCATGGTATGATAGACTTACTGGATTTTTACTTCAAAATAACTATGTTAAGGGAAATGCAGATCCAACCCTTTTTATAAAAAAAGATAAGACAAATGTTTTGATTGTTCAAATTTATGTTGATGACATTATATTTGGTTCAACTCAGCAATCTTTGACTGACTCTTTTGCTAGTCTAATGAAATCTGAGTTTGAAATGAGTATGATGGGTGAGTTAACATTTTTCCTTGGTTTTCAAATTTCTCAAAAACCAGAAGGAACCTACATATCTCAACATAAGTATATTAAAGATCTTCTTAAAAAGTATGGTTATGACAACACTAAGAGTATAAGTACTCCTATTGGTACCTCAAACTCTTTAGATCTTGATGAAGCTGGGAAACCAGTAGATCAAACATCTTTTAGAGGTATGATTGGAAGTCTACTTTACTTAACAGCTAGTCGACAAGACTTAATGTTTTCAGTATGCTTATGTGCAAGATATCAATCCAATCCTAAGGAATCTCACTTAAAGGCAGTAAAAAGAATTTTTCGCTACCTTAAGGGAACCATGGATCTAGGATTATTTTATACTTCTGGAAATGATTTTGTTCTAAAAAGATTTTCTGATGCTGACTTTGGTGGATGTAGAATGGATAGAAAAAGTACATCCGGAACTTGTCATTTCTTAGAAGATTCATTAGTTTCTTGGTCATGCAAGAAGCAACATTCTGTTGCACTCTCCACTGCTGAAGCTGAATATGTAGCAACTGGAAGTTGTTGTGCACAAGTGTTGTGGATGCAACACACACTCACAGACTATGGTTTGAGTTTTACTAAAACTCAAATTTTGTGTGATAACACAAGTGCCATTGCCCTAAGTAAAAACCCTGCACATCACTCCTGTGCAAAACACATAGATATTAGGCATCACTTTCTTAGGGATCACACACTCAAAGGAGATATTATTCTTCAATTTATCGGAACGCAAGATCAACTTGCTGATATTTTCACAAAATCCTTTCCTTCTGATATATTTGAATATATTAAACAGAAGTTAGGAATGATAACCGTAAGGTAATCTTCCTTAATTAACTCTCTGTTGAAAAAGTCTCCTTACAGTAATAAACTCCTTTTCATAGGGGGAGTACATTTGATTGTTTATTTAACAAAGTTTTTCAAAATTTGTTTTCAAACTTTTCGGAACGAAAATTTCCGGAATGGAACTTCCCGAACTACCATTTTCCAGAATGGATATTTTCGAACAGAATACTTCTGGAATGGAAGTATTTGTATTGAAAATTTCCGAAATGGAAAACTTTCGTACCGGGACATTCATAACCAAAATTTTCGTACCAAGTTTTGTTTTTCATATTGACTTTTTCGTATTGACTTTTTCGTATTGAATTTTTCGTATTTAGTTTTTCATATTGAGTTTTTTCGTAGTCATCTTTATATTACCCATTACGAATAACTTTCCTAATCTAATCCGAAAGGTATGATTTTCTTACCGAAGTTTTCGTAATCATAAATTACTTGCTGGTAATTTCTTATAGTTTGTTTTCAGTTTTTGGATTTCTTAATTCTTTACTTTAATAAAACCTCAAAAAGATCGGATTCAAGCTCTCAACCGTTAGATCTGATCTCAGATCTTTCTAAACCGTTAGATCAACCAAGGAAGTTGAACCGTCATCCCATTGCCTATATAAAGGGGACCCTATTTTCTCGTCCCACATCGATTTCAAGCTTTTGCGTGCTGAAGCTCTGACTCTCTGATTTAAGGCCATTCCGAACTTCAGTCTTCTCGATTCCGAACTTCTCAGAGATTTCAGATCCGAATGTCTGCAGAGTTAGCTTCTCAAGAAATGTCTTCAACCAAGCCCATTTCTCAGTGGTTAGTCTACAGAGAGAGGTTAGTTCATCCTAATTTCTACAGCAATTATGATTCTATTATTTCAAAGAATATCAAGCTGAATGGCTGGGAGGATGTTGCGGTATCAAAAACCGGCAACCAAGATGAAGTCTACTCTGACTTGCTTGTTGAGTTTTATGAGTCGGTCACTTTCTTCATGGAAGATAGTAGAGAGAATTTTTCTTTCAAATCTAATGGCAAGACATACAAGCTTTCTTACACCAAGGCTGCAAGCTTGGTAGGGCTATGTTATGAAGGGGAAGCTGAGTTTACTTCCCACGTATTGCTAGACTCTTTGGGGAGTTTCAACAAGGAAAAGGCATTAGAAATTCTCGGATTAGATGATGACAAGGCTCCGAAAATAGCAAGCCTTTCTACAAACTTCGGGATGCTGGAGTTATGGGTGCAAGGGCTTATTGTACCGAGAAAAGGAGATTAGGACAGCTTGAAGAAGAGTGAGATATACATCTTAGATTTCCTGATAAATCTAAGAAAGTTCAACTTGAGGAAGCATATTCTTCTTAACATTGAAAATCTGAAGAAGGGGAATCTGAGAGCTCAGATTGTGATGTATCCAGCAATTTTGTCAAAGCTCATAGTTCGGTGCCTAGAATCTTTCAAGGTTGCTTGTAGTTCAAAGCCAAGGGTGTGCAAGATCATGTTGCTCAGTGATGCCACTCTTAAAAGGATGAATATAGCTTTTGACAAGGAGTCAGGGAAGTTTATTGATCTACCATCACAAGTAGAAGTGACTCCGAAAGTGGCTGATCCGGAATCATCTAAGCCGGTAAGGAAGAGGAAGCTGAAAGAAGTCGTAGTAGAAGCTGAGGAACCCAAGTCTAAGGAAGTCCGCTCCGCACCTCCTAAGTCTAAGAAGAAGAAAACCTATACTGATGAGGTTGCAGCAAAGTGGAGAGCTGATAAAGAATCAAGGAAAGAAGGGGATCCGCAGTTCGGATTGGATCCTGCAGAGGCTAAAGCTCTGAAAGAGAAGGCTGTTGATGAGCTCGAGAAACAAGCAAAGGAGAAGAAGCTGAAGAAGAAAATGTCAGAAGCCGAGGCTGTGCAAGCATTGTTAAAGTTCAACGAAATGGTTTCAGCAACCATTCCCGTTCCGAGATCTTTCTCTCTGGAATCTCTACCTGAGACTCCAGGAAGAAATCTTGATGATCCAGAAGAGAATGTTGCTAAGAATACTGAGGAAGTAGAGCAAGTGGAAGAAGATGAAGAAGCTGCTGAAGGAAGTGGTGAGACAGGAGATGTGCTCAAACAAGTAGATGAATATAAAGGAACTCTTTCGGAACACCTGTCGCTCCGAACATCTGAAGCTCAATCTTCGAAACTTGTTACTCCTGAATTGGAAGAAGAGAAAGGTGAAGAAGAAGTTTCTTGTCTGAGAGAAGAAGAACATCTTTCACTTGATGCTGCTCAGAAGGAAAATGTAGAAGTTGCTGATGAGGAAGATTATATTGTTCAAGTCTCTGATAGCGAGAAGAAATCTCCGGAACAGGTTTCTATTCCGGAAAAAGATAAGGGGAAACAAATTCTTGCTGATACCCCGAGTTCAGAAAAGAAGGTGAGGAAGGAAGCTGGTAGTTCTTCGAAAAGGAAGTTGGAGCTTATTGAGGAAGAAAATTCTCCTAGCAAAATTTCAGATTCGGAGTCATCTTCGTTGGGGCACGATTTTGTTGTTCAGTCCTTGAAGAAGCTGGTGGGAACCATTCCGACCTTCTCTATCATTGACTCTAGATTCCAAATGCTCCAACATGCGCTGAATCAGAAAACCGACTCTGTATCTATGGTTATGGATAAGTGTGTTGAGATTGAGGCTCATTTCAAAACATTCTTCGTTGGTTACGAAGCCCATAAAAGATCTTGTAAGAGGATGACAAGCTGGTCGAAGAAGAATGTGGAAGAGATGAGGTTGCTGGATGAGTTTCAGGATAATGTTAAGGATGCATTTGAAACCGAGGATAAGAAAATTAAAGAGCTGACTGCATCATTCGAAGAAAAATTGACAAAGGAAAAGAACTTTCGAATTCAGGAAGTGAGAGATCTGAATGGAAAGCTCAACTCCGTTAATCAAAGTTGGAAATATGAAAGGGATTGTCGGATCGAGTTTGAAGAAAGGATGAAGACTCAGGAAGAGAAGATGAAAGCCCAGGAAGAAAAGTTGAAGGCTCGGGAAGAAGTAATTGAAGCTCAGTCAGCAAGAATAGTTGCCTTAGAAAAGCAAGCTGAAGAAGATCATAAGGACCTCAAGAAGATCAAGACTATTCTTAAGGGGCTCATGTCGAAGGAGAAAGATCCGAAATGACCAATCCGATCTTTTTGTTGTAATCTATTTTTTTTGCTGACATTTCAAATATAATGAGAATCGTGCTTGTTGTTTCTATTGTTGTCTTTACTAATGTTTCAGTTACTTTGTTAAGTTTTTCCATTCCCTCCATTTCTTTTTGAAAATCACAAAGGGGGAGAAGGAAAAGATCCTTAAGAAAAAGAGGAAATCTAATAAGTGCTTATCAAAGGGGGAGAAAGGGAAATACCCAAGGAAAAAGAACTCTAATAAGAGTTTATTTAAGGGGGAGTTTTTCTTAAAGAAACATCACTCCGGAAATATGAATACGATCCTTAGAGTTTCAAAGCCTAAGGGGGAGTTAGTCGTATTCATCTATATCCTTAAACCAAGGGAGATAAGCTTTAATGTGTTTCTTTCTTCTTAGAATAGCTTTTTCGTAAGGATGTTTGTGCTTTCCAAAAAGGGGGAGATTGTTGAGTCAATAAGGTTTTCCTTATGACTTTTTCATTTCTTCTTGTTTTGAAAATCACAAACATCTTATCTTTAAGGAAAATTGCTTTTATAAGGAAAATTGCTTTCTTAAGGAAAATTGCTTTTATAAGAAAAATTATCCTTATCATATTTTCATTCATATTTTTCTTAAGTATGAGTTTCAGAATCACTTTCTCGGAATCATTAAAACTTTGATATAAAGCATTCTGTTTTAGGATTCAGATTCTGGACAAGAACTATAACGAAGTTTCATTCCGAATTCCGGATATGAACTCTGACTAAGTTCTATTCCAGATTCAGGATACGAATTCTGAAGAAAAATTCTCATTACAAATTCTCAATGAAGAAATCTCATTCCGAATTCCTATTACGAATTCTGAAGAAGAATTCTCATTATGAATTCCAATGAAGAAATCTCATTCCGAATTCCTATTACGAATTCTGAAGAAGAATTCTCATTACGAATTCTAATGAAGAAATCTCATTCCGAATTCCCATTACGAATTCTGTTGACGAATTCTCATTACGAATTCTGATGATGAATTCTCATTACGAATTCTGATGATGAATTCTCATTACGATTTCTGATGACGAATTCCTATTCCGAATTCTCATTCCGAATTCACCTATTAAACAGAATCTGATTATCACTGTTTTATACACTCTGAATTTATTCACTCCGAACCTTCACTCCGAAGTTTCTATTCCGAACTTTTATGTTAGAGTTTAAAACGATGTCGTACATTCTGTTACACTTGTTTTATTATAAAACGATGTCATCCATTTTGTTATAAACTAACCGTTGTCTAAGTGACACGTGTACAGGTCCCTCCGAACTTTAAGGAAAATATGACCGTTGGAGAGGAGCCGACCTTACCTATAAATAGGAGCTCATTTGAAAGAGCTCGGTGCCGATTGCTGAAAAAGTGCTTACATGCTGTTGAAGTGATTTCTAGAGAGAGAGTCTCTTATTAACTCTCAAAGCTTCGTGCGACTCCGAATGTTGTTGATTACATTCGAGGGCTTCCGGGGATAGGAAGACAGAGGTGCTGACTACCTTAAAGATCGAGGGCTTTCTTGCTGAGAAAGACAGAGGTTGCCAACTACCTTGAAGTTGAGGGCTTGCGGGGATAGCAAGACAGAGACTCCGATCTTCGTATCGAGGGCTTACCCTGGTGTGGGTAAGACATACTTGCTTGAAAGTATAAATCAAGGGACCTTTATCCAAGGTTGTTGGATACCCTTCTCTTTGGGTTAAAAGACTATCATCTTGTTACTAGTAGTTTTACTACTTGTTTTATTCCGTTGTAATTTGTATCTTAAGGAAAGTATAACATTCTTATACTTCCTTACTTACTCTGATTAGTTTAGATTCTATACGCTTTAAGGTAGAATCTCATATTGTAACTTTTGTTAAGTTTCAATTTCCGGAATCATATTTCCGGAACCTACTTTTGGAATCACATTCCAAGTTCAGTTCGGTGTTAGAGGTGTTGTGAATTTACTTAGTTTAACTTTGTTAAACTTAGCCCTTTCCTTTTCTTAAGGAAACTTTAGTTATTCATAACTAACTTTAAAGGTTCCAAAGGAATTTTTAAAGTATACAATTCACCCCCCCTCTTGTATATTGAGCATATCATATTATATTTCGATCCTACTGCCGTGTGACCGCGGCGGCCGGAAACGCGTTTCGGGCGCCATAAAACACCAAAACGGCGTGCGGCGGTCCCATTCGGAGCAAACGTGCTCTGAATGACCTGAAACCGCACGGGAACGATAGAAATATTATTCCTGAGATTCAGGAGGAGGTAGCACATCCAACGGACGTGCGGTGCGCGTGGCACGTGCAATTGTGTCCTTTTCAGCTGCGCGGCGCGCGCTGAAATGGCGCGTTGGGGTGTCAAAACCAGCCGAATGACCTCCGAATGCCACGAAACCGTATGACAACATTCGGGGCGTGAATTGAGAAATGGTCGGCCAGATGGCACCTCATTAGGAGGTTTCATTTGACCGCGTAAGCCGGAAACGCGTTTCCGGCGCCATTAAAAACCAAAACGGCGTGCGGCGGTCCAATTCGGAGCAAACGTTCTCCGAACGACCTGAAACCGCACAGGAACGATAGAAATATTATTCCTGAGTTGCAGGAAGAGGCCGCATGTCCATCGGACGTGCGGTGCGCGCGGCACGTCCGATTGTGTCCTTTTCAGCAGCGCGGCGCGCGCTGAAATGGCGCGTTGGGGGGTCAAAACCACCCGAACGACCTCCAAATTCCATGAAACCGTACGACAACATCCGGGGCATGAATTGTGAAATGGTCGGCCTGAAGGAACCTCATTCGGAGGTGCCGTTTGACCGCGGCAGCCGGAAACGCGTTTCCGGCGCCAAAAAACACCGAAACGGCGTGCGGCGGTTCCATTCGGAGCAAACGTGCTCCGAAAGACCTGAAACCGCACAGGAACGATAGAAATATTATTCCTGAGATGCAGGAGGGGGCAGCACGTCCAGCGGACGTGCCGTTCGCGCGGCACGTCCGATTGTGTCCTATTCAGCAGCGCGGCGCGCGCTGAAATGGCGCGTTGGGGGGTCAAAACCACCCGAACGACCTCCAAATGCCACAAAACCGTACGACAAAATCCGGGGCATGAATTGTGAAATGGTCGGCCAGACGGAACCTCATTCGGAGGTGCCGTGTGACCACAGCGGCCGGAAACGCGTTTCCGGCGCCGTAAAACACCAAAACGGCGTGCGGCGCTCCAATTCGGAGCAAACGTGCTCCGAACGACCTGAAACCACACGGGAACGATAGAAATATTATTCCTAAGATGCAGGAGGAGGCCGCACATCCATCGGACGTGCGGTGCACGCGACACGTCCGATTGTGTCCTTTTCAGCAGCGCGACGCGCGCTGAAATGGCGCGTTGGGGGGTCAAAACCACCCGAACGACCTCCAAATGCCACGAAACCGTACGACAACATCCGGGACGTGAATTTTGAAATGGTCGGCCAGACGACATCTCTTTCGGAGGTGCCGTGTGACCGCGGCGGCCGGAAACGCATTTCTGGCGCCATAAAACACCAAAACGGCGTGTGGCGGTCCCATTCGGAGCAAACGTGCTCCGAAAGACCTGAAACCGCACGAGAACTATAGAAATATTATTCCTGAGATGCAGGAGGAGGCAGCACGTCTAGCGGATGTGCGGTGCGCTCGGCACGTCCGATTGTGTCCTTTTCAGCAGCGCAGCGTGCGTTGAAATGTCGCGTTGGGGGGTCAAAACCACCCGAATGACCTCCGAATGCCACGAAACCGTACGACAATATCCGGGGCGTGAATTTTGAAATGGTCGGCCAGACGGCACCTCATTCGGAGGTGCCGTGTGACCGCGGCGGCCAGAAACGCATTTTCGGCGCCATTAAACACCAAAACGGCGTGTGGCGGTCCCATTCAGAGCAAACGTGCTCCGAAAGACCTAAACCCGCACGGGAACGATAGAAATATTATTCCTGAGATGCAGGAGGAGGCAGCACGTCCAGCGGACTTGCGGTGCGCGCGACATGTCCGATTGTGTCCTTTTCAGCAGCGCGGCGCGCGCTGAAATGGCGCGCTGGGGGGTCAAAACCACCCGAACGACCTCCGAATGCCACGAAACCGTACGACAATATCTGGGGTGTGAATTGTGAAATGGTCGGCCAGACGACACCACATTCGGAGGTGCCGTGTGACCGCGGCGGCCGGAAACGCATTTCCGGCGCCATTTAACACCAAAACGGCGTGCGGCGGTCCAATTCGGAGAAAACATGCTCCGAACGACCTGAAACCGCACAAGAACGATAGAAATATTATTCCTGAGATTCAGGAGGTGGCCGCACGTCAATCGGACGTGCGGTGCGCGCGGCACGTCTGATTGTGTCCTTTTCAGCAGCGCGGTGCACGCTGAAATGGCACGTTGGGAGGTCAAAACCACCCGAACGACCTCTGAATGCCACAAAACCGTACGACAACATCCGGGCATGAATTTTGAAATGGTCGGCTAGACGGCACCTCATTCGGAGGTTCTGTGTGACCGCGGCGCCCGAAAACGCGTTTCGGGCGCCATAAAACACCAAAACGGCGTGCGGCGGTCCCATTCGGAGCAAACGTGCTCCGAACGACCAGAAACCGCACGGGAATGATAGAAATATTATTCCTGAGATGCAGGAGGAGGCAGCACGTCCAGCGGACTTGCGGTGCGCGTGGCACGTCCGATTGTGTTCTTTTAAGCAGCGCGGCGCGCGCTGAAATGGCGCGTTGGGGGGTCAAAACCACCCGAACGACCTCTGAATGCCACGAAACCGTAAGAAATCATCCGGGGCGTGAATTGTGAAATGTTCGGCCAGACGGCACCTCATTCGAAGGTACCGTTTGACCACGGCGGCCGGAAACGCGTTTCCAGCGCCCTAAAACACCAAAACGGCGTGCGGCGGTCCAATTCAGAGCAAACGTGCTCCGAACGACCTGAAACCACACGGGAACGATATAAATATTATTCCTGAGATGCAGGAGGAGGCCGCACGTCCATCGGATGTGCGGTGCGCGCGGCACGTCCGATTATGTCCTTTTTAGCAGCGCGGCGCGCGCTGAAATGGCGCGTTGGTGGGTCAAAACCACCCGAACGACCTCTGAATGCCACGAAACCGTATGACAACATCCGGGGCGTGAATTGGGAAATGGTCGGCCAGACGGCACCTCATTCGGAGGTGCCGTTTGACCGCGGCGGCTGGAAACACGTTTCCGGCGCCATAAAACACCAAAACGGCGTGCGGCGGTCCCATTCGGAGCAAATGTGCTCCGAAAGACCTGAAATGAGATTATTTATTGAATCGAAGTTTTTAAATTATTATAGCACAATGATTTGATATTATATATATATTAAAACATTTAAAATATTATATATATATATATATATATATTTATTTATATATTTAAAATATTGTATTTAATAGTATATATATGAATATTATATATATATATATATATATTTATTTATATATTCAATTCAATAAAAAAAAATTTTAAAAAAAAAATTTAGACTAGCGACCACCATAGGCGGTCGCTATAGGCTGCCCGGCAGAGGGGCTGCAGTGACCACTTGGCTGTCGCTGAAGGCCGATCTGCCGGCCTTCTATAGCGACCGTCATTGGCGGTCGCTGAAAGCCTCTAGCGACGAGGCAACAGCGACCGCCAATGGCGGTCGCTGAGTGGCCGCTAAAGGCCGGATTTTCAGTAGTGAAAATGACTTCATTCAGTTGACTGTTGTTAAATATGTAAGAATTCTATCATCTCCATAATTATATTCATTATATAATTTCCACTTTAATACTTTAATTATATTTCTATATCAATCCATTAAATGTGTTTATTAAAAATGAACTATTTTTTATCATTGGGAAGATAGGCTTTACGTAGGGATGAATAACATTTCTATTTTTCAACAATCCTCATTAAAATAATATATATAATGTTTTATTGTTCTGAAATTATAATAATATTGAATATATCATATTTCTTATTTAAATATATTTATATATATATAATTTATATGATTTTTTTATGAAAAACTAATCCCATCACTTCGTTGAGGTGGAAGTCCACATATACACACGTAAGGCATTGTCATTTTTATCTGCATGGAATGGTAAAAACACAAATGATATATTATATTTTATTAATAATATATATTTAATTAATATAATATATAAACATTAATTATCAAAATATAAATTTTATTTATGGAAATATGTGGAGAAAAAAATTACACATACCCGCGAGGTTGTTAACTGTTGTACAAACATATAATCAATTCTCTTCACATTTGATGGAATGTGAGATGGAAATGGATCATGACAGAAACATAAAAAAATTATAATTATATTTAGTTAATTTTATTTATTTTTTTATCATTGTTTTAGAATATTATAATTAATTGGAATAAGAAGAAACACAAATATAAAGTTGAAAACCATACCCTTTATTTGGAGAGCCCCCTTTTCGTATGGATTATGCCCCAAATGTATGGTATTATACCTAAACCAATACCAATAGAAAGTGGGTATGTATTATAGGAAGGTACCTTATTAGGTCTAGGATAAAAAAATGGTTTGTATGTTTGTATAATATATATAAATATGTTTTATTTGATAAGAGAGTGTTGGGGAACTCTTAGCATTTCTAAAAATTATAAATTAATATAAATTGATTCTCAATTCTGAATTGATCCAAAGTGTTTAATTACATATATATGATGATAATGGTTCAAAATAAACTCATCCATTAAAAATTGTATATGTTTTGACTTTATTTATACTAATATTTTTTGGTTTTATCCATGATTTAACCACATTAACTCTTACTGTGAAAACATCTATTTTTACACTTGGATTGTAAATACACATAATATAAAATAAAAAATGATACATAAATGGAACATGGTCGATATTTTAAACCATATACTAATATTTTTGTGGGATTTAGGATTTATGAGGAATTTAATATAATTTAACAAAAAAAATTATTATAAAATAAAAATAATTACAATTTTTATAATTATTCATTACATTGACATTAAGAATATAATGATAACACATATAATCAGAAAACAAATCATTGCATTCCAAATATGTCATGTTAATATTTCAAAGTTATTTTATCACATTAATTATCTAAATTTATATTTAGTTTAATATTTTTAATATCATTTATTGTAGAGACCCGTATCTTATCGTACATGGACATTACATTACTTTTGCGGAATACTTAGTACATAACAAAAACACACACACAAGGATCGTAATAGTTTAGTGTCTTTGGAAACTCGGAACATAATCTTCTAATCCTGGTGAAAGATCTTCAATATCTCCCGTAAAGATCTTCCATTTTTTTTACCTAAAACCTTTCTTTATATCCTGGGGAAAAGAAAACATAAAAGGGTGAGCTCAAATTCTCAGCAAGGGCAAATAAAGGAAATAAAAATCATATCATATCATTTTGAAAATTAAAACCTGCAAAAGAGATCATAATATCTTAACATGGAATAAATCATAGAAGTGAAAATGAGATCCCCATAATCATAACATAAAACTTGAATCTTTGTGGCATGCACACATAATCATGGAAAATCATTTCTTGTTAGTCATGACTTATTGCCAAGACTATCTTAGTGGACAAAGTCCCTTTCTGAACCGAGTTCACTCCTCGTTTCAGTCCTGTATCACTGAACCGAAATAACCTTCCGTTCCAGCCATGTCTATCTCATGAGATATAAAAATCATTACCCAATGCATTGGAGGGAGATATAGGTCCCACCCATCTTATAATGAATCCTTTCTTATGTGTGCCACATAATCATAAAACATACATCATCGCATAACACATATAACAAAAATGGGATTCTTGAAACATCATGACATCATAAATCAATTCATATATGATAAAGGAATTCATAAACATAATTCCATCACAACATAGTCAAACCAATGTAAAAATATGGATAGAAACAGAACCCTTTATTATCTTAGATGGAAAATAATTTTGATAAAACACTTGAATTTAATTCTTGAGGAAAATATCCTTTCTTCTTCAAAAACATTTTTCCTTTCATAACATGTCATACAACTTTAAAATAAAAGAAGTTGATTAAAAATAAACTTGAAAACTTGTAAAGGAAGCTTCTTTGAAGTAATGTTTTAAAAATCCATTCATTCCGTATAAGTTAAAAAAACATTCTTCGTACTTTTGTCGGAAAAGTCAAAAAGTACCTCGTACGGAAAAACGACAAAAGATTCCTTTCATATTCTTTACTAAAAACTCACCTAAGGGTAAAATTGGATTTAAACTATTTCAAGTGGATGGAAACAATATTACATATTGAGGGAACATGGATGTGGATGATAAAATACACCCCAGTAAATACTTACGAATAAACAATCTCGGATAAAAATGAGATTGTGATATTTCCCTTACCTTAGGTCCAATTTGCTTCGTATGTGTCCGAACCTCCTGTATAATGATTTAAATAATGTCATTGAATTATTACAGAATCATATTCATTGTTATGATATCATATATGGTTCACTTATGACATTATATTACCCGTTCTTCTGTAAATTCCATGTTAAAGAAGCGTTTTGGGTAAAATCGTTTCATTTATCGTAGGTGTTTTGACTTGTTGTTCTTGACATCATTATTACTTATATCATGATTTACTTACTTCCAGAATATAAAATATGATTTATATATCATATATATTCAGTATATATATATATATAATAGATAGATAAATAAAATGAAAAACACCGTTCATGGAGACGGTAGTCCGTACGTACGCATGAACGCTGTTTTTCTTTCCTTATTGTCTTGAAATGGAAGTAAGTAGATGACATACATATGTATATATATACATAAATCCAGTAGCTTTATAATGTCATATATTTCATTATTATTTCTTATATATACATTATAATCATTCTTAAATGGTTAACATGGAGAATGAATCTCATCGCGTCGTGGAGACGGTAGTCCGTACGTACGCACGAGCGATGATATCATTTCTATAAATATTGAATTGAATTGGAGTGGATTATACAATATATCAGAATCAATATGATGTTTTAATAACTATGTATAGTTATTCTTTACACCATTATACCCATCCATGTAAGGTGGTGGTGGAAAATAGATTACACCACGGCGTGGAGACGGTATTCCGTACGTACGCACGCGCGGTGATTTCTTTTTCCGTAGGATGGATAGATGGTTAAATAGGGTTGTTTCATACTTATAATAACATATCAGTATATTAGTGATACTGATGTTATTACTTCATAATGAAACAACCTAAGAAGAAGAAGTGGAAGAAGAAATAAAGATGAAAGAATTGGTAACGGTAATTACCTCTTCTTTGAAGTGCCTCTTTGAGACCTCCTCTTAGGGTACTAAAATTGGTCTTTGAAGAAGACAAGAACCTCTAGGATGTTTTTAGGGAAATGGAGAGGATAAATTGGCAGGGTTTGGCCGAGCTTGAGTGCTCAAATTGGTGTGAGGAGGAGGGGGAGGAGGTGTCCTTTTATAGGGGAGGAGAGGGGCACCTTAGGAATATCTCAAAATATTATTTTATATTAAAGTCAAAATCGGTTTATAATGGTTCCAAAGGGTCTTATTTCGAAGCTAAAGTGGGTATGGGTCGAAATCCTATCAACCAATAGGATTTAGACAAGTTTAGGGTATTATTTTAACCTTAACAATTAGATTTAACTATAAGTTAAATAATTTAACTTTTACCGTGTCTTTTTGTTTTCTTACACTATATGGTTAATACACTTACTATAACATGCCAAACGAACCCCAAATTGTTTATTATTAATATATATATCCTTATCTAAGTAATTTGGCCGAACCTTAGATTTTTAGGAATACAATAACAATTAATAATATAATATTTGATTTAAAAACTATTTTGTGTCAATTTTGACACTATTTGATATATGATTTTTGTGAAAGTCATAACAGAATTAAATGTTCGAACCAAGTTGATTAAATCAACATTAATATATCATAGTAACCTAGAAAATTAGTGGAATTCATAAAAAGTCTCAAATTACATTTATTTTGGTGTTTATAACATCAATTATGTCAATATTTCATTAATAAGATAATTACTGCATCATCGTTGTGTCATAAATAAATTACATTATTTGATGTCTAAAAATTACAAATAAAATACCATAATGTAGGAAATCTTTTTATCTTTCTAATGAATATTTATAGTCGAATTTATCTTATGTATAACTCCATATTAAAAATGATTTACTTATTAAACTTTGATTTTAACTATTTTAACCCTTCTTTAAATAAATTAATAATAAAAGTCCTAATCTAATCCAAGTGGGCCTAAATGGTCATATTTTATTCCTAAGTTTGTTTTTGGTCGAATTACACTTATCCAATAGAATTAGGACATGTGTTAGGGTAATAGTAATATCATATTTACCCTTAGTTACCCTATTTACTATTAACCGTGGTAAAAAAAGTAAAAAGTTACTATTCACCAAAAAATTATTTTCATCTCATTGAACCACATTTTAGTCCTTGATATTAACCGTGTCTCTCGGATTTTTGAAATTCCATTCACAGAAGCGGTAAAATTAAGTTTTATGCAAAATTCAGTTTTTAACCTACCACTTAGTAGTTTCACTATTCATCAAAAATTGATGTTTTTCATAACAATGCCAAAATTTCATCCCAAGCTATATTTCATATTCTGAATTCAAAAATGAAGTCTATTTTACCAAATTCATAACATAAAAGTTGCATTAATTAATTTTATAATTAAATCCCGCTGTTAAAACAAATAGCGTGTTTTTAAGAAACAATATCTATCAAAAGATTGACACTTGTTTATGTCTAGTTTAAATGTGAAATTACATCCAATGACCAGCATTGTATTAAATTGTAAAAATATATTCTAAATATACTTTAAAACCACTAAAATTAATGATTTATCACTATTAATTATTTCGATTAAAAAAGTTGTTTTTAATTATAATTTAGTAATTTTCACTATTCATCAGAATATGAAAGTTATCCGAAAAGTACCAAAATTTCACCTTAGGCTAAATTCGATACTCCGAATCCAAAAATAAGGTCCATTTTGAGAGTTAAAATTTCTAAAATTTAAAAAGTGGTTATTACTATTCATAACGGCTAGTTTTAATAATATTTTAATAGCATATCATTGTTTCGTGAAACTCAGTATTACGTACCACACACGCTATCGAGGAAGGTTGCGATTGCGTGTAATGCAAGGCAAGTCAAGGATGTGTGTTGTGCAATATCCTTTTGGTGTAGCGTACAACACAAGACATTATTAAAATTAAAAAGAATAGTTCTTTATAAAATCTTGGGCTGTTACATTCTACCCCCCTTAAAATGAATTTCGCCCTCGAAATTCGTCGGGGTTATAAATGGTTTACTATTCGAAAGTTTCTTTAATAGAAACCCACATCGTAAAAAGGAATATCAAAACCAATCTTTAAAAACAAAAGTATGAAACGTAACGGTTACCCAAATAAACTAATCATTGGGTTTCCACATAGGTGAAAATATGGATATGGAAGAGAAATCTAACCATCATGTTCTGATGGAGAGTGGTAGAGAACATGGCTATGGAAAAGCCAATAATCACAAATCCATATATTTGTTATGATAAAAGGTACCATCTGATTCATCAGGTATAAGATCACTAGGACAACATTTTTGGTTTTCAAGATCATTTCCCTAAAGTTGAAAATTTGAAATAGAATAAATACTTACTTTATTTTGGTACAATCTCACTGTTGTTCATGCCTTGAACAATTTCCACTTCATCTCTTAAATAAATGAAGTTGAATTTGTTATTCATGAAGTGTTAGCAGATCATGTGATAGAATGACGGGTCATTCCATCTGTCTCAAACAAAAGGTTAGAAAAAATATACATAAGTCGATCTATAGTGAGATTAATCACATATGGTTCCTAAAATGGACTTATACTTCATATATCATACTGCTTAATATAATAAAACTAGTTTCTACTAAACAGGGACTTCCTGTAGGCCAGTGGTAGGCGATAAAGGCCAGTCGCACTTCGGTTGTGGGTTCGATTCCCACAGCCTTGTCCGACGCGACGGGCTGTCGCTCGTCCTGCAGGTTGTCCTTTTTCTAAAACTATATTACTATAACATCCCATCAATAATATCGAAAATCTTCTATCCTTAAACCATACTAACTTATGTCCAACATAATCCATTCTAATCTTTAGGCTTATCCATAATACTGCAGTCCACTCTCATAATATAGTGAAAACGATTACCAGAGATTTAATACCATCGTTGATCCCCATATATCATAAGATATGTCTTGTTGGTCACATTCTAAACATTCAAAGGCCTTAATCATGTATTCTCTTGAATACCCATTAAACCTTATTGAAAACATGAATGCAGTTAAACGTTAACACTTTCCACATACCAAATCCTCAAAATTCTATATACTCAAACCATGATATCACTTAGTCCTTATATCAATCATGAGCTCATGAATACTATTAAACATTTCATTTTCTCGTCTTCATTATGCGCATATCATCTTATTTCCAAAAAATATCTCAATCACTTTGAATACCACATCAATAAATATTGCAATACTCAATGATACAACATTATTTTGGAATCCCATTACATAAACAATTAATCATTCCACCACATCGTTGTCATATTCAACATTGCCAATAGTCATCGCATGTGATTTCCCTTTGTCCTTTGCCTTCAGTGGTTGCTCATGTTGATCATCACTAACCCTTGGATTAGGGCAATTATTAGCATAATGCCCCATTTCCTTGCACTTGAAGCATTGAAGTGTTGGCGGTGCGTTCTCTGCAGTGTTTGCTTTATCATTAGAAACCCTTTTTCCATTACTTCGACACTCAGCTGCTCGATGACCTTCTTTTCCACACTTAAAACATTTTCTAGTCCCTTTAAGACAATCTCCACCATGCTTCTTTCCACACTTTGAGCATAAGGAAACATTCATCTTCTTTTCACCATTATTCTGATATTTCTCCTTGAACTCCATCTTTCGTTTCTTGTCAAAACCATGAGATGGATATGTAACACCAACTTCCATTTCTACCTTGATAGCACAACGCACAATTTCTTCATAGCTACTGAAGTCTCTTATAGCTAATTCCCTTCGAAGACTTGGTTTTAAGCCACTGAAAAATCGATCAACTTTACTTTCAGGTTGGATGATAATTCCAGAAGCATACCTTGCAAGTCTTGTAAAATTTGCTTCATAGGTACCAACAGATTCATCGTCCCTTTGCTTCAGTTCAAGAAACTCTTTCTCCATCTTTGTTCGAAGAATACGAGGGAAGTACTTACTGAAAAACAAGTTCTTGAACTCGTCCCATTCCATGGACTCAATTTCATCTCTTGGCCTCATATTCTTGATAAGATTCTACCATTGATCAGCTTCACCTTCCAAACGATATACTGCTAAGATGACTTTATCATGTTCAAAACATTGAAGAACTGAAAATATCTTTTCAGTAGTACTGATCCATTGTTCAGCCACAAGTGGATCAGAAGACCCACTGAAAGAAGGTGGACGTTGCCTCATGAAGGACTCAATAGAATATTGTTCCCTTCTCTGCTCATTTGGAAGTCCAGAATGATTCATAGCTTGTGTAAGTATAGCAATAAGATTTTGCACTCCATCTCCCATAACATTTGTTTGTTCAGGAGGGCAATCATTGCATTGTCCATTGCATTGATCAACACGGTTCCTTCGGGTTCCAGCCATCGTCTAAAACCCAAAAAGAATAGTGTGAGAGGCAAAAATCATGCTAGGGAAAACAACATAATAAAGGGGGAGTACCTTCAATATCCAACATCTTAGGTTTAATTCTATGATCGTTAGCGTAATTCTATTACTATAACATATACGTATACTTATCCCTAGGGACATCCCTAGACATACCTTATAAATATCTCTAGGGATCTCACCAACGTTTTCGCATCCTAGTTTCCAAAGGTTGACTAAACCTTTCCTCCGATACCAACTGTAGAGACCCGTATCTTATCGTACATGGACATTACATTACTTTTGCGGAATACTTAGTACATAACAAAAACACACACACAAGGATCATAATAGTTTAGTGTCTTTGGAAACTCGGAACATAATCTTCTAATCATGGTGAAAGATCTTCAATATCTCCCGTAAAGATCTTCCATTTTTTTTACCTAAAACCTTTCTTTATATCCTGGGGAAAAGAAAACATAAAAGGGTGAGCTCAAATGCTCAGCAAGGGCAAATAAAGGAAATAAAAATCATATCATATCTTTTTGAAAATTAAAACCTGCAAAAGAGATCATAATATCTTAACATGGAATAAATCATAGAAGTGAAAATGAGATCCCCATAATCATAACATAAAACTTGAATCTTTGTGGCATGCACACATAATCATGGAAAATCATTTCTTGTTAGTCATGACTTATTGCCAAGACTATCTTAGTGGACAAAGTCCCTTTCTGAACCGAGTTCACTCCTCGTTTCAGTCCTGTATCACTGAACCGAAATAACCTTCCGTTCCAGCCATGTCTATCTCATGAGATATAAAAATCATTACCCAATGCATTGGAGGGAGATATAGGTCCCACCCATCTTATAATGAATCCTTTCTTATGTGTGCCACATAATCATAAAACATACATCATCGCATAACACATATAACAAAAATGGGATTCTTGAAACATCATGACATCATAAATCAATTCATATATGATAAAGGAATTCATAAACATAATTCCATCACAACATAGTCAAACCAATGTAAAAATATGGATAGAAACAGAACCCTTTATTATCTTAGATGGAAAATAATTTTGATAAAACACTTGAATTGAATTCTTGAGGAAAATATCTTTTCTTCTTCAAAAACATTTTTCCTTTCATAACATGTCATACAACTTTAAAATAAAAGAAGTTGATTAAAAATAAACTTGAAAACTTGTAAAGGAAGCTTCTTTGAAGTAATGTTTTAAAAATCCATTCATGCCGTATAAGTTAAAAAAACATTCTTCGTACTTTTGTCGGAAAAGTCAAAAAGTACCTCGTACGGAAAAACGACAAAAGATTCCTTTCATATTCTTTACTAAAAACTCACCTAAGGGTAAAATTGGATTTAAACTATTTCAAGTGGATGGAAACAATATTAAATATTGAGGGAACATGGATGTGGATGATAAAATACACCCCAGTAAATACTTACGAATAAACAATCTCGGATAAAAATGAGATTGTGATATTTCCCTTACCTTAGGTCCAATTTGCTTCGTATGTGTCCGAACCTCCTGTATAATGATTTAAATAATGTCATTGACTTATTACAGAATCATATTCATTGTTATGATATCATATATGGTTCACTTATGACATTATATTACCCGTTCTTTTGTAAATTCCATGTTAAAGAAGCGTTTTGGGTAAAATCGTTTCATTTATCGTAGGTGTTTTGACTTGTTGTTCTTGACATCATTATTACTTATATCATGATTTACTTACTTCCATAATATAAAATATGATTTATATATCATATATATTCAGTATATATATATATATATAATAGATAGATAAATAAAATGAAAAACACCGTTCATGGAGACGGTAGTCCGTACGTACGCATGAACGCTGTTTTTCTTTCCTTATTGTCTTGAAATGGAAGTAAGTAGATGACATACATATTTATATATATACATAAATCCAGTAGCTTTATAATGTCATATATTTCATTATTATTTATTATATATACATTATAATCATTCTTAAATGGTTAACATGGAGAATGAATCTCATCGCGTCGTGGAGACGGTAGTCCGTACGTACGCACGAGCGATGATATCATTTCTATAAATATTGAATTGAATTGGAGTGGATTATACAATATATCAGAATCAATATGATGTTTTAATAACTATGTATAGTTATTCCATACACCATTATACCCATCCATGTAAGGTGGTGGTGGAAAATAGATTACACCACGGCGTGGAGACGGTATTCCGTACGTACGCACGCGCAGTGATTTCTTTTTCCGTAGGATGGATAGATGGTGAAATAGGGTTGTTTCATACTTATAATAACATATCAGTATATGAGTGATACTGATGTTATTACTTCATAATGAAACAACCTAAGAAGAAGAAGTGGAAGAAGAAATAATGATGAAAGAATTGGTAACGGTAATTACCTCTTCTTTGAAGTGCCTCTTTGAGACCTCCTCTTAGGGTACTAAAATTGGTCTTTGAGGAAGACCAGAACCTCTAGGATGTTTCTAGGGAAATGGAGAGGATAAATTGGCAGGGTTTGGCCGAGCTTGAGTGCTCAAATTGGTGTGAGGAGGAGGGGGAGGAGGTGTCCTTTTATAGGGGAGGAGAGGGGCACCTTAGGAATATCTCAAAATATTATTTTATATTAAAGTCAAAATCGGTTTATAATGGTTCCAAAGGGTCTTATTTCGAAGCTAAAGTGGGGATGGGTCGAAATCCTATCAACCAATAGTATTTAGACAAGTTTAGGGTATTATTTTAACCTTAACAATTAGATTTAACTATAAGTTAAATAATTTAACTTTTACCGTGTCTTTTTGTTTTCTTACACTATATGGTTAATACACTTACTATAACATGCCAAAAGAACCCCAAATTGTTTATTATTAATATATATATCCTTATCTAAGTCATTTGTCCGAACCTTAGATTTTTAGGAATACAATAACAATTAATAATATAATATTTGATTTAAAAACTATTTTGTGTCAATTTTGACACTATTTGATATATGATTTTTGTGAAAGTCATAACAGAATTAAATGTTCGAACCAAGTTGATTAAATCAACATTAATATATCATAGTAACCTAGAAAATTAGTGGAATTCATAAAAAGTCTCAAATTACATTTATTTTGGTGTTTATAACATCAATTATGTCAATATTTCATTAATAAGATAATTACTGCATCATCGTTGTGTCATAAATAAATTAAATTATTTGATGTCTAAAAATTACAAATAAAATACCATAATGTAGGAAATCTTTTTATCTTTCTAATGAATATTTATAGTAGAATTTATCTTATGTATAACCCCATATTAAAAATGATTTACTTATTAAACTTTCATTTTAACTATTTTAACCCTTCTTTAAATAAATTAATAATAAAAGTCCTAATCTAATCCAAGTGGGCCTAAATGGTCATATTTTATTCCTAAGTTTGTTTTTGGTCGAATTACACTTATCCAATAGAATTAGGACATGTGTTAGGGTAATAGTAATATCATATTTACCCTTAGTTACCCTATTTACTATTAACCGTGGTAAAAAAAGTAAAAAGTTACTATTCACCAAAAAATTATTTTCATCTCATTGAACCACATTTTAGTCCTTGATATTAACCTTGTCTCTCGGATTTTTGAAATTCCATTCACAGAAGCGGTAAAATTAAGTTTTATGCAAAATTCAGTTTTTAACCTACCACTTAGTAGTTTCACTATTCATCAAAAATTGATGTTTTTCATAACAATGCCAAAATTTCATGCCAAGCTATATTTCATATTCCGAATTCAAAAATGAAGTCTATTTTACCAAATTCATAACATAAAAGTTGCATTAATTAATTTTATAATTAAATCCCGCTGTTAAAACAAATAGCGTGTTTTTATGAAACAATATCTATCAAAAGATTGACACTTGTTTATGTCTAGTTTAAATGTGAAATTACATCCAATGACCAACATTGTATTAAATTGTAAAAATATATTCTAAATATACTTTAAAACCACTAAAATTAATGATTTATCACTATTAATTATTTCGATTAAAAAAGTTGTTTTTAATTATAATTTAGTAATTTTCACTATTCATCAGAATATGAATGTTATCCGAAAAGTACCAAAATTTCACCTTAGGCTAAATTCGATACTCCGAATCCAAAAATAAGGTCCATTTTGAGAGTTAAAATTTCTAAAATTTAAAAAGTGGTTATTACTATTCATAACGGCTAGTTTTAATAATATTTTAATAGCATATCATTGTTTCGTGAAACTCAGTATTACGTACCACACACGCTATCGAGCAAGGTTGCGATTGCGTGTAATGCAAGGCAAGTCAAGGATGCGTGTTGTGCAATCTCCTTTTGGTGTAGCGTACAACACAAGACATTATTAAAATTAAAAAGAATAGTTCTTTATAAAATCTTGGGCTGTTACATTTATTTTATTTTTTAATTAATAAATTAATTATTACATTATCGATGTACATATATTTAGGGTAATAATTTATTCTCTAAAAATTAGAAATAAATTACCCTGATTAAAATAAAATGATTACAATTTAATAGAAAATTTATAATTGAACATATGCTCTAGATAACATAATGTAATAAATATTACACATACTTAAAATAAGAGTGAGACATGTTTGACTTTTCATTAAATAAAATAATATAAATGTCATAATATTATCTAAGGTACCCCAAAGGTCATAAATTAGGTGAGATGATTTACACTCATAAAATACTATCTAATTATTCATTTGGGATATTTGATAACCATTTTCATTTTTTTAATCTAAATTATCTAATTTACCCCTTACAATGGTAACCAAAATTATAAAAATCACTATTCATGTTAACAAAAAAATACACTGGATGTATTCAATATATTTGGAACCAAAATATTCAAAATATGGAATCCATTTTTTAAAATTCAAAACATAGAGGTTTCATAATATAATGTAATATTAAACCGATAAAACAAAAAAAATATTTCAAAAAAATGACCTTTTAAAATTTGATGTTTTATAATAAATTCATTTCAATAATCCATTACCAAAACCATAATTTTTTATTTAAAATAATAATGAAATAATTTAATTTAAAAATAATCCAAAATAAAATTTCTCCTTATCAATACACAGAAATAAGATATATTTCTCAATACAATTCGTTATTTTTCACTCTTCATCAAAAAATAAATATTTTCAATAAATTATGAAAAAATAATTATAAGGTTATTTTGAAAAGATGAATAAAAAAATAAAATTCATTTTATCAAATTAAAATTATACCAAAAAAAATTAATATTTTTAATATAACCTTATAATAAATGATTTTAATAATAAAGTTTTCTTTTGGATTTTATGATTTACAGAACATATTTAAATTAAATAATAGAATTCTATTCAATAATATTGTAAATATGATAAAAATTATTGTATCAGTACCTTGGTTAATACAATTTTCCTCACACTGTACATTTTCTTTATGTTCTATGCAGACTTGGTTTTGTAAGATATAAGTTAATGGAATTTTGCCATGTAGCTCAATGTATTCTCTTTGTTTATGTCACTTATATTTGGTTGAAATCATTCGAAAAGTCTATTATGTTAATACCCATGTGTTTTTCACCATGCTATAAGATATGGACATGTTAAATGGTCCTTATGGTAAGCTATATTGGGTGATGTGTCATGTTTTGTTTCATTAGATAATTAAAAAATGATATTATGTGTCTCATTTGTTTATGTTTATTTAGTACACTGGTGTCAAGACCATCAAAACATAATAGGTATGTTAATAAAGGGGGACAGCCAGTTCACTTTTATACCTGATGATGAGTAATCTTGGTTGGTTAGGGTTTTTTCATCAACTATTTGATCTTGTTCATGGGTTTATTTAGATATAACTTATCATGTTTTTATAATATTTTTTGAAATCATTGGTTCTATGTTCTTGAAACTTTTGTTGTGTTTAACTCTTCTTGTTTAAGGTATTAAATTTATTCATATTCATTGAAAAAATGTTATGGATATGTATTCCTAAACAAATCAGGTTTTACTTACTATGTTTGATAGATAATACCTAGTAGGATGATCTCCTCAAATCAAAGGCAATTAACTCTATGGGAATGTCCCATAATAAAACCCTCCATTCTACCCAACTTCGCTAGAAATGGTTATACAAAATGTTTAATCCCTAGAACATGTGAAAATTTAAATCCAATAATGGATGGTAGATCATGCATTAGATTTTACCAAACAAAATTCACCAATAATCAATTTTATCAAATTATCTCCAAAACCAAAGGAGTGTGTTGAATGAATATAGAGTATTTTTTTATTCTTAATGACTCTGAGGAACTCTATGGTGGTATTTTACACTTATATCATTAAGTAACGTGGATATAAATTTTGGTATTCCACCTTAAAAGATTAATTTCATAGGTATCTAACTTGTATCACATTTAAAAAGGCCCTAAATCTTTAATCATGTCATATGATATTGCCTATGGTGATGGACAAATTACTGGTGAAGTTGGATCATGGAGACCATTCTATGATGGAGTATTCTACAGATTTCATTGAGTTTGTTCATCTATCTCTAAAACATCTCATTAATGAGTACATCTAGGATATATAGTTTGATATGGGTCTGAGGCCTGTGACTTAATCAATTCTTATTCTACAATTCTTACTTACATTTTCTAAGGGATTTACTTATTCATTTATGGAAGAGGCAGACATAACTAGAATGAAAATTCATAGAGTATCATCTATTGTAGTAGGGGTAGCTAGAGTATGTTATCTAACCAAAAAATGAATTGGTTTATCGCTGATTAGTTTATGTTAGGATCAGTTACCGGGTTTTCATAGTGAAACACATGGTGGTTTGTTTTATTATAGAACACCTAGCCATTCCAATCCTACATTTTTGGTATAAACTAAAATATTTCAGTGTTGTGGATACTTTTATTACCTTGAGAGTTGTTGTGAAAAAGTATGCCATGATAGTAGAGTTTATTTTACCATTCCAAAGGCTCCCATGTTCTATATGATGTTGTGAAATATGGTGAATTTATTTCTCCTAAAATTTGGGACACACGAGTTGAGAAAAAAGATCAGGGAGGGACTAAGACCAAATGACCTTATACAGTGGGGTATACACTAGAGGAATTTTTAGAGGGGTCAATTAATTTTTGAGGTATGGTTATTATTTCAACAACTATTGTCCTCAATTTTCTAATATAGGTTGATCTCATTCTAATATATCTTCAATGAAGATTTACATGTTGATCTTGTTAATGGGGATTATTTCATTCATGGTGGATTATCTCACTCAACTATAGATCGTGAAATGATTTATGCAGTGATATTATGGGACAATACAAGGCTGTGTTCTAGACTCTAATCTTCTTGGTTTTTCTCATTTTTATAGGCATTTTTCAATATTTCATTAAATATTCAACTCTTCAAATTGAGTTTAACCTTAAGGGTGTTCTGTGTGAATAAAATGTTTTGCAGTATAGATCATTTCTGGATGTGAATGCTAGGTCAATTTCATCTCTAGTTATGAGATATAAATTTGAGAATCTTAAGACTTTTTATTTTTATATTGTATACATCCCATGAAATTTGAATGTGTTCACTATTCGTTCAATAAGAAATTATGGAACCATTATTGATGGAGTCAGTAGAATGGTGGTTTATGATGACTTTATACATTGATATGTGCATGGATGTGTAAAAAGTGGAGTGATAGGTGTTCTTAATTTTTTTTAAATGCTATATTAATTTATTATTGGATTTATCTCAGATAGGAAATATTCTCTGATTGTGATCATTTTAGAAGTAAGTCTAAATATTTGGGGAAATTTATTTAAATGATTTTTTATAAATGATGTGTGTGGTTTGATGTTTTAGAATAATTTTTTTAATTTAAAAAATGTTTCATTTTTGAATTTTATGCAAATTATTATAATTAATTACACAATAATAAATGATGATTTGGAAAACATATGTAATATTAAAATCAATTTAGTAGAAAAAATGTGTTTTGAGGAAGGAAAGTAAGATCGACATTTTATCTCATAAATAATATTTTTATGAAATGTGTATTAATAAAATTGGTTTCAGTTGTGGTATCTATTATTAATTTAGATATTTTATGTATAGTATCATATCGCTTAAAAATTTGTAATTTATATAAATATAAAAAAATGTACATCACATAAGGAATTTTTTGTTTTGGTTAACACATAGGTTTGAATGTATATGTATTTCATTGAAATATTAACTACCCAATCATAACATTGTTCATGATCTATATATATATAAGTGGATATCAAAAATTGGTTGTTCCCATGGTTATATATATTCATGTAAAAAAACAATTTATAATCTCATTAATGTAAATATAATAATTAAAAACTGATACTATAAGGAATTCTAAGAACATGGCTAAGAAAGAGATATGTTGATTAGGATTTCAAGGGAATAAATTGATGTAACCCTAAATTTTATTATTTAAATAATTTTGAGAGTTCATATTGAATGAACTGGTGTTTGTCGAACTATTGGTTATTTTTAAGAAGATAAATTTATCATTGAAGATGGAAAAACTGTGGGTTTCCCAAGTTGAAGAATCAAATGTTTGACATTATTTTCAAGTAGTTTATGTGAATATTCATGTATAAGGTTAACAACAATTTATGATAAAACTGATGTCATGATTGAAATAGATCGGTTGTGTGATTAAAGATTATATTCCATCATTTAAAATGGTTTTGAACCTATTTGTTGTGGGTATCGAGATTAATTTGGGTGATGAACCATACATAATGAACCAGTATGTCACGACCTGTCCTTGGGGACCATGTCGTGACTACCCCAATCCTGCCTTCCATAGGCCAGGGGCTGGCGACTAGCACCAAAGGCGTAAATCCCAATAACTGGGAAGGCATTGCCTTTATAAAATTAAACAAAACACCACTGAGTACAAGCGGAAATAAAATACTAAGTAAAAAAGAGAAGTGCTAAAAATTAAATGGGCCAGAATACAAACCCAACTGAAAGTACAACTACAACTGAACAAAAGTACAACAGAAAAAGACAACAGCTGGAAGAACGGAAGCGGCTCCTGGGACCTCCTCCTCGGATCCAACCTGAAGGATAGGTACAGATGGCGCAGCTCCTGGATCGTCCACCACAGATCCTACCTAAAGGGTAGGTACAGATAGCCTACACAACAGTCTCACCCATCAACCTCCTCCGAGTGTCGTCTCGCCATGAATTCCACCTCCAGATACTGACTCGTCGTGTAGTCCACCTCCGGGTACCGTCCAGTCCTCGAACACTCAGCCTCCGTCAGCACTGCTCGTCGTCTGCAACCAACACAAGGAGGTGCGGGTATATCCCGTGTAGGGGTGAGTATAACGATACTCAGTAGGGACCCTGTGACCCTCAAGGTCTCACTAAAACCAACATGGATAACCAAAAAGAAGATCTCAACAGATAACCTCTACTTAGGTATATGCCCATGCATATACATAAGTTATCAAGTAACCCATCTCAATCATGGGGAAAACACCAAGATCATGAAATCAACGGATAACCACTACCCAGGTATATGTCCATACATATACCTAAGTTATCAAGTGACCCATCTCAATCATGAGGTAAACACAAAGGTCAAAAGACTCATCTCAAACCAGGATTTTCATTATAGAAACTGTAACTGCTGAAGAGCCCCGTCTCTGGAGTGTACAGTGGTCCTATCACGACTCTGAGGTACTGCTCACTAATCCAAGTCTCTGAGGTACTCCTCCTGTCGAGTACTGCAGGTCTGCTGCTAAATACTGGGTGCTCCTTCCGCTGTGGGTCTACCGCCAAATACCGGGCGCTCCCCCTAATAGCCTACAGAGGTACTCCTCCGGTCGAGTACCACGGGTCTGCTGCCAACTACCAGGTGCTCCGTCTGCCGTGGGTCTGCCACCAAATACTGGGCACTCCGTCCACAGGGCTAGTCGACTCACTCCAAGACGAGTCGGTCAAGCAGTCGTCAGGTCTCAGTCGTCTACACGGTCTCCGTACTCTGTATGCTCATCTCCGGGAGGGGATGCTCCTCGAGCTACTGATAAAGACTCCAAGTATGACAAAGTTCCACGAAGATGTATCTCAAAGTACCGCCGCGTCATAAGGGTCTCAACACAACAGATGGCGCGTCAATCGGGCGCCTGGTCTGTGACTTATTATCATTTTCGTCCAAGGGGCCCGGTTGGTTTCGTGAGCAAACCAACACGGCCGCATCTCAACTGTACCCCGAACTCTCAAAGGGTATACTCAAAGGGACTGTTTCACACGTGACCACCAACACCGCTGACGGTTCGTCAAACGGACGTCCGGTCTGAAAGATAACAGCTTTTCTGTTCCAAGGGCCCGGTTAGATTTCGGGTAGAATCCAACCCGACCACTATCCAAAAACAACCAAAACTCGGGCAAAGTATGCCAAAAGTTCTGTGTAATCAAGAGGAATTCAATGAGACAGATGGCGCGTCAATCGGACGCCCGGTCTGTGAGTTATTGGCGTTTTCTTTCCAGGGGCCTGGTTGGTTTCATGAGAGAACCAACCCGACCGCAATCCGACGGCATCCAAACCTCGAGCGGAGTAAGACAAAAGATCTTTCTCATTTAGAGGAATCCAACAATGTCGATGGCACAGCAATTGGACATCCGGAGTTCAAGTTATGAGCGTTTCCGCTCTGAGGGCCCGGTTGGTTTCATATCCGAACCAACCCGGCTGAACCCAAAGTATTCTGAAACCTTGAGTGTAATATGTCAAAACGACCGTCTCAGTCCAAGGATCGCATCGCCGCTGACGGTGCGTCGATTGAAGGTCCATATCCCAATATATGGGAATTTTACCGAAAGTGATACGAAAACGAGGGGTCTGGGCCCGGACCGACTCGGCCCAACCCCCCTGGGTCGGCCCGAACCGAGTCGCCCCGACCCGAGTCCGGCCCGGTTGGCGCGACCCGGCCTGGCCGGTGGGTCGGCTCGGCCGGTTACGGCCGAGCGGAGCGGATCGGGGCTCTGCCCCCGCGTGAAGAACCGCGACCCCACGTGGGGCTGCCCATGCCAGCAGATGCGGCAGCCAGCCGCCTCCCGCCGCCCACCTCCGGTCCTGTGCGGTCGTGGGACTGCGCTCCGCCGCCGCGGCATCAGCCGTGGCGAATTCTTCCGGCGGCGCTCCGGGCACCTCCGCACCCGACCGTCGGAGTCGCCGCGCCGGTGGGGGGTTCCGCGGACCACCGGACACGCTCCGGTGGTCCGATTTGCCTGCGGTTTTCGCCAGTGTTCATCCCAGGACCCGACCTTCGCTGCAAAGATCCCACAACGCCCGTGCATCTTCGTTTGTCATTTTTCAGAGCGGCGCGACGGCGCCGTGGCTTGTTCAACTTCATCGGCGCCGCGCTTCTTAGCCCTTCCTCATAATTTCCGCGCGGTGCAACGGCACTGCGCCACCTTTCATGTGCCGCAACAAATTCAAACAACAAGGGGGGGAGGAGGGTCGGCTGTGTTCGTGCGGTCCGACCTCCTCCCGTTATAATGATAGCAAGAGGCCATCTATTAGAAGTTGACATATGGCAAGAAATAATTCACGGACAAAAACAATAATCCTCATCATCAATCCGCATGAACGAACGATCCGCAGATCAACCTGGAATTGGTTGGTCCGCGCTCGTCGTTCTTTTCTCAAAATATAAAAGAACACCAAATAAATTCCCTTACCTCGTGCAAGCTTGAACGGAGGTTCGTCGAACAAGGATTTGTCGCGGAAAGAGGTGTCGTGAAAGAAGACGTCGTCAGCATCGCTGTACCCGGTGCCTCGTAATCAGTTTCTGAGAACTCGGCGTTCTTCATCGGAGACCGATGTGTTCTTCGCATTCTTCGTCGAAGATGAAGAAGTTCCTCAATCCTTATCCTTTTTCTCCCCAAGACTCCACAACAAGAAACTAACCCAAAATAAATTAAGCCCTCACTTAATTTATTAACTAGAAAAGAGTTTGAATTTCAAACCCACACACACATTTAACTCACTTCATTAATAACATAAGTTATTAATATTTAATTTATCAAAAGTTAATGGTGAGTTAAGGGGGGTTGAAGAATATGAAGGGGTGGGGTTCGTGTGGGCCCCACCACCCTCATAACCTCCCTTGGGAATTTGGGTAGTTACCCAACTTCCACCCAAAGCCTTAAACCACTTATTGAAAATAAAAATTGTACATAATTATAAAATAAACTTCCCCAATTTTTATCATCTTCTCTCGTGAAAATGCAAACCCGGAACAGGTGTTCCTAAGCAATTACCGGCACTACGGTTCCATCAGTGCCCTCAGAATTCGATTCTGAGCACCTGTTCAAAAGTTATAAATTTCCGCTCGTTCGTTCACTAAACGTACCCGAGCTAAACTTCGGATAGAAATTCAAGACACATTGGGCCTCGGAATCCAGTACCGTCAGAAACTACGTTCTTGTAAAATCACAAATAAAATTAAGAAAAAAAATTCCCTTCAATTTTACGGGTCTTTAAATTACTCCTACCTCGGGGCTTTACATCCCCGTAAATCTTTAACACTAACTAGGGATACAAAAGAGGTACTGAGCACGCATCTGAGCCTTCCGCTCCTAGGTGCTTCCCTGGATGCTCTCGTACTGCCAAAGAAAGCGCACCCGGGGAATCGACCATCCTCATAGTATCCACTCCTATCAATCCTAGATCCCCACTGGAACCTCTGTGAAAGTCACCCCATCGCCATCGTCCAGCTCCCCATGGTCGTGATATGCAAAGGGTCGAGCACGTATCTCCTCAGTTAAGATACGTGGAATTCGTCATGCACCTAGTGCAACTGAGGTGGATGGGTCAAGCGGTAAACCACCTCGCCTACCCAGATGAGGACGTAGAATGGTCCGTTGAACCTCGGAGATAACTTTCCACCTTGACCACATCTCCGTAAACCTCGTCGAGGTGAGACCCGTATAAGGACGTGATCGTCAACCTGAAAGTATAGAGGTCTCCAAATCCTGTTAGAACTAAAACTCAAAATGACTACTGCAACGAGGGTATGGTTGACTGACTCAAGAATGATCGGGCGCAGCCTCCTGTGCATGAGTTTATCCAATGCTGCCTGGGGTTTCCTTTTCGCCGACCAAGGAAAACCCATCCTAACGTCGTAGTTAAACCACAACCTTATTGCCTAATACAGTCAATTTGTGTATGAACTGTGATTTCCAAGCCCATACTCCAACCAACGTCGTAAGGCCTCGACGCTTCGACCAAGAGATTCCAAAAGAAACTCTCGCCTCGAGGGTCTGACCACACATCGGCGTAAGTGTGATTATCGAGTCTCCTCCCAAGGTATATCCAGACGTGAGGGTCAAGTCCATGGCTTAATGGAAACTCTAGGCCTGGGACAAGATTCATGGAAAGAAGGAATGATTCGTATTGACGTCTGTTACTACAGCAGCTAGTAGTGGACACAGACTGTCCCTTGAATCATTTTTTTAGATCCATTGTGTCGCACTCCTTGACTGCATGCAGCCGCACTTTTCCTCTGCCCTCCATCTCCCTGAGCCTGGCGGGGATAACTATGGTGGGTGGTTGTAGCATGTTAAAACGTACACCATCTCATGCTGCTCTCCTAGCTCTGCCTCCACGTCTGCTGATTCGCAGACTCATATCTCCTTTAAGCTTCCTCTTATTGAAACATTTATCACGCTCATGTCTCTAAGACTGGTGCCGTTTTCCTGTTCCTACGGCACTGTGCAGTCTTCATCTGCTCCTCGATGATCTGCACCGTCTTTGCCTACGATCTGAAAGAGCTGCTAAAATTTCTCCTTTGCCGAAAAGATAAACTTGGTCTCATCCCCTGGATGAACCATGCCCATTGCCTAATACAGTCAATCCTGACATGAATGATGCATTCATGCCATGGATGACGTCGTAAGGCCTCGACGTAACTACTAAGAGATCCAACTGTCACTCTCGCCTCCAAGGGTTGAGTCACACTTTCGGCATCAGTGTGAGGTCACTGGGTCTTCTCTAGTAGAAATATCGAAAGTGAGGGTCAAGTCAACAGTTTTAACCGGGACCACTCAGTATCAACCAAACAAAAGGACAGGAAAGAAAACATCACAAAGATAATTGCCTTTTTATTATTGAAGCTCATAGTAAAAAGACACGGAGCAACTACAAACAAACATCAACAAAACTAGAAGCAACACGATCAATAGCCTCCAGGTCCGGAGCTAGTCCAACTCCTGTCCATCTGCTTCCAGAGCTCCATTACCATTGGCCTCAACTGCCTGAAGCTGAACTCTCCCATGTCCTCATGTCCCCTGCAGTCAGGGTGGGCCTCCTGGTGGTGGTGGTGGCAACACCCCGAAGCGTCGTCCACCTCCAGGTGCACGACCATCTCCTCTTCCATGGCCGCCTGCTCCTTGCGGTCTACCGTGATCAAACCTCTGCCTCTGCCTGGGAGGTTCTTCATTTAACTACTAGTCATCTGCATGGAGGGTCAGACAGTCATGTGCCATGTGACCAATCCTGTCGTTGGAGTAACACTATCCACTCTCGGCATGACTGGCTCTGACTCCACCCTAGTTCCCCCGCACAACTGAACCTGAGTCGTGCAGTCAGCCACCGGTACGTCTGGTCCTCTTGGACCTCTGCGTCATCTGTCTACTACCCGCTGGAGAAGACTCAGCCACAAGCCGGCTAGTGTTGGGTCACGCTGCTGGAGACTCCTCAGCAAGAAAAATCTCAACTAAGAGGGCTCTCTCCAACACAATTGTCTGGGTCGGAATACTGTGAGAAACAACAGAAGCTCTAATCTCCCGCCTGAGCCCCTGCTCAAAGGTTCGGGCCCTGATGAACGGGTCTCGTACCATATCTATGGAGTAGCGCGAGAGGTCTGTGAAACTCGCTGAATAATGTGCCACTGTCATGCTACCCTGTTGCAGCTGACGTATCTCCTGTATACGCACTGCTCGAAGGGTGCATTGTACAAACTCTTCCCGGAACAGGCTCTCGAAGTCTGCCCATAGAAGTGTCGCCTCGTCTTGCATCTGAAGCATCAGGCTCCACCATCTGCCTGCTACTTCCTGAAGAAGTCTAACAGCAAGGATCACCATGAAATTTTCCGGCGTCTCCACTATCCTGAAGACTCTCACCAGAGCCTCCATCCAATCCTCAGCAGCCTGCGGGTCCGTCTCTCCACGAAACCAGGGTTCCCTATGGCGCTGGAACTCTTGAAGTGCGCTCAAGCGACGTGCACCCTCTGCTGCTGGGGATGGTGGCATCGGTGTCCCAACGGGTTGTAGTACCGCTGGTGCCCCCGCTGGTGTCTCAACTGGGATAGGGACCTGTTCTGAGTCCACGTCGCTCGGCGGGCTTTCAGTACGAACAACTCTCGGGGCTCTAGCTGGTCGTCCGCTGGGAGGCATCCTGATAGAAACAAACAGGACACAGTCAAAAGATTTATACCTGGTGAGCTGACCTGGTTTGAGCTGATATTTAAAAACTTCTGGAAACACACACGCAATCAGTGTTTTCGTGCACAATTTTGGAAATCAGTTTTCAGGGTCCTGGTGTATGGATACGTCGGCTGCCCGCACCAACAATGGACTCCCTGAATAGAAAACCACAATTGGTACTCTTAACACTATTGATTCATAGAAAGAAAATATCAGAGTTATAAGTTATGCGGTAGAACCGACTCCTCTGATACCAATTTTTCACAAACTGTCCTCGGGGCCCAAGTCGTGACTACCCCAAGCCCGCCTTCCATAGGCCAGGGGCTGGCGACTAGCACCAAAGGCATAAATCCTGATAACCGGGAAAGCATTTCCTTTATAAAAGTAAACAAAACACCACAGAGTACAAGCGGAAGTAAAATACTAAGTACAAAGAGAAGTGCTGAAAAGTAAATGGGCCAGAATACAAACCCAACTAAAAGTAAAACTACAACTGAACAAAAGTACAACAGAAAAAGACAACGGCTGGAAGAACAGAAGTGGCTCCTGGGACGTCCTCCTCAGATCGAACCTGAAGGATGGGTACAGATGGCGCAGCTCCTAGATCGTCCACCACAGATCCTACCTGAAGGGTAGGTACAGATAGCCTCCACAACGCTCTCGCCCATCAACCTCCTCTGAGTGTCGTCTCACCGTGAAGTCCACCTCCAGATAATGACTTGTCATGTAGTCCCCCTCTGGGTACCGTCCAGTCCTCAAACACTTGGCCTCTGTCAGCGCTGCCCGTCGTCTACAACCAACACAACGAGGTGCGGGCATATCCCGTGCAGGGGTGAGTATAACGATACACAGTAGGGACCCCGAGACCCTCAAGGTCTCACTAAAACCAACATGGATAACCACAACGAATATCTCAACAGATAACCTCTACTTAGTTATATGCCCATTCATATACCTAAGTTATCATGTAACCCATCTCAATCATGGGGAAAACACCAAGATCATGAAATCAATGGATAAACACTACCCAGGTATATGCCCATACATATACCTAAGTTATCAAGTGACCCATATCAACCATGAGGTAAACACAAAGGTAAAAAGACTCATCTCGAACCAGGATTTTCATTATTGAAACCATAACTGCTGAAGAGCCCCGTCTCTGGAGTGTATAGTGGTCCTGTCACGACTCCGAGGTACTTCTCACTAATCCAAGTCTCTGAGGTACTCCTCCTGTCGATTACTGCGGGTCTGCTACCAAATACTAGGCACTCCTTCCGTTGTGGGTCTACCTCCAAATACCGGGTGCTCCCCCTAATAGCCTACAGAGGCACTCCTTCGGTCGAGTACCACGGTTCTGCTGCCAATTACCAGGTGTTCCATCCGTCGTGGGTCTGCCGCCAAATATCGGGCGCTCCGTCCATTGGCTAGTCGTCTCACTCCAAGCCGAGTCGGTCAACCAGTCGTCAGGTCTTAGACGTCTACACGGTCTCCGTACTCTGTATGATCATCTCCGGGAGGGACCGATCCTCGAGCTACTGGTCAAAACTCCAAGTATCACAAAGTCCCATGAAGATGTATCTCAAAGGACCTCCTCATCATAAGGGTCTCAACACCACAGAGAGCGCGTCAATCAGACGCCTAGTCTGTGAGTTATTAGTCTTTTCGTCCCAGGGGCCCGGTTGGTTTCGTGAGTGAACCAACACTGCCGCATCTCAAATGTACCCCGAACTCTCATATGGTATACTCAAAGGCATTGTTTCACACGTGACCACCAACGTCGCTGATGGTTCGTCAAATGGACGTCCGGTCTGAAAGATAACAACTTTTCTGTTCCAAGGGCCCGGTTGGATTTCGGGTACAATCCAACCCAGCCACTATCCAACAACAACCAATACTCGGGTGAAGTATGCAAAAAGTTCCGTCTCATAAAGAGGAATTCAACAAGATAGACGGCGCGTCAATCGGACGCCCGGTCTGTGAGTTATTGTCTTTTTCTTTCCAGGGGCCCGGTTGGTTTCGTGAGAGAACCAACCCGACCTCACTCCGACGACATCCAAACATCGAGCGGAGTAAGCCAAAAGATCTGTCTCACTTAGAGGAATCCAACAAAGTCGACGGCACGCCAATCGGACGTCCGGAGTTCAAGTTATGAGCGTTTCCGCTCCGAGGGCCCGGTAGGTTTCGTATCCGAACCAACCCGGCCGAACCCAAAGTATTCCAAAACCTTGAGTGTAATATGTCAAAATGACTGTCTCAGTCCAAGGATCACATCTCCACTGATGGTGCATCAATTTGAGGCCCGTAGCCCAAGATATGGGAATTTGACCGAAAGTGATCCGAAAATGGGGGGGTCTGGGCCCGGACCGACCCGGCCCACCCCCCCCCCCCCCCCGGGTCGACCCGACCCGGGTCCGGGTCCGACCCCGTGGGCGTGACCCCGCCCGGACTGGGTGCGACTCGGCCCGGCCGGTGGTTCATCTCAGCCGGTTACGGCAGAGTGGAGCGGAGCGGGGCACTGCCCCCGCGTGAAGAACCACGGCCCCGCGTGGGGCCGCCCGTGCCAGCGGACGCGGCGGCCGGCCGCGTCCCGCCGCCCCCTCCGGTCCCACGCGCTCACGGGACTGCGCTCCGCCTCTGCGGCATCGGCCGCGGCAGATTCTTCTGGCGGCGCTCGGGGCGCCGCCGCCCCCGACCGTCAGCGCCGCCGCGCCGATGGGGGCTTCCGCGGACCACCAGACACGCTCTGGTGGTCCGATTCGCCTGCAATCTTCGCTAGTGATCATCTCGGGACCCGATCATCGCTGCAAAGATCCCACAATGCCCGTGTGGCTTTGTTTTTCATTTTACGACATGGCGCGATGGCATCATGGCTTTTTCAACTTCATCGGCGTGGCGCGACGACGCCACACTTCTTAGTCCTTCCTCATAATTTCCGTGCGGTGCAACGGCACTGCGCCACCTTTCTTTTGTCGCAACAAATTCAAACAACAAGGGGGGGAGGAGGGTCGGCCATGTTCATGCGGTCCGACCTCCTCCCATTATAATGATAGCAAGAGGCCATCTATTAGAAGTGGACATACGGCAAGAAATAATTCACGAACAAAAACAATAATCCTCAACATCAATCAGCATGAACGAACGATCCGCAGATCAACCTTGGAAATGGTTGGTCCGCGCTCGTCGTTCTTTTCTCAAAATATAAGAGAACACCAAATAAATTCCCCTACCTCGTGCAAGCTTGAACGGAGGTTCATCGAACGAGGATTCATCGTGGAAAGAGGCATCGTGAAAGAAGACGGCGTCGGCGTCGCTGTACACGGCGCCTCATAATTGGTTTCCGAGAACTCGACATTCTTCGTCGGAGACCGATGTTTTCTTTGCGTTCTTCGTCGAAGATGAAGAAGTTCTTCAATCCTTAGCTTTTTTCTCCCCAAGACTCCACCACAAGAAACTAACCCAAAATAAATTAATCCCTCACTTAATTTATTAACTAGACAAGAGTTTGAATTTCAAACCCACACACACATTTAACTCACTTAATTAATAACATAATTTATTAATATTTAAGTTATAAAAAGTTAATGGTGAGTTGAGGGGGATTGAAGAATATGAAGGGGTGGGGTTCGTGTGGGCCCCACCACCCTCATAACCTCCCTTGGGAAGTTGGGTAGTTACCCAACTTCCACCCAAATCTTTAAACCACTTAAAGAAAAAAAAATTGTAGTTAATTATAAAATAAACTTCCATAATTTTTATCATCTTCTCTCGTGAAAACGCAAACCCGGAATAGGTGTTCCTAAGCAATTATCAGTGCTACGGTTCCATCGGTGCCCTCGGAATTCGATTCCGAGAACCGGTTCAAAAAGTTAGAAATTCCCGCTCGTTCGTTCACTGAACATACCCGAGCTAAACTTCGGATAGAAATTCCGGACACATTGGGCCTCAGAATCCAGTGCCGTCAGAAATTGCGTTCTTGTAAAATCTCAAAGAAAATTAAGAAAAAAATTTCCCTTGAATTTTACTGGTCTTTATATTACTCCCACCTCAGGGCTTTATGTCCCTGTAAAGCTTTACCACTAACTAGGGATACAAAAGCGGTACTGAGCATGCATCTGAGCCTTCCGCTCCTAGGTGCTTCCCTAGAGGCTCTCGTACTGCCAAAGAAAGCGCACCTGAGGAATCGACCGTCCTCATAGTATCCACTGCTATCGATCTTCATTCCCCACTGGAACCTCCGTGAAAGTCACCCCATCTCCATCGTCCATCTCCCCATGGTCGATGATATGCGAAAGGTCGAGCACGTATCTCCTCAGTTGAGATACGTGGTAGTCATCATGCACCTAGTGCAACTGAGGTGCATGGGTCAAGTGGTAAACCACCTCTTCTACCCAGATGAGGACCTAGAAAGGTCTGTTGAACCTCGGAGATAACTTGCCGCCTTGACCACACCTCTGTAAACCTCGTCGAGGTAAGACCCATATAAGGACATGATTGTAAACCTCAAACTATAGAGGTCTCCAAATCCTGTTAGAACTGAAACTCAAAACGACTGCTGCCACGAGGGTATGGTTGACCGACTCAATAATGATTGGCCGCACCCTCTTGTGCATGATTTTATCCTATGTTGCCTGGGGTTTCATTTTCTCCAACCAAGGAAAAAACATCCCGACGTCATAGTTAAACCACAACCTTATTGCCCAATACCGTCAATTTGTGTATGAACTGTGATTTCCCAGTCCATACTCAAACCAACGTCGTAAGGCCTCGACACTGCCAACAAGACATTCCAACTGAAACTCTCTCCTCGAGGGTCTGACCACACCGTCGGTGTAAGTGTGATTATCGAGTCTCCTCCCAAGGTATGTCCAGACGTGAGGGTCAAGTCCACGGCTTACCGGAAACTCTAGGTCTGGGACATGATTCATAGAAGGAAGGAATGATTTGTATTGACGTCTGTAACTACAGCAGCTAGTAGTGGACACAGACTGTCCCTTGAATCATTTTTTTAGATCCATTTGGTCGCACTAATTGACCGCATGCAGCCGCACTCTTCCTCCGCCCTCCAGCTCCCTGATCCTGGCGGGAATAACTATGGAGGGTGGTTGTAGCATGTTAAAATGTACACCACCTCATGCTGCTCTCCAAGCTCTGCCTCCACGTCTACTGCTTCGCAGACTCATCTCTCCTTTAATCTTCCTCTTCTTGAAACATTTAACACGCTCAAGTCTCTAAGACTGGCGCAGGTTTCCTGTTCCTATTGCACTATGCAGTCTTCATCCGCTCCTGGATGATCTGCACCGTCTTTGCCTACGATATGAAAGAGCTGTTAAAATTTCTCCTTTTACAAAAAGATAAACTCGGTCTCATCCCCTGGATGAACCACGCCCATTGCCTAATACAGTCAATCCGGACATGAATGATGCATTCATGCCATGTATGACGTCGTAAGGCCTCGACGTAACTACTAAGAGATCCAACTATCACTCTCGCCTCCACGGGTTGAGTCACACTGTCTTCATCAGTGTGAGGTCACTGGGTCTCCTCCAGTAGAAATCTCAAAAGTGAAGGTCAAGTCAACAGTTTTAACCGGGACCACTCAGTATCAACCAAAAAAAAGGACAGGAAAGAAAACATCACAATGATAATTGTCTTTTTATTATTGCAGCTCGTAGTACAAAGACACGAAGCAACTACAAACAAACATCAACAAAACTAGAAGAAACACAATCAATAGCCTCCAGGTCTGGAGCTAGTCCCACTCCTATCCATCTACTTCCGGAGCTCCATGAACATAGGCCTTAGCTGCCTGAAGCTGAGCTCTCCCATGTCCTCATGTCCCCTGCGGTCGGGGTGGGCCTTCTAGTGGTGGTGGTGGCAACACCCCGAAGCGTCGTCAACCTCCAGGTGCACGACCAGCTCCTCTTTTATGGCCGCCTGCTCCTTGAGGTTTGCCATGATCGAACCTCTGCCTCTGCCTGGGAGGTTCTTCATTTAACTGCTGGTCATTTGCATGGCGTGTCGGACAGTCACGTGCCATGTGACCAATCCCTCCGCAGGAGTAACACTGTCCACTCTCGGCACGACTGGCTCTGACTCCACCCCGGTTCCCCCGCACAACTGAACCTGAGTTGTGCAGTTGGCCACCGGTAGGTCTGGTCCTCTTGGACCTCTACGTCATCTGTCTACTGCCCGATGTAGAAGACTCTGCCGCAAGCCGGCTAGTGGTGGGTCGTGCTGCTGGAGACTGCTCAGCAAGGAAACTCTCCACTAAGAGGGATCTCTACAACACCCCTGTCTGGGTCGGAATACTGTGAGAAACAACAGAAGCTCTAATCTCCCGCCTGAGCCCCTGATCGAATGTTCGGGCCCTGAAGAACAGGTCTCATACCATATATGTGGAGTAGCGCGAGAGGTCTGTGAACCTCGCTGAATACTGTGCCACTGTCATGTTGCCCTGCCGCAGCTGAAGTAGCTCTTGTATATGCACTACTCGAAGGGTGGCTAGTACAAACTCTGCCCATAACAGGCTCTCAAAGTCTTCCCACAGAAGTGTCGCCTCGTCATGAATTTGAAGCATCAGGCTCCACCATCTGCCTGCTACTGCCAGAAGAAGTCTGGCAGCAAGGATCACCATGAAATTTTTCAGCATCTCCACTAGCCTGAAGACTCTCACCATAGCCTCCAGCCAAACCTCAGCCGCCTCCGGGTCCGTCTCTCCCCGGAACCTGGGTGGCCTCTGGTGCTGGAACTCATGCATCGCGCTCAAGAGATGTGCACCCTCTACTACTGGGGCTGGTGGCATCGGTGGCCCAACGGGTAGTAGTACCACTGGTGCCCCCGCTGGTGTCTCAACTGGGATAGGGCCATGTACTGAGGCCACGTCGCTCGGCGAGCTGTCAGTACGAACAACTCTCGGGGCTCTAGCTGGTCGTCCACAGGGAGGCATCCTGAAAGAAACAAACATGACACGGTCAAAATATTTATACCTGGTGATCTGACCTAGTTTGAGCTGATATTTAAAAACTTCTAGAAACACACACGCAATCAGTGTTTTCTTGCACAAAGTCGGAAATCAGTTGTCAGGGTCCTGGTGTATGGATACGTCGGCCGCCCGCACCAACACTGGACTCCCTGAACTGAAAACCACACTTGGTACTCTTAACACTATTGCATCACAGAATGAAAATATCAGAGTTATAAGTTCTGTGGTAGAACCGACTCCTCTGATACCAATTTTTCACGACCCGTCCTCGGGGCCCGTGCCGTGACTACCCCAAGCCTGCCTTCCAAAGGCCAAGGGCTGGCAACTAGCACCAAAGGCGTAAATCCTGATAACTGGGAAGACATTGCCTTTATAAAAGTAAACAAAACACCACAGAGTACAAGCGGAAGTAAAACACTAAGTACAAAGAGAAGTGCTGAAAAGGAAATGGTCTAGAATACAAACCCAACTGAAAGTAAAACTACAACTGAACAAAAGTACAACAGAAAAAGACAACAGCTGGAAGAACGGAAGTGGCTCCTGGGATGTCCTCCTCAGATCCAACCTGAAGGATAGGTATAGATAGCACAGATCCTGGATCGTCCACCATGGATCCTACCTGAAGTGTAGTTACAGATAGCCTCCACAACGCTCTCGCCCATCAACCTCCTCCAAGTGTCGTCTCATCATGAAGTCCACCTCCAGATACTGACTCGTCATGTAGTCCACCTCCGGGTACCGTCCAGTCCTTGAACACTCAGCCTCCATCAGCACTGCCCGTCGTCTGTAACCAACACAACGAGGTTCTGGCATAGCCCACGCAAGGGTGATTATAACGATACTCAGTAGGGACCCCGAGACCCTCATGGTCTCACTAAAACCAACATGGATAACCACAAAGAATATCTCCACAGATAACCTCTACTTAGGTATATGCCCATGCATATACCTAAGTTATCAAGTAACCTATCTCAATCATGGGGAAAACACCAAGATCATGAAATCAACGGATGACCACTACCCAGGTATATGCCCATACATATACCTAAGTTATCAAGTGACCCATCTCAATCATGAGGTAAACACAAAGGTCAAAAGACTCAGCTCAAACTAGGATTTTCATTATCGAAACCATAACTGCTGAAGAGCCCCATCTCTAGAGTGTATAGTGTTCCTGTCACGACTCCAAGGTACTGCTCACTAATCCAAGTTTCTGAGGTACTCCTCCTGTCGAGTACCGTGGGACTGCTGCCAAATACTGGGCGTTCCTTCCGCTGTGGGTCTGCCGCCAAATACCAGGTGCTCCCCTAATAGCCTATAGAGTTACTCCTCCGGTCGAGTACCACGGGTCTGCTGCAAACTACCAGGCGCTCCGTCCGACATGGGTCTGCCGCCAAATACCGGACGCTCCGTCCACTGGGCTAGTCGACTCACTCCAAGCCGAGTTGGTCAAGCAGTCGTCAGGTCTCAGTTGTCTACACGGTCTCCATACTCTGTATGCTTGTATCTGGGAGGGACTTCTCCTCGAGCTACTGTTCAAAACTCCATGTATCACAAAGTCCCATGAAGATGTATCTCAAAGGACCGCCTCGTCATAAGGGTCTCAACACAATAGACGGCGCGTCAATCAGACGCCTGGTCTGTGAGTTATTAGACTTTCCATCCCAGGGGCCCGGTTGGTTTCTTGAGCGAACCAACATGGCCGCATCTCAACTGTACCCTGAACTCTCATAGGGTATACTCAAAGGGACTGTATCACACGTGACCACCAACGCCGATTATGGTTCGTCAAACGGGCATCCTGTCTGAAAGATAACAACTTTTCCGTTCCAAGGGCCCGGTTGGATTTCAGGTACAATCCAACCCAGCCACTATCCAACAGCAACCAAAACTTGGGAGAAGTATGCAAAAAGTTCCGTCTCATCAAGAGGAATTCAACGAGACAGACGACACGTAAATCGGACGCCCAGTCTGTGAGTTATTGGCCTTTTCTTTCCAGGGGCCCGGTTGGTTTCGTGAGAGAACCAACACGACCGCACTCTAACGGTATCCAAACCTTGAGCGGATTAAGACAAAAGATCCGTCTCACTTAGAGGAATCCAACAATGTCGACGACATGTCAATCGGACGTCCGGAGTTCATGTTATGAGCGTTTCCGCTCCGAGGGCCTGGTTGGTTTCGTATCCGAACCAACCCAGCCGAACCCAAAGTATTTCGAAACCTTGAGTGTAGTATGTCAAAACGACCGTCTCGGTCCAAGGATTGTATCGCTGATGACAGTGAATAGATCGGAGGTCCGTAGCCCAAGATATGGGCATTTGATCGAAAGTGATCCAAAAACGGGGGGTCTGGGCCAGGACCGACCCGGCCCAACCCCCCCCCCCCCCGGGTCGGCCCGAACTGGGTCGAACCGACCCGGGTCTGGGTCCAACCCGGTTGGCGCGACCCCGCCCGGCCTGGGCATGACCCGGCCCGGCCGGTGGGTCGGCTCGGCCGGTTACGGCAGAGCGGAGCGGAGTGGGGCGCTGCCCCCGCGTAAAGAACCGTGGCCCCGCGCGGGGCCGCCCGTGCCAGCGGACGCGGGAGCCGGCCGCATCCCGCCGCCCCCCTCTGGTCCCACGGGTCACGGACCCATGCTCTGCCGCCGTGGCTTCAGTCGCGGCGGATTCTTCCGGCGGTGCTCCGGGCGCCGCCGCCCCAGACCGCCGGCGCCGCCGCGCCGGCGTGGCGCACTGGGTGGGGGGGCTTCCGCGGACTACCAGACACGCTCCAGTGGTCTGATTCACCCGTGGTCTTCTCCAGTGATCATCCCAGGACGCGAACTTCACTGCAAAGATCCCACAATGCCCGTGTGGCTTCGTTTGTCATTTTACGGCGCGGTGCGACGGCGCCGTGGATTTTTCATCTTCATCGGCGCGGCACGACGGCGCCACGCTTCTTAGCCCTTCCTCATAATTTCCACGCGGTGCAACGACACTGCGCCTCCTTTCATGTGCCGCAACAAATTCAAACAACAAGGGAGGAGGAGGGTCGGCCGTGTTCGTGCGGTCCGACATCCTCCAGTTATAATTATAGCAAGCGGCCATCTATTAGAAGTCGACGTACAGCAAGAAATAATTCACGGACAAAAACAATAATCATCAACATCAATCCGCATGAACGAATGATCCGCGGATCAACCGGGAATTGGTTAGTCCACGCTCGTCGTTCTTTTCTCAAAAGATAAGAGAACACCAAATAAATTCCCCTACCTCGTGCGAACTTGAACGGAGGTTCGTCGAACGAGGATTCGTCGTTGAAAGAGGCGTCGTGAAGGAAGACGTCATCGGCATAGCGGTACACGGCGTCACGTAATCGGTTTCTGAGAACTCGGCGTTCTTCGTCGGAGACCGATGTGTTCTTAGCGTTCTTTGTCGAAGATGAATAAGTGCCTGAATCCTTAGCCATTTTCTCCCCAAGACTCCACCACAAGAAACTAACCCAAAATAAATTAAGCCCTCACTTAATTTATTAACTAGAAAAGAGTTTGAATTTCAAACCCACACACACATTTAACTCACTTCATTAATAACATAAGTTATTAACACTTAAGTTATCAAAAGATAATGGTGAGTTGAGGGGGGTTGAAGAATATGATGGGGTGGGGTTCGTGTGGGCCCCACCACCCTCATAACCTCCCTTGGGAAGTTGGGTAGTTACCCACCTTCCACCCAAAGCCTTAAACCACTTAAAGAAAATAAAAATTGTAGTTAATTATAAAATAAAATTCCACAATTTTTATCATCTTCTCTCGTGAAAACGCAAACCCGGAACAGGTGTTCCTAAGCAATTATCGGCGCTACGATTCCAGAAGTGCCCTTGGAATTCGATTCCGAGCACTGGTTAAAAAGTTAGAAATTCTCGCTCGTTCGTTCGCTGAACGTACCCGAGCTAAATTTCAGATAGAAATTCCGGACACATCGGGCCTCGGAATCCAGTGTTGTCAGAAACTGTGTTCTTGTAAAATCCCAAAGAAAATTAAGAAAAAAATTTCCCTTGAATTTTACGGGTCTTTACACAGTATGTATAAGTGTGTGGTAGAAGATATAACACTAATTGATGATATTGGGTTCAGGTAATGTTAAAGAAGACAAGTAATATTGAATAAATAAAATAAACTAATTAGAAAAATACAACACTAAATGTAACCCAATAATGGAAGTAGATGATCAGTGTAGAGAAATGTAGTTCATCAGGAATTCCATTAGTATACCATAGAGGATAAGAATAAACATTAAATTGATATATTTTATTTGGTTTAATAGCTGTGATATTTTATTTGGATCAATAAAGTGGTACATTCATTTAAAAATAATATATTTAATATTTAGAACTCTTTTATTCAAGATGAAAATTGTATTTACTAATAGATCAATTCTGAAGATAGATACATGACCAAAAAATATGTCTAAATGGTTTGTGAAGAGGAGCATACATGGAATTAGGTGATATTTAATCTTTAGTTCGGAGATACTGATCAAATCAACAGATATTAAATAGAGTTTAGTTAATGATTACTTATACTATTAGAACATAGATGAAGGAAAAATGATTTGAAATGGTCAATTTCTTACTTAAATATCTATGGAGTGCACTATAATAATAATTTCCCAATTTTGGATTCAATACTATTATATATTTCACCATTGTTTTCCTCTTTTTTTAACTATTATTCATTTTATAATCAAGGAGTGTTGTTCAGTTGTTCTTCAATCTACTGTGATGTGTTGTAAATTATTTTTTCCATGAAAAAAAATAATTTCTCAAGTACTTTTTCCTAGGGAGGTAATAGTACATTATAATGACTTATCAATATTATTTTTCATTATTATTGTTATTTTTTATGTGGATACAATGATAGTAAAATTAATTTCAAAAGTTGTTAGTTTAAACATCACTATCAACATTTTTTCTCCTATTGTTTATTCTTTATACATTCTTATACATACCTAATCATATGGTTCAGTTAGATTAGGTTGGTGAATATACTATTATTGATTTAAAAAATTATAAGGATTATATTCTTATATATCATAGGTTTCAAGGGAGGATTTATAGTGTTTGACTATGATATATGAGAGATGAATAATGATGATTCAATCCTTAAATAAAATTAACAAGAACAATTTTATCCCTCAGAATAAAGATGATGAGTTTTATTGATTTCTCTTAAGGGAAATAAAATTATTACGAACTACATTATATTTATAACCCATCCATAATCTATACACATATACATTATATTTTACACATTTTTTTTTCATTTTTCCCTTATTGTTTTATTAATTTATAATTGTTTTATATAAAAAAAATAGTATTTATTGAATATTACTAAATTTGAGTGACCTCATTGTGAGATCGACCCTTGGATACATAATCATATTTCATTGTTCTAAACTAAAAATTTAATAGATGTTATTCATGATCAAATATATTCTATCAATTTTAGCATTATCACTATATCAACCCTATGTCATGACCATCTCATCCACATAACATGGAGAAAATTTTTCAATACAATACACTTTTATGTCCATCTAGGTTTATAGTTCTAAAAAATAAGGATAAATAATTAATTAAAATACCCATGTTATGTATATCAATTGGATATTTTTCCCCTATATATGAAACTACATTGTCCATATTTATTCTCTTACATCTCTCAAATATTATACACGTAATAAACTCCTCCATTAAATTCATACTCTTTCAAACTTCATGACATGGGAAAATGGAAACATAAGAAAGTTTTTATATTAGATTCTTAGTAAGGTTAATTATAAAAATTTCTAATAAAATATCCTAAATTATTATACGATGAAAATATGGGTATAATAAGGATATAAAATAAACATTTTCTAGAAAAATTATAGACTATAAATCACAACATAAGGTTTTAATTAACATATTACATGAATAAAAATAGTGAGGAAACATAATTAAATAAATATTATCCATGATAGAATAACATCGTCATGAGAACAAGTATAAATCTTTGTACGATCTACTAAATTTCTAAAAAATATTATTGTAGGGAATAATTACTTTTATGAATCTCAAACATCTATAAATTCTTATGACACAACATATTTGTACCCGAGTATACATCACCTTTGTGAGAAACATATATGTACTCACACTTGTGAAAAACTAAATTATTCATCTGCAAACATATCTTGTGAGATTTAAAGATTTTACTAATGAAATGGAGGGTGATATAGGACCCCACCAATCATTCATAAATACATATGTGTACCACTAGAAAAAATATTCACTTATCTATACATAGAGAATATATAGATATATAATGGGTTTTATTGTAGTTTTAATATATATTTTTCCCTTTTAAAGCATGAAGAATCCAGGGAATCAAAATGGGTTTCACATCCTTTTCAATTGGAATCAAATAAGGAAATAATCAATAATCATTATAAGATTAACAAATAGAAATAAATTCCCATTGTAACATATTGAGTAACATTTTAGGTAATAATTATTCAATTGTGATATTAAATCATATTCTATTTATACCATATAGATAAGTTTTATATGATTAAGATAGTAATTGTTCCATTTAATTGATGATTTGTATTAAGGTTACCACTCCTAAATCAAAGAAATAAAGAATATGGTAATTTTAAGGGAATTTCATTAGGTGAAAAATTAGGATTTATATATAATTAGTAATAAAGATAATGGAATTTATATATCACTTCGCTTATAATGATTTCAAAAAAATAACATTATCATAAAAGTTTAATGTTATCATTCACTTTCAAAATAAATTATTATGTGTATTTGATAACTTTTTAAAAACAATTAATTTTAAAAGTATTTATCAGTATTGGCTTCCTAAGAGGAAGAAATGAACATTTCAAAAAGGTGGAGGGGAAATTTTTAAAACATTTACTTATAAAAAATAAACTCTAATTAAAACTATTTGAAATCACATAATGGCCATAAAAAGTAAAGTGCAATGGGAAATATAAAATTCCATTTGAAAGGTTAGAGTAAATTTTTAATGTTTTTAATTATCATTGTTGAAAACCCACATCACTAGAAGAGTATCAGCAAAATATTTTTAAAATAGGAGAAATAAAATATATCATTCACATGTTAAAACACATAATTAGGTTTTTAGTTATAATGGATAACTTTAACATGGAGGAAAATATGTATAATTAAAATACATCATTTAAGATAATAAGAATTATTATTTACAATGATATAATTTTTATGTAGTTAAAATTAATCAATGATAATGATTTGAATTAGAATATTTAAATTTTTTATAGAGAAAAAAATAATGTTCTATGAAACAAAATCATACTATTGGAGAAATCCATTATTCCAGAAATAAGATTAGGAAGAAAAATCTAAAAAAATGAAGGGATTTGAGTTTATATAAACTCTCTCAACTTTAGTATATTTTTAATTAAAATAATTTTAAATTAGAACAATATATAGATATACAGACCCAATTAATTTGGTAGAATATATTTATTAGGAATTAATCACACCATACTAAATATATAATGGAAAATAATTATAAATATGTCTTTCGAAAATAAATTTGGGACAAATAACCCCTTTCCATAATTACATATTAGTGGAAATGAAATCTAACCTCCTATATATAAAAAGTATATATCCTAATAAACCATTTCATTAACTTTTTATAATATTTTAAAAACATCATTTCTTATTATTCTATATATTAACATTGTTAATTATTATCTATTTTTGATATCCGGTGTGAGTAATAATTATTGTTTGGAATGAATTTCGAAATTTCTGTTTTTATTCATTAATATCCCAATGTTCACCCTTACCATTACATATAAGGTATTGAAATTTATGTTTTATGATTATTTATAATGTTATAATTTCATTATAAGGGAGTTTTTCTTTTTATCCATAAAGATGAAATTAGCGATCTGCATGTTTCAGTGATTTTTATCAAATGGACATTGGTATCTTAACTAATGAGTTTAATATAAATGCTACAATTACAAAACTAAAAGAAAATAATTATTTAATTATTCATGAATTATTAATCGAAAAACATAAATTCTCACAGTCTTCTATGATATAAATATATAGTCTTGTTCATGTATGTGGTTAAAACAACCCATACAAGAACATATCATAACTAATATATGATTATGAAGTGGGTTAGTGGTAAAATCACTATACCAAAAGGGTAATGACAATATTTTTTTTATTAGGGCGTTATATAATAATTTTAAATAATTAAAAAATTTATATACCTTTATAATGTTATTTCATAGTATGAAGGAATTTATTTTCTCATCTTAGATCAATTATTTTTATGATTGAATTTACCATAGTTGTTTATTACTCATATTGAAAATATGTTGTCTAATTTTTCTTCACAAAAACATAATAATTTTATAAAACTCATATTTATCCATTAATCCCATTCACATAAAAATCCTTGTTTGGAAGTGATGAAAAACAAAATCGACCATTCCATGGAGGTGGCAGTCCACACATACTCATGGATGAAGATTATGTTTTCCATTGAACAAAAAAGTAGTAATATGGTTTATGATTTTGGAATTTAATATACCAAATAAATATAATACATTTATAAGAAATTCCATATTATTAAAATCCTTTGCAATATGTGAAATAAAAAAGAAACATGTTTCCTAGAGGCGGTATTCCACATAATACAAGAATAATGGTTTCATACTTTATAATATAAAAGTGTGGAATTTTTTTAATATGTATTACCAAGACATTATAACATTCATTATAAAAAATACTTATGTAATTATCTATTAGAAAATTAGTTTTCAAAAGTAAAAAATGAAAGAATATATGTTTAGGAGGATAAAGTATTTACACTGGTAAAATAATATTTCCCTTAAAAAACCTTGAAAACATATATCTTTATCTAAACACCAGTGACTAGAAGAAAAATTGAAAGGAATAGGGTTGTAATGGAATTAAAATGGTAAATTTTTAAGGGATAAAATTAATTTATTTTGTTGTCTTCAAGGGGTAGCTAGATGACCTTTTTATATGTAATCAGAGTAAATATTTTAATTATTATAACTAATTATTAATATAAAACAAGTTTTACATATATGGGGGATCCAAAAATGGAAAATACCAGATTTTTGGATGATATAAGGTAAATAATATCTCAAATACTCAATTATATGTATATTTTTGACATCTTTGGATCCCATTACCCAATGATCTAATACATTAACTATTTTATATTTTTACATGGTAACAAGTTCTTACAAAAATAATTTATTATTAATGACTAAAAATGAATTGGTAATTATTAAAAAAATTATACCGATTTATTTCAAATATTAAATCTGTTTTTCATATAAAATATAAATTTTAAAGAAATATTAATTTTCGAATTTTTCCATATTACCAATCAAAACCTATGTTTAGAAAACAAAACTATAATTTTAAAAATATAATTAATGTGTAGTATAAAATTTTCAATGTATATAATTATAATGATATTAATTGTTTAATTAAAAAAAGTATTTTCCCTTAAAATAAATGAAAACACAAATTTTATCAAAATATGTGTTAATAAAAATAAATTAACACAAATTATGTTTTTATTTGAAAATATTACTTTTTTCCTAAAAATGTAAATCATAAGTTTTTAAAATTTAAAATATAATTTTAAAAAAATACAATTTTACATATTAAATACATATTTGAATAAATAAAAAAATTATATACTACTCTATATTTGTTATAATGTTATAAATTTTTTAGTTCTGTTAAAAACATTATTTTTTACCACTAATATAAAGTAATTGTTCTAGAAAAATATTAATTATTCATCATGAACTGATATTCACATTCTAAATAAGAAAATCTATTTTGTAAAATTTCATTTATAGAGTTTTTTGTTTTATGTTTCTAATCAAATAAAAAAAGGTGATAAATATTACCTTATAAAGCCTCATATGAACCATTAAGAGTTTGGAACCTCTTCCCTTAAATATCCTTATAAGAAACCATTTTAATTCTATAATATAAATTTTTATTATATTAGAACTCTATAAGTGGAATCTGATGATCACAACATCATTGGAAATCTATTGACTAGTATCACATCATATCCACTAGAGTTTAAATTATTCTCTTAGATTGACCATACTTTTGAGTATGATAATAAATAATATAACATGGATCTATATATAAGGGTTGCTAAAGTCTTCTCTAGAACCACTAGGTTATCCTTTGATCTTAGTTAGATACAATGGATATTGGTACTCCATGTTATCGTATAACATCTCATACGAATATTTTAGTGAGTTGAAAAAGTGAAAAATCATTCTTTATAGTAATGAAATAAAAATACTTGGTAACTTAGTTTAATAACACCCAAATGGATTAAATTACTTTAGATATTGTAGCACCCTCGGTTTCAGGAAAGTATCCATTTTCATATTCATTTTATGTTTGTAAAGTATATTGGTGATGTTTAGAATAGTTTGTAAAGTTTTTGGTTTTTAGGGGATTTTATATAGGTGTATGTTTGGTGCACAGTTTGGTAAAAATAGAGCAACACCTATCAGAAACTATGGACATTGAGATAGGGCTAAAGGGAAGGTTCGCGGGCAGAGCACAGTTTATCCAAACTAGCGGGTATCCTTGTGAAAACCATAAAAATTGAGACAATGGTATTTTTAATGGCATGTGATTAGTTTGTAAACTATATGATCTAACCATGCAAGGTTTATCCCTAAGTTGGTAGCTTGTGAATTTTTAGAACATGGATTGACTAACCGTGTGACTAGCCATTCACAGTTTAAGATAATATCCAAAATATGTGGATCTCACACGTTTTTCTATCAAACTCCCTCCTTTTTCTTTCTATGCAGAACTAATTTTATATTATCTCTCTTAAAAGGTCATGAAAGATTCACCCATCATTCTATTGGTGATAAAAAGGCTTATCTAGTTTATTTGAATCCAAATTCTCATTTTTAGCCATCATTAATTTTCATTCTTGGTGCTTTTTCTAAGGTCTACTTCAGTATCTCTCTCAGTTACATATAACAATTCCCAATATGGATAGATATATGGTATTTAGGGCTAAAAATAATTATATTTGTCTTGGTTTATGATATGGTAGGATATCTAATGCATGTTCTTGGATATTCTACATGGCTTTATTGGCATTTTTCATGACTTTTATCGTTCTCAAAAATTTATCATACTAGGTAGATTCGCTCTTTACTCATCTATGAATATGATGTGGAATGATTACTAAAAGCCCTCTTGAGTGATTATTTTTGGAATTATGGAAATTTTAGGTTTTTTTAGTATGTGAATAGGGTAACATGATTTTAAAATGACTATTTAGTTTCGTAGCTTATAAACTGGTTTTTCAAAAAAAAAATGCATTCTTGAAATTGGTTTGGAACATGGTTTTGGCATGGGATTCCATGGTTGGTGTTTGTGTATGTGTATTAGGTTATATAGGGGTGTGACAGACCCCCATAATTTTTTTTGATATATATGATTCTGAAGTACCCCCACAAAAGTGGTTTATTAAGTGATGACTTAAGAAAAGGATGAATCACCACTTGTGATTGTAGGTAAGTCTAGGTATCATGCATGGTTTTTTTGTGAATATGTCAAAATTATTGGTTATGGAAATTTTGAAGTTGAGAAATTTTTAGGAAGATTGTTTTGCTTTCTTTTCTTGAAAAATGGATTTTGTTAGAAAACGGTTTACTATGGAACTTGTTTATATTGTGAAATAAGTTATTTTATAAATTGGTTTATATAAACTATTTTTTATAAATGTGATAACATGTTCTATCCTAGTGGAGTGAGTAAGGATGCTATTGGGAAGAATCTATTGGGTTTTTATACTCACCCATGCTTTGGCACTTTTTTTCTTTTGCAGAGATCATCTATCGAGATATGGAAAAGGGTAACGTTTTACAAAAATATAGTAGTACTTAATGATATTTGGTCTATCTTTATGTTACATAATGGATCATATTTGGATCATTCAGTTGTTTTTTGGAATTTTTATGGTTTGTTCTCTTCCATGTACTTAGTTATTGTTTTCTTCTGTTTGGGTACTCTTTTGTTGTTAGTTTTGATATAAATGTTATTTCATGAGTTTTCATTCATTTATATCATGCATATTATATTGGTTCAAGGGGTTTTCCATGTTTTTTGGTCGTATATTTTCAAATGGAAGATCATACTCCAACTATAAATGAATCTGTTGACATTTATTGTTAGACATTGGAACCTTTGGGATCTCTCTTCAAGACAAGTAACATCCCACTGCCATCTCAAGCCAATGATAAGGTATTGGATGTTACAAGGTGTATCAGATTGGTCCTTCCATTTTTTTGAACAAGTGGAATTTTATTTGCTATTGGTTGTTGGTCTTCACATTGAATTCATTCTTCTCTATTCCTTGAGTTGTGATCATATAAAGAGTATCGTATTAGGGACCTGAAATGTAGGGCATTAAAATTTATACCTAACCTTGTTATACTAAAATTAAATTTTCCAGGGAGTTGGTACATAAGTGTTTTGGAGACACTTATAGGAATTCTAATCTCATTTTCATGGGTTTATCCATTGATATGTGCATGACATGAATTCAAAAAATGAAATCCCACTATAACTGCATACCTCATTTTGAGTAATGATTTGATGTAATGTATTAATTTTTTATAAATTTTGGAATTTTTTCAACTGAAATATTTTTAAAATAAAGAGCACGGTTGTGGTATTTTGAAAAATGATCTAATTTTTAAAATAATGGGTAATTTTTTTCAGAAATTATTAAACATGGAAAAAAGGATGATTTTGTAATGAACTCTTTTCATGGCATGATGTTGTAGAATTTGAAGTGAAAAGCCTTCAGCTAATAGAGAGTAAGACATATTGTGTCTGTTGTTTATATAGAAAATGTCACATGGTACGGTGCCTAGAAGACAATTGGGGGAAGGTTTTATGAATTTGGTTTCTCCTAAGACACAAGTGAACTAACAAATGGTTCTGAGTATAGTTCATGCTTTCATCCTATGGATAATAGGACTAGAAGGGATAAACCAAGGGATGTGGATCATTCTATCCAGTTTGAGAAGAAAAATCTATTATTCTTTCGAGGTGATTCTGAACCAGATATGGTAGAGGTGTGGATGAATATCATTAATTGTGTCTTTGATTTCATCGACACATTATCAGAGTTGAATCTCAAGATAGAGACTTACGTGTGGGAAGATCTTGTATTCCAATAGTGGTATTTATATGTTCAATAAAAATTAGACCATGACCCTGCATGGAAGGATTTTTAGGGATTTTCCATCTAAAAATTCTATCCTCACATTTTTAGAATTCAAATAATGATGGACTTGTTTAGCATGAATCCGGAAAATAATTCTTTCACAAAGTTTCAGTATAAATTCATGAATTTAGTGTGACTTTCACTCGAGGTTTTTTTGTAATCCTTATTGAAGGAATGCATCTTTGAATCAGAGTAAAGATATGATATTTTCATGAATATTACTATACTCTGTATTATGGATTATACATTGATAGTCAATATATATGTAGTTGTTGAAAGGTATATATTAAAAGAAATGTGAGAGGGAAGTATGTTAAAACCTATGGGAAATAGTGGGAACTCTAATATTGGGAGAAAGCTGAAAAGGGACACCTATTTCCAAGGTGAGGGCATAAATCAAAATTAGACATCTACTTTAGTAAACCATCCTCCACAACCCAAGAGTAAAGTTGTATGTTTCCAATGTGGTTATTAGGACCAAATAAATAAATAGTGCATGTAACAACATGGATCATTCGATAACTGAAATCATATGGGGAATTTTCAGTGATATTTTCATTTTTCTATGAGTTCTAGTGATCAGGACACTTCTCAGGTGATTCGGGTTTCGTTTGTTTTGGCGGGTTAAGGGAAACAGAATCAATATCATCAATATAATAGAGACATCTGTGGTGGTTCCAAGAATACCATGACACCTCTGGTAGTGTTATATCAATCAGAAAGTGAGGATCAAATTCTAGAGACAATGTAATTATAAGGAGTTGAACATTTTATTTTGCATAATCATGTTAGACCATCTATAGTGAGAGGTATAACTCTTTTTAATTGTACCCTTATGTATGTTCTGTTTGATATAGATGCTTCTCATTCCTTTATTGCTTCTTTTAATATTTATTTTCTTATTTTAAATGTTGAGATAATGCCTTCTATGATAAAACATCAGCTGCATCTTGTTCATAGAGAGTGTTGAGCCATTGTGTGAAGACAATGTTCTAAACCCATTGATGGGTCCGAGATGAAGTTGGATTTCTCTATTCCTAAAATGGATTTTTTTCATATAATCATGGGTATTGAGTGGTTGCAAACTTATAAGTTTCACATCGACTATTATACCATAAGGGTTACTTAAAAACTTAATATATAATTGAACATCTAATTAGTGGAGATTATAATGTAAGGGGTGAAATATTTTTTTGAACTAGATGTTGGAATGATCTCATAAGAGTTGGTAGCATTTCCCTTGGAATTTATGGGTGAGATTGAGAAGAACAATTTTCTAGTAGAGATGAAATAGTTTCTAGAAGTGTTTCTTGAAAAATTCTTTGTTCTTCCACCATTGAGGGAAGTAGAGTTTACAATTTATATCCTCCTAGATACTAGTCCAATTTCACATCATTCTTATTTAATAGAGACAAAATATGTATGGGAGATGAATTTTTAGTTATAAGTGATAGAAAGAAAAGGATCCATTCGGCCTACCATATCTCTATGGACAACACCAGTCATGTTTTTAAAAATGGTGGATGGAACTCTACGGTTCTTTTTGGATTATTGTAAACATAAAAAAGTTATGATAAATAATTGATTTCCACTTACATGTATTGATGATATGTTATATCAATTAAGGGGATCACATTGGTTCTATAATATTGAATTGTGATCAAGATATCAACAATTACGTGTTTAGAGGGAGGATATTCTGAAGATAGATTTAAGAAGAGGATATGGATATTATGAATATGTGGAAATTTTTTATTCTTATGAATGAACTAAAGGTCCTCATAACATTTATTAATTTTATATTTCAATGATATTTGGATTCTTTTGTGGTGGAGTGTGTGGATTACATATCAATTTATTCAAGGATTATGCCTAAGCATGAATAGCACTCATTGATAATGTTGGTAATCATGGAAGATCATCATTTTTATGAAAAATTATCGATGTGTGATTTTGGGATATAAGAGGTACATTCTCATGGATATTAAATTCAAAAAATGGTGTTTTGTGGATCCACAGAAGATTGAGGTTGGGATTTCTTGGAAACCGTCTAAGAAAGTATTTGAGATACACGGATTTATTAGACTGGATGGTTATTATCAAGGCATTCTGTGTAATTTTTCATTACCAGATTCACCTATGTTAGATTTTACAAATAAGAATATTCCATTCCAATGGTACAAGTAATGTTAAAAGTCTTTTCAAGAGATTAATTATTTCCTTAGATCAACACAAATCATTATTTTTCTAAAATCTGGACATGGGTACATGGTGTATTATCAGGCTCAAGGATCATGGTTGGGATGTGTTCTTAGGCAAAGAAATAATGTTTTTTCTAATGGATTAAAGAATTTATGAGTTCATAAGAATAACTACCCAACACATGATTTGTATTTAGCTTTTTTAATTCATGTTTTGAAAATATGGTTTCATTATCTATTATGTGGGAAATCTATAGTGTTCATGGATCAAAAGAGATTGAAAAATATTTTCTCACAATAGAATTTGAACCTAAGATAAAGAATATGGACAAAGTATCATTAAAGTTTTTTTACTTTGACTTGATTTATAAACCATGATATGGAAATGTTTTGGCCAGTGTATTATAGAGAAGGTCATATATTCATTTGGAAAATGAAGCTTCAGATCAGTGATAGTTGATGTCAATGATAGAATACATGAACTTGGAATGTGAATACAGGGGTGATGTTTCAAATATCATTCCATTTTCATTTATTCCTGATATGGTGAAGATAGTTAAATTATCACAAACATATGATTTATAATGTGTGGTGATGAGTTCAAAACTCAATTGGGGGAGACCATTGAGTGATGAGAAATGGATGTGAGTAAATTTTTATGGTTTAGAAATTATATTTTTGTACCAATGGATTGATAAGAACAACTTCTTTATGCTTACTACCATTCGAGATAGGAAATTCATCCTAGAATATAGAATATTTATAAGGAATTGAATTGAAAAAATTGGTGGATTGGTATGAAAGGAATGTGGATGAGTTTTTATTGACATTATTAACTTATTATCATGTTAATGTTGAGAATTTTCAGTCCATATGTATGTTGCAGTCTTTCCAAATCCTAGTCTGGTTGTTGGAGTATATAGCAATGTATTTTTTTAATAGTTCTTATGAGATTTTTTCTAAAACATGATGACATATAGGTGATATTGGATCATCTCAAAAATTCGGCCCACTTTATCCCTATTCATTAAGATTATATTGTGGAGGTGTTTTCAATGATCTATATCTGAGAAGTGGTAATGTTTCATGGAGTACCAATTTCAATAGTTTCATATAAAGAACTAAGGTATATTTCTCGTTTCAAAAAATCCTTATAGAAATCCCATGGGAATTATTTTCTTATAAGTAGAACGTGTAACCCTTAAATTTATTTTAAAACTAAAAGGATGGGAAAAAATGTTGGATTATATGTTGTGGGCTTATTTGATGGATTTTGTTGGCCCATGGGAAGAGCGTGTACCATTAGTGGAGTTCTCATATAACAATAATTATCTCACCTCAATATAAATGGATCTATTTGAAGCATTTCATGGTCTTCCCTTTAATTCAATAAATTTTTGGGTGGAATCATGGGAAACATCACTAGTTGGGATAATCCTTGTCCACGATAAATAGGGAATATTCAATTTATTTGAAAATGGATAAAGATGGCTCAGAGTTTTCAAAACTCATATGTGGATCATCATCGTCATCCATTGTTATTTTGAGTTAATTATCATGTGTTCTTTATGATCTCTCCAAGTAATGGAAATCATTGTTTTGGGAAGAAGTGAATGTTATCAACTAGAAAAAGAGTCCCTTTGAGATACTGAAATAGGTTAGGGAGGAGGAATGTCGCTTAAAATTTTCACCATAGTTCATTGTTGAGAATAATGGTTTCATGAATCATGGTTAAATGAGTATCAACTTGATCCTAAACATGTGATTTGATGGGATCATGTTGAAATAGAGTTAGAGGCTATATTGGAATATACCTAGGAGTAGATTGTGGATAGAAAACAGAAATTATTGCATGGTAAAACCATCGAACATGTGTGGGTTTTGAGGAAACATGGTCAGATTTAAGAAGAGGCTTAGGAATGGGAATAATAATAGAAATATAAATGGAAAGAACTCTTTCATCAAGATGTCAGTATTTTAATTTTTTAGGACAAAAAAACGAATGTGGGGGAGAATGTAGCACTACCAGTTTCAAGTATGTAACCCTTTATTTATTTTTTTAAGTTCATAATGTATATGGATGAAGTTTTATAATGGTTGAGAAATTTTGAAGTGTTTTGGGGATTATCTATAGGTTCACGATTTCTTAATTGTTTCGTAAAACCATGAAACACATATAAGAAACCATGCACAATGATACATGGGGACAAAGGGAAGGTGAACAGGGTACCTATAGACTCCACATGGTTTTCCCAAACCATGTGACAACTATGGAAAAAACATGAAACTTGAGATAGAAAGTATTTTCATGGTTGGCTCATAGTTTGGAAATTGTATGATCTAATCGTGGGAGGTTCATCCTTGGGGCAGTATATTGAACACAGTTAGCACATGGTTTTGCTAACTTTTCATGTGTTAAATATGAAATCCTACAATTGTGTATTTCATGTGTTGTGGTCTCTAAATCCATATTGTTTTTCATATTCAGACATAATTCAGTATTCTCTCTTCATAGAGGTCGTGGAAGATTCTCCCATCAATATAGCGGTGATCCAAAGGATTCTCTTGGTGATTTGAAGGTGGATTCTCATGGTAGGACTTTGTTCTTGATCATTATTATTGTTTTTCCTTAGATATATTTCTCTATATATCTATTTATATTAGATCTACAACGGTTATAGATATATATATATAATGTATTTACTGCCCAATATGATTATATTTTTCTTGTATTAGGATAGAGGAAGATATATGATGTGGGTTCGTGGAGATTAAACTGGATTAATTAGTGTTTCTCATGTCGTTCATTATTTTTTCCAATTTCTCATGGTAGGTGGCTTCACTATCGAATCCTCAATTTTATAACATTAAGTATTAGTTAAAATTAATTTAGTTTATTGAATTTTATTGTGCATTTTCTATTCAGTGATCCTTGAAACCCCTCTTGAGTTATGGTTTGAGGAATTGTGGAAATTGGGTGTGTTTTGGAATGTAAATTGGGTAAACTAATTTTAAAATGGATATTTTAAAATGATTGTTTAGTTTTGTTTCCAAGAAAGGGGTTTTGGACTAAAAATATTTTTTATTTAAACATTTTTGGAACATTGATTTTTCATGGGTTGGCATGGTTGGTATGTGTTCATGTTCATTTGGATGGATAAGGGAGTGATGTACCCCCAATAAAAGGACGAGATAGATATCGTTTCGAAATACCTCCATCAAATTGGTTCATTAAGTGAAATATTAATGAAATGAAGATTAAACCCTAGTGATTTTATGGAGTTCTAGGTTATATTCATTGTTGGTTGTGTGAATATTTAAAATGTAATGGTTATGCCAAATAGAAATTTTGGAAATGACTTGGAAGCATTGTTTGGATTCTTTTCATGGAAAATTGCTTCTGTTTGAAAATTATTTAATAAGAAGTTTGTTTATATTGTGATATTAATTGTTTTATATGTTTCATAAAATAAAATATTTTATATAAATTTTCTAACATGTTATATCCTAGTAAGTGAGTAGGGATGACACTGGGGAAAATCTTCTATGTTTTAACACTCACCCTTACATTAGCACTTTGGAAGTTTTGTAGATATCATAGATCAAGATACGGTAAAGTGTAAAGTATCACACATCATTAGTATTACATAATGGTATTTATTATCTTTCATAGTGTTGGATAATGGAGTATATTCTAACCTTGGATTCATTATGGTAGTCCTGTATTTTTGTCCTCTACCGTGTACATTGATATTGTTGTCTTCTATTGTGGTACCATATTGTAGTCATATTTGATATAATTTTTTTTCATAAGTATAATTTTATTTATATCATGCATTATGTAGTGGTTTGTAGATTTATTCATGATTTATATTTGTTTTCAATGGGAAAATCATCCCCTAATTGTATATGAATCCCATGGAATTTATTGTCAGCCATTGGTGCCTTGGGGATTTCCCATAAGTCCAAGTAACATTCCACCACCTTTTCAAGCCAATGCAAAGGGGTGGTAAATTATATATATCATGGGGGAACTATGAAATAATCCATTGTTATGTTTTCCCATATCCATATATGTATGGGAAATGGTTTTATAATTCTATTAACCATTAATCATTTAGACTTCATTTTTTTCATCTTTTCATAATATATGTTTTTCTTCAGATATAAATATATATTGGTGAATCCTGGATAAATAGATACTTATGATCTAATTGAATCATCTAGAAGTTATATCATTGATTCATCATTTTAAGGGATAAATATCTAGGTACCAAACATTGTTTCTCCATGTTTAACCAAGTTGATCTTCACAATATTCACAACCTTTCTCTTCTTCTCCTCAAAATCATTTTTGGTGTGTTTGATCCCCTAAAGAATGGATTTTTAAGAAGTTAATTGATCTAGGAAGGATGATGTTTCTTTTATTATTACTATTTTCATCTTTTAATTTCCATTAAGATTTTATCAATTTTAATCATTATCACGGATACGGTTGTGGGAAACTTTCTACTAAGAGTATCTGTGACCCTATTCTCCATCTAAAAATGGTAATGTATTAAAAAGTAATAATACTTGATCTAATACAACCACCTTAACTAGATCATATTGAACACCTTTTCAATTAATTTATACTTTAGGATTTTGTGATCAAAATATATGTTACACTTATACCTATAGGGATAACGTTTCAAAATCATAAATGTGAAGATAATTATATCTAATAACAAATAATGTGTTATTTATTTATGATAAGGTATCATTAATTGGTTGGAGTCATAAGCTATCACATTTTCATTTTTCATGACTACACAACCTAATAAATTTTTGGATTCACCATAATAGTTCACAAATCCTTCCCACTAGTGGTTAATATGAACAAAGGTGAATTGACCAACCTAATTTTTAACTCTATAATTATCTCCTCACATTCATCAGTCTATAAAAACATAACTCCCTTCCTAGTTATTTTTTTTAGTGGTTTTGGAAATTTTTATTATTTTCATAAAATTTGATGATAATACCAAAGTAATCCAAGGAAATAATGTGCCCTTCTCATATAATTTGGTCTAAGATAGACTTCAAGTACGTCTTCCTTAAGAGGATCTACAAAATTCCATCTTCTAGTAACAATGTGGACCAAAATGTCACAAAAACAATCAAATAAATATCATTATTTATAGGTCACATATATATTTTCATCTTTCAGGACCTTCCATTAAACATTCAAAAGCTACTCATTTTCCTCCTTCATTTTAGAGTAGATAAAATTATAATCTATAAATACTACAAAAACATTATCATGGTAATCCCAAAAAAATATATTCAGAATTTCTATAAGGATAGTTGTTTCATTATTCATTCAAAATGGAAACATAATTATCTCTTAATTCTTATAACATGTATAAAATAGTCACATGGATTTCATCCTTTTTCCGCTTTACTTAATAATATCTTGAATAAATATCCACCTTAGAGAAGTACTAGGATCCATGTAACTAATAGAACAATCCATCAATCCATAGGAGGGGATAATTTTTATTGATAATGATCTTGATAATTTCATGATAATAAAAGGATAGTAATGTTTAACTATTGTTATTATTGATAAAAATTATAAAAACACCCCACATCGAAGTAGTTCGGTGTATAAACCCTTTATCTTGATTATCTCATAATACTTCATCAACTCTTCAAGTTCAATAATGAATATTCTATATAGTGTCTTGGATATTGAAAGAAAAACTCCAGATATAATTTCAATTTATAACATAAACTCTTATCTTGAAGGAAGAACAAAAAGATTTTCAGGAAACACATCAAAATAGAATATTACTAAAAGGACCCATACTTAAACAATACATAATCTAGTAATGTTTTCTTGAATTCAGTCTCTTAAAATGAAAAAATATCTTGTCAGTTTAGAGTTTTATAAAATTATTACATAATTCATAAATATCAATTCATGAATACAAGTGGGTACTACTAAAATAGTATTCATTTCATCCATAATACATAAGTTTTTAATAAGAAACATGAAAAATTTTCATGAAATGTATTCCCCATATTCATCTGGGATTCTCCTATTCTCTTACCCATCCTTAAACCCTATGAAAAACATTTTCTAACATGGGAAGAAAAAAAAATTAATAAGGAAAAGAAAAAGATCTATTGAAACATCTTATCTATGAATACATAAAAACATGTGAAATCATTATCACAAATACATACTTCCCACAAAATAAGAATCATGTAGTTACATTGTGAAAACACAAGATTTCCATATAACATAGAAAATAGGAATAATATCATAAAGGTAACATGGGGAATTACTTACTTATGATTTTATCCCTTGTGGTTACCATATGATTTATAACCCTCAAAGCTTCCATACATTATAACCCTCACATCTACCTTACAATGTAACCCTCACGATCACATTATGGTGTAACCATCATAGTTGCACACTGAGTAACCTTATTATCGACCTCCAAAATAATCATACCCAATGAATTGGAGGGAGATATGGGTCCCAAAATTCATCATAAACAATTTCTAGAAACCATAATATAATCATAAAATAGGAATAATTGAATAAAAACATTTCATTTAAATTTTGTAAAAATTGAAATTTAAAAATAGATTTTTAAAGAAAATTCGTTTCCAAATATCATATATTTGAAAAGAGAATTGATAAAAATAATGGAATATGTGTATAAAATATTTATAAACAAAAAAAATAATATAATAGAAACTTATTTCACAAATAATCGTTGTATCACATAATCATTTAAGAAAAAGGTTAACCCAGAGAATGGAAATTAGGTTATGAATTCACTTAACTCGGGTTTCTCTTAATTCAAACATGTTAAAACCTCTTGTATAATAGTTTAAAGATTGTTATTAATAAATTAAATATTCATACTCATTTTTATAATTACAGATATGTTATTCTTCTAAAATATTTTCAACCATTTATGAATAATAATTTTTTACATTCATTTTTTCTAGTGCATTTATTTATTTGTTTCCATGGATGGTTCATTTTGGTGTTTCTTATCGAATTGAAAAAACACACTATAAATAAAATTAAATGGTTCGAATATGTTTCCAATATTTTATATGATAGCATATATCATTTTTTTCTAATATGAGTTCTAATCATTAGGGAAAACATTAATTAAAATGATTTAATTTATTTTAGTGTCTTTTATAATCATTACAAACATATATTCTTATATTCAATATCATGTTTATATATTGGTTACAAATCATTAAGTAAAATATAATATTTATAATAAAATATTATTTGACCATAATTATGGTCTTATGACTATCCTTGATGGTGATAATGAAAAATGAATGTTTGATGTCCATGATGGTGGTATATGGACACATCATGGATGGTGTTCTCATTTTTGGAATAAAAGAGAAAAGAGATAAAGTTTGATGATAATCATTTCCATAAACATGAAATAACTCCCATATATATAAGATAATATATTTATCATTCCACTTCGATAAAGGGAGGGGAATGGAGTATTAAAAAAATAAAAGTAATTGGAAAAAATATAAGAAAATGAAAAATGATTTTACATCTTGAATTATCCTCCTTAAGAACCTCCTTAAAGATCACAGTTTCATAATTTTGGGGAGACTAGTAGGTCTTGGACATGGGGAAGATTATTTGGGGGGAATTTGATAGAAATAAAATAATATAGACTTCATTGAGGTGTGAGTAGGAAATGTGGTGAGAGGTGGTATTTATAGTGGAGGAGATTGGTGTTTTATCATTATTATATTTGTTGGTTTTTTATTTCGGATCAAGACAATAAATAGTTTGAGATTTATCACTAAATATATTAAAATAATCAAGGAGGATAAAATATTATGGTGCTTATATCAGATATGACTCAGTGAATAGTGTATTTAGGTTATAATGTATACATACCTTAAATTTTTATATTTTACTATTCACTAGATATTCTATTATTTTAGGAAAATATGAAAATTAAGAATAATAATTTTTAGATGTATAGAATTCAAAAATGAAGTCCATTTTTTGAAAATAATTTTCTTAATATGAGACATTTTATTTTTAACTTAAATTTCCATCAATTAAAAACATACCAGTTTTAAAATTATATATCATTTTATGACATGGTGAAAATTTAATAAAGTTATCATAAAATTTTGTTATAATCACAAGACAAAAAATATTTATTTATGAAACTATATTATGAAAATATAAATTCATTTAAATCATTATATAAATTATAAAAATTAAAATTAAAATTTATGAATTAAAAATATACCAACACATAATTTGTCATCTAAAAAAAATTTATTTACTTATTCCGTGACATAAAAATATCATGATTACACTTATGAGATAAAAAATTTTATTTATACTCTCATAGGTGAGTATAATATTATATTAGTTAATATTTATTAATTATAAATACCAATTATTTTATTACACATTTATAATGAATTTTACTATTTATTTCAGAGAATAAAACAAATTATTATATAGGTACATTGGTCATTACATTCTCCCCACCTTCTAGAAATTGAGTCCTCCAAATTTTTATTTACATATAAAACAAGTGAGAATTACTTTACCCTAAGAATTTTAGATTCTCATGTTTCCTTTTCAACCTTGTGGTTTCTCCACAAAACCATAACCTGGTGAATTAACTTATTCAATAATACTTGATCTATATGGTTATAAATCTGAATAAGTTTATCTTTATAGGAAACTTTCACTACCTATTGAACTGCTTCTCAGCTCAAAACATGAGATGAATCTGGAACACACATTATCATCATCAAAACATTAATAACATTATGTACATAAGATAAACATGGAGGAAAAACTACTCAATAGTAAATTGGTCTATCTTTATCTAGGATTTCATAAGGTGTAATGAGCCTTGTACTTAGCTTTCCTTTCTTACCAAAACACATAACACTTTTCCTTAGTGAGATTCTAAGAAAAACATGATCACATACCTCAAATGAAAAGTCATTCCTTGTTTTAACTTTATAACTTTTCTGACTTCTCTATGTTGTCCCCATGTGTTTATAAATAATCATGACTTTCTCAACCACTTACTCTAATAATTTTGGTCCCATCAACTTTCTTTCCCCATATTCATCGCAAAATGACAGAGTTTGAAAATGTTTTCTATATGATTCCTAAAAAGGTGACATCTGTATACAAGAATGAAAACTATTATTATAAAAAAACTAAAATAAAGAAATATATTAATCCCAATATCACTTGTCACCCATTAGACAATCTCAAAGTGTTTTTTTATGAATTGTTCACTCAGTCTATCCATCCGATTGGGGATGATAAAAAGTGCTGAAATTTAACTTTTTCCCTAATGAATTATAAATTCCATTCAAAGAGTTAGAAGTGATCATTGGATCTCGGCAAAATGAAATGGATAGAGGAATTCCATGTAACCTGAAATCATCTTTGAAGTAATGTTGAGAAATCTAATCCATGGACATTGTATCTCTTATATGATAGAAAAGTGAAAATTTAGTTAGTTGGTCACCAATAACCCAAATCTCATTATTAACTCAAGATGTGTTTGGTAGTCCCACCATGATGTCTATGGATATATTTTCCCATTTCCAATATTGCACTGGAAATGGCTAAAGAATCCCATTTTGTAGTTATTTCTCTACGTTAACCTATTGAAATTTCATACATTTTATGGTAAAATATCCAATATCTCATATAATTATACCACACTAGTAATACTCTTGAATGACTATGTACATCATAGTCTGCAAGGATGAACTAAAAACAGATAACTATGAGCCCCACATAATAATTATTTCCTCAACTGGGAATCATAAGGAACCCATTATATCTTCCAAAATCTAAAAACACAATCTTTATCAATGATAAATTATGGATACATTCTCATTGTAAATAATTATAACTATTTTAGTAAAACAAGGTCTTCCAATGGATCTTCCATAATAATATCTAATAGATACAACCTCACACACACCTAAAATGAAAAAGAGTAATTTCTTACACCAACAACTTCTATGATAAAATTCATCAAATAATTAATCAATGGGTAATGTTCCAATTGTAACAAAGTTAATGTAACATAATGGTCTCGACTCAAGGAATCTGCCACATTGTTTTTTCAGGATGGTAATTGATTTTGAAATCATAATCCATTATCAGTTCAAGCCATATTATTTGTCTCATGTTCAATTTCTTATGAGTAAATATAAATAGAAAATATTTACAGTCAGTGTATATTTAAAAAAAATCCATATAAATGATGCCTCCAAATTTTCAGTCTGAAACCCGTATATGTTACTTCCAAATCATGTGTTAGATAATGTAATTCAGGAGATTTATTTTTTATTTAAAAATAAGCAATTATCGAGTCATTCAACATAAGAACACCACCATGTCCATTCCAATAAGAATAATTCTATATGAAAAAGACTCACTTTCTTGAAGGTAGGGGAAAACTAGATAATTCACCAATATCTTATTCATTTCTTAAGAAAAAACATCACATTCTTATATCCAAATAAATTTAACCCATTTCATGTAAAATTAGTTAGAAGAATGGATAGTCATGATTTTTTTAAACGACTATAATATCCTTCTAATTCAACAAAACTATGAATCTCTGTTTCATTTGTAGGTCTTCGACATTCATACAACACTTTTTTGGTGATATCAACTGTTATTCCATCCTTATTTTCAATTTTCCCAAGAAAATAAATCTTTTTAAATGAAAAATAAATTTTTCAAAACATTCTATATAACTTATCTTCTTTAAAGGATTATAAGACAATCCTTAAATATTTATCATGATCCTCATAACTTTTTGAAAATACTAAAATATCATTAATAAAAACAACAACAAAATTATCAAAATATTCAAGGAATATTATATTCATAAGATCAATCAATACAACATGGGAATTCGTTGAACCAAAGTGCACAAAAACAAACTCATAATGAGAATATCTAGTATAAAAACATATTATTTGGATGTCATACTGATTAACCATTAACTGATGGTACCCGGATCACAAGTCTATCTTTGAAAAATACTGAGCTCCCAAGATCTGATCAAAAAAGTTTTTGATATGAGGTAATGGATACTAATTATTAATAGTAATGTTATTAAAATTTCAATAATAAATTCAATGTCTCTTGGAACAATCATTCTTGTTAATGAAGAATATATGTTTAACCCATGGTGAAGTTCTAGGATGAATGAATCAATTATCAAGGAAATACTTTAACTGATTTTCCAAATCAAAAAGTTCTACTTGAGTCCTTTAATGAGGGGTTTTAAATTGGATTAGGATAAATAACAATATCAATAGTAAATTAAACAACCTGATCATATATTATAATAGGAAACTCACTAGGAATAACATCAAGGTATTCATTTACCACTGGAACATCATTAAACTTAGCAGTTCCCTTTTTCAATAAATTGAGAAAGATAGATTTCATTTTAATATTTTAACAATTTCTCAGATTCTTGATATTTTATCATGGTATGGATTCATTCATGTATATAAACTAAAACCCTTTCTGAAAAACAAATTCTTCATCTCTATAATAAATCATTTCATGAAAAATATAAATACAATCCATACCCATAATAACATCATACTATACTAAGTGAAAAACAAAACTTTTTGTAGGTAAATTCATTCCATAGACTAGCATGACATGATTCTTATAATTTCTTTTTTCTATAATATTTCACCATTGTGTTTTAAACATAAATTTTGGTCTAATTTCTTTAGGTGAAATTCTCAATTTACCAAAAAAAATCACAGAAATAAAATAATTTTTAGACCTCGTACCAAACAAAACATTTTCAAAATATGATTAAACAATCAAAGTACCTAATATCACTTCAATTAATATCATGAAAACTACTGATTTAGTCAAAAGGATCTTGATGCACCTTTCTACTTATAATATGGAAACATTTCATCAATATTATCACTTTTTGGGAAGGTATTTTCATAATTCCCTATCTCGCCGCATTTAAATCACATTATAGTTTTCTTATCTGAATTAAACAAACCATAACTACGATATTTTGCATTACAATATCAGTCGATATGTCCAAAATTACCACATCAAAAACACTTTTCAAATTTGGTAATGAAGTCCCCAGGGTTATTTTTACAAAAAATCACATAACATGGAAATTTAATTTTCTAACCTTCATATTTCTTTGATTAACTATTACTAATCACTTTCCATCTAGACGACTTCTTATTCTTATGGTCAAAATACACATGATCTTTTGCAAACTCCATTTATATCCTATCAGCACATGGAACAAGTGTCTCATAACATTTTAAAATGACTTATTTTACAATCAATATCTGGAATAATATTTGGATCATACCGTGTCAATCATGTGGAGTTTTCTTCATACTGGTCTAATGAGTCTTCTTCCTTTTGTTTGAATTAAAGTAACTACTTTTTCCATCCTAATTCAAACCACCATAGGAAAATATTTTTTAAGGAATATATATTTTATTTCATCCCATTTCATGACATATATCTCTTCTCTATCCATGATATCATTCACCATTGACCAGCACTGGTTGGTTTCAAATTCAAAATGATAAATTAAAATACTATATTTTTTATTTTCCAAACACCCCATGACATTGAATATCTTTTAAATGGATTTAATCCACCCCTATGCCGCCACTAGGTCAAAAGATTCATATAATGCATGAGGGATTTTCATCATAAAATTTTCCATTATCATCATGTTTCATTATGGTAGCTCTTGTTTTTCTCTTTCATCGATGTGACCACACTTTATAGCCTATGTCAACTAATCCATTAATATGAAAAACTACTCAATTCCAATTCTCACCATTCTAGGTTTTGTATTCGGAATGATATCATCCTCTTGGTGCCATCTTACTTCAGCATCCTGGTTTCTTCTATGGAAAACTATCCTGAACAGGCATATCGTAGATGTAGAAAAAAATTAATATTAAAATTATATATAATTTTAAATTAACCATAATGTAAAAATAATTTATGGTATAAAATTAATATAATATTAACCCCTAAGGTTTTCTAAACATTTCTTGAATACCAACTACAAGGACCCAACCTTACACATTATATATTCTAGTAAATTACTTTATAATCGACTTCCTTACTTTCAAAAATATCTTATTAGTTTAGAGTTTTAGAAATTGTGGACATAATTAAATCATATCAATCCACATTCATAATATTGGGTACTATTAAAATAATATCAATTTATTCCATAGTATAAATTATTTAATAAAAACATAAAAATTATCATAAAATGTATTTACAATATTCATATTGGATTTTCCTTTTCCCATTCCCATACTTAAACTTCCACAACACAACCCATGATAGGGCTCGAGCCATAACTCCCTCAAGCTCACCTCAATAGGTTATGGGTTGCGATAATGGTCGAAGGCACAAAAACTCAGGCAGGGAATTGTCGAGGTACCTATGCACCAAAACATGCAACCAATCAATGAAAATGTCTAGTGGAAAAATAACAAAAGAAAGCTACCATAGTGCTATATATTAACAAAGCATGCATGATCCATGACAAAGTATAGGTATGGTAATGAAAACCAGAAATTGAAAGGTCAAAATACATTCCCAACTAGAGAAGTGTCCCAACCTGATAGAATATTTTCCAAAAAAGTACAACATTGATAGATCCATGCTCTTGTATCTCAAATGACCACCATGATTGGTTTAAGATCCATGTACCCCTAAGATCTAAAAATTCATCATCAACCCTATCTATTATATGCAGAGGCACACCACATGCAAAAAAAGAACAAGTATGGGTGTGTACAAAAATAACCAGTAGGACTCATTGAAAACTCAAGGGAGTAGTAATAGGTATAGTGAAAAGGTTAAAATAGTAAGGAGAATTAATTACAGTGAATAGAGTGAAACTCAAACAAAAATGGAATTAATGGTAAGCTCATCCAAACACAGTGATCGAGAAATAGTGAGAAGATGAACTTCTTGTCGAGTATTCTCTACCTATAGTTGGAGAGTAGGCTCATCCAACCATAAGAAACTAGACAGAGAAAGCACATGGCATACCCTATGAGTTTTCTCTTCTCTAATAAGGCGAGTAACCAAACCCAAGGAGTGGGTACTAAAATTTGGTGTGTGTGTGTGTGTGTGTATTCTTAGTCAATGAATTCCAAACAAAGGAGTAAGGGGATATTCATCTCACAGTTATGCCCAAGAAGAAAGGATTCCAAATATTCTAGAAGTAACCACCATTGAGGCCCAACATCCCTCATGTCTGCCCTGAATTATGAGTTAAACGGTCTCGAATCCCCAAACATTGGTATTATCCAATTCGGGTGGAACATACTCACCTGTGAGATTCTAGGTCGCGTCCCAATGATGCATCTCATTGGGAAAGGCACCCCTATTACTTGTGATTCCATATTATCATCAAAGTACATCTTGTCACTGATCCACAGGTTAAAGGTGTACACCCAAATTAAAGGACCCACAACTTAGAATGTTAGGGTGATTCCACTCTCATTCATCGAGGACCATCACCCTAGTGCATATGAAGGATTACTCTCTGATGTATTTGATAGAGGGCCCACACCCATGCTGATGGGGGGTTATACTATTATTATCGGTGTAGAGGACCCATTCCCTAATTAATCAAGTAGATTCCACTTTCATTCAACAAGGAACATCACCCTAGTCTGCTAGGTGGATTCCACTCAGAAGTGACTAATAGATCATCTCATCTTTATTGTCGTCAAACAGTGATAGCAGAGCATCAGGCTCAGAACACCTCAAACGATCTTCCATTTATATTCATTTCATGGTAAAAAATTTAATTAGATCATGAATAATGCTCCTCACATCCAAATTAATCATAATTCTTTGATTCATATAGAAAAAATGCAAGATAAACCATTCATTCACCCTGATCATACATCTGATGAAAAATATGTATGTCACTACATTCCGCTCGAATGAAATCTCATGGGTTCCATGACTCGATCCTGGGATAATCAAATAGATTATTCCATTATTATTCTCATAAAAAAAACAATGGTATTGGCTATTCATTTATCCCAAATGAAAACTTTATGAAAAAGTCACATTTCACCACAAACGCCCAAACTGGTGCTCTTGGGGCCCACATGTCGATTACTTTATTAAATGCATGGAATTGTTCTTGAAAAATATGCCTCAACTCTAAGATAATAAATCCACTGAAGGTTAAATATAAGATGTTCCATTTAATAGATATGTCTGAAAAAAATAATTTTTAATAATTATTATTATATTTTTAATTTTAAACAAAGGTGTTCCATGAAACTAAACCCTGAAAACCAAATCCTATAATTCTAGTACTGTATATAAATTATTTTATTCACTGATAGGATCATGTGGCCAAAAATGGTGTGTTAATCAGATCTTTGGTTTAGGAGAAAAGGGCATTTGAAGGTGTCTCGGCCAGACCGAATTGGTGTGACCCATTTTGGCCGGACCACTCCACCTGGGTCAGCCCGCTCAAGTTAGCCAGGCTCACTTCACTAGCATGTGGCCCAGCCATATGGCCTATCCCGCACAATCCCACCCAAGAATGCTGCCTTAGCCAAATGGCCAACCCAAGATCACTCTCTGTTGGCCCCCACACACTGGCCTCATATGCTCCTTCTAATCAAAGCGTCACCACCACCTCCCCTTGAGCCTAGAAATCCTTTCACCTCCTCGGTCTAGCCATCAGCATCGGTGCCTCCACCAACCAGCTCAACTCCTCCGCTGACCTCCTCCTTCCACTCCACTTGTTTACAGAGTAACTCATCCAAAAATGGCCTCATCACCCATGCCAATCTCACTCTACCTTCCAGCCCCAGCACCCCGCTCTCAACGACGGCATCATCTCACTTACCCCCTTCTCTAGCCACCTCGCGCCCCCGTTAGCCACCACCCTCACCGAATCCTCATATCCACCATCTTCCAAAGACCACCGGAACAACTCCATTGTTTGGAATATAGAATCAAATGGTGTTTCAAGATCCTTGGGTTGAGGAATTTATACCTAAGCCTCCAATCAGCGATTCATTGGTGTTTCAAAGTAGAAAAAAAATCAAATGTTAAAATTAAAGAAAAATAGGGATTCATAATGAGGTTTCGGTGATAGCTATGTTCGTTTTCCCATCTTTTGGGTGTTAAAAATTAATAATTTCATAATTAATTAAAAAATTTATCAATTATTTATTTTTAAGTGTAAAAATTCTACAAAAATCCTACCACAATTGAACTATTTATTATTGTTGTTGCATTCATCGTGATTCAACATTGATTCATCAAAGATCTATTGAAGTTGTTTCTTGATTAAACAAGAATGAAAGGGGAGATATATTCTACCAACATAAGAAGAGTATTATGGGATAACATTAATTCTTACCTCACAAGTTCAAATTTATTGAAAAAAAATTGTGTCCCTTCCCCGACCGTGGCATTCTAAACTTTGACACCCTCTCATTTTATGTCGCACTTAGGTAAAACACCCAATTATGCACTAAATGGTGTTCTATGATTTCCATTCTATGTCTCCATTAAAAATTTATATGGAATGAAATTAGGCATGAAATAATTAATTTTAATTATTTTATTGACAATTTTTCCCCTGGATGGAGTTTTCCCTAGAAATCATGTACTGACCAAACTTATGTCTTTCCTAGGGTGAAAGACATGTTTTGGACTCAATCCTGGCCTCTGGTATCTGATCCAATCTACCATTTGATATTTATTTTGTTTTCTTGACATTCATAGCATAAAATATACTAAATATTTATATAAAAAAACTCCAAGAATAGTGGGCATCATAATCACACACTGCCTAAACACCTATCTATGTAAATATATATGGAATTATTTCAAAATATTACAAAGCCAAAAATATTCCTCTACATCATTCCTTCCATCAATAATTTTATCCCCAAAAAGAAAAACAAGGAATTCAACTCAAGATACTAAGTCATCTTCCAGATCTCCCATTCCTAAGAACTCTAATGCATGTTTTTGTGCTTCCAAAGCACATGAACCAAGGGAATGCACCATCCATGTAAGGTTCTCTCTGTCGATACTCGATCGCCACCTAGTGCTCTACAGTGGTGGATCCATCCTTGAGGTCCAGATCTCTCTAGTTTATGACATGCATAGGATCATGAACGTATCTCCTTACCTGAAATATGTGGAATATTTAATGCACTGACTCTTGTTGTGGGGGTAGGTCAAGGTGGTAGTAAAATTATCCAACCCTTTACACAATCTTGAAAGACCCATTTAACTTTGAGGATAGCATTCCTCCCTAGAAAAATGTACATATTCCACATCATGGGGAGATTATTAAGAAGATGTGGTGTTCCTATTAGAACTATAGGGGCCTATGATGGTGGAATCCGTATGATTTTTGTCTTCTCCATGACATCTTCATATATTCACCGATGACCTGAACTTTCTCGATTGTCGTTTACACTTACTCTTGGCCCATAAGGGATAACACTCTTACCTCCGTCCATCATGGAGGTGACTTGAATGGTCTCCCATATAGGGCCTCAAAAGGGTCCATGCTGATGGTGGAGTGTAAGTTGTTGTATTATGAAAACTCTACCAAAGGAATGTGATCCTCCCAACTCCAGACTAAATCTAGCATGTAAGCCCTTGGAATATCTTCCAACACAGAAATAGTGTGCTCGATCTGCCCATCGGTCGTGGGGTGAAAAGATGTACTCATCTACAATTGGGTCCCGACTGCCTCCTATAGGACTCTCCTCAATCATGATGTAAATATAACGTCATGATCAGAGACAATAGTCGATGTTACCACATGACAATAGATAATATCCCATTTGTACAACTACCAAAAACTCTCCATTGAACTCTTCACCTCTGTAGTAAGGGATTATGTTGAATTCATGAGTCCATCCACTATAACCCCGATAGAGTTGTGCCCTTCAACATGTATAGATAACCTATGAAAAACTCCATGGATATCTCATCTAACATACACTCTAGGATCTCAATGGGACACAAACAAACTTCTATAACCTTATGATTAACATTAAATTTTTGATAGGTAAGGCATAGGGAAATGAACTTAGTTATGCTTCCACTCATGTTGGACCCCCAAAACAACCACTAAAGATCCCAGTAAATCTTCCACACTCTAGAATCCACAAACATGGGAGAGTTTTAGAACTCCCACATGTCACATAAAAGAATTATATTAAAGTTAAATTCAATTTAATTTCCATTAATTCTTTGTTTTGAGGGTTTCGTGATATTTTATGGATGAATGGGTGAGTTTTCATGAATTGGTCCAAACCATGTGCCCAATTCCAGATTTAAAATTAAATTTTTATTCCTTTATAACTACTTCATTTTTCAACATGTTTCATACATTCCAATTAATAATTGTAATCCACTGACCTATTAACACCACCATATTAATTTGGACCATTTAAGAATCCATAATCATGGTGGATAAGGGTTTTTATTTAAGGGATTGGGCTGCCCGAAAGCCCATTTTCTGCATTAAATATAACTTTTAATTCTTTAATATCTCCATAAATATTTGTGTTTTTCCGGTGATTCCAACTCTCACCCGAGACCACTTACCTAATGTGCGTCCCAATACCCTCTTTAAACAATTTGGATCTCAATAGAGTCTCAAAAGTTGTTGAAAAGTCTCTGGATTTCAGAAACCGCCCATATTTGGAGAGGTAAATTAATCCTTTCATAACTCCTTCTATTTTTACTTTGTTTCCCCCATTACAGTTCATAAATGATCTCTTAATCCTTTTTAGAACCTCCCATTAATGGTGGAATGTTTTAAAATTCAGATACTAGTGGATGTTTTGTCGTTTTTTTCAAGATTGTTTTGTGTAACTGTTTCTATCTTCAATTTCTCCCTTCTCCTTAGGGTTTCTTCCCTATTTCATTAATATATAGAATGCCCAGAAGTTAGGGTTCGAACCTAGGGTTTGATTTGGTGTATGTTTGGTCAAATATTGTGTTCTAGGTATGGATATATCTTCCTTGTTGTGCGGATTTGGTGCGGTTGATGTTTCACACCAAGTTTTGATGGATTCGAAACATTCAGTAGGTGGTTCCATGTGTAAACAATTATTGATTAGTTAGCTTTATGTATTTATTAATTTTTCATATTACTCATATGTTAGGTGTGGTGAGAAAACTATTTATGATTAATTTGGATAAGTTTTTAATTTTATAGATTCATTTTAACTTGAAATTTGGTGTTTTCGTGTGTAACTCATGAGGTATTATTTGGGTGTATTTTATAACATATGGAATTGGTTTACTAAATATTGTTTGGCCTTCCAATTCGGTTTTGGTAATGTATTAGTGTCATGTGGGGATAAAAATAGGGATTTTGAATAGGTTTTATGTGTAAAACATTGTTATACTTCTTGAGAGTATTTTATGAAAATGTGTGTTTTTATTTGGATCATTTGTAGTATTATTCAAGGTGATTTTATAAAACTTTAAAGGGGTTTTATAAATGTTTCTAGGGCTTCGAATTAGTTTTGTATAAGAATTGGTATGGTTTTTGGTCTTAAATTGGGGTTTTGAAATGAGTTTTGTGTGAAAGACATATTTACAACCCTTGGGTTCTTTTTATGAAAATTGTAAATGTTTTAGTTGGTTATAAAAAGTGGGAAAAGGGTGCATATGTACTATTTGGTATGTGTGTTAATCTGTTATGGGGTTTTGAAAGTTGAAGTGATGTTGTAAGATGTCAAAAAAAATTAGAATGTTTTGTAAATTTCTGAAATTTTTTATTAAATTGTGATGTTGGAGCGAAAATTGTTTGTGGGCTGTTTCATGTAAGTTTGATGATAAAATGATTTTGAATGTAAAATGTGTATTATGTAACAAGTCAGTGGGCTGTTATGAGAGTTTTAATATATTTTAATGGTTTTATAAAAAAATTTAGGGATTTTTTGAAGTGTTAATGAAATGTGAAAAGTGTTGTGTCCTATTTTGGTGTGAGTCGGATTTCAAAATCAATTTGAATGAAAAGTGGACTTTTGTGACTTGTGTTGTATACATGTGGGATGTTTGGTAAATTTATGATATGAAAATTATGTTTTCATTTGAAAAGTATATTCATTGACATGTTGAACTTGTTTCAGCACAAAGGGAAAACCTAGGTATCTATGTGGGTGGACGTGTACTAGTATGCTAGTGAATCCGTGGGGTTTGGCCTCAGTTTCACTTAGCAAGATTGATGCTTACAACTCTAACTAAACTATGATGATAACGATGATTGGGTACCACAATGTTATGGGTATCTTTCCTACTAGTGGCTCTTTCATGAGAACAGATATTTGTGATGGTTACTCTCATCGAGATACGAGGTACCTAGGACCCACAACAAGCTAGTGCCTAGGGGTTATTTCCAATTACTTGTGCTCAATAGATATTTTTTGCTTACCATCGGCATATGGTATGAGTGTCTGGAAAATTAAGTAGCTTTGGTAATTATTTTAATAGTGTTTATTCTTTAAATTACCCCACTTAAAAACTGTTTTTATTTAATGTTTCATCTTTTATAAATTGTAACTAGCATTTCATGTTTTTGAAAACATCCATGATTTTCTTCTTTAAATGTTTATCACATGGAATATCATAGTGGTGTTATAGTACTAGGAATTGTTTCACACCCTAATTACACCCTTCGGTGTATGTAGACTTGGTTATTTTTGTTGTTGTAGGTTGGGTACAGTTTTTTGTGCCAGTGGTTCGGGTTTCTAGCAGGTCCTTGGTGGAAATGTCTTGTGGGGATGGCTTGAGGGAGGTGCCTCTTTCCATGTCGAGGTTCTTGGGCTATCCTTATTTGGATTTTTAACTTTTTAATGGACTTTAAACATATTTTTAACTTATGTAATTCTATTATGAACTTTTATAAAAGACATATTTAGTTGAAAATAAATATTTTTTTTATTCAGTTTGTTTGTTGTTTAATGTTTATAAAATCTATTAAATCGTTCCCAATTCTCATTATATGATACTCAGACACTTGTTCCAGCCTGTGGGGATCCATAATTCCCTTCAAGCATTATCACGTCCTGGGTTTGGGGCTGGGTTTGGTGGCGACCAGATTCAGTTCATGACAAAATGGTATCAAAGGAGGTTCAGGTTAACTCTTTAGGTCAGTTTATTTGGGGAAGAATCAGGATAGTATGGATTTATGATTGTAGGGAATTGGTATTCTAGTTATGGGTAGTGTTCCAAATCACCACACCTCATGACATGATTCAATTTTCCAGGGGAAGTCAGGATTTATCTAAGTCATTTGGTTTTATTGGTTTGATGATGGTTAGGAGAAATGAAAATAGTGTTGGGTTAATGGTCTTAGTGAGCTCACAGGGCCTGGTAAGCCTTGTAGAGCTGGGTATCTTCCCTAGAACACACTATGTGACAGTTAAGTGATTGTAATATGGTCGCCAACCATATGTCCAAGTCACCCACTGAAACTAGTTTCCTCTCGCATTGTCTTGTGTTCTTTAGTTTTGAAATCTTGGATCTTTTTTTTAAAGTGACTTGGTTTTAAGAAGCGTAAAGTTTTTTTGAAATGATTTTCAAATAAAGAGGGAATGGTTTGGTTAATGAAATGGTGGAACTGAATTTTCAGAATTTTTTTGAAATGGAAAATGGTGTGCTTACACCTCTTTTGAATGTAGGAACTATATTGATGTTGGTTTGGGAAAGTGTTTCCAATAGTGTTTTCTAAAAAATCAAAGGGTTTTTGAATGGGATGAGATGTTTTGAAATTGATGAGAATATATTGAAAGTGAGTTCTTTTCAAAATGGTTTTCTTTCTAAAGTATTTTTTAAGATGTGAGTAGGTATTTTGATCTTGTGATTAGTGGTTTTGAGAAAAAGGATGTGTTGGTTTACCGTTTTGGTTTTGAAAAGTGGAAAGATTTTTTTTAACCTTAGGTATTTCCGCGCGAAACCACATGCATGGGGTTATATGGGATGATGGATGGTTGATGGCATGACTAGATGAGTTTTGGGATGGATATGAGTATGGTTCCCAGTGTGGCACAGAAACATGAATGTATAAGGCCAATGTTGTACCATTGGTGGATATGCTAACTGCTGAACAATTTGTTTTCAAGAAATGTTTTAAAATAAAAACATGATGTCTTGATTAATTATTTATTCTGGCTTATATTATGTGTTTTTGGAAATTGTTGATGTTGTGGGATGTTTTGAATCCAATAACCCCTCCAATTTGACCTGTTTTTTGGGTTTATGTTTGGTCGGTAAGCTTGGTAGAAGGACCAGTTAGTAGTCTCCTTTGAGATATGTTTCGGGACACATTGATAATGGTTCCCTTCATGTGTTTTGGTCTAGTTTATGGATTTTTTTACCAATGGACTAGCTTGGTTGGTTCCTTGGGTTCTCTCATTGGATAAGGCATGCCCCCATTAAGGGTTAATGCATAACTGAAGTGAAACCCTTATGGTTTCCCCATTAAAAAATCCTCCATTTAAACAATATAAGGAATCTTTTATAAAACTTTGTTGATTGAGTCTACACCCATTCATGTCTTTGATTTTTAGATTCTCTTGTAGCGGGAGAGTTCTCTTGTAAAGTTGAAAGAGACTTTAGTTACTTATGTTTCCTAATTCGTCGATGTTGGAAGTGGTTTAGGGTTGTTAGTGGGGATGAGTGTCTCAATGATGTCTAAGAGGGCCTCTAGTTTCTTTATAGTTTCTTGGAACCATGAGTTCATTTTAAACCACAAGTGTAGGAAATATAGTCACGATAGGATATTGTGGCCACATTCTAGAATTGTGTGTTGTTTGGGGATGTTTTATAAGGTCCCTCTCCATGCATTGTTTATATCAGTCGCAATGGTCATGTTCGGTGACGCCTTATGATGTCCTGTGCTTGATTGGCCTTAATGGTGAAATTTGGGTAATCACCTGAGAGTCTCTATTGCGTTGGGAGAATGTATCCCTTGGAAAAAAATAAAAATATTCCATTTTATAGGGAGGTGAGTATATGTTTTCTTTACTTCTATTGTTTCTCACCCGAACAAACAAGGTGTGATGTGTGTGCATCTTCTAATCCCTCGTTTCAGTGAAATATCGAGTTTGGGTAAAGTGATTTTGGAATGTGTTATGTCTTGAAAAACTTATTGGGGATTGAGTTGTAGTTTTGTGTTTCACCTAAAGAAGATTTCTCGTTCATGGGGTTTCCAAAGCCTAACTGTGATGTTGAAGATGCTTTAATCATTTGAGCTCCAGCCATAGGACTCGGAGAGAAGTTGGCTCGTAGTCAGGGGAAATCACCGGGTCATTTAAACACTTGTAAAAAGTCTTATCTTTAGTATGAAAGTTAGGAAGATTTTAAACCTATGGTGGCATCACCTTTCTTCAATTGTTCATGATTGGTGTAAATAGGTGGAGGGTCGTGTACCCATGTCATCGCCCAATATTATTCCCTCCCCTTTTGGTTTGCAGTGAGTCTTTGGAGAATGGTTTGAAGTTTGTCTAGACTGGTTGAGAACATGGTTTTCACATGGTTAATAGTGACCATGCCCTAGTAAACCATGTGGATAAAAGGATCCACACTATTAGCGCATGGTTTCCCAAATCGTGCAGACTAAACATGTGACCCTCCCTACTCATCAAATTTTGGGGTCTTTATGTACTGGCCCATGATGATCGGTTAAGATGGTTGGTTCTTATGGTGGGGGACCCACTATTATTCTTATATAAGTTATTTTTTAAAGGTATGATGGAATTATACTCAATGTAATGGGGATTCCGTTCATGCCTCCCCCTATTAGTGTCCTAATTCTGTCTTGGGAAAAATAGAAGTTTTCTCTTATGGTGGGGAGCCTATTTTTGTTCCCCCATACCATTAACTCATATTTATCCATGATCTTGTCATGGAGGTATTTATTCTCTTTTGGAGCTATCAAGCTACGTATATATTCCTTGGGTAAAATTTGAGATTGGAGAGTTCCCAGTGGTTAAGTTATAGTAAGGTAAGTGTAACCTTGTTTGATGTTGTTGTTCTTTTGGGTGAATTGCTTGAGTCTTGTTTGGATAGTGTTTAAGGCGTTTTATATTAGGATAAAGGTTTAATGTGATTGATCATTTAAGGAAAGTGTTTTAATTTTTGGTAGTGAGAGTAATCCTTCATTAATTGACCAGTGGAGGTGTTTTGGCCTTTGGGGGTGAATCCTGACACGGGAGTACCTCTTGATTTCTCAGTTGGGTTTGGTTGTTACTTTGGCCTTGATGTGACTTTCTAGGGCAGAATTTTTTCATGGTGGGGATAATTTTCACATACATGACATATTTTAAAGATAAATTCCATTTAATTTCCATTCATTCTTTATTTTGAGGGTTTCCCAAGCTTTAATGGAGAAATGGGTGAGTTTTCATGAATTGGGCTAAATCGTGAGCCCAATTACAGATTTAAAATTAAATTTTTATTCCTTTATAACCCCTTCATTTTTCAACATGTTTCATCCCATTACAATTACTAATTGTCATACACTGACCTATTTACACCACCATATTAATTTGAATCATTTAAGAATCCATAAACATGGTGGATATGAGTTTTTATTTAAGGGATTGGGCCTGCCCGAAAGCCCATTTTCTACATTAAAAATAAATTTTAATTCTTTAATATATCCCTAAATATTTGCGTGTTTCTTTTTATTCCAACTCTCACCCGAGACCACTTACCTAAGGCGCGCCCTCATTCCCTCCTCCCACAATTTGGATCTCAATAGGGTCGCAAAACTGGTCGAAATGTCTCTAGATTTCAGAAAGCGCCCAGATTTGGAGAGGTAAATTAATACTTTCATAAATCCTTCTATTTTTACTATTTTTCCCCAATTCCATTTCCTAGATAATCTCTTAATCCTATTTCAAGCCCCCCATTAATGGTTGGATGTTTTAAAATTCAGATACTAGTGTATTTTGGGTCGTTTTCTTCAAAATTGTTTTAGGTAAGTGTTTCTCTCTTCAATTCCTCCCTTCTCTTTAGGGTTTCCACCCTATTTAATTAATTTATAGAATGTCCAAAAGTTAGGGTTTGAACCTAGGGTTTTATTTGGTGTATGTTTGGTCAAATATTGTGTTCTAGGGATGGATTTATCTTCCTTGTGGTGCGGCGGTGGTGTGGTTGATGTTTCGCACCAAGTTTTGATGGAGTCGACAATTTCGGTAGGTGGTTCCACATGTAAACAATTATTGATGAGTTAGCTTGCTGTATTTACTCATTTTTCATTTTCATTATATTTTATGTGTGGTGTGAAAAGTATTTATGGTTAATTGGGATAAGTGTTTAATTTTATAGTTTCATTTTAAATTGAAATTGGGTGTTTTCGTGTGTAACTAATGGGGTTTTATTTGGGTGTATTTTATAACATTTGGAATTGGTTTACTAATTAATGTTTGGAATTCCAATTCAGTTTTGGTAATGTTTTAGTGTCATTTTGGCTTAAAAGAGAGAGTTTTTAATAGGTTTTATGTGTAAAACATTGTTATACTTCTTGAGAATATTTTATGAAAATGTGTGTTTTCATTTGGATCATTTGTAGTATTATTCAAGGTGATTTTATAAAACTTGAAAGTGGTTTTAGAAATTTATCTATTGATTCCAATTAGGTTTTGGATAGGAATTGGTATGGTTTTTGGTCTTAAATTGGTGTTTTGAAAAGAGTTTTGTGTGAAAGACATATTTACAAAACTTGGGTTCTTTTTATGAAAATTGTAAATGTTTTAGTTGGTTCAACAAAGTGGGAAAAGGGTGCATATGTAGTATTTGGTATCTATGTTAATCTATTATGGGGTTTTTAAAGGTGAAGTGATGTTTTAAGATGTCAAAAAAATTTAGAATGTTTTGTAAATTTCTGAATTGTTTTATTAAATTGTGATATTGGAGCGAAACTTGTTTGTGGGTTGTTTCGTGTGAGTTTGATGATAAAATTATTTTGAAGGTAAAAAGGGTATTATGTAACAATTGAGTGGGCTGTTATGATAGTTTTAATATATTTTAATGGTTTTATAAAAAAATTATGGATTTGTTGAAGTGTTAACGAAATGTGAAAACTGTTGTGGGCTATTTTGGTTTGAGTCGGATTTCAAAATCAATTTGAATGAAACGTGGACTTTTGTGACTTGTGTTGTATACATGTGGGATGTTTGGTGAATATATGATATAAAAATGATATTTTCATGTGAAAAGTATATTCATTGACTTTTTGAACTTGTTTGAGCACAAGGGGAAATCCTGGGTATCTAGGTGGGTGGGCGTGTACTAGTATGCTAGTAAATCCGTGGGGTTTGGCCTTAGTTTCACTTAGCAAGATTGACACTTAAAACTCTACCTAAACAATTATAATGATGATGATTGTGTACCAATAGGTTATGGGTATGTTCCCAACTGGTGGATTTTACACTAGAACAGATATTTGTGATGGTTACTCTCACCGAGGTACGAGGTACCTGGGACCCACAACTAGCTAGTGCCTTGGGGTTATTTCCCATTGCATGTGCTCACAAGATATTTTGTGCTTACCGTCAGCATACGGTATGAGTGGCTGGAAAATTAAATAGCATTGGAATTTTTTTAATAGTGTTTATTCTTTAAATTATCCCACATGAAAACTATTTTTATTTAATGTTTCATGTTTTAGAAATTGTAACTAGCATTTCATTGTAACAGCCCAAGATTTTATAAAAAAAATATATTATTTTTAATTTTATTAATGTCTTGTGTTGTACGCTACACCAAAAGGAGCTTGCACAACACACATCCTTGACTTGCCTTGCATTACACGCAATCGCGACCTTCCTCGATAGCGTGTGTAGTACGCAATACCGAGTTTCACTAAACAACGATATGCTATAAAAATATTATTAAAACTAGCCGTTATGAATAGTAATAACCACTTTTTGAAATCCAGTAAATCTTATTTTTCAAAATGAACTTTATTTTTGGATTCAGAGTATCGAATTTAGCCTGAGGTGATATTTTGGTACTTTTCGGATAACTTTCATATTCTGATGAATAGTGAAAATTACTAAATTATAATTAAAAACAACTTTTTTTAATCGAAATAATTAATAGTGATAAATCATTAATTTGAGTGGTTTTAAAGTATATTTAGAATATATTTTTACAATTTAATACAATGTTGGTCATTGGATGTAATTTCACATTTAAACTAGACATAAACAAGTGTCAATCTTTTGATAGATATTGTTTCTTAAAAACACGCTATTTGTTTTAACAGCGGGATTTAATTATAAAATTAATTAATGCAACTTTTATGTTATGAATTTTGTAAAATAGACTTCATTTTTGAATTCGGAATATGAAATATAGCTTGGGATGAAATTTTGGCATTTTTCTGAAAAACTTCAATTTTTGATGAATAGTGAAACCACTAAGTGGTAGGTTAAAAACTGAATTTTGCATAAAACTTAATTTTACCGCTTCTGTGAATGGAATTTCGAAAATCCGAGAGACACGGTTAATATCAAGGACTAAAATGTGGTTCAATGAGATGAAAATAATTTTTTGGTGAATAGTAACTTTTTACTTTTTTACCACGGTTAATAGTAAATAGGGTAACTAAGGGTAAATATGATATTAATATTACCCTAACACATGTCCTAATTCTATTGGACAAGTGTAATTCGACCACAAACAAACTTAGGAATAAAATATGACCATTTAGGCCCACTTGGATTAGATTAGGACATTTATTATTAATTTATTTAAAGAAGGGTTAAAGTAGTTAAAATCAAAGTTTAATAAGTAAATCATTTTTAATATGGGGTTATACATAAGATAAATTCGATTGTAAATATTAATTAGAAAGCTAAAAGGATTTACTACATGATGGTATTTTATTTGTAATTTTTAGACATCAAATAATTTAATTTATTTATGACACAAAGATGATGCACTAATTATCTTATTAATGAAATATTCACATAATTGATAATATAAATACCAAAATAAATGTAATTTAAGACTTTTTATGAATTCCACTAATTTTCTAGGTTACTATGATATATTAGTGTTGATTTAATCAACCTGGTTCGAACATATAATTCTGATATGACTTTTACAAAAATCATATATCAAATAGTGTCAAAATTGACACAAAATAGTTTTTAAATCAAATATTATATTATTAATTGTTATTTTATTCCTAAAAATCTAAGGTTCGGCCAAATGACTTAGATAAGGATATATGTATTAATAATATACAATTTGGGGTTCGTTTGGCATGTTATAGTAAGTTTATTAACCATATAGTGAAAGAAAACAAAAAGACACGGTAAAAGTTAAATTATTTAACTTAGAGTTAAATCTAATTGATAAGGTTAAAATAATACCCTAAACTTGTCTAAATCCTATTGGTTGATAGGATTTCGACCCATCCCCACTTTATCTTCGAAATAAGACCCTTTGGAAGCATTATAAACCGATTTTTACTTTAATATAAAATAATATTTTGAGATATTCCTAAGGTGCCCCTCTCCTCCCTTATAAAAGGACACCTCCTCCCCCTCCTCCTCACACCAATTTGAGCACTCAAGCTCGGCCAACCCCTGCCATTTTCTCTTCTCCACTTCCCTAGCAACATACTAGAGGTTCTGGTCTTACTCAAAGACCAATTTTAGTTCCCTAAGAGGAGGTCTCCAAAAGGCGCTTCAAAGAAGAGGTAATTACCGTTACCAATTCTTTCATCTTTATTTCTTCTTCCACTTCTTCTTATTAGGTTGTTTCATTATGAAGTAATAACATCAGTATCACTCATATACTGATATGTTATTATAAGTATGAAACAACCCTAATTCACCTTCTATCCATCCTACGGAAAAATGAAATCACCGCGCGTGCGTACGTAAGGAATACCGTCTCCACGCCGTGGTGTAATCTATTTTCCACCACCACCTTACATGGATGGGTATAATGGTGTAAAGAATAACTATACATAGTTATTACAACATCATATTTATTCTGATATATTGTATAATCCACTCCAATTCAATTCAATATTTATAGAAATGATATCATCGCTCGTGCGTACGTACGGAATACCGTCTCCACGACGCGATGAGATTCATTCTCCATGTTAACCATTTAAGAATGATTATAATGTATATATAAGAAATAATAATGAAATATATGACATTATAAAGCTACTGGATTTATGTATATATATACATATTTATGTCATCTACTCACTTCCATTTCAAGACAATAAGGAAAGGAAAACAGCGTTCATGCGTACGTACGGACTACCGTCTCCATGAACGGTGTTTTTCATTTTATTTATCTACCTATTATATATATATATATACTGAATATATATGATATATAAATCATATTTTATATTCTGGAAGTAAGTAAATCATGATATAAGTAATAATGATGTCAAGAACAACAAGTCAAAACACCTACGATAAATGAAACGATTTTACCCAAAACGCTTCTTTAACATGGAGTATACAAAAGAACGGGTAATATAATGTCATAAGTTAACCATATATGATATCATAACAATGAATATGATTCTGTAATAAGTCAATAACATGATTTAAATCATTATACAAGAGGTTCGGACACTTACAAAGCAAGTCGGACCTAAGGTAAGGGGAATATCACAATCTCATTTTTATCCGAGATTGTTTATTCGTAAGTATTTACTGGGGTGTATCTTATCATCCACATCCATGTTTCCTCAATATGTAATATTATTTCCATCCACCTACAATGTTTTAAATCCAATTTTACCCTTTGGTGAGTTTTTTGTAAAAGATATGAAAAGAATCTTTTGTCGTTTTTCATACGAGGTACTTTTTGACTTTTCCGACAAAAGTACGAAGAATGTTTTTTTTTACTTATACGGCACGAACGGATTTCTACTGTATTATAAATCCTTATTTTCATGAAGCTTACTCTAAAAGATTTCATAACTATTTTCAATAAAATCTCTTTCTTTTAAAATTGCATGATGTTTTGTGAAAAGAAATTGATTTTGAAGAAGAAAGGATATTTTCCTCAAGAATTCAATTCAAGTGTTTTATCAAAATTATTTTCCATATAAGATAATAAAGGGTTCTGTTTCTATCCATATTTTTACATTGATTTGACTATGTTGTGATGGAATTATGTTTATGAATTCCTTTATCTTATATGAATGGTTTTATGATGTCATGTTGTTTAAGAATCCCATTTTTATTACATGGGTTATGCAATGATGTATGATTTATGATTCTGTGGCACACATAAGAAAGGATTCATTAAGAGATGGGTGGGACCTATATCTCCCTCCAATGCATTGGGTAAAGATTTTATATCTCATGAGATAGACATGGCTGGAATGGTAGGTTATACCGGTTCAGTGAAACAGGACTGAAACGAGGATTACTCGATTCAGAAAGGGACTTTGTCCACTAAGATAGTCTTGGCAATGAGTCTTGACTAACAAGAAATGATTCTCTATGATTATGTGTGTATGCCACAATGAGTAATGTTTTAAGTTATGGTTTCATTTTCACTACTATGATTTATTCCATGTTATGAAATTATGCTCTCTTTTGCAGGTTAAGATTTCCAAAAATGTTATGTTCTTATGAAAATTATGTGATTGATATTTCTTTTGTTTACCCTTACTGAGAATTTGAGCTCACCCTTTTATGTTTTCTTTTCCCCAGGATATAAAGAAATGTTTTAGGTAAAAAAAAGGAAGATCTTTGTGGGAGATTTTGAAGATCTTTCACCAGGATTAGAAGATTACGTTCCGAGTTTCCAAAGGCACTAAACTATTACGATCCTTGTGTGTGTATTTTTGTTATGTATTAAGTATTCCGCAAATGTAATGCAATGTCCATGTAAGTCAAGATACGGGTCTCTACAGTTGGTATCAGAGGAAAGGTTTAGTCAACCTTTGGAAACTAGGATGCGAAAATGTTAGTGTGATCCCTAGAGATATTTCTAAGGTATGTCTAGGGATGCCCCTAAGGATAAGTATACGTATAGGATATAGTCCTAGAACTACGATAATGATCTTAGAATTTAACCTAATATGTTAGATATTGAAGGTACTTCCCCTTTATTATGTTGTTTTCCCTAGCATGATTTTTGCCTCTCACACTATTCTTTTTGGGTTTTAGACGATGGCTGGAACCCGAAGGAACCGTGTTGATCAATGAAATGGACAATGCAATGATTTCCCTCCTGAACAAACAAATGTTATGGGAGATGGAGTGCAAAATCTTATTGCTATACTTAAAAAAGCTATGAATCATTCTGGACTTCCAAATGAACAGAGAAGGGAACAATATTCTATTGAGTCCTTCATGAGGCAACGTCCACCTTCATTCAGTGGGACTACCGATCCACTTGTTGCTGAACAATGGATCAGTACCACTGAAAAGATATTTTCAGTTCTTCAATGTTCTGAACATGATAAAGTCATCTTAGCAGTATATCGTTTGGAAGGTGAAGCTGATCAATGGTTGAATCTTATCAAGAATACGAGGCAAAGAGATGAAATTCAGTCCATGGAATTGGACGAGTTCAAGAACTTGTTTTTCAGTAAGTACTTCCCTCGTATTCTTCGAACAAAGATGGAAAAGGAGTTTCTTGAGCTGAAGCAGAAGGATGATGAATCTGTTGGTATATACGAAGCAAATTTTACAAGACTTGCAAGGTATGCATCTGGCATTATCATCCAACCTGAAAGTAAAGTTGATCGATTTTTCAGTGGCTTAAAACCAAGTCTTCGAAGGGCATTAGCTATAAGAGACTTCAGTAGCTATGAAGAAATTGTGCGTTGTGCTGTCAAAGTAGAAATGGAAGTTGGTGTTACATATCCATCTCATGGTTTTGACAAGAAATGAAAGATGGAGTTCAAGGAGAAATCTCGGAATAATGGTGAAAAGAAGATGAATGTTTCCTTATGCACAAAGTGTGGAAAGAAGCATGGTGGAGATTGTCTAAAAGGGACTAGAAAATGTTTTAAGTGTGGAAAAGAAGGTCATCGAGTAGCTGAGTGTCGAAGTAATGGAAAAAGGGTTTCTAATGATGTGAATAAAGCAAACACTGCAGAGAACGCACCGCCAACACTTCAATGCTTCAAGTGCAAGGAAATGGGGCATTATGCTAATAATTGCCCTAATCCAAGGGTTAGTGATGATCAACATGAGAAACCACTGAAGGCAAAGGACAAAGGGAAATCACATGTGATCACTATTGGCAATGTTGAATATGACAACGATGTGGTGGAATGATTAAGTGTTTATGTAATGGGATTCCAAAATAATGTTGTATCATTGAGTATTGCAATATTTATTGATGTGGTATTCAAAGTGATTGAGATATTTTTTGGAAATAAGATGATATGCACATAATGAAGACGAGAAAATGAAATGTTTAATAGTATTCATGAGCTCATGATTGATATAAGGACTAAGTGATATCATGGTTTGAGTATATAGAATTTTGAGGATTTTGGTATGTGGAAAGTGTTAACTTTTAACTGCACTCATGTTTTCACTAAGGTATTCAAGAGAATACACGATTAAGGACTTTGAGTGTTTGGAATGTGACCAACAAGACATATCTTATGATATGTGGGGATCAACGACAGTATTAAATCTCTGGTAATCGTTGTCACTATATTATGAGAGTGGACTGCAGTATTATGTATAAGCCTAAAGATTAGATTGGATTGTGTTGGACATAAGTTAGTATTGTTTTAGGATAGAATATTTTCGATATTATTGATGGGATGTTATAGTAACGTAGTTTTAGAAAAAGGGACAACCTGCAGGACGGGCGACAGCCCATCGCTTCGGACAAGGCTGTAGGAATCGAACCCACAACCGAAGTGCGACTGGCCTTTATCGCCTACCACTGACCTACAGGAAGTCCCTGTTTAGTAGAAACTAGTTTTATTATATTAAGCAGTATGATATATGAAGTATAAGTCCATTTTAGGAACTATATATGATTAATCTCACTATAGAATGACTTATGTATATTTAATAACTTTTGCTTACCTTTTGTTTGAGACAGATGGAATGACCCGTCATTCTATCACATGATCTGCTAACACTTCACGAATAACAAATTCAACTTCATTTATTTAAGAGATGAAGTGGAAATTGTTCAAGGCACGAACAACAGTGATATTGTATCAAAATAAAGTAAGTATTTATTCTAATTCAAATTTTCAACTTTAGGGAAATGATCTTGAAAACCAAAAATGTTGTCCTAGTGATCTTATACCTGATGAATCAGATGGTACCTTAGATCGTCAAAAATTTATGGATTTGTGATTACTGGCTTTTCCATAGTCATGTTCTCTACCACTCTCCATCAGAACATGATGGTTAGATTTCTCTTCCATATCCATATTTTCACCTACGTGGAAACCCAGTGATTAGTTTATTTGGGTAATCGTTACATTTCATACTTTAGTTTTTAAAGCCAAGTTTTGGTATTCCCTTTTACTATGTGGGTTTCTATTAAAGAAACTTTCAAATAGTAAACCATTTATAACCCCGACGAATTTCGAGGGCGAAATTCATTTTAAGGGGGGTAGAATGTAACAGCCCAAGATTTTATAAAAAAAATATATTCTTTTTAATTTTATTAATGTCTTGTGTTGTACGCTACACCAAAAAGAGCTTTCACAACACACATCCTTGACTTGCCTTGCATTACACGCAATCGCGACCTTCCTCGATAGCGTGTGTAGTACGCAATACCGAGTTTCACTAAACAACGATATGCAATAAAAATATTATTAAAACTAGCCGTTATGAATAGTAATAACCACTTTTTGATATCCAGTAAATCTTATTTTTCAAAATGAACTTTATTTTTGGATTCGGAGTATCGAATTTAGCCTGAGGTGATATTTTGGTACTTTTCGGATAACTTTCATATTCTGATGAATAGTGAAAATTACTAAATTTTAATTAAAAACAACTTTTTTTAATCGAAATAATTAATAGTGATAAATCATTAATTTGAGTGGTTTTAAAGTATATTTAGAATATATTATTACAATTTAATACAATGTTGGTCATTGGATGTAATTTCACATTTAAACTAGACATAAACAAGTGTCAATCTTTTGATAGATATTGTTTCTTAAAAACACGCTATTTGTTTTAACAGCGGGATTTAATTATAAAATTAATTAATGCAACTTTTATGTTATGAATTTGGTAAAATAGACTTCATTTTTGAATTCGGAATATGAAATATAGCTTGAGATGAAATTTTGGCATTTTTCTGAAAAACTTCAATTTTTGATGAATAGTGAAACCACTAAGTGGTAGGTTAAAAACTGAATTTTGCATAAAACTTAATTTTACCGCTTCTGTGAATGGAATTTCGAAAATCCGAGAGACATGGTTAATATCAAGGACTAAAATGTGGTTCAATGAGATGAAAATAATTTTTTGGTGAATAGTAACTTTTTACTTTTTTACCACGGTTAATAGTAAATAGGGTAACTAAGGGTAAATATGATATTAATATTACCCTAACACATGTCCTAATTCTATTGGACAAGTGTAATTCGACCCAAAACAAACTTAGGAATAAAATATGACCATTTAGGCCCACTTGGATTAGATTAGGACATTTATTATTAATTTATTTAAAGAAGGGTTAAAGTAGTTAAAATCAAAGTTTAATAAGTAAATCATTTTTAATATGGGGTTATAAATAAGATAAATTCGATTGTAAATATTCATTAGAAATCTAAAAATATTTCCTACATGATGGTATTTTATTTGTAATTTTTAGACATCAAATAATTTAATTTATTTATGACACAAAGATGATGCACTAATTATCTTATTAATGAAATATTCACATAATTGATAATATAAATACCAAAATAAATGTAATTTAAGACTTTTTATGAAATCCACTAATTTTCTAGGTTACTATGATATATTAGTGTTGATTTAATCAACTTGGTTCGAACATATAATTCTGATATGACTTTCACAAAAATCATATATCAAATAGTGTCAAAATTGACACAAAATAGTTTTTAAATAAAATATTATATTATTAATTGTTATTTTATTCCTAAAAATCTAAGGTTCGGCCAAATGACTTATATAAGGATATATGTATTAATAATATACAATTTGGGGTTCGTTTGGCATGTTATAGTAAGTTTATTAACCATATAGTGAAAGAAAACAAAAAGACACGGTAAAAGTTAAATTATTTAACTTAGAGTTAAATCTAATTGATAAGGTTAAAATAATACCCTAAACTTGTCTAAATCCTATTGGTTGATAGGATTTCGACCCATCCCCACTTTATCTTCGAAATAAGACCCTTTGGAAGCATTATAAACCGATTTTGACTTTAATATAAAATAATATTTTGAGATATTCCTAAGGTGCCCCTCTCCTCCCTTATAAAAGGACACCTCCCCCCCTCCTCCTCACACCAATTTGAGCACTCAAGCTCGGACAACCCCTGCCATTTTCTCTTCTCCACTTCCCTAGCAACATCCTAGAGGTTCTGGTCTTACTCAAAGACCAATTTTAGTTCCCTAAGAGGAGGTCTCCAAAAGGCGCTTCAAAGAAGAGGTAATTACCGTTACCAATTCTTTCATCTTTATTTCTTCTTCCACTTCTTCTTATTAGGTTGTTTCATTATGAAGTAATAACATCAGTATCACTCATATACTGATATGTTATTATAAGTATGAAACAACCCTAATTCACCTTCTATCCATCCTACGGAAAAATGAAATCACCGCGCGTGCGTACGTACGGAATACCGTCTCCACGCCGTGGTGTAATCTATTTTCCACCACCACCTTACATGGATGGGTATAATGGTGTAAAGAATAACTATACATAGTTATTACAACATCATATTTATTCTGATATATTTTATAATCCACTCCAATTCAATTCAATATTTATAGAAATGATATCATCGCTCGTGCGTACGTACGGAATACCGTCTCCACGACGCGATGAGATTCATTCTCCATGTTAACCATTTAAGAATGATTATAATGTATATATAAGAAATAATAATGAAATATATGAAATTATAAAGCTACTGGATTTATGTATATATATACATATGTATGTCATCTACTCACTTCCATTTCAAGACAATAAGGAAAGGAAAACAGCGTTCATGCGTACGTACGGACTACCGTCTCCATGAACGGTGTTTTTCATTTTATTTATCTACCTATTATATATATATATATATATACTGAATATATATGATATATAAATCATATTTTATATTCTGGAAGTAAGTAAATCATGATATAAGTAATAATGATGTCAAGAACAACAAGTCAAAACACCTACGATAAATGAAACGATTTTACCCAAAACGCTTCTTTAACATGGAGTATACAAAAGAACGGGTAATATAATGTCATAAGTGAACCATATATGATATCATAATAATGAATATGATTCTGTAATAAGTCAATAACATGATTTAAATCATTATACAGGAGGTTCGGACACTTACAAAGCAAGTCGGACCTAAGGTAAGGGGAATATCACAATCTCATTTTTATCCGAGATTGTTTATTCGTAAGTATTTACTGGGGTGTATCTTATCATCCACATCCATGTTTCCTCAATATGTAATATTATTTCCATCCACCTACAATGTTTTAAATCCAATTTTACCCTTTGGTGAGTTTTTTGTAAAAGATATGAAAAGAATCTTTTGTCGTTTTTCATACGAGGTACTTTTTGACTTTTCCGACAAAAGTACGAAGAATGTTTTTTTTTACTTATACGGCACGAACGGATTTCTACTGTTTTATAAAGCCTTATTTTCATGAAGCTTCCTCTAAAAGATTTCATGACTATTTTCAATAAAATCTCTTTCTTTTAAAATTGCATGATGTTTTGTGAAAAGAAATTGATTTTGAAGAAGAAAGGATATTTTCCTCAAGAATTCAATTCAAGTGTTTTATCAAAATTATTTTCCATATAAGATAATAAAGGGTTCTGTTTCTATCCATATTTTTACATTGATTTGACTATGTTGTGATGGAATTATGTTTATGAATTCCTTTATCTTATATGAATGGTTTTATGATGTCATGTTGTTTAAGAATCCCATTTTTATTACATGGGTTATGCAATGATGTATGATTTATGATTCTGTGGCACACATAAGAAAGGATTCATTAAGAGATGGGTGGGACCTATATCTCCCTCCAATGCATTGGGTAAAGATTTTATATCTCATGAGATAGACATGGCTGAAATGGTAGGTTATACCGGTTCAGTGAAACAGGACTGAAACGAGGATTACTCGATTCAGAAAGGGACTTTGTCCACTAAGATAGTCTTGGCAATGAGTCTTGACTAACAATAAATGATTCTCTATGATTATGTGTGTATGCCACAATGAGTAATGTTTTAAGTTATGGTTTCATTTTCACTACTATGATTTATTCCATGTTATGAAATTATGCTCTCTTTTGCAGGTTAAGATTTCCAAAAATGTTATGTTCTTATGAAAATTATGTGATTGATATTTCTTTTGTTTACCCTTACTGAGCATTTGAGCTCACCCTTTTATGTTTTCTTTTCCCCAGGATATAAAGAAATGTTTTAGGTAAAAAAAAGGAAGATCTTTGTGGGAGATTTTGAAGATCTTTCACCAGGATTAGAAGATTACGTTCCGAGTTTCCAAAGACACTAAACTATTACGATCCTTGTGTGTGTATTTTTGTTATGTATTAAGTATTCCGCAAATGTAATGCAATGTCCATGTAAGTCAAGATACGGGTCTCTACATTCATGTTTTTGAAAACTTGCATGATTTTCATCTTTAGATGTCTATCAAATGGAATCTCTTAGTGGTGTTATCCTACTAGGAATTTGCTCACACCCTACTTACACCCTTTGGTGTAAGTAGACTTGGTTTTTTTTCGCATCTTGGGTAGAGTTGTTTGTGCCAGTGGTTCGGGTTTCTAGTAGGTCCTTGGTGGTGAAGTTTTATGGGGATGGAATGAGGGAGGTGCCTCTTGCCATATGGAGGTTCTTGGGATGTTTTTATTTGGTCTTGTAAGTTTTTAATGGTCTTTAAACATAGTTTAACTTATGTAATTCTGTTCCGAAATTATGTAAAAGATGGGTTTCTTTGAAAAATCCAGATTTGTTTTATTGAGTTTTTTTGTTGACTAATGTTTATAAAATTGGCTAAATCGTTCCCAATTCTCATTATATTATACCCAGGCACTTGTGCCAGCCCGTGGGGATCGAGAATGCCCTTCAGGACTTGTCACGGGCTGGGTTTGGGGCCAGGTATGGTGGCGACCATATTCAGTTCATGGCACACATTACCTCTTCTAGCATCTTGACTCGTACCACTGCTCACCCCTAGAATAGTATCTTGTGATTCACTCCTTCATAATACCCATTGGAATTATTTCCCATGAATATCTGATCATGAAAAACCTCGCAGTCGATGTCTAGGAACTGGGACTCTCTCACACTCTCATGGAGTGGAGGAGTCAATACTATCGACAGTAGGAAATATGTACCCTCTTGCTCCACCGAGGTCAGGTGCAGGGAAGCCAACTACTCTAAATCATCCTACACCAGGAGATCCTTTGACTACCTTCTACGGAAGTCTACAAAAAAATTTCTTTTCTCTAAATTATATACTAGGTAAAATTAGTAGTCCTGAATGAACTCCAACTAGTGTCGCTATCTCAGATTTAGATCTCTCTTAGTGAAGATTTTCCTAAGACTATGGTGGTCTGAGTAAACCTAATAATTGATCACCTAGAAGGTAGTGTCTCCACATTCTTAGACAGAATACCACTGATGCCAGCTCTATGATGTGATTCATATATTTCTTCCCATGGGGTCTCAACTGCCTCAACCCATATATGATAAATGGCTATTGTTGCATCAGGATGAAACTAATACGGGCTCCTGAGGTTTCACATTACACCACAAAATCAACAGCCTCCTCTAGAATCCTCAAAACAGGATCACTCATCGATCTCTACTTCAACTCCTCGACGAACCTCTAGCACTTCTCAAACCAATTAAATAGATTCATCATTTGTGTTAGAGTGGTCAAAGGGGCTAAAATCCTCGAGAAGTCTACCAAAATATCATATAGTACCCTACCAATACAAGGAAGCTCTACACCTCTGTCATAATATTGGGTGGCTCCCAAGTATGAACAACCTCTATCTTTGCTGGATCCATGGCTAAAATTCATTATGCAATGACATGCCCAAAAAAGAAATCCTCATGTATCCAGAACTGACATTTCGAGAGATTTATATGAATCTGGTTCTCTCAATGTAAATCAATAAGCTTTCTAATGTGCTCTTCATAGTCCTCCTCTGATGTAGAGTAAAAAATTTTGCCATCAATTATGAAAACAACAAACCAGTCTAGGTAATTCAAGAAGATATGCTTTAACAAATCCATGAAAACAACGTAAAAAGTCAACACACCAAAGGGAATCACCGAAAACATGAAGTTCCTATAAAAACATTTGAAATCAAATTTCATAATATCAGCCACGTGAACCCATATATGGTGGAATCTGTACCTAAGATCAATCTTGGGGAACCACCTATCACCTCAAAACTGATCAAATAGGTCATAAATCCTCATAAAATGGTACATGATCATTATCATGTCCTGGTTCAGGTTAAAAAAATCCATGCAAAGACAAAGAATCATATTTACCATATTAACAAATAGAACTAGATCTTCCCAGAGTGACATATTGGGTTGAATGAATCCTTTCTCACAAGGGTCCTCCTACTAAAACCATAGATCTTGAACCTCGATGACAGTCATCTGATATTCCACACAAGATATTGGGGTAGTTCTTGGTTTCAAGTCAACGAAAAAATCCAGATCTCATCTCAATGATAGTTCAATAACATCATTGGGAAAGATGTCCATATAGTCCTATACAACTAACAGAATCTAGATGCTTAAGAATCTGCTTCACCAAGGGTGACACTTATCGAATGATTGTAAAATGGTTGTATCCTCCATCTCATAGCAGTTGTCTTCCCTACTACGAGGTCTCATTCATCGAGGAAGGGGAACTTCATCCCTTTAGCGTGCATGAATCTTACTAGCCTATGGAGACTACCAATCTAGTATCGAACCATGGAAATGAAATCCATTCCCAAGATGACTTCGTATGGTTCTATTGTGATAACAAATAGGTCCCACCTAAACCACTCTCTTCCAAATGATAGGTCGCACTATTTGAAGATAAAATTCACATAATAATCACATCGTATAGGAACCTCGAGGAAAAGTCGATGTGCTAGCACCTCCACTAGGACCTCAAACTCCCTTAATATGAGTATTGATATAAAGGGTTTACTAGAACCAGTTTATACTAATACTGATGAAAGATCAGAATAAAAAGTGAGCGCACCATAGATCATCTTGTGTGATGGAGGATCTCAGACATCTGTAGCCTACAACTGTCTACAACCCCAACCACCTGATCCATAATCCTAATGTGGGATTCCAAGTGGTGGTGGTGCTAGGATCCCATATTGTTATCCCCAACCATCTAGTCCTCTACTCCTCCTCTTCCAACACTGCATCCCTAGGGACTACCCTGATCACGGTGCTGCCTCTATCGTGGGGGTCCACCTGCTACTTTTTTGGATGCTCATCAATTATGTTCAAGTAGTCTTATGCCATGTAACCTCTCTGGTCATAATTGTAACGTTGGCCCTCTCCAGATTCACCCGGAGCACTATGTATCTCCAATGCCTCCTTGTCACATGCCTGAGCATAATCATGGGGAAGACTCTTGCATCATGGCCCTATTACCTAACATCTACCAACTGTTTTGGACGTCTCTTCTCTAAAGTGACCACTACCAATCCCAACCAACTGGCACCCCTATAATAGGAAACTCTCTGTCATTACTTCCTATTACAACGGCACAAAATAGGTAAAGATGCACATTGGAACTACACTGGAACAAAACACTCAGAAAAGACCCTTCTCAAACAACCACACTTGTATGTAACTATAATAGACCATATCAAGGGAGTATAGTGTTAGTTTTGTGAACCTGGATTAGTACTCTCCCACCATAATCCCTCCTTATTAGAGCTCTGGAAGCTCTGGAACCTCAACGAAGAGTATTCATGAGGGGATGTAATCCTCATGAAATAGCTACTGAAATTCATCCCATGAGAGCTCCAACTCACCGCACATCTTGGTAACCAGGCTCCATAAACACCTAGATTCCCCATGGAAATAACTACCTACGAAAGACACCATATGATTTTCTATTGTCCACACAAGCCTGAAGAGGTGAACTACTAACTCCAACCAATACTCTACTACCATAGGGTTTTTCTTAACATAAAAGCTCATCATCATCTAGCATTGGAACTCACAAATTGCGCTTTTCCTATTTTCATCCTTAGATGATGTTTTCTTTATTAACTATATCTCTATAGGTGTAAGTTCCACTACTGGCCCTCCTGGAGGAAGGGGATCACATTATGGGCTTTGAACTGAGGCCTCATCGCTTGTGAGGTCATCATCATGAATCATATTGGTTATCCTACTATGCTACCGTCATGGAGGCATCCTAAAATTTATCATAGAGTACCATGTTCTGATGAGTACATATATATATAAATAACAACAATGAAGGTTATATGACTCAACATGGATAGTCAAATACTCAATCCTATATGAAGCATGTACCAAAGTACCTTACAACAAATTTCTCATCATGCTGAGTTGAAAAATTGGTAATCAGGGTCCTGGTGAATGGCTACATCAGCCACAACACCATCACTCGACTCCCTGGACTTAGAGCCACTCTTGAGACACATTTCAACTATTTACCAAACCCTAACAAATGCATTTTTAGGGAAACATCCAGACAATGTCCCAAGGGTTGGATAACATATAATACCACATTTTCATAACCTGACCTATTCTAGGTCTCAGGCCACAACTACCTCAACCCGCCTCCATTGGCCTGTTCATGGCGACATGCATTGAAGGCACAACAACTTGGGGAGGCCCTTACCAAGGTACATTTACACACTCACAACCGCCCAATGAAAAATTAAAGGGAGAAAAGAAAAGGAAATGTATCACAGTGCTATAAATAAACCAATCATTCATGGACCACTACATAATACAGGTACGGTTAAGTATGCTAGAATGTAAAAGGAAAAAATACAAGCCTAATAAGAGAAGTATCCCAACATGATAGAATATATAGAAATAAGGTACAATACTAAGAGTGTATAGATCCTATATCTCAAGAATCCACTGTATGTGGTCCAAGATCCACATATCCCTAAGCTCTTGAAAGTCATGATAAAACATATCCATCATTTGCATAGGAACACCATGTGCATTAAAATCCCAATATGGGGTGGGTATAGAAATACTATATAGGAATCCTTGAAGGCCCAAGGGAGTAGTAGTAGGTACTTTGAGAAGGGGAAATAAATAAAGGGAATGATGTACAATAAATATAGTATAGTTAAACCCAACAAGGAAGTGATGGCATGCTCATCCAAATATAGAGATCTAAAAACAGTGATAATATGAAAATCTTATCTAGTCATCACTACCTATTATAGGAGTGTAGTCTCATTGAACCATGAGAATCTAGACATGGAAATCATGTGGAATACCCCATGCGTATTTCACTCTCTTAGATAGAGGGTAACCAAACCAAAGGAGTGGGTACTAAAATTGGGAGTGTGTGTGTGTGTGTATAAACATGATCAGTCAAAGAAGTTGAAACAAGTGAGTAGGGTGATCTTCATCTAAAATCTCATCCCAGGAAGAAAAGGCCCCAAAAATTATAAATGTAACCACCATCAATTCCCTAAATCGCTCTCATTTGCACTCAATTATGAGTCAAGAGATATAGAATCATAGCATTTTAATATTATCCTCTTTCGGCAGCACTAAGTTGACTGCATAGTTTTAGGTCTCGTAACAATGAGATTTCTCGATGGGGAAGAAACACCTATTACTTTTGATTCGAATGTAGCATCAATGTACATCTCATAAATTATATATTGTTGAAATGTGTAAACCCAAATTAGAGGAGTCAAGCACTAGAATGTTGGTGGGTGTGGGGGGGTTACTCTCTCATTCACCGAAAAGCCCCACCTTAGTACGCCTAGAGGATTCCACATTGATGTAGATGATAGAGGACAAACACCCATGATCATGGTGGATTGCACTCTTATTTTTGTTGTAGAGGATGCACGGACTAAGGAATCAAGGGGATTCAACCCTTATTCACCAAGGACCATCACCATAGTGCTTCAGGGGGATTCCACTCAGATGTAACTGATAGACCGTCTCATCACTACTGTCATCAAATACAACTAGTCAGAACATTGGGCTTAGAACACATCAAAGGATATTCCACTGATTTTACTTTAATTATTCCACATTTAATGAAATCACAAATAATTCTCCACACATCCAAACGTATCACACCACTTTGATTCTTATCAAAAAACACGCATGATCGACTATATATTCTCTCAGATCAGACATCGGATGGAAATGTTGTATGTCATTACATTATGCTCAAATAACATCTCATGGGTCCCATGCCTCGATCAGCAAAATAATAAAACAAGTAATTAAATTTTGATCCTCAAGTAAAAACACACAATATTGGCTATTCATTTGTCCAAAATGGACACCGGGTAAAAAGTTCACATCTCACCATAATTGCCAAAACCAAGGCTCGTTGGGCATGCATATCTATTTTGGTTTTAAATTCCTAGAACGTTTCTTGAAACATTATCTTGAACTCCAATTTCATGACATCACTAACGGTGCATCAATAAAATGTTCCTTTTAAATGATATGTTTGATACAATATTTTTTCATAATAATTATTATATTATTATTAATAATGTTAGGCATTCCAAGAAATTGATCCATGAAATCAAATCCTAAAATTCATGTGCTTTCCTGAAACGGGTTTTCTCATTGAGTGGAATGTGTGGTTGAATTTTTCACATTAATTGGATGCTCAGTTTATGATAAAAGGTAATTTAAAGGTGTTTTGTTTTGACCAAACTAGTCTAGCCCATTCTGGTCAGACCACTCCACCTGGGCCAGCATGCATCAACTGGACCAGCACGTTTTCCAGACCTAGGGAATAGGTGTGCAACCTGGCCCATGTGCTCCCGACCTATCCCACCACCATGGATTAGTGGCCCACTCCAGGTCGCTCCATACTGGCCACCATGCACTAGCCTAGTGCGCTTCACCTCATCAACCCCTCCCCTTGTGACCCTCAACCTCATATCCCCTCGAAAGTCCAGCCGCCTACCTCAATGCCTTCGCCGACCACCTCAGCTCCTCCTTTAGCCTCTACCTTCATATTTTTTCGTAAGTTGATTTCCTTATCATATCCATGACCTCAACGCCATGCAGACCTTTCCCTATTTTTCTAGGCCCATTGTTGTGTTCTTGTTGTTCGCCTCAGCTCATTATCCCCCATCTACGACCACCATGCGCTGTCGTCGGCCACCTCTCTTGCTAGACCCGCACAACGACTGCCTTCCATATACCACAGGAACCACTATGATTGTTGGAAAATTGAAACAAAATTTGTTTTGGGATCCTCAAGTCAAGGGATTCACAACTCCACCATCTACTCAGTGATTCATTAGTGTTTCGATGTAGAGGAAAATAAAAAGTGAATAACATCTACGAAAGTGAGAAAACGGGGATTCAGAATGACGTTCAGGTGATGGATGTGTCCATTTTTCCATTTCTGGGATGTTCAAAATGATAAATTTGATGATGAAATCATGAAATAATCAATAATTGGATTGGGGGTGAAAATTAAAAAAGAATCCAAACTCGATTGATTAATTTATCTTTGTTGACACGTTTGTCATGATCCCACTTCGATCTGTCGATGTTCTTTCACTGTTGTTTCTCAATTCCCCAAGATGGAAAGGGGAGTGAAAGATTTCCAATGTAGGTGTAGGATTATAAGATAACCACAATTCTAACATCTTATGTTCATATTTATATAATAACATTGTGACCCAAACCTCAGTCGCAGGATCTGAATCTTCTGAACCCTATCATTTTCTGTTTCGATTAGGTAAAATACCTCATTACGAACTCAATAGAGGTATAATATTTCAAAAACCAGTCTCCATTATAAATTTATTTGAATTAAAGTTAGGGGTAAAATAATTAAGTTTAATTATTTTATCGACTATTTTCTCCCTAGAGGGATTTTTCCATAGAAGTCTCGTACCGAAAAAAACTTATGTCCTGCCTAGGGTAAATGCCAAATTTTAGACTCAACTATGTCCTTGGATTTCTTATCTCACCAAAAATTTGAGAGTTATTCCATTTCCTTGACATGAATAGTTTAAAATATATTTTATATTTTTATAAAATTAATTATGGGCTCACCTAGCCTCATAATCACACGCCATCTCAGCGTCTATCCCTGGAAATATATATGGAAATATTTCAATGTATTACAAGGAGGAAACCGAGTCTCTACCTAAACCAAGTGAAATGAATTTAAAACATGGGTTGAGCACAAAATTCTCAGTAAAGGACATAGAAATATGTAGAGAAACTATTAGTCCATGAATACATATAAACATATGAAACAATTTACACAATAAAAAAGTTCTCTCTAAATAAGTATCATCTAGTTACTTTGTAAAAACCTGATATTTCTATAAAGCATAGAAAACAAAAACAACATCATAAAAGAAAATTGGGGTATTACTTACATTAGACTATAACCTTCACATCTACCTTATGATTTGTAACCCTCATTGCTACAATACACTATAACCATCACAACTACCTTAAAATGTAACCCCCATGAATACCAGATGGTTTAACCATCACAGATACACTTGGAGTAACCTTATTTTGGACCTCCAAAATAAACATATATGTTGCATTAGAGGGGTATATAGGTCCCAAGCTTCATTATAAACAATCCCCATGAATCATTACTTAATAATAAAACAATAATAATTACATAAAAACATCCCTTTTCAATTATTTAAAATTTGAAATTTAAAAGAGGATTTTGAAAGAAAAATCACCTAAAAATATCATATATTTTAAGTGATAATTAAGAAAAAGAATGGAATATTTATATACAATATTGCCATGACCAGACCCAATGGGGCTCGAGCCGCGACTCCCTAAGCCCGCCTCTAATAGGCCAGGGGTTGGCAACTAGCACCGAGTAGGCTATCACACACATGGGAGGCATTAGCCTAAGGTACCTGTACACACGCACCCAAATACACCTCCATGCAACAGTGTAGAGATATATAAAACTAAATAGTAAGTGAATTCAAACAACTATCCCAAACCAGAGTACAACAGAACTACAAAAGGTAAAAATAGGGCCCACCAAAGGAAAACCAAAAAAGCATCCAACCTAACAAGAAGAAGGGGTACGCTGCCAAAAGCACCACCGGAAAGCTCCTCAGCACAGCTCTGGTAAGCCTCCAGGGTCTGTCGCACACACTAAGCTCCACCTTCTCCAGGACCTCCTGGAACTCCGTCGAAAGGCATGTGGTCTGCACAAGACACAAAAATGTGAGGGAAAATCCTTTGTAGTTGTGAGTATAAAAATACTCAGTAGGCACCCCAGAAACCCCAAAATAAAAAGGGAAGAACTGAAAGGCAACAATCAGGTCATCCAAGCCAGAGGGAACCCAAATGAGAGAGGAACTCCATCTCGTGACCATCCTCGTCTAAACACAACTTGTCAGATCAATTAAGGTGTATGCTCATACATACACCTTGAACATCCTCTCAGGAATACGCCCAGAAATATACAATGAACATCCAGATATACTAAGCTCACGCACCAAGAAACATGATGTACCGACCTCATCACCAGCAACAGTTCACAACCAGGAGAGCACACTCCGCAATCACTGTCATCCCAGATGACACTCTTTCGAGATATACACTCTATCGGTTCCCACACAAACACCTCAGACGCTCACCCGAGAGATCACAATTGTCAGATATAGTCACTGATGAAACCTCACTGAAACATCATAAACACCAAACTCTTCAGATAAGGGATCGCACCTAGGGTTCGTTAGGGGATATCAGAACCCACACCAGTATACGAAGATCTCATAGATAGGGGATCACTCTCTGGGTCCGCTGGGGGATACCACAACCTGATCTGGCATTCGTAGATCTCACAGATAGGGGATCACTCCCAGGATCCGCTGGGGGATACCACAACCCGATCTGGGATTCTCTAGAAACACGTCTATCAGATAGAGGATCTTCACCCATGTCACGATGGTCATGAAGATACTAAAACCCTATCTGGTATATCTTGCATTGTAGGGGATCCAAATGATGATGCCACAACCCTACAGAAACGACATGCTTAGTAGGGTATTGTATAACCAACGATACCGCAACCCTACAATAATCCTCATGCTGAGTAGGGGATCATATACCCAACAATGCCACAATCCTACTGAGAACGGCCCACTGCGTAGGGTATCATATTCCTGATGATGCCACAAACCATATGGGGTTAACCTTCTAGATACGAGATCACTTCCCATGGAAAAGTGGTCATAGAGACACTAAGAACCCGATCCAGGGAAAGGATGCTAGAGGATCCCGCTTCGGGCCCACCGAAGTTATGCCACAACTCTAACAGATTAAACATCCCATCGAGAGGATCACAAACCTATACTATGGTTGTGATTTCATGAAAACCCTCATAGGAATGAACCAAAGAGTACCCTCAACCACTGCTGATCAAAACGTCGTTAACCCGAGAGACCCACCACAATGCCACACCGCGCCCCTCCAAGGCTGATACTGAGGCCACCATCGCGATCCACATGGAAAAACACGCATGATTGGTTATTTACTTTCCTGAAATAGATAACTAGTGGAAAATGCATTATTCACCATAGTTATCCCGTGTGGGGCCCACACTACAATCCTAAAACTCATCAAGCAGATCATACCACTACGATCCCCTCAAAAAAACACAGGGGATCGACTACTCGATTGTCCAAAACGGACACCCCATAAAAAATGTACTATTCACTGAAGCCAACCTGGGTGGGGCCCACACCATGCTCTAGAAGCTCATCAAGAAGATCACACCTTTTCAATCCCCTCAAAAAAACACATGGGATCGACTACTCGATCTTCCAAAACATACACCCAGTGGAAAAGTTGTGTTTCTCAGAAAACGCCAAAACCTGGCCTCGAGGGGCGCACACTCTATTCTCGGTCAGAACACCCGAAAACCATCAAGAAAAGTATGTCGTCGAATCAGGTCTCAATTCCACTGACGGAACGTCAATCGAACGCTCCAGGTAGAAGATACAACGGCTCGAAGTCGAATAATAATAAAATATCATTATTTTATTCAATGTTTCTAGCAACTGGGCCACGATCCCGAACATCGAAACCCAGGAACATACACGGTAAGTTTTGCCTCATCTCCAGGGTCGCATTACCACAGATGGAACACGATTCTGACCTCCCGGGAGCAAGATACTGTGGTTCTAAATCCCCTATGCACCAGAAGAGAGTCAGACCGGCCTGACATAGCTGGCGGCACTCTGCCGCACTGCGGCCCGCCCCGCCGTGGGACCGGCCTGACCTGGACGGCGAGACTTTCGCAGACCGTCGGGGCCACCCTGGTGGTCCCCTTTTCGATTCGGAGGTCTCTTCACGACCCTCGGGACCCCTTCTACACTGATACAAATTCAAAATGAAGAAAAATTCAGTTGGAACGGGATCGGGGGGGGGGGGGGGGGGGGTTAAAACTCAAATCGCCTACCTCGCAGGCAAAACACCAAAGCTTTGGGTACAGAACGACGCCTGCGACACACTAGAGCTCAATCTTCCATCGATCTGCATCAAAAACGACACCTAGCGACACCTTCCATGGATATTTAAGTGAATGGAGAGGGGTTGTCTCCACTTGTGCATCAACGGGTTGGGGGGGAAATGATTGATTTTTATTATTTCTTTTAATAATAAAAACATCATTTTATATCCCCGCCAACATGCCTCCGACCCAAAACCTACTGTCGATTAATATTATGTCGTGACTAGGGTAAACACAGCATTATAAATGCAATGGTGGACTCAGATTTTTGATCTAAGACTCCATTCAAAAGTTTTTCGAGAGGACGCTAATAAATGAACTTTTACATTTATTTAAGAAAACTCCCCTAGTGGCTTTTCTCACAGCAGGCCAGTGCCTGCAATGTTTACACCCACCTAGGGTAAACGACATGCTCCAGACGCAATTGTGCCCTCAAATTACCATTCTGAGATACTGTTTAGGAGATAACTTGTTCTCACCTCAGGCATAGTATAAAAATACTTTATATTTTTATAAAATGAATTCCTGGAACCCCGGGCCTCAGAATCACGCGCCGTCTTCGCTCCTAGCTCTGGAATTATTCATAGAAATGTTTTTGAAGTCTCACAGGGCCAAAACCCGAGCATCTAAAAATATAATTCAACATAATATAAAATAATTTAATAAAAAATAATTCTCCAAACAATCCTTATGATACATAATTAATGATTTAGAAGTTTAACCCATTGATGGAAAATTAGGTTATGAATATCTTTACCACGCTTTAATCATACATAAACCGTATGCAAACCTCATATATAATTGATTGAAGAGTGATATTACTATATTAAGGAACCATATTCATATTTATTATTACTTAGACGGTATTATTATAAAATCTTTCTAAAAGTTCCCAGTCATGATAATTGTATCACTAAGAGGGGGAGGGGTGAATCAGTGATACTTTTTATTTTATGTTTCCTTACAAATGAAACAAACTTTTCCTCATATTAATGATTTTATTACCTAATGAAAATATTCAAACAAACATCAATAGGGACACATGTATTTACAAGGTTCATTATTCATTAAGAATAGTAATTTCCATGGTATGGTTTGTAAAAAACCCACAACCACACAATACACTAGAAAATAATCCCTTTATGTGGAATACAATGACTATAATATGACCTTACACTTGTCTCGAACAATATAGAAAATACAATTTTTCATGTTCACCCTTTAGTACAATTGGGATAATGCAATGTTTTTGTATAAACACAAGCTACCCAGGCTTCTTTATAAACTTCTAGAAATGTATTCTTTTTAAAACAATTATTCACTTTTATACCCAGAGGCTGCTATGAACAACAACGACATTTATATTGAAGCCAATAAGAGTGCTCAGTCTCATTCGACTAATTCAATTCTTCTAATCTGATCACCAAATCTAATTTCTCAATATGATAGATATAAATCTGTCAAATTATGATTGAGACAATCAATAAATCCTTCTTCTTCAGTCCAAAAATTCCAATATATAAATCTAGATCTGATTATCTATCCCGATATGATGACCATCCAAATAATATGACAAGAACAATACAATAAACAGTTGAATACAATGATCATTGAATATGATGATCATCAAAATATGTTTTGATCTTGACTATTCTCCTTTCACTTCTTCCGAAAGAAAACTCTTCATTAATGATCAATATGCAAACTTCTTCCTCATAGAAAAATTATTTTGTGATCTTTCTCCTCTACTCTTCTTCATGATTAGTGATTTAGTTAGAAAGTACATTTTTCTTCACAGATTTTATAGGTGACCCCAATATTGGTTTTAGTGAGATTCTGAAATGGTTTCCTTCTCAACCAATTTCCCCAAATTTTCATGATTCAGTGAATTTTGAGTGAATTTATGACTTCATCAATGCTTCTATATTCTTCTAGATCCTTCTTTAATCATCTATAAACTTTATCTCTCTTTTGATTTTCTTTTCAAACACCAATATAATTCCAATTAACATACCAATTTTCTCACTCCCATTTCTTCAATATGATTCTCTGTACAAATTCTATATTAATGAATAAAGAAATATAAAACCATCATCTTCTTCAAAAACTCAATTCAAATGTTTTTCACTTTATTAAAATTATTTGTAACAACTATTGAAAATAAAAAAACTCTTATAATTTCATGCTCTCCCTTAAAAATAAATTCAGTTATTTCCAATAGTTGTTCTCTTGGTCCACTTGAATTATGTAATTCAATACAATCTACTTATTTTCACTTTAGGAAGATGAATTTTCTTAAATTATGATATGATGAATCTCGAACATAAATGAAAAAAACATTTAAAAACACATTAGAGTTCATATTTCAATTATGAATATGATACAAATGACTTCTCTAAAATAAACAAATATACAGATGGTGAATATGATGAAATAATGAATACGATGGACTAGTATCAGTAGATTTGACATCAGTAACATCCTTAAATCAAAAACAAGTGATTGTATCAGGTCTTCCATCTTGACTTTGAATACATTGAAAACCAAATTTGTCATTGTATATCTTACAATATAATGTATTACAACATCTCAAAACTCATACAACTTTCTTTCTTTCCAACGCATCTTTAATATGATTGCTTATAATTCAATTGGCCAAATATGATTGAAATGATTTCAATTAGAATGATTATGATCATATTGAATATGATCTCTAGCACCCCTTTTCCCTTTCCTTTTAGATATGATCAATCTGGATATTATTTTATATATCTCTTTTACTACACCTTTCATTCATCAAAATTTCATCACATGTTTTCCAAATACTTTTGATTTATGAGATCTCAAATATTATAAAATAATTTTCACATTTCAATTGTATTCATGAAGACTTTGATTTTTCTCCTTTTTGTTCACTTATTCCATACTAGATCTAGAGTGAATTTGACGAACCTTTACTTTCAGAAAGAATCATCGCAATATGATCACACTTTTTCAATCATTACAAGCCCGATTTATCAAATATGATGGTCAATCCTATTTTCATAAAATACAATTTGGAGTGATTTTCCTTTCTCTAAATACATTCATTACAAAAAATAAAAACATCTAAATATGATCACCATTATTATCTTCTTGGTTCTAACAATATCCCCCTTTGTATTTTTTTTCAACCATTTTCTTAAATCAATTATCTTTTTATCTTCATTAAAAGGATTATATATCAACAATTCTAAGCCAACATGAGCTAACACATTTTCAGAAACAAGAATAATTGACCGAAAAACCATGTTGTCCAAAAGAAGTTATTATGAATGCTACCTCATTCTTTCTTTTCTACAGCCTTTATTGACCTTTCCGAGAATACAAAAAACTATTTTCTATATTACACGAATAAATGGTTAGAATAGTTCTAAAAATTACAATGTTGAATTCAAAACATACCCACATTTTCCCATTTTTACATACTTCGATAATGATAGATTTATGAAACAATTCAATTCTCACCCTTGACAACACTATCCAAAGTTAAGATCAAGTAGGGGACAAAAAAACATACCTCGACATTGATGAAAAAGAGGATTGACTCCCTTGGTCAACCAAAATTCAGAAAAAGATTCATTCTATAAGTGTTTTTTAAAAATTTCAGCAACTTGTTTTGATGTTAGAACATAATCCAGATTCAATTCATTCTTCCCCACAAGATCTTGGATGAAACGATATTTGTTATCAATATGTTTTTAATGATAATGATTAATTGAATTCATGGTAAGATTAACTGTACTTTCATTATCACAACCCATGATTAAGTGTAGCTCTACTTCAAAAAGTGAATCATCTAATTGGATTTTCATCCACATAAGTTGAGTAGTGTCTTGAGTGGAAGAAACAAACTCATCATTAACCAAACGGATAGTTACTGAATTCTATTTATTTTAATTCTAACTAACACGATTATTTCAATGAAATTATACTCCATCAGATGTGGATCATCTATCATCAATATTTTCTACCCAATCATCATTTGAATTCCCTAATAAGTAAATATTTTCTAAGCTACCATAACTAATTCAGAAATGTTTTTTGCCTTTTATGTATCTAAGAATTTATTTTTCAGTAATAAAATGTTATTATTTTAGTGCACTCCAAAATATGGAACATAAAGTAATAACCTAAACAATATTGGGTCTTGATGTATTAAAAAATACTAAACTTTCAATCATCTTCTAAAAAAATGATCAACTTCTATTTCAACTCTATATTTTTACAACATTGTTCCCACTAAAATTGTTGTGGAAATATTCTTTATTTTTCCATTCTAAACCTCTTAATAGGTTACCTATAATACTTTTCATGATAAATAAAAATATTTATCTCATTTGAAATATTTTTAACCCAACAAAATATTTCATTTCCCCTATCATGAAAATTCCAAATTCCTTTTTCATATCTTCCGAAAATCATTCACAACATCATTCATCATTCCCAACAATGATAATTTCATCAACAGAAAAAATTAATGTGAGGTAATACAGTTGACTTTCTATGAAATAAATATTTCATTCAACGCTACCTTTCCTACAACACATCATATTTAGAAAATGTATCTAATTTGGAATACCATGCTCTTAGATATTTTTTAGTACATACAAGGGCTTCTTCAATATTAATACAAAACGTTCATCTTTTCGAGAAAACAAAATCTACATGGATTTTCAATATAAAATTCCTTATCAAGATCACTATTTAAGAATGAAGATTTAACATCCAGAAAAACCATTTTGTACCAATAATGTTTTTTCCTAACATGGATATGAGTTCCTAGGTATCATTATTTTCAATGTGATCCATCAATTCATTCATGGTTCAAATCCAATCATGATACTCAAATGTTTCTTTTACATCATTCAACTCCACTTTTTAATGTGAAGAAGCATATGTAATTTAATTTATTTTTCTTATTATTTAAACCATATGATGTTTATATCCAATGATATTCTAATCTTCCACTTGATTCCTCAGCCTTGGATGAGATTTTTGAGTATCTTCCTCATCACTAGAAATAGCAATGTTCGATTCTTCCCTTTGATTAGGATTACAATCGTCTATATCCTTATAAAAATTATTATCAAACCTTTCCATCTCAATATTATTTTTCTTAAATGTGTTATTATTCCTTGGATCATTCAATGAAATTCATATCAATTGAATCAAAAATTTATCCAGTTTCTTTTTAAAAAAAATATTCTACATCCTCTTCCTTCTGAAGCATATCCAGGAAAGGTTCAATCTTTACATTTTCTCTCAAACGTTCCCCTGTTTTCACCATTCTTCTTAATAATGCATGGACCCCTAATAAATATTAATTGTTTCAAACCATAATTTTTTCAAAAAAACAATTCATATGGAATAATATGTTGTTTTGGTAAGTATAAAATTAGTTTCTAATATACATAGAAATACTCATGGATTTTCCCCAAAAAGGGTTTCCTGTATATGCTCAGTAAGAAAGTGGATATAACATTCCCAACATTCTTATTTTCCAAAAAACTTCAAAACATCTTCTCAACCTTTTAGAGGTAATTTTTTATCCTTATTTGGTTTCTATTATCAATAAATATCACCAAATTTATAAATTGAGTTTTGAAACATGTATTTCTATGTTCAACCTTTTAATTTCTTTTTTGAATGAGTTCAACATATTCTTCCTTTTCCTTCAATTTCACTTCAAGATACTCATTATGATTATTATTTTTCTAAAAAAATTATTCAAATCATCAATTTATTTCATCATATTAAACTTATCATAAGAAAAAGAAATTATTTATTTATTGTTGATGAACATTCATTTTCCCAATATTTGTCTTTTTAATCCTTTGTATCATTCTCAGACATTATATCAATTATTCTATAAAATGAAATTCATGTTGAGTTTATTATTCTTCAAAACTACTTCTTCTGAACTCATCATCATTCACTATTACAATAAAATTATTCTAAATTCCATAATCAATAGATATTTTGGATTTCACATCACTTCCTTCATCGTACTTTATCTTTAAAAAAACTTCTTATCTTGGATTTGAATTTTTTATCTTTCCCTGTGAATTATAATTTTCCTTTACATCCCTATTTATTGCGAGATATTAATGGTAGTATTTCTTCATCACCACTATTATCTTCTTTATTTATTTGAGGAAACATAACCACAAAGTGTCCAATGGATCCACATTCAAAAAAATTCAAGGGATCTTTAGATTTTATTTCCCTATACCTCTTTTCACATTCATAGAAAACAAATATAAAATATAAGTTCCCCGCCTTAAACATTAAATAATTTTGAATTTAATAAAGAATTCAAATTGAAGATATTTTCGGGTTTAAAGTTTTAGAGAATTAGGCCATAACTATTACATTACAACTTGAATATTACATGTAGACATTAATACTAAATATCCATTTTTCATAAAATAAAAACTCTTAAAAAGAAACATGTCTAGTTCCATGTTTTAGATAGCATGACTTTTCCTTGATCCCATCCTTGACCCTCTTCATCTTTAAGTCATGTGGAAAACATTTCAAAAACTTGGGATGAGCATAAAAATCTCAGTAAGGGTTATAAAATAAGGAAGGAAAACATTATCCCATCAATAAATATAAATCAATGAAACCATACTTTTCAATCATAACATACATTGTGAAATCATGAGATTTTTGAATAACACACACAAATCATAAATCATAAAGGATAGTTATGGCATCCATATAAAACATACATTGTAGATATCACAGCTACATAGGGAGTTACACATGGAATACCCATCATGGTATATTCCCTAAATCTCTTAGGAGAAACATCACGTTTACCTCTGTCACGTTACACAATGCATTGGAGAGCTATCTCGGGCTCACCCGCCCTATATTTATCACCAAACCACCCGTATACATAAAAAAATCCCAATAAACATATCACATGTATAATGGAAAGATAAAATTTCCACATTCCAATATATCAAATCAAGATATTGAAATAAACAATGTTTTATCAAGTCATTTTCAAAACCATTTAAAAAGAGATTTTTGAATCAAAGTGTCTCATACCACTTTGAAGATTTTAAATGAATTATCATTTGAAAAAAATAATTTCCAAATAAATGAATCCTAAAACCCATTTTTAAAACAAGGACATTAATGAGAAATATTTAGAATAGTAAATCTTTAAAACATTTAAAATGATATTTTAGTTAAATTGTTTTTTAACAAAAAGAGAGACACTTGAATACAAATAATTGAGGAATAACATTTAATCAAAACTTTATAATATCATGAGAATAAAGTTATTCATGCCATATTATGCCAATGGACAGTATATACACCACATAAGAGTGAATTGGTTCATAATAACAATGAAGTCTCAATGGAAATGTAAATTGAGATGAAATCCATTATAAAGATGGTATCCTTAAATTAAGGATAAATAAATCACATAATTATGTGTGAAAAATATAAATACACCCAATATAATTGTATGTTATGTGTAACACAATCAGAGTTCATTCACTCATATTCATAGGGAGACATGTTTAAGAAGTACAAGTTGAACCCAAAGAATTCAAATTGGGTTAAGAAGTTCCCTTGTAAAAATTCGACAGCCTAACAACGTCACATTAAAATTCAGAAAATGAGTCGATGAGATAAAAATGGTATCTCATTACTTGTATATAAATTTACATCAATTAGGATATTTAATAACATATCCCAACATAATAATATTTAAAATTAAAATATATAACAAAGAAGTCTTTTAAAAAAGAGGAGGGTGAAAGGTTCCCTTAACAATTTGGTAACTTACAAAAAATATACCACATGAAAGAATGATAATTCAATGAGGATTTAAATACTCATAAAGGAAAGTATATTACAAAAATATTACAATCATGGGCTGTGAATACACCACAAAAAATTAAATAGTGGAAAATATAGCATGAATCTCACGGGAATAAAAGTGAGATGAAAAACCCTTACTTCATTGTATTCAAATTGAATCGTATGACCAAAAGTTAATAACTACAAAATGAATCACAGAATACCATGAATATAAATCTATTCATGATAATATATATCAATTGTAGTACACATTACACCACATTTAATAAATAAGTGACGAACTATGGAAATATCACAAAATTAAAAGTGAGATAAGAAAATCCATTACCTTATGTCTGACTTGAATTGATCGTTCTTTAATCTACTGGATAATAAACTAAAGATAATTTATACTTGATTAAGAACCTTTTTCAAGTTTATTATTCTTTTTATATCACTTATTTCCATGTTATAAACATTATGTAATCATTTAAGTTAATAATTTTAGTTTAGTTGATATTTGGTACTTGAGTCAAAAATTGACTTCTTATAATTACATGTTGTTCATGTGGTCCAAGGTTCATTATATCCAGAATTATATTCATTATTTAGATATCATATATATCCAGTATATACATGTATTTCTAATAGTACATAACATTTAGAGTTAACAAATGAAATGCACCGTTCATGGAGATGGTAAGCCATACCTACGTATGAACACTACTTTCATTTCTATTTCTAATTTTAATGGAATTAAAACATAATGATACATAGGTATATTATAAATCTAGTATAATATCATATATAATATCATTAATTCTATCCTCTATATATCCCACATAAGTCATGATTCTCGCTCAAATTTACCCAAGAGAAAAAGGTAAGACGGTCCTTGTAGTTTAGCTTGGGTTGTTGAATCCCCAGAGACCTAAGTAGTAACCTATAGACACGTACATTATATGGACTTTTTTTGGATATGAAGTGGACAAATTTGGTTGATTTTATATGGGTTTAAAGTAACTCTAAGATAATTAAGTGAATTCAATTTATAAGAATGAGTTGATCCTAGGTTATTGCTTGGGGTGGATTAGACGTATTTTCTTTTTAATGATTTCAATTTCTTATATTTGAGATGGGTTCATTTAAGGAGTTAAAACACCATCATCACTTCCTGGTTTAATGCATACACCCATTAATACTAATTACCTATAAACTTGAAGGATCAAAGTTTTGAGCACTTCAAGGTAAAGGTTCATATTAGCACTTGAAGTGTGTGGCCTTAAATTCAACAAGGATGATGGACTTTAAAAATCATAAAAGAAAAATCTCAATTAAAGAAGAGATTATAAATTAATGATATGATAAATAACATCCAATTCAGACCCTTGATACTCCCTTGGATCAACCCATAATTATATTAGCCCTCCATTGATCCTATGGTTTCAATGGAAGCAGAAAGTAGACTCATGAGAGAGGAAATGGAGAAGTAAAGAAAACAACAAAAATAAAATGATCACTCCACTGTTGTGTGGATAATTTCACAAGGTTTGGTGTGAATAAATTCACACCTTGATCCAAAGATATAAAATTGATATGAAGAAAAACAGAATAAGAGTAGAAGAAGAACTTTTATTAAGAAACTAAAGTGAATTGAACAACTTACATGTGAAAGACAAATTTGAGACAACAAAATTACAGCATAACATTACAATTGAACAAAGAATCCAGGATTATTCATTACTCCGACCCCACTACCTTAAATAGGAATTTTTTAGCCATTGGGTCTATCCTCAAACAGTCCATGTCTCCTAAATTAATTGTGGTAGGCAATAGGTGGGTGGAAAGTAAGGGAGAGAAGACTTCCCACCCTTGACCCAAAAAGGCATCCAGTTTTCATCCACCAAACAGAGGCGCATGTAACACCTTCTAGATGGCCCAATTTTGGTGGTCCATAGAGGAATTAAATTAATCTCCAGATGGCCCCTAACAGACTGTAAAATATCAGCCCAAAAAGAGTTATGGTTTTCGTGATATGGTTTAATTGGTGGGCTGTTTTTCTGGGCCGCAGAATCTGGCCCAGAATTTTATCTCTAACTTGGGCCGCCTGAATGGACATCATGGAGGCCGAATTAGCATTGGATCCTGCAGATTTAGTTGTTCCTCTACATGGATTCTATCATCCCATGAAATTTGGGATTCATTGGGCTTGTATGTTGGGCCTCGTAGTCTCATCAGTGGGCTGGTGTCCAATCTGTCTTCTCTAGAATTGCTTCCTTTAATCACAAAGTATCCCCAACTTCTTCAATGAATTCTCCATTGATCCCTGAATGAAACATGTTCATATTGGAGTTTAGATAAATTTCCAAAAATATCAAACTAAAATATGTATAATCATATGAATCATTGGGTACTTCAAATTATGTTCAAAAAATGTACCACATAATAGTGCATTTTAAGAAGGTATTAAAATCATAATGTGAAATGATGTTCAAAGTGTAAAATGAACTAAAATTGTGTTTATGAATAATAAAGAACATGAATATTATGTATATTAACAATGAATATTAGCCTCATTTAGTGGCTAATCACACCCCCACAACTTGAGTTTTTCTAGTCCCGAGCAAAATATATCTCAACAATATGAAATTCGAATTCCCTTTTCCAAAAACATTTCAATACACAATGATCACCAGAAACCCTTATACCAAATAATCATGAAACCCATCAAAATATTTTAATACAAGATAGTTTCATAAGCATATCCCAATCCCATTCCCATTCCTTTGTTCAAATTCATTTCCATATTTCATCCAATATCAATTAAGTATGAGGATGTGTTGTGCATCACAATAGACATGGGTGTTCATCTTTATTCAAGGAGGAAATGATGGAAGCGTTAGGTGGAATCACATTACAATATTAAGATGAGTATTCAATTTTTTTTAATCATATTTTTTTTGTTTTTTGTTTTGTTTTTTTTTTCAATTTTTCCATGGTAATTGAAATTGCACTCAAAAGAGTCAACTCCTATAGCGAGACTTTGCTGATGACTCCCAGGCTCAAAGACCATAGGGCACCATGTGAATCCCACAAAATCGGGCATCATCTCGAGTTAAATCAGTCAAAAACAAATTAAAATTAACAAAAATAGAGATAAAATTACTAACCATGGTCCAGAAAACTATGGAGTCACGATCCCCAAGTGCCGAAAGCCACGCATTAGGTCATTTCATTGCTCTACGAGAAATTGTTTTTTAATTTTTTTGGAATACTCATATTAAACTAAAATGATCACCAAACCTATGCTATTTATTTTGGGGACCCCATAAACTCAAACTAATACCCCACTATCCAAAGGACATTCATTGTGATCTTTTTTTATTTGGATGAAAATATAAACGATGAAGTATCACATTGGACAGCCACACATTCCAAAATCTATTCTCATGAAATTATACAAGGAATAAAATCAGAATCAGGGCATGATAAATTATTTGATATTTAGTTTCAAAGTGTGCAATGTGTATTACCATGTTCAATGTTTAAGGAATTGTTTCTTCTATTTACACAATTTTTTTGTCAAATCATTCATTTTTTTGACACAAAATAATTTTTTATTATTTTTTTCTCCCCCCCACCAACATAAAACAACATTATCCCTAGTGTTTAAAGAAAATAAAATTTATAAGGGGGTAGAGGTAGAGAATGAAAGTTCAAAAAGGAAATTGAAAATGAGGATCATGGAATGAAGTCACCTAGTGGTTGAAGTTGAAATTCTTGCAGCTCCCTTTTAATCCTTTGATATCCATGTCACTTGTAGAGTTCCCTGATAGAAAAAGGAAAAAAAACAAAACAAAACAAAACAAAACAATATATATATATATATATATTAAAGAAATTAAAATATAAGTATATATATATAAATTATAGAATAATGAAGCACAAAATTCGTAGGTCAGTGGTAAGTGTGCGCCCCTATCACCCTTTGGTCCCGAGTTCGAATCCCCGCGGCTTTGCTGGTTGTGACGGGGTTTTCCCCATGACCTATGATGTGGCCATTTTTTCTTATTATATTTTTATTTATTTATTTGTATATTTATTTTAACCTACAAAAACATTAAAATAAAACAAACTGATGATACATTGTCTTCTTTTTAAATTTCTGGGTAAGGTATTACTCAAGGATCACACCACGTGACACAGATGAATACGGTGCTCCCCTTTCGTACCCATCCATACTCATTATAGAAGAACAGATCAACAGTTTATTTATTTTTTTACTTCTAAATATCAAAATGATTCATTAATCCTATTAAAAATATAAATTTGATTAAAATAACAAAATTATTGGAAACTTGAAAACCATGGGTTGCCTCCCATGCAGCGCTTTGTTTAATGTCGTTAGCTCGACATGAACCCCCCAACTTACCCAATACCAACATTCAACATTTTAAGGACCACATGTTTCACCAATTCTACTAGGTTGATATTGATTCTATGTTTATAATTTGTTTCATGAACAAACCTATGTTCTAAAATGAAGGGTAAAATCATAGAAATATCAAAAATGGTTGATCCAGTTTCCTCTATAGTCTTTCCTAGGACATCAATGATAATTCCATTTTTTTTTGGTTTCAAGAGAATAATGAATTACAATTGAAAGGACATGATTATACCATATTAATGGATTCTTTATAGGGGAGGGAAGGACAATAATTTTGAGCTCAGGTTGGATAGGACATGTAGACACAAGTTGATATTTTGAATCCAACTCTGTTTCATTTTCCAAATTTCTCAAAAAATTTGGTTCCTTTTGAATAGAAGATTCAATCACCAAATTAGAATGATCAGTTTCATGAATGGGTATGGACTCAATGTTTGTGATTTCTCTTAAAGGTTCAGTGATTTATGTTTAATAAAATTTATCAATGGAGTTATACTTAGGAGACTCAATCCATGATGTCAAATTCTCCTCTTTTGAATCCAAAAAGTCAATTTCCTCCTAATTTAAAGACCCTTCAGAAATTCCTTGATCCTCTTTATCTATCCCAAATCCAAAGGTTCGTTTTTCAAAAAATTCATGTGGGGTTTGTGGGAAACTAGACACTTCACATAAGTTTATGGAAGGGATAGTTTGTGTGGGAATGAATTCCTCACTAGTTTTAATGATTTGTAGTTCTAACATCAATGATGAAACCTCAAAATTTATTATCTCCATTTTATTACATAGTTTTCCAAGTAATGGATGTGGATTAGTATGGATAAGGGGTTCATCCTAATGATCTATTCTAGGTTGATAATTAAGTTGTTGGAATTGCGCAGGAGGGTGTTCATATTGGCTTTGTGGGGCTTGAAACTCATTATATGTTTGGATGTTTTGTGGATAATAGGAGTAAAAACATTGTTCTTCATTAGGTTTTTGATTATCCCACCAGTAGAAACTAGGATGGTCATTGTACATCTCACTAGGTGTGGAGTGATCAAAGTAAGGAGAGGTTCTCCATGTTTGGATTTGTTCAAAAGGGTTTTCCATAAGAATGACATTGGGGATGAGATAAGAGAAGTGGGACGAAAAAAAAGATGATAGTGTCTAAGATAACTTACATAGTTCCCTGGAAACAACACCAAAATTTTGATTCTCGCTCAAATTTAACCAAGAGAAGAATGTAAGACGGTCCTTGTATTTTAGCTTGGGTTGTCGAATCCTCAGAGACCTAAGAAGTAAAATATAGACACGTACATTATATGGAATGTTTTTGTCTATGAAGTGGCCAACATGGGTTGATTTTAGATGGTTTTAAAGTAACTCTAAGAGAATTAAGAGAATTCAATTTAAAAGAATAATTTGATCCTAGGTTGTCACTTGGGATGGACTGGAAGTATTTTCTTTTTAATGATTTCAATTTCTTATATTTGATATGGGTTCATTTAAGGAGGTAAAACAACATCATCACTTACTGGTTTAATGCCCACACCCTTTAATACTAGTCACCTATACACTAGAAGGATCAATGTTTTGAGCACTTCAAGGTAAAGGTTCATAATAGCAATTGAAGTGTGTGGCCTTAAATTCAACAAGGACGATGGACTTTAAAAATCATCAAATAAAAATCTCAATTAAAGAAGTGATTATACATTAATGAGGTGATAAATAACATACAATCAGGACCCTTGATTCTCCATTGTATCAAACCATAAGTGGATTATCCCTCCATTGATCCCATGGTTTCAATGGAAGCGGAAAATAGACTCATTAGGGAGGAAATGGAGAAGTAAAGAAAACAACAAAAATACAATGATCACTCCACCGTTGTGTGAATAATTTCACAAGGTTTGGTGTGAATAAATTCACACCTTGATACAACAGTATCAATGTGATATGAAGAACAACATAATAAGAGTATAATAAGTACTTTTATTAAGAAACTAAAGTGAATTGAACAACTTACATGTGAAGGACAAATTTGAGACAACAAAATTGTAGCATAACATTACAATTGAACAAAGCATCCAAGATTCTTCAATCCTCCAACACCACTGCCTTAAATAGACATTTTTGAGCCCTCGGATCGAGCCTCCAATAGTACACGTCTCCTCAATTAATTGTGGTAGGCCATAGGTGGGTGGAAAGTAAGGGAAAGTAGACTTTCCACCCTTGACCCGAAAAGGCATCCAGCTTGCATCCACCAAACAGAGGCGCATGAAAAACCTTCTAGATTGTCGAATTTGGGTGGGCCATAAAAGACATAAATTAAGCTCCGGAGGGACCCTAATAGCCTGTCAAATCTCATCCCAAAAGGAGTTAGGGTTTCCGAGATATAGTTTAATTGGTGGGCTGTTGTTCTGGGCCGCAGAATCTGGCCCCGAATTTTATCTCTAACATGGGCCGCCTAAATGGGTCCTATGGAGGTCTAATTAGCATTCGCTTCTCAAGAGTTATTTGTTCCTATATATGTCTTCTAGAATCTAACGAAATTTGGGATTCATTGGGTCTGTATGTTGGGCACCACCGTCTCATCAGTGGGCTGGTGTCTAATCTGCCTTCTCTAGAATTGCTTCCTTTCATCACAAAATATCCCCATCTTCTTCCATTAATTCTCAATTGATCCCTGAATGAAACATGTTCATATTAGAGTGTAGATCAATTTAGAAAAATAAAAAATAAAAATATGTATAATCATATGAATCATTGGGTACTTCAAATTATGTTCAAAAATGTACCACATAATAGTGCATTTTAAGAAGGTATTACAATCATAATGTGAATTGATGTTCAAAGTGTAAAATGCACTAAAATGGTGTTTATGAATAATAAATAACATGAATATTATATATATTAACAATGAATATTAGCCTCATTTAGTGGCTAATCACACCACCAACTTGAGTTTTTCTAGTCCTGAGAAAAATATATCTCAACAATATGAAATTCAAATTCCCTTTTCCAAAAACATTTTAATACACAATGACCACCAGAAACCCTTATACCAAAAAATCATGAAACCCATCAAAATATTTTAATACAAGATTGTTTCATAGGCAGATCCCAATCCCAATCCCATTACTTTGTTCAAATTCATTGCCATATTTCATCCAATATCAATTAAGTATGAGGATGTGTTGTGCATCACAATAGACATGGGGGTTCATCTTTATTTAAAGGGGGAAATGATGGAAGTGCTAGGTCGAATCACATTTCAATATTAAGATGAGTATTAAATTTATTTTTGTATCATATTTTTTTTTTGTTTTTTTGTTTTTTTTTTGATTTTTTGTTTGTTTTTTTGCAATTTTACCATGGTAATTGAAATTGCACTCAAAAGAGTCAACTCCTGTAGCGAAACTTTGTCGATGACTCCCATGATCAAAGACATTAGGGCACCAAGTGAATACCACATACTCGGGCATCATCTCGAGTTAACTCAGTCAAAAACAAATTCAAATTACCAAAAATAGAGATAAAATTACTAACTCTGGGCTAGAAAACTATGGAGTCACAATCCCCAATTGCCGAAAGCCATGCATTAGGTCATTTCATTTCTCTACGTGCAATTTTTTTTTAAATTTTTTTTGAATACTCATATAAAACTAAAATTATCACCAAACCTATGCTATTTATTTGTGATACCCCATGAACTCAAACTAATACCCCACTATCCAAAGGACGTGCATTGTGATATTTTTTTATTTGGATGAAAATATAAACGATGAAATATCACATTGGAAAGCCACAATTTCCAAAATCTATGCTCATGAAATTATACAAGGATTAAAATCAGAATCAGGGCATGCTAAATTATTTGATATTCAGTTTCAAAGTGTGCAATGTGTATTACCATGTTCAAAGTTAAAGTAATTTTTCCTTCCATTTACACAATTGTTTTTTTCAAATCATTCATTTTTTTACACAAAACCATTTATTATTATTTTTTTCTCCCCCCCCCAACAAAAAACAACACTATACCCAGTGTTTAAAGAAAAGAAAATTTATAAGGGGTAGAGGTAGAGAATGAAATTTAAAAAAGGAAATTAAAAATGAGGATCATTGAATGAAGTCACCTAGTGGTTGAAGTTGAAATTCTTGCTGCTCCCTTTTAATCCTTTGATATCTATGTCACTTGTAGAGTTCCTTAGTAAAAAAAGGAAAAAAAACAAAAAAAACAAAACAAAACAATATATATATATATATATAAATTAAAGAATGTAAAATATAAGTATATTTATAAAAATTATAGAATAAGGAAGCACAAAAGTCGTAGGTCAGTGGTAAGTGTGCGCCCCTGTCTCCCTTCGGTCCCGGGTTCGAATCCCCACGGCTTCTACAGTTGTGATGGCGTTTTCCCCATGACCTACGATGTGGACTTTTTTATTATTATATTTTTATTTATTTATATTTATATTTATTTTAACCTACAAAAACATTAAAATAAAACAAATTGATGATATATTGTCTTCTTTTTAAATTTCTGGGTAAGGTATTACTCAAGGATGACACCACGTGACACATATGAATACATTGCTCCCCTTTCATAACCATCCATACTCATTATAGAAGAACATATCAACAATTTATTTATTTTTTTTATTTCTAAATATCAAAATGATTCATTAATCCGATTTAAAATATAAATTTGATTAAAATAACAAAATTATTGGAAACTTTAAAACCATGGGTTGCCTCCCATGCAGCGCTTTGTTTAATGTCTTTAGCTCGACATGAACCCCCCAACTTACCCAATACCAACATTCAACATTTTAAGGACTACATGTTTCACCCATTATACTAGGTTGAGATTGATTCTATGTTTATAATTTGTTTCATGCACAAACCTATGTTCTAAAATGAATGGTAAAATCAAAGGAATATCAGAAATGGTTGATCCAGTTTCCTCTATAGTCTTTCCTAGGACATCAATAATCATTCCAAATTTTTTGGTTTCAAGAGAATAATGAATTCCAATTTAAAGGTCATGATTATACCATATGAATGGATTCATTATAGGGTAGGGAAGGACAATAATTTTGATCTCAGGTTGGATAGGACATTTAGACCCAAGTTGATATTTTGAATCCAACTCAGTTTAATTTTCCAAATTTCTCAACAAAATTGGTTCCTTTTGAATAGAAGATTCAACAAAAAAAATTAGAATGATCAGTTTCATGAATGGGTATGGACACAAAGTTTGTGATTTCTCTTAATGGTTAAGTGATTTGTGTTTTTGAAAATTTATCAATGGAGTTATACTTAGGAGACTCAATCCATGATGTAAAATTATCCTCTTTTGAATCCAAAAGTAAATTTCCTCTTGATTTAAAGACCCTTCAGAAATTACTTGATCCTTTTTATCTATCCCAAATCCAAATGTTGGTTTTTTAATAAATTCATGTGGGGTTTGTGGTAAACTAGACACTACAAAAAAGGTTATGGAAGGGATAGTTTGTGTAGGGATGGGTTCCTCACAAGTTTTAATGATTTGTAGTTCTAACCTCAATGATGAAACCTCAAAATTCATTATATCCATTTGTTGACATAGTTTTTCAAGTAATGGATGTGGATTAGTATGGATAAGGGGTTGATCCGAATGGTCTATTCTAGGTGGATAATTAAGTTGTTGGAATTGCACAGGAGGGTGTTCATATTGGCTTTGTGGGGATTGAAACTCATTATATGTTGGTATGTTTTGTGGATCATAGGAGTAAAAAAATTGTGGTTCATTAGGTTTTTTATTATCCAATCAGTAGAAACTAGGATGGTCATTGTACATCTCACTTGGTGTGGAGTGATCAAAGTAAGGAGAGGTTCCCCATGTTTGGATTTGTTCAAAAGGGTTTTCCATAGGAATGAAATTGGGGATGAGATAAGAGAAGTGGGATGAAAAAAAAGAAGATAGTTTCTAAGATAACATACTTAGGTCCCCGGCAACGGCACCGAAATTTTTATTCTCGCTCAAATTTACCCAAGAGAAGAAGGGAAGATGGTCCTTGTAGTTTAGCTTGGGTTGTCGAATCCTCAGAGACCGAAGAAATAACCTATGGACATGTATATTATATGGACTTTTTTTGGATAAGAAGTGGCCAAATTGGGTTGATTTTAGATGGGTTTAAAGTAACTCTAAGAGACATAAGTGAATTAAATTTAAAATAATGAGTTGATCCTAGGTTATCACTTGGGGTGGATTGGACGTATTTTCTTTTTAATGATTTCAATTTCTTATATTTGAGATGGGTTAATTTAAGGAGATAAAACAACATCATCACTTACTGGTTTAATGCCTAAACCCTTTAATACTAATCACCTATACACTTGAAGGATCAATTTTTTTTAGCACTTCAAGGTAAAGGTTCGTATTAGCACTTGAAGTGTTTGGCCTTAAATTTAACAAGGACGATGTACTTTAAAAATCATCAAATAAAAATATCAATTAAAGAGGTGATTATACATTAATGAGGTGATAAATAACATCCAATCCAGACCCTTGATACTCACTTGGATCAAATCATAAGTTTATTATCCCTCCATTGATCCCATGATTTCAATGGAAGTGGAAAGTAGACTCATGAGGGAGGAAATGGAGAAGTGAAGAAAACAACAAAAATAAAATGATCACTCCACCGCTGTGTGAATAATTTCACAAGGTTTGGTGTGAATAAATTCACACCTTGATACCACGGTATCGAAGTGATATGAAGAAAAACATAATAAGTGTAGAATAAGAACTTTTATTAAGAAACTAAAGTGAATTGAACAACTTTAATGTGAAAGACAAATTTGAGACAACAAAATTGCAGCATAACATTACAATTAAACAAAGAATCCATGATTCTTCAATCCTCCAACACAACTGCCTTAAATAGGAATTTTTGAGCCCTTGGGTCGAGCCTCCAACATTAAATGTATCCTAAATTAATTGTGGTAGGACATAGGTGGGTGGAAAGTAATGGAGAGAAGACTTTCCACCCTTGACCCGAAAAGGCATCCAGCTTGCATCAACCAAACAGAGGCGCATGAAACACCTTCTAGGTTGCCGAATTTGGGTAGTACATAGAAGACATAAATTAATATATGGATGTCCCCTAACATACTTTAAAATATCATCCCAAACGGAGTTATGGGTTTCGATATATGGTTTAATTGGTGGGATATGTTTCTAGGCCGCAGAATCTGACTCAAAATTTTATCTCTAACTTGGGCCGCCTAAATGGACAACATGGAGGACGAATTAGCAATGGATCCTGAAGAGTTACTTGTTCATCTACATGTCTTCTAGCGTCTCGCGATATTTGGGATTCATTGGGTTTGTATGTTGGGCCCCACCATCTCATCAGTGGGATGGTGTCCAATCTGCCTTCTCTAAAATTGCTTTCTTTCATCACAAAATATCCCCATCTTCTTCCATTAATTCTACATTGATCCCTCAATGAAACATGTTCATATTGGAGTATAGATAAGTTTAAAAAAATATCAAATTAAAATATGTATAATCATATGAATCATTGGGTACTTAAAATTATGTAAAAAAATGTACCACATAATAGTGCATTTTAAGAAGGTCTTACAATCATAATGTGAAATCATGTTCAAATATTAAAATGCACTAAAATGGTGTTTATGAATAATAAAGAACATGAATATTATGTATATTAATAATTAATATTATCCTTATTTAGTGGCTAATCAAGGCATTAACAAGTCACATCACATTGTGGGGGCGGTAATCCGCGTTTCCTCAAATGAGATTATCATATTTACCCACTATAGAAACCATAAAGGAATGATATAAATTGGGTAGTACATAAGCATAATGAAATCATAAACATAATATATATCATATGTAAATACAGTGTCATCATAATGGCCACCATGAGAGGCGGTAAGATGTAATTGAACCATCGTCATTTCGTGAGGCGTTAGTTTGTAATCTACAGAAACATTATGTTTTTCAGCCATTTGATGGAGATGTGTGTAAGTGTAGTTGGAAATAAATCTCATAAAAACATCCTTGTATATTGAGGATACTGGTTTTTTTACAAAATAATGGAATAAAAATATTTTAGGGGTTGGAGAAGTAAAATAAAATAAAACAAATTAAGAGAAATTGTTACCTTTAATTTGGGTAACTCCCTTTGGTTTGAATCAAAGGACTTCTTGAAGTGCCTTATGCCTAATTTAAGGCATCTAGAAGGAGGATGGGGATGTAGGGATCTTAATTGGGTATATTTTTGATGAGAAAATGTCTTGAGAGGTGTGAGAAATGGGTTATAAGTGGTCTCCTTTTATAAAGGAGAGGAGCGGCTCTTTTGGAAAGTCTAAAAATATTATTTTTTTATAAAAATATCTTCAGTTTCAAAAGGTCCATAAAACATTAAAAATAAATTTATGATGACTAATGGTTGAAATAAAATCATCCAATCATAATTGGAAATGTTTTGGATATTATTTTATTCATTATAATCTTATTTATTTAAATCATTTATTAATGAGGTAAATACTGTATCATTATTGTGGCATATATAATTTAATATATATGATGACAAAAAAGTATATAAATAATATCACCATGTTGGAAATAATTTTATCTTTCTAATGAATATTTATAGTTGATAAGACGATTTATATAACCCCTTATAAAAATTAATTACTAAATGATTTTTGTTAATGTCAATTTTGTCTTTACATTAAATTAATTAATCCAAATTGTCATTATCACTTCCAAGTGGCTCAATGGGGTCCCAAAATCGACCCAAGGATGCCCGTGATTGGCCAATACTCATCCAATAAGGATAGAATAATTGTTAAGATAATTTTGAAATATTATAATATTCTTTTAACCATGAATTAGCCTATTTACCTTTAACCACGGTAAATAAAAGTCAAAAGTTACTATTCACCAAAAATTATTTTCAACTTATTAAACAAAATTTTAATTCCTGGTAACAACCATGTATGTCGGATTTTCTAAAATCAATTTACAGAAGTGGAAAATTTTCATTTAAATGAAAAAGTCAGTTTTTTAACTAACACTAAGTGGTTTCACTATTCATCAAAAATTGATGTTTTTCAGAAAAATACCAAAAATTTAGCCTATGATATATTTGATATTCCAAATTCAAAATTGATATCTATTTATTCAAATTGAAATAATAGAATTGGTATTAATTAATTTTAAAATTATTTCCCGTTATCAAAACAAATAGCGTGTTTTTAAGAAATAATAACTATCAAATGATTGATACTTGTTTCTGTCCAATTTCAAAGTGAAATTAATTATAATAACTAAAATTGGATTAAATGGTAAAAATATATTTTATTTTCACTTTAAAACCAATTAAAAAGATAATATAACCATATAAATAAATTAGATTAAAAGGGAATTTTGAATTAAAATACAATATTTTTCACTATACATTAAAAAATGAACTTTATCCGAAAAATTCCAAAAAATTACACGAAGTAAATTTTGGTATCCCCATTCTAATGAAGGATTTTATTTGGTCATATAGAATGTATTAAAGTGACCAAAACTAGATTTAAAAAAGGTTCACGATTAAAAGGCGATAAATCATCCTTTTAATGTAAATTATGCTTAAAATTAAATTCATTCACATTTTAAGCCTCTAAATTTTATTGGATAAATGTAAATAAATTTAACAAACATGTATAATCATATTGTATTTTGTTTTTTTTTATTCCTCCGAATACAATATCTAAGAGTTGACTACCATTGAAAATAATAATATTATATTATTAATGTACAACATATGATTTGAAAGAAACCCGTTGTTGCGTATCAGGTACACTATCGAGCATAGAAACCCTTTTAAAGTAAAAATAATATTTAATTCAAAAATATTAATAAATATGAAATATGTCTTATTCTTTATTTACCTGGGATGTTACATCTATAAGGCCCCAGCCTTAAACCTTACTTAATCTTGAGTTATTACAAGATTACACATTGAGGATCTTTTCGGGTTTAGAGTTTTAGAGAATTAGATCATAAAACTTGCATTACATTCCACATATAAACAAAGTGGTTACATAAAGATAGTATTCTTCATTCCCATCAATGGAAACACATTTAAAATAAAACATGGATTATTTCTTGACACATCCTTAACTCTATCACCTTATCATGTACCTTTCCCTTGACCTGTGAAAAACATTTCAAAAACTTGGGATGAGCATAAAAACTCAGTATGGGTTATAAAAAAACATGGAAAGGAAACATGAGTTCATATATACATAAGAATGAAATCATACTTTACCCATAAAACATAGGCACATTAACATACCTCATAAACTCATGAATAAATCATAGAAATTATAAGACATAAAGGTAACTTGAGGCATTCATAACATTCTTACGTAGGGAGTAACCCTCTTGGTTACGTTTGGAATACCCATCACGGTATATTCCCTAAAATATCTTCGGAGAAACCTTAACGTTTTACTCCTTCGCGTTACCCAATGCATTGGAGAGCTGTATTGGGCTCACCCGCCCTTAGTTTATCACAGAACCACCCGTTTTCATAATAATTCCCAAGAACCTCAACATAATCATATCACATAAAACATGCATAAAGGAAACATAACATTCCCACCTTTCAATCACAATATATCAATACAACACATTGATATACAAACATTATGAAAACCATTTTCAATACTAAAATAAAAGAAAAGTAAAACATGGTATTTATTTTTCTTTTAAAAAGAAGGTATGGCTTGTAGAGGAAGCCGAAACTCAAATAACGGTTACAACGGCGGAGAAGTCGTTTTCGCCGCATACGTATGACAAAATCATTCCCTTTTGTCGTTTAGTAAATGCTTCGTATAAAAAAGATTCTTTTGAATAAACGTAAAAGTCAAAGGGGTTTATACACCGTATAAAAGAAAGTTGTGTATAAAATAAAATATGCCTCAACGAAAGAAGATTGAGACGAAGTCCCATACCTCGTATCCGACTTGACCCGACGGTTCTTTAATCTCCTGAATAATAAACTTGAGTTAATCTATACTTGCTTATGAATCTTTTTCAAGTTCATTATTCCCTTTATACCATGTTATGAACATCATGTAATCAGTTAATTTAATAATGTTCATTTTGTCGGTATTTGGTTCTTAAGTCAAAAATAGACTTCTTACACTTACATGTTGTTAATTTGGTCAAAGTTTCATTATATCCAGAATGGTATTCATAATTTAGATATCATATATGTCATATATATCCAGTACATACATGCATTTATAATATTACATAGTCATTTAGAGGTAAGAAATGAAATGCACCGTTCATGGAGACGGTAAGCCGTACGTACGCATGAACGCTACTTTCATTTCTATTTCGTATTTTATAGAATGGAATCATAATGATATAAAGGTATATTATAATTCCAGTACAATATCATATATAATATCATAGTTCCATCCTTTATATGTCCCACATATGGTATTTAACGAATCAAATCACTTTGAGGGGGCGGTAGTCCGCACTTCCTAAAATGAAGATATCGTGTTTACCCATAATGGAAACCATAACGGTATGCCCGAAATGAAAAAAAACAGAAGCTTAAGGAAAACATAAACATATTATATATCATATATAAAAATAGTGACATCATAATGGCCACCTTTGAAGGTGTTAAATGAGTATTGAACAATCATCGTTTCGGGAGGCAGAATTTCGCCATCCACGGAAACCGTATGTTCTTTAACCATTTTATGTAGTTGTGTGAGAGTGTAGATCAAATAATTATTATAAAAACATCCTAGTATATTTAAGATACTGGTGTTGTTACAAAGAAAGTAAATAAAAAGAGTTTAGGGGGTTGGAGAAGCAAAATAATACAAATGAACATGAGAGAATGAATTACCTTTAAAAGTGTAACTCCTTTTGATTTGAGCCTAAAGGATTCCTTTGAAAGGATTATGCCCAAAGAGATTCCTATAGGATGAGGAGAGGGATGTGGAGAGATCAAATGGGTAGGGGTTGGCCGAGCCAAAGGCTTGAAGAGTGTGTGAAATGAGGTAGAGATGGGGGCCTTTTATAAGAGGAGAGGAGGGGCACTTTTGGAAAGTAAAGAAATATTACATTATTTGAAAATGTGTTTCGGTTTTAAAAGGTCCCACATTTATATATGTCGTGGATAAGGTGATAAGGGTTCTAAATCCACCCATCCAATAAGTTTTTGACATGTGTAGTTCATAGATATTACATTATAGTTCCATTTTATTTTAATCGTTAAATAATGATGTCATCACTGCATCATTATGATGTCATAAATAATTTAATTTATTTAATGTCTAAAAATTATAAAAAAATTACTATGATGTAGTAATTTTTTTTAGCTTTCCAATTAATATTTATAATCAAAAATATGACTTGTATAACCCTACTTACAAATTGTTTTAGTAAAACATATCATGTTTGTGTCAATTTTACTTTTCCATTAAATAAAAAGTAATTTATGTAATTTCCCAACAAAAGTGGATCCATGGGGTCCCCAAGTTTACCCATGGCTTGTCTTGGTCGGCCATGACACAACCAATAAGGTTGGGACATGTGTCTAGGTCGTTTCATATTATTAAAGCATTATTTATACCTTAAACTACCCTAATTACCACTAATCGCGATTAAAAACTTAATAAGTTACTATTCACCAAAAAATTATTTTAATCTCATTGAACCACATTTTACTTCTTAATTACAACCATGTATGTCGGATTTTCAAAATTCAGTACACATTAGTGGTAAACTTTCATTTAACTGAAAAATCAGTTTGCTTGATTACCACTTAGTGGTTTCACTATTCATCAAAAATTGATGTTTTTCAGAAAATTACCAAAAATTCAACCTAAGCTATATTTGATATTCCGGATTCAAAAATGAAGTCTATTTTACAAAATTCAAATCATATAAGTCACATTAATTAATTTAATAATTAATTCCCGCTGCCAGAGCAAATAGCGTGTTTTTACAAAACAATAAGTATCAAATGATTGACACCATTTTAAGTCTAATTTCAATGTGAAATTGATTCCAATGACCACCATTGGATAAAATTGTAAAAATATATTCTAATTTAGCTTCAAAACCAATTCAAAACATAATATAATTATATAAATAAATTAGATTAAAAAGAAGTTTTGATGTAAAATGCAGTATTTTTCACTATTCATTAAAAAATGAACATTGTCAGAAAAATACCAAAAATTCACACAAAGTAAATTTTGATGTCCCAATCATAAAAAATAAGTTTATTTTGACAAACATAGTTTATAAAATTGTCAAATATAGATTTAAAAATGGTTTTCCATCAAAAGTTAGTAAAACAATCTTTTAAGAATATTAGTGTATTTCATGCATAAGATTGTATTTATTTTCATTTTAAGCCTATAAAACACTATCTTAATCATTAATAGACATAGATAAAAATATCTATTATTCATTACTTACTTGGGATGTTACATCCTTCCCCCCTTTAAAAAATTGCGTCCCCGAAATTTATTTACTTATCAAATAAATGGGGGTACTTATCCCTCATTGCATTTTCAGATTCCCATGTTGCCTCTTCAATCATGTGGTTTTTCCACAAAACCTTTACCTGGTGAATCACCTTATTCCGTAACACTTGCTCCCTGTGGTCAAGAATCTGGACCGGTTATTCCTCATAAGATAGGTTCTCTTCCAGCTGAACTACCTCTGGACTCAAAACATGAGATGGATCTGGCATATACTTTCTCAACATCGAAACGTGAAAAACATTGTGTACCAGAGATAAACTCGGAGGTAAAGCCACTAGGTATGCAACTGATCCAACTCTCTCCAGAATTTCGTATGGCTCAATGAACCTTGGACTCAGCTTTCCTTTCTTACCAAATCTCATCACACTTTTCCAAGGAGAAACCTTGAGAAAAACATGATCACCTACCTCGAAAGATAGATCCTTCCTCCGGTTATCCGCATAACTCTTCTGCCTGCTCTGAGCTGTTCTCTTGTGTTTCTGAATCAGCTGAACTTTTTCTGCCATCTCTTCTACCAATTCTGGTCCCATCAACTTCCTTTCACCCACTTCATCCCAGAAAGCTGGAGTTCGACACCGCTTCCCATATAATGCCTGAAATGGTGCCATCTGTATACTGGAATGAAAACTGTTATTATATGAAAACTCAACCAAAGAAAGATGTTGGTCCCAACTTCCCTGATAATCCATAGAACAAGCTTGTAGCATATCCTCCAATGTCTGAATTGTTCGTTCTGACTGCCCATCTGATTGAGGATGAAAAGCTGTACTAAAATTTAATTCAGTACCCAACGACTTCTGAAGGCCTTTCCAAAAGTTAGAAGTAAACCTGTGATCACGATCCGATACAATGGAGAGAGGAACTCCATGTAACCTGACTATCTCTTTAAGATACAAACGGGAAAGTTGATCAAGAGAGAAAGTATCTCGTATAGTAAGGAAATGAGCAGATTTGGTCAAGCGATCAACAATAACCCAGATTCCATTATTACCTCGAGATGTCTTCGGTAATCCAACAACAAAGTCCATGGATATATTCTCCCATTTCCACTCTGGCACTGGTAAAGGCTGAAGCATCCCTTTCGGTAACTTCTGCTCTGCTTTAACCTGCTGACAAGTCAAACACTTCACAGTAAAATCAGCAATATCTCTTTTCATTCCATCCCACCAGTAATACTCTCGCAGATCTCTATACATCTTAGTACTGCCCGGATGAACTGAAAACGGAAAACTATGAGCTTCACATAACAACTCTCTCTTCAACTGTGAATCACAAGGCACACACAATCTCTTCCCAAATCTCAAAACACAATCACTATCAATGTTGAATTCAGGCAACTTATCTTTCTGAAACAGCTCTACCTTTTTCTGCAACTCACTGTCTTGCTTCTATGCTTGCTTGATTCTGATAGAGAAGATCTCACTGATACCTGAAACAAAACAGAAGGACTCCCTGCACCAACAACTTCTATGCCAAAGTTCATCAAATCCTTAGCCAAAGGATCACGTTCCAAACGCAACATTGTTAATGAAACATTACTTTTTCGACTCAAAGCATCAGCCACTTTATTTGCTTTTCCCGGATGGTAATGAATTGTACAATCATAATCTTTGATTAATTCCAGCCATCTCCTTTGTCTCATGTTTAACTCTTTCTGAGTGAATATATACTTTAAACTTTTGTGATCGGTATATATTTCACACTTTACTCCATACAAATGATGCCTCCAAATTTTTAAAGCAAAAACAACAGCAGCTAATTCAAATCATGTGTAGGGTAATTTACCTCATGAGTTTTCAACTGTCATGAAGCATAAGCAATTACCTGATCATTCTGCATTAGGACGCAACCAAGTCCTTTCAATGAAGCATCGCTGTATATAACAAACTCACCATTCCTGGAAGGTAGTGCCAAAACTGGAGCATTCACCAATCTTCTTTTCAATTCCTGAAAACAATCATCACATTCTTTTGTCCAGATAAACTTAACACCCTTCCGAGTTAGCTTAGTCATTGGACTAGATAACCGTGAAAAATTTCTAACAAACCTTCGGTAATAGCCCGCCAAACCAAGGGAGCTACGAATCTCGGTTACATTTGTGGGTCTTGGCCATTCTTCCACAACTTTTGTTTTTGCAGGATCAACAGTTATTCCATCTTTAGAAACAATGTGACCAAGGAAATAAATTTGTTGCAACCAAAACTCACACTTTCTGAATTTCCCATACAGTTTCTTTTCTTTTAAGGTTTGCAAGATAACTCTTAAATTTTTTTCATGCTCCTCTTTACTTTTAGAAAACACCAAAATATCATCAATGAAAACCACCACAAACTTATCCAAGAACTCATGGAAAATTCTATTCATTAAGTCCATGAATACAGCAGGTGCATTGGTTAGCCCAAAAGGCATTACTAAAAATTCATAATGGCCATATCTCGTACAGAACGCGGTCTTCGGAATATCTGCCTCCTTTACCTTCAACTGATGGTACCCCGATCTCAAGTCAATCTTTGAAAAAAACTGAGCTCCCTGGAGCTGATCAAACAAATAATCGATATGAGGTAAAGGATATTTGTTCTTAACAGTGATATTATTCAAGGCTCTATAATCAATGCAAAGTCTCATAGAACCATCTTTCTTTTTAACAAATAAAACAGGAGCACCCCATGGTGATGTGCTAGGTCTAATGAAACCTTTCTCTAATAAATCTTGCAATTGCTCCTTCAACTCTAAAAGTTCAATTTGTGCCATTCGATAAGGGGGTTTTGAAATTGGCTTAGCATCTGGAACTAAGTCAACAGTAAACTCAGCTTCCCGATCTGGTATTATTCCAGGCAACTCATCAGGAAAAACATCAGGATACTCATTTACCACTGGCACATCATTAATATGAACAATTCCTTTATTTTCAACGACATGTGCAAGGTAACATTCATTTCCATCTTTTACAAGTTTCTCGGCCTCTTGATATGTTATCAAAAGTAAGGGTTCATTCTTGTAAACAAACTGAAAGTCTTTCTGAAAAGAAACTTCTTTAGCTCTACAGTCAATCTTAGCATGGTAAATAGAGAGCCAATCCATACCCCGGATAACATCAAACTCTACTAGAGGTAGAACAATAAGGTTTTCAAGTAGGTTCTTTCCACAGATAAGGATAGGAAGATCCTTATAAATTCTTTTTGCCTTGACACTTCCCCCAGGTGTTTTTACCAAAAGTTCAGGAGTCATTTCTTGAGATGGTATTCCCATTTTACTAGAAAAGGTTTCAGAGATGAAATAATGTGTAGACCCCGAATCAAACAACACACTGGCATAATCTGAAAAAACAAAGTACCTGATACAACTTCATTTGATGGCCCGACATCTGCTGAAGTAGTTGCAAAGGATTTCACCACCCCTTTCTGCTTGTAGTCTAACTGCTTCCCATCACTCAAGCTCCTTGTCGGACAATCATTTGCATAGTGACCCATCTCATTGCACTTATAACATTTCACTAATTGTAAATCAAATTTGTTCTTACCTTCACCTTGATCCTTTTCAGTGCAATCACGAGCCTTATGTCCCATCTTACCACATCAGTAGCACTTTACAGAATTCAGAAGACATTCCCCAGCATGCCTTTTTCCACATTTATCACAAACTGGAAACTTAGTTATCTTACCATCAGACTTTTTTGAAGAATTCTTACCTTTCTCCTGCCACCTCGGTCTCTTCTTCTGCTGGTTGTTATAGAAAACTTGGTCATCGGAAAACTCCATTTCCACCTTCTCAGAACATCGAACAAGCTTTTCATAACTTTTAAACTCACTAGAAGCTAATGCCCTTCGATATTTTGGCTTTAATCCTGAGTAAAAACGATTGATTTTACTATCAAGGTCTCGGATAAAATTTGGAGCATACCTTGCCAATCGAGTGAACCTTTCTTCATAGTCAGCCACTGAGTCTTCCTCTTGCCTCAATTCCAAGAATTGATTTTCCATCCTAAGTCGAACAGCCTTAGGAAAATACTTCTCAAGAAACATACCTTTGAATTCATCCCAGTAAAGAGCATCAATATCATCGGCGTCCCTGATATTCTTAACCATAGACCACCACTGATCTGCTTCACCCTCCAAACGGTAAATAGCAAGACTAACCTTTTGATTGTCTGAACACCCCATGACATCAAAAATCTTCTCCAGTGCTTTAATCCACACTTTAGCTAGAACAGGGTCAGATGATCCTCTGAATGATGGTGGATGTTGCCTCATGTAATGTTCCACCACTGACATGTTCCTCTGCGGTTGTTCTGGCTGATCTCATGCATGGATACCACCGCCATTTATCGCTTGAATCAACTGCGCCATCACTGCAACAAACTGTTCAGTTCCAATTCCGACCATTTCTGGATGCTGATTCAGAAGGTTATTTCCTTCTGTATGCCTTCCTAGCACTGCTTCCCTGTTTCCTCTGCGGAAAACCATTCTGAACAAACATGTCTTAGATGAAGCAACATGGTAATCTTCAAATGATATATCACTTCAATTTAACCATAAAAAAAATATTTTTGGATAATCATTTAATAGAATTATAACTCCTAAAGTTATCCAAACCGACCTCTGATACCAACTATAAGGCCCCAGCCTTAAACCTTACTTAATCTAGAGTTATTACAAGATTACACATTGAGGATCTTTTCGGGTTTAGAGTTTTAGAGAATTAGATCATAAAACTTGCATTACATTCCACATATAAACAAAGTGGTTACATAAAGATAGTATTCTTCATTCCCATCAATGGAAACACATTTAAAATAAAACATGGATTATTTCTTGACACATCCTTGACTCTATCACCTTATCATGTACCTTTCCCTTGACCTGTGAAAAACATTTCAAAAACTTGGGATGAGCATAAAAACTCAGTATGGGTTATAAAAAAACATGGAAAGGAAACATGAGTTCATATATACATAAGAATGAAATCATACATTACCCATAAAACATAGGCACTTTAACATACCTCATAAACTCATGAATAAATCATAGAAATCATAAGACATAAAGGTAACTTGAGGCATTCATAACATTCTTACGTAGGGAGTAACCCTCTTGGTTACGTTTGGAATACCCATCACGGTATATTCCCTAAAATCTCTTCGGAAAAACCTTAACATTTCACTCCTTCGCGTTACCCAATGTATTGGAGAGCTATATCGGGCTCACCCGCCCTTAGTTTATCACGGAACCACCCGTTTTCATAATAATGCCCAAGAACCTCAACATAATCATATCACATAAAACATGCATAAAGGAAACATAACATTCCCACCTTTCAATCACAAGATATCAATACAACACATTGATATACAAACATTATGAAAACCATTTTCAATACTAAAATAAAAGAAAAGTAAAACATGGTATTTATTTTTCTTTTAAAAAGAAGGTATGGCTTGTAGAGGAAGCCGAAACTCAAATAACGGTTACGACGGCGGAGAAGTCGTTGTCGCCGCATACGTACGACAAAAACATTCCCTTTTTTCGTTTAGTAAACGCTTCGTATAAAAAAGATTCATTTTGAATAAACGTAAAAGTCAAAGGGGTTTATACACCGTATAATAGAAAGTTGTGTATAAAATAAAATATGCCTCAACGAAAGGAGATTGAGACGAAGTCCCATACCTCGTATCCGACTTGACCCGACCGTTCTTTAATCTCCTGAATAATAAACTTGAGTTAATCTCTACTTGCTTATGAATATTTTTCAAGTTCATTATTCCCTTTATACCATGTTATGAACATCATGTAATCAGTTAAGTTAATAATGTTCATTTTGTCGGTATTTGGTTCTTAAGTCAAAAATAGACTTCTTACACTTACATGTTGTTAATTTGGTCAAAGGTTCATTATATCCAGAATGGTATTCATGATGTAGATATCATATATGTCATATATATCCAGTACATACATGCATTTATAATATTACATAATCATTTAGAGGTAAGAAATGAAATGCACCGTTCATGGAGACGGTAAGCCGTACGTACGCATGAACGCTACTTTCATTTCTATTTCGTATTTTATAGAATGGAATCATAATGATATAAAGGTATATTATAATTCCAGTATAATATCATATATAATATCATAGTTTCATCCTTTATATGTCCCACATATGGTATTTAACAAATCAAATCACTTTGAGGGGGCGGTAGTCCGCACTTCCTAAAATGAAGATATCGTGTTTACCCATAATGGAAACCATAAAGGTATGCCCGAAATGAAAAAAAAACAGAAGCTTAAGGAAAACATAAACATATTATATATCATATATAAAAATAGTGACATCATAATGGCCACCTTTGAAGGTGTTAAATGAGTATTGAACAATCATCGTTTCGGGAGGCAGAATTTCGCCATCCACGGAAACCGTATGTTCTTTAACCATTTGATGTAGTTGTGTGAGAGTGTAGATAAAATAAATCTTATAACAACATCCTAGTATATTGAAGATACTGGTGTTTTTACAAAGGAAGTAAATAAAAAGAGTTTAGGGGGTTGGAGAAGCAAAATAAAACAAATGTACATGAGGGAATGAATTACCTTTAAAAGTGTAACTCCTTTTGATTTGAGCCTAAAGGCTTCCTTTGAAAGGATTCTGCCCAAAGGGAATCCTCTAGGATGAGGAGAGGGATGTGTAGAGAGAAAATGGGCAGGGGTTGGCCGAGACAAAGGCTTGAAGAGTGTGTGAAATGAGGTAGAGGTGGGGGCCTTTTATAAGAGGAGAGGAGGGGCACTTTTGGAAAGTAAAGAAATATTACATTATTTGAAAATGTGTTTCGGTTTTAAAAGGTCCCACATTGATATATGTCGTGGCTAAGGTGATAAGGGTTCGAAATTCACCCATCCAATAAGTTTTTGACATGTGTAGTTCATAGATATTACATTATAGTTCCATTTTATTTTAATCGTTAAATAATGATGTCATCACTGCATCATTATGATGTCATAAATAATTTAATTTATTTAATGTCTAAAAATTATAAAAAAACTACTATGATGTAGGAAATTTTTTTAGCCTTCCAATGAATATTTATAATCAAAAATATGACTTGTATAACCCTACTTACAAATTGTTTTAGTAAAACATATCATTTTTGTGTCAATTTTACTTTTCCATTAAATAAAAAGTAATTTATGTAATTTCCCAACAAAAGTGGATCCATGGGGTCCCCAAGTTGACCCATGGCTTGTCTTGGTCGGCCATGACACAACCAATAAGGTTGGGACATGTTTCTAGGTCGTTTCATATTATTAATGCATTATTTATATCTTAAACTACCCTAATTACCACTAATCGCGATTAAGAACTTAATAAGTTACTATTCACCAAAAAATTATTTTAATCTCATTGAACCACATTTTACTTCTCAATGACAACCATGTATGTCGGATTTTCAAAATTCAGTACACATTAGTGGTAAACGTTCATTTAACTGAAAAATTAGTTTGCTTGATTACCACTTAGTGGTTTCACTATTCATCAAAAATTGAAGTTTTTCAGAAAATTACCAAAAATTCACCCTAAGATATATTTGATATTCCATATTCAAAAATGAAGTCTATTTTACAAAATTCAAATCATATAAGTCACATTAATTAATTTAATAATTAATTCCCACTGCCAGAGCAAATAGCGTGTTTTTACAAAACAATAAGTATCAAATGATTGACACCAGTTTAAGTCTAATTTCAAAGTGAAATTGATTCCAATGACCACCATTGGATAAAATGGTAAAAATATATTCTAATTTTGCTTCAAAACCAATTCAAAACATAATCTAATCATATAAATAAATTAGATTAAAAAGCAGTTTTGATGTAAAATGCAGTATTTTTCACTATTCATTAAAAAATGAACATTGTCAGAAAAATACCAAAAATTCACACAAAGTAAATTTTGATGTCCCAATCATAAAAAATAAGTTTATTTTGACAAACATAGTTTATAAAATTTTCAAATATAGATTTAAAAATGGTTTTCCATCAAAAGGTAGTAAAACAATCTTTTAAGAATATTAGTGTATTTCATGCATAAGATTGTATTTATTTTAATTTTAAGCCTCTAAAACACTATCTTAATCATTAATAGACATAGATAAAAATATCTATTATTCATTACTTACTTGGTATGTTACAACATCCTTCCCCCCCTTTTGGGAATTGCATCCTCCCAATTTAAAAAATGGGCTCAGACACTTCATTGAAAGTCCCACATCAGAAAACGATTCAGTAAAATTATCACATTAAAAGAAATAAAGAGAAGCACAAAGGTCACCCGTGTTAACCCATACTAAGATTCCATGAAAACATGGATATGGGGGAGAAAACAAAGGGTTGTGTGCTGATATAGAGTATTAGGAAACATGTTTTGGAAAAAGTTAACCTCCAGAAAATCACAAACTTGTAATGGGTTAAACAGTCTTTGATTCCCCAGTTGGAAAAGTTAACGGACAAGGTTTTTGTTTAAAGTTAATTTTTATTGAGGAATTTCATTATGAGCTTAACAAAAAACATATGGAAATATACTTACTTGTCATGTAGACATTCATCATTTACTAGATTTCTAACACAAACTCATATTTTCTCCAAACGATGAATATTCAGGATGACTTTTTTTCACATTAAGAGTGCTATAATCAAATTCGAGAGAATCAAATAATCCAAAAAAGATGAAATATATATTTCCAATGACATTAGATATTAAATATAAACAAATATTTTAGTATAAGATCAGATAATCAACAAAAGGATAATCCTTTATAAAAAGAAATACTACTCTTAATTTCCAAAGTTCAACAAAAAGAACCCAAGGTTCAAGAAAGACCATTAAATAAACAAGAATCCTTAAAACTAATCAATTTAATCTAAACTATGATTGAAACCCAAATATCTAAAGGATTTAATCACATAGTCTTCCAAGTTAAATCTTAACATTAATCTCCAAATAACATCATTTACTCTTAATGTGTCATACTGAAATGTAATTAACCTAATCACATATCCTCCATGATAGGTTAATCATTTCCATTGATAACCCAAAATCAACTTATTCCAGATTCATAATATCATCTAACTAAAAAGAATTAGTCATACTAACTAGGGACTTCACATAGTCCAGTGGTAGGTGATAAATACCATTCGCACTTTGGTTGTGGGTTCGATTCCCACAGCTTTGTCCGACGCGACGGGTTGTCACACGGTTTGCATGTTGTCACTTTTCAAAAACTACATAATTTTATAACATTACCAAAAATAGATAAATTCATCAAAAATAAAAATAAAATATTTTAACCACAAAGGTTATCTAATAACTTTCGTTTTTCATCCCAAAATGTATTAACTGGTAATTGCCTCCAATTCAAGGATCATATAAACCCAAATGGTATTTTATAAATATATACACAAAAGAGAAGATAATTATTCCTTGAATAAAATTTTTATATATTAAACATCAGGGTTACACATGCTATACAAATTCTTCAAATGTAACGCCATCATCATAAGAGCCTTAATACTATTAATCATTTCACCATCCTAAATTATACCATAACTCTTGAATCCCTTATATGTTGACTTCATACTCATTAAACGTTCATCATGATCCATTAACCATTATTTACCAACTTATTCTAAAATACTTATTTCCTACAAACAAAATCATGAATCATATCCTAATATTTCCATAATAGGAAACCATATGATAATAAATAATCCATACCTTTCATTGGTCATTGTCAGTTTATTCATCCACAATAGGAATGGCATTAGGTATTCGTAAACAAATATTTGTACGATCCTGGTGATCCCATTCCCAAAAATGCTTCATAGTACATGTGTTTGCATAAGGACCATGCTCACCACATTTAAAACATTCAATTAATCCTTCAGAAAGAACTTCTTTCTCTTTCCGAGAGTCAACTAGATGCTTTCTTTCTCCATGGTAGGTTCTTATTTTATAACCTTCATTTCTACATCTATAGAATCTATCTTTCCCTTTGAAACATTTTCCTAGGTGTTTCTTTCCACATCGTTGACACACAGGTTTTAGAACACACATACCTTTATGATTATTACCTGAACATCCGTAGGGATTTGTTTCTTGCATATATGATGACTTATAAAGATCACTAAGGTTCAGGTGGTCAATAATGAATCCAGATAGTGGGTTGAGAATAACCACAAGTGTCCTCATTTCAGCTCCCATATCATTTAGTTGCTCATTCAGATAACCGTCACATTTTTTCTTCACATCCACTATTACTTTGGTTCCTGCTAGATCTATCAATTTACAAAAACGAAAAAAGGTTAGTGTGAGTATGTCAGTAAAATCATCATATAATATCTTATGAGGAGGGTAAACACTAATATATAAATATTCATGTTATCTTAAACTCATTCACTTTATCTAAAAAACTATGACACTTACTGAAATCCTAACCATTGTGGTAATGTCACTTATTCTTAAAGAATTCTCTAACCTCTAAAGTTATCTAAACCGACCTCTGATACCAACTATAAGGACTCGGTCATAAACATTACATAATATTGAATTAAATGAATAATTCACATTGAGGATATTTTCAGGTTTAGAGTTTTAGAGAATTAGGCCATAACAATTACATTACAACTTGAATATTAAAAGTAGACACTACTACTCAGTATCCATTTTTTCATAAAATAAAAACTCTTAAAAAGAAATATGTCTAGTTCCTTGTTTTAGATAGCATGGCTTTTCCTAGATCCCATCCTTGACCCTATTAATCTTTATGTCATGTGGAAAACATTTCAAAAACTTTGGATTAGCATAAAAATCTCAGTAAGGGTTATAAAATAAGGAAGAAAAACATTAGCCCATCAATAAATACAAATCAAAGAAACCATACTTTTCAATCATAACATACCTTATGAAATCATGAGAATTATGAATAACACGCAAAAATCATAAATCATAAAGGTTACTTAGGGAATCCAAATCAAAATTACATTGTAGCTATCGTAGCTACATAGGGATTTACACTTGGAATACCCATCACTGTATATTCCTTAAATCTCTTAGGATAAACACCCCGTTTACCCCTGTCACGTTACCCAATGCATTGAAGAGCTATCTGGGACTCACCCACCCTAGGTTTATTATGAAACCACCCATATACGTAAACAATACCCAATAACCATAACACATGTATAATGGAAAGATAACATTTCCATTTCCAATATATCAAATCAAGATATTGAAATAAACAATGTTTTTTCAAATGATTTTCAAAACCATTTAAAAATATATTTTTTAATCAAAGTGTCCCATACTACATTGAAGATTTTAAATGAATTATAATTTGAAAACATTAATGTCTCTATAAATAAATCCTAAATTCCATTTTTAAAAAAAGGACATTAATGATAAATATTTATAATAATAAATCATGAAAAAATTTAAAATATATTTTAGTTAAAGAGTTTTTTAACAAAAATAGAGACTCTTGAATACAAATAATTGTGGAATAACATTTAATAAAAAAATTATATTATCATGAGAATAAAGGTATTCATGATATATTATTCCAATGGACAGTATATACACCACATAAGATTGAATTGGTGCATAACAACAATGAAGTCTCAATGGAAATATAAATTGTGATGAAATCCATTATAAAGATGGTATTCCTAAATTAAGGATAAATCAATCACATAAATATGTGTGAAAAATATAAATACACCAAATATAAGTGGATATTATGTGTAAAAAAATAAGAGGTCTTTCACACATATTCATAGGATGACATGTTCCAGAAGTATAAGTTGAACCCAAAGAATTGAAATCGGGTTAAGAAGTTCCCTTGTAAAAATTCAACAACCTAATGGATTCACTATAAAATTCAGAAAATGAGTTGATGAGATTAAAATTTTATCTCATTACTTGTATATAAAGTTTAAATCAACAATTATATTGAAGAACATATACCAACATAATAATATGTAAAATTAAAATACATAACAAAATAAGTCTTTTAAAAAAGATGATGGTGAAAGGTTCCCTTACCAATTTGGTAAGTTAAAAAAAATATGCCACATGAAAGAATGATCATTCAATGAAGATGTAAATACTCATAAAGGAATCTATATTACACAAATAGTAAAATCATGGGAAGTAAATACACCACACAAAATGAAATAGTGGCATATATAGCATGAATCTCACGGGAATAAAAGTGAGTTAAAACCCCTTACTTCATTGTATTAAAATTGAATCATATAACCAAAAGTTAATAACCATAAAATGGATCGTAGGATAGAAGGAATATAAATATATTAATGATAATATATATCAATGGAAGTACACATTATACCATATATAATAAATAAGTGATGAACAATGGAAATCTCACGGAATAAAAAGTGATACAAGAAAATCCCTTACATCATGTTGGACTTGACTCGATCGTTCTTTAATCTCTTGAATAATAAACTAAAGTTAATTTATAATTTCTTAAGAACCTTTTTAAAGTATATTATTCCTTTTATATCACTTATTACCATGTTATAAACATTATGTAATCATATAAGTTAATAATGTTTTTGTGTTGATATTTGGTACTTGAGTCAAAAATGGACTTCTTATAATTTCATGTTGTTCATGTGGTACAAGGTTCATTGTATAAAAAATAACATTCATGATTTAGATATCATATATATCATATATATCCAGTATATATACATGTATTTATAAAAGTACATAACATTTGGAGGTAAGAAATTAAATGCACCGTTCATGGAGATGGTAAGTCGGACGTACGCATGAACGCTGCTTTAATTTCTATTTCATATTTTAATGGAATTAAAACATAATGATACATAGTTATATTATAATTATAGTATAATATCATATATAATATCATTAACTCTATCCTTTATACATCTCACATTAGGCATTAACGAGTCACATCACTTTGATTGGGCGGTAGTCTGCGCTTTCTCAAATTAGACTATCATATTTACCCACTATGGAAACCATAGAGGCATGATATAAATTGGGTATTACAGAAGAATAATGAAATCATAAACATAATATATATCATATATAAATACAGTTCCATCATAATGGCCACCATGATGGGCGGTAAGATTTAATTGAACAATCGTCGTTTCATGTGGGGTTAGTTTACCATCCACAGAAACCTTATGTTCTTCATACATTTGATGGAGGTGTGTGTAAGTGTAGTTAGAATACTACTCATAAAAACATAATAGTATATTTATAATATTTTTTTTGTTACAAAAAAATGGAATAAATAGTGTTTAGGGGTTGGAGAAGTAAAATAAAATAAAATAAATTAACAGAAATGGTTACCTTTAATTTGGGTAACTCCCTTTCGTTTAAACCAAAGGACTTCTTGAAGTACCCTCTGCCTATGTTAAGGATTATAAAAAGAGGATAGAGATATAGTGATATTAATTGGGCAGATTTTTTATGAGATAAATGGCCTGAGAGGTGTGAGGAATTGGTTAGAAGTGGTCTCCTTTTAAAAGGGAGAGGGGGGGGGCTCCTCTGGAAAGTGTGAAAATATTATTTTATTATAAACTTATATTCAGTTTCAAAAGGTCAAAAAATCATTAAATATGAATATAAGATGACTCGTGGTCAAAATAAAATCATCCAATCAGAATTGGACATGGTTCGGATAATATATTAATCATTATAATCTTATTTATTTAAATCATTTATTAATGAGGTAAATACTGCATCATTATTGTGTCATATATAATTTAATTTATATGATGTCTAAAAATTATAAACCAAATACCATCATGTAGGAAATCTTTTTTTATTTCCTATGAATATTAATAGTCGAAAAGATAATTTATATAACCCCTTATAATAATAATTTCTAGAAGATTTTTGTTAATGTCAATTTTGTCTTTACATTAAATTAATTAATTCAAATTGTCATTATCACTACCAAGTGGCTAAATGGGGTCCCAAAATGGACCCAAGGATTCCCATGGACGTCAAATACTCATTCAATAATGTTAGGACAAGTGTTAAGGTAATTTTTAATTATTATAATATTCTTTTAACCTTGAATTACCCTATTTAACTTTAACCGTGGTAAATAAAAGTCAAAAGTTGTTATTCACCAAAAATTATTTTCATCTTATTAAATCACATTTTACTTCTTGGTAACAACCATGTATGTCATATTTTCAAAATTCAATTCACAGAAGTGGTAAATTTTCATTTAAATGAAAAAGTTAGTTTTTTAACTACCACTAAATGGTTTCACTATTCATCAAAAATTGATGTTTTTCAGAAAAATACCAAAAATTCAGCCTAAGCTATATTTGATATTCCAAATTCAAAAATGATGTCTATTTTTTCAAATTAAAAACATATAAGAGGCATTAATTAATTTTAAAATTAATTCCCATTATCAAAACAAATAGCGTGTGTTTAAGAAACAATAACTATCAAATGATTGATACTTGTTTATTCCAATATCAAAGTGAAATTAATTACAATGACTAAAATAGGATTAAAGGGTAAAAATATATTTTAATTTAACTTTAAACCCAATTAAAAAGATAATATAACAATATAAATTAATTATATTAAAAGGCACTTTTGAATTAAAAGACAATATTTTTCACTATTCATTAAAAAACATTAACTTTCTCCGAAGAATTCCAAAAATTTACACAAAGTAAATTTGGATATCCCCATTCTAAAAAAGGATTTTATTTGTTCATATATAATGTATTAAATTGAAAAAAACAATATTTAAAAATGGTTTTCCATTAAAAGGTGATAAATCAGCCTTTTAATGTAAATTATGCTTAAAATTAAATTCATTCATATTTTAAGCCTCTAGATTTTATTGGATAAATGTAAATACATATAACAAACATGTATAATCATATTGTATTTAGTTTTGTTCATTCCTTCCAATACAACAGCTAGGAGTTGACTACCATTGAAAATAATAATATAATATTATTAGTGTACAACGTAAGATTTTAAAGAAACTCGTTGTTGTGTATCAGGTATGCTATCGAACATAGAAACCCTTTTAAATTAAAATTAATATTTAATTACAAAATATTAATAAATATGAAATATGTCTTATTCTTTATTTACCTGGGATGTTACATAAAATATCATGAACTTGTTTACATACCTCATTTTCAAAATCAGATTCACCAACTTTATCTTCAGTAAAACTCTTCTTTGACTTCTCTTTTTAGTAGCCTATAAACAAATTTATCTATCAGTTTTTGTACATTAATAGATTTCTTCCTTCTAATTTCAAACATAATGATAGTGTTATGAAAATAATATAGAGATAATGTTTCAGGATCTCTATCTTACAGTGATGAATGTTTTTCATCTAATATGTTAGGAATTATTCTCAAGATCTTTTGCACAACTATAGAATCATCTAATTTTTCACCAAGAAATATGATAGTGCTGAAAATTTCATTCAAATAGGTAATGAAGTCCCCAGAAGATTAGTATTCATCAATTTTCAAATCATCGAACTTCAATTTCTATATTTTTAATTTTTACTTCTTCACTTTTTTATTGCCTTTTTATATGTTTTTCAATTTTTCCCACACACCTTTGGATGTAGAAACCTCGTTCACCCTTAAAAATTATCATTATTAAATTGATGATAATGAAACATTGTTGTCCCTTATATAATTCTCAATATTCTTCTTATTAATAGATTCAAGAAGAAATTTATAATTAATAGGAAGAAATCCATCTGTTGCAGGATCAATAACATCATATCCAATAGAAATAAGATAAGGAAACATTTTATCTTTCTGGATATGATAATTAATTCCATTGAAAACTAGAATTCCATTTCTTTTCATACAATTCAAATTCTCTATCAAAAAATAATAAGCGAAGGGAACATTTTTCTCTTATACTAGTTAAAAGAGAAGATACAAGATAAGTTTGTCAGTAAGAGGGGGGGTGAATCAGTGATAATTGTTCTTCTATGTTTCCATACAACAGAAACAACCTTCTACTCTAATTAAATCATTCTTTACATTCTAAAAACAATTCAAACACAAATCCGTTTGAACATAAATATTTATAATGTTCACTATTCAATAATAATAGCTATGTCCTTAGTATAGTTTTGAAATGATATAAACCAACAAAATCCAATAAAAATTATCTTTTATGTATAATAAAATGAGTATGATTTTCCCTTACACACCAGTAGAACTATATAAACAATCCAATAGTGTGTGTTCACCCTCTAGCACAATTGGGGTAATAAAATGTTTGTGTAACAACACTTGTAACCTATGATTCTTTATAAACATCCTCAAATGTATTAATGTCAACAAAATTTTCACTTCATTACCTGTAAGATGGTAATAACGAAAATGAATTTGATATAAATATTATTCAAGTTTCACAATCTAATTATTTAAATATTATCACCAAATCTGATTACCTAATATGATAGATATAACTCTATCGGAATATAATCAAGATAGTCCAGACCCAATTCTTCCTCAGACTAAAAATCCCAATGCAGAAATATTTATGAGATTATCTAGCTGATAGGATGACCAACCGAATATGAGGACATGAAGAATATGATAAACAACTAACTATGATGATCACTAAATATGATGATCAATTGAATATGTTTCAATCCTTTCTCTTCTCCTTTCACTTTTTTATGATGAAACTTATTTAATAAAACACATTATGGAAGCTTCTTACTCTCTCTAATATTCTTTAGTTCTCTTCCTTATCTACTAATCATCATGAATAGTAAATTGAATAGAAAGTACAATGTAATTCTCACCATCTATAGGTGTCCCTAAGGGTGGTTTTTGTAAGAATCTTAAATATTTTTTTGCTCAAAAATATTCCCAAAATTTTCATGATTCCTTTAATTTTGGTTGTATTTATGACTTCATCAATGCTTATATATTCTTCTTAATTCCTCATGAATCTTCCAAACACTTCATCTCTCTTTTAATTTTATTTTTAGATATGAATTTGATTGGAATTACCATATCAATTTTCTCTCTCTAATTTCCTCAATATGATGCTCTGTACCAATTATATGTTAATGTATGAATAAATAGACAACATTCATATTGTTAAAAAAAATTATTCCTATGTGTTATATTTATTACAATGCTTTATACCAACTATTGAAAACAAACACCCTCTTTGAATTTCAAGCTCCCCCTCAACAACACATCCAAAAAATTTCTTTCATCTCTTCTCCAGATATACATGAATTAATTAATTCAATCCATTCTACATAGTCTTATCCTTAAAAATATTAATTGGCCATATTTAGGATATGATGGTTCTAAACTCAAATGAAAAAAAATGTTTGAAAATAATTCAAAGATTAAATTTCTCTTTAGAATATGATACCAATGAATTCTCACAAACAAAAAAATATGCATTTAGTGAATATGATGAAATACTAAATATGATGGACTAGTCTCATCATATTTGAATTTTGTGAATTCCTTTATTCAAAAACATATTCTTGTATCAAAACATCCATCATGACACTGAAATTTTTTAATATCATATCCATCCATGTTTTAATTACAATGTAATGTATTTCAACTTCCCAAAACTCCATCAACCATATTTCTTTCTAAATCAGTCTGAATACGTTAGTCCAAGATTAAATTGGCCTAAATATGATTGAAAAGATTGCGATCATCATGATAATGATCATGTTGAATATGATCTTTGGCACCCATTTTATCTTTCTATGTAAATCCTATCAATATGAATAAAATTGTTTTCATCTCTTTCACTAAACCATTATTTCAAAAACCATCCATCACATGTTTTCCAAATACTTATGATTTATGAGAAATCCATGATCAGAATTGTATCATCACATTTAAATTATACTCAAATAGACACTGATCCATCTAAAAAAGGATCAATTCCTCAATACTAGATCTAGATTGAATCTGATGAACCATGACTTCCATTAAGATACATCTTCAATACGATCAACCTTTTCAAGAACTACAAGTATAATTTCTCCAATACAATGGCCAGTTCAATTTTCTTCAAATACAAAGTGTGGGGATTTTCCATTATATAAAAACATTATTGACAACAAAATAAAACATATAAATATGATAAAATTCATTGTCATCATAGTCCTAACACATTCCACTAATACATTTATAACATTGTTTTGTTTTCATTAGTGCATTTATTTCATGGTTTTTGTGGTAGGTTCATTATGGATTTTCTTGTCGAATGGAAGAAAAACTGAGGATGTGGGATGAAATAGAGTTAATATTTTTCCACAATATTAAATGATACCATATATAATTTGTTATTCCGATATAATGATGAATCATTAGATAAAACATTAATGAAAGTGATTTAATTTTTTTTGTATGTTTTTATGATCATCGTGGACTTATATCATTTTATTCAATATCATGTTAATATATTTGTTATATAACATTAAATAATTTATAATCTATATAACATTATATTATTTAACCATAATAATGGTTTTATGACTAGCCTTGAGGGAGCTAATTAAAAAATTAATGTTTATCATCCACGATAGCGATAAATCAACACATGACATACGATGTTCTCATTTTTAGAATAAAAGATAATGCATAAAAAATTTCATGATAAATTTCCCCATAAACATGATTATATTATAGTATATATAATAAAATGTAGTTTTTATTCCACTTAGATAAGGGGATGGTAATAGGGTATAAGAAAATAAAATGAGTTGGAATGAAAATGGAAGAAGATTTTACCTCTTGGATTCTCCTTGAGAACCTCTTTAAGGCCTTTGGTTTTGACCATTTGTTGAGACCCGAAGGTCATGGATGTGGGTAAGATGATTTGGAAGAGAATTTGGTAAAAATTATGTAATATACAAATGGTGGTAAAGGGTGGAATTTTTAGTGGAGTAGAATCTTGTTTTCTCATTATTATATAAATTATTTCATTATTTTGGCTTAAGTCTATGTGTTGTTTGAGAATTATCACTAAATATACTAAATTAATGAATTTGATTTGATAATATAGTTCTTATATCAGTAAATAATCAAGTAATAACTTACGTAACTTATAATGTGTATATACCATAAATTATCGTATTTAACTATTCAAAAAAATTCAAGTATTTTAGAAAAATCCAAATAATTCAGCCTAAATATTTTTCAATGTGTATAATTAAAAAGTGAACACTGTTTTTTAAAAATATTTTTCTAAATATGAGAAATTTAATTATTAATTAAAGTCATCCTTTATTAGAAAAATATGTATGTTAACATTATAACTCATTTTATGACAATTTGAAAAATTAATTATGTTCTCATAAAATTATCATATAATCATAAGACAAAAAAATAGTTATTTATGAATATATTTTAAAAACAATTCCTCTAAATAACAATAATAATCATCAAAAAAATTTAAATAAATATTTTGTACTTACAAAAATATAGACACATAATTTATAATTTCCAAAACATTTATTTACTTATTTCATGATATCAATATATCATGGTTACCCATATAAGATACAAAAATTTTCTTTATAATCTCATAGGTGATGTTTATATTCAATTTTGATATTTATTTTAATTATAAATACCAGATATTTCATTATAAATTTATAATTAATTTTAATATTTAATTCTTAAATGAAAGTAAAATGTTATATAATTACTAGGGTCATTGCAGTTAAAATTGTAATCTCATCAAGGATGATCTTTTCATAAGTCTAAATCATTTACTACAAATATGATTGATCATAAGGCAATAATATCTAAGATTGAGGTGATGATTCCAAATGAAATTCATCCTACTTCTTAATCTTGTATTGTATCATGGGTGATTTCGATACGTAGGGTGATTTCATTCCCTCAGTAATTTATGTTTTATATATACAATGAAATTCAATATACACCAATATTAGAATTTAATTCTACTAAATAGAGTATAATATGGTTTACTATGAAATTCTAACAATATATTTAGTCATGGAATTAGCTGTATGATTGGGATAAAATAATTTACCCATTTTCCATTTTCATGGATAACCTTAATTCCATGTTTTTTGTGGTCTTTGAAACTTTTTATTAAACAAGTGTGATACAACATAATTCATAGAACCATAGTCAGATAAGGAATTTGATGTTCATGAATATATGATAAACCATCCTTTCATAGTTTTATTAAATTTATAACCATTTAATTCATTCATAATATTTATACGGATGAAAAATTTCAAATTATTAAACACATAAAAGGGAAACTATCAACATTTAAGGAATAAATCATAAATGAAATCAATTTCTTGGATTATGAATTAATATGTTACAATCTATTTTATTTTCTATTTCCTAACATAAAATTTCTAACGCATTTTTTCTGTTCATATTATTTCATAGATAGATATTTATCTAACCCAAATATATCCCCTCCAAGATTCAAACTAGGTGTGAAACTATTACACTTTTCTTGAACTAGGTATAGGTCAAGTTATTACGAAATGAGCCCTTATAGAGTTATTATCGCTAGGTATAATTTTTCTATAGTTTCATATAATTTTCTGTATCCATATAGGGATGATAATTTTTTTACAAACTGAGCACTCTATACATTACTAAAATTTAGGGATGATTTCCATTTATTATTATTATCAAATACGCTTTTACTAATATTTTATAATCATAATCCGCAAACACAAATAGAAATTGATCTGATAACTACTATAAAAACCCAAATATTTTATATAGTTTATTTGATAATATATTACGTTAACATACATATAACATAATCCCAAAAGATTGGGATGTATGGTGTCTTTGTTGAATTAGATACAAATATAAATAATTTGAAATTGGGATACAAAAATATATTTAAAAACATCATAAAATGAAATTTTATTTCATTGATCTTCTAATACAGCAGAGGATAACCTAGGGATATACCTAAGAAATAGGTGAACCATAATACCCAATAAAATAATAATAAAATCATTGAATAAAGTAAATAAATATATTAGATTCAAAAGTTATAACATGATTGATAAAATTGTGAGAAACATAATCATGAATAACTAATCTTGACTTAAGATGCTAACATCAAGGCATCACAGGAATATGGAAACAAGGTAAAACATTACATCATAAGAATTATTCAATGGTAATAATAAAGATATAATAACATAGTGATCTTACGAAAACTATACATACATTATACATGGTATACCATGAGATAAAATCATTACCCAATGTATTGGTGGGGTATATAATTTTGGCCTCACCTATTACGTTAATATCATGTACATAAATTTTTTTCTACATAGATATGAGACATAGGAAAATATTTTATCACATTTATTTCCAAAATTAAGGACCAACCAATTTCAATTAAGGATATTTATCTATTGGTAAATACCATTCAGAGGAAATGGGGATGCGTATTCACAACAAAAAGTTTGCGGTGGAAAATCTTGTGATTATTTACACAGCATAACGAGGGTATATAAATGTATATAGAAGGGTTTAATGAGATCAATATGTCATCACTAATTACTTGGGATTTATATTTATAGAAATGTTTTGTGTAAAAATACATCCAAACATTATGAATTGAAAATAAAAAATCTTAATAAAAAGAAATTACTTCAATAAAAAGGATAAGGAAGAAAATACCTTGTCTAGAGTGGGTGCTTCTAAAATCTTGGGAGTATCTTTTTAAGAAATTTGGAATAAAATTGGATGGATATGGAGAGGTATAAAAAGTGTAAGTTAAATTTCAATGGGGTTTAAGTGAGGATTAATGAGAGGTTGGGTGGGTATTTATGGTAAACGGTTGGGGGATTCTGTATTAATTTCTACACGTAGGATGTGGACTCTGGGTGATAAAATAATCAAAACCAAAAACCTTACCATGGTATCCACCCATATTTGTTTCCAATAAAGAGTGATTTTAAATATTTTATTAGGTTACAAAAGGATATCATACAAATAATTTCATCCATTATGGGGAAGTGATATGGTTTATAAATAATTGTTTTTAAAATATAAAAATATAATATATGTTTTGGATGACCCATTATAGGTTTGCAAAATTAATAAAAAATAATTAAAATTATTATTTTATTAATGAATATATGTTTTTCTACATATTCCATTTATATTATTTATTACATCACTTTTGAGCTGTTGTGATGTCTTAATATATACATAAATTCATACCATAATTAATTTGTACCTAATAAACTTACTTTTCTCAAAAAAAATTAAAAATAAAAATTTGTTAATTTTATAATGTTAAATTAAAAATTGAAAATTATTTTTATATAATAAATTTCTAAATATAAAAATTTACTCTTTTAAATAAAAAAATGTTTTTAAAAGAACATACTAGTTTTTTCTACACTGGAAACTTTTTAGACCTTATAAAAAATATATAATAATTAATTAGATTATATAATCATTTATATTTAAATAAATTTTATTTAATAATAATATTTCCTTAAAATATCATCTATTTCAAAATTCTTGAATTTATCAGAAATAATATTTTTATTGAAATTATATATTTCTTAAAAATAGAATTTCCATTTCATAATATCAAAATATAATGTTTTTAAAATAATTTCACATAGAATGTATTAATGAAAATGGATAAATAAAAGTATTTTTTTAAAAAAATAAAATAAAGTTTTTTTTCCTACTATTGAAAAGATGTGCATCCTATTATTACACAAGTGAACATCTAATCAATAAGGTGTATGATGGTGGTATTTTCTATTGGGATTGTTCGAAGAACATATTATTTATTGTGATCTATATGATAATGAACTTATTCTTTAATTTCATTAGATCTATTTCTAGTTTTTGAATTCTATGTTGTTCTAGGTCAATGGAAATTCATAATGATTGCATCTCCATTAGAAACACTGATAAAATGGAATCGTGGTTAATGATCCTAATAGTGGATGACATCACCTCTTCCTTCCATACTAATTAGATATTATTATAACCCAAAATATATATTACTCTTAATGATCATTTTATAATAGTTATATTATGAAAATTTATGATGATTTATGTTATTTTATGTTTGATAGAAATCATATGGATATATTCTATGACAGTTTGAATTAAAATAATATGGTTCATGTGTTTTAATAACTAAATTACTTAATAAAAAAATTCTTCATTCCGAAGGGAATTTAATTTATAAATATTTGGGTTTTTATAATTAACCATTTTATTTCTTAATGGTAATGAAAATACATTTTCAATGATACTTGTGGATGATGCTAATGGGCCAATGGATGAAGATAGGAATCTGGGTTGGATATAAAGATCTTATGTTCACATTTTTATTTTCTTTTTTACATCTTATGTTCATTTAGGATATTTTATTCATCACTTGATTGAAATTGAAGATAAATATTAAGTTTAGAAGTTTTTCAATTAATTTCATATATGAAATATCATATTGGGTCATGGGAAGATCTTGATGAATATAATTGAAAATATAATAAAATATTCATCAGATAGAGACTGACTTTGTTTTCATTGTCAATCAAATGAATTTTAGGATTCAAACTCATTGGCTCATTTGATAAATAATAATCCACCATTATCAACAAAAAACATGATGTTGTGTACACATAACAATTAAATAATGAATCCAAACTACCAATTATCAGTTTTTCATATCCAAGTTGAATGTTGACCCAAATTAAATATTAAACGAATGAAAATATTGAATGATCATGGGTGTATGAAGTAAGTTGTTCCATCACCATTTGAAATGAAAATGATTATATTTTATGAATGTATCATCCTTGATAGAGAAGATAAAATATTTATGATGAATTAGTAGAGCATTGTGTGTGGTTCAAGATATGATATCTCTCAACAATTGTGGATAACATGTATAGTCATTAAATTAAAATATTAAATTGTGTTCATTGGATGATATATTAATTTTTTTTGGATAAATTGTTCTATTGTTTTTAAGAGATCATGTTTACAAACCATAACCACTTTCACTAGGACTTGGAGGTCGTATACTTCTAAAATAATTTTTTTGATGTAGTTACAAACTGATATAACATAATGACTAAACCATGAATATATATATTGTGAGGTGAATTTGCCATGTAATCACGTGATTTAGCATTCTTTGTTATGATATACTATAAAAAGCATGGGTGATTTCCAATAGTTGACCTAAAGATCCCCTGCTCTCATGTCATGTGAATCATACAAGACTGGATTCAAATTTTTTTTAAAGGTTGGGGGCGAATCCTAATTTATTATTAAAGCAATGAAAAGGCATCCTTAACTGGGTAGAAAGAGACCCATTAAATATCACGAAGAGTGATTATTTTTTAGTGAAAATTCCTAAAAACTGTGAAACAATTAAGGTCACATGGAAGATTGATTTGGGACTTATTTCACATCTCTTTTCCCTCTAACGATTTTTTTAATTTACTGGAATATATTAGTGACTTAGGGTGAATTTTTATAAATTCTAGGTTCCCCATGGGATGGAACACACTATTGTATAGGAATTTTATACCTAGAACCCAATACAGTTGCATGAGTGGAAAAATGCTCATTTTTTGGAGTGGACTGTGTAGTGGAAAGGGAGAGGGTATTCTTATGGACCATGAACAGAGTTCCAACCTCAAAATTATGGTGTAGGGAATGGTGGTTCCAAAAAGTACATTGTTTTTAAAAGAGATCAAGGTATGCCATTATATCAGGATCTTAATATGGTTGAGGCCACCATTTCAGGGTAGCAAACACCAACCTATGGGGACATTTATTTCAGAATTTAACATATTCCATTCGAATTGTAATCTTCTTGGGGACATTTTTCATCTTAAGGAAGATGTTTTTGATCATTATCATGGTATTTTTAATGATTTATTAACCTTATTAACTATAACCACCCTTCTTTTTATTATATACATAAACATGATTTATTACATAAAACATTCACATAATACAACATTGAAGATTGATAGTTCTAGTGTCTATGGGGCTTAGGAACATTATATAAAAACATAAAACATAAAATTCTTCATTTTATTGAAAACTTCCTTTACATTACCACTACATTCCCACGTACTTAGCATTGCATGGGATAACCTAAGGACCTACATAAGAAAGGGGTGAACTATAGTGCCCAGTAAAGGAATTAAAATGGAATGAAATGAGGAATAAAATACATGTTAGTCAATAGGAATGTCAATGGATAACAAGAGAAACATGAACATGGAGGCATGATAAAGCATGACAATCATAACATAGAGATGTGGCAACAACATTTAACATGATATTGGCCTGAGCCAAGGCTCATTGCACATGGTACATGAGTAAAACCTCATTACACATGAAGCATGAGTAAAATTTTTTTCACTTGAATTAGCACGAGTCAAAACTCATTGCACATGACGTTTCATAATACTAAATTTTACCCAATGCATTGGAGCACTATTAGGGCACACCCTTCTTAAACATTTCATTTTAGACATAATTGTTCCACAAAATCATACAACAAAGATTCATAAAAGATAATAATTTACTCCATGATTAAGGAATGTGGAATTCATATATTGAAATCCCCCATAAATAAGTAAATGTTCTTAATGTTGAATACCCTTGATAGAAAAGGGTCATGTTATTCACTGCATAATTATATTGGTTAGGAAAATTGTGGTGCAATTTAGGTATCATAACCGTGATACATAAGACATCATGAAAATGGTTTATGAGAGAGAAATGGATTGATCATCATATTTACATGAAATTGATGGTATTATGGTCATATAGGTACATGTCCAAATATAGGTAATGGAATTTAGATCCATAATACAAAAGAATCGCTTGAATGTAAATGAGGAAAGAGAAATTACTTACTGAATTTTGGCATGGTAATGGGCAAACATGGAAGGCACCGATGAGAGAGAAAGGGGAATCTCATCATAAAAACATAAAAAGGGAAGTATAGTGGAGGTGAAAATACATACCCCAAAATTTATAATTTAAAATAAAAGGGTATAACAATATTAAAAAACATGGATGAAATGAGAAAGGAAAGAATCCTTTACTTGGATGAGTGATCCCAAAGGCTTGGAAGAGGCCTGAGAGAGGATTCTTAGTAGCTTGGGAATATTTGGGAGGATTCTAGAGGGAGGAGTAAAGAGTTTTAACGACCTAGAAATGATTTTAGTGAATATGAAATTAGATCATGGGTGGATTTATATAGGAAGTGAGAGGTAATTCATTATTATTTAGTTTTGGGACACCACACATTAAACAAAACAAAAACACAAACCATCCCATGGTCTTTGTCTGTGGTTTTTTCTAAAGGAGAGTGGAAAAAAATATTTTATAAGTAAAATTCCCAAACATATTAAAATAATGGGGTTTCTTATGTGGAGGTCAGTCACACTCTCAAGGAAATTAATTTAAAGGGATAAAATGTTTTATAAGTCTTGTAGGGTCCACTAAAGTCATGTAAAATAAATAAAAAAAAACCTAAAATTACATTATTTTAATGGTAAAACATATAATGGTGGAACATAGTGTTTATAGTATTTTATTACATCACTATTGGTTTATTCTGATGTCATAAAACGCATTATATAATTTAATGGTATTTCATTTTTACCCAAACATTCGACTATCTCAAAAAATTATGAAAAATTCACCATTGGAAAATTTCAATGACCTGATTCCAAAAATAATATTATTTTTATCTAAATAATTTTATTATTATTTAAATTTTTTACATTCAAAATAAAAACCAACATTTATCTAAAAATCATGGGTTTTGACAAAAAACAGCATTCAAACCTAAATAAAAATTACAATTGCATTCATAAAACTATACTATCATTTCAATCTAATAAAAATTAATTAATCAATAATAATAATTTATTAAAATATTATTTTATTCAAAAATCCATTAATTTTTCAAAATAGATTTCTTATTTAAATATTAACTAAAATTAATATTTGCGCTTTAAAAACCATTTACAAACAAACAATAATAAAATGAATGTATAATCTCTATAAAAAATAGTGTACATTATCATAATACTAGGGTCTCATTACATTACCCCTTATAACACCCGCATAAGACCAAAGGGTAAGGTGTGCGATGGTGACAGACTCTTGTAGTGGCTCGGATAACATCGCTTGGGTGGTAATCTCTATCAACTACCACTTCTCTGGTAGGCAGTTCCATTGGTGATTAAAATGTTGAAGATCGGCTTGGGATTGGTCAAGAGTGAATCCTAATGATACCACCTTTTTTCCGAGCTCCGACAAATGGGCTTCATATGGGGAATGTCTACTAGATGAGGTCATTGCTTCCTTTTTCTGAGTAAATTGGATTTGTTAAAGCCCTATATTTATACTAATCATGTTATCACTTTTTAATGACTATATTAGAAAGGGTCAAAAATTTTAATGGAATTTTAAAATCAAAAAACATAAAACCAAATAAGTGAATATTTTATATAACCATTTTACATTATAATACATTTAATCAGATCAAGATGAATTTTCATTCATGAATGTTTGGGTCGTTACAATCTTCCCCCATTAAGAAATTTTACTCTCGAAATTTCCTTTTCCCACCCTAAAACAGATGTGGGTAACTCTGCTTCATCACTTCCCCGAATTCCCACATCATTTCTTCAAACTTGTGGTTTCTCCACAATACCTTGATGAGGTGCATTGTCTTATTTCCAATAACATTTTACCTACATTATAATATCTTCACTGGTTTCTCCTTATAATAATTACCATCCTCTAATTTTATTACCTCTAATGAGAGTACATTTGAAGGTTCTTGTATGTACTTCTTTAAGAGGGATAAATTAAAGACATCTTGTAATTTGGCCATGGAAGGTGTAAGTGTTAGTCGATAGGCCACATCCCTGACATGATCAAGAATCTCTATGGGGGAGATATACATAGGATTTAAATTCCATTTATTTCCAAACCTCATGAACTTCTTCAACGGAGATATGCGTAGAAATACCATATCTCAAACATTGAAATCAAGGTCTCATCGAGGGTTATCAGCATTACTCTTCTATCGACTATTGGTTTCCTTGATATATTGCTGAATGGTTTTTACCTTATCCACCATTTCATCAACCATTTCATGTCCTAGAAGCTTACACTCATTGAATTCATCCCAACACACCGGTTTTCTACACATTTGCTTATAAAGGTCTTCATATGGTGCCATTTGGAAGCTCGAGTGGAAACTGTTATTGTAGTAGAATTCAACCAGTGGAAGATGTTAGATACAACCTCATTTAAAGTCCATAGAACATGATCTTAACATATCGTACAATGTCTTAATATTTCCTTCAGACTGTCCATTTGTTGGAGGATGATAGGCCATACTGATGTTCGGTACAGTGCTTATAGCATGTAAGAGACTTTTCCAGAATATCGAGGTGAGTCTCGAATCACGATCACATATAATAGATTGTGGTAGTCCATGTAGACTTACCACTTATTTGATATAAATATATGAAAGTTCATCCAATTAGAAGTCATCTTGAATTGCAGTAAAGTGATATGTCTTCAAAAGAAAATCCATAACAACCTATATAGAATTGGTTATTCTATATGTCCTTGGATGTATAGTGACATAATCCTTGGTAATGTTCTCCCACATCCTTGTTGGTATGGGTAGTGGTTTCATCCTTCCATTATACGTTTTCCTCTCAACCTTTACTTACTGACATACCATGCACATTGATCTATATTCAGAAATCTCCCTTTTCATATTGTCCCACCAAAAGTTTTCTTAGAGATCTCGATACATCTTTGTGCTCCCTGAGTGAATAGAAAATTTTGATCTATGTGAATCATTCAATATCTCCTTCTGTATCATTAGATTGGATGGTACACATAATCCTGACCCAAATATCTCAATTCCATCCTTGTCAACCATGAATGTTGAGGATTTCCCATTTTTGATAGCTTCCACCCTTTTCAGAATTTCTACATCCTTTCTTTGAGCATCCTTTTACCTTTCCAAAAGAAACAGTTGGGCAATAATTTGTAAAAGGATTGATGATGTTCCATTCTTTATGATTCCCATGTCCAAATTCATCAAATCTAAGAATAATGGATCCTTCTCAATTCTTATCATTGATAATGATGCATGATTATTTCTACTTCGAGCATCTACCAACTTGTTTGCTTTACCGAGATGGCAGTGGATTGAGAAGTCATAATACTTGATAAGTTCTATCCATATTCATTGGTGCATATTATGCTCTTTTTGTGTGAATGTACATTTGAGGTTTCTATGATCAGTATATATCTCACACTTCTCCCCACGGAGATAATGCCTCCAAATTTTTAAGGAGAAGATAATTGAAGCTAACTCCTAGTCATGTGTTGGATAATTCTACTCATGAAAATTCAGTTTCATTGAATCATAGGGAATGAATTTATCATTATGAATCAAGACATAGCCCATGCACTTCATAAAAGAATCACTGAATACCAAAAAAAGTTCTCCACTTGTGCATTCATCTCTCCAAGAAAACATTACCCCCTTCCGAGTTATCTTGGTAAAAGGGTTGGACAATCAAGAGAAAGTTGTCACAAATCATCGATAATATAAAGCTAACCCCATGAATCTACAGATATCTATTACCGATGTTGGACTTGGTAATCCCTCAATTGAAGTTGTCTTGGAGGGATCCAAAGATATCCCATTTCAGGTGATGATGTGACCCAAGAATGAGACCGCCTTCAACCAGAAGTCACACTTGATGTACTTTTCATATGACTTCTCCTTCTTCAGGGTCTCTAGTACAGTTCTTATATACTCCTCATGACCCTCCATGGTTTTGGAGTATATTATAATAGCATCTATAAGGACTACTACAAATTTTCTAAGGTAATATCTAATGTTTTTATTCATAAAGTCCATAAAGATTCCTGAAGCATTACTGAGTCCGAAAGGCATTACTAGGAATTCGCAGTGCCTGTATCTTGTATGAAAAGCAATCTTGGGGGTATCTACCTTCATCACCCTTGCTTGATAATATCCTGACTTTAAATCCACCTTGGAGACGTATTGTTCTCCATGAAGTTGTTAGAACAAGTCATCAATTCATAGAAGATGATACTTGTTCCTTATCGTGATTTTTTTGAGCTTGTGATAATCAATGCAAAGGCACATTGACCCGTCCTTCTTCTTGACAAAGTGGACTGGTGTACCCCATGGTGAAACACATGGGCATATAAACCCTTTATCTAGATTCTCTTGTAGTTGTTTCTTCATCCTCACAAGCATCACAACAGACATTCTATACAGAGTCTTGCATATTGGAAACACACTTGGTATAAGGTAAATTGATAATTCAATATCTCTTCATGGAGGAATACCTGGAAATTCCCTAGGAAACACTTCAGTGAATTCCCTCATAATAGGCATATCTTCAAGGATCTTTGCCTCCTTTGAATCAATCATCTGAGCAAGATACGCGCGCTCATAGTGAAGTAATATCCACACTTAAGATGATGATTTTAAAGAATATTCGTCTTCCTCCTTTCACTTGTATAGAATCAGGGTTTGATTCTCTATTTAGAGAGTGATTTTCCTCTCATAGAAATTAATGTTTTCTCTATATAGGGAAATCAATTCCATGATAATAATTACATCAAAATCCACCAGAGGGTGTATGATAAGGTTCGTCTTGAAGTTCAATCCACCAAATAAGATAGGGGAGGTGTTATATTCATCGGATGAAATGATTGACCAATTTTATGTACTCATCGACATCATTAATTCCATGATTTCTGGTGGTGTTGGGATTGTTCTACTAAACATTCGAGATACAAAAGGATACGTAGAACTAGAATAAAAAAGTATGTTCGCTATTCTTGAATGAATATCTAGTGTAACTATTACCACTTTGTTTTCAGGGTTCAATTCAGTGGTAGTGATGGAAAAAGCATTCCAATGTTGCCTTGGAGGTTGTTGGTTGCCCCAAAAAACCCTTAGATTAGGGCATTGATTTGCAAGGTGCCCTGGTTCATTGCAGTTGAAATAATGAACAATGCATTGAGAGTCGAACGATTTTTCTCTCTCCACTTTCGCAGCTGCAGGTTTTTCTTGTCGGTAGTTAACAGTTATGTGTCCTTCTCTTCACACCTAAAGCATTTCTTTTTACCCTTTAGGCAATTTCTGGGGTGCTTTTTTCCACCCCTTTGGCAAGTAGGGTGCTGGATTTTCATAGCACCATTGGATTCATCCATCAGAATACTATAATGGAATTCCACCTTATGCTTGTTATCCCCATGATACCCCTAATATTAGACAATCTCTATTTCGACATTGAGGGGACATAAGACAATTTCCTCATAGATTTCGAAGTTACGAATTTCTAGGGATTTCTACAGGCTAGGTTGTAGCCCCCCAAATTATCCATCAACCTTTCACTCGAGGGTAACAAAAAAGCCAGAGGTGTATTGTGGAATCCTTGTGAAGTATTCCTCATACACTCTAATGGATTCATAACCTTTTTTCGTGAGGTGAAGAAAGTCCCTTTTCATATTAATCCAGAGGGTGTGGGGAAAATATTTATCAGAAAATATTTTTTGGAAATCCTTCCATTCCAATGCCTCAATCTCCTCCTCAGGATTCATATTTTTTTTATCAATGTCCACCATTAATTGGCTTCACCCTCCATATGATAAGCATCCATATGAACCTTCTCTTTTTCAGAACATTGAAAGATAGAGATGATCTTTTCAATAAATTGGATCCATTGTTCTGTGATTGAGGGATCAGATGATCCATTAAAAGTAAGGGGCTTTTTTTCTCATGAAGATTTTGATAGCGCCTTGTTCTTTATTGGGGGGGGGGGGTTGAACGTTCCTCTTGATCGATGTTTCTATTCAAATCATGATTTAACTGAGATATTATCATGACAAAGTTCACGATTACTAATCCCATAGGATTGGGCATCTTATTAAAACAATCATCACATTAATCTTCACATCAGTTGTTATCCCGAGTCCTCCTATTACCAGCCACTAGCTAGAATAAAAGTAATATCATGGGTAACACATAAAGGATAATCCTAGGACAAAACGAGTGACTTATAAATAACTTTTATTTCCTTATCTTATGAATCTATAGGCTTCAATTTATCTATGATTTACTTTAAAGAATATATTCTTAGGGGAATTTTTTAAATTACCTTAATAATGGTTCATACTAAGCTGGTGAATTTACCAATGCATATCCCCCGAGAGAGTCATAACTAATAGTGAAACAAGGCTCGTTGTCGTGTACAAGGATTCCCCAAGTAAATCTCGAAACTCCTTGTTGTAGTTTTCACTACAAGGTACATCGGTGCAAGATCCACCTCTACCAGATCATATCCAGATAGTGATGTATTTACAAAATAAACCACTTTATAAATACTCACCAAAACATAGGGATGTTTTTATTATACTTAGACTTGTCTCTAAGGCTTTCACTAGGGTTTTTAATCATAATACCGAAAATAACTAAAACTATCCTCTGATACCAACTATAACACCCCTTCTTTTTATTACATACTTATACATGATTTATTACATAAAACCTTCACTTGATACAACATGAAATACTGAGAGTTATAGCATCTTTAGGACATAGGGACGTTACATAACAACTTAAAACATAAAATGAAACATCTTATTGAAATCTTCCGTCACATGACCACTACATTCCCTCTTACATAGCATTGCATGGTATAACCTGGTGACATACATAAGAAATGGGTGAGCTATAAAGTCCAGTAGTGGAAAAACATGGAATAACATGAGGAATACAATACATGTTAGACAATAGGCATTTCAATGGAATGTAAGATAAACATGAACCTAAATGCATGATAAAGAAAGATAATCATAACATAGAGATGTTCCAACAACATTGAACATGATATTAGCATGAGTCAATGCACATTTCACACGGTGCATGAGTAAACCCTAATTTCACATGAAGCATGAGTAAACCCTCATTTCACTTGAATTAGAATGAGCCAACACACATTGAACATGATGTATCATGACTCTATACATAACCCAATGCATTGGAGAGCTATGAGGACACACCCTTCTTAACCATTTTATTTCAGGCTTAAGTGTGCCACAAGATCATACAACATGGATTCATAAAACAACATAATTTATTACACAATTAATGAATGTGGAATTCATACATGAAACTCTTAAATAAATAAGTAAATGTTATTAAAGTTGAATACCCTTTATAGATATTTTGGAATGGTATTCACTACACAATGATTTTGGCTTAGAAAATTGTGGTGAAATTTAGGCAGCATAACGGTGTTACATAAGACATCATAAAAAATGTTAATGACACAGAATGGGTTGTGTCAGTATATGTACATGAAATAGATAGTAAGGGGGGTCATATAGATACATTTCCCAACATAGGTAATGGAATTTAGATCCATAATAAAAAAAATTCTTGAATATAAATGAGGTGAGAGAAATTTCTTACAGAATTTTAGCTTGGTAACAGGAATTAATAGAAGGTACCGATAAGAGAGAAAGGGGTCTCTAATAATTCAAACATAAAGAGGACAGTATAGAAGAGGTGATAAATCATACCAGAACATTTATAATTAAAAATAAAAGGGGATAACAATATTAAAAAACATGGATAAAATGAGAAAGGAATGATTTCCATACATGGAAGTGTGATCCCAAAGGCTTGGGAGAGGCTTGAGAGAGGATTCATGGGAGCTTGGGGAACCTTGGAAAGATTATAAAGAGAAGACCAAAGAGTTTGGACGAAATAAAAAGTCTTTTAGTGAAAAGGAAGTGAGATATTGGGTTGGTTTATATAATAAATGAGAGACAATTCTTTATTATTAAGGTTTGAGACACCACACATTATACTTATCGAAACCACAAACCTGCCCATAGTTTTGGACCATGGTTTTTAAAAACGTGAGTGGAAAACAATATTTTATAAGTCCAATGGCCGAAATTCAGAATCTAATAGGGTCTCTTATGTAGAGATGAGTCACACTCTCAAGGAAATCAATTTAAAATGATAAAAATATTTATAAGTCTTGGACGGTCAACTAATGCTTTGTAAAATAAATAAAATAAACCTAAAATCACATTATTTTAATGGTAGAATATATAATTCCCGAACATAGTTTTTAAATTATTTTATTACATCACTATTGGGTTATTATGATGTCTTAAAACACATTATATAATTAAACGGTATTTAATTTTTACCTGAAGAATTGACACTCTTAGAAAATTATTAAAAATTCACCATTGGATAATTCCAACATCCTTATTCCAAAAATTATATAAATTTTATATAAATTATTTTCTAAATATGAGAATTTTCACTTTTAAAATAAAAATTGAAATTTATCAGAAAATCAAGGGTTTGGACAAAAACATCTTTCAAACATTAAAAATTATAATTGCATTCATAAAATTATACGATAATTTATATTTAATAAAAATAATTTAAAAATAATAATAATATTTTTCAAAATAATATTTAAGTCAAAAATCTATTAAATCATCAAAACATATTTATTAGTTGAATATTATCTAAAAATTCTATTTGTGATTTAAAACTATTTACAAAGTGACTATAAAAAATAAATGTATATTCTCTATAAAAAATATTGTACATAATCATAGTACTCGGTTCTCATTACATAAACCCTTATAACATCTACAAAATACTGAAGGTTATGATGTGCGATGGTGATAGAATCTTGGGGTGGCTCGGATAAAATCACTCGGGTGGTAATCTCTATCAACTTCAACTTCTCTTGTAGGTGGTTCTATTTGAGCTTAACATATTAAACCTTGGCTTAGGCTTGGTCATGGGTGAAGCCCAATGAATCCACCTCCTTTTTGAGATCTGAAAATTGGGCTCCATATGTGGAAAGACTACTGGATGAGGCCATTTCTTCCTTTATCTGAGTAAATTGAATTTTTTAAAGCCCTATATTTAACCTTATCTGTGATTATTGTTCAACGACTATATTAGAAATGGTCACAATTCATAATGGTATTTTAAAATACAAAAACATAAAACAAAATAATTTCATATTTTATATAACTATTTTAAATAATTATACATTTAATAAGATCAAGAGGAATTTTCATTCATGAATGTTTGGGTCGTTACATTAACCCTCCATTAAGCAGTTCTCTCAACTACTCTTTGATGAGTTTTAAATATATTAGATTCTAATAATGATTCTATACTTTGATCCATTATAGAAAAACAACTTATTGTGGTTCCTTCTTTATCAAACATGTTCTTATTGATATAGTGTCAAGGTTATTTTATCTTCTTCATTTTGAATCACTACTTTCAAATGAGTCTTTGTTCTCTGCATTAACATGGTAAGTCTCTCAATAAAATGGATTTTTCTATATAAATACCTTATTTTTCTTTTGTTTTCATTTTTATTATCTTATAAAAAAATTTATTTGGTTTCCATGTGGGATGTTTTTTGTAATTACATATTTTATGGAATGGAATGTGATTTGAAATCAATTTTATTTTAAAATAGTTTCACACACATTACATGATCGATTCAATGCCTCAAATATGGTTTTTGACTCTAAAATTGTTTTTCATGAATGGTAGTGGTAATGAAATGCTTGTATAAATTATTTAAAAAATTGTGGTAATGATTTATTTAAATATAATAAGAATGCATAGAAAATTTTGAACCTTGGGTGTATTGAGATTTATACATATGAAAACCTTGGTGATTCTATCACCACTAGGGGTTCTGGTTGTGGTAATTATAAATTAGATAATGACTAACTAAAATTATTTTTCACATTATATCAGCCAGTGTCCCTTGTGAGTCCTACTTACATATTCAAAAAGGATAGATCCCATATTTTCTATATTCATTATTGATGATAATATTCAATATTTTATTCCCATGTGTTTATCTTATCTATGATTTGATCATTTCCCCTATTTATTATTAATTCATTATTTTTGTAATAACGGTTTATATGAATATGGAAAGTTTTAAACGCAAGAAAATTTGTTTTTACGAAAAAAATCAAATGAGATTTCCTTATAAAACTTTTTCATTAAAAAATTACAAATAAATTGTATAGATTAATGGTGGTATCCTAATATGTGTTTTCCTCAAACCCTACTTATGTATTTCAGCATAAGAAACCTTAGTTTTTTAAAATACTATTAAAGGGAATGGTTTTTGTATCTTGTTGACTTATCTCTGTTATTTTTACATTCATGGTTGTATGGGATGGTTGTGAAGGACAATCACATTATTATTTGGTTTTGGCGTTGTATTTTTTTACTCTCAGTTTTGGACTTGTTACTTACTTTGTCATTCTTTATGGTTGTGTACCTATTATTTTTTGATATTCTCTAATTTTAATTCTATTATTTTTATACAAGGAACTTATTGTTTTCTAATTTTATGTTGAAATAATTATAATGGTTTTTTTGTTTAAACCCATGTGTTTGTCTAAATATTTTGTTGATTGGGAACATTCTTAGGGTCTTGTAACGATCTAGCTTGGGTGGTGTGTCAGTTCGACCTGGGATGGATCGCTAAAAAATTTTATCATATGAAAATGAAACATTAGGGGAGGTTTGTATAATATGGTTAGGAGTGTTGGGACATAGGTTGTATATAGTTACCAAAACCATTTTATATATAATTTTACATGATTTTTATCATAAATATCTATCAATATAAAACAAGGACGAAAAATTACTAGTTTTATTGGATGACTAGGTATATATTATATTAACATGAAAATAAAGCATCATTATTTGATTATATATTATGAGAAATTAAATATCCTTGAGATCATAAAAATAAATGGGATAACATGGGGAATAAATAGAAATTGGGCTTAGAAAAAGTCCTAATAAGGGAACAAACATGATAAAGAAACATAATGTTTGAGTCAGTATTATAACACTATATCATAACAGAGAAGGCTCATGTGTAATTACAGAGAAGTGTAACAAAAAGAACATGGTATCATAATATTGTTGAAACACAGTAAATGGGGCGGCAACACAAAACATGAAATAATACTAAATCAATGATAACTACCGAGAAAACATCACATGGTGTACATAGTCCAATAGTGAATTAGGTTTACTTCCTAAATCCCATATATAATGTGGAAGGAATAAAAAAATTTAACCAATAAATTGTAGTTTTATAATGGTGAAACAATCATAAAATGTTTATGATTATATTTTATATAAAAATAAATCATTAAAAATACATTGACATAATAACTACCCATGGATTGAAAATGGTTTGAATTATCTTCCCTCATATAATAATCAAAATATATTTATTAAATATGAAATTTGATACATGATCATAAGTCATTTATTTCCCAATTAAAGGAGGTACTAATGATCTATGTATATACATGAGATAAATATATAAATAATAAATAATCATTCCTTAACATTGAAGATAAGAAAAGTGAGTTAGAGTGATAATGGTTATAACTTCAAGAAAAGGGTGGTTTAAAGATACCCCTTACCTTGAGTTTGATTCTCCGCATATATTTTATATCTTCTTGAATAATAAACATACGATTATTATATACTTTTTTAAGAAAAATTTCAATTTCCTTTAGTCTTTTTTATTTTATTTATTATCTCGTTATATTTATTTACTTAATATTTAGGTTTATTTCAGGCGTGCTGATGATAGTCAGTTCATATGTCCAAAATACGTTTAGTAGATTGACTATGGTTAAAGAGGGAATTATTTCATCATCTATAGAATAATAATCATGAAATAATTATCATATTTACAAATCAATCATACCTTAAAACCAACAATGAAATATATTAATGAAAAATGATCTAGGTTATAATCATGGACATGGTGGCCAGTACGTACGCATGAGTAATTTTTCAAATTTTCAAAGATATTGATGGAAAAAGACAAGTGTTATTTTAACTTTCAATAATTATCATTAAATAATAAATATATTATTTATTTTTAAATAAAGAGATAAATAAAATCCACTATATTTGCTATTGAAAAATGAATCACATCAGTTCACCGAGGTTGTAATCTACACATACCCATGAACGACTTTACTATATTTATAAGAATAGAAAGGTAATAAGTTGAATTATATATTTATTTTAAAAAAAGATAAATATTTCATCAATATCATATATATATATATATATAATCTATCACCATAAACATCCATTATAGGTGGTGGTGGAAAATGAATTATATCGGGTTGTGAGGCGGTAGTCCACCCAACACATGAATGATGGTTTCGATTCCCATTATGTTATGGATAATATGGCTTTAAGTTATTAAATTAATATAATAACATCTAATTATAAGGTATATTATTATGATATTAAATTTTCAATGGTGAATAATATTTTTATGTGGTGGAGGAGGAAATTAAACAAAAATGCTCAGCTAAGAACAATGAATCTTCTTTGGAAAACTTCATTAAAATTCCACCAAAATCCATACTAAGATGGTTTTATAATAAAGAAAGACTCTAGGATGTTATAATAAACGTAAAAATGGAATTTTTTAAGGTATTTTTTAAAAAATGATCGTGATGTTTGGATATGAGAGGAGAGGGAGTGGCACACTTGTAATGTTTCAAAGTTTTAAAATACTGTAAAGCCACACTATTGGAAAATAGATAGAAATAGATCATATTATATGGTGATAATTTTAATTTCTAGATTATACCAAAAAATGGGTCTTTGGGAAGCGTTTAAGTCACTCTGAAGCATATATAAAATATTTACCCGCTGATAAAACAGTTTGGACGATAACAATAGTAATTATTATTTACTTTGATCTCAATTCATCATGAAAAATTAATTAATTTTACCTTAATTAATAATATTAATTATGGTGAGTAAAAATATTTAATCAATTTTATCAAATTAATCTAATATAATTCAATGAATTTAATTTAATATTTAGTAGACAAAAAGGAATGAAAAGCAGTTTTTTATGAAAATAAATTTTCTTAAAAAATGTGATTCTATATTAACTCTATGATAAAAAATAATGATTATATTAATTTAAATTCATATAAAAATACATATAATATATAAATTAATTAAAATTTCTGTTATTAAAGTTTATTTTCATTAAAATAAAATAGTAAATTTTAGTCACTTGAAATTTATTTACCGAAAACTGTATCTTAAGCATAAAAACATATTGAAAAATCTAAAAACGTATTGAGTAAAATGTATATATTTAAATTTAAGAATAATCTATCAATACATTTTTATATATAATGACTTTTGTGTATATTTCAAAATAATTTAACTCGGTATATAATAAAAAATTTAATGCCTAGGTTATGATCATAATATTAAAATACTAATGGATTTTTTGGGCTCTGTGTTTCATGTCATGAAAATATTTTTTTTAAATAAAATGGTGTAACATTTTTCCTCCTTAATTAATTTCACCCTTTAAATTTTATGATGCATACTAATGTGAAAATTTTTAGGGTACTTATATTTCATGACTTTTTCTAGTTCCTAGTATTTATCTATATATTTTTGGTTCTGCCATAGTAAGTTGATTATGTGATTTTTCTTGTTGAATATAACTTTATCTCCATAGTCCTAGATCTTCAGTGGATTCTCATATAAGATAGGTAATTTTCCAGATGTACCACATTTTATTTCAATACCTGGGAGTGATCTGGTATATACATCCTGACGTGAAATTCATGGAATATGTCATATACATGATAAAAGGTTGGATGGAGTTTTAGATTATAGGACCATAGGGTGTCGTTAATTCCATACAGGTCTTTGAAAAAAATTACAAAAAATCATACTATGATACTTGATTTATGCAAATGTAATATTATGATATTTTGGTGTTGATCCATAAAGGTGGGGAAATTACTTTTATTATGTATTAAAAAAATCTAATTTTATTAATTTTAATAAATAATTGTGAAAAGATGGGTTTGATTCTATTTTCAAAAAGAACAAAATGGAAGCAGGGAATGTAAATTGGTTTGTGATCAGATATAGAAATTATGCTCTGGTTTTTATAATAATATGGTTTGTATGAAATTGGATTTAATATAATAGTTTTATTGATTCATTAATGGTTTCGGAGTCAATATGAGTAAGAGACAATGTTCATGGAATCCTCTCCATAACGTGGTAATATCATATTTCCCTTGGTCTGGATATTTAAGATTTCAATAAATCAGGTTTTCCCCGATATCATATTTAAAATTAAGTTCCCAAAAATATGGAAATGTTCACACCTCATATAGGTTATTTTATTTCAAAATTTTATGATTACTTTTTTAAATAATTTTCAATGTTCAATATAAAATGAATAGAAGGGGATTAGAAAATAATTGAATAATTACGAAAAACCCAATACAAGAATAAAAAAACAAATTAAATCCAATGTCACCTTCACTTGTAAATTAAATTACACTAGATAAAGGTTGTTTTACCACCTCATCCCAGTCATGAGAGTATAAAAAAGATTAAAAAAATAAAAATAAAGCATAAAGGAATGGAAAAAGACTCTAAAAGGGCCATGTTAAATGAAACTTCTCACTCCAAGTCTAGTCTCTACATCTCGAATGATCCCAACATCAGCGACCTATACCCAAATCAATAGGATCCATATATGCTATATATCTGATTATTTATATAATTTAGTGGACCAATGGTGGTCTGGTGTGAGTTCCATGTTGTATATTTTGACAAAAAATGATGATTTGGTGAATCATGGTGAAAACCTCACATCTTAAAATTTACACTGTGTTTAATAGGATTACACCATGGGTAAATTTCCATGATTCTTTTAATTTGTTCTTTTCATTCCTTTATTTTTACCACATGCATTACTACACATTGTGCAATTATTACATGTTGTTTAATTTCATTTTTCTACTCTTAATACATTTTCCATCATTTCTTAAGTTTTATGCCCTAGAATTACTCTATAGTCATCCTTAAAAATCCGGTGTTAGCTCAAAAATTCACCTATTTTCATTTATTTTTCATAAATTTATTGTTCCTATAAAAAAATAAAAAAAATAATTCAAACTATTCTAAATTTGGGATGATTAATCATTTATATATAGAAATAAATATATTAAAACACTATAATATGTATTCATGAAATACATCTATCTCTATTGGATAAGCCACTACACCAATGTGATCGAGAATATCAATGAGGATAATGTAATAAGGTCATATATTCCCCTTATTTCTAAATCTCATAACTGTCTTCCATGGAGATATTTATTGAAAAACTTTATTTCCAACCTCAATCTCATGTTCACTTCCATGATTTTTACTATAGATCTCTTATTGACTCTGAGCAGTCCGGATGTGTTGTTTAATAGTCTTGAACTTTTATACCATTTTATTCACCATTTCAGGCCCCCAAAGCTTTCATTACCCAAATTCATACCAACACATGAGTTTTATACATAACATCCCATAAATGGACTCATAAGGCACCATCTGGATACATAAGTGAAAACTTTTATTATATACGAACTCAACCAATGGAATATGTTAATACCATAAAAATTTTTGGTCCATAAATTATTCTCTAGACATTTCATCGGGTTCCAAGATAGTCTGATCTGATTGTCCATTTTTTTTGGGGAGATAATTAATAATAAAGATCGACTCAGAATTTAAAGAATGTTGGAGACTCTTCCAAAACATTATGGTAAATCTCAAATCTCAGTCGAATACAATCAATAGTGGAATTCCATTCAGCATCACCACCTATTTAATATATATCCTGGAAATTTTATCAAGTGATAATACCTCTTTAATTTCAATAAGGTGATAAATTTTTATAATATGATTCACTTGAACCTGTTTGTTAATTTTTCATATAGTCATATTTGGAATATGAGTGACAAATCCCACAATGATTTTTTTCACATTTTCATATAAGTATGGGTAATGGATACATCATCCCCTTAAACTATTATCATTTAACCATCATTATTTAGAACACTAGATCCTTTGGTTTATTTATCATAATCATCTTGTTCGTATTATCCCACCAATATGAGATTCAAATATATATACACCATCCTTCTCCTTGAGAGGATAAATAATTTTATAATATTTGAATCATTCAATAACTCTTTATTTATCTTAGTATTTTATGGAAAACATATCTATTCCCCAAATCATACAACTCCTTCTTCAAAAATTTCGAAATTTGAGGATTTCCATATTCTTATAGCTTCCCCCTTCTTATGAATTTATACATCATCTCTTTGAGAATCAATTATCATATCCAGGTTGGATAGATGAAAATTTATTCGGGAAATTATGGATGATGTTATTTCCATCATTAATCTCATCTCCAACCTTTTAAAGTATAAGAATATTATGTCATTCTAAGTTCTCATCAGTGATAAGGTTGTTTGGTCCTTTATAATTAAAGTATCTGACACATTTTTTTCTTTCCAATAATGGTAATGGATTTAGAACTAATAGTTATTTATTAGGTCTAACTAACTTTGTTTGTGAATATTAAGCACCTTCTATGTAAATATATATTTGAGGCTCTTATAGTCAGTATATACTTCATAGATCTCATCATAGAGATAATTTTGACATATTTATTAACAAAGTGACCACTAAATACAAATCCAAATCATGTGTAAGATTGTTATATTCATGATCATTCATCTTTATTGAGGCTTAGGATATCACTTTACCGTTCTAAATTAGTAAAAAAATACAAACCCCTCTTTTAAGAATCTCTCTATACCATCAAATGTACCCGCTGAAGGCTTGTGTGATAAATTTTGTTATTGTATTCCTCATTTTCAAATCCATAAATCTCACTTATCATTCTCCAGTATAGAAAAACAATACCCTCTTCTGAGTAATCTTGGTAATAGGGTTTGTGATTAATGATATCTTTCTCAAAAAAAACATTAATGATATCTTGTTAATCCGTTAAAAATGCTGATCTATTTTACAAATGTTTCTCTAATCAACTTCTCAATTTTTGTAATCTTTGTAGGGGCCATAAATATCCCTTTAAAGATGCTAATAAACCCCAGGAATGATGATTCCTCCATCCAGAGCACACATTTATTATACAATGAATATATATTATGATTTAAATAATTTTATAGAACAGTATTCAAATTCTTTTTGTTCTTAGCCTTGATTTTGGAGTATATTATAATATAATATATATAGACTACCACAAATTTTTCAAGGTAATTTCAAAAGACTCTGTTATCTAATTATATAAATATTTTTTGAGAAATATTGTTTTTTAAAGGAATGACTTTGAAGTCATAGTTTCGGTTCCTTTTTCGAAAAGAAATTTTTGTAATATCTTTTTTTAACTTTAATTATTGATATCATGACTGATGGTCCAACATAGAGATATATATGGGATCACATAATAGAACAAAAATTTATCTATCTGTAGAATGGGGTACTTGTTCTTAATTATGATTTTGTTTAGTTTATTATAAAAAATGTACAAAGGAATTGACTCATCCTTCTTCTTGAAAAAGAGGATCGGCTCAACCTATAGTGAAACAGTAAAATGTATAAAACCCTTTCTCATATTCACTAATAAAGTATTTTTGAGCTAGTTCAACTCAACAGTGTCTATTTTATCAGAATTAACTAACATATGTTGAGATCTGTATATACGTTCTATTTTGAACTCAACCTCTCAGTAAATATGAAGACACGAAAACTCTTAATAAAATATATTAGTGTAATCCATCACAATATGAATTTATTGAAGAATGATTCCCTCATCTTTCTCAATAATTGAGTCTATATATTAATTCTCATAAATATTAATATACCTAATTGAGTAGAAAATTATATGGTAAATTCATCTTCCTCCTCACACTTATACAGAATTGGAGAATGACATTGGAAGTGAAGAGTAATCTCCATCTCTTGACATTTGATGTTAGGTTTATATTACAATAGACAACCCATAGCACCAAAATCAATTAAAAGATGTAAGATGATATTTTATAGGAGACTTAGTATGCAAATATTGTCTATGGAGGTGTTATATACATGGGAAGAAATGATTTCTCGTTCAGTTGTTTTCATATATTTCTAATACCATGTGTTTTGAGGTGGTGCTTGAATAGTTCTACATAACATGCAATATATCAATGAATCCTTAGAACCGTAGAAAAAAAACTGAAATCTCTATTATTTATTGAATAACCTATATACCTGTCACCACGTCATTATAGGGATCCCCCAAAGCATTAGTCATAGAATATTCCCTTATTTTCTCTCTATGACTAAGAGGTTTTTCTTGTTCATTTCCTCTAACATCCCTTATATTTGGGAATTGGATTTCCTAATGAAAATGTTCTTTGTAGTTTAAAAAATGTACAATAGGCTCATTATTGATTTGAAACATTTCTTATTCTCCCTCATTGGTTGGATTCCTCATTTCCTTTTGTCACTATTTACCCTGATTCCCATCTTTTACACACTGGAAACATCTCTTGGTTCCCATAAGATGGGTTCTAAATTTTTATTCTCACACTTTTGATAGTTTGTATGATGGGATTTATTTCCTCCCATGAAAGTATCTAATGATCCTTCTAAGGAGAACTCCATTTATGTTTTTTATCACATATCACACAAGACCACTAAGAGTCTCTGATAACCATCTTAACTTTGAGTGAAAATAAAAAATGTCTTCATATCTATCAAATTTTGGAATCAATAAATATTTTCATAGAATCAGGTTTAACCCATAAAATAAATGGTCCACCTTAATTTAAGTTTTTATGGCTAAGCCATAGGCATATCATATAGGGATTGTGAAGTTCTCCTCGTCGGATACCATGACTGAGAAAGTCACGTTGAAACAGAAAAAACACCAAACTCCATAGATAGGGGATCGCTCCTAATGTCCGCAAGGTGATACCAGAACCCACACTGGTATATTAAGATCTCACAGATAGGGGATCATGCCTAGGGTCCAGTGGGGGATACCACAACACGATCTGGCATTCGTAGACCTCACAGATAGGGGATCATTCCCAGGATCTGCTAGGGGACACAACCCGATATGGAGCTCATCTGTCACATGTCACTCAGATATAGGATCGTCACCTATGTCACAATAGTTACAACGATACCAAAACCCTATCAGGTGTATCTCATGTTTATGGGATCGAACTGATGGTGCCGCAACCTTACAGAAACCACGCACTGAGTAGGGGATTGTAAAACCAACGATACTGCAACCCTACTATAATCCTCATGCTGAGTAGGGGATCATATACCCAACGATTTCGCAACCCTACTAAGCATGGCCCACTATGTATGGGATCAAATTCCCAATGATGCCACAAACCCTATAGGGTTAACCTGCTAGATAGGGGATCACCACCCATGGAAAATCAGTCACAGCGATACCAAGAACCCGATCTAGGGAAACGATGCTAGAGGATCCCACTCGAGGACCACCGGAGTGATGCCACAACTCTAAGAGAATAAAAATCTCATCGAGAGGACCACAAACCTCTACGAAGGTTGTGATGTGGTGCGAACCCTCTTAGGAACGAACCAACAAAGAAACCTCAACCACTACTGGTCCAGACATCGCTAACCCAAGCGACCTACCATAACTCCACATCGTGCACCTCTAAGGCCGATATTGAGGCCACCATAGTGATCTATGTGGAAAAACACGCAAGATCGGCTGTTTACTCTCCCAAAATGGACAACGAGTGAAAAAGGAACTATTCACTGGAGCTAGCCCATGTAGGGCCCACACCACGATCCCGAATCTCATCAAGCAGATCATACCACAGCGATCACCTAGGAAAAACACACGGTATCGACTACACAATCTTCCCAAACAGCCACCCAGTGAAAATGGTACTATTCAACATAGCTAGCCCTGGTGGGGCCCACTCCACAAACCTGAAACTTATTATATGTATCACACCATTGCGATCCCTCTAAAAAACATATGTGATCGACTACACGATCATCCAAAATGGACACCCGGTGGAGACGTCACATTTCTCTATAAACGCCGGAACCCAGGCTCATGGGGCCCACACCCTGTTCTCGGTCCCAACAACCAGAAACTATCTTGAAAAGTCTATTTACCATCAGGGTCTCAACGCCACTGATGGCACATCATTTGGACACTCAGTACATGAGTTATGGCGGGTTGAAGTTGAAAATAATAAAATATTATTATTATTTTCAAAGTTTCAGGGCCATGGGACAAAAACCCAACTCAAAAAAATCTCTAAAATGAGTTCAAAAGGTCCTTCTCGACACAAGGAATGTGTCGCTGCAAACGGCTCGCAAATCGGAGTTACGGTTTGTGAGTTACCGGTGTTTAAAAACCCCCGGAAAACTCTGGTCGGACCATCGCAGGGTTGCCAGAAACCACCGCCTGCCTGACCGGATCGCCACCCCCTTTCGGAATCTGCTGCGCCACCACCACCCTCGCCGGAATCTACCATGGCCACCACTGGAAACCGAGTTTTCTACCAGAAAAATTCTGGGAGGCACCGGGAGTACCCCGGTGCTCCAAATACAAATCCGAAAAATGTTTTGGAAACCTTGGGACTCGAACTACAAAACCCTTAAAAAAATTTGAAGAAAAACAACGCATAAATGGGATTTGGGATTTTAAAACTCAAACTACCTACCTATTGGTGAATCGCTGAAGCTTTAGGTATAGGACGACGCCTGCGAGGCGCTAGAGCTCAATCTGCTAATGATCAGCAATGAAAATGAACATTCGCAGCTCTAATTGACGAAGAACGGACAAGGGGGGGTCGTTGCCACCAGTGGGTACAAGGGGTTGGGGGAGTTTGCTTTTTTTTATTTCTTTTAATAAAAACCTCATTTAGACTCCCCACCAACACACCTCTGACCCGGCACCCAGCTTCGACTAAACTTATGTCGTGCCTAGGGTAAACATGGCGTTCTAAACACAACGACGGACTTGGATTTTTGATCCGAGAATAATTTCAGAGGTTATTCGAGCTGACACTCAAAAATATTCTTTTTCATTTATTTATGAAAATGCCCCTGGTTGCTTTTCCCACAGCAGGTCCACACCCGCATTGTTTACACCCCACATAGGGTAAACGGAATGCTCTGAATGAAACTGTGCCATCATATTCCAGTTCTGAGCTACCATTTAAGATATAACACACCCCACCACGTGTGTAGTATAAAAATACATAATATTTTTATAAAATTAATTCCGGGAACACGAGGCCTCAGAATCGCACACCGTCTTTGTGCCTAACTCTGGAATTATTTGTAGGAATATTCCAAAGTTTGACAGGGCCAAAACCGAGTCACTACATCCTCCCCACATTAGAACTTTTCATCCCCGAAAATTCATAAGCACAAAGAATGAAACTAAAATCTCAACTGTGTCTCCCATACCAGTGATTTCTCCAAAAAACACCCATGCCTGAACACATAAGTCATAGGGACTCACCACCACACCTCAACACTATTCGCTTTGGGTGACACTGACTCACCCACACAATTTTGATCGCATCACAAGAACACATCTCGTTTGGGGAAGGATCCATCTTCCTCACACATTCAAACCATGCCAAACAACACCCACATAGGGTCTTACAAACGCCCTGAACAAAACTTGAGCAGGCAACAAAAATGAAAGAGTACCGCTAAACCGTGTCTAACATACTACTATAGAAATTAGAATGAACACAAGGTGTACCTCAATCCATTCACAGAGAAACTGGGTCAACAACCTCTATGGCATACAGCTGACCTCGTCCTCAACCCCTAGATCCTTGAGATTGGAGTCGACTACATGGGGGTGGGGGTGGTGGTAACTGATACCACCTACCACCTCCTTCTGTTTCACCAGCTCCGTCGCCACGTCCGCTACCCTACAGACCTCCTTCTTCGAGAAGTTTCCACAGCCAAGTTGGCTTGTCGACCAGCTCCCTCTCAGTAGCACGATGGGTCAGAAAATCTTTAGAATGATGTCCCCAACCGTCACAAGCGTCACACCGCCTCTCCAATGGCTGACCAAAACTGGCCTACGAGCCATGAGCCTCAGATCCTCCATCCTGGGGTCGCCTCCTAAAACCACATCCATGTTCAGTCCCTTGCACCTGCCGTCGGTTACCAGATGATGATCCGACTAACGAAGCCTTTGCTCTCGCTTCCCCAGCACTAACAAGGGAGATATGCTCATCCAGAAAGCTCCCCACCACCAATGCTTACTCTAGCACCCCAGCATAGGTGGGAGGCACAAGGAAACCACACCTGCTCGGATGTCCCTATCTAGGACCTACTCGAAGGATTGGGCCCTAAAGAACGAGTCTCAAACCATATCCAGGGTGTAGCGTGATAGGTCTGTAAACCTCGTTGAGTACTCTAACACAGTCATAGCCTCCTACCAAAACTGCAGAATCTCCTGAATCCGCACTGACCGAAGCGTCTCCTGATAGAACTCTTCCCTAAATATTTGCTCAAACTCTGTCCACGTGAGCCTGTCCTCATCATGGGGATGTGTTACCAAACTCCACCATTTCCCGGCCGAACCATGAAGAAGGGTCGCCGCTAGGACCACCATCTGATATGGGGGTGTCCTCGGCATGAAAGAAACATGGGTGACTGCTTCGAGTGAGTCATCAGCTACCTGAGGGTCTAGATCCCCCCGGAACCGTAGATTTCACTGCCTCTGGAACTTGCATAGTGCACTCACCTTGTGTGCAACCTCATCCTGCACTGTCGGCACAACCAGCTTCTCAACAAGTGGTGGATCAACTGGAAGACCACCTGGAGGTCCCACATTAGAACCTGCGCCCAGGTCCACAACCTCTACATGGGCCAGATCATCACCACAATCCCGTTGCAGAACCCTCACTAGCTGACGTCGTGGATGCATCCCGAAATACAATCACGACGCACCATGGTAAAAGAGTATATCTGGAGAGCTAACTCAAGAAGAACAAGGGAAACCTAAAATCCCCGTCCTATATTATGCTTGCACTGTTATGTCCCTAAGACTAGTGTCCAAACGTCCCGAGTCAAAAGGTAGGTTATCAGAGTCTTGGTGAATGGATACGTTGGTTGCCACACCAACACTAGAATTCATGGCCTAAAATCGAAACTCAAAAAATCCTAACACTGCCGCTATGCAACCAAAACCAAACTCACAGCTAGGCCAGCTATGCTCTGAGATCCCAAAGGTGGAACCTCCACTGATACAACTCTATCACGACCCGATACAATGGGGTTCGAGCCACGACTCCCCAAGCCTACATCCACTAGGCCAGAGGATGGCGTCTAGCGCCAAGTAGGATATCTCACACATGGGAGGCATTATCCTAAGGTACCTGTACACACACACCAACATACACCTCCATGAAACAGTGCAGAGATATATAAAACTGAAAGGAAAAATGCATGCATACATCTATCCCAAACTAGAGTGAAATAGATGTAAAAAAGTGTAAAATAGGTCCCACCAAAAGAAAAATACAAAAGCATCCAACCTTCTCAGAAGAAGGGGTACACTTCCAAAAGCACCACCAGAATGCTCCTCGGCACAGCTCCGGTAAGACTCTACAGTCAGTCCCGCTCACTCAGCTCCACCTGATCTGGGTCCTCCTAGGACGCCGTCGAAAGGCATGTGGCCTTCAGAAGACATAAACATGTGCGGGAAAATCCCATGTAGGGGTGAGTATAAAAATACTCAGTAGGCACCCCCAAAACCCAAAAAAACAGAGACAAATTGAAAGGCAACGGTCCGCTCATCCCAGATAGAGGGAACCCAGATGAGAGAGAAACATCATCTCATGACCATCCGTGGCTAAACACGACTAGTTAGCTCAACTCAGGTGTATTTCCATACACCATGAACAATCCAGGTATTCCCAGCTCACACACCAAGCCATATAAGGTACCAACCTCCTTACTAGAAATGGTTCACAACCAGGAGAACACACTCCACAAACAATGGCATCCCAGATGACACCTATCCTAGAGATACACTCCATAGAGTCCCACACAAAAATCTCATACTCTCACCTAAGAGATCACACTAGTTGGATACCATCATTGAGAAAGTCACACTGAAACCGCAAAAACACCAAACTCCACGGATAGGGGATCGTTCCTAAGGTCCTATAGGAGATACCATAACCCACACCGGTATATGAAGATCTCAATGATAGGGGATCATGCCCAGGGTCCGCTGGGGGATACCACAACCTGTTTTAGCATTAGTAGATCTCATAGATAGGGGATAACTAGTAGGATCTGCTAGGGGATACCACAACCCGATCTGGAACTAATCAGACACGCGTAACTTAGATAGAGGATCATCACCCATGTCATGATGGTTAAAAAGATACCAAAACCTAATCTAGAATATCTCGCATTGTAGGGGATCAAACTGACGATGCCGCAACCCTACAGAAACCACATGCTGATTAGGGGATCGTATAACCAACGATTACACAGCCCTACTATAATGCTCATACTGGGTAGGGATCATATACTCGACGATGCCTCAACCCTACTGAGAACGGCCCACTGTGCAGTGGATCATATTCTCGATTATGCCAAAAATCCTATGGGGTTAACCTGCTAGATACGATCTCACTGCCCATGGAAAAGCGATCATAGCGATACCAAGAACCCAATCCAGGGAAACGATGCAAGAGGATCCCGCTCCGGGCCCACCAGAGTGATGCCACAACTCTAACAGATTAAACATCCAATCTAGAGGATCACAAACCTATAAGAAGGTTTTTAGGTCATACGAACACTCATAAGAATGAACCAAGAGAGTACTATCAACCATTGTTCGTCAAAATGTTCCTAACCCGAGCGACCTGCCACAACCCCACATCGTGCACCTCCAAGGCCGATACAGAAGCCACCACCGCGATCCACATGGAAAAACATGCTGGATAGGCTGTTTACTCACCCGAAATAGACAACCGGTGAAAAAGGAACTATTCACCATATCTAGCAAGCGTGGGGCCCATACTACGTTCTCGAAACTCATCATGTGGATTATACCACTTTGATCCCCTAGGAAAAACACACAGGATCGACAACTCAATCGTCCTAAACAGACACCTGGTGAAAAGGTACTATTCACCGAATCCAGCCTAAGTGTGGCCCACACCATGATCCCAAAAATAGTCAAGAGTATCCCACCATTGAGATCCCCTTGGAAAAACACACGGGATCGACTACTTGATCGCCCAAAACAGACACCCGGTGGAAAAGCCACGTTTCTCTATAAATGCTGGAACCCGGCCTCGTGGTGCCCACACCTTGTTCTCGGTCCCAACTCTCAGAAAATATATTTAAAAGTCCTTCGTACCTTCAGGGTCTCAACACCACTGACGGCACGACATTTGGACACTCCGTGCAAGAGTTATGCCGGATTGAAGTTGAAAATAATAAAATATTATTATTATGTTCGATGTTTCATGGCCCAAGGCCAATAAACCTACTCAAAAAATTCCATAAAGTGAGTATAAAATGTCCTTCTTGATGCAAGGAATGCATTGCTACAAACGGCTCGCAAATCAGAATTACGATTTGTGAGTTATGGGTGTTTAAAGAAACCCTGGAAAAATATTGTCAGACCACCGCAGAGTCGCCGGAAACCACTGCATGCCTGAACAGACTGCCGCCACCTGCCGGAATCCACCGTGCAGTCGCTGCCCTCATCGGAATCCGAAATGGCTATCGCCAGAAACCGGATTTTCCACCGAAAAATGTTTGGGACCACTGGGAGAACCCCGATGCCCCAAATTCAGATCTGAAAAATGTTTCAGAAACCTCGGGACCTGAACTACACAATCCTTATGACAATTTGATGAAAAACAACACATAAACGGAATCCAGGATTTTAAAACTCAAACCGCCTACCTATTTGTAGATCACCGAAGCTTCGAGTGTAGGACGATGCCTGCGACACGCTGGAGCTCAATCAGCTGACGATCAGCGCTGAAAACAGACGTCTCCGGCTCAAATTGATGAAGAACAGACAAGGGAGGGGAGGGTCATCACCGCCTGTGCATACAATGGGTTGTGGGTAGGGCTTGATTTTTAATTTATTTTTTTTATAAAAACCTCATTTAAGCTCCCCGCCAACACGTTTCCGATCCGTCTCCTATCGCCGACTAAATTTATGTCACACCTAGGGTTAAAACGGTGTTTTGAACGCAACGGCGGACTCGGATATTTGATCCAAGACTCCATTCAAAAGTTATTCGAGTCGATGCTCATAAATAAACTTTTTCATTTATTTATGAAAACGCCCCTGGTGGATTTTCTCACAGCATGCCTGAGCCCGCAAAGTTTACACCCCACCTAGGGTAAACGACACGCTCCGGACGCAACAGTGCCCTCAGATTCCTATACTGAGCTACTGTTTAGGAGATAACACAACCTTGCCACGTGTATAGTATAAAAATACTTATTATTTATATAATATTAATTCCAGGCACATCGGGCCTCAGAATCGCACGTTGTCTTCATTCCTAGCTATGGAATTATTCATAGGAATATTACAAAGTCTGACAGCACCAAAACCCAAGTTGCTACATGCCTAGTGTATTAGGAAGTTTGGGTACGTAAAACACCTAATTAAAAATAATGTGCCTTTAATTTATATTCTATAATGAGATCTTAAATCCCTTTGATCACTTATTTTAATAACCACATACACACACTCAAGGATCAAGTACAAAAAACATAAAATTTCCCTTTCCGTATTTGATGCTAATAAATGTGTCCCATTTTTTCCATGAAATCCTTAAAACATAAAAAGGAAATATTGGGTCACTTACATAAAAAATGAACTATTAGGTTTTGAGTTTTATAGAATTAAAACAAACTCTTTAAAAATTTGATTCATAAATACTTGTTTATAATGATCTATATCATCTCCCACTATATCCATCTTTTCATATTCCATATTAAGTTTTCAATATCTCCAAAAAAATTCATCAAAAATGGAGCCTTTATAGACCCAAATCATTATTCACAACATGGTAGAAAGGGAATATAAGAAGGGTGACCTTAAATTCAAGGTAAGGCTACTGATAGTCATTGAAAATTCATTTTAATCAATAATAATAAGATGATAATAAAGGTATGATGACATAATAAACGTTCATGAGAATAACATATTCAAATTCCTACACTTCAATACCTAGATCATAAAATACAAATCATAGAATCCATATTTACCAATGTTAATAATCTTAGGGAAAAATAATCATGAACCATTTGATGTCCTCAATGGTACATAGAATATGTATTAACCCATAGGGTTTCACCGATAATATATAGAAAATAATTTTATTTATACATATATTAATTATCTTACCCCTTGAAATCCTAAATGTTTCTTAAAACCTCATATTAAGAAAAGATAAAAAAATAGGTTACCATGGACATAATTTTCATATCTATTTTATAATCACTCTTAGAAATGGTATAACCATAAGGTCAAAGTGCATACCCAATTAATTTTTTGACTATTAGAGATCCACTCATCCATGGTTTATAACGCACCCACCTGTCCTTAGTTTATAACAAAACCACCAGCCCATTTATTAAAATAAAAACACTCCTCATCATAAGAAATTTACAAGAACCGTAACATGAAAATAGTATATAGTGTTTATATATCATCATAAAAATATTTCAAAAGTACATTATTTCATTCACAACTTGATTGACCAATATAAGAGAAGAACGTTCCATGACTAGATATTTAAAACCATCCCAGTTCATCCATAGAAATAATAAGGATGTTATCTTCGAAAAATATAAACAATGTCTCTTTTGTAACATAAAAGGTTTTTTTAATTTCATGAATGGAGATACTATGAAATGTTTATAAAAACATCCTTCGGAAAAATGAACTCCTTATATGGAAAATCACTTTTCAATGTTAAGAAATTATAAACTATTGTGATAATATTTTTCATTTAACATAACTATTGAATATTATAGTGGAAAATCAATGAAATTAATGTTCATTAAGTTGGGAATATCTATTCTTGTAGTAAATGATAAAAATAAACATTTTTTTTAAAAAAAATGTAAAGGGATTCTAAAGAGACCCATTTGGAACATATTGAAAGATTCATTAAATTTTATTTAAATAAGTATAAATATCATTTAAAATAGATTTAGTAAAACATGTATATATAGAGGAACAAATTTTTGAAACTATATCATAAAATTTTGATATGAAAGATAAGGATTCACAGTCTAATGGAAGATACATGATCAACATCACTTGTAAAAAAAATTATTGATGTTTATTAAATCAATAAGGGATGAAATTTGAATTAAAAATGTGAAAAAATTCATATATAGTTTTGAATAAAAGTTATGTGGTTCAATGAAATAATATCACATAAGTTATTCTAAATAGAGCCTGGAATATAAAAATTCAAAAAAATAAAAAATATTATAACATAAATCCATAGCCACATTGGTAACTTTTCAATCATAATACCTATGAAATAATAACATCAAATGAAACATTAAGTACCACTTAAATAAGTAGATCCCTGATATAACATTCCAAAGGGTTAGTATATACACATTATAAAAGAAGATATATGCATATCACAAACATATTTCTGAAATAGAAAATCTAAGATGTTTTACCCTTACCTAGATAATATCATTGAATTAAAAAATAATCAATGTTGAGAATATTTTAAAAAATACAAATACCAAAAAATAGTTAAAATGTATAAAAAATAAATTTAGATATCAGTTAAAAAATTATTAAAATTCTAAAAAAGTCAATGATAAATTGTTATAACCAAACGAATGGAAATTTGGTTGATAATCATTTTACCACTTTGTATATTTCAATTAAATTACCCATATATGATATAATTAAAATTAAAACATAAAATAAAATGAATTATTAATTTTTAGTTATATAAAATTTAAAATGGATAGTGCATCTTAATAATAAAATATTCCTCAATTGAGGATAATAGGGACAAAATCCCTTACCTCGAGTCCACACATTAATTGTATGCACTTTAACTAAGGTATAATAAATAGATATGAATTATATTATTTTTTAAGAAACTTTTCTAGGTTTAATATCATATCCTTTAAATATTTATTCCATTTATTAAGAATATAATTAATTAATAGCTCTCTTAAATCGTCATCTTGTATTTTGGGGATGTTCAGTTCATAATTTTCAAAATATCTTCCATGTTTTGATTACGGTCAAATAAATATTTATTACACAATATATTGAAGAATAATTATGAAATAATTATAATTATAATTAATCTATTATTATTTTAAAGCAAACCCTGAACTATGGTTTAAAAAAATGAACTATTGTATAATCATTGAGATAGAATGTCATCTGTACACATGATAAATGCTTCCATTTTTCAATGATAATTATTTAAAGAGGGTAATATTTATATTATCTTATTAGAATAACTATTATATAAAAAATAAAATATTATATCCATATATAATATAATATATACTATCCTTTTATGTGGTGATAAAAAGTCAATCACATTTTTACATGGAGGTGGTAATCCACACATACACACAAATGAAACTATAATTTTTCAATGAATGGAATGGTAAGAAAATATATAATATTTTATCATTAAATAAATATTAATATTTTATTAATATAATATATAATCACTAATTACACCATTATAAAAATCCATGAGAGTAGGGTATGGAATATGAATTATATAGGCTCATGAGGTGGTAATCTATTGTACACACGATCGACGATTTTGTTTCCCATTTTATGGAAGAGGGGATGGATATTGGTTGTGTAATTTACCCAATGATATGTCAATGTATATTAGATAATTATTTTATAATATAATAATTATTTATTAATATTTTAAGAAATTTTAAGAATAATTAATACAATAACATTAAGTAAAATGTTATACCTCTTCTTCTGAGAATCTTCTTTTCTTTAAACCTTATGAAACATATGATTAGTACAATGAAAACCCTAAGGAATATAGAACAAGGGGAGGGATTTTTAGAAGAATTTTTTTTGGGAATTTAAATAATCTAATTATATAATTATGAATGAATTAGAAGAAAATGTTCCCTTTTATAGGAGGGAAAATCGGTTCTATTTGAATTCCCTGAAATATTAATTTAATATAAATTAATTTTGATCTCCAGATGGATCCAAATGTATAATATTGGAATATAATATGGTTATTAATTTATATTATCTCATAAATTAATTTTCATACAATTTTACGTCACAGTTTTACTCCTATCATATGGTTTTAAAACCCCATTAATCCATTTCCCACTTACCCTGACAATAAGAATTTTTACTCCTTCAAGGTCATATAGATACTATAAATTAAAAGAAGACCCAGAAATATAACATGGATGATATTTTCCAAAATATAATAATATTAGGGATGAATATATGATTTTTAGGAATTTTATTTCATTTAATAATATATTATTTTCCTAACATATTAGTGCCATATATTTTTGAAGGATTCATTTACTTTAAATTTTCTAATCCTAAGAAAACAAATTAAATTAAAATAAAACACTTTCATACATACTGAAAATTATTTTTATGTCATTAAAATTTAGTTTTCAAATTTAATATTTCAAATTATACTACTTTTAAAATTTTAAATATTAGATCTTTTATTTTCCCATTAATTAAATAATTATTACTTATGTGTTGTTTACAAATTTATGGAAATTTGTTCTTCACTAAAAAATAAAAGTAAATTACAATGATAAATATAAATAATTTATATTTGAAATTAATATTTATAACCAAAAATATAAACTTTTTGTCACTATGTTAAAAATATTACTTTTATTAAAAACAATATTGTAACAGTTTTTTACTTTTCATAACATAAAATATTATGAATGTCCTAATGAAATATAAATGGAAAAAATCCCATATATCAACATTTTTAATGTTATGGTCAATATATACTCATAAAATAAAATATATTAAAGTTTTATTTTATTTTAATTGTTCTTATATTTTAATATTTAACTTTACCAAATTTACACATTATCATGGTAACAAAATTACTTATGTTACAATTCATAACGTCCCCAAAAAAGGGAACTTTTTTCTAAATTTTTATTCCTTGATTAAAAATATGGAATCTATTTTTCACGATTAAATTTAAATAATTGGATGAGATTAATTTTATCATAAATCAATAAATCCCACTGAAAAATAGTTTTTGAAAATGTGTTTTTAAGCATAATGATATACTACTTCAAAAAATAGGTTATAATAATGATTAAAATGATGTTAATTAGATGATATAAAAATAAATAATAATAATTTTACATTATGATAAAATTAAAATAAAAATTATCTCTTTTAAATGAATTTAAAAAGAATATTTGTACAAAAATCAGTATTTCCCACTATTCAATAAAAAATAAATCTTTTCAGAAAACTATCATAATTTTACCAAAAGATAATTCTTATATTCTGATTTAAAAAATTATATAATTTTATTAAATAAATTTTTTAAAATTTTATAAAATAAAATATAAAACATTTATCACAAAAAGAAAGAGAAGAGTTTTTTTGAAGAGAAATTGTTTTTGATGAATAAAATGGATATCATAAAAATTGAGTTATTATTTCATAAGTTTTAAGGAATAAATTTATATTTTTTATTTCCTTTATATGTATTACATTATTTTTTTTATTCCAAATCATACCAAAAAATACAATGAATCTATAATAACTTTTATATTTAAATGATAATAATTTAGGGTTAATTTATGTTCAGTGTTACATATCATAGACACTATAAAAATAGGCTTTCTTTTAAAAATTTTGGATATTAAATTCCCCCACACTTATTTAATAAATTTCTTCCCTTAAATTTTATCTTTGTCTTGATAATCAATTTTTTAGAATATAAAAATACTTTTGTTGATATCCCACATCATAAAAAGATTTTATAAAATATCCTCTGAAAAATATGGAAACAGAAGTGTGATGGTCATCTAAAATTGCACATAACTAGGTTTCCAAATGTGATAATATTAATGGAAACTGAAGAAATGGAAATAGGATAAAGATATAATGTAGAAACAATTATCTAAATTAAAAAGGATCATAGATCATTAGAAAGTGGATGATCACAAGAAAGATAAAACCCACAATAATGTATTCCAGTGATGTGTGAAAAAGATTATCGATTCATCAGAAAGTAAGGTAATAAGATAAAAAAATTATGATCATTTTCATATATTTGAGGAATTAATTTACCATGTAGACTAAGAAAATAATGAAATATACTTAAATTTCATGTATAATTTCATCCATTAGTCAATTTCTACTATAATATCATCTATTTCTCCAAAAGATGAATATTCAAGATGAATTTTTTGTTTATAAATCAATAGAATCATCTTCTAATGGATCACCTGATAATAAGTTTTTTCTCTTGTCATTATACATTAACTAAAACCATAATGGTTAAGACAGGGTAAGATATTTCCAAAAATTAATAAACCTTCATTAGAAGAAATGATACTCAAATCTACAAAATTCAACTATAATACCCAATGTTCATACTAAATCATTCCACATAAAACAATCTTTGAAATTATTCAAAGTATTCTTGACCAATATTGAAAAAAAAAATTCATGGACTTGATCACATATTTCTCTAAGATAAATTTAAGACTTCTATAAAAATAACATCAATGAATGTAAAAGTCCCATACCAAAAACATATATTACTTAATCCCATAATCTCCAAGAAGTGATAATCTTTTCCATAAATAAATGGCTTTATGTTTCAAATAACATTAGTAAACACAACAATATGGACCATTTAACCCCAAAGGTGATCTAATACCTTTCAGTATACATCCCCAAAACTGTAATAGAATTATTAAAAAATATTAATTCAGGATAAACCAATAAAACATCTCCCAAAATATCTTTTGTCACCTTAAGATTCAATCACATAAAACCTCAAAAGGGGTGTCTCTGACGTTGATCTTTTGATTGAAAACAAACTTATAAACCATTTATTATTATCATAAATCTTAACACAACCTCACATAGAAAACTAATAATCAATAAATAAATCCTATCGTGATCTAATAAAAAATATAATAGTCTCGAACCCTCATTCTAGATCCTTATCTAAAAATATATACATAACATTTCTAGATTTAAAACTGATAAAAATGGATTAATTTTTTCATTATTACCATAAAAAATTGAAAGGTGATATTGGATAAATTATGTTCTTATTTACCATTTAGGATTAGAGTACAAGAGTAATAGGAAAAATTTTAACAACATTGAATCCTAGAAAATGGTTCATAAAAGAAAACTATCATCTCCTAGTATGCATGGATTTTCATATTCCATATTAATACTTGAACATCTCCTATAAAATTAATCACATATGAAACCATTATAGAGTCAAATCATTGTTCATCACCTAGGGAAATGTAATATAAGGAAGTTTCTCTCAAATTATAAGTAATGTTAAATATAAGAATTATTAATTAAATGCCATTACTGAGGATAACATGACAATAAGAGTATCATAACATAGTAAAACTGCATGTGAATTATATAATGTAATACATACCATTCATAAACATGATCCTAAAAAATGAATCATAGAATAAATATTTACTGAAGGCAATTTAAATATGAATCATTAATCAGGATCTTGCTAAAAAAATTCACAATGAACCCAGGTCTTTTCAAATATTAGAAGTAGAAAATGATTTTCTTTAAACATAAACTCATTAGATTACCTTAAAAACCATAATAATTATATAAAATCACATTGAAATAATAGATAAAACATATGGGTTACATGGGAAATTATTTACACATCACTCTTAAAAACACTCTTACAAATGTAAAACCATACAGTTGACCTCCATACCCAATGCATTGGAGGGATATCATGACCCACATGTACCTCGTTTATAACTTAACCACCCATCCTTGGTTGTTAACTTAACCACACATTCATAGATTAAAATGGACCCTCCCATATTCATAAATAAATTTCAAGAAAATTAATATGAACAAACTTCATAGAACATACACGTCATTAAGAAACTCATAGAAACATGCATTAATCCTCTCATTACTTGATTTTCCTTGGGGAAAAAGAGGGTTCCATGATAATATCTTTGAAACAATAATAATACATCTAGATAAATAATGAGGATATATTAATTACTAAATATCCCTAATGGAGCACAAGTAACATCATGGTTTTTTATTGATGAAAGGAAATTCCATTAAAATATCACTAAAATTTTTTTTTGTAAAATAATACATTCACATTGAAAATGACTTTAGAAACTAAATATTCCTAAAATATTGTGAATTTTATATTCATTTAAAATAAATACGAAAAATTATAATGTAAACATCAAAAAAATAATGGTAATCAATTTGATAATATCAGTTCATGTTGTAAATGTTAAAAATAAACATTCTTTTGAAAAATTATGTAAAGGGAGTCTGTTGTTACTGATTTAGAAAATATTAAGACATTTATATTTAAGAATTTTTTAAAACAAGTAAAAATATGAAGAAAAATGATGTTATAAAATTATTTTTTTTATAAAATATAATTTTTGAAATAATTAAAACATTGATATTGAATGGAATAAATCATGATCTAAAAGAAAAAATGATATTGGTATAACATACAACTAAATTTCATGATGATTTTTAAATTATTATAGAATGAAATAGAAATTAAAAATATTAACCAAATTCATAGATATAAGTGAATAAAATATATGTGGTAAAAAAATATGATCTTATAATTTCTTCCAAAGGGATCCTTGAACATAAACAATCCTAAAAATGAGATTATAACATATATTCTTTTCCAATTTGGTAACTTTTAAATCAATATATACAAGAATAAATAACATAAAATGGAACCTAAAATATTTTTAAAATAATAATATTTAATATATATATTCTAAAAGGATTATAATATATGACTCATAAAATAAGATAGGTATATATCATAAAGATATGTCCCAAAGAATAAGAATCTAAGATGAATTATCCTTAGAAAGATCATATCATTGAATTTAGAATTAATCAATGGATTGATTATGTGTAAAAATATAAATCCAAAAAACATGGTTAAATAAATAATTAATCTATTTTTTTTATAAATTCACAAATAATTCATACCATAATAAATTCAAGGAAAAATATTTATAACCTAATGAATGAAAATTGAGATAAGAATCATTTTACAACTTTATAAAATTCAATTCAAATCCCCTAGTAAAAGTAATTAAAATTAAAATATTAAATAAAAAGTATCAATGAATCATTATATAACAGGTAAAATAGGAATCATATACACCGTATAAAATAAATTATGTTCATGATGATAAAATATGGCTCTATAATGGAAAATTGATATCAAATACCTTACCTCAATTCCAAAGATTCCATGTATGTTATTTAACATAGATATAAGAAACTTATATAATTTTTTTTATTTATTAAGATAATATTAAATGTTTAATACCATTTCATTAGAATAGTTATTTAATTTATTATACTTTAATATCTCTTTACTTACTCAGTTAAATCATCATTTGGTATTTTGAGGACTTTCGGTTCATAAATTTCAAAATGGCTTCAATGTGATTCATGTGGGGAAAGAAGTAATTGTTCTATAATCTACATAATATTAATAATGAAATAATTATGTTTTTATATATAAATTATTCTTATAAAACCAACCATGAAATATGGTTTTGAACAATAAAATATGTTAGAATCAAGGATACGGATAGCCCTACGTTTGTAAGAGTAATGACTCTATTTTCATAGTGATAATTATTGGATTATGTTAAGTGTTATTTAATTATTATTTAAGGATAATTTTATCATAAATTATTTATTGTATCCATATACAAACATATATATATCACCCATGTGATGTGGTGATTAAAAATGAGTCACATAGCATCACGTATGTGGTAGTCCACATGTACTCATCAATGATCTTATAATTTTTAAATGAATGGAATACTAAAAAAATATAAGATATTTTACATTTTTATAATGTAAAATAATTCATGAATACCTTATATAAGTGTTAAGTACATCTTTATAACCATCTATAATAGTTAGTGTTGGAAAAAAATCACATCGGTTTATGAGGTGATAGTCTTTTGTATGCATGGTCGACTTTTTCATTTCCCATTTGTTGAGAAAATAGATGGATATAATTTTCATTATTAAAATAATAAAATATTATTATATTTTATTTAATAATTTTATTATATCACCATTCATAATGTATAGTTGTCGGATTTTGAATAATAAATTAAAAAAATGTTTAGTTAAATGTTATACATCTTCTTTGAAAAATCTCATTTTCTTTAACCTTTAGATCTATAATATTGGTATTGTGTGAAAAAAAGACCCAAAACATGGGAAATGATATTTGAAGGTATTTTTTAGGTATTTTTTTATCAAAATTTATACTTAGGTGTGATGAAATTAGATTAAGATGTACCCTTTTTTAAGATAAGGGAGGGGCCTATGGGAATTTCCTAAAATATTAATTTAATATATATTACATTGGATGTCACAGTGGATAAAAAGAGATAATATTAAATGATAATATTATTATGAGTATAAATTATCCAATAAAATAATTTTTTCACAAGTTTATATCATATTTTTACCCTTATCATTTGTTTTTAATCCCTTGTTAACTCTTGTCACACATGTCATGACAACAATATTTTTACTCCATGAGGTTCATGATTATTAATATAAATGGTCCATTGTTGATATTTTAATCTATATAATAAAAAATTGTACTAACAAATTTTTTTAGTAATTTTATATCATTTAATAAAATATTAATTTCACTAAATATTAATAATGTTAATTTTAGAGATACTCATTTACTTGGAATTTTATAACCCCATGGATTAAAATGAATATGGGATAAATATTTTAATATACCTAGTTCATGTTATTTTTGTCAATGATTTTTTTTTCACAAATTAAATCTTTCAAATTGTAATAATTCTAATATTTTTTATTTCATTTATTTTATTTTTTCATTAATTGAACAATTATTGTGTTATTGTTGTGTAAGCATTTAAGGTAATTATTTCCACAGTAAAAATGGAAAAAAATAAATTAACCTGAAAAACACATATCATTTATATTTAAAATAAATATTTAAAACCCAATTTACCCTATGTTTGTTCTAGTGTTAAAAATAATATAGTTATTAAGAAAAGTATGAAATTATTTCCATTTCATTACATAAAATATTATTAAGGTCATAATCACATCCAAATGGGAAAAATATCATAAATTTGGCCTTTGTATTATTATTTATGAGATATATTCATCCAATAAAATATATTGAATTATTGTAATCATTTGTTATTCCTTATCATTTTATTTTTAACTTTAATTACCTGATTTTTCCATTACCATTCTAACAAAATTACTAATATTACTTTTCATCATGTCTAAAAATAAAAGGGACCTATTTAAAAAATATATAACACATTATTATAAATATTTCATCTATTTTTCTAGATTCAATTTCTATATTTTTTATTAATTAGATTTAATATAATTGCATAAAATGTAATAAAGAATAGTTTTTTGAAAAATGTGTTTTCAAGGAAAAAAATATAGTTATAAAAAATATGATATTATTATGACTAAAATAAATGGAATTAAATGATTTACAATTTTTTAATATGTATCTTACTTTGAGATGAAACCCAAATCATAATTTAATTTTTTTAATGAAATGAAAATTAGTGTTTTTAAAAAACCCCTTTTTCCACTATTAGCATTAAATCAATATTTTCCAAAAAAAATCTACCTGTATATAATTATGATACTATAGTTTATAAAATTATTTTATCACATAAAATTTGTAGATTGTTAGGTAATTAATTATAATTATTTTCTCAATAAAATTAAGAAAACCATTTTTTGTACAAAACTTATTTTTAAAGAATAAAACGGTTCTAATAAAAAAATTAAGTGATTATTTCATATGAATCATTAAGTAAATATTTTTTAGTAGTAGCATTATATTAATTTAATAATATGTTAGTTCCTATTAGTACTATTTAATTCTACGTCTCGGTTATAATAGTCATATTTAAAAAATAATCTTTTAGGGTTTGTTTAAGTTATGTTATGTGTGTCTTATATGCCACCAAACATAGTATTTAATTTAAATTATTATGTTATTACACCTAAAACTTCATGGGATAACCATGGGAATACATATAAAAATGGGGAGATATAAAAATTTAGAAAATGTAAAAAAATAATGAAATGTTACATATGTGTCAAAGGAATAATATTATATCATATAAGAGAAGTCTCTTAGGTAATAACAACATTGCATAATGTAAAGAACATGGTATAAAAATATAATGGAAATATATGAAATGTGTTAGAAATACCAAACATAAAATAATCACATGTTAATGAAAATTACCAAGACAGCTTCACAAGGTGGATAGAGTCCCATAGTGGACTTGGTTTACTCCCGAAATCCCATACATAATGTTTCATGAGACAAAAAGATTTTACTAATTCATTAGAGTTATATTTGGGTTAAACCAACATAAGATGTTCATTATTATGTGTTCCATGAAAATTAAATTAGTTTTATGGTGTGAATATAAGAATTACCAATGGATATTAAATGGGTTCCATGATTTTTCCTCATATAAATATAAAAAGAAATTTCCTAAATTATGCATTTGAAAAATGATCATAAGGAATATATTACCCATTAAAAGGAATGTATAATAAAATATGTTCATAAATCAAAGAAATATATAAATAATTTATAATAATTAAATGAAATTAAAGATAGATATAGAAAGTGATTTAGATAGATAATGGTTATAACCTGAAGAAAGGGGTTGTTTAGAGAGATCCCTTACCATGAGTCTGATTCATCATGTACATAATTTACCTTCCATAATAATAATAAAAATTAATTAATTACTTTAATAATAACCCTTTTAAATTTAATTATTCATTATATTTTATTAATTATCATGTTATGTTCAATTATTTAATATTTTAGGTTTATGTCGGTCCTTTTGATGATATTCTTTTCATATATCCAAAATGGATTCAATAGGTTGACCATGGTAAATGAGGTTATTATATCATCATCTATATAACAATAATAATGAAATAATTATCATATTTTTTCATGAATAATACTTTCATAATTATCTATGATTTAGGTTAAAGAAAAATGAACAATGTTAGAATCATCGAGATGGTAGGTCATACGTACGCATCAATAAATTTTCCATTTTTAATTTATCATGATGAAAATAAGGTAATAGTTAATTAATAATTTAAAAATATCATTATATAATAAATATAATATTATTTATTTAAATAAACTTATATATACCATACATATGATGTAGTAATTAAAAATTAATCCCATCAATTCATAGAGGTGGTAATCCACACGAACCCCTGAATGATGTTATCATATTTAAATGAATCAAAATGAAAGAAAATATATGATATGTTACTTTTAGATAATGAAAAATATTTCATGTATAATATATATACATTAAATCTAACTTAAAAAACATCTTAGAGTGGTGATGATGGAAAATGATATTCATCGGTCTGTGAGGCAGTAGTTTGTCACACACAAGAATGATTGTTTTGTTCCCAATTTGGCGAATGAAGATATGGATCTAGGTTATTAAATTAATATAATAAAATATCATTATATGTGATATAATTATGTTATTATATAATTATTATTGAATAATATTCTATGGATGAGGATAAATAAATAAAAAAACACTCAGTTGAGAAATTTACCTCTTCTTCAGAAAACTAATTTAAATGTTTACAATAATCAATCTTATGAGTGTTTTAGAATAAAACTAACACATTTATTACATGATAATGGAATTAAGATATTTTTTTAGATAATGGATAAACCCATAAACTCTTTAAGATTTTATTTGAGATGAGACTGGGATACCTAATATAATATGGGGAGTGTCACACATGTAATTTTTCAAAGATTTAAAATAATCCCAAGTCAATTTCATGAAATAATTGTTCCAAATTAGTTCTTATTATATGTTGATGAGTATAAGGTTTAAATTATAGAATAAAATGGTATTTATAATTCCTTTAGGTTATTTTAATTATTTTTATTATACATTAACACCTTGGTAAAACTATTGAGACCTTAAATCTTGTAATTAATTTTTTTACATTTTACTAGTTATTATAAGAAGAAATAATATTTACCTAAATAAAGAATATTAAATATTATTATTTAAAATATGTAATCAGTTTTTAAAATTTAATTCACATAAAATTTAAATTTAAATTTAAAATTAGACCCAAAAACACTTTGAAAATTGATTTTTCCATAAATTCATTTTCTAGAAAATGATGATCTCATATTAACTCTATAACTAGAAATAATCATTATATTAATTTAAATTCATATAAAAAATATTATATATATATATATATATTTAATTTAAGTATTGTATTATATGTGATTATTTTAATTAATTAAAAGGTATAGTGTTTATGCACTACAAAACCCATTTCAAAAAACATTCTTTTTTATTCTGAAAATAAACTTACACCAAATCATGAATTTTTTTTAATATTTTAATTTATTTATATTACTGTAAATAAGATTTTTCATATTCATATATTATAAAAAAATCATAAATATAATTTTACTATTAAATTTATTTATTTAAGGAAAATAATTCCCAGCATTTTAAAAAATCAACAATTTTCATTATTTACTAAAAAATTATTCATTCTAGAAAACTCTAAAAAATTAACTCTATGTTAATATTTATATTCTGATTTTGAAATTTATTATCATTTTATAAAATAATTTTTCTAGAATTTCTATAAATTAATTATATTATTTTGTCACAGAAATCATTAGAATTTATTTAATAAAAAGTATTTTTAGAAGAATAAAATTTCCTTATTAAAAACAGAGTTCTTATTTCCAAAGAATTTATCCACAAATTTATTTTCATTATGAAAATTATTCCAATTTCATAAATTATTTAATCTTATTTATAACCCCATGATTAATAGATATGTTTAAATTTTCATATATACATCATGACGGTATGTTTAGGCTTGGTGTTGTGTGTCATGAACATGGTTTTCTTTTCAAAATATCCTAGTGTTACATGGAATGTGTGGAAGGATTTCTAGGAACCACACTTCTATACCTATGTTTGGCTAACCATAATTGGTTAGATATTTATTTAAAACATTAATCATTATTCTAGGTTTATTTAGATGAATATTTTCATGTTTTTATATTGTTTTTTGTTTCTTCACCTCTTAATCATTGAATATTTTATTTTCAAAAAATATTGTTTTTAAGGGATTTAATATAGAATCTTGAAATTAATACTTTTATTCATAGATGTATTTCTAAGATAATAATCTCTTATCTATTATTTTTAACAAATAATTCCTTCAAGAATAATCCCTTTATATCAGATGGAGTGACCCATGGGGGAAGTATCACAAGAAAACCATTTATTCAACCTTTATTTAGTCAAAATGTTAATTGAGATTGTTCAATAACTTGGTCAAGAATGTGGTGGAACCCAGTAATGGATGGTGAATCATGCATTTTATTTACAAAAAAAAATCCAATCATACGTGCTAAAAAAAGAATCCAATAAACTAATGATCAGAGTGAGATAATAGATATTATTTTCCAATTTTTGAATACTCTAGAGGATATGAAGGTGGGATTTCCTACTTATATACTTAAAGGAATTGTAGAAAAATGGTGGGATTCTATCCTGAAATTAAAATTACATGCATTACACTATTGGACCACTTTTTATAAGTACTCTAATAAATAATTCTATCAGGATACTTTGTATATGGTGAAGCCTCAAGAGTTTCTAACCATGGAACAAGGAGATCATTTAGGTATAGATTACACTAATCATTTTTTGATATAATTCATTTATCTCTATAACTTTAAACTAATTACTTCCTAAATATAGATTATTTATGATTGTACTGCGTCATTATATTCAATCAATTCTATCTCTCATGTGTATGATGTCCTTTGACACAGTAGAGTATATAGTGGTTATAGTTGAGGATGATTTATATAGTAACAATGGCTTTTGTGATGCTTCTATTTCTTAAATGGGTAACCATAGTGTGCCATATAACTATAAAATTAATCATAATAAGCATATTCATTTTACATGAAGATCAGTTATAGGGTCTTCTTGATGATTACACTAGATGGGTTTTTACCTATGTAGAAGACCTAGCTATATAAAATGTCACTATATGGAGGAACCTGGGATTTTTCATTATTTTTAATGGTATGGTCACTATATGATTTTTTTATATAATCTACCCATGAAATTAATCTAGATACACTCTCACTAAATCCTTTTTTTATATTCATATACAATGAAATTAGGTAGATATCATTCAGAAAAAATGGGTATACTCATACATTAAAGTAAACTCAAGGAGGGGGTGAGTTTGGATGCCTTTATGAATAAATGTATAGACTATAGGGCTATGGAGTGGGTCTAATAATTAGGATAGGTTAAATTGGTATCTCATCCTCTATAGTCCTATATTTATTTTATATGGGTTCATCTCATTACTTTAAATCATATATGTTGATTGATCTGTAGGGATTAGGGATGGAGAATATTCCAATTATTTTAAATCACTCTACTCCCATGGGAAAGAGGAAGGAGGATGATTCTAAATGTTCCATGTTATGGGATACAATTACTAGCCATGTGGTAGTATGGTATTTCCTACTACTTAATCATTATATCTTAAACCACATCATTATCATGGATTTTATGTTCATTTTAAGCTCTTGGTCAATTATTTCCATCAGCAGGTACAATTTCTATCTTTTAATGGGGTTACTCATGTCTTTCCGGGTGAGAGGGATCCTTGACCTATGAGATAGGTTACTTTGATATCATGACAATTGTAGGAAATGTTTCTTAATGTTTTCGATTATAATTTGTTTGGTTCTCATACTCTAATAGTGAACAATTACCCGAATGTGTTTCCTAATGATTCTTTTAGGCCAGTACCCTAGAGAAATTTCTATTATACTTTTAAATATATTTTTTGGTTGAATATAATCTCTATACCATCTAATCACATTTAACTAACATAGTGTAAGGAAATCAATATTCTATTTTTAGGATTATAAGGATAGTATATTTTTTCATCTGAATATGCCACCTTAGGCTTCACTATGTATCATTTTTAAGAAGTCTGAATAATGCCCCTCGATTTGGGTTGATTACCATATCCTTAATTGGTGAATATTATGAAAAATTATCCTTTCCTAGGATTTATTATATATTTTATCAACATTTTAGATTTTGATGCTTTTCTATGATTGATATGTTATTGGGGTACCATTAGTTAAGAGTCTGAGAGGAGGATATTTCTATATTTTATTTTGGTTTTGGTATATAAATTATGAGTATTGTTTACTCTATTTTGTCTTAATAACCCTCCTACAGTGTTTATATATATTAGAAACCAAATTTTTCACTGATTCGGAGAATTTAATCTGGTTATTTTTGTGGTTGAAATTTTAGTATATTCCAAGTTGAAGTAATAACTTATGAATTATGCATATATTGTTCTTAGAACTCTAAATAAATATCATCTATATAGAAAACTCTAACATTTTCTATCTGATATAATATAATTGACGTTTTTTCATGTCATGTTTAGGGTTAATATTAGGGGATCCTTATAATATATATGTGGTCATTTCAACTGAGAATCTTGTGAATGTTTTTTAGCACCAGAGCTTCTTTGGTTTTTCTGGTTATTTCATGTGTTTTTTTCAATATTTATCTGATAATACATCTCCAAAAATATTGTTAACATAAATGTGTGGCTAATTTTAATCTACTGATAATTTTTATATATCATTAAATAAATCTTTATGTGATTTTGGATTCATTTCAAATTCTGATTCTACTATAAATAGATTCAGGTTGTGATGTCTTTTTTAAATCCTCGTGTATATAATTAAAATGTTTTTTTATAAAAGGGGAGTATGTGGTGGCCTATAAATCTCATACAAACTATTCCCTCATAAAAAAATTATCTTACCTATCATCAAGATTCAATGGTAGTGATGTGTTCCCTCAATACTTGGTACCAATATCTCTTTGGAGAATGATTTGATGTATATTCGAATAATAAGAGTCCGAAGTATTTTTTACTCAGATCGATCTAAACCTTTGAAAACGTTTTTGGGTTGAATATCATCATTATTTTTATTTTATCATTTATAACACACCTAGAAAATCTAATTTCTTCATCAATTCATTGATATAGATGTTACTTAATCAGTCCTCGAAGTAATTATTAGAAGATTCGAATTTGGTGAGTCTGTTCACTACGATGCGCTCTGATTTGATAAACGATGATGGTCATGTGTACATAACTTCTGTGGAAAATAATTATTTATGAGTCTTTTCACCTAAGGTGTGTTTGGAAAACATTATGTGACTGGTTTCAGTTTCTTAATGGTGCCTTATGTTTCAAAGTAAAATTAGTCATTCTAATAACTCTTATGAAGGATTTTATGGATAATGTTCAAAATTATAGTTTCTTTTCTCACCTAAGGAATACTAGGATGTTTCATTATTTGAGACATTATTATATGTGTTTGGGGATGAGGCATTTTATTCTATATTTTTTTCATGTTTTATTAACTTCCAATAGATTATGGAAGGGAAATAAAGACCCATCAGTTTGTTTTAGCCTTTCTCCATTATTATATAGATATAGAATTAGATATCTATGGACTTAATTATATGTCTACCCTGGAAAATTTATGGTAATAATTCCATTCATGTGATCATTGAGAGAATTTTTAGATCATCTCATATCTATTATACTAAAGAGGCGATGTAGGTGGACGAGCTTTTGAAGCTCTATGTCTAAAAGACTTTAAAGTTACATGGTGTGCATTATGATTTTGTTTCTGATATGGATAATAATTTTTAAAATCACATTTTTATAGATTTAAATTATAAAATTTGTGCCCAGATGACATTAAAGAAGGCACATCACCCCCAGATGGATGTATAGACTGAGCGATACATTCAAATTTTTAAGGATATTATTCAGATGTGTGTGCTTGTATCCAGTGATTCTTGGGAAAATCATTTTCCCTAGATTGAGTTCACCTATAACAACAGTTACAATTTTTTAATTAAAATAGAACCTTTAAAAGAATTTTATTGGGTCCACATAGATCTTCCATATATTTCTTAGAGTATGGATAGTAGTCTTTGGTTGAACCAAGTTATGTCCAATATATGAAGGAAAATTACATTTGATCCAAAATAGTTTAATGACATCTCATTATCACTAGAAATATCATGTGTAAAATCATCATCACCAATTAGAGTGTCAATATGGGATCATATTTTTTTAAAGGATTCACCTTATTTGGAAAATTATTATTTTGGAAGAAAAGGTAAGTTGTCATAATAGTTTAATAGACCTTTTGGGGTTATCGAACATATTGGAATGGTGGAAGACTAGTTAGACTTACTATTTCACTTGAGGTTGGTTCTAGATGTAATTCATATTTTCCAACTAATTAGTTATCAACTAGTACCTTCTCATATAATATATTTAATGAAATCTATCTTAATCCCAAAACAATAGTCATTAAGAAACTAGTTCTGATTATGGATTGTTATAATAAGGTAATGCATGGTAAAACAACTCCATATTATTATGTAATATAGGAGTTCGGATTGGATAACCACGAGTTATGGGAAAAATAGTGTTGTTGATGTATAATTTTCCTTATCTCTTTATAAATCCTCAATCCTCAGTGCTTTTTAGGGAAAAAACTGGACTGGGTGGAGATTTATGACTATATCATGTGAATATTCATTTTTTTATTTTGGTATTGTTTTTCTCCATTATGTTTCTAATGGTTTTATATAATTAATTAAGGTTGAAATTCTCTTAAAGTTAAATTATTGAAATTTTATTTTCACTAAGTATAGTACCAAATCATGTTGTTGGAAATTTAAGGATTTTAACCCACCTACAAGTGTAGGAAGGACCAACACACTCATTTTGGGGAATGGTCTCAGGCATTAGACAATGGGGTATTCATATAGACCATAACCAGAGTGGTCATTGATACATAATGGTGGAGCCCATAGTGGGCACAAAGTATCCATGGTTTTTAAATCCCATCATTGTAGGTCACTGTATTGGGTCACTTGGCCTTGATGTGGTCAAGGAAACCATGACATGGTGGGAAAAACTAAGACATAGTGATGGTTTTATTATAATTTGAAACATATGATTTGGTCAATGATTGTATAAGGAATATTCTTCTATATAATAAATACACATGTGATCATTAATAGGGTTTAATTAATACATTATTAAATTTTCTTCACATATAATAATCTTTTCCTATTCTTTATTTATAGAGTTTTAGATCCAATAGATTTTGGGAAGAGGTCATGATATACATCCCTCATAGAATAGTCATTAAGGGTAGAACCATTCCATTCCTCTCAGTATAATTCTTGTTTATATAGGTCATTGGGATCTTAGCCACTTTATTTCCAATCATGGTTTTTGAAGGTGTCTAATTTTCATTCACTTTACAGGTAGGTCTCTCCATACAATGGTTCTTTATCATGGAATCACATGTTGTTAATTATTTTTCAATTAGTTTTTTAATGATAGATTTGGTATTTATGATTCCTACTTTGTGTAATTTTATCTTTGTTTTCATAGAATGTTTTTTTAATAAGGATTCTCTTTAAAAATAGTGTTGTAACCTTTATGTGTTAGTTTAAGTTCTTTAAGGGTATAATTTTTACTCGTTAATGGTTTATCAAATATGGAGTGATAATAAATCACTTGTAGTTGTGTTTTTTAAAAAATTCAATGTTTTTAAATGAATGTATTAAGAAAACACAAATCAATTGGAACCATGGTTGTGTTGGGTTATAGACATATACAACCCATATTAATTGTGGAACCAGTATTTGTTATAGTTTTGATACCTATAGACTATGGTAGGAATCGGTATCACTAGGATTAACATTGTTGAGGTTATAGTTTAGTGTGTGTTCTTGTTACATGCTCCCATTGGCTAGAGCCCATTTGGTTTCTCAATTAGGGAGTGATAATCAATCACTTGTAGTTGTGTTTTTTAAAAAAATCCATGTATTTACATGAATGTATTGAGAAAACACAAGTCATTTGGAACCTTGGGTGTGTTGGGTTATAGACATGTACAACCTATATTATGTGTGGAACCACTATGTATTATGGGTTGGATACCTATAGACTATGGTAGGAATTAGTGTCATGAGGATTTAAATTATAGAGGTTATAGTTTGGTGTGTGTCCTAGTTACATACTCCCATTATCCATAGCCCATTTGGGTATGATTTATTCTTGATGGTAATATCCTTTCTTTGATGCACACATGTTTATCTTATTGATGGTTTCATTATTTCCGTCTATTTATCTTTAATAAAAATGATTTGTATTCATGGTTTATGGAAAATGAAGTATATTTTATATAAATTTTATTCAAATGAAATTGATTTATAAATAGTTTTTAATTTTAAAATGATAACTAACAATTTTATGGAGAAACTAACTATAAAGATTCATGGTGGTATCATACAAGATATTTTCCTCACACCCTACATGTTTCTTTTGGAATATCTAGATTTGGTTTAGCAAGATACATGTAAAGGGAAGGGTTTTATATAACCTGAAATGTTCTATTGGTCAATGTTTCCATTGTACTGAGTTGGGAAGGTGGTGATAGATAATCACATGGATACTTGGTTTTGGTCTTGGTTGGTGCATTTTTAGGGATTATCCTTTTCATATAGTGTTTTAATCTCATGGTTGTGATCTTATTTCCACATTATACTCTGATTATTTATTTTTATATTATTAAACATGAGACATGTTTTGTAATCTTCTAGGGTAATATAATTATTAGGGTTTCATATTTTGATATTGTGGTGCTTTTCACCATCCCATAGTCATCAGGAATGCACTTCAGGTCTTGTGGTGACCCAACATGGGTGACCTATTTAGGCGACCTGGGTTGGTTTATTATAATTTTACTTTCTATAATTATGAGTTATTATTATTATTATTATTATTGGTGGTATATTTTTTTATTTTTTTATATTAGGTCTTCCTAAAAGAAATTAGATAATTATTTTGGGTCTATAAGGTTGTGTATCTTGGGTCTCGAGGTAATCTGGTTTCATTAATAGTTCTCGATGATAGAGTATTCTCTTCTGAATGTTTAAAGTGAATGGGTCTCTTGGGGATTCATGTTTTTGTGTTTGTAGTGAGACTTATTTTAGGTTTGTTTGACATGGGACATCCTTGGATGAGTTCCTAGGTAACAAGGACAGACATTGGACAATGCGAGTTTACACACTATCTATAGTTGATTTCATTTTTTGGGTTCACCATTAGTGTTATCCAAGATGTATGGTCCTAGGATACCCTTATTATTTATCCTAATACTCCATACCATGTTGTTTGATAGAGTATGTTCATTTTTTATACCACATCATTTCTTTCTAGGTATAGATGGTGATAGATCATGGTTTCATTTTCCTTATATTAGGTTTTCCTTTTGTTTTTTTTGAGGTGTGTTTTATTATAATGCTTAATCAATTGTGTTTATTGAGAGGTTAAATGCTCATTTTTTAGTTATATTTTCAATTGAGGATCCTTGTTTGAGTCTCTTCGCCTGAGATTTTGAAATTGGCACATAGAAATTTTTTTGTAATTCCTTTTTCTTTTGGAACCATAGTGATTGTGACTTTCTTAAATAGCGTATAGCACATTATGAGTCTCTATACCTGGTACATTTTCTATAATCAATTTTGGGAGAGTTTAACCATTAGTATCTAATGAAATTTTGGGTCATTAGACATGTTTTAAGTTATAAAATATTTAATTATATTTTTTTGGGAAATTTATATTTCTTTTATGAGGGTCTCTTCCATTCTAGATAAAGGATTTGGATCATTTTCCCTATTTTTATTTGAGGCCCATTTGAATTCTTTAGTGATTTAAGTGGATTAATGTGGTAATAAAGGTTTTTGGAGGGAAAACTTTTTACACCATGACCCTAATTTTTTTAGTTTTTTTAATTATTTATTTATGTTCATATACTTTTGTTTTTGTCATCTAGTTTATATTTTTAAGGTTTTTGTAAATATAGTATAGGTGAACTGTTAGGATTAATTGTAAACAACCATGAATCTGAGTATATAACATAACATTTATAACCCACATGGATGGATAACCATGTGTTCTACAAATGTGATTTGTTCAAGAATCTATGGTATGAGGTGCGTGGGTAGGGAATGGTTTGGCCAACTCTACAGCCAAACTATGTATAGTGTCTAGATTTTAAAAAATGGAATTTTACCTAAATTATATTACCTTTTTAAATTAAATATCTCCCTCACACAATACCCAACTCCTCTCATGTGATTCGCGATCATGAAATCCCCAAGTTAAAAACCCCCCACCCCCACCCCTCCCCCTTCTTCTGACCTCCTCTTATTGTGATTATAGTGCATGCATCCTAGGTATAGGGTTATTCTCATACCTATCCTCCTCCATATTCATTTTCCTTCCTCCATCATTCTTTCACCTCACTATGCACAAATTATGTCAAGAAATATAGAGGGCTATTTTATAATTTCTTTTACGTTATACTGATTTTAAATGGGGTTTTTATTATTCCTTTCAGTATTATTAGGTTCAGTATACCATGTTACATGGGTCTTAGTTACTGATTATCCAAAGAAGTGAATTATTGAAAGGATTTTATCATTATTAAGTCTTTAATTTTTGAATCCTTTGTTGGATGGAAATTAAATTTATGTTTTTGGTACCTAATAATTTAATTTTGAATACTTATGGGATTTATAATGATAAAATTTTATTTAAACATTATTTTCATTAAATGTATAGGGTATTTAAATATTTTACATTGGTTTAAATAATATTTTTGTTAACCATCCACACTATGTGTTTGTTAAATTACCCAATTGTACCTTAAAAATAAATTATGGGTTTCTAAACGGTATTTCGTAATTCAATGAAAATTATTAAGTAGGTCTTTAGATTTATTTCTCGTTTCATGGAACACTTTTAAAGTGACTTTTTGATAAAATATTTAATGTTTTACATTGAATTAAAATATTTATATTTTCTAGTAGTTTTAATATATTATTTTTTTATTTACATATACCTGGGTATACATATAAATGAATATATTTTTAATCATTCCCATGAAAATATGGGAATTTGAGAATTTATAGAAATATATTTGTGTGTTTGTGTGATTGTATATGTCTGTAACAAAAGGGATACCTTATATACTTCAAAATTAATTCTCACGATTGGTTTAAAAAAAGAATTTTATTGGATTTTTAAAATTAATTTGGAAGGTATGATTATAAAGTTTTACAATCATACTATGATTTTATAAAGAGTGTTTTAATTGAATAAAACTATGTTATCTTGAAATTGACGCTTGGTTTAATGCCATATGGTTTTTATAAACACTTTTCCTTGATTTATGAAATGTTATAGTTTAATGATGCCTATGTTTATTTTGATAAATGAAATGGTTGTGAAGGGTAGAAAAGATCACCCATTTATTTATATGTTTTTGTTTGAAATGGTAATTTCATGTTAGAACCTCGAGTAATTATATGGGATGACTAAGATAAGGACATTTGGAATATTTTTCACTCCAAACCCGAGAATAAAATTATAACACTAACTAAGCATCATGTGACATGGATTTAGTTACTACTATGTTTTGGAATAACCCCCCCCCCAAGTAACTCAGGAAAGAAAATAGTATTATCTGGTTTGATCTCTAAGAGTACAAGGATCTTAGGATAATAGGCCAAAACCATAGTATCCTTCAAGTTTCCTATGGTTCATAATTCTAACTTGATCACTTTTTAATATTTCATTAACTATTTAAATTATTTAAATAATTTAAAATATATATATTTTATCTATCATGTGAATGTATTTCATCAGTATTTTTTCTTTATTTTCGTTTTAAATGCTTTGAAGGAAGTATGTTTTTAAAATGACTTGTAAAATGGTTTTCAATTGTGGTTTTTCTTTATAAACATTGTTGTTTTATGAAATGTTTTCAAAATGATTTTTTATATTTTAAAGGAAAAAATAGTTAATTTTATAAATTTTATATGATAATGTATTTTATTATATAATGGAACACCTAATTACTTTTTATATTTCCAAAAATTTATGAAATAGATCTTTAATTAAAGGGTAAGAATGGGGGTAGGGTGGGTAGTCTCCTATTGGGAATTTTTATACACATGCCAATTTTATATATCTTAGTTATAGGTTCAGTTCATGATATCTCTCAGAGTGATGGATATTTCAACTTTTTTTGGATCATGAAAATGTTCCATTAAAGATAGTTTTATCATGTATTTCAGTTGTTTATTTTTTTAGTTTTTTATCACACCAACCAAGTATGAAATTACAACTTTTAGTTATGGTTGTGATGATATCTCTATAGGGATGTTTCTGTTATATCTCATCTTTTTCTTGGTGTGTCCCTCATTGATTTTTTTGTTTGAGACATAGTGGATGCGTTTTTTTTTTGACAAAAAGAGTCTTTTTTTCTAAAAATGACTTAATTATTGTGGATGCCAATTTTTTTAATAAACTTTTATTAGGTTGTGAGGAAAAATGAAAAACCTAAATAGGATCCATGTATGATTCTGTTCAAGATTTTAGTTTGGTCTAATAGATTCCACGTTTAAATGGGATGAGTTTTACCATGGGTTCTCATTATTTGAGAAGACTTAAAGGTGGTTTGGATATCTAAAAAAAGATAAGCTAAAAAACAATTTGTGGAAGATTTGAACATCATGTAACTATAAATCACATCCTCTAATTGTTTCCAAAAACATATCATGAATATTTTTAGGTCATTAACTGATTCATGAGACGAAGAGAGTACACGTTGTGTAATTATATTACACATTTGGTAATTTAAGATCATAATAGATAAAAATTTGGGGCGTTGGTTTTTTTGGCATATCCCATGAAAAAGAATTTCACAATGTGTAACTATATTACACATTGTGTAAATATTTAACATGTAGTTTTTAAGTGTGTTGTGAAATAGATTTTTTTATTTCCATCCAATGTTCAACTTCTTCATATCGACCAACAATAACCTTACAAATGATTTTATAAGCTTTACCTCCCTTCCGGACATCTGAACCATGCATATAATCCCTGTAACCTTCTTTTGAACTTTTGTGGATTCCTTATTATGAAAAATCTAACTAGAGAATTTGATTATTTTAATTTAAAGGTAGGGTATCTAAACCTTAACCATATGGTTTGATAATTATCTAGTATATGGAATATTACAAATTGAACCAATAAACATGTTCTTAAATTTAACGAATAATGATTTAGATTATACGTTGGTGTCTTTTTGGATACAAATGAGTGTTGAACAATTTTGTAGATATCATTCGGGTGATCAAACTTTTGATTAAATAAATTAAGTGGTGTCTTAAACTATGTTAAAAATGACATGGATTTTGGGTGAATCCCTGAAATATTTTCATCTTGTGATGGAATGTTTATAGAGACAACTGGCATGTAATTTCTTTTTCCTAATTTATATATAAAATGTGTAATATAAATATTAATGGTATTTTTTATAATAAATTATTAAGCCAGATTATGTGATATTGTGATATCCCTATTTTTATGACATGAGTTATGATAAATTATTTAATTCTTATTAGGGGTGTTGGCCTTGTTGATAAATTGTGAACTACTTATACAATTGGCCATGCCTAGTGACACGTGATGAAATGATAAAATACCGAGCTATTCCCTGAGACATGATGAAATTATTATATATCAAACTATTCCAGATGACACAAGTTGAAATGATTAAATTTCAAACTTGTACATGATAAATGTTGAAATGATTATTTACTCAGATCGACCATAATTGATTAATAAAATTATTATATAGCCAGTTTGGACCCATATTGGTTTAATTTATACCTTGGTAATTAGTTTTTGGTTGGAATGGTTGTGAGGAATGATCATAGTCATTCTGGCATGTCGCTTTGGATGGTTATGTTATCCTAGGACTATGGTTATCGCTGGCATGGTGATTAGAATTACTCAGAGAAATTTTATCATGGTGCTAAATGAGGTTAAAGTTGTATTAAATTAATTGATTGATTAATTAATACAAATGATTTTTTTTTCATTATTGTGTACACTTATTATCAGATAGGTTATGTTTAGATATACCGGTTTCATACAACTAAGTTATACTCACAACCTATTGAGGCCAGCATTTATTACCTATGTAGATTACATGGATGATGGTTCAAACCAGGGAAATTACCTTGTTTTTTATTATTTTCTTATTGGATGGGTTGGATTTTGGACGCAGGATCAGCATGGAGTTTGTAATCAGGGGCTTTTGAGTCATCAAGTATTTTATTTTGTATTAATTATAACATAAAATGTAGTTACATTTGAGCATTCCATTACATTATTCTGTTATTAATTTTTGGATTTGAATGATGGATTTTATTATTTGTATTCCAATGTATTATATTATTTCCATTGTTTTTTCACTCTAATAACTATTTCTTACTGGTATTGTATTGTTCTGATGTTTTTTAATTCAACAACCAAGGGGTATAGTCTCCCCACAATACTTATCACAGCCCCATATCTAGTTTTTAGCCTCTATAATATAGGGAGGTGCGCTTGAGGTCTTTTATCCAACCCATTTTGGCCATGTGAGAGAGTTTTGGATTGGGAAATATTACAAAGTCCTATCAGATATAATGGTTTCTTTTTTGTTTCTATACTATTTTGGAAGTGTAGAAATGATACTAGGATGTGTTGTGACTGGTAATGAGCTTGTACAAGGTAGTATCTAACAAATGCATGGTTTAAAATTAGAGTGTCCATGGGCGGACTATTGTTTATACTATGTACTTGTTAGGGTTGATTTTATTTCACAATGAGTGATTCACATGTTGTGTGATGTTATAGTTTTATGATCTTATTAGCTTTCTATATTTAAACTTGTGGGATAGTATGGAATTATATGAGTATGCATGCATCGTAATATGAACATAGGGATATATATTGACATGCATTTTTTATGATAGAGATATATTTATTTTCATTCATTGTATTCATACCTGTTGAACTATCATATGATATATATGTTATAACTAATAAATTAAATAAATGAACTATTAATTCCTAAAAAAACAATTGTAATCCACTCATAGAGAGACCAATATTTAGTGTATGTCTTTTGTTTTCACGTTTTGAAGATGGACTGGTTATATCAAGTATTCAAAGAGTTGTGTTTTACTTTTAAATAAAATGACTCCTCATCATCTTCATGTTGAGCATTAGGAGATCAATAATTAGAATGCTCCTATCATAGCAGAAAATAAACTTCCTATTGTTTATGAGGATTATATGGATGATCCTCTTAGATAATGCTTCATAAGGAATATGTGATCCATGGAGAGGTATAATGTCTTCATTATGCCTTCAATGTATGGGCTAATAAGAGAGTTTCAGTTGCTACAACTTCCAAGATTCACTAGGGAGGGAGGCCCCCAGGAATCCAATTTATAGATCTAGTTTGACGATATTACTTGTAATCATCTTAATTCAACACATATAGAATTTTAAATCTTTTTCGGTATATAATTGGTGGACAAGCCAAGTTTTTGTGGCACATTCTAGAGGACGTAGAGAAGCATGCAGAGTTATCTTGGATGTAATTCAAGATGAATTTACAATGAAATTTCTATTTTGAGACTTCAAGGGATGATAAGGCCCATGAGTTAATGCACCTAACATAGGAGGGAATGATAATGTATGACTATGTTGAACATTTCACTGACCTGCAACACATTGCCCCATCTTTGGTAGCTAATGAGATATCAAGGGTAAGACATTTTCAGGATCGTCTTCACTATGAGATCACATCATAGGTGAACCAATTAACTCTATTTAGTTTTGAATATCTGATTAAGCAACAAATCAGAATGTAAGGGAATCTAAGAGAGGCTATGAGTAGTGGATATTCTGATTCATTAGGGAAAACATTGAACTCTTCCTCTATTGGAATGAAGTGTTTCTATGATAGTTTTCACTGGGGAAACAATGTTCGGAGAAGTTAGGGAAGATGTTATCCATCGGTGTATTGTCTTCTATTATAGTACTATCAGTATGGAAATATTGTCCATAAATGACCATAGTATCCCTACCCCATTTGGAGTATTGTTTTTTCATGAGATTGGGTGACCTATAGAGGTTTTTAAGAGTCATATAATAGTAGAATATTGTAAGGGGAATAAGATAGATATCAGAGTATTAGAAGTAATCTGCTACTCCTCAGCAGATAGATATTTGCAGTCCTATGTAATTTTATGGTCAAGGAAGGTGACATGGTACCCCCTTGAGTAATTTTAGTACCATGAATATGGTATAGCTCTAGGGAGTCGGGATAGAGACTAGGGTCGAGGGGCTATTCTGCTGCATGTTACGATGACTACTTCGACTAGTGTGGATATAGGATCATCTACATCCAGAGGTACAATTATTATACCGTACATCCTTTCATATGTTTTGTTTGATATTGAATAATCAAATTCCTTTTTATACACTACTTTTGTAAATGGTCAGGCTTGAATGTGGAAATCCTTGATGGTCTTAGTACCATTGACACACATTTGGGAGTCAGGTCAAATTATATCAGGATTTGTAAGGATTGATCTCTATAATACTAATGGATACCATTTGTTTTTTAAATAGGTTGTACTTAAAATGATAGGTTTTTGTTTGATTCTATTTTTGTATTGTTTAGTTCTATAAAATTATCCTATTGAATATTACTAAAGGAGTGTTTAATATTTATCTCTAAAAGAATTCATATATTCTCAACGATGTGAGTGAGATTTTCAGGCTATCCATGCATGACCAATTCAGTTTGGATTGGATTTTATCACAGCTCAGATAACTTATATTTCTCTAGATGGTCATGTAGTTGAGTAAGATTAGTTTCTTCTAGTGTAATATAATTTCAATTATTTCTTTCCTTTTGAGTTCTACATCTTATCGACCATGTGAGTGATCAAATTTATGATCAAGTTGGTGTTAGGAGAAGAGCGTGTTTCTATCCCTCCATACAGAATGGAACTAGTATATAATTCGGATTTAAAAGCTCATTTTCACGATTTATAAGTTACTGGTTTCATATATCCAAGTATAACTCCATGGGATTCTCTAGTCCTCCTCACCAATTAGGGTGATGGGACATTGATCTAGTGTGTAGAATATTGGGGGTTAAACCAGATGATGGTCATGGACCAGTATACCCTTCCATGAATCAATGATATTTTTGATCAGTGGAGGAGTTCCAAGATCTTATCCATGATTAACATTAGTTTTGGAAATCATCTGTTGATGTTGACACCATTGGACACACGTCGGATTACTTTAAAAGAAGTTATGTCAGGTATGAGTTTGTAATGATGTCGTTTGGTTTGGCCAATGCATCAGTGGTATTGATGGTCGTGATACATTGGATCTTTCATCGTTTTTTGGATCATTTTTGGTGGTTTTTTTGATGAAACATTATTATTATCCCATTCAATAGGCATTCATACCAAACATCTTGAAATAATCTGAAAAACATTGAGAAATCATCATATTTATGAAAAACTAACCAAATTTAATTTCTTGATTGATAAAGTGAATTTCATAGGCCATGTCATTATAATGGTAGGAGTGTTAGTAGGCCCAAAATTTTTTTGGTTGTTTTATATATGGAAAAACCCAAGAATGACTTCAAGATTTAGAGATTTTTGGGATTAGTATGATATTCTCGGTATATTATTTATGATATTTTTTTGGGAGCACCAATTTAAAGGATGACAACAAAAAGGGTGAAATATTTTTGGTTAGATGCTTTTGATAGATCATTTCAAGAGATGAAAGGTAAGATAAAATCCAAACCTATACTCACATTACCTATGATGCATAAAGAATATACCATGTGTTGTGATACACTCAAAGTTGGACTGGTAGAAGTTATAATGTAAGTTAATTGAGTTGTTTTTATGGCTTTAGATAGCTGAGGCTACCTAAGAATAATTATCCTACACACGAGTTGTAGTTAACAATAGTGGTACATTTCCTCAGATGATGGAGGCATTATCTCAAGGTTAAGATGTTTTTTGGTATACATGGACTACAAGATCCTTAGGTACATACATTCTCAAAAGGACATAAACCTTCAAAAGAAGACTTGGGTTGAGTGTTTTTAGTATTTTAACTTCAGGTTGGATTATACACCATGCAAGAAAAAAATAATTGTTGATGCATTGAGATGGAAAACATAGGTAGAGAAAGTATGATAGTCTTGCAAAGAGTGTCCGATAATGTCCGTCTTTATAGACCGAAATCATGTTGTTCAAGAGTCTTAGGGACGTAGAGCTTTAACATTGACATCTATTATAATTATTCTTTTAGACCAGATTAAGACTGATAAATTATCTAATACCGACGGATTAATTCTGAGAGACAACTTATATTGTGGTGGCACACCGTTGGAATGGTCTCTTGGAAGTAGAAATTACGTTATTTTTTGTTGTTGAGTATCGATTTTTTTTTGGAATGCATGAGGAGATAATAACAGAGTTTCATACTTCTATTTCAGAGGTGCATCATGGTTTGATAATTATGAATCATGATATCCATAGATAATATTGGTTATTAGGAATGAATAATGAATTAATAGGAATTGTGGTTAGATATTTCATTTTTTAGCTGGTGAAACTAGAGCATCGAAGGCATGCTGGGATTTTGAAGCCTTTCTTATTCTTGAGAGGAAATTGGATAACCCAACTATGGATATTATGACAACATTACGCAATACATACAATAATTATGATGTTTTATGGGTGATTATGGATCGACTAATGAATGTGGACCACTTCTTACCTATTAGGGGGACATTCACAATTGATGATCTGTATTGTCATTATGTGCATGAGGTATTTTGGATACACAATTTCTTGAGGATCATCATTTTAGATAGAGATCCTCATTTACATCAATTTGATATAATGTTCTTCTAAAGGAACTAGGATCATAGTTTCTTTTCGGTTTGTCCTATCATCCTCATACTAATGGTTAATCTGAGAGAAATATACAATTTTTATAGGATATGTTACATGATTGTTTTCTGGATTTCAATGGTTCAAGGGAACATCATATGGAACTCATGGATTTTTGAAATAATAATATATTACATGAATCAATATAGATGGAACTTTTGGAGGCTTTGAAAGGCAGGATATATTGTCAGCTTCTTTTTTTGTTAGAGTCGAGTGAGTTAGAACTTGTTGGGCCTAGTCTCATGTAGGAGGTTTCTGAAAATATTTTATTGATCACACAATGGTTGGTAACTATGAAGAGTACCAAAAAATTATATTTTAACCATTAGAGAAATCCTTTATAGTTTGTGGTTGTTAATTTTGTTTACTTTGGTCATCACTTCTATTTGGGAAACATCGTATCAAGAGATTAGAAAAGCTAATGTGCCTGTTTTTTAGGAAATTTTGGATAGTGGATAGGGTCTGTCCGGTGTCATACCTATTATCCCTTCAATAATTATAAATTTTCATACATGATGTGTTTTATGTTTCATAACTTCATAGATATTATTCATACTCTACCCATGTGATAGACATAGCAGCCATCGGGCTTAGTGATGATGCACCCATTGAGATGAATCTGATATAGATTGTGGAATATAGTGAACAATGTATCTATTGAATGGTAATTCCTTTATTTCAAGTGCATTGTTAGCATAACAATGTTATGGAGGATACCTAGGAGAGAAATTATGATATTTGAGAAAAGTGGTAAGAATGTTTTCTAAGACACCACATTGATTCTTAGAGTGCCTCAGTGTTGAGGTGTTATATAGTGGGGAGCTTTAAAGATATCTTATGTTTTTCAATATCTACCTATTTGATATTTTTTGTCATTTGAGACTTGGTGAATATGATTTTTTTAGAGATGGAGATCCTTTTATGGGAAAATATTTTAAATTTCATAGATGTATATTAGTCTGAATAAAAATGATCTTAGGTTGTGAGGAGACTTGAGAAAACTAGAGAGGATCCATGTAGGGATCCATTTTGGATTTCTATTCGAATTCGTGGATTCTAGTATAAATAGTTCATGTATTACCATTGGTTCTTGGTAATATGAGAATACATAAATGGGGATCATGTTTTTATAAGGATAATAGTCTAAAAATATATATAGAATAGTTAAATATCATTTAATTGTATATCACACCATGTGACTTTTTTCAGACACATGTTGTGAATGGTTGTAGGTTGTGAACTAATTCATGGCATTAATAGAGTACACATTTCGTAATTCTATTAAAAATCATTTAATTTACGATCAAAATTAAAAAAATCAGATGATGTTATTTTCTTTATATCCCACTAAAAATAATGTCATGATGTTTAACTAAAATACACAACATGTCAATCACCAAACAACGGTTTTTATGTGTTCCATGTGGTTGAATATTATTTCAAACATGCATGAAACTTATAAATCTAGAACAAGGGTAACCATCCATGTCATTCTGGAAGCCTTCCATCTAATATGGATGTCTCTATCACACATCTAATCCCTGGAACCCTCTTGTTGTAACATCCCGAGCTTCCACGATACGCTTCTCATTCAATAATGCAATAGCTTGCATTGTACGCAACTTCGAGTTCTGAAACACCGCGACTAATCAAAGTAGCCGTTATGAATAGTAATAACCACTTTTTAAAATTATAGAAATTTTATATTTCAAAATGGACTTCATTTTTGTATTTGTAATATCGAAATTATCCAAAGTTGAATTTTTTGTAATTTTCTGAGAACTTCCAATTTTTTATGAATAGTGAAAATTACTTAAAAACAACTTTTTTAATCAAAATAATTTATAGTGATAAATTATACTATTTATTGGTTTTAAATTATAATTAGAATATATTTTTACCATTTTATCCAATGGTGGTCATTAGAATTAATTTAACATTGAAATTGGACATAAACAATTGCCAATCTATTGATATAAAATGTTTCTTAAAAACACGCTATTTGTTGTAACAGCAGGAATTAATTATAAAATTAATTAATGCAACTTATATTTTTTTAATTTTGTAAAATAGACATCATTTTTGAATTTGGAATATCAATTATATCTTAGGGTGAAATTTTGGCCTTATTATGAAAAACTTCAATTTTTGATGAATAGTGAAACCACTAAGTGGTTGTTAAAAACTGATTTTTTGTTAAAATGAAATATTACCACTTCTGTGATTTTATTTTCAAAAATCCGACATACATGGTTGTCATTAAGAAGTAAAATTTGGTTCAATGAGATTAAAATATTTTTTGGTGAATAGTAACTTTTAAGTTCTTAATCGCGATTAGAGGTAATTAGTGTAGTTTAAGGTAAAAATAATGTTTTAATAATATGAGATGAGATTGACACATGTCCTACCCTCATTGTATGTTCCATGGCCGACTAAGACAATCCATGGGTCAACTTGGGGACCCCATGGAGCCAATTTAGTTGGAAAATGACATAAATACCTTTTTTTAATGTTAAAGTAAAAAATGACACAAACATAAAATGTTTTACTAAAAAAAAATTTACATGGGGTTATACAAGTCATATTTTTTACTATAAATATTAATTGGAAAGATAAAAAAATTTCCTACATCATAGTAGTTTTTTTATAATTTTTAGACATTAAATAAATTAAATTATTTGGGACATCATGATGATGCAGCGATGACCTCATTATTTAACGATTTAAATAAAATGAGAAGATAATGTAAAATCTAAGGCTTACACTTGTACAAGGCCTATTGGATGGGTAGATTTCGAACCCTTATCACCTTAGGCTCGAATTATATAAGTGTGGGACCTCTAAAATCCGAAACTCATTTTGTAATAAATTGAATTTTCTTTACTTTCCAAGAGTGCCCCTCCTCTCCAATTATAAAAGGCCCCCACCTCTACCACCTCATTCACACTTTCAAGCCATTTGGCTTGGGAAAACTCTGCCCAAATACTCTCCCAACTTCCCCCTCTTACTCCTAGAAGCCTAACTTTGGGCATAACTCTTCCCAAGGAAGCCTTTGGCTCAAATCAAAAATAGTTACCCGATTTTGAGGTAATGTCTTCTCTAATGTTGTTTTGTTTTATTTTTCTTCTCCAACCCCATAAACTCTTTTTATTCATTTATTTTGTAACAAAACCAGTATCCTAAATATACTAGGATGTTTTTATAAGAAGGATTCTAGATACACTTACACACACCTACATCTAATGTTTAAAGAACATACGATTTCTTGTGGATGGCGAATTTCTGCCTCACGAAACGATGATTGTTCAACACTCATATAACACCTTCAAAGGTGGCCATTAAGATGTCACTATATTTATATATGATATATAATATATTTATGTTTTACTTATTCTTCTGTATTTCTCATTTATGGCATACTTTATGATTTCCATTATGGGTAAAACGCGATAATTTCATTTTAGGAAGTGCGGACTACCGCCCCCTCAAAGTGATTTGAATCGTTAATGCCATATGTGGGATGTATAAAGGATTGAGTAAATGGTATTATACACAATATTATACTGGAATTATATTATACATTTATATCATTATGATTCCATTCCATTAAATATGAAATAGAAATGAAAGTAGCGTTCATGCGTACGTACGGCTTACCGTCTCCATGAACGGTGCATTTCATTTCTTACCTCTAAATGTCACGTAATATTATAAATGAATGTATATACTGGATATATATGATATATATGACATCTAAATCATGAATATAATTCTGGAGATAATGTATATTCTACCACATAAACAACTTGTAATTATAAAAAGTTTATTGTTGACTCAAGTACCAAAGATCGACAAAACGACCGTTATTAACTTAAATAATTACATAATGTTCATAAAATTGTAATAAGGGATATAAAAAGGATAATGAAATTGAAAATGGTTCTTAATAAGTTATATATAAACTCTAGTTTATTATTCAGGAGGTTAAAGAACTGTTGAGTCAAGTCAGACACGAGGTAAGGGAACCTCTTAACCCAACTTCCATTCTTTGGGTTAATCTCCTACTTTCAAATTATGTCATGATATTATTATGTCCTATCTTGTATTTTTACATTATTTATGTGTACTTATAGTTAATACACATTATAGATGTACTTTATTTAAAAAAATGATCTTTTTAAGGACTTCGTCTCAATCCCTTTCATTGAGGCATATTTGGTTTTCTACACAACTTTCTTTTATACGGTGTATAAACCCCTTTGACTTTTACGTTTATTCAAAAGGAATCTTTTTTATATGAATCGTTTTGCTAAATGACAAAAGGGAATGTTTTTCTTTCCGTACTTATGCGGCGACAACGACTTCTCCGCCGCCGTGACCATTATTTGAGTTCCGGCTTCCTCTACAAGCCATCATTTTTTTTAATGAAAAATAAATACAAAGTTTTAACTTTCTTTTATTTTGGTATTGAAAATGGTTTTGAAAGCATTTTTATTATATCAATGTGTGGTATTGATATTTTGTGATTGAAATGTGGAAATGTTATGTTTCCTTTATGCATGTTCTATGTGATACGATTATGTTATGGTTTATGATATGTTTAAACCTATTCATATGAGGAATGTATTGGACTTAATAAGTGATGGGTGGAGCCCGCTATAGCTCCTCAATGAATCGGTAGGTCTCATGAGACAACTAGATGTGGAATTTCCTGAGGCCCTTTCCCAATTTGATTTATGGTTTTGGCCGAGGCCTTAATCATTTTAGACATCTTGGCCGAGGCCTTGAAAAAATGTTTCAGAATGTCTGGTATTATGCATTCCATCATTATGAAAGTGGTTAATGATATTTCATGTGATTATTCGACCAGTAGAATATCCATGTGAAGAATTAAATGGCATTATCTCATTGTACTTTTGCCATATTATGTTGATGTTCAAGTTTAAAAAGATTTTGTTTTAGTTATACATTGCCTTAAATGTTAATGTTTATTTATGAAAGCTTCTGCAATATTGTTATCCTTACTGAGCATCTGAGCTCACCCCTTTCAATGTATTAATATTTTTCAGTATGTGAAGAAGTATAATATGATTGACCTGCAGGGATAATATAAGGGGATATGAAGAGAAGATGTTGTAGTTTTTTTTTACTTTATGATGTAATGTAAGACTTACGAATATATCTAGTGTTTCCAATGCTACTAAACTAATCGGTCTTTCGAGACTTGATCTTTTGTGATCATGCCAATGTTACGAAGTAATGCACCGACTCTGGGTAGCTGGGGTCGGGGCATTATAGTTGGTATCAGAGGCAGGTTAGTACTAACCTTGGAAGCTAGATTTAGATAAACTCTTATTAGAGCACATAGCCCAAAGATAGACTTTGAGGATTAGTATAGAAGAACTTCATAGAATTTTGTTATTGTAGAGATTTTGTGAGTTTTCCGAGCAATACATCCCTGTCTGGATATGAGAAGGTAGAGGTGGCTCTGGCACTGATGTACCTAGGGGTAAAACCTGAAAACACCGCATTGAGCTAGACTCGAACGGGAACTGGTGCATGACAATGGGCCTTGCTGCACTCTTGGTTACGACACTCCCAGGGGATATGCTTAGGATAATTCTCGTTTTCTTTACAAACAACTATGAAGGGTTATGAGTATATACTTTATCAAATAAAACATTTCTTTTTATGATTATGGATTATATCCATAAATAGTTCAATTTATGTAAAGTGTTTTAAAAATATGGAATTATGTATTTTGATTCATAAACTAATCTAGTTTATGCCGTTTTTTAGAAATGGCGCCTAGTGGAAGGAATGGAAACCATATCAATGCACGCACTCCGTGTAGGGATTTCCCTCCTGCTCAAGATAATTATTGTGGATCTGGAGATACAACTGGTGCTGATCAACTTATTACCATACTGGGACAACTCACTCAGGTTATGAATAATAACCTTACTCGTATGGAGCACCCTGATCCGCAATGTGGAGGATCAATGCTAGACCGTTTCATGAGGCAACAACCACCAACCTTCAATGGGAGTACATATCCTATAGTAGCTGAGTAATGGATAAATTCCTTAGAGAAAATATTCCATGCCTTGGGGAGTAGTGAAAGGGAGAAAGTTGTCATGGCAGTTTACCGCCTCACTGGAGATGCTGATCAATGGTGGTCACTAATTCAAAACACAAAGAAAGATGATGAATTAACAAACATGGAATGACAGGAGTTCAAAGAGCTGTTCTTAGAAAAATACTTTCCTCGAGACCATCGAGCGGATATGGAAAGGCAATTTCTGAGTCTGAGGCAGAAGGAGGATGAGAATGTCGCAAAGTATGAGGCTAACTTTACAAGGTTAGAGAGGTATGTTGCAGATTACATACGTAACCCAAGAAGTAAGACTGATCGTTTCTTTGATGGGTTAAATCCATTTCTCTGTAGAGCTTTAGTATCACAATGTTTCTCAACATACGAAGATATTGTCTCATGTGCTATCAAGACAGAAAAGGAATTATCTAAGTCATATGACAACAAATTAAGGCAAGAGAAGAAGAGAACGGTGTAACAAGAGACAGATAAAGGGAAAAAGGGAAATAAGGATTTTCCATTATGTGATAATTGTGGGAAGAATCACCCTGGTACTTGCCTAAAAGGAATGGGAGTTTGTTATAAATGTGGAGAAAAGGGTCACCAGGCTCGTGATTGCAAGGGAAAGAAAGAGGCTATCAAATTTGAATGCTACAATTGTAGAGAAATGGGTTATTATGCAAATGAATGTCCTAAGCGTCAGGGAAACTTACCTCAGAAAAGGCCAAGGGATCAAGGACAATATTATGCTGTTACTACTGTTGAAGCAGAATAACGAATGTATTGGTGCTTTTGGACTCATGGATTATATTCTGGTTATTAGAATAATGTGATATATATATAAGGATTGTACTGAAGTACTTGTTGATTTCAGTATGGTTTTAATATGTTGAAGGTAATTATATTTTTATTATGTGACAATAAGAGAAACGTTACTTTGTTTGGGGAATCTGATAAATTGATTTTGGAATTAAGAGAGCTTTTAGAGAATGTCTGGACAGAGGTATTTTGGATAACTATAAAGGTTGGAGTGGATTAAGTTGATCATTGGATAGTATTGTTTAAGGTTAAAAAATTTATGAAGATTATTTTTGGAATATTATAATACTATAGTTTTAGGAAAAGGACAACCTGCAGGGTGGGGCATAACCCGTCGCGTCGGACAATGCTGCAGGAATCGAACCCACAATCATAGTGCGACAAGCCTTTATTTCCTACCACTAGCCTACAGGAAGTCCCTGGTTATTAAAAAATAATTTTACTAATCTAAATGGTATGTGTTATCATTTGGAATCTTATACAATTAGGATAAGTATAATATTTTTGAGTTCTATTATCTTTTTGAGTGAAAGATGAGTTGAAGGTTGAAACTCTAATTTTCAAGCATAAATATATATATACCTATCTCTTATTCAATGAATAAATTAATTCTTAAACTTTATTAAAGGGATATTAAAACAAAAAATTGTGTTATCTTAATACCTTATGTCTTGTTGAACTGATGATATTTTAAATCAACATAGATTTAAGGCTTTGAGGCCCTCAATTTTATAGTTGATTGTGATTGATGACCTCAATCACTCCCTACAAATATTTACGTTTTTCCTCCAATTATATGTCTCTAATTGCCACCAATGTTCTCCTAATCGAGATCATAATTGTGTAGTGACTCTTTCATTTCCCTTTCCCTCTTATTAAGGCTAAATTTTATTAATCTTATTTTTGATTTGGGTTTTCCACAAAGGTATTTTCTATTTTCAACCTTTTATTTTCAAAGAAAAAATTTCATATTGCGAGGACGCAATTTATTGAAGGAGGGGAGAATGCAACACCCCAAGCTTCCACGATACGCTTCTCATTCAATAATGCAATAGCTTGCATTGTACGCAACTTCGAGTTCTGAAACACCGCGACTAATCAAAGTAGCTGTTATGAATAGTAATAACCACTTTTTAAAATTATAGAAATTTTATATTTCAAAATGGACTTCATTTTTGTATTCGTAATATCTAAATTATCCAAAGTTGAATTTTTTGTAATTTTCTGAGAACATCCAATTTTTTATGAATAGTGAAAATTACCTAAAAACAACTTTTTTAATAAAAATAATTTATAGTGATAAATTATACTATTTATTGGTTTTAAAGTATAATTAGAATATATTTTTACCATTTTATCTAATGGTGGTCATTAGAATTAATTTAACATTGAAATTGGACATAAACAATTTCCAATCTTTTGATATAAATTGTTTCTTAAAAACACGCTATTTGTTGTAACAGCAGGAATTAATTATAAAATTAATTAATTCAACTTATATGTTTGGAATTTTGTAAAATATACATCATTTTTGAATTCGGAATATCAATTATAGCTTAGGGTGAAATTTTGGCCTTATTCTGAAAAACTTCAATTTTTGATGAATAGTGAAACCACTAAGTGGTTGTTAAAAACTGATTTTTCGTTAAAATGAAATATTACCACTTCTGTGATTTGATTTTCAAAAAACTGACATACATGGTTTTAATTAAGAAGTAAAATGTGGTTCAATGAGATTAAAATAATTTTTGGTGAATAGTAACTTTTAAGTTCTTAATCGCGATTAGAGGTAATTAGTGTAGTTTAAGGTAAAAATAATGTTTTAATAATATGAGATGAGGTTGAAACATGTCCTACCATCATTGGATGTGCCATGGCCGACCAAGACAATCCATGGGTCAACTTGGGGACCCCATGGAGCCACTTTAGTTGGAAAATGACATAAATACCTTTTATTTAATGTTAAAGTAAAAAATGACACAAACATAAAATGTTTTACTAAAACAATTTTTACATGGGGTTATACAAGTCATATTTGTGACTATAAATATTAATTGGAAATATAAAAAGATTTCCAACATCATAGTATTTTTTTTATAATTTTTAGACATTAAATAAATTAAATTATTTATGAGATCATGATGATGCAGCGATGACCTCATTATTTAACGATTTAAATAAAATGAGAAGATAATGTAAAATCCAAGGCTTACAATTGTACAAAGCCTATTGGATGGGTATATTTCGAACCCGTATCACCTTAGGCTCGAATTATATAAGTGTGGGACCTCTAAAATCCGAAACTCATTTTATAATAAAGTGAATTTTCTTTACTTTCCAAGAGTGCCCCTCCTCTCCACTTATAAAAGGCCCCCACCTCTACCACCTCATTCACACTTTCAAGCCATTTGGCTGGGCCAAACTCTGCCCAAATACTCTCCCAACTTCCCCCTCTTACTCGTAGAAGCCTCACTTTGGGCAGAACTCTTCCCAAGGAATCCTTTGGCTCAAATCAAAAAGAGTTACCCGATTTTGAGGTAATGTCTTCTCTAATGTTGTTTTGTTTTATTTTTATTCTCCAACCCCCTAAACTCTTTTTATTCATTTCTTTTGTAACAAAACCAGTATCCTAAATATACTAGGATTTTTTTATAATAAGGATTCGAGATACACTTACACACACCTACATCTAATGGTTAAAGAACATACGGTTTCTTGTGGATGGCGAATTTCTGCCTCACGAAACGATGATTGTTCAACACCCATATAACACCTTCAAAGATGGCCATTAAGATGTAACTATATTTATATATGATATATAATATGTTTATGATTTACTTATTCTTATGTATTTCTCATTTATGGCATACTTTATGATTTCCATTATGGGTAAAACGCGATAATTTCATTTTAGGAAGTGCGGACTACCGCCCCCTCAAAGTGATTTGAATCGTTAATGCCATATGTGGGATTTGTAAAGGATAGAGTAAATGTTATTATACACCATATTATACTGGAATTATATTATACATTTATATCATTATGATTTCATTCCATTAAATATGAAATAGAAATGAAAGTAGCGTTCATGCGTACGTACGGCTTACCGTCTCCATGAACGGTGCATTTCATTTCTTACCTCTAAATGTTACGTAATATTATAAATGAATGTATATACTGGATATATATGATATATATGACATCTAAATCATGAATATAATTCTGGAGATAATGGATATTCTACCACATAAACAACTTGTAATTATAAGAAGTTTATTGTTGACTCAAGTACCAAAGATCGACAAAACGACCGTTATTAACTTAAATAATTACATAATGTTCATAACATTGTAATAAGTGATATAAAAAGGATAATGAAATTGAAAATGGTTCTTAATAAGGTATATATTAACTCTAGTTTATTATTCAGGAGGTTAAAGAACGGTTGATTCAAGTCAGACACAAGGTAAGGGAACCTCTTAACCCAACTTCCATTCTTTGGGTTAATCTCCTACTTTCAAATTATGTCATGATATTATTATGTCTTATCTTGTATTTTTACATTATTTATGTGTACTTATAGTGAATACAAATTATAGATTTACTTTATTTTAAAAAATGAACTTTTTAAGGACTTCGTCTCAATCCCTTTCATTGAGGCATATTTGGTTTTATACACAACTTTCTTTTATACGGTGTATAAACCCCTTTGACTTTTACGTTTATTCAAAAGGAATATTTTTTATATGAATCATTTTGCTAAATGACAAAAGGGAATGTTTTTATTTCTGTACTTATGTGGCGACAACGACTTCTCCGCCGCCGTGACCAGTATTTGAGTTTCGGCTTCCTCTACAAGCCATCATTTTTTTTAATGAAAAATAAATACAAAGTTTTAACTTTCTTTTATTTTGGTATTGAAAATGGTTTTGAAAGCGTTTATATTATATCAATGTGTTGTATTGATATCTTGTGATTGAAATGTGGAAATGTTATGTTTCCTTTATGCATGTTCTATGTGATACGATTATGTCATAGTTTATGATATGTTTAAAACTATTCATATGAGGAATGTATTGGACTTAATAAGTGACGGGTGGAGCCCGCTATAGCTCCTCGATGCATCGGTAGGTCTCATGAGACAACTAGACGTGGAATTGGCCGAGGCCCTTTCCCAATTTGATTTATGGTTTTGGCCTAGGCCTTAATCATTTTAGAGGTCTTGGCCGAGGCCTTGAAAAAATGTTTCAGAATGTCTGGCATTATGCATTCCATCATTATGAAAGTGGTTAATGATATTTCATGTGATTATTCGACCAGTAGAATATCCATGTGAAGAATTAAATGGCATTATCTCATTTTACTTTTGCCATATTATGTTGATGTTCAAGTTTAAAAATCTTTTGTTTTAGTTATACATTGCCTTAAATGTTAATGTTTATTTATGAAAGCTTCCGCAATATTGTTATCCTTACTGGGCATCTGAGCTCACCCCTTTCAATGTTTTAATATTTTTCAGGATGTGAAGAAGTATAATATGATTGACCTGCAGGGATAATATAAGGGGATATGAAGAGAAGATGTTGTAGTTTTGTTTTACTTTATGATGTAATGTAAGACTTATGAATGTATCTAGTGTTTCCAAGGATACTAAACTAATTGGTCTTTCGAGACTTGATCTTTTGTGATCATGCCAATGTTACGAAGTAATGCACCGACTCTGGGTAGCTGGGGTCGGGGCGTTACACTTGTAATCATATGTTCCTTCGATCATATAGTGAATCCTACTATAAGAATTTTTTCATCTGTTAATAGTTGAGGGTATAATCCCTATAGTATGATATGTGTTGAGTATATAAAATATATATAATTGCGTTACTAAAAATTCACTTGAATATATTAAATAATGATTTGTATTATTCAATAGAGTCCCCTTGGATCCAAATTGATATTTCCCAAGCAAGTGGATATCATTTCGGTGAGTGAACCTTCAATTAAATAAATTATGCGTTGGATTAAAGTGTGTTTAGCATGATATGGATTTTTTGTGATTTCTTAAAAATGATTTACCTTGTCTTATATTTTTTATTGATATAATTGGCATTTCATTGGTTATGACCAATTGATATATTAAATGTGTAATTCAATGATAAATTGTAATTTTCATAATTAACCATTGATCATGATGATGTGATAATGTGATATCCATATTGTTATAACATATTTTATGATAAATTATATAATGATTATATGGGGTTTGGGCATAGATTATAAATGCTAAAATGATTATATAGCTGGTTATGCCTGGTGACACATACTGAAATTCTTATATATCGGGATACACCCTTAGACTTGATGAGATGCTTATACAGTGGGCTATGCCTAGTGACACATATTGAAATGATTATATACAAGGCTTAACCATGATAAATGATGAAATGATTATATACTGATCTCAGCCCTAATTTATTACTGAAATTATTGTATTGAATGTTCATACCCATATTGGTTTAGTTTATAATTTGGTTTTTATGGTCGTGGTTGGCATGGTTGTGTGTCATGATCAGAGAAATTCTCATATAGAACTGAGGTAGGTTAGGTTATCCCATGGTAATATAGTTAGGGTAGGCATGGTCATGGGACCTTCTTAGTGATATTCCAGCATGGTACCAAAGTAGGTTGAATTGGTAGTAATTTAATTGTTTATTTAATTAATATCACTTTTTATTAAGTTATTACATACACTTATTATCACAAGGTTTATTTATAGAGGTGGTTGTGTCTACCTACTGAGTTATACAAACACCTTATCTGGGTCTTTTTTTGGGTAATCGAGCAGATTACTTGGATTCTGGTTCGAATAAGGGTAAACGAACTTGTTTTTTATTGTCTTCTTTCTAGATGGGCATGCTTTTGGTGGAGGGACTTCCATGGAGTTCAGGACTGTGGACTTTTGAGACTTTATTTGAGACTTATAGTCTTTTATTTTATATTACATCTAGAAATCCATTTATATACATTCTATCACATCATTAAATTATTCCATTATTATTTATTGGATTTTGTAGTTTTCTTTGATAAGTGGAATTATACTATTTTGTATTGTTTCCATTTCTTCTAAACATGGATATTTGTTTATTATTGGTTCTTGATTGTTTCCCTATGTTTTGTCTCCATAACCTGAGGTATAGTCTTCCCAGTAAACTTATCACACCCCCTGCTATTCAATAGCCTCTAGCATATTGGGAGGTGCACTTGAGTTTTCTAAACCTACTCTTTTCGACAACATGAGTGAGTTTCAGATCAGGGGATGCTACATTGATTGTGAGGGAAGGATCGTACTACAAGAGTGGCTATATTTACAGGGTACAAAGGTATTTAATTTAAAATAAACTATTTTATTGTTTTCTTCATTTGAATTATTTATATCTATTTTACTAATTATTTGATCCGGTGTGGTTGTCTAACCTATAGATTGTTCATGATGATTTTTTGGAAATATATCGATTATTTTGTAACTTTTTATTTTTGGGAAAAATCATTCTCATAGATTAAATTTGATGCCCTAGTGATTTTTGCCAACCCGAAGTGATCATGAAGGCACATCGGGGTCTTAACAGGTTGGGTTAGATAAACAATGGAACTATCTATAGAAGTATTATGACATATATTTTAGGTCATAAGAATATTAAAAAGACCAAAAGTATGGGGATGAACTTTACATCATAAAAATCTAAACATGCAATTTTCTCAAGTGTTTTTAACAATAATTTCAATCATACAAACAATTGTATTATATATTTTTTAACCATATTATGAAAAAAGGTTTAGAAAAAACAATATAAACTTTCTTAAAAAAAATTAGTGGAAATAAAAAACTATTATTATAATATAATATATAATTTAATAAAAAATGTATGAAAAAGTTTCGGAATCATTATTATGAAAGATACACAATTTCACTAAAAATATTAACAATTTACATAGTCCTAACATTAGGTATTATTAATTTTATACATATAACAAAATTATCATTCAAGCCTAGGAAGACCGTTTTACACAAGATCTAGACATATTCTATCTCAATATCACTAGGAGTCCTCAATCACATTGATTGGACAAACACTTTCTCTCTATCCTTGAGATCCTTTGATCAAACCAATCAGATAAATAAAGATTACATCAGACAACCCATATATAAATTAACTTGAAAACCACATAAAATATTCTATAAGGAAACTCTTTAATGGTTAAAATTATTCATAATATGTTATAGGATATTGAAAAATTAAATCAATAACTTTAGATCACTTGATTATCATAATGTTATTATCATCAAGGTTACAATCCTATTTATAGATAAGCTACAATGCTTAAATTCCCCACTTATCAGGATCATTTCCAACGATGTTGTATAAACACCTTATTTGATTGATGAGTTAAGAAGACCATCTCTCTATCTAAGGGTCATTTGACATAGCACCATTACAATTATCTGAATATTATATCTGGTATAAATGAAAAACATCATCCAGTATACAATGTATGTCTTCAACTTGATGGCACAATAAATTTTTCCCTAATTGAATTTGTACATCTCTATCTAAAGAAGAATATTTTTGTGAATTTAAAAATCTTCTGATGATGGACTTTCTAAGCCTTCCATCCAATGGACTTTATATACATCCATTTAATATACATTGTAATATTATACCAATTTACATGGTACTTATAATCCAATATACTTGATAAATGTCTATTTCCTAGAACTTAAATTCTTCTTCTAGTAAAATAGATTACCTTCACACAAAATACTTTATATATTTTGGAAATATAAATATTAGAAATATGAATACATGTAAAGAGTGAATTTTTATTTTTCAAAGTATGGTTAAAAAAGTTAGTTTGAATCTATAATATATTATAGTGAAAACTTTTCACTAGTATCAAGATAAGTATATATTTTTATTATGCTAGTCTTCATAGATCATTTGAATTCCAATTTAATTTAAAAGGATGTCAAATTAATTTCATAAATTTTTAATCTTCTGTTTAATTCTGTACCAAAAAACACATTGTTTTTAAGATAGTTAATATTTTAAAAATGTTTTTAAACAGAATAAAACACTTTACCACCATAAATAACCCCCAAGTGCTTGGTATGATAGTTTAACCAGATCTATAATTCCAAATAGTTTTGTTAAATAAAGATTTATTCTAATCCTTTTTAAATAATTTTTTTTCAAAGACTCCATAATTATAAAAAAATATGTAAATTAGAATATTATTTGGTTCAACTCAATTATCTATTTCTGATAATGTTTTTTTAAATTATGAAAAATGTTTTTGAATTGAGAATTATGGGTGACATAAGATTTTTTATTATTATTGAAATGTCTTAAAAACCATAATGAAATGTTTCAAAACAACATAAATATATTAAATACCAACAAAAATAGTTCTTTATTGAAAATTCCTTATGTATAAATACTCAAGTAACAAATTCATTTGAATATGGTATTGATGAATCAAATAAATACATTGATCAAAAACATTATATAAGTATGATAGGAAGTGTAGTTTTTAATTTTGAAAAACTATAATCATAAAAATAATTTGAAACATGGATTTTTTTTATTCTTTATGAAATGATTTTATTCATAAAAGAAACTCAAAATGTTCTTTTTGAGTTTGTTGATATGATAGACAAATATCATCTATAACATGTCATTTCCTGGAAGAAGATAATTTATCATGGTGTTGTAAGAAGAAACACTCAGTTTCACTCTCCATTATAGAAGTTGAATATATGAAATCTATTAGTTGTTGTGCTCACATTTTTAAGATATATCAAAAACTCACAGATTTTGGTTTGGGTTATATATTATGTATAAGTACCCATCCATAGACATTACTGAATCTTGTATCATTGGACACGAATCCATTTTAGTACATTCCCAAAGATATTTTAGGTCTAGTGTTTTAGATAATTAGACAATAACTATTACATAACAAACAAGTAAATTGTGAATTGGATTCTTCTAATCAGTATCCATTTTTTCTAAAATATAAAACACTTAAAATGAAATATGTTTTCATTTAATGACTAATATTCACGAAATTATAAATGGATTATTCTTTTGTCTATACCCATCATTAAATGCTATTAATTTTATTAAAAACATTGGATTATCATTAAAACATTGTAAGGTAATTAAAATAAAGAATAAATAAACTCGTTTGTTCATGAATACTTATAAAAAATTATTTTGGAAAATAATCTTTGGGCTCTAAATAAACAATTACATACCTAATAAATCATTATTCCTGGAAAAATATTTCTATAAAAACTAATATATTCGGCATTTAAATACAAATAAAAACATAAATAACTGTTTGAAGGCCTTAAAGACACATGAAATTTTTTTCAAAAATTTATATTTTCCACCCTAAAAAATTATATTATAGTTTCATTTAAAAATAATATCATTATATTACAATTATAAGTAATAATATTTATATAAAAACAAAATCATTCATAAAAAATATTGTTGGTATCATGGGTTAAAATGTTTATATTACTATAATATATGGAATAACATTTATAATTAAAAGTTTAATAACCTTAATTATTACTAATGAGAAAACCCTTTATTAAAAATTGAATAACAATCACGATCAACTTAGAACATTAGTTAATCCCAATTTAATGGATGGATATCATTGATCCACTCATCCTTAGTTTATAATGTAACCACCCATAATTATTAATAATTCTCATTAACCCTATTAAAATAATAACATATGAAATCATTAAGTTATCAACATTACACTCATAACAATTTTTCATTCACGTATAAAAACACATTTATAGATCTTGATATATCCATTTCCTTTAAATCCAAATTTTCAAAATAAAATACCCAGAACAATGAAACAAATAAATTTTTTGTTTAAAAACTTGTATGTATTTAAATGAATTGAAAAATTAAATTGTGGGTGTGGAAGTGGGAAAATTCATTGAGGTCATAAACACGAAAATATCACATTCTTTTTTGTAGGTATAATAAATGTCAAAAAATTTCATATATAATAAATAAAAAGCTTCTTTTTGGAATAATTTGAATTGAATTAAAATGATCTATAAAATATCAATTATAATTCACTAATTTCCAAATAAGTACATTAATAGAATAATTTTATAAATATGTACCTGGTAGAGAAATATTTAGAAAAGTTAATCTTTAAAACATTCAAAATGATGTTTGTAAAGTATCCATTATGAAAACCATTAAAACAATCCATTTGAAAAAATATTTTGAAGAAGGTAAAATAATTTTAAAAATGACATTTAAAATCTATTTAATCATAAATAATAAATTTCTTATATCATTAAGAAGAACAATGTCATTGATGAAAAAATGGATTAAGGGAGATAAAAAAAGAGGGGTTTCAAAGAAATCCCATTACACAAACCCTTAAACCAATAATTTCAAAAAACGAGATGAAAGAAAATAATGGATAAAAATGGAATTTAAGATAAATTCAAGCATATAATTTTTTCGTTGAATAATTTAGCATAATATTGGAATGGAAGAGAAAATATTTTGAAGTAAAACGTTAAAAGATGGTTTTTTAAAAGATCATCCCATACCATGAGTTTCACACATCATGTATGTCATTTATTTTCTCTAATAATAATTTATGTTGATTATTTATATAATTTTTAACCTTTTTAATTTATATTATAACTTTTTATTGCATTTTTTACCATGATCTAGTCAATTACTTAATCATTTATGTTTATATCGGATGTTTTGATGATATTCGGCTCATATGCCCAGAATGACTTCTGTATGTTGACTTTAGTCAAATATGCCATTATTAAATCTTATAAATAATAATAATGTAATAATTATCATTATAATACATCAATTATACTGTAAACACAAATCATAAAATATGTATATGAATAATTAACTACAATACAATCACAAGTCGTACGGACTCATGAGTATCATTCCCATTTTTCAATTATCATGATGGAAAGAATGTTTTTATTATTTTAAAATTATAAAATGATTATTATGTCATAAATTACATATAATTTTTTTTATATACTTATATATCATTAATGTTATGTGGATATGAAAAATTAGTCACTTCATCTTGTGGAGGTGGTATTATATACATACACATGAATGGAGTTATCATTTTTTAGTAAATGGAAAGCTATGAAAATAAATTATATATTATAATTTCAGAATGATAAACAGGTAATGGATATATATATATATATATTAAATCCATCATTATTACTAGTAGTAAGAGGAGGTGTTGAAAACAAATTACATTGGTTCGAAAGGTGGTAATCCACCGTAGACATGAAATATGGTCTAGTATCACATTTTTAGAAGGGGATATGGATATAGGTTATGAAATTTAAATTATAACCTCTAATTTTATGGAAGATACTATTTCTATTATTTCAGATTGATTTTTAACTATTAAAATTATATATAAAAAGAAATAGAATAAAAACACATGGTTACGAACTACACATCTTCTTCAAACTACCACTTGTGGATTACACCAAAACCATTCCCAAGTTGGTTTTGTAATCTAAAAAAGGTATTTGGGATGTGGTTAGTAAAATATGGAATGGATTTGGATTGTTATTGGTAGATCCAATTTTATTTTTATGTTTAATTTTTAGAAGATATCAGGTTCCATTTTGTAAGCAAGGGATGGGCCACTTCTATAATTTCATAAAGTATTATATTAATATAAGTTATTTATCATACAAAAAATGGATCCAAATAATATATTATGAATTTAGGATGATTTTGGGATGAAATAAAATAATGAAATAAAATTTCTACAAATTTATATTTTTTACCCTTATCTTTTAATTTTAACCCATGTTAATGCTTTTTGACACTTATCACGATGAAATTTTGTTCACTCTTTAGGGGTTAGTATAGTTTCAATAAAATGAAAATTGAACAACATAGGGAACATGGTAGATATTTTAAACCATATAAAAATAATTTTCTTATTCTATGATTATTAATAATTTCAAATCATTTAATAAAATATGTTTTATTATAAAATAACATTAATGTCTTTTTTTGAACTATTCAATTAATTTTACATTGAAAATAACATGATAGAAAATTAATAAGAATATATTACATTAAAACCTATATAATATTTTATATTTATATATATAATTAATTTAACATGAAAATTAATTCAATATTTAATATATTTATTATTTTTAAAACCATTTATTTTATTTTTCATTTAATATATTAAATATTGTGTTAGCGTTGCAGATGCATTTAAAGAAATTATATAAACACTAAAATTTAAAAATAAATTAACAATAAAAAATTAATTTCATTAAGATAAAAATAAAATTTAATATCTTTTTTAAACAATATTTTTATCCTTATGTGAATGTATAGTAGGTATTTTAATTAAATATAGTTATATTTTTTTCTTTTTCATTATTGAATTATTATAAAAGTCAATTCAATGTATAATTGACCCAATAATAATTTAATCTTGAGAATAAGGTTATAAGGGTTGAAATAACTTCATCCAATAATATATAAGATGAAAATTTTTGTTCGTATCACTTAGTTTTATACTTCATTAATCTGATATACCCATTGACCATGATGATTAATTTTTACTATTTTCAATATTTAGTATAACCAAATATTAAGTTGAATTTATTAAATAATTTTAATTATAATGATTTACAATATAGAATAAATTTAAAAAAACTCTATTAGTGAGGGAAATTATTTTTATAATAATCCCACAAATCATGTTGAAAAAGGTTCTTTTGAGGAAAACATAATTCTCCAAGCAATAAAGGTTCATAAATTAACTCCATGACATGAAATCATCATTATATGAATATAAATTAATATAATTAGATATTTAATTCATGAATTTATTTTAAATATTTTCTTATCTGTTTTTATTTTAAATAAGTAAAATGGAGAAACCTTATGCACTAAAAATAGTTTTCAGACAAATGAACATTTATGCATAAAAATAAACATATACCAAAATCTTGCATAAAGATGACTCAAATATAATTAATTGAATTAATATAAATAAATAATAATTATATTAACAATAAATTAAATTAAAATAATAATTATAATATATAATTAATTAATATTTTGAAATGAAATGGCAATTTTACAAAAAGATGTATTTTTAACTATTCACTGAAAATTTACTATTTTTAGAAAAATCGTAGAAATTTAATACTAGGATAATTTATATAATATAGATGAAAAATGGAATAATTTTAATAAATTAAATTTCTATAAGTTCCTAAAACTAATTAAAATATTCACTCATAAGAAATTCAAATTGTTTTTGTAGAAATATTTTTTTTAAGAATAAAGAAGATTTATTAAAACATAAGTGATTCTATAATATGAATTTATCGAAACAATTATATTAAATAAGATCGTTATATATATATATATATATATCATAATTAAGTTAATAATATTCATACTATCCAACTTAATTCAGGTTTTATATCTATCATTTTTAAATAATAATATTTCATGGATTGTTTGGGGACGGTGTTGCATGTTGTATGTGCTATCAAACATAGTTTTTTTAAATCACGTGGTTTCCCTGAAATATAATCCTTTGTGATAATACTAGTTTCATATCCTTTTCTATGATTTAAAAACATCACTCATAAGTAAATAAAAATACCTAAGACACCATTTACACATTAATCCAACACTAAATAATAGATATGTTTTCTAAATATTATTTAAAAAGATTATTGTCCTCTTGAAAATGATAGAAAACCATTAAATTGTGATGGATTAAAATACATTTAAAAGATTTTGGTATAATTACCATAAAATGGTCTTCAATTCACTTGTCTTCATTCATACCTGATAACATTGAAATATTCTTCAAAAATTAGGGAAGATACGTTTCATTGGTCTCTCTTTTTTTCTAATCAGGTTTTATTTATTATATCATAATTTTTGCATCAATATTTTAGTTTTTTATCATCTATATTTTATCATTTTACATAAATATTTCTTTCTATTTATATTGCATTAATTTTCATGTTAAAAAAATTCAAATTGATCTATTCCCAGAAAATATCCTCATCTAAGGAAAATCATATTTTGTACTGGGAAGATAAATTATGTGTGGTTTATATTCTTGAAATACATCGTCTATTTTTTATTTAATTCCCTACTGATTAAAATATTTCATAAAGAAAAATGATTATTTTATTAGAGTAGTTTTCTGAATGATTAATCTTTTTAAAAAAACAATGGATCTTCCTTGCTTCCTTTTGAAAAGCTCAATATGGGGGGAATTGAAAGACATTGAATTTACATAATTTTTTCTAAAATTGGGGGAACATATATATGTTTTGAGGGATAAATTTAGCAAGAAAATTAAAAATATGTTTTTTATTTTAAGGGAGGTATTTTATTTTATTTACTTATAAGGGGTATATGGCATTTTTAATGTTTAAAATGGTTCATTTTAAATATATTATTTTTGTATAATGATATAGCATTGAGTTTTTAAGAGAAAAGTGTAGGATTTTTTCATGATGAAACTTATATGTATGAAATTCATTTCAAAATTTCAATTTTTTTATAGTGTTTTGTGCATTAAAAAATTCATGATATTATTGAATAAATTACCCTCTTCATTTATTTATTTTGAATAAAAATAATCTTCTTATGATTTGGATTTAACTTGAGTTTTTTGTTAGGTTTTTTTATTGTTCAAATTGCATTTCTAGTAACTCTCCTACCAAATAACATAATAAGGATTGCTAAAATATAGTATTATAAACATTCCTGACATAATACATTCAGTAGATTCAATAGAAGTATATTGGTTCTAATAACATCAACACTAAATAAATTTATATTTAGAGTTCCTTAGTTGATGATGAAATAGTATTCAACACTACTACAAATAAATATTCAGATTGTGGAATTTGATCATTGATGTTTTTTACATCACTTTCTACAAATATATCCCCACTTTGTGTATTGGAAGGATAATAATGTTAGAAAAAATTGTTGTAACTACTAATTCTAAATGTTTATAATTGCTTTTATAATTTTTCAATTTATTATTTCTAAGATCCCATTTCATTTGTCCAATTTGTTTTATTTGTGTTTTTGTAAAGAGTTTCTACAATAATGTTTTCATTATACATATCAATGAAATTAATGTTATTATTATTCATTTATCAATCATGGGTGATTGAGAGATTCTAGGATTAGGAAGATATATCACCTATTGACAAGTTAGGTAGAGGTATTCTTGGGAAAGGAAGATGGAGTATCTACTAGTGGGTTTATGTTGAGGGATTCCTTGGATAAGAAGTTATAGATTCTTTCGATCCATATTAATTATATACCAAAAAATTTAGTTTTAAAGTGTGTTTTTATTATATTATTTAAGATAGTATTTGTTTTCATAACCATTACCCTTTGTTTTTTAATAATTCATTATATTCATTCTTTGATTTTCCTATATTCATATTTCTAATGTCATATTTTTTTATGAATCCCAAAATATTATTTAGGTTGTGATTGCTATATTTTATAAAATAATTATTTTATATAAATGTATTTTTTTCTTTTATTATTGATTTGATTGTTATTTTAAATATTTTTTCAACTCAAAACATAAGGTCAAAAAAAGAATTATATTTCTCTAGGTACAACTTATCCCCACCTTTTTGTGGGCTTTATTCCATCCATCTATGGAAAATATGTATAGACAAACAATACTTCCTTTTAGGGTAGTATAACCTATTTTATTAACACACATAGAGAAGGAATAATAAGAATTTATAACTATAAAAATCATATATACAACTCATGTACAACTATCAAGGTATGAGTGTTTTCTTCAACCATAAAATGATTAAATATATGTTTATTTATCCAAACATGTTCCAATAAATAATATAAACTGTTTGAAAAATTATATTTAGATATAATCCTTATCTTCATTTACCCATTACAGGTTCTATTGAACTCAATATATAGATTTCTCATATTCATTACAACCTACTTGCATAATGGTTGTAATATTTCATTCCACATGCAGTTATATGTTTGTATTTTAGTAACATCTAATTAATTGAGTGTTTTATAAGGTTTATAAAAACTTGTAAAAATTAAAAAACTTTTATAAAACAAAACATTATAATAATTAATATTTCACTAAATATTAATAATAATAAGTACTAATGTTCTTTGGAAAACTCCCATAAATCATATGAGGTAACATTTTCATATTACAAATATTTCAATTTTGATACCCAAAATTTTATAAAAAAATTAGTGTGAGTATTTTTCCCATCTGATGATCATTTGAAAATATATGAAATAATTTCAAATAAACTCCTTGGAGTAAAAATAAATATTTTTTAATTAATAAATAATTAGATGAATGGAAATTTATATAAAAAATATAGTAAATCTAAATATGTGAAAATAAGTAAAATAGATCATATTGGTATGATGATGTTCTCATAGTAGACCGTTTATGTGGTAGTTCCGCCTTTTAATTAGGATAAAAACTTTATAATTTTACTTTGTATGGTAAAATAGTAGTTACGGTAGGTAACTCCTTATGATATTTCCTTACAAAACTTCATGTGGTCTGTTGGTTTCAATATATGGTTGGTCATATTTAACTTGGGGTTGATCTATCATATATTCAAGGGAAATGAACACCTGATCAATCCAGAGTAAATTTATGGTCTACATAAGACTATATAAATTTTTTAGATTCAATTGAATAGTACAGTTATTGTAATCTCATAATTCCTTTAATTCATCACATTATGTAAATTTTAGACATTGTCGATTGATCATCAAGGGCATTTGAAAGTCAATTCTTGTTCTATTTAATTCATAGAAAATTTTAAATCCTATTTTTAATGTTTAATATACATAGATGATCCATTTTACATGTGGATAATTTAGGGCTTATGATCAATCCCATTATGGTTTATCATTATTGTAACAGCTGGTTCATTTATCTTATGCTTGATACTTTCATATTCAATTAGTAGTCTCACTGTCACTTGGAAGCCATGGTTGATCTAATACATAACTATATTTTATAAAAAAATAAACTAAAATTAAAATTACAAAATATGAGATACCAACCCATATTGTGATGGATTTTTCTCACATATAATTTCTTGAAATACATAACTAACATGAATATAAAAATATTTAAATGTAATAAAAATATGAATAATCATTTTTTATAATCATTTAAAGAATAAAACATTTCTTGTCACTAGTGTTAATTGAAATATTGGATTTACCAATATCTTTGAGAAATTATAATTATTTAACAAAGGGAAATGTTTAATTATCAAAACAAAAATATACAAAGCGTATATGATCATCTTCAACATTCTACCCCATTCTAATAATTAAATAATATTAAAATTCCCAATAATTTCACTCTTTTTTAGATTAGTTAAAAATTAAAAATTAAAAATATGGTTCCCTTTAATATACCCATATTATATGTCCAAAAATGGTATCTAATGATAATAAATATTTAATATATGAAAATAAATCTCACCAAATAGTTACATTGAACAAAGATTTAGACTCCCAAAAAAATATAATAATTTTATAAAACCAAAACAATAAAAAAAAAATAAAAACAAATTATATGTTACCATAAAATATTTCAAGGTTAGAATATAATAAATAGAATTGAAATAATAGAAACATGAATACAAAATATACATATATATTATGTTATAAACCATTAGCATTCAAAACATGTGTCATGGAGCTACTAAAAATCATAATCTATTTCAATTGTGGGAGAAAATTACTAAAAAAATGAATTTCTCGATTCATGAATGCCAGATAAAAAACAAAAAATCCACCTAAACACATTATAAATACTGAATAATTAATCTTCCAACATTCCATTATCAAATTTAATTTTATCATGTTTTGCTAAATCCAAAGGCTTGGTACAAATTTTGGAAAGATTATTTTTTGAAAGAAACATATTCCTTTATTGAATTAGACCTAAAATGGTATGAAATATAATATCTATATTCTTATAACTAGAATTATTTTATTAATTTTTGTAAATTTTAATAATAAATTTATTAACTCAATAAATAGAAATCTTATCAAAATTAAATCCTAAACCAGAAAATGTTTGTTTAATCAACAAAAACTCTATGCTAAAAGATATAATATAAACCTACTAACTTTTAGTAGTTGATATTTCCAATGAATTTTGTTTCTGATAAATCTATCAAACTAAATAATTATCAATAAATTTACACATACCATATGTGATTTTTTATCAATCTTCATTCCCCCAAAATTAGAATTACTATAACTGATTAAATCAAAAGAAGTTCTATAAGGGTTAATATTTCCAAGAATTATGGTTCTTTTATTATATTTTAAAATTATTTTAAAATATTTCAAATGGATTTCCTTTTAATCACATTGAAATCGAGTATACATATAAAAACTGAAAATAAATTATTCCTAAAAAAAGTTAGGTATAACATTATATGAATCATTCCTATAAATGTTTTAACATCAATAAATTTTCAAGATTCATCCTTATCATAATTGTAATAATAACTCATTGGAATATTACTAATTTTTTATAAATCTAATCCAAATATTTTAAATAAATATTTAGCATACATATATTTAGTTATTAAAATACAAACATCTCATTACAAAAAATTAAGACCAATAAAAAATTTATGTTCTCCAATTAAATTCATATCTAATTAATTTTTCTTTAAATCTAAAAAATCTGGAAATAAACCATTATTCCAAGATCTAAAAAATTATATCATTCAAATAAATTTTGAAAATTAAAATATCATTTCAATTAATGTTAATAAACATGGTAGGAAAAAAGTACCCATTTTCAAAATTACATTAATAAAATATCAGATAACATACCTTATCAAGATCTAAGATCTTATTTCAAACCATATAAATAAATATAGAGTTTTAAATAATTATTGGTTACATTTTAATTTTCATATATATGTTTGTTTCTAATAAAGTGACATGGATTAGTTTCCCAATCCATGCTAAAAGGAATTTATTAAAAGCAATGTTTACAATGAATACATGAGGTGTAGTGAAACTACACCAACAAAAACAGATATGACAACCAAATAAAATTCCCTTTAAATAACCTGGCAATATATCTTCTAACAGGCTCAGGATTGGTGCAGAGAGATCTCAGAGCCTTGGGTGTGGAAGCTTGAGTTTGAAATGTGCACCAGTAGCAAGCTATTCTAAATAAACCAGAGTAATCCAGATGCAAACTATCCCATAGTAGGGACAAACTCATATTCCAAAGAGGGATAATAACACAAATTGTCCAAATATTAAGTGCTTCAAAGAAGCTCATCATCCAGGCAGTGCCGCAACCAAACAATATGTCTTCCATCATCCACCAGAGAAGATCATCCAAATTTTAGAGCATGTCAAAGATAGGACTGGTCCAGAATCTCAGGATTACAGAAAAAATAAGCCATCCCTCTATAAAGACCTCACTAGAATCCTCAACAAGACATAAGCGCCAATAGAAACACATATAAAAGTGCCAGTACATAATCACAAACCAGGAAAGAAAATCATATAGAAGGCCATATCACTATACAGTTAAAGAACTGAAATCTGCAGATCAGGCCATCCAGAAACCAGATAAATTTCCCCAAGAAAAAGTCAATCAAAGATCTATGAAGAAGTCACAGAAGAGTACCACGATATATTTTCCATCCAGCAACAAGATTCTCAAAAAATATAATCAAACAGAACAGTGTAGTTCCGGATACAAACCCTCAAGATTTCAAAAATAAAAACACTGATAAAACTGCACATTAGGATGCATCCAACTCAAAAACAACAAAACCAGAAAACACTAGCAATTGAACTTCCTCACAAACAGAATCATCCAGATGATTTTAGATTTATTTTCATTTTCTCATTGAAAATGAATCTCTTAACTTCTAGATATTGGTCAGCAATGATAATTCCACGTTGTAGCTCCTGATGAGCAATTTCTTGTTGCTTTCCTATATGATAAATCCACTCTTGAATATCTTCTTCTTTGAAAAGGGGTGAGAAATAATATAAGAGAGTGCTGAATTCCTCAACTGTCGGTTTTTCAAGATCTTTTTCAGGAGAAACCTTTTTATTGACATCTGTCGACCAAGTAGAAATGGTTCTCTCTGCTTGTGAGTAGTCCTTACATCTTCTATTTTTCTTTGGATTCGGGGTAGTGAATCCATCAGCATATACCATTGCTTTTTTTCCTTTTTTAGCCATGGATTTTAAATAATATTCTTCTAGTTGTCTAGGAATATCATCCTTCTCATCTGATGATCCACTATAATCAGAGTCATCTTTCTAATCCCTTTCTCCTACTTCTTGATCAACATTAACAGATACAGCAGGACCGTCTTTACTTGCATCATATGATGGGTTAACATCAAGATGTAAGTTGTGCTCTTCCATGGTATGTTGGACAGAAACCTTGACATTAACAGAATCATGTTGAGTGATCCTATTTTCCACATTTGTTTGTTCAGTAGAATCAAGAAAATCCTTGAAAAAATCTCCAATTTGATTCTTAGAGTTGTGAGACTCAATTGTAGCAACCCTAAACTCTATACTAGGGTCACTAATCTATTCAACCACTTGAATAGGCTCTTTATTAGTACTTGGAATACTAGAAGAGTTAGGGATTTTAGAAGGGTTTGAGATCTTGCCATCAACAGTTAAAAGGTTCTGAGAGTTAGAAATTTCCTTGGGAACTTTTTCCACCCATAATGACTTTATCTGTTTTGGAGGGGTAGCTTCCTGTTTTCCACATTTATTGGAAACATGTCCAGTTTTAAGTCATTTATTACCAAACTCATGTAGGTTTTCAAAAACCACATTTTGCACAAAGCCCTTATCACCATTTTGGATCCAAAAGTAGCTCGGAAGGTCTTTGGACAGATCAATCTCAGTGCATACCCTTGCAGCTGAGGGCCTTGTTAGATTTTCAGTAGCATGATATAACTTGTTTGGGGTTCCAAAAAGATTATCAATACCAAATAAAGCTTTCCTCTTAAACAAATGGATCAGAAAATATGTAAAAGCAGTCCAAATTGGAGTGATGGGGGATTCAAAACCAGCAAGATAATCAGGCGACCATTTAAGCACTTTCATGTTGGATCTCCCAAAGTTCCAAAAACCACATACCCAAAATCTATAATAATCCAAATCGGATGAGAATTGAAAAATCACATTCCAAGAGTTTAAGAAACCGATTTTGAAATCAGAGAATCCAATCTTTTCAAGAGTATTTCTTAGGAACAGGAGCGATGGGAGATGTTTTGAGAATTTACCTATCAAGGCGAAATGTAAATCTGAGGCAAGATTGTTTACCTCCTCCTAGAATGATATGGCATTTAATCCTCGGTGTCTGTAAGTTTTCAGAGCAAAAAAATCTCCCTTCCTTAGGTCAGTGGATGAATCGGCAGCCATGACAACTTCTACAAAGGACCTTGCATCGTGGAACCGTCCCCTAGGGTTTTCTTCACCATCACCCACACCAGGCAGTGCCCTAGCTCCCACTCCCATCGGCATCAATTTTCTCTTCTTCAAATATATGTGTTTTTATAAGATATAATTTATCATAAATAACTAAACTAATGAAATTACTTTTAATATCATACTAAAAAATTTAAAACCACAAAATGTTTTATATGCCTATAAAATTATAATAGATTCCAACTATTCTATATGAGAAAAATATTTTACAAATTAAATAAATTATTCTTTTAAATATAATTATGAAACTAATATAGATTTATTTTTAATGATAAAACTAGATTCATCGCGATATCTTTTAAATATATATTTATTTCTAATAATGTGTGTATTATAATTTTGTCTAATTAATCTCCAGGAATAAATTCTAATAAATTAATTTTACTTATATTTCATGGAAAATATCAAATTATAATCATTTAAAAAATCATCAATATTTTTGAGACATAAAATAGAAATAGAACCATGAAAATAATAATAATTCATTGAATATATCCAATTTTTGAAATGTTGACTCAACATTTCCAATTATTTTGTCAATTTGATATTCTTTGTGAATTTTTAAGGTTATTTTAATTGGGGTTTCTCCCCCTCAAAAGGTTTATTCAAATAGTTTTTTTAATTTCCCCCCAAGGTAAATTCTCTACACTCTTCTTTAAACTAATTTTTATCAATTTATTTATTATTTAAACCACATTAATTGAATTTAGGTAGAAATGTTTCTTCAAAAAATCATAGTTCTCTTTTTATATATTCTAGATAATCTTATAATGTTGGAAAAACCTTCAAAATTACTTTTATCTGAATTACAATCAAATTTATCTAAGATAACCTTAGTACTCAAATTAAATACTCTCCAACTGAAGACTTTAAAATAACCAATGATATGTTTTCTTCCCTTCCAAAATTTCATAAGGATCCTTTTCTATTACATGTCTTGAAAGAATCATGTTATAAATATATCATGAATAATTTATAGCTTTATCCCAAAAGAATTTTAAAAAACTATATTCATTAAACATGATTCTAGATTTTTCATGAAGTGATCTATTTTTACACTCCACAAAACCAATTTTTTGTGGTATCCTATGATCTAATACAATATAAAAATAGCCATTTTAATCATAAAACATTTATAATTTCATATTTAGGACATCTAAACCTCTATAACATATAATTTAGATAATTATATATCGATTATAATTTATTAAAAGGTTATAATATTTGTTAAACATATCTAATGGATCAAAATTTTGTGTGTGGAAATAAACCAATATAAGCCTTGAAAATTCATTTTCAACAATAAAAATATATATCATTGAAGCAATACTACTATGTTTAACAATTAAAAAGAAATTAAAATTCATTTTTTGTGGAGGAGTATCAGTTGTTACATCATCGATAGTTTTAAAAGAATATTTTTATTGTCTACCATTCTTACACGAAACATAAACATAGGTGATATCCACCTAATATTTGGGTAACATAAGAATGTTTGTTTATTTCATAGTATATATGTAAAACTAAAAATAACATAGACAAATATTTTATTCCATAAAATGGAATTTCAAATTTTATAATTTTGGTCTCATAATTCAACTAAATTGGTTGAATAAATATTAGCATATTTATTTCCATAAAATAAAATGGATTTATTCTTTAAAATAACATACTTTTAATTTTTCAAACTAACAAAAATTCTATCATCACATGTTTGAGAAATGATTATCACCCAATGTGACACTACCAAAATAAATCATATTGATAGATAAAAAAATTAAATATTTCAAAGGCCTTATTTTAGGATAATCCACTATCCATGTTCCACACATCCTTTCTGATATTTCTAAGTGATACATATTTTTTTATTGATTCCATTAAACATAGGTTTCAACACAATTTTGTAAACTAAATTATTCATTTTAATTGGAATCTCCTATACAACACCATCTACATTCTATGATCATTTTCTCTTATTTTTAGTATTTTATCTTTTTCTTGAAATCATTGATTAGAGAGAATTCATCCATGATTTTAACTTTCTTTTCAATACTAATTAAAAATTAATTTAGAAGAATTATCAGACACAGAATTACCTTTCCTACTTCCTTTATCATAATTTCAAGGGTATTCAAATATATATCTCCTTTAATAGATGTTATTTCATCTCCGATGGGAAATATGTATAACTCATTCCCTTTCACATCTTTACAATTATAAATAATATGGGTAATTGATAAAATATATTTTTAATTAAAAATAAATTCCTTTTTAGTAACTTAATAAGAAATATTTTTCAACTATAACTCATACTATAACAAAAATATGTTAAACTCATGTAAAGTATATTATTTAAAAAATACATCAATTCCTAATTTATTAAAATGACATTTTTAAAGTAATTCTATATAAAAATCAATAAAAATCATATTATCTCATATTTTTCTCAAATAAATCATTTCATTATTATACATGTAAATCAATGGAACATTTGATTAACTACTTATTTTAAACCAATATAAAATTCTTGATATTATAATCCTTACATACCAAGATTTTTTGTATAATTTTATTCTATCTAAAATGAATGACCTGAAATATTTTGGAAATATCATGTTTTTTTCAAGGATATATATAAATAGAAATTTCTATACCTTTAATAATATAAAATTTCCATTACCTTATAGTTAGAAAAATATCTAATTATATCATTAACAGTCAACGTATCATGGTCAATGTTAGTTTCTATTTATATATTTATTACAACAGTCATACTATAAATACATAAATATTTATGATAATATTTCATCCATGACATTGAAAATATTTATTCTATTTCATCGAATATTAGTGTGTTTTGAGGACATCAGCAATAATTTTCACTTATTCCTTCTATATAATAATATCATTTTCCCATTGAAGGTTATGTAAATATTTTTTCATCATAAAATATATATATATATATATATATATCCAAATATTAGGGTTAATATCTGATAAAAATCCTTAGGTCCCAAATTAAGAATGACAAAATGGTCAAGACGGGTTTTATTGGAATTCAAAAAATATTTTAAAAACATATAAAAGTGATATTTTTTTGAAGGGGAAATAATTATGAAACGAGATAATTTTTTTATAATATTTAGGATGTAATTTATCCCATGTAAACTCTTAGATCCTCTCAAATACAATGATAAATGGAACCCACTAATGGAATATCTTCTCTTTGATGGGGATTCAAACCCCTTTCACAATTCATTTTTTTTAACTAAAGGGTTATTATAATATTGAAATTTTCACAACTAGAGTCATAACCTATCTAGATTCCTTTTATGGTGATACAAGAAACCAAACCAAAATTTATCCTGACCAAGGCACAACCAATTCCCCTATAATTTTAGCGATTAGGAAAAACCCACATGTGCCATTTGTTTTGTGGGGTATAACCCAAAAAACATACATTTTGGGTTAGTATAACCCAAAATATTTACAAAGAAAAAATAAATAAGAATAAAAAATAACTATAAAAAACAAATTATTTTTGAGGTTGTAGGGGTCTATTCAAAAATTATATGATAAAAATAATTTTTCTTCACCCAATAACTATTTATTTAATGTTCACATAAGCATATCACACAATACAGTAGAACATTATCCTTTTTGTAACATACTGGTATTCTAAGGGATTTTATTTATTAATGAATGCAATAAATATTACTTATAAAGAATTATATCACGTTTAAAATAGTGGTGATACATTAAAACATTTTTTAAGAACACCTTTTAAAACTACATATTCAATGATTTTAAATATACAATAACCATTAATAATAAAAGAGGAAAAAATAAAAAAAATCCAACAACTAGTTTTATATCATTTTGTATTGATCCAGAATTCTTAGAAAACCACCGAATATAACAAAGGAATGAACACATGAAATATGGAAAATATAAACCATTATCCCATAAAAAGAATACTAAAACATATTGACTTTATTTTAGTTCAGATGACTAAAATGTAAACAATTTATAGGATAATGAAATGGATAATGGTTATTTCCCAATGGGAGCCTTTATTTTTTAATAAAGGAAACAATAATGATGAAAAATTAAAATATATATGTTATGAATCTTTTTGGAATGGTTATAAAATTATATGGGAATGGATTATTTTAGAACAATGTTTAATAATTATATAATTCAAATGAATTTTAACAAGTTATAATTAATTAAACAACTTGTTAAGGATCTGAATGGGAAGCTTAATTTTATGGCCATGAATAGGAAGAGGTAAAGGGATCTCAGAATCAAATGTGAAGAAAATCTTGTTAAGAAAGAAGAAGTATTGAAGGATCAGGTACATATTCTTAAGGATTAAAAAGAAGAGATAAAATCCTTAGAGAAGAAAAGTAAAGATCAGGATCAGTTTCTCAAGCATATGAAAGAAGATCACAATGAGATAAAGAAGCTGAAAAATATTGTCAAGAAGTTAATTATGAAGGATAAAGAAGGATCCTTTTTTACTAATTCCAATATTTTATTCAATTTCATCCTTGTAAAACTTCATTCAATATTATTGAATTTTTTTGCTTTCTATATATTTGGTTGTTTAGTACTAATTTTTTAGGTACAATTTATTTCTATTCCCTCTATTCCTTTTTAAAAATCACAAAGGGGGAGAAAGGAATGGTAAAAATAATAATAAGAAAGAAGTGATTTTCCTATCTAAGGGGGAGTTCATCTAAGGGGATGTTCTTATCAAAGAAGATTTTTTTGTGCAATAAAATGCAAAATATCATTCAAGGAATCAAGAGCACAGTCCTTATGGATTTTAAAACCTAAGGTGGATTTATTCATATTCACTATGATCCATAAGTAAATAGAGATAAGTTTTTATTTTCAAGTTTATAAAAATTCAATGTCCTAAAATTATTATCCATAAAGATGTTTTTACTTTAAAAAAGGGGCATATTTTTGAGTCAATAAGGGTTCTTTTTAAGTTTTCCATTTTTTCATCTTTTTAAAATCACAAACACCTTATCTTAAGACAATTTTTATTTTCCATAAAAATTTTGTTAATAAGGAAAATTTTCCTTCCCAAGTAAATTTTATCCTTATCTATTTTCTCATTGTTCTTTTTATAGTTTCTCTTTTTCTAACTCTTGAAGATCAAGTGGTTGATGCTGAGAAAGAAGAAGTTGATTAAGATAAAATTGTTCAGTTATCAGATAGAAATCATGAATCACCTAAAACACAAGACATTATTCCGAGAGATGATAAGAAAAAACATGTGGTAGTTGATACACCTTGTAATGCTGGGATGAAAAATAAAGGATTTGGTGCCTTATCAAACAGGAAAGATGATGAGATAGAAACAGAATCCTCACAAACAAAACACTCAAATTATGAATCATCCTCTCTTGAACATGATTTTGTTGTTCAGTCTTTGAAAAATATCTTTGCAACTATTCCCTTATTTCCAAAAATATATTCAAGATTCTAGATGCTTTAACATTCAATAAAGCAGAAATGATATTTGGTTCTTATCATTATGGATAAATGTGTCAAAATTGAAGCAGATTTCAAATCTATTTTCATTGGTTATGAGGATCATAAAATATCATGGAAAAAGATTACATGCTAGTCAATAAAGATAGTCGAAGAGCTCAAAACCATTGATGAATTTCATGACAATTTCAAGTATACTTTTGACACTGAATATGGGAATATCAAGGACCATGCTAATAGTTTTGAGGAAAATCTATGTCTCGAGTAGAATACTCAGAAGTAAGAAGTTATGGATCTGAATGGGAAACGTAATTCTTTGGCCAAGAATTGGAAGAGGGAAAGGGATCTCAGAATCGAATTTGAATAAAATACTGTTATGAAATAAGAAGTCTTGATGGTTCAGGAAGATATTCTTAAGGCTTAAGATGAAAATAAAAAATCCTTAGAAAAGAAAATTGATGATCCGGATTAGTTGCTCATGTGTATGGAAGAAGATCACAAGGAGATAAAGAGGATGAAAACTATTGGCAAGTAGTTGATGCCGAAAAAGAAAGAATGAATTTTTTTTCCCTAATTTTGATCTTTTTTTTAATTTATTCCTTGTATAAATTCATTCAATGTTAATAAAATTTTGGTTGTTCTCCATATATTTTATGGTTTTGTAATAATTTTTTAGGTATCACTTTTTTTCATTCCCTCTATTCCATTTTGATAATCACAAATGGGGATAATGGAATGATACAAAATACTAAGAAAGAAGAGAGTTTTATGTGTAACGGGGAGTTCATATAAGGGGAAGTTCTTATCAAAGAAGATCTATGTATGTTTGAAAATGAAAAATCTCATTCAGGAAATAAAGAATAATATATTTATGGATTTCAAAATCTAATGGGGAGTTCTTCATATTCACTCTGATCCATAAGTAAATAGAGATAAGTTTGTTTACATTCATTTTCATAAAAATTCTAAGTCCATATATTCATTTTCATAAGGATGTTTGCAACATCCAAAAGAAGGATATTGTTTAGTCAATAAGGTATCCTTATAACTTTTCCATTCCTTCATCTTTTTAAATTTACAAACACCTTTTCTTAATATAAATATTATTTTTCCTAAAAATTTTCTTAATAAAGAAAATATTCCTACCCCTATGAAACTTAAATTGTCAATTAAAAAAGGTCATATGTATTTACCTTGTTTAAGCTTGTTAAACATAGTTTTTCTTAAGGTTAAAAATTAAATTTTTAAAACATACAATTCACCCCCCCCCCCATGTAACCAAATCAAGGAAAATATTTTGAATAATGAAAACATGAGCAAGAAAACATATATGGGAATATAATTATTTTAGAAACCTTCTATGATACCAATTATAAGATCAAAATATGAATGTAGATGGTCAATTACAATTGGGGGTGAATTGTAATTTTAAAAACATTCATATTAAACCTTAAGGGAAACTATGTTTAACAAGGTTAAACAAGGTAAATTTACAAGACCTCTTTTAGTTCTAAAAACATAATAGGTTCCAGAAATGAAACTTAATGAATATTTACAAGAAAAAGATTCTACTTTAAGCGTATATAATCTTACTTATCAGAGTATACAAAAAAAATAGAAATTATGAGATGGTTATACTTTCTTCCATTATAAAAAAAACAAGAACAAACTTGAAACAAAACATGTAAAAAGTATGAAATATTTTAATCCAAATAGTAGGGTATCTAACAACCTTAGATAAAGGTACTTTGATTTAAAATTTCAATAAAGTTTGTCTTACCCACACCAAGGTAAGCCCTCGATAAGAATATCAGAATCAGTCTTGCTATCCCCGAAAGCCCTCAAACATAAAAGTAGTTGTAACTTCTATCTTATTATCCCCAGAATTCCTCGATTGTACACAACCACAATAGGAGTCGCATGAAGAAAGCTGAAAAAGATGTTCAGTACACACAAGGAATGTGAGTCTCTCTCTCTATAAATTAATTCAGCATCATGCAATATCTAGAGTGATGGATCAGTAATGAGCTCGTTTATATGGGATCTTATTTAAAGGCATTTCTCCAATGGTCGGCTCCCTCCTCCAATAGTAATATTTTTCCTTGAATTTCAGAGGGACTTGTAAAGTATCACTTAAATAATTTTTAGTTGGAGATAGAATGTATGACATCATTTTATAACTATAACAATGGAAATAAAAATATTGTTTCTTAACCAAATCTAATTTTCTGGGGTCTAAAGAAAAATAAAGTTTGAACACTAATAAAATAAACACTTGGAGACTATAAATCATAGATGTTTGGATTCAATTTTCTAGTTTTTTTGCTCATATCTCCTTCCCCATCCCCGATCGGATATGCTCTCCCCTTGGTCAATGGCTCTAGGCGTTAGATTCTTGGCTTCAGAGGCTTTATTTCAGCTCACCTTGAGCACACTGGTGTCTGTCTCTTCAAGGCGGCATGGTGTTGATTCAACGCTTGAACTTTTGCTTCGGCAGTTCAACAACGTCATCTCATCCATAGATCTGGGCATTTGTGGGTGAGTGTTGTGGTCGTGGGTTTTCTGAAAGGCGGCGACGAGATTGTTTTTGCGTTTGAGGTTGGATTTTTCTTGAAATCTAGTGATGTTATTTGCTTTCTGTTCGTTTTATGCTTTCTCTTTTGGGTGATTTTTGGGTATCTTGTGATGTTCTTCCTCTCGCAATCGTCTATGCGAGAGTTTTTTGGATTTTACGGATGGAAAGGGATGGATTTTATGGGTCCTAAATGTGGCTGGTTTCAGGTCATGTTTATTGTATTGTTATGGGTTTGGATTCTCTGGCCTATTGGTCCTTGGCGTTCTCCGACAACATCAATGGAGGCGATGAAAGGAGATGCTTCTTGGTTCCTGTTCCTGCTGGATTTGGTGTTTCTGGAAAGGTTAATGGTTTTTGTTTCTGTGTTTTTCCTCCTTTCAATGAACTAGCGGTGCTGACGGAGGGGGGTTCGGTCTGCTGTGGGTGTTCCAGGGACTATTCCCGACGATCTCTCTGACGACCTGCATGGATGGTGATGTCCTAAGTGATGTGTGAGGATGGTCTTGCAGCTCGAGGTGCAGTGCATGGTGTATGTTGGATCATGTTTGGATCAGATTTTTAATTTTGAATTTGGCTAATTTCTATATTAAAATTTCAAGTTTCCATTAAACTGGTTTGGGGTACCAGATCCCTCAAACCGGCTATGGAAAATGAAAAAAATTATTTCCAGCAGAACCCTAATTCTATATAATTCAGAGTCTGAATTATAAGGAATTAAATGGCTTAAATTCTGTGGAATTCAGAGTCTGAATTATGAGGAATTTGAACTTTGAATTATGAATAATTTAGAGTCTGAATTTCAGAGAATTCGGAGTCCGAATATTAATGAATTCATACTCGAATTTCAGAGAATTCAGAATCTAAATTTTAGAGAATTCAGAATCTGGATTCGGAGCCTGAAATCAGAACCTGAAAACAGAATACTCTAAACCTAATGATTTATAGGATTCCGATAATTTAGATTTGAAACTAATTTTTATACTTTAGAAGTAAAATGAGTTAGAAAATGATAAACTATAAAAAGAACTATGGAAACTTAGGTAAGGATAAAATTTCGTTGGGGGAGGAAATTTTTTCATTATTAAGACAATTTTTAGGAAAAATAATATTTGTATTATGATAAGGTGTTTGTGATTTTCAAAAGATGAAGGATTGGAAAAGTCATAAGGAAACCTTATTGACTCAACATTAAATTGTTAAAAAAAATCTACTAGTTTTAATACAAATTTTTATGTTATGTTTCACCTTTTTCATATAATGAATGCATTGGACATAGAATGAAGTAGGTTGGGGAATGGTTAATTAAAGACCCTTGATACATCGATATTTCTCGTGACAAAAACTAATTTGGGTTTTGATAAACATCTTACCTGTATGATCTTAGCATGAGGCCTTGATGATATATCCTACATTACGCATTCCCTCATTATGGTATTATTTAATTATATTACATGTGATTATTTGAATGGTAGAATATACATGTGAATGTTTAAATGTAATTATTTGATTTATTATTTCCATATTACACTAAATATTAAGTTTAAAAGGCTTGTGTTTTGTTTTTATATATTCCTTAAAGTTTATATATATTTAAGAAAGATTATTCTCTAATTTTTAACCTTATTGGTCATCTTTGATCACTTGTTTCATATATTTTATTTTTTCGGGATGTGAGAAAGTGTATTATGATTTATATGTAGGGTTAATGATGGATAATAATGTAATTATCAAAGTATTGTCAATGATTTATTTTGTGATATGAATTGTAAAGTAAATTTCATGTATGTAATCTATTTTCCAGGAAAACTAAACTGATTTGTACTTATTGATTTAATTTCTTATAATCATGCCAATGTATTAAAATAATGCACCATCTTTGGGATTCTAGGGTCAGGGTGTTATAGTTGTTATCAAATGAATTTTTACAATAACCTTGGAAATAAATTTAGAAAAAGTATATTAGTGATCTTAACTCTAATATTTCCATTGAGGATAAGTTTAGAGGAACTTCCTAAAACTTTGGTAATATATGGATTATGTGGGTATTCCTATAAAATAAAATCATGTCTGGATACTACATGTGGACATGGTTTTGGAATAGATGTACCTTGGAGTAATAACTCTGACAAGGTATTTTTGGTATGACTTGCGGTACCCTAGAACACGACAATGGTTTTTACTGTGCACTTGATTTTTCAGTCACAAGGGAAGTTCTTAGGATAACTATCATTTTCATTACTTACTATTATAAAGTATTTATGAGTAAATATGTCCCCAAAGAAACCTTTTTTATAATTATGAGACTAAATATGTGTAAATATTAAATTAATGATTAGTATTTTTCTAGTTTCTTTATTGTAAATTACAATATTATCTAACCTAGTGTATGCTGTTTTATAGAAATTGTACCCACTAGAGGGAATGAGAACTCCACTAATACACATGATCAAGATTGCAAGAAGGTTTATATTATACATGGTATTAAGAAAAAAATTCTAAGGGAAATAGTATCCCATATATTATCATCAAATGAAAAAATAGTATCATTATTTAATAAGATAAGTGAAGAATTTTCTGAGTCTTATATATTATAATGGAACCAATATAAGAAGATGATGGTAGAGAAAAATATAGATAAAGGGAAGAAGGGGGAGAAGGATTCTCCCAAAAGTGATTACTAGGGAATGAATCACCCAGGTAATTGCTTGAGGAGAATAGGATTTTGTTATAAGTTTAGAGAAAAAGGACACCATGTTAATCATTTAAAGGGTATGAAATGGTTTATAATGTAAAACGATTCATCTATATGAAGATGGGACAATATTTGAATCAATTTCCCAATCATCAGAGTATACCCTAGAATATTCTATTTGATTATAAAAAAGTTATGATATTGCCACAGATGAAGAGGAATGATTAATGTGATTATGTTGATATTGAAGAATTATCACATTTGAGTATTGTATCAACGATGTACTGGTTATATGAATTATCAAAATAAATAAGTATTCTACTTTAGTACTATTTCATTAAGGATTTTAGAATTTATGGTACCATATAATGTGACACAGTTTCGAGTAAAACATTTTATAAAATATATGGTTGAGGTAATGATAACACCTAATATATCTGAGAAAATAAATTTTTAATAAAGATATAATTGATTTAGATAAATTATTTTGGACATTCTTTACATCCTTGGATGTTATTAATAGTCTTTATATTTATTCATTGTTGGATTTTACAATATGTTTTGGATTTATATAGTATATCTAGTATTCAATGTTTTACATAAGGAATAAAGATGCACATACATATTCAGATATGGTTTTAAGGTAATTCATTGTATTACACTATTTTTTAGAATACATGTTTAAGGAATTCACATGTGTGTTATGTGACAAAAATATCCGCAATATGTTATGTGACCTTCCTTATAAATTTTTGGACACTGAGTTTTGATAGAAGTATTTTTAATTATTATAATGGTTGGAATAGATTATTCTATAAATTGGAAGAAATTATTTAAGGTGAAAACATTGCATAAGATATTTTTTTAATGTTATAATAAAATATTTTTAAGAAACAGACAACCCACAATTCAGGTGACAACCCGTCACGTCAGACAAGGCTAAATTAATTGAACCAACAAGAAAAATGTGAAGAACCTTTATCAACTACCACTAACCTATGTGATGTCTTGGTTTTTATAATGTAGATTTTTATTTAAATGGTCTTACAAAGAAAGTATAATTTCATTTTCATAACAAAATACATTAAAGATAAATATAATATTTTTTAAATTTTATTATTTAGAGAGAAATAGGAGTTTGTGTTGGAAATTAGTTAAAGGATGAAACTATACTTTTAAAGTATGTATTCATCATTTTTTTCTTATTCTATAAAGTAATTTAATTCTTAAAATATAAGGAAAAGATCTCAAAACCATATAAAATTCCAAGTACTTTATTTTTAGGTTAATCCAATGGTCCCTTAGATCATCACCGACTTCTATATTTGTGCTTGGTAAATTTTTTATGTCCATGTTTCCTATCATTCCTCATCAAAACATGATGGTTAGATTTATCATCTGTATCCATGTTTACTTATATGGAACCCTAGTACGTTATATCTCTTATTACCTTCATAAATATTTTTTCTTATTTTAAAATGGTGGTCTCATAAATCAATTTTCTGATGTGGGATTTCGATAAAGATATTTTGAATGGTCCAACACATGGTTTTCAATTCTATGTTTAAATTGTGAGGACAGAATTTATTGAAGGATGGTAGAATGTAACACCCCAATATTTTTTGACAATTTTTCTTTAATAATTTGTTTTTCATCCAACACCTACTTCTCTTTCATAACATGCAAGATTGAGTTTCTATGAAACCACAATTTATTATTAAAATTATTTAAATGATATATTTATAAATTATCTTTTAAACACAGTAATATAAATACTAATAAATAATTTTTAAATTTTATTTATAATATTTTCACATAAATAAAACATATTTATAATGAAATGTATATGTTTCGGTAAAATAGTTATATCATTAGACATACTATTTTCTTAATGTAATTACTTTTTATGTCTATATGTGAAAAATAATCATATCAATTTAGACACTAATAAAAAATAAATTTTGTAAAATTGACATCATTTTTAAATTAAGAATATCAAAATCAGCTTTGGGTGAATTTTCTGTATTTTTCTGAATACATTCAATTTATGTTGAATTGTTAATAACACTGCATTATTGATAAAAAAACTTTGTCATGTAAATAATTATTCAAAATTACATTGACTTTAAAGTTAAAATTGATAAATAATACATATGTTAACCTAATTTAGTTATTTGGAATTATTTTTATAATATAATTAGATATAAAAATTCATTGACCTTTTAAACTTCTTTTTATCCCCCTTCTAGCCATATTTTCATATTAGTATTAAACGTAATTTTACTGCTTCTATGAATTTAATATTAAATATAAAAAATATATGGTTGTAATCAGTATAAGAAATATGGTCTAATATGATCAAAATAATTATTGGTGAATTGTAACTATTGAATTTTATTAACCATGGTTAAAGTTAAATAGTGAAATTAAAGGTAAAAATAATATTATAATAAAATAAAATTACCCTAAATTTTTTTTTTAATTTCATTGGATAATTATTTTTTTGACAAAAATCAACCATATGTTGAAAATATGATCTTTTTCAAGCCACTTGTTTATGATGAAGACATTTTTTATAGTTTATTTAATGAATGGTTATAAGTGACCTATTCAATCTTCTATAACTAAATAATTTTCAATAAAGGGTTATAAATAAGTTAAATAATAATATAAATATTAATTATAAAGATATGAAATATTTATACATAATGATTATTTATTTATAATTTTTAGACATTAAATAATAATATTTAATTTAGACACAATTATAATGCTATAAATTATTTATTAAAGGAGGAATCAAATAAAATATTTTAAAAATATTAAAATAAATATAATATGAGTTAATTAATGACATACACTAATTTTATAGATATAGTATACATGTTAGTAACATATTAGAAGTAATTTTTTGAAGTTATCTTGTTGTTTTGATATTTTTAAAAATTAAAATATTGATTAATATAAAAATTGACATAATGATATTTTTAAAAAATACTATTTTAGTAAATGATAGAAAAGTAATAAAAATAAAAGTTTTAGCCAAATAACTAGAATAATATCAATTATTTAATAAATGATCTAATTATGGTTCCTTTAAAATTTTATAGTTACTATATTAACCCTATCGTGTCAAAATACAAGTAGACATAGTAAGAGTTAAACTGTTTAACTAATACAAAAAATCAAAAGGATAATGTTAATTTTATGAACTAAACATGTCTAAAATTCATTGGATGAGATTATTTCAACCCATCCTCATCTTATCCTTGAAATAAATTACTTTTTAGCTATATTAAATAGGAAAAAATTATAATAAATTAGTATTTTTAGATATTCCAAAAGTGCCCCTCGCTTCTCTTATAAAAAGGCACTTCTCCTTCTATTTAATTATCAACTCTGAATATCTTGAGCTCAGTCAAACACTATCTTTTTCCTCTTCCAACTTACATCACTATATTCTAGATACATTGGGCATAAATATATCCTAATGAGTCCATTTGTGAAAATCAATGTGAGATACTTGAAAAAGGGGCAATTGTTTTATTAACTATATCAAAGTTCCTTTATTCTTTTACACCTTCTTCCTATTTTTTTACACAATAAAGCAATAACATCATAATATATTATGTTCTGATATTTTTTTTATTATTATGGTACAATTATATTCCTTCTTTTATCTATCCTACCAAAAAATATCACTATCCATGCATAGGTACAGCTTACTGTCTCCACGCCACGATGTAAACTGTTTTCACGCCCACATTATTTTTTATGGGTATAAAAATGAATATAAATGATGTAAATATTAAATATTAAATGATATTTTTTCTCTAAAGTCATTAATAAATCAAATTTGATACCATTTAATCATAAATAAAATGATATTGTTTCTCGTACGTACGCAGGGCTTACCGTCTCCATGACGCAATGAGATTCATTATTCACGATAACTACTCATGATTGATTGTAAGAATATATATAATGAATAATTAATAAATATATGATATAATTATTTAAATGACATAATATATATATATATTCATGTATTTTATTCACTTACATCCATTCAATACTATAAGAAAATATTAATAGCGTTCATGAGTGTGTATGGCCTACCATCTCCATTAATGGTGTATCCCATTTCATATGTCTATATAATATGTATATTTATATTATGAATATATATGATATATAAATCATGTTAAAAATTATAGAGGTATGTAAATCATGATATAATTAATATGATCTATAATAAGAAGTCAAAACACATATAATAAAGAAAGGGATTATTGCACGAAATGTTGTTTTAACTTGGAAATTATTAATAAATGGGTAATATAAAGACATAAATGAATCATATATGATATCAAAAATATTATTATGATTATTTTAGAAGATAATAATATGTTTAAAACCATTACATAGGATTTTTGTATAAGTACAGAGAGTATCAGACCTAATGTAAGGGAATTTTATCACACTTTTAATTTTTATGAGATATAAGACATGTTCACCACCTATTTGTAGTATGTGGTATATGTACTACCCCTATTTTATTTCATATATGTATAAATTTTTATTCATGGTATTTAATTATTCATTTTATGGTATCAGGTTTATGATTTAAATATTCAATGTGGTGTGGGACTCTTTGAATTTTTAAAGAATTAAACCTTTCTATATTTCAATAATCCTGATAATTTCATAAATATTTATTTACATATATATAAATTATAATAATGAAAATTTTATGTCTATTTTTATGTTTTCTCAAAAAATTTCAAAAATAAATATCTTTAATGTTTTTACAGAAGGGTTAATTTTAAAATATCATTATTAGCTATGGTTGTTTATACATAGGTATCTACTAGGACATCATTGTCATCCATGTCCTTGTATCTAAAAAATATATTTCTAATAATATTACTTTTCTCCAAAAAATTAAAGTCATTTCTACCCACGATTGAATTTTTATAAAATTTTTTGAAACGAATCTTTCATTCATTTTCTAAAAGAGGTAAATTATTAACTTTTCAACAAATTAACAAAAGAATGTTTTCCATAACATATACGTCACGAGCGAATATTTCCACCATCACAGCGCCTTAACGTTTTGAAGTTTCCATTACAAGTATTCAAGATTTTCTAAAAGAAATGTTTTCTTATATAAATTTTCATGCATTTAAATGATTTTAATGTAATATCATATATTTCTCTCAAAGAGTTTTAATTATTTTATTAAATTATTCTCATCTATGTCAACATCCTTTATTGGATTTTATTCTTGATAGAGGATGGATTATTGTGATACAATATTCTATATTGTATTAAAGGGTTTATGATATGTTTGACTATAGATGTGTTATTTTGATACCATTCATTTTTTATGGATAAAGTATTGATATTTCATATGCTAGTTTTAATGAAAAATTTAATGTTATGTTTCCCTTTTTTCATTTAAGAAATGCATTGGACTTAGAATGAAAGGGGTTGGGGACCGATTAATGAAATACCTATTGGTTGGGGACTAGATATTGAAATCATTATGGGTTATGGACCCGTTAATGAAAGCCCTATAGGTTGGGGACCGATTAATGAAAGTCCCCGAATTAATCGATTGTTCTCATTATACAAAATAATTTGGGTTTTGACTAACATCTTAACCATTTGGTCATGGAATGAGGCCTTGATGTTATGTCTCGAATTATGCATTCCCTCATTATGAGATTAGTTAATGATATGACAGGTGATTATTCAAGTAGTATAATAATAATGTGAATGTTTTAATGGATTTTTTATTTATTATTTCTATATTATAATGAAGATTGTGTTTAAATGGATTGTGTTTTAGTTTAATACTTTCCTTAATTTTTATAGGTATTTAATAAATCTTATGTTTTATTACTTACCATACTGATCATCTGACCTCAAAATTTTATTATGTTTTATTTTTCAACGATTCCAAGAAGTGTGTTATGAATTATATTAAATTTTAATATATTATATTAATGATATTTTCATAGGATTATCAAGGTTTTATTTTATATTTGTAATTGTAATATAAAGTTCAGGTATGTTATCTATATACAAAGACTTATAAACTGATAGGTCCTTCATGATTTGATTCATTATAATCCTGATAATGTATTAAAATAATGCACTAGATTTGTGCTTCACAATTTTGGTATTTTCATTCAATCTTATATTTTTTAGTTATTTTAATCCTTTTCCATTTTAACTTTACCATGTTTAATGATTTTACCTATACCACGGTAAATAATTTTTTTACCATGGTAACATTTTATACCTCAAAATGAAATTGACCTTAAAACATACTTTGACATTATAATTACAAATATGGAATCCATTTAACCTAATTAAATTCCATTAATTGGAAATATGTTTTATAAAAGTAATCATGGAGACGATGAAAATGCATGTTTTTAAAGTGAAACATTCAAATTTTCAAAATATTTTAATATCAAATTTGAAAGGAAAATTTATTAAAATTACGTAAATTTATTTATTTGTGTATAATTTAACTAATTAAAATTTAAAACAAATTTAAAATATAAATTAACAACATAAATAAAGTAGAAAAAAATGCAGTTTTCAACTAAAATGCAGTATTTTCACAATTAATCCAAAAATATAGTTTCTCTAAATAGTACAAAAATTCATGAAAATAAATTTTTATATCTTGATATAATATAAGTATTTTTTTTTCATATAAAAATTATAATGTTTTCAAAAAAAATTTTGAAAATGGGTTCACCATTAAAAGGTGGTTAAATTACCCTGTTGAAAAATATTTTGTTTTATGCATAAAATTAGGTTTTTTCTTATCTTATGCCTATAAAATCTGTAGGATGAATATAAAAATATATTATTAGATATATAACATTTATTTTTCATTAATCTCATTTAATAATTGTAATTAATTGAATTTATTATGTCAAAATGACTATGGGGGAATAAATCTATATTAATTATAATCAAAAGGTATATATATATATTTCTAATTAATTCATATTATAAACCATATATTTTCATAAGTTTGTTAATACAATTAATAAATTCAAATTCAGTGTCTAGGTTATATCTCATTATATTAAATAATATTATTTTAACAATATTTTATTTTGTGTAAAATCATAGTCATTCATGTAATGAAAGCTATCGAAAGAACTCAATAATTATGTATAACTAAAGCCAAGCATAGTATTGCATACATCGTAATCTAATATAAGTGTTTCATGTACTGAAAACTTATCGTAAGAAAAACATAATGTTTTTTTCATATAACTAAATGTATATTCAGTATTGTTTGAAATAAAAAATATAGAAAGGATTAAATTAACCCCAAAAAAATATTTCACAAAATCTCAAGGTGTTATATAGAGCTTACCAATGATCATTCTATCACTGAAGGGAGATAGATATGGTAGATTAAGAAGCATGATGACCCTATTCCATGGGGGCTTAAGATATAATATATTTGTATAGGTGGTCATTGGTATTAAATAATTGGGTTTGGGAATATATAGTTTCATGCTATGGAGGTCATTGTAATAAAGGGTCAAGATATTGTTAGAGGTTCGATTAGCTTATCATAAATCATTTTCTCATCCTTGTTTGTTTTAGTAACCTTTCATTATTTCATTATTCCCACTATAGTCCATGCACTATGATATGATGTGGAGAGTCATCAAATTCCCCTAGTGTAGAGTACACTATTTTGATGCCAAACCTTCTTGTTTGATGTGAGTTTGGGGTGTAGACTACTGATAGGGAATCAATATTCATGTATAGAGCTCTTCTTGCTACCAATATAGTTAAACAAAATTATCTTTAGTATTTATTAGTCATACTCTATAACTATGGTTATCGATTAAATCTAAAATAATTTCACATTCTCAGATGTGTATAGTCAGTGTGTGGTTTTATTTAGTGAAAGGGGTTGTCATATGGGTAGTAGATATATGGAGCCCGTTATTTTCTTGATGGAAGATTTTTTGGTAATGTTGGTGGGAACTGGTTGCTCATTTAATCCCTACTTTATTGAGAAATATCTATATTTATTTAATTATGATATTTTGACATTACCCCTTGGATGTGGCATTATGTTCATGATAGATTACTAGAAAGGAACTTCTTCAATTTTGATGGATCCTTATTAGATGTAACCTTATGAGTTGCAAGAGTTTAGAATTTAGATAGTGGTCCTAATAAAGAGAGGTTTCATCTAGCCTAGTGTGTCTACATGGGGTTCCACTATGTTATTAACCAAGAAGTTATATGGTAGTATGAGGTTGTGTATAGACTTTCAAATAATAAATTAAGTGATGATCAAGAATTTTAACCCTCTCCCAAGGATTAATGACCATTTCAACCAGTTATTAGGAGGTAGTTTGTTTCATGAGATTGATATATTGTATAAATACTATTAACTACGGTTGTAGGAGGATGAAATCCCAATAAAATAATTATAGGGATTGAATGGACACTTGGAGATTTTGGCCAAGTCATTCAGTTCCACAAACTAACCATATTTTTTCATGGGGATCATGAACTCCATGTTTTATTCTTTCATATACTAGTTTATAGTCATGCCCATTGAAGACATATTGATCTTCTCAAAGTAAAAAGTATGTTCATTTTGATTATCTCATAATTTTCTTGTGGGTCATTAAAAGACTTTAGCTCTATATAAAGTTTTATAAATGTAATTTTTAGATGCAGGAGGTACACATCCATGCAAATTTGGTTTCCAATAAGGTTGTGGTTAGGGACCCATAAATGGTTGCGGGGGTTGTTTCTAGTGAAGCACCTAAGAATGTGGTAAATTGTATAGCTTCCTTGGAATTATGGTAAATTAATGATGTTTTTTATATGATTTATCCTGGATTACAACCCTATTTCATTGATCACTATATAATACTAGGATTTCATCAGTATTGATCAGTTTCAAGAATCATTTGACTACTTGAAGGGGTGATTGATTATTGAACTCGTGATTTGGATTCAAAAATAAGGGGTAATGTTTGATGTTTTATATGATGCTTCCAATATGGGACTAGGATTCATCTTGATTCACAAGATAACATTGGTCACTTATTGGTCACGATATTTATCTCCCCATGAATATAATAATTTTACCCATGTTCTAAAGATCTTTATGGTCAGGTTTTTGGTCAAGATTTAGTGATATTAACTCATCATAGAATTATTTTTGGTCTTTTCTAATAATAAGAGATTGAAATATATTTTCTCTCAATGCATCATAAACCTACGACAACGGAGGTTGATGGAGTTTCTTTAGGGATGTGACATTGATATATCTTAATCCTCATGAACGTGGATTTTTATGGATGATTCACAACGAATAATTTCATGATGGGATATTTTTCAATAGTCTAGAAATGATTGAATGGTAATGGAGGAGTGGGAATCTATACACCAAGATATAGAATGGTTCAAAGGAAATCATTTATCACTGCATATTAAACTATAATATTCCTTATTGTAGAATTTGGATGAGACCGAGTGGTGAGGCTCATAGAAAAAGGAGATATGTGGTTATGTTGTCCATAGAGATTCCCCAAAGGGATGGTCATAATGATATGTAATTTTAGGGGAGGGTTTTCACCCAATTACAATGCATGTGGGAGTCCTTCATAAGTTTCATAGCTCTCATTAACATTTTCATCCAAAATATTATACGATGTATTATGGTTTGAGGATGTAGTTTTAGAAAACCGATATGAAACAAGTAGTGTCAGAACTTGGGGAGCAGGGTATGGTTTTCTATTATGTAATGTTAGAACATAATTTTACTATAAATTTTGTGTATCCCTTTGATTTCCCTAAGATAAATTTTTATTTCTTTAATATATATTTACTTATAGGAATACCCATGTCTCGTGGAGGATATGATTCTATTTGGGTAATTCGGGATCATCTAAAAAAGTAACCTCACTTCCTAGAAATCAAGGAGTTAAGAACCTTGGATTCTTTACAAAGGATATTTTTGTATGAGTTTTTATGGTTTTATTATGTTTTAAGGTCCATTATCTAATTTGGTATTCTCATTTAACCTCATGACTCTTGATTGGATTTCATTATTCTTTTGGAGTTAATTTATTTGTCAACACTATTTTCAACCCTAATAAAGAAATACCAATGGAAGGGAACATTCATATATTGGATTATATTTTTAAATATTGAATCATGGGTTTAGGTTCATATTAGTAAAATAACATGCCTTTAGTTGAGTTATCATATAACAACATCAACCACTCATCCATAAATATGGATCTGTTTGATCCACTATAATGATTATAATGTCGATATACACTATTCTTGTTTGAGGTTGGGGAGTCATTTGTTCTTAGATACAATGTAGTGTAGATCCTGATAGAAAAGGATCAGGTGGTTCTTGAGAGGATAAAGGTGGAACAGGACTCATGTTAATATTATTTCAATTATATATTGTGAACCTTAGAGTTCGATGTTAGGAAACATTTGTTCATAATGGTTTCCCATCATCAATATAAGTGGAGTTTTGGAGATAGGAGTAGGATTTCTCTGGGTTTAATGAGTATTTTTAGGTGTTATATCTCATTATGGAGGTGTTATATCATTTTTCCTTCCACCATAACTATATTGAATTTATAATGTCTTTTATGTATCTAAGATTTGCTGATATCTTCATGATGAACCCCATGTCATTTCCTAGGGACTGTCTAGTAAAGATCTAAGAACATAAATAGAATGTTATGTGTCTATGAACAATCCCTTTATTGGATTTTTTTAGAGTAGTAGTTTCATATAGGAGAGTACATGGGAATACGATATGTGGAATCACGTTAAGTACCCTGATTTATTTTGTATCTCACATTCTTTTCATTGAAATGATGATGTAATTCCTGAATTTATTTGAAATATGTTATGATTTTTTTAATTTTTTATGATGTTAATTATTTATTCCTAAATATAAAAATTGTATATCCCCAACAAATCAAGTCTCATTAAGTTTACAAAAATATTTAGAAACCATACGAATGATTCTGTGCCTCCCAATGTGGATAATATCATCCTATATACAATGGGTTCTCTTGATTTTCATTCTTGGTTTGGTGTTCTATGATTGTTTTGGTAGTTATTGGGTAGGGATGTATAGATTTTTTAATAGTTTAGTGGATGGTTGTGTTGAAAATATGTGTATTTGATATTTTTTGAGATGGTGGTAGTTTTTTGGTTGTAATGAGATCCCTAAAAGTTTTCTCATCAGATGGTTGTTCAGACCACCTTATATTCTATTATTTGAGTGTGGTTTAGATTCTTTAGGGTAATATTTATTTGAGTGGTCTCTGATTGTAATGTCCTAGACCTCCAACGTCCTTCCATTATGATTTCATGAGACTTTGAGACATTTTAGGAGAGTTTGGTGGTGATCAATAGGTTTTAGTTGGTGTTTTTATACTCTAGGGCCACCATGTCTTGCAACATGGCTTGTCTAGATGTGGGGTAGGTTGTGTTTTATTAGGTGCGGTAATGAGTAAAATGGGTTAATGAATATTCCTTAGGGAATTAGTGGTTATGGGAGAATTTTCTTTGAGGTCTAACGATGTTCCATGGGTAGATTGGAATTTCCTAACTGCGGGAATAGTGTGGGGGTTGTTCCTTGGAAGAGTGCCTGTGTGAAATGATCAAGAGGAGCATGCCATGGTATGTCCTTGGTCATGGTGAGGATAAAACATTCATGGGATTGGCATCGGGTCATGTAGTATGGAAGTTGAAGATGACGGGAGAACCACTATGGCTTGTACCATGTTATGGTCTATGCCATGGTGGGGGTCAAATTTCAATGTTAATATGCCTAGAATAAGGGTAAATGGTTGTTAGGGTTTAGAATCTCACTTGAACCATCCCACCATAGGAACATTAGATATTGGCCACGTCATGGTGGAGTCTAGTAGGATTCACTTATAAATAAGAGGTTGTCTACCCCTTGTTTCACATTTTAGACCTTCCATCGACATTTAAATGACCCCTTATAATCCTCCCTTTCCCTAGTATCCTCCCTTTGTGTTTCAAAACCCGATGTTCATATTAAATCATTATAATTTCTATTATTTGGATTGAGGTAACCCTCTCATCACTAGTTATCCATTTCTCCCCATTCGCTTCTATATGGGAATTCATTATGGCCAAATTCCACTTATTTTTTGGTGTCTTTTGAAGGTGTAATTTTTTTCATAAGATCTAGTGGTGAATACTTTTATATCATGGTTGGATAATCCTATGTCCTTTTCTAGTTCTTCATATAGTCTTCATTGAGGTAGGGGACCTTTTTATCCCCTTATTTTTATGTTTATGTGGGAATATCATAATTTTGGCTTCTTTTGGGTATATGGTACACTCTATAATAATAAATATAATTAATTAAGTAAATTAAAAATTAAGTGTAAGGGATAAATCACTTGAGTTTTATTTATTATTGGGATTTGAGATTAGATGATAGTGTATATATGTTTATTTAAAAATTATGAATTGTGATGAGATAGTTTTTTTTTGTTGTTTTTATAATTTTTGTCTTGTAGTTAATGTTTTATTTAAATCACCATTCATGGAAGAAGTATAGGAATGTATATCCAGCTAATAAATGGGTTCCCCTTGGAATCTCAAATTTTTGTGAGAATACACTTGAAAATAATAAAGTAATTTATGATAATATACATTGTTAAAACAAAATAATGTGTGGTTTTTATGATGTGTGGTGGTTGATATGTGTGGTGGTTATGATTCATGGTGGTTTTGATGTTCGATGGTTTGTAGTTGAGGATTATTGGTGTGAAAATAATGAGATTTATATTTTGTTTTGTGTTGGTTTAGCTACCCAATATTAACAGGATGAAATGATAATGATGAATTTAAAATTGCATGGATTGTAATAATCAAATAAGAGTATGAACTTAATATGAAACAAATAGACTTTATAAATTAATATGGTTAGTAGTTTTAAAAATATGTACATGGGTTGATGTGAAAAGTAACATTTGAAAGTATTTTTTGTGTGTAACTTGCTTGTGTGGTGTGGTATGCATAAAAGTTGAAATGATAGTGGTGGAAATTGTCAGGCCTCTTGGTGATATTGTGAGATATGTTGGTGCTATTTTGGTAGACGTGTAGGATGTTATTATGAGTTTCTTATATATAATGTACTTTTATATTATTCTTATATACACCCCCCAAGAGTCATGTGGTTGCATTGATACCCAAAATTTTTGGGCTATGGGTATTTTTCCAAATATTCATGATGGTGCAGATGAATGGATATTTACCCCCACTTCCAAGATGTCTCTTCCTGGAGAGATTTATACACATGGGGTATGATTTAAAGAAGTCAAAATTTCACTAGAGGTGTTGATTGGTGATAGGACGTGATGGTTTATTGTGGGTGTCAAGCATGGTTGAGGGAGTGGACAATGTCAATGTTCTTTATGTTCATAATACCCTACTATTCTAGTTCAAGTGTATTTCTTATAGGAGGATATGGATACGATGGGGTTTTCCATGTGTCTTCATGAGGTATGTGATGTGGTTTACCAAGTGTCTTTGGGTGGGATTTTATGTGGTTTATCGGGTGTCTTTGGGCATGACCTAATTTAGTTTCATAGGTTTCTCGAGGCATGGTTATTATAGAAGGTATGAGAGTTCAACAATGTACAAACTTGGGGTGTGAGAGATGAAAATTAATCGGAAATACTGTAATGTACCCTTTATCAGTATTCTTATTATTATGTTATTATATATGATTCATTATTTAGTGAGTGTGTCATGGTGAGGATGATATTGGCTTGTTGACCAATTTAAGTGAATGTTGGTCATGCTATTTTTCCACTATTTTAATTTGAAAAATAATTTTACATGTGCATTAAAGAATTTGGGTAAAATTCTTTTGAGTAGACATTTTATACTCACCATACATATATAAAAAAATATTTTTCAGGATTCCAGTTTACCATCAAGGAATGAAATGCACATTACTAGCCATAATGTTGGACTTGTTGTAGATTCATTGCTTTAGGATTATTTTTATTTCATTTCAAGACTTTATTTTGATTGTTTTCTTTATATGTGTACCATGGGATGTTTTTGGTTTTCCATTTTCTTTAGGTGATGTAGTTTCTTAGTGTTTTTAATTTTGTATCTTAATAATTGTAAAATGATTGTGTTTAATTCCCTCTAAATATGACTTTTTTATACCCTCGTTAAAAGTCACCAGTTCAAGGCCTACTAAATGTAGGACATATGTTCATTATCTCTCTTCCTTCATTATTGTCCTTGGAGGGGTACCCTAGGAGGTATGGTTTCACGATAAGGAGAATATGAAGTTGATAAATCTTACACTTATGCATCATGAAGAAAAAGATTCTTATACCTTTAAAATAAGTATATCACTATGAGTTGGATATGTATATAACCATAAGTAAATAAGAATAAAAATTATCAAACTCCTTAAAAATATTCAACTTGAGCATACCTGAGAATAATAGTTGGTCACACAATAAATAATAGATATTAGATGAATGTGTAACTCAAACAAGTTATATATCAATCCAAAAAATTATTTTAAAATAATATCATGATAAATAGAATTCTTAATACGCAACATTGTGCTTTATGTGAACAATGAAATATTATAAAAATATTATTATTTAAATGAGACCATTATTACCTTAATGTTAGATTATTTTTATAAATAGTAATAACCACATTATTATAAATATGTATAAGGGTTTATATAATGAAAATTTATTTAGTAATTCATAATAAATAAGTACCCAATTTATAGAATAGTCATTTTATTCTACAAAATTATGCTTTCTTTAAAAATGTATCTAATTTTATTTTTAAAAATATATCATATTTAATTAACTCTAATTTTATAAATATTATTTTAAAAAATTGATATAATTTTTGAAATCATCATTTCATAATAGGATAAATAAAAAAATTTATATTCTTTTTAAAAAGCTGATTTTGGAGTGCATAGAAAAAATGATAAATTTTTCACAACATTCTTTTTTTAATTTTAATCATGTAAATTAAATTTCAAATTATATTATGGAATTAATCTTAAATTAACATAATTATCAATTAATAATTAATTATAAAATTAATTATAAAATAATATCATAATATTTAATTTTGGTATAAGCTAATTTTTAAGCTTAAAAACTCATTTTATAAAATGTTTTCTTTATTGCATTTTATGCTTTTATATTATAATTGAATTATAAAACTTATAGAGCTTGAATATTGAAAAATGGATTTCTTATTTTTAATAAGGATGATAAAATATTGTTAATTTTTCCCTTTATTTTTTCGACATTTGGAATAGTATTCATCGTTATGATTTCCCCCCCCCCCCCACCGTAAGGGTAAAACATGTAAAATGGTGTTAAAACAATGGGATAAGGTCTCAATATTAACCCAAAACATGACTTTATTTTATTTTATGGGATTAATTTGACCATAATAATATTATATTTGAATATATGACATATCGATTCCATTATCATTGGATAATGAATTTTATTTTAGCTTAAGTAAAGAATAAATAGAAAATGGGACTATCTTGATTTTAATTTACCTTATATGTTTTCATAGGGGAAATTGAATTTATGAATGAAAAAATTGTTCTTTAAAAAAAATTAATTTATTGATTCTATTTTATTTATATTTTTTGGTGATGGTATAATTACCTTAAATTCCTACACAACACTTATCTATGCTTTTGCAGATAGTCAAACTAATCTAAAAATTTATTTAAAAAACATTAAAAGAAATATATTATTTTTATAAACTATGGTGTTTCAAGATAATTTAAAAAAATATAATGTATTAGTGATGTTTCAAAGGTATATTTTTTAATTACATTTATGTTTTTTTATTATTTAAAGTCATTCTTATGAATAGTCATGAAAATGACTTGCCTGGAATTTTTAAACTACATAATTCTTTATTAAATTATTTAAAATTTAAAAACCTATTATAATTATCAAATTAAAAGTAATATATTAATTAATTTCAACCATATTGCACTTATTTTTCACTTTTCCTTTTGTATAATCTTTCTTTACCCCTAATGTGTAAAAATACTTTTATTACAGTAATCATCAAATAAGGTTAATAGGGGGTTAAAAGTAAGAGATGAGGGTTTAAAAATCACATAAACTTGTTTAAAATTAATTTTAAGCTATATATAGACACATATCAACCCTATATCAAAAATATAGAAAAAATTTCAAATAAACATGAATACTAATTTACATTAATTAATTCAAAGTGTTCCCCTCCCCTCACTTATAAAAGGACACCACCTATCCTCTATTACACATACCTCTTGAGCCACTTTTCAAAAAAGAAAACCACATAAAACATATTATTAAAAACATTAGATACATTTTTAAGGTTATCTTACTTATAAGGGAATATCTCTAGGGTCCTTAAAGAGAGATACAATTCTGGTTCTTCTAAGAAAAGATAATCATCTTAACTGAGCATTTTCTTCTTAGTTTTTCTTATAACACATTAAAGTCATAAAAAATGATTATATAACTACATTATTATATTATCCATACTGAAATTTCATTATACTAGAGGCATAAACCCTATTCGTCTACTTTCCATTCTATGTAAAAACAAATCATCCCTCTTGCGTATGTATGGCCTAACATCTCCACGTAGCAATTTAATTGATTTTCAATCACCACTTTATATAGATGGTCATATATATGGTAATAATGAATATATATTATAATTATGAAATAATTATTATTCATAAAATATTATATATAATTTAACATCTTACTATTACACCCCTTCAAAAATGATAATGTTGCTCATGTGTTTGTGTTAACTACCACATCCCGAAATAAATGTGATTGATTTTTCATGTATGTATTTCAAGAATGATAAAATATAATATAATGAATACGTATTATATGAATATCATTATGAAAGTTTTGGATATGATAAATCTATGGGAAAATGATAGGACCAAAACACCAAACTAATACTTACATGAATAGTGAAATAGTTAACACTTTGAAAAGATAAAATTAATAATAGATTACTAAAAAATGGGTGTTGAAATTTCATAAGTTGGTAATATATGAAATTATAATAATATATATGTTTCTATTAAGAAATTATAATAAATTTAAATTTATTATACTGGAGTTTAAGAGAACTTTCTAAGCAAGCCGGGTATAGGGTAATGTTTAATTTCACAATCTCATTCTTATTTAACATTATTTATATTTAAATTGTTAACATAAAAATTATATGATATTTTTATCTTAAAACCATTTCTATTTTATTCTCTTCATATTTTATTAAATTCAAAACTACTCCTTCTATATTCCTGTCTCTAAGTACTCAAATGATTGAAATGATGTATTTTAGGGAAAACCAACTTTTTTCCTATTTAATTGGGAATCTCATCTTACCTATATATATTTTAAATAAAATATTTTCAATAATGTTTTAACCACTATAAAATTATTGATTAAATTCAATTTTACCCAAGATTAACTTTTTATAAGTAAAAATAAAAATGAATCATCATGTTTTTTTAAATGAGGAACATTTTAGTAAATTTGTAAGCGGAATATTAATTTTAACACTTACCGCATGAATGGATTTTCCAAACATTAATACTATTATTTTAATTTAATATTACTTTATCGTTTTTTATAATTCTTCCACAATATAATTTCTTTCCTACTATTATATAAATTTTTAGAATTTAAATATGTGATTGCAAACTGAAAAGGTTTTTTTCCTCTAGAAATATTCTGATGATATTTTAAATGTATTTTCATATATGATATTTTACTTTGATGAATATTATTATTTAGTTATGATATAATGTAATCATACTAACCAAAATATTTATATGTATGTATTATGGTCAATTTAAACAATGAATATATTGACATTTTCTATAATAGTTTTTCCAATATGGGTAGGTTTTTATTATTATGTAAACTTGATTATGTAGTTTTGGTCATTCATATAATTAATGTATTAAAATTAATAATTTATTGGTATTTCCTAGAATTATGTAGACCCTAAACTCATCATTAGGTCTCATGAAACAAAATAGGATCAATATTTTTCATATCCCTTTCCCATTTATGTACAATGTCTTGGAATGAGTCCTCCATTGTATGTTTAAAATGCCTGAAAATATGCATTCAATCATAATAAAATTAGTTATTAATGTCCACGTGATTATTTTAATAGTTATGTTATCCATGTATAAGTATCATGTTCATGTGATTATTTATATGTCATTATTTTATCATCATTTTTCCTCTATATTATTCATGATTTATTTATTCTATGATTGCTTCCATTATATGTATTTCCTAACTGAGCATATGATCTCACCGTATTATTTTTCCATTTTCTGGGATACTTGGAAGTGTGAAACGATTGATATAAAATGATAATATAGAATAAATAATAATGTTCTAAAATAAAACACTATTTTGTATTTTATTTCAAATTTAAGGTGATATTCAAGATTGCATCTAGTTTTTTCAAGATTGTTAATCTATGTTATCTCTCATGATGTGTATTCTTGTATTCAGTATTAATGTAATAAATTAATATTTGGATATGAGTTACTAGAGTTGGGGTATTACATTTAATATTGTATAAGGCCTAGTATGACTCTTGGGGACTATATTTATGAAGATATAGATTAGATAACATAACACTATAATAGATTCTAGATATATGTCTACGTATAGGGTAATATCATGAAGCTTTGGTAAAGTATAGATTGTTTTTTGTCATAGAAAATATATCTCAATTTGGATACATTCAATTGTATATGGTTTTTAAGTACATACTTCTATGGGTAATAACTTTAAAAGGGGAAAATTGGGTATCAACTCGATCATCACTGGTACATGATGAGTGGGCCTAAGCCTACACACCTAGATTGACAATCATAAGGGATATGATTGGATTAACACACATTTTCTATATAAACCATTATGATTAATGAGAGAATAAAACTTATGGATTCCTATGATATACTATAATGATATTGGATAAACTGAAATTGACATGGTATGATAGGTTTAAGTTTTATTACTAGTTTAAATTTTTAGATAACCCTTTTTTGGATTCATGTGATTGTACATTATGATGATGATGTATATTTTGGTAGACATTTATGGGAATAAAAACCTTGATTTTTATATATATTTTATTGAAATTTATATTTAAGGAATAATTCTTTTATATTTTCTAGACATATATTTAATGGAATTCATAACCTTAAAGGTTAATATGAGAATTAATGTTGAGATAATTATGTGTTATTACAATTTGGTAATGTATGTTCTACTGTATAGATAACCATGGGATTGAAAAGTGATTTAGTGACTAAGTGAAAAAAGTTAATTCATAAAATTTTCACTTTATTTTAGGGCTCACTCTATAATTAAGGTAAATGAAATGTTATTTTCTAAGATCTGATTTCATTTAATAAATAAATATTGAATTAACATAAGAAATCATATAAGCTTTCTATAGTGTCATTATAGTGATTCTGGTTATTTTGGGAAATGATTAGTATAGTATAGAGAATATATTTTTTGGGAATATGTATTATGAAGAATAAATATGTGGCTTATTCCATAGTTGAGTGGTACTCACCATTAGAACCCACATCTAAGTGACCAGGGATCAAATCCTATCAGCCCATTTGGGGGATTTGTGATTCATCCAATAACATGATACAGTGAGGCATAAAGTGAAAATGATGTATGGAAAAGCCTCAAGATCGACAAAATGGAGTTCCATAATGCTATATATTTTAATTTAAATCCACTAATAATTTACATTATAAAATGGGTTCCGCCAACCTAATTCAAATGGGTTTAACCATTATTGAATAAAAAGGGGCATGACTCAAGACCCTTTAGATTTTTTTAGTGATAAATATTAAGTTGATCATGGAAGAATATTTAGCTACATAATTCAAATATTTTGGTTTCAATCTAGTGAGACATATTTTTAGTAATTTTATGATGAGTTCAAATTTTGGTTTTATTGTTCAAATATTTGAGATTAATTAAGTACTTAAATAGATAAATGTTTATTCAATTTTGATATTATCTCATCTTGTGATACAAATTTTGGTTTTGGTTAATGGAGAGAAAAATGGTGAATAAATTTTCATAATTTTTTGGATAATTTTCCTAGTTAATTTTTAATTTTAATTCTTTGGGTGTAATAAATTTATCTGGAATATTCATTTCATGGATTAATCGATAAGATAGAAGATTAAATTGATCAAAGAAAAACCAAAGAATTAAATTGTTCTTATGAAATGGAAATAAATCATGAAATTATATTTTCTCATGTTATCAATCATGATATTAGAGTAATCCACTAATTGTAGGAAAAGGATATTAAAATAATAATGTTATATTTCAAACATTATTTATAAGGTATTTATAGTTTTCTTTATGAATTTATAATTTATGGCTTTTTTTCATTAACATTCTCAAGAACATATTCTCTTTCAAACTCTATTATTACTAGAAGGTTCAATTTCTCCTCTGTGTACATATTTTCACTTCACTCTAATGTTTCCATTATTTGTAACATGATTATGAATAATTTATGGTAACTATTATTTTTTCCACTTTCCATCTTCAAATGAAGTTTTAATATCCCTTTATATGATATAGGATTTCAAAAAAGTTTTTTTTAAATATTTATCCTTTGATTACCAATATAAAAATTTCAATGCCATAATTAATTTAAGGGGGGAAATTTATCACCCAAAAAAATTGTTTAAAATATTGTTATGCTCAATATCATTTTTAACATAAAACACCAAGATTTATGTAAACTGTGATATGCTATCATAATATTATTATTTAAATTTGTATGTTATAACCTAGCTATCAAATTGGTGGTATAAATATGAATAAACACGTTATGAAAAAATATTTTTAATGTTTTTATATAATTCAAATTTATTTATTTATTCATAATAAATATGTCCTCAATTTTTAGTAAAGTTTTTTTTGCTTCATAAATATATTCACTTCAATAATAGTTTTTATTCCATAGTTTACACATATATTATAATTATATTATGGCACTATTATAAATTTTATTTATAAAAATGGATGCCAGTTAGGAATTAATCATGGAATAATAGTTTAATGATTAATTTTTCATATTTTTCTAAACAGTTTGATTATTGAATGAATAGTGGGAAATGTCAATTTTTAAAAAACCATTATTTTATTCATTAAACTAAGTAATTTATAATAATATTTATATTTTAATTTAATATTAAATTAAAATGTGACTTATTTACTTATAAATAATATAGTAAATTTAAAAATAATTAGAATAATATTTAAGATTGGTATAAGATCATTTGTAGTCTTAAAAAAAATTAAATAGTTTCTCATTTCATTTTATACTTTTATATTAAAATTGATTTATTACACAAAGATAAATATAATATTTAAAAAAATCTTTCTAAATTTTGAATCACTATGTCCATATTTGATAAATAATTCCCTTCTATTTTTAATCATTTTCAATAGAAACCACTATAAATATTTTCCACTGTTGTTAACGTGTAATGGGTAAAACAAAGTTACAAATATGGGCTATGGACTCGTAATTTTCCCAATAGATAACTATAATACATTATATTAGAAAAATAATAAAATATATATCCTATATTCAATTATATAACAATTTTTCTACTTTTCTTTGATAATTACATTTATATTACTTTATGTAACTAATAAAGAAAAAATGCCACTCTCTTGATTTTAATTTCTAATAAATTTTTCCATATGGATAAAATGAAGTTATAAACGAATTTAAATGGTAAATTTAAACATAAATTAATTTATTTAAAGATTTTAGATTATTTATAACCTTTTTAAGGGATAATTACCTGAAATTCATACATAACATTGACTCAATGATTTTATAGATAGTAGAAAAAATCTAATAAATGATTTTAAAACATTAAAAATTATATTGGTTAAATTATGGTGTTACAATAATTTTTTGAATAAAAATATTTTATTATTGATGTTATAAAATTTTATATTCTAACTACATTATAGTCGTTATTTTTTTATTCCGTTTATGTGAATTGTCCTGAAAATTCTTTTGATGGTATTTTAGTTTTATGATTATATAATATTAAATGATTTAAAATTCATTAAAATGTTATAATTTTACATGTGAATATTTTATGATCAATATTCTCAATCATTTTTCCAATAATTGGTAACTTTTCCTTTTATATTAACTTCCTTGACCCCTGATGTGTAAAAATAATTTTTTCAGAGTAACCATTAAATATGATTAAAGAGGGGTTAAAACTAAGAGATAAGGATTAAAATAACACGTAAACTAGTATAAATTATATTGAGTGAAATTATTTATTCATATAGAAATCCTATATTAGAAATATATCAATTTTTTAAACATTAATAGTACAATTAGTTTAAATTAATTTAATACTTTATGTAATTCCATGGGTGCCCCTCCCCTCACTTATAAATGGATACCACCACTTCTATATTACTCAAAGTTATTATGAATTTTTATAAAAAAAGTCACATAAAATATTTTAAAATTATTTGTGTACATTATATATGTTTCTATATTCATAAAATATTATCCCTAGGGTCCTTCTGGCAAGATCAAATAGAGGTTCTTCAATGAGGACGTAATCATCTTAACCGAGCATTTTAATTTTACTTCTCATTCAACCTACTTAAAATAATCTATAAACATTGTCATATAATAACATAATTATATTACCTATACTTAATTTTTATTATTATTTATTTATAAACATTATTCATCTCCTTTCCATACTATGGGAAATAAAAAACATCTCTTGGGAATATATATGGCATACCTTCTCTACATATCGGTGAAATTAATTTTCATCACCACTTTTCCTGGATGGTTGTAAAGATAAGAATAATTAATATATATTATATTTATGACATAATTATGATTCTATAGATTTAATATATCATTTTTCTTCTTATGATTTCACCCATCAAAAAATGATTAAGGGGCTTGTGTGTACGCATGGCAAACCACCTCCACGAAGTGATGTTATTCAATTTTCATATATACCTTTCAATAATGGTTATAAATATTTATATAATTAATATATGTGATATATAAATTATTATTAAAATATTATTTGATATAAATATGTGAAAATTAAAATTATTAAATGAAACTTACTTTAAAAAGAATTAGTTAACTATCGAAAGCAATATGTTTTAAAAAATATTAATAAATTAGTGCTTAAATGTTATTGGAGGTTCATAAATGATATTTTTAGTTTTTACATGGTTCTTGTATATAATTATAATAGATTTAAATTTATAATATATGATGTTCAATGAACTTATGAAGAAAATTAGACATATGGTAATTGTTTATTTCACAGTCTTGTCTTTATTCAGGATTATTTATGTTTAATATTATGATGGGGGGAATATATGTCATTTTTGTCTTAAACTATATCTATATTATTTTAATATTATTTTTTAAAAAAATTACATATTTCCATTTCATTTTATTATTTTTAATTACTCAAAATTCTAAAATAATGTTTTTAAAGAAAACTGATTTTGTTTTTCAATTCGCCTAGGAATATTTCCTTCCAGGACTATAATTTCTTTTAAATTATTTCAAAAAAATCATAATTTTATCCACTAAAAATTTCATTAATTTTTACACATGTTTTACTCTATAAAAAAAAGAAAAATGAATCTTCAGGTTGATTTCTAAATGAGTAAGTTTTTACTGAAAGTGTGAATAAAATAATTATTTTAATACTTACTACATGAATATATTTTCCCAAAATCATTATTATTATTTTCCAGGAAGGTTATATTACATTTTTACATGTTTATTTTGAAAAAAAAATGTTTTTATAAATATTATTTTACTTTTTTATATTTTAAATATGTGCTTTCAAAATGAAAAGTGGATTTTCCTCAAGAAATATTATGGTGGTCTTTTAAAATTATTTTCATCTATGTAAACACCCTTTCATGAATATTATGATTTATTAGGGATATATTATAATAATTCAATCTTCCATATTTATCCATTTTTATTATTATAATTTTGAATATGTAATATTTTGAAATTTTGTATTCTATTCTGTTAAATATGCATAGTTTGTTATTTTTAAGGCATGTGGATTAAGTTTTATTTTTTATTAATATGATAAATTTATTTTACTTTTTACATGATGGGTAGATAATAAAATTAAATATCACCTTGATTTATCGGTATTTCTCTTGATAAAAATATGTTGGGTATTTGGCATATGACTTAACCATTTATGTATGATGTCTTGTTATGAGGCCTTGATGGTAAGTTTATGATATCCAAAATTATGAATTCCATCATTATGAAATCAGTTATGGATTTTTACATTATAATTTGAATAGTTATTCAACCTATGGATGTTTTAATAACTCATGTGATTATTTATATAGAATTATCTGATCATCAATTATTACTTTCATATTATTTATTTCTTATTTATTCTATGATATCTTTTAATGTATACATTCTATTACTAAGCATATGAGATCACTATTTTATTTTCCGTCCATTCCATAAATTTATAGGATGTGTACTGTGATAAGTATACATGCATATACTTGAGGGAATAATAACTTTCTAATCTACAATATTATTTTGTATTCTATGTTTTCTTGAAGTAATGTTAGATTAAAGCATGTATCTATTTTTTCCATGACTAATAAACTATTCAATCCATTGGGACATCATTTCCTATATCAAATTCATTTATAATAAAGTAACCAACAAATAATGGTTTTTGGTGTTACGGTATTACAGTTGATGTGGTGGTAAGAGTATCCCTTTGTCAGTAAGACATGCATTCTATCTATTGATGAATAATGGTTACCCAAGTTATTCAATGTCAGGATAATGTCATTATACTTATATCTAATAATATTTACATAATATGATTTGGATCATAGGGTCATCATAATCTTAATAGATGACACAAATTCATGTTATTTTCATTTATAATGATCAAGGTCATGATAATATAAATTTAAAAAAATAACATTTACATTGAAATTATATGATATTAATAATCATTTAAGAACTACATGTACATGTTTTCATGGAGATCATGGGGAACAAAAAAGTGTTGGTTTTGAAGTGTAATATTTTTTTATTGAATTATACACATGTGAAGAGATTTTTTGTAAGTGCATAACCAAGGTAAATTAATTAATATTCATATTAAAAAGGAAGTTCATAAAGGTATTAAATAATCTTAGACTCTATAGATTTTTAGTGTGTCATATATTTCATAGATCATCCTAAATATTAATCATTAGTATAATTAATTTTATAAAAGAGAGTATACTTTTACATAATAATCCCTTGGATTTTTTCTTAAACTCTAATAAAGATAGGGGTTTCTATATGACAGGGTTGATTCCAAAAATGATTAATGATTATCAATTTGAATTGAAGAAGAATAGTTCCATTTAATTTCATTTTAGGAGGGGGTATTTGATTCAAAAAGTAGATGATATGATAATTTAATGTAATGATGAATTAATAAGGAAGTGAAATGAAATAATATAATTACTAAAGTATGAATAAAATTGAACATGAAGTTAATATGATCACTACACTTGAGTTCGAAGTCAATTGAGTAAGTTTTCAACATCTCATGATGTTTATGGAAGATTCATGGGATACCATTGATGGAGAATAATATATTATATTAGTAAATTTTTATTAATATTATAGAAAATTTTTTAGGTATTTTTTATTTAATATAGATGTTTGGAGGGAATTAAATCCCAAAGGAAGAAAAATTAATAGAGGATAATCATTGTTAGAGAAATTGTTTGGATATGAAATCTAAATATTATTTTATTTAAAAATAATAATGGTTCATTTAGGATTTATATATAACTATAAATTCATATAAAATAAATTTATATTTACAACCTAATAATATTCAATACAACCCAAAGTCTAGTGAAAAAAATTATGACTATGATGTTTTGGCTTACAATGAGTTTTTTGTTGAAAGGAATATAGATTAAATAAACTAGAAAACTTCATTCCATTAAATTTTTAATATTATTAAATATTATAGATTTATTATAAGATTTATTTTACATCCAAAATATTTTTTATATTTTTTTTACATTTTTTATTGATGGTAATTATACTTTCACGATGAGTTTTTGGGAACAGTGCAACAATACTGGAAAGAAGTCATAGTTTATGTCTATTAGACTATTTGATCCTCAAAATTAATGAATCAAGTAAATTGGTGTTGTTATTAAAATTATATAATAATATAATATTCATTTTTCAATTTTAGTTACATCGTTTGTGTTTTATATCAAATGTTATATCCCATGGAGGATAATTTTTCGTTAGAGTAAAATAGCTAATTGCATATTATATTTTCTATCTCAAATAAGGAAATGATGATGTATCATGGTATCAGGTAAAAAAATTATCCAGTACCCTCAATAAATAATCTCTATCTGATCTTGGTAATTTTACTAATTAGTTGTAACAACCCGAGCTGTTAATAATGAAGTTTCCCTCTGTGATTTAATTAAATACCTTATTATGTAATATGGTTATAAAAAACACATTCACTTACATGGTAATATATTTTTATTTAAAATACCATTAAGAATATTATTATTGATAATATAATCATTAAACAGTGATCACATGATTAATATAAATATAGGGCTTTAAAAAATCCAATTGACAGAGACAAATGAAGCGATGGCTTCATCTTGTAGGATCGTACCCTATAAAGACCATTTATCAGATCTTATGAGCGAGATATCATCACTAGGATTTTCCTTTTTCCAATACCAATATGAGATCCAACAACTTAAGCATGAGAGAAACCACTTATGGGATAAGTTCAAGCTCATCGAGATGATAGCCCAAACTACATTTGTTGAACGAACCCATAAAAGTCTCACTATCACACACCTTACTCGTACCGAGTATTTTGTGTAATAAAGGGATATGTATCAAGAACATAAAAATAATAATAATTTTAACGACCCGAAATTTTGAATAAATCTTGTTTCCTATTTTTGTGTGTTATTTTATTTTACACTCAACAAAACTATTTCATTTGATAACATGAGTATAATTAAGATGAGACTGTTGGGATTCGATCGTTATATGACCATTGGTCAATATAACCATTGGAAACTAAATATTACGATTGTTGTCTCTAAATACAAGTGATCTTGGTTAATTAATATAGAAAGAAGATTATATGGCCTCATCCAGCAGTCTCGGGCCAATCAAAGACCATCTAACAGAACTTGGGAAGGAGGTGGCACTATTGGGCGTTGCTCTGGACCAAACCCAAGCTGAACATCATCGTGTGAAGCTAGAACCGAATCACCTCCGCGAGAAGTTCAAGCTAATAGAAATTACTAATCGTGCGATGTTGGCCGAGCCGCCCTCAGATTCTCTCACCTTAGCACACCTTTCACTTAGGTCATATGCTGGGGTTATAAGGGGCTATGTAAGGAGACCGTAACTGCCTTGTGTAATCCTTTTTTTAAATAAAAATTGTGATTTCTTCTTATGATGAAGTTTATGAATTTTAAAATGTCCTGATAAATATAGTATGCATATTTTTGATGAATTCTAGAAAAAAAGATATTTGAAAATATTTTTTTAAACCTTAGATAATTAATTATGTGTAATGATTTTCAAAAAATGGTCTTCTACAGTAATGTTCATTGCGATATTTCGAGTCTTATTAGATCAACTTAATTTTTAATGAATATTGAATTATCAATAGTGATTTTACGCTTATAATTAGTAATGTGACCAAATGGATTAGTAATCTCACTTAAATAAAGTATTAATATAATTTTGCCACCTTAATTAAGTAATGTGATTCAATAAAATGGTTAAATAACGGTTTTATAAATTATTAGTCAAGTATTAATTTTTTCGGGTGAATAGTGTTTTTTAATTAAAAATAAATTAAATATATTTAAAAAATTATTTTTATAAAATGGAAATTATTTTTGAACTTAGAGCATCGATATTATGTTAAGGTAATTTTTGCTCATTTTTCTTAAAAATTTGAATTTCTGGTGAATAGTGTTTTTATTTAAAAATTAAATTAAAAATATATAGAAAATTATTTTTATAAAATGGAGTTCATTTTTGAAATCAGAGCACCGATATTTGGTTAAGGTGAAATTTTGGGATTTTTCTGAGAAAGTTGAATTTTCGAAGAATAGTGAAAATACGGTTCTTAAGTTACAGGTGTTTAATGACATCATAACTGCATCATGATGATGTGATGAGATATTTTAAGTTATGGCCGACTAAAAGGGATGAATTATTGTATTAGGGGTCCCATATGACTAAAACCATGGGAAAATACCATGGGCAAGCCAATGGTTTTTCAAAAACCACCAATGAGGTGTCCCTTGGCCAGTAATGACTAGTCCCCTCACTTTCCCTATAAATACCCACACTTCCCTCCTTTATTTTTCACACCCAACACTCCCCCAACGAATCTCTGGTATCATTACCTCCCAAAAGTGTCCTCCCATGGTTCCCCAAGCCCTCAAGGTCCCAAACATTTAGTTTAAGAGATACGTTTTAAGGTAAGGGATCTTACCTCTCTCTTTCTTTCAAAGTACTCTCTTCTATGTCATTTATTTTATCCTCCATGTTCTTATGGTGGAGGATGTTCTTTTATATTCATCCTACTGTCAATTTCATTTTCATATGATGAGAGACCCCCTCTTGCTCTCATCAATTCATTTTAATAATTTTTATGTGGCGTCGTTAGGCTGCTGAATTTTTAAGGGATTCTTTCACCCTTCTCGTTTTCATGATCTATTTTCATGTCATGTCTTTCAAGTTCCTTTTTATTTTTTTGGGGAATGATATATATATCTATCATACAGATCATTTATTTTCATATTATTAGAGACCCTATTTGATCTCTTAAATTCATATTTTTGATGTTTTAAGTGACGTCGTTAGGCTGCCGAATGTTTCATAAGAGAAATCTTATTTTTATCTTCCTTCAATGTTTTTCATTTCATATGGTATGTCATTAAAATTTCATTACCATGTTCTTATATCCATTATATTTTCCCCTCTACTATTTTATAGATCATTTATGAGTCAGTGACCCATGTCCCTTCTCTTTTCAAAATTTTCTAAAACCTTGTATCATAGCCGTGATGCTGCAGAATTTTATTTTCAAAATGCCTCTCTATTTTTCTCAAATTATTTTATGTTATTAAGTGAATAATCAAATCTATTTATTCTCCAGGGGTATTCAAATATATATCAAAATTTTCAATTTTAAATTATTGGATTTACATACATGAAATCCACTTTCCTTTTCCGTGGGTTTAAAGTGACATAAAGATCAGGTCTTTAAAGAAGTTTTTAAAACGTTATGATTATGAAAGGAAACAAATTTCTTTTATGCTATATGGGTTATTCATGAAATTTTTGATGATGATATATGTGGATCACATGATAATAAAGACAAATTTAAGGATGTGCCCTAATAGCTCCCCAACGCATTGGGTAATGATGTAACCACTAGAGATTACAAATTTAAGGGTGCACCCTGATAGCGCTCAAATGCATTGGGTAATGTTGTAACCACAAGAGATTACAATTTTAATGATACCTTGGTGAATAACCTTGGTAATTTTAAAATGACACCTTGGGTATGGACCTTGGTGACATGGTCATAATTTTGTAAGTTAAATGTTGTAGCCACATCTTTAAGTTATGAAATACGTTATTTTTATTATGATATGCCTCATGATTTCTTTCTCGTGCCTTAAAGTTCTTTTTCATGACTTTTTTGATGTATCTCAAGTTCACATATTAAATGTTTCCCCTTTTTTCCCTTACTAGTCATTCTTCTCACCCATTTATTTTGATGTATGTCCCCAAGTTATGAGATGCAGTAATGAACCTAGGATGAACATATGGAGAAGCCTTTCAGGTGTTTAAGAAGAATGTTTTATGTTTTCATGTTTTAAGTTCCAAGTTTCCAGGACACTAAACCTTAAAATCCTTGGTTTTGTAAAATGCAATGAAAAGTTATGTTATAAAAAGGTTGGATGTTATATTTGGTATCAAAGGTAGGTTTAGTTATTTGTGGAAATTAGGATATAAAAACTTTTGGATGAACCCTACAGAAATGTTTAAATATATAAAATCTTCTTGGTATTTTGGTGAGTATTGATTAAGGGGTTGCCAACAAAATACATCCATGTCTGGATAAAAGCAGGTAAAGGTGGATCTGGCATAGATTTATATAGGGGTAAAACCCGAAAACACTGCTTTGAGCTATACTCGAATGGGAACTGGTACACGACAATGGGCCTTGGTGCACTCTTGGTTACGACACTCCCAGGGGATATGCTTTGATAAATTCATAAGCTTAGTATGAACCATTATTAAAGGAACAAAGATAAAATAAAATAAAGATTCACACAAGAATATATGATCATGGATAACCAAGATTGGAACCTAGTGGATCATAAGAAAGGATATACTTTCCTTCTACAAGTTTATCCTTCTATGCTTAAAATTTCCTTTTCATGATTATTGGCCAAGTATTTAAGCCCCTAATTATACTTTCTTTTCTTAGTTAATGGCGGGAAATAAAAGAACATGTCCCAACCACCAATGTGATATGAAATGTGACGATTCCCCTATTAATATGACAGAGATGATGAGAGATCAAGTTGAACATATTGGGATTATGCCAAACCAACTATAAAAAATCACAATTAATAATTGGTACCTAGTTGAATTCCCAAATTTATCAAGGAAGAAGAAGACGAAGTCTCAAGGATTTCCATCTAATAAAGTTGGTATGGGAAAGAAGACCCAATTTAATTTATGCAAAAAGTTTTGAATGTGACACCCAGGAAATTTCACAAAGGAACCAGGAGATGTTTTAAGTGTGGGGTGATACGGCATAAAGTATCTAATTGCTTCAATAAAATGGATAATGTGATAAATAGAGATAAGGTTTGATCTAATACACGTTATACTCTTCAATGTCGTAAATGTGGAGAAGTTGGACATTATTCAAGGAAATGCCCTCTTGGAAGGGATGAGAAGCATGATAAGCATCAACAATCTTCAAGGACAAGGGAATAATGCAAGTCCTATGCTGAGATGGATCATGATGACTAAAGTACATGCAACTTCATCACAATAATTGTCTATGTCATGTTGTATTCTAGTTCGTTCCCTATGAGCATATCTTTAATGTTTTCTAAGAACATCGAGTCACTACCTAAGATGGTTTTATATCATTAAGGAAAATATCTATTGTTATGTACCACATGTTGATGTAGTGAAGCTATTCTTAAAGGGTGATTTGGGGATTAAAAGATTATTATTATTTTGGAAGACGTTCACTATTTTGGGAACCCTATATGATCGAGGTAAATAGATTACTACGGTATTTAAATTGAGGAGGAAAGGTTGAATTATAATTTGAAGAATCGATGAATTTAAGGTCAACTTATAGTAATTTAGATTACTTATGGAAATGATTAACCTATCTTGGGTAAAATGTGTTTAGGTTAGTTACTTTTGTTTTCAGATGTTAAGAGTGCTTTATGTCGTTTGGAGATAAACGATAAAGTTTATCTTGTAAGACTATGTTATCAAATCCTTCTTGTATTTGGGTTTCAATCTTAGTTTGGTTTATCATGACGAATTTTAAGGACAGTTATTTATGGAATGGTCTATGATGAACTATGGGTAGTACCGTGGAATTTTGAATATTTAAAATAGTTTTCCTACCTAAGGGGTTCTTTATTTTTGAAGATTTGTTTTATCATACCCTTTCTGTTTTTGGGATAACATTTAAAGATAGAAAAAATAAATAGTTAATATTTTGTGGATTATGTGATTCTATAGAAGATGATTCTTGTGCTTTGATGATACCAAGTAGTTTTGAATGCTCATTGATGGGAGAAAAGATTAGTCTTGGTAGAAACTTATTAAAGGATGAAACTCTACTTTAAGGTAAGTATATTTCCTTGTGTTCTTATTCTATGTAGTAAATGAATTCCTCAAAATTATTAAAAGGACCGTAAAACAAAAACATTGTTGGTTTTATTTTCTTACTGGGTAATCAAATACCGCTTACACACATCATAAGTTTGTGATTTTCTTGTGGTTAACTTTCTCCTAATCATGTTTTATACCACTCTCCCTCAGAACACGACCCTTTGTTTTCTCCTCTATGTCTGTGTTTTCCTACATGGAATCCTAGTGTAGGTTAACTCTGGTGACCTTTGTACTTCCCTATCGTTCTTTTAAAGTAATAGTTTTACTGACTCTTTTTCTGATGTGGGACATTAAATGAAATTTCCAAGCCCAATTTTAAAAATTGCGAGGGTGCAATTTCTTAAGGGGGGAAGAATGTAACGACCCAAAATTTTGATTAAATCTTGTTTCCTAATATTGTCTGTTATTTTATTTTACACTCAACCAAACTGTTTCGTTTGATAACATGTGTATAATTAAAATGAGACTGTTGGGTTTCGACCATTATATGACCATTGGTCAATATAATCATTGGAAACTAAATATTGTAATTGTTGTCTCTAAATACAAGTGATCTTGGTTAATTAATATAGAAAGAAGATTTGATGGCCTCATCCAGTAGTCTTGGGCCAATCGAAGCCCATCTAACAGAACTTGGGAAGGAGGTGGCACCATTGGGCTTTTCTCTGGATCAAACCCAAGCAGAAATTCATCATGTGAAGATAGAATGGAATCGCCTCTATGAGAAGTTCAAGCTAATAGAAATTACTACTCGTGCGATGTTGGACGAGCCACCCTCAGATTCTCCCACCTTATCACACCTTACACTTAGGTCCTATACTGGGGTTATAAGGGGCTCTATAAGGAGACCATAACTGCCTTGTGTAATCTTTTGTTTTAAATAAAAATTGTGATTTCTTCTTATGATGAAGTTTATGAATTTTTAAATGTCCGGATAAATATAGTATGCCTATTTTTGATGAATTCTATAAAAAAGATATTAGAGAATATCTATGTAAACCTTAGATAATTAATTATGTGTAATGATTTTCAAAAAATGGTCTTCTATAATTATGTTCATTACAAAATTTAGAGTCTAATAAGATCAACTTAATTTTTGATGAACAGTAAATTATGAATAGTGATTTTATGCTTAGAATTAGTAATTTTACCAAATGGATTAGTAATCTCACTTAAATAAAGTATTAATATAATTTAGGCACCTTGATTAAGTAATGTGATTCAATAAAATGGTTAAATAATAGTTTCATAAATTTTTAGTCAAGTATTAATTTTTTTGGGTGAATAGTGTTTTTTTAATTAAAAATTAAATTGAAAATATTTAGAAAATTATTTTCATAAAATGGACTTTATTTTTGGACTCAGAGAATCAATATTATGTTAAGGCACTTTTTTGGGTTTTTTCTGAAAAAAAATGAATTTTTAATGAAGTGTTTTTATTTAAAAATTAAATTAAAAATATTTAGAAAATTATTTTTATAAAATGGAGTTCATTTTTGAAATCAAAGCATCTATATTTGGTAAAGGTGAAATTTTGGGATTTTTCTAAGAAAGTTGAATTTTCAATGAATAGTGAAAATACGGTTCTTAAGTTACGGGTGTTTAATGACATCATAATTGCATCATGATGATGTGATGAGATATTTTAAGGGATGGCAGACTAAAGGGGATGAATTATTGTATGACAGGTCCCATGTGGCTAAAACCATGGGAAAGCCCATGGTTTTTCCAAAACCACCAATGAGGTGTCCCTTGACCATTAATGTCTTGTCCCCTCACATTCCCTATAAATAACCACCCTTCCCTACTTTAGTTTTCACTCCCAACTCTCCCCCAACGATGCTCTGGTCTCATTACCTCCCAAAGAGTCCTCCTAATGTACCCCAAGCCCTCAATATTCCATCCTTTGAGTTTTAAGAGATACTTTTTAAGATAAGAGATCCTACCTCTCTCTTTCTTTCCAATACTCTCTTTTATGTCATTTCTTTTATCCTCCATGTTCTTATGTTGGAGGATGTTCTTTTATATTAATCCTACTTTCCTTTTCATTTTCATATGATTAGAGACCCCCTCTTGGTCTCTTCAATTCATTTTAAGAATGTTTAAGTGGCGTCGTTAGGATGCCGAATTTTTAAGGGTTTCTTCCACCCTTCTCGTTTTCAAGATCTATTTTCATGTCATGTCTTTAAAGTTCCTTTTTATTTTCTTGTGGTATGATCTATATATCTATCATACTGATATTTTATTTTCATATGTTGAGAGACCATATTTGATCTCTTCAATTCATTTTTTTTTATGTTTTAAGTGACGCCATTAGGCTGCCGAATTTTTCATAAGAGAAATCTTATTTTTGTCTTCCTTCAATGTTTTTCATTTGATATGGTATGTCTTTAAAATTTCATTACCATGTTCTTATATCCATTTTATTTTGTCCCTATACTATTTTATAGATCATTTATGAGTGGGTGACCCATGTCCCCTCTCTTTTCAATATTTTCTAAAACCCTATAACATAGCCGTTATGCTGCAGAATTTTCATCTCAAAATGCCTCCCTCTTTTTCTAAAATTATTTTATGTTATTAATTGAATAATCAAAGCTATTTCTTTTACAGGGGTATACACGTATATATAAAAATGTTCTATTTTAAATTCTGGTATTTATGTACATGAAACCCTCTTTCCTTTTCTGTGGGTTTAAAGTGACATAAAGAACATGTCATTAAAGAAGTTTTTAAAAAGTTATGATTATGAAAGAAAATCCATTTCTTTAATGCTATATGGGTTATTTATGAAATGTTTGATGATGATATATATGGATCACATGATAATAAAGACAAATCTAAGGGTTCACCCTGATAGGGACCCAATGCATTGGGTAATGATGTAACCACTAGAGATTACAAATTTAAGGGTGCGCCCTGATAGCACTCCAAGGCATTGGGTAATGATGTAACCACTAGAGATTACAATTTTAACAATACCTTGGTGAATAACTTTGGTAATTTTCAAATGAAACCTTGGGGATGGACCTTGGTGATATGTTCATGATTGTATATGTAAAATTTTGTAACCACATCTTCAAGTTATGAAATACGTTATTTTTATTATGATATGCCTCACGATTTCTTTCTCGTGCCTTAAACTTCGTTTTCAAGACATTGTTGATGTATCTCAAGTTCACATGTTAAATTTTTCCCCTTGTTTCCCTTACTGGGCCTTCTATTCACCCCTTTCTTTTTTATGTATGTCCCCAGGTTATGAGATGCAGTAATGAACCTAGGATAAACACAAGGAGAAGCCTTTCAATTGTTTAAGAAGAATGTTTTATGTTTTCATGTTTTAAGTTCCTAGTTTCCAAGACACTAAACATTAAAGATCCTCAGTTTTATAAAATGCAATGAATAGTTATGTTATAAAAATGTTGTATGTTATAATAATAATATTTATATTGTATAGAATAGTTGATTTATGTTTATTTTTATTATAACTTTATAAATGTTTTTTTATTTTTTATTCAATTAAACACAAATTGTATTTTTTGTGTAACATTCAAATCCAATTATTGGATTTATTTTGATGAGTTAATGTATCCTGGAAATAATTGTTATTTTTTAAAAATTTATTATAAATTATTGTTTTATTAATTATAAATTCTCATTAAAATTTTATGAAGTGAAATCAACTTTTTATAAGGGTTGAAAAACTGTTATTGTAAAAAACACATCATTTTTTAGTAAATCTATAATCTTATTTTAAAAATAATAATTTCTATATTTATAAAAATATTCAGATACAATAAATATTATTTTTGGACTAATAACATAAAAATTATCCAATGGTTAATTTTTCATAATTTTCTATGATTGATGAATTTTCGGGTAAACATTAAATACCCTATAAATATATGATGTGTTTTATGACATCATAATGACCCAAAAATTATGTAATAAATACTAAAATGGGAATACAAGAATGAATATATTTTTTCCACATAAAATATTTTGAAATTATATTTTCATGATTATTTTTATATAGCCTTTACGAATCCTCCAAAACATTTCATGTATTTTAGTGTTTTAAATTATTTTATTTAAAAGTGTGACTCACCTCCACGTAAGGGAATTATTTTAATATGAAGATCTATTTTCCCAATTAAATATTTAAAACATTCCTAAATTAATAAAAAAACATGGTCCAAAACCATGGGAAGGTTTGTGGTTTTGAATATTTTATTATATAGAGTCCAAAACCTATGTTTGTGAAATATTAAAAAAATTTCCCTCTCATTTCCAATATAAACCCACCCATGCTCCCACTTATCATCACTAAAAATACATTAATCACATCATTACTCTACCATACCCTCTCTATAATCCTCCCTAGGCACACCAAGCTCTCAAGAATCCTCTTTTCATGCTTTTGGAGCCACACATTCATGTAAGGATTATTTCCTTTCTCAGCATTATAAAGTTTTTTGTCTTGTTATATACTTTTATTTTCCATTAATTATAATTGGGTATGATTTTAGACCTTCCCCATAGGTCCCTTATTATGTATAAATTATGAGATACCCATTTATCTATCACTAATCACTCCCATGTACACCTATTACCCTGTCAAAATTTCATAAGCTTCCTTTCCATTCTCATTTTAATCAATATTATTTATTATTTTATGCCTTATTTTTCGAATTGTAAATGTGTAGAAGTTTTCCCTCAGGCCTCTATTACTTTCCACTTCATGTAAAAATTATTAGAGTCTTATTTCTCTCTCATCAACTTATTTTGTGAATTTTTATGTGATGTTGTTATGCTTTTGAATTTTCACCACAATTTTCCATGCAAAAAAAATTATTTAGTGAATGTCATACCCATTTCCTATAAATGGTGTTCACTTTTATGCACATAAAAAATTTCATTATGGATTTAAATTTATTTATTCCACACTCCCTAGTTCTGTAATAAATTATGATGATGAATGAATTCATTTGTTATTATCTATATGGCACACTTAAGCATGAGAATGAAATGAAAGTGACAGGTGCACTAGGAATTAGGTAGCACTCCAAAACATTGGGTAATGTATAGTATCTTAATAAATAATGTTGGTTTATGGGTGTACCTTATTAAATTATGGTATTTTTCCATCATGAATTATTTGAGGTTTATCGTTGGTCTATGTTTTTGATGCAGTGTTTTAAGTTATTTCTACAATTCACATGTTATGATTATCATACTATATCATAACTTACCATTCATGTCCCTTTATGCCTCATTGATATTCCTTGTCTAAAATTTATTATTATCTTCATGTTATTTCATGTTTACTCTTTTACTAGACTTTATGGATCACCCATTTCTTATGTATTTTCCTAGGTTATCCAATTTAGATTTATGCTCAAGCATATAAAAGAAGTTTTCAACAATGATATTGTAAATCATGTTTATAGTTGTAATGAAATGTACCTAATTCTCAAAGACCCTGGAAGTCTAAATATTTTGGGTTTTATTAAGTGTAATTTTTTTTAAATTAAATCATGTATTAATGTGTAATAAATATAATTGTAGTTATATTTGGTATCAGAGGAAAATTTTAGTTATTTTTGGGACAATGGGTAGAAAACTCAAGAAAAGACATAGAGATAAGACTATTTATTGGAATGAATACCTAAATTTGGGTCAATATAGAGTAAGTTTTTTATTAATAAAATGCATCCCTATCTAGATAATATAAGTGGGAATGGTTTTGGAATATTTTCACCAAGGAGTAACAACACCGACAAGGTGTTTCGGGCCTTACTTAGGGTAACCAGGTACACGAAAATGGGTCTTACTTTGCACCTGATTTGAAACTCCCATGATATTTTCTTTGGTAAATCATAAGTTCAATATTAACCATTATTAAGGGAGAAACAAAATTCCCATAAGATTATATGTGAGGATATATGTCATGGATAACAAAGACTCAATCCAATAAATCCTTAAGTTAAGGAAATAGTTTTATTTTATAAGTTATCCCTTTAATGTCGTTAAATTCCCATTTATGTAATTAAATGTTAAATATACTCATACATAATTTTCCTTTTATTCCATACAATGGCCTAATGTATGAGAAATTGGGTAAAAAATAAATGTAAATAGAAATTTGATGACTTCCCCAATGATATTATCAACCCAATGTGAGAAGGAATCATGAAATTTAGGATGATACTCTCTTAGATGACTCAGGTTTTAAATAGAAACCTAGATCAGGAGGAGTATCCAAATCCCCCTAAAATAGAACAAGCATAAATCTAGAGCTTCAGGCGACAAAGGCCTCCAACATTAAGTGGATAATATAATTCTCTAATCATCGAACAACAGATCAACTACATTTAAAATATCTTCTCCATACTTCAATGATTCGAACAGGAGAAGGTTCTTTTGGTAGAATATCATATAGAGGGTGAAGTTGGTCAATTTTTTACATTGATCAAAAATAAAAATCCAGTGGAATAGATTGATCAAATTGTGTGTAAGTGTTTCCAAAAACATGATAAATATTTTCCTCACACTCTCCAACTTAAAATGGAAATAAATTTCCTTACCCTCAAGAAAAAAATGAATAATCTATTGGGTCTTACAATGAAAAAATCACATGGATGGCATGATATGCCTCCGACTTTGTTGTTACCCCTGAATGAAAGTTTGACTACTTCATTAGTGGGATAAAACCGAGACTGTAGAAATACATGTTCATCCATGACTTTTATAGCTATGATGAAATTGTCTCATATTCCCTCAATGTCAAAATGGAGATCAGTAAATCTCCAGGGTATCCCAGGGATTAGAAGGGGAAAGTACAGATCATTTATAGTGGTCTTATAGAGAGTTCTAATAGTTCCAATAAATTTTAGCATCGCACTTGAAAAAGGTGAAAAAAGAATCACCCTAGAAATTTCTTAAATGGGATGAAAACATTCTTCAGGTGGAGGAAGGAAGGGAACCTAGCCCATGATTTCTAGTAAGAGAAATTTGATACTCTGATTAAGGATAGTATTTCTATATTTAACCTAGAACGTATTGTTTATTTATATAACTACAAAAAACCAAAGAACTTTCCCAAAAAAGTCATTAATATTGGGGTCTTCAGAGGCAACTGAAACCTCCAAGGAAGAAAGGGTGATCTTTTTCCATCACTACTGCTGAAGTGAATCCTGACAGTGATGTGGTTATAGGTATGCTATTTATTCAATCAATAATAGTGAATGTAAATTTTAATTCAAGTTCTATGCATTCCTTCATATCCTGAATGTTTGGTAGAACTATTCATAACACCACCAAAAAACATAGTGGTAGAGATGTTGATGAAGATAGAAATTAGTAAAATTATTGCATCTTAATAATATAACTCCTCCTCTATTAGTGTTTGTGGGATGAATTTCCGAGGAAACATTTTCATACTCCTTTTGGTGGAATTTCATGCTATAATAGGAATGGATTAAATTTTCCTATATAGATCCAACATAAATTTCAACAAGAAGGAAATCACTCTCCATATTGTGAACTGAACCCAGATTTTGTACATGTGCAATGAGGAGGATAAATTTTCTTTAGTTCTATCATCTCAAGCATAGATATTATTTCCCTATAATAAACCATATCTAGATATAATTATTTAGTCTAAGTAAAGAATCAACATTGAAGACATTCCCGTTGTGAGGGAATATGCTTCTGTGTTTCTAGATGGATTTTTTAGTCTTCCTCCTAACTGAGATGTAAATTTTTTTTATCAATATTATACTTGGGTTGAAACCATTTTTCAAGGCTCTATATAGAATGGATTTTATGTAACATGAGGAGATGAAGAATCAACTAATAGAGAATATAGATAATGTTTTCTTACACAAAAGTGCTTCACAATGGGGTGCACCAGTCCTCTTCTTCAAGAAGAAGGATGGGTCAGTGAACCTTTTCATCCATTATCAGGAACTCAAAAAGATCACAATAAATAACAAGTATCCTCTACCTCGAATTGATGATGGGTTTAATAAGCTATGTGGAGTACAATACTTTTCCAAGGTGGATGTGTGGTCATGATATTACCAAGTTATGGTATATAAGGAGGACAACCCCAAGACTAACATTCATATAAGGTACCAGAACTTTGAATTCATAGTAATGCCTTCAGACTCACTAGTGCTTCTGTAATCATCATCAACATTATGAATATAGTATTAAGAGATTACCTAAAAAATTTTGTGGTTGTCTTTATATATTATATTCTAACATACACCAAATGTACTGTGGATCATGATTATAATATGAATACTATACTAAATGCCTTGTGAAATGAAAATATTTATTCCAAGTACAGAAAATGTGATCCCTGGTTGAAGGAATTATCTTTCTTGGGGAATATCATTACAAGAAATTACATATCTATATACCCTGCAAAAATATATGAATTTGAATGATGGAAGAGGCTCGCATTTGTGACATATATCCATCGTTTCCTTGGGTTAGCAGGATATTATTTCTAATTCGTGAGAAATTTTTGACAATTATTGAACCCTCTGACCGAACTAACTTAGAATGGTGGAATGTTTTCTTTGAATGATGAATGCATGGAAAGATACAAGTAGTTGAAAACGAGGCTTTTCACTGTGCATGTGCTCACACTAACCAAAAGTGAAGAGATTTACATGGTATTCAGCAATACTTCAAAAATGTCCAGGGATGTGTGATGATGAAAAATGAAAAATTCATTTTCTTTGCTTCAAGGAAGTTGAATTTCCATGAACATAACTACCCAAAACATGATCTAGAGTAGGCTGTAGTGATTTTCACTTTAAAATATTGGTATAATTATCCATTTGGGCCAAAGTGTGAACTATATGTGGATCCCAAAAGTCTAAATTATATATTCACATAGAAAGATATGAATATGCACCAATGAATATGGTTAGATCTGATCAAATATAATGACTTTTCAATCCAATCCATCCTAGGAAAGCGAATAAAGTGGTATACGCTCTAAGTACAAAGGATCCAAAAATTCTATCATTGATGAGAATTGAGAGGGACCTGATATTATTAGATTTGGAAAGGATGGACATGGTAATCATAAACGAATGAATGTCATCAATCCTTTTACAGATGATTTCTCAACCATCAATTTTAGAGAGGTTAAAGTATTTTCGAAGAGATGATGTGGGAATTTATAAGAAAGTAGAATCTATAAGGATAATTAATCCTTAGAGTTCAATGATAATGTTGAAGGTGTTCTGGAATTTGGGTCAAGACTATGTGTACCATCAAATCCTGAGTTAAAGGATTTGATGGGTTGTGCACATAGCTCAACATTCTCCATCCACCCCAGAAGCACAAAGCTGTTCTGAGATCTCGAAGAACACTATTCATGGGATAATATGAATAATTATATCGTATAATATAAATCAAGATAACATGTATATCAAAAAGTGAAATAGGAAAGGATAAAATCCATGAGTATGATGAAACCATTACACATACCTACATGGAAATGGGAAAACATCACCATAGACTTTGTCACTGATCTTCCAAATACATCCAGTGGGAATAATTCTATATGGGTTTTGGTGGATTGTCTTATAAATACAGTACACTTCATTGCGATATGAGAGGTGTTCTCAGAGGATGTACTTGCAAGGATATACATTAGGAAAGTGGTCAGGCTGTAGGGAGTACCATTATCGATTGTATCTGATCATGATCCAAGATTCACAACTATGTTCTAAAAGAGTCTCTAACCAACTCTAAATACATATTAAAAATTCATCACGGCCTATACCCATCAAACTGATGGCCAATCTAATTGGACAATCCATACACATGAAGATATTTTGAGAGATTGCTCAATTGTCTAAAAAGGAAGATGGTATTAACATATTCATATATTTGAGTTATCTTGGAATAATAGTTTTCACACAAGCATAAAAACGAATCCCTATAAAGACATTTATAGGAAGAGTTATAGGTCACTTTCATGCTAGGTTGAAGTTGGGGAACAAAAACAACTAGGTTCTAAAATCACCAAGGAAATGGTGGAAAAGGTTAATACCATTTAGCATTACCTCAAGGATGCTCAGATTAAAAAAAATAGGTTTTCTGACATTCATCAATAAAGACTAGAGTTTGATGTATTTGATATATTATTACTCCACATATATCCATGGAGGAATGTGGTGATATTTTGGAAAAGGGGAAAGTATAGTCCAAGATACATCGACCACTTTGATATTCTTGATTGCATCAGAGTGGTGTCCTATCAACTTTCACTCCCACCTAACCCATCTCTAGTTCAGGATGTATTCCATTTATCACACATAAGAAATAATTGCTTAACCCCTCACATGTAATCAATACTGACTAGGTACCATTGGAGAACGATCTTTCCTATGAGGAGCATTCAGTGAAGATCTTATATTTTAGATATAAAGTTTTATGAAAAAAGACAATGAACCTTGTTAAAGTGTTGTGAAAAATAAAAATTTTGAGAATAAAAATGGTAACTTGAATAAGTGATGAGATAGAATAACCCTTATCTTTTTTAAGGAGGGTGAAATAAAAATTTCAAGGGTGAAATTTCTCAAGGGGGGGTGATTGTCACAACCCATACTGTTATAAACTAATTTTCACTTTTTGATTTAATTAAATGTTTTATTGTGTAATATTGTTATAGAAAACACATGTACTTTGATAGTAATATATTTGGAATTAAAATACCATTGACAATATTACTATAGTTAATATATCCATTAATCATTGATCACTTGATTAATATAAATATATGGTTTTAACAAATCCAATTGACATAGAAAAAGGATGTGATGACCTCATCCAGAAGGATTGTAACGTATGAAGACCATTTATTAGAGCATCTGTTGGATATAAAATCACTTGTATTTTCCCTTGATAAAGTCCAAACTAAGATCCAATAAATTATTCACGAGAGAAACTATTTACGGGAGAAGTTCTAGCTCATCGAGATCACATGCCAAACAATGTTCGATGAATGGCCCCATGAAAGTCTCATTATCACACACCTTACTCTTAGGGTGTATGCTGGTATAATCAAGGAATATATACTAGAAAATTTATAATATGAATATTTATATCTTATAGAAAAATTAATTTATTTTGATTTTTGTTTTTACCTTATAAATTATTTTTATTTTGATTCAATTATACAGAAATTGTATTTTCAGGTCACATTCGAATTCAATTAACGGGTTGATTTTGATGAATTAATGGATTTTTAAAATAATTATTATTTTAATAAAATTTTATTATTAAGGAAAATTTTATTGATTATAAATGGACATATATGTTTTATTAATTGGAATGTACTTTTTAAAAGGCTTCTAAAACTGGGATTGCCAAAAACCATCATTTTTTCAATAAATGTCAATTCTTATTTTAAAAATGAAAATTTAAGTATTTATAAAAATATTTAGATAAAATAAATTTTATTTTTAAATGATAATTTCTAATTTATCTAACTGTGAATTGTTCATATTTTTCTGAGAGAGTTGAATTATCGGATAAAAATTAAATATCGTATAGATATATAGTGTGTTTAATGACATCATAATGACCCAAAAATGATGTAATAAATATTATAATGGGTATCATTTTCCAAATATATGTTTCCTTTTAAAATAATTTAATTTTTTGTTTACATTATTATTTTTATCAAGCCTTTATGAATCCAAAAAAATATTTAATATATTTTAGAATTTTGAATTCATTTATTTAAAAGTGTGACTCACCTCCATATAGAAAAGTGTATTATTTAAATATGTTATGACCTTTTACTAATAAAATAAGGAAAACCTCCCCAATTTTTCAAAACCCATAGGCAAACACTGGGGTAAGGTTTGTGTTTTTGAATACATTATTATATATAGTCCAAAACTTATGTTTTTGAAATATTAAAGAATTCCCCTCTAATTTTCTATATAAACCCACAAAATCACTCACTTATATTCACTAAAATCCTTCGAGAACGCCCTTAATCTTCCCTACACTCTATAGAATCCTCCCAATGTTCTCAAATATCTCAAAAATCCCCTTTTCAAGATTTAGGATCCACACATTAATGTAAGGATTTTTTCTTTTTTAATCATTATCAAAGTCACTTTATCTTGTAATTATATTTTATATTCTATTAATAATGATGAGGTATGATTTTGAACATCCCCAATAATTTATATATTATTTATAAATGATGATATACCCCTTTTTCTTTCATTAATCCCCCTATGTACACATGTTACCATGCCAGAATTTCGTATGCATCCTTTCCGTTATTTATTGAAGCTTTTTTAATATTTTCTACCTTCTTTTATAACAATAAATATGTTTACATGTCATTCCATTTCCCTATTTCTATATAATTAATTTAAAAATTATGTTAGCCCCATTTCTATCTCATCAACCAATTTTATGAATTTATAAGCGACGTCTTTGTGCTGTCGAATTGTCGCAACGTTTTTCTAGGCCAAACTAATTGTGTAGTGAATGTCATGCCCATTTATTATTAATGGTTTTAACTTTTATTAACATATAAATTTTTATTATGGACTTACATGTATGTATTTCACACTCCATGATTGTTGAGGAAATTATTATGATGAATGAATCCATTTATTATTACCTGTGTGGCAGACTTATGCATGAGAATGAAATGAAAGTGATGGGTACACCCAGAATTATATATCACTCCAATGCATTATGTAATGTCTAGTATCATGAAGCTTCATGTTGGGATAGTGGTGTACCTGATTATTTTAGTGGACTTTTTCCACCATGAATTCTTGGTGTATTATCCTTTTCCTATGTTTATGATGCAGTATTTTAAGTTTCTGTAACATTTCCCATGTTATGGTTATCATGATATATCATTCCTTTACTGTTCATGTTCAATTGTGCCTAATTAATATGACTTTTATATAATGTTTTATTATCATCATGTTAGTCCCCAATTATTCCTTTACCAGGATTTATGGATCACCCCTTTCTTACGTATTTCATCAAGTTATCTAATGTTTTTTTAAGCTCCAACATGTTAAAGAAGTTTTCAATAATGAAATTTTAATTCATGATTAATTTTGTACTGAAACATACCAAATTACCAAATAAATTTAACTAATCTTTATTTTGGGTTATATTAAGTGTAATTTATGTAATTAAATCTTGTATTAATGTCTAATAAATAGAAGGGTTGTTATATTAGTTCCTTTAAATAGGGACCTAGAAAACAGTGTGTAGATAATTGATACCTCACAAAAAAGTATTTTATAGTGCCTATGGGTTTCTTTAAAAAAAAAAATCAACATATTTACATGATAATCTAACACTCCACTATAATAACTATGTACAAGTAGCCATTAATTCACCCACAACTGATTAAAATAATTTTTCGCATAGAAGAAATATATGATATAATGAAATTTAAATAGCTTTAGCATGTAGTTTCCTCTATAACTTACAATAAGAATTGTTTCTAACGAAAATGAATCTTTTTTCTATAGAACACCTAAATAATACTTTTATATATATTAAATTCAATCATCTTAATATTAGTTGTGGAATATATATCAATGTAAATTAGACTTCCACTTTTTTATTTTGAATAGTTGAAAAGGAATAAAAAAATATTACACATGATATTTTATTCTTATCAATCCTTTGAATGGTGAGAGAATAATGAATAAATTGATTTTATCGATTATATATTCAAAAGATTCATGTCGTATATATGAAATCATCAAATGATGTATCACTTCTAAATTTCTTTCATCATATACACATCTTCTCCCTCTCTGAACAAGATAAAGAAAATATTTATATATATATTTTTTCATCATTAAGATTTCACTTTCATCAATATTTAGATAATAAAAGAGTCAAAATACTTTAATTCATTCCAAATAAATGAATCCCCAAACTATAAATGATCCTTGGAAAAAAATATATTAAAAAATATTTCAATATTTTATCAAAAAATAATCTCTTTGAAAATATAAGCATTGAAAAACATCATATTTAATGAAAATGTTTCCATTGATACATCTTGTTTTCCCTGAAAACTATAGAGACAAATATCTCATGTATTTATATATTTAAATAAGTTTTATACTGATACAGTGGAAAGAAACTTTTACCCTTCCCATTAAATTAGTAGTGGCATTATCTTTTGAAATTATATTACTTTGAAATATTTCATAAAGGATAGAATTTATATGGTGAAAACCACATAGTATAGAATTTTACTTATAAAAAAAGAATTCCTATGTGATAAAATATATAGAATAATACAGAATAAATCATTACCCATTGAAATTCAAAAAACTCAACTAGAAAGAGTATCATAACCTTGAAATTTGTTTATAATCTTCTATCTACTAAATTATTAATGCATATTTCTTTTTCATGAATTGATTTATAATCCATTATATCACTGTATTTCCTGTCAAAACATTTTACATGTATCATGTATTTCTTGTAACATTTGAGATATAATCATGTGTATCACTACCAAGGATTTATTTTATTATCAGTTTATCCTCATATCTTACACCATTCACGTGAATAATCATTATAATTGTTTGAATTAAAGTCTATGATATTTCATTTTTCACATATTTTTATATCATAATAAAATTCTAATATAGAAACAACTTTCATCATGAAGAATTAATCTAAAAATGTTTCATTAACTCACTTCATAGCTAGCCTCCAGTAGCCTTACTGAGTTATCCTTTACAAGAGTCCAGTATTTTGTGGAATTATAAGTGAATTTTACTATATATAAGTTAGTTATAGTATGAGTGAGAGTTATCGCATAAGTTGTATCCAGATATCTTCTTCATTCTATGTGAAATAGAGCTATTGACACATGATTAAAATTTCAGCATGAAATAAGTAAATACTACATGCAGACTCCTAAATTGATCTCGTTCTGAATGTAGAGATCATATCCTATATATGATACTAACTATATGTGACCATTCTGGTCTAAAATTACCTGTTCTAGTTAGATATGTATAATTCTAAAATAGTTTAGTAGTATCTCATTCCATAATCCATTTTTTATATTAGTGATTTTCTATGAAAGTGTTCATCGCCTATCAAAATGATCCATTGAACTAAATCTACATTGGTGAACTTATCACATAATTGAATTCACTTAATTAAATCAATCATGTATTTGAATATTCATGTAAAAAATAACATATGTTATGAAATCTTATATTCTATGGAATATAAATTTCATAAGCTAATATCAATTTTTAGAGTCTCCATTAGAAAATTCCCACTACTGGTATAGATAACATATATTTATAGACTTTGTTTTGATTTATAATATATAAAATAAAATTTTAATATGAAATACATAGTTCAGGATATCATTAAGAATAGAAGAAAATATAATCAAGAGAACTAAAGTATATAGAAACATTTTAGAGAGTTTGATAAATTTTTAGATCACTCAAACAACCATTTTATACTTATTTATAGTTGGATTTAATATTGATAATATTAGTAAATTTCTATCATAATAACAAATACATAATTTAGGGGAGCTAAGATTGATATTCAATTAAAAATAGAAGAAACTATAAACTGATAATCTATGGTATAACTACAAACTGGCTGAAACTTTAGGACATAAAAAAAAATATAAAAATACTAATTTATTAATTTTTATTGTTGAAGAAAAAATATATTTTATTATAATATTTATAAAAAAAATAGGTGGAATAAAATTTCAAACATTGTAAGTCCAGATATAATAAAACTTCAATAACCTAATAGATGTGGTTTCTAGAAAACTATTTCCTAGATTCCTTCATCCTTCAACATACAAAATTCTACTCAACATTTCCAAAATATTAAATGTAAGAAATCCCAGAATGGTAATATAAATTTAAATAATGAATTATAACAGAATATATCAAGAATTAATATCATAATTACATATTATAATTTATATAATCATATTACAATATATATGATAAATTTAATGGTGGAAAATAAAATAAAAAACATTTAAAATAAATAAATGGGGGATAAATTATAAAAACAAAAAATATAATGGAATGTATCCACATAAAAAACTCTAAAAACAAGAAAAAGAAAAAGAAAAAAATGAATGATAATAATAATAACAATTAAATACCATTAAATATATGTTATGATTTATATCCATTTTTCAGATATATTTATGACATATCTTATACTCGTTGTTTATATTAAAGATAATATGTTCTTTTGATCTTATATTGAGATAAAACATTAAATATATAGAAGAAACTCTTAAGGGTTGAGTTTTCATGGTGGAAGAAACAAACCTAACTTAATAAGAACATTACAATTTTTGTACATTACTTATTTCTAGATTGTGACATCAAGAACATATTTTATGTGTTCTGAAAGACACATTTATTATAATCAATATTCCAGGTTATATCAAAACCTTTATGCATTAAATATTTGAAAATTATATGTTTTAATTTATTGGGTTATATCCTACTCCTCAACAAGATCATATTCACCTCTCAAAGGGTGATGAACCTTCAAAATTAATTTTTCCAACCAAATCCCAATAGTTTAACACATTTATGAGTGAGGATTTCATAAGAATAAGATCATAGTAATTAATCCTTGTCCATATATAATTCATCTAAAGAATGGAGTAAAATTTTATTTTTGAATGTTTTCAACCGTAAAACAATTAATGATTTACCCCCCCCCCCCCCCAAGTGGTTGGCATGCCTCCGATGGGACATGAAATGGGTATTGAATCTGAGTTTCATTGTCATTAACACATCCCAGTATGTTTAGTATATTATTATTTGTGAATATTATTAACTATAATTAGTATTCTTGATAAAATGATAATTCAACATTGATTAATTAGATTTATCCTCCATGTATATTATTTTTCATTTTACATATTTCATATAATTTTTGAATAATGGATAATGGAAATCATTGTACATTTTTATCTCAATATATTTATATAATTATAATTTATTGACTATGTTTAATGATGAAGGTAAATTTTAATATTATCTCAATGAGATATATAAATACATTGAAAATGGAGGTTATGGAAGTTATTTTAGAACTACCATGAGAAATAGAAATAAGATTAAAGATAAGAGATTAGGGAAATTAGATCCCATGGAAGAGGAGATAAACCAACTTTTGATGAGGAGTGATTAATCACATAAATATATTTGTGTATCTAAAATGAATTTGTTGGTGAAAAATTGACTAGGAATAAGTTAAAATATTTGGTAATATCAATTCATACATTTCTGAATAACCATGAAGGTGATTGGTAGTCTCATGGGATGAATTACCTTAAGAGGAAACAAGTTCCAGCTATAATGATTTTATGTTTGAGCTATCTGGTAAAGGTTTTTATACTATATTTTGATATTTCTTCTATAATTTACCAAAATATTTTACCACCAATATATGTTAAAAATTTGTGACTTTAATAAGGGTTTGAAGTACTTATATAATCTTGAAATGGAATACCAAGAGCTTAAAAATAGATTGTTCAAGAAGAACTCCAAGTTAAATATTTGATTTAGTATGTCTTATAAATATGTTAATATGCTTACTCCCATGAATTATAATATATAAAGAGAAATATTTTCATGAAAATTTATGTTAAATTCGTATCATGGTCAAATTTAAGGGTTGTAAGGAGAATATAATATGATCAAAGTAGAAATGGAAAAATTATTTCTTGAGATAAATGATAAGGGTCTGGGGAGTATTACTCTATCAATTGTCTTGAGAAGGTGTTTGTAGAGAAAAAATAAGATCTTGATAAATTGAAAAAATAGTAACATGAATATTTAGAAGTTGTAATGATTATTTATCTAGATGTATAACTTGAAAAAGAAATAAATTTTGGGGATAATCACTGCCTCATTGAAAATATGGTAGTTTAAGATGAGACCATTGCTAATATAATGAAGGATTCATGATTCACTCATTGATAATTGATATATTTTAAAGTTAAATAAATAAGAGTGATGTTTTATTATATTAAAATGATAAAAAAAAATTATAAAATGTTTATAGAAATATTTAAATATTTGAGTGGTCTAAAAAATGAACTATTGAATACACAAGTTATAGATGTTTCCTCAAAGTCCTCAAAGATAAAATCAATTGTGTTTGTGATCAATAAATGGATTATATATTTTATAGAAACAATAAATTAGACTCCAGTTTCATCAATTATAAAAAATATAATGAATATTTTTTTATCAATGAAGAATGAAAAAACTAATGAGAGGATTTTGGTAATGATTTGGTTGAGAAGAAAAATAGGGAAATCAGTCTCACTCTAAAAGGGACATAACATAATAGTTTATTAGGATATTAATAAAAAATAAATGGACTTATAAGGTTGTAAAAATGATAAGGATGGCTATTTCAATCAAGAAAATAAGTGGAGTGGCTCCACTATTGAAAACAATCACATGAAATGTTTAAAAAATTAGAATCTATTTTCCATATAGGTACATGGATTCATGAATATTTATTAATGTGTAGGTTGATAAAATACAATAAAATTTATGTGAGGTAAGAATACATTTATGATATTCCCCCATAGTTTTTCTTCATTATTTAGAACTAATAATTTTCCTCAAAATATTAAAAAATATTAATAGATAGAATCTTTAAAAAAATTCCACATTTAAGGAATTGAATGTTTTATGAATCCTATTGGTTATGTGGGGACTAATAACACCTATATAATTATTTTTGACCTGTATTGTATAATTTTAAAATTATTAGTGTCATATATCATGGGATAGAAAAATAAAAATTGGTAGTAAGCTAATGAAATAGTATGGAGTTAAATATCCATGAAAACCAATTGAAATATGATCCTTTAGAATATAAAAAATTATATAAAGATATTTTACATATTTATACATAATAAAATATTCAATATGTGGTATTATTTAAATTAAATGAGTTGATAAAGAAAATATAAAGTGAATATTTGTTCATTACTAAATATGGAGGAGTTATTCTTTATCTTCCACAAGAACAAGGGTGGTTGGAATTTTATCATTAGCATATAAACCCCACTTTAAATATAGGTATTCTCTAATCCCCCTCTCAATTTTTCCCATATTATGTTTTCAAATTGAGGGATAAAAACACAAAAAAATCCAAATTGTCAATTCATTATAAAACTTGTAGTTTCACATTGATATATCTAATGAAATCATTAATTGAAGGGGATATGAATGATTTGTTATACAAATATATGCTTATGTGTTTCATGTGAATTACATAGAAGGATGAATTTTTAAGGATCATAGGATGACCATAAATTTGATGGGGGGAGATTAATGAGCATTTCTTTATTGTTTTGGATTTTTTTTAATGTTAAATTTAAAAACCCTGCTTATGAAATATAAAGGATAAGAAGTTGATCCACCCTATGGTTATCATAGGGAAAAGTAAGACATCGTGGTAGGAAGAATGAAAATATATTAAAAGGAAACGTGAAGAATATAAATTCAATGACTCATAATCATATTCACTAGTAAGAAATTAATGTTCATTCCATGAGAAGAAAGTGAACACCTTATGAGAAAATGTATAAAACTAATAGTAAAATTAAAAAAGGAATATTCATATCCATTTGGAAATTATTTGGTAGTTTTCATGATTCACATTGTTTCTTATATTTTTAGGAACAAAGATTCCACAAAAACATCATCCAAACCAGTGACATGGTGGTGGGAGTCTCCCTTTGGGAGAAGTCCGTAGATTACATACATTGATGAAGAAATGGACACCAAAGTTAATATAAATCATTGTAATGTCACTATAATAATATTGAATATCGTTTATGTGACATGAGTTGGTAGGAAGTTACATCCAAATCCTAAATGAAGGGACTCATGAATTTTTGATTCATTAAGAATGAATGATGATATCATATAATATATTAAAAAATTTTGGAATACTAAAATTTTAAGGATATTAGGTTTATTATCATTGAAGAATGATGTGAATTAGTTTATGTGGGGATCTTGAATAATATCGTAGTTTTGGTTTGGAAGTGTGGAATTTATTTATTTGAGTTGTAACATGTGAATATAATTTTTTAAAGTATATTACCATGTTATATCATTGAGAATAGAAATTTAAGATAAATTATCATTAACTTGTTGAATAATATTAGATAATACACATTTATAGTGTGTTATAAATTCTATATACTATCTAAAATATTACTCTTTAGTATGAATTAATATAAGGATAGTTATTTTTTTATAAAATTCATGTTTAGATTCACATATATTCCATGGAAAGTAATTAGTGATATATATGGTATTGGTAATTCTATAAAAATTGGATTTTAAATTATATATGGAGAGGTATTGTGTTGGTTTTTCACATCTCATGAGGAAGTAACTCATTCAATAATCACACAATATGATAATTTCATATAATCCTGAATAAATAAGTAAAATTAAATTAGATAATTTATAGAGTACGAATAGAGGATCATAAGATGTTAATATTATTAATGTGAATGATTTTTTAGTCATTTGAAGAAGGTTACATTATCACATAATATTTTTGTAAGACTACAAAATCCCCATCATAAGGCCATTTTGTAGTGCCTCGGTCGGGGTCACTACATGATTTTTGGAATGCCTGCCCATATTTCATTGGATAATGAAAATTAGTGATGGTATAAGGAGTTACCATTGAGAGAATATACCCATATATCATAGTAAAAATACCAATGAAAATGATTAAACAACTTCCATAATCATAAACAAGGTACATAAAATCCCATAAACAAGAATTATGAAATATTTATTTGGAATTTTGAATTATACAGTCATAAATCTCAAAAGAAAACCCAATGGGTTAATTAAATATAATAATTAATTAAAATAAGTAAAATACATTGAGTCCATAATATCTTTATTGGTTTCATACTAGCCTTTAACTCCTCCAAAAATACTCCAACCTAATCTTTCAACACTAGGCCTCCACCCTTCCTAAAATAGTGAATAATGAGATCTTCTCAAGTACCAGTGTTAGGGACTCCCAAGAAGGTTGTGTGTAAAACATAGTTTTCCACCCCCAATTGTATACCTAACAAAATCAGTAAAATAGTGAATGAATATGTGATATTTTCATAATAATAATTAATGTTTGGAAGCATAATAAAATATTTATTTTTGATCCTTGAGTTCTATTTTGGCATCGGGGATCAATCATACCTTCTTCAAAAAATATTGAACATCTCTAAGCATAAAAAATACCAATTAGTGGGAAACATTTCCTCACTCAAAACCATAGAATACAACTTGGGTTCAGAATATCCCTATAACATTATAAAACATACACTTAGAGAAAACTCTCCCAAAACCAAAACATTTACCTTGATATATACTATATAAATAAATTCATATAAAATACATTGAGGGTTTTAGCTCAATTAGACTAGTAATACTCCTTAGGTCATATCTCACCAAGAACAATTATCTACATCATGAACCATCATCTACCCTAATACATAGCTCATTTAGAAAGAAAAAATAATACACCCTAGGGGTGTACCACACTATAACCTAATATATGATGCAACTAGGATTCTAAAATATTCATATAATATAAACATGGGTTATCGTGTCATCTGCGTAGAAAATATTCTTAGCTTCCACTTCTTGGGAGTGTCACAGCCCACCTAGGAATCTAGTATCCCTTATTTATCATTCAACAAATCACCACAGATCACTAAAAACCCATAATACATCATACATGAAAAAATAAATATAATTTAAAATTAAAATAGTTATGAAATACCTTAATTAAATCCTCATAAAACAAACACCCAGAGACTACCTTCCTCGGATCTTCACAAGTTATATGCTCAAGCTGGCCACAAACCTATTCCTAGAACATGTCCCGTAGGTTCACCTCACAAGAACTAAACCTATTCAATCTCCATAAATTCTTAGGTTCTAAGGTTTCAAATTTAATTGATGATACTTAATCATCTACACAAACCCTCTATAGGGTCAATAGGAACCTAAATTCACTTAATGATTACCCTTAGGCTAAATAATACCCCCAAAACCTAATACTGCCTCCTATCAACCCATAGTCGCTTTCCTAAATCCATCCTCATGGGTTTGGTCAAAACACCATTCAAATATTACATTCTCACTGAATATTTCTCACTTGGAACCATATATAAATTTCTCATACCTTATAACTAGTAAAATAGCATGTCAGGTAAACAACTCATCCCCATGTCACTCACCCGATTCCCATCCCACATCTCTCTTATGAGAAAACTCAAACTATGACCCGAAGGAAACCCATAGATGTCACACAATGTCTAGACAAGAAGTACTTATGGAATTAATGTAATACACAATGACTCTAACAAACCATAAATATGGTGATCCCTATCATGTTCGAAATTCTTGATTGTCCCAATTATATCCACTATCAATAATCACGTTCTACCCATATTTACAGACATAGGAAACTAAACTACGCAATACATGCCTCCTCTCAAACCCATACAATTTTTCTATTCCTATAGTAAATCCAACTAATATCCTCAAACCATGGAGATATCCTATTTTTGGGATTCGGTTTTCCAAATTATCCTAGTCTACAAACTATGAACCCAAATCTCCAAATCCACCCTTTATATACACTCCCTCAATCAATATTCTAGGAATCACACTACTGTCAAGGGTCCATTGTGGCCGAAGTCACTACATACATTACATTGGACAAAAGTAAAATAAATAATTTTATATTTAAGGCCAATCACTCATGTGGGAGAGGCCTAATATCATATAATACGTTAAAAAAATCATAAACATATCGATATGTGAAACATATATATTTTATAAAGTATTTATCTTTATATAATTTTATTTTTGATATCTTATGATACCCAAAAACCTGAGTATAAAGAATTAAATATTTAGTATTTCATTATTAAATATATATTAAATTATCATGTATTAAAAATACTATGTAATTTATGAATAATTTATTTATAATTTTAAATAACTTATTATTAATTGATTATCAATGGAAATAAAAAACATTTGAGAGTAAATGATTGGTTCATTTGAAAAACAAAATTATGCATGAAACCTGTTCTTATATTAATAAATAAAATTAACCACTAATGGTGAATTATTATAATTAAACGTTTTTTTATATATTAAATAATCTGTTTTAACATTAAAATAAGGTATTTTAGGAATGATAGAGGAATAAATTCATTTTTATTCTTAAAATTGTATTAAAAAATTAGTTTTCATCATGTTTTGCACACTTATTTTAAAATCAATTTAATAAAATTATAGGTATTGATTTGAAAAAATAGATTCAATATTTGTAATTATAATGTTAAAATTTGGTAAATATGTCCCTTTTATTTTTTGGAATTATGAATAGTAATCGTGGTAAAATTTATCACCTCGATAAAGTGTAAACCAGGATAATCTTAGTTAAAAATAATTATTAAAGTCAATATTTTTCAACCAAATTACCATTCCAATAATATAATTAGACACTTATCTCCTTATAATAAAAATTTAATTTTTTAAGGTACACTTTTCCAGGAAAATGACCTACAAAATATTTAAAAAAATAATACTAAATATCACACTCTTACTTTTAAATATCCATCATGTGTTCACATGGGGACAAACAAAAGTGTTGAATGAAAATATATTTTTTTTAGAATAATATTATTATTTTTATAAAAGAGATTTATTTCTAATTTTAAGGTTTTATGACACCATCCCCACACTGTGTACCCCTCCTAGGTAGGAAATGAGTGAAGAGAGATAGTGAAACACATGTCCCACCTCTTGTTGGCCTAGGGTTGGAGATTAGCAGCGAGGGTTTGCAGATGGGAGTCATTACCCTCTAAGAGATGACATGCGGAAGAGATAGATTAGCTAAACACAAACCAAATCATACTCAAACTCTAATTTAATAAAAAACACATGTTCACATATGTAATGACCTGAAAAAACTACTACAACTGAAATGGAAAATGAAATTACAAAAATAAAAAAGGTGGTGATGACCATCAATCCCAAATAGATCCTACAAAACACAATCTAGTAGTAACCCGCCGGATCTCTAATATCCACCTACTGACCTAAAAGGAAAGATATTCAGATACATAGGGTGAGTATAATATTTCACTCAATTGGAACCTCCTCATAGCCTCTCATGCAAAAGATAATTAAATAATGCGAAAGCCCAGTGAACAAGAAGTAAAACTAAATCAAAAACTAAATAGTTATGCTATGTTTCCAAAAATACCATCAATATTTTCACCATGTATCTAATACAATACATTTAATATAATAAAAATATCAAGGTTACCCTACTACCACATCCCCACTAGGTTTTCTCTCTTCCCAAACATTGCACATCCTGGGAATATCTCTCTAAAAAGGCTATCCCACAAACACCTAGGTGAAGCACCACAATATGCACCTCATGAAAAAAGCCAACACATCCATGTAACCAAAAGATACCAGGTATTTTTTAGGATCTACCATAAACTGTATAGTATGTATCATACCACAAGTATTATCACTAAATCCATCACAACCCATACAATAAGTACGGATTCTCAAGCAATCACAACCTATACAAGGTATACCTATAGTATTCCTTTAGAAAATATATCCATAATACATGTGTGTGAAATAACCACAAGTTATTAAAAACCTCTACATAGATATATAGTTAAGAATAAATATCATACATACAATCAAACGTAACTAACAAGAGAAGAGAGTAGGCCCAAAGGGGGTAGTCATCCATCCATCCTCCTATTGGGATGTTGGGGAAAACACCCCCCTAGGCTCAGAATACATGCGTTTTCAGTTTTCCTAACCGAAAGAGTGGAGTAGAAAATAAAAAAACAAAGAAAATGGTATGATATTGCTCACAACTATACTATTATAATAGCCTACTCTCAAACTCAATTGAAGATATCTTCTCTCAGACTCCAAGATTCTGTTACTAAGACCATACATCCTATAAGAACACAACCAGTTAAAGATCAACATTTAATTACTTTATTCCCTTTCATTAGTTTAACTTTATATTAATTAATTCCTTAAACATTAATTAATTTTTTATATTTTCCAAATTAATTTACTTTAGCATCACAAGAATGATACATGCCCTCTTGGAATAAGAAAATTGATACTGTGGTTTCTCCAAATTATAACCCCAACATTGCATCCTAGAAAGCTCCTACCTAATGGGTTAAAATTATTCAATTGTTAAGATTATCACTTTCCATATTACCTAGTACTCTAGAAAAAAATCATATGATACCATACAATGTAAACAACCAAGAACATCCATTTTCACAAAATAGTGGGGGAATGGAAATAAGATTAAAAAGTAACCTAAATATCATCTATGCAGTATATTCAAACTAGAATCTAGCTTTTATATCAATGAGTAAGCCCAGGTTCAACCTGTTCTTCTATCCATGATTTCCTACCCGACACCCACATTCATATCTCAATGAATCCTACCACCGCATGCATTAACTATTGACGCAAAATCTATGCCTCCCTAGCCCACATACCACAATAACCCTCTAGGCTTAGTCATCCTAGGCTCACATCTCATCTCGGAATCCCCACCCCACATCACAAGTCTCGTATCTAGAGAATATCACAAGTAGTAAGAAACAATCATAAAAACTAGTCTCTTGGACCTAAAGTAGGGCATTCTTCATTTACACATAATGATCCATCACCGCTTTAAAACACAAGACACTCATAATTTATATGAATGTGGGAAAATCACTCCATATAAAGGAATTATATATTATCACACAACGGATTCTTATTCCATCTTGAATTAACTGATTCATTATTTACAGGTTCTTACTACATGAAACCTAAACATTAATCTTTTAAAAGTTATCAAAAATTAATTAAACAAATAATTTAACATGCCATTAATTCATTTATCAAAAATCATATACATGCTTCACATCATTATTCAACTAAATTTACAACTTGAATGTGAATTAATTTAAAAATTCTTTTTACATTAAGATTACAACACACCAGATTCCTTAAACATGCCTCTTTAATCTTGTAGATAGTTATTTATCAATTAATTATAGATTTATGTTCTTTACCAATTAAAAATTATAATCATAACATTAAAGTCACATCATAGATACCACAATATCTTGAAAATCAAGAGGACACTTGTTATCGTAGTTCATAATAGAAACATCGACATGTGGTCGATACAAATTCTTTAATCTAGTTTAAGTAATTATTGGGTTAATTTCAATGTAATCCAAGGGTCTAAATCATGCTCAATTTATTATCTCACGATATAATATAGGCAATAAATCATGTACCTTAAAATATTTTCATCATTATTCATTTGATAACAGACCAATGTTATAGATCCTGATTGCATCTCCCATAGGAACTGCATCCCCTAAGAATTCTACGCCACAACCACTCCAACAAACAACCAAAAAACCCAAATTTGAAATATGGAGACCAAGTGTCCTCACATGGAAAAGAGGAAAGTGAATAAATTTATCAAAGAAACCATAAGAACGAATATAGAAAACACATTGGATTGAAGATAGATCTAAGGAGCGATGCAAGATATCGATCTGTGAAAAATGAATCCCCAAAAACATCAAAGAGTTGGTTTTTGGTTCTCCTAGAATGATAGGGAGGTGTTGTAGGATATAGGGTTTGAGAAACTGGTGGATCTACTTCATTTAAAGATATACATAATTAAGGATTTACATGATGTGGAATCTTATTTCAGGTTGTATAATTCTCGGTGTACGGTTTATGATGAAAAATACATTGCCTTATTATTTTTAAACTCTTATTTATTACAAATCATGAAACATGATTTCACATCATGTAAAATTTTACACTACATGAAATCTCCCTACATTCAACTTTTAGAAAATAAACTCTTCAAGACTTCCTTTGATCCTCCTCCAAGCACCTCAGTCTTCAAAAACACACAAAGGCTCGATCCACATGGATCTATGTCTTTAAATTAGATACGTCTCAAAAAATTATCATAATAATGAATCGAAAACCTACTGAGAGAAGAAATAGAAAAGGGGGGTCATCAGAATAGCCACCCCATGAGATACCACATGTGTCCCTCCCAACCATAGGATGTCAACCACCTCATCAAATGAATAGTGTAAACCATGCTACAACCCCATCCATCTCATGAACACTCTCCCAGTGGAGAAACCTCTCAAAAGGGAGTAAGGCACAATAAGAATCAAGAGTAAGACATATTAAAACCATAAATGGAACAAAACCATGAAAATGAGATCTTTATAAGAAAATAGTTAAATGTAAAAAACCTTGGGTTAATTAGCACGTAAATGGGACTAATTTTCCTAGGTACTCTTCTCCATGACATTGTTTATCCACAAGACACGAACCAAGGGGATATAATTCTTGCACAACCACTTATCCTGTTAGTAATGGATCTCTACAGGCCACTCCATAAAGTTTGTGTTGTCATCAACATCTATCTCATCCCAATCAATGATGTGAGAGTCTCCATGAATATAGCGATGGTGCTATGAAATTTGAAAAACATTGTGTATCTGGATCATTCGTGGGGGATGTTCTATTTGATACACCACATCTCCATCATGAGAGAAAACCTTTAGAGGCCCGAAAAACTAAGGAGAAAGCCTAACCTCATGAGTAAACCTTCATTTCTCATAATGTTGAGTAACTTTTAAAATCACATGATCCCCAATATCGAACTCTAGAGGTCTCCTCATATGTTTAACATAGGATTTAACATGAAATTCATCTACTTTAATCCTCTTGAGAATCACCTGAACTATCTGTGTTATATTCATTACTCATTCTTCCTTGATAATTGAGGACTCTCATATACCATTTTAGTAAAACGGAGAATGAAATGGTCGGCCATAAAAGTATTCAAATGGGTCTACATGATAGTGGAGTGTAAACTATTATTGTAAGAGAAATCTACCAATGGAATTTTCCTCACCCATGAAACTCAAAAATATAAGACATAAGAGCACAACATTTCTTCAAGAGTCTAGATGGTCTACCCCATATGATCTACTATCTTTATAAGAAAAGCAATGTTAAGTTGTAACTAATAACCAAAATCATACTAGAGACCTCTCCACACACAGAAGGTTAAATGAGGATCTCAATTGTAAATGTTCATCATTAGGACCCCATAGAGTCTCACCACCTCCTCCAGATACTACCTCAACAAAACCACTACTGATCTATACTTTGTGATCACTATAAAGTGGGTTAATATCATAAAACAATATACTACCACTAATATAGAATTATATACTACCTCATATCAAGATAAGCTAGTAATAAAGTCCATCGACATGTCTTCCCACTTCCACTAAGGAACATCTAAGAGCTAGAGAAAACCACCGGGAACAGAGAGCACATGCTTCACCTTTTGGCAGACCCAACTTTGAGAGTCAAACCATGAAACTGTATGCTTCATCCTAGGCCACCAAAAATGGACCTTTAAATTATTGGTACATATTTTTCATGGAAGGATGTACCGCCAATGTTGGACCATGGAACTCTTGAAGAACAACCCCACCCATCGACAAAGGAATAAAGAGACTTTCTCGAAACAAAATTGGTTTAGTTAATCATTAGAAAAACCATTTGGGGTCTCACCACAAACAACTCAGTCTCCCCATAACTCTACCTCAAGATCCCCCAACTCAGATTCCTCCACATATTTCACTAGAGATTATTGCACAGTTGTCTGAAAAGGAAAACCTCTTCCCCCAACTCAATATCATGTGTGTCGTAGTTATTATCATGAAGAAATAACTAGTGGAACCCATAAGATATGATTGATATCTACTATATTAGAACACATCCCAACCTAGGTCGTAAAATATCATAGAAAACCTCAAGTTGAACTCCATCTACAGGAAGACAATGGACTGGAGCACTAAATAACCTCTCTGTCAGATACTAAAACGATGTATGGTAATGATCAGTCCACAAGAACCCCTGATCCTTTCATGTAAACATTGTTATAGGAGTCTCATCCCGATATAAATTGGTTTTGAACCACTTATAATAGCCTAAAATACCATATAAACTCCACACATCTACCACTATCATGGCGGATAACCAAGACATAAATGATTCTATCTTTGACAGATCAATATCTACTCCCTACTGGGATACAACATTCCCAAATAAAAGGACTTATCTATCCAAAAAATCACACTTTAGATACTTTCCAAATAGCTTCTCATGGCAAAGAACTCCCAAAACAGCACACAGGTGCTCTACATGCTCCTCCTCAGATGTTGAGCACACAAGGATGTTTTTGACGAAAACCACCATGAACATATCCAAGAACTCATGTAAAATATAATTTATTAACCCTATGAACATATCCATAGCATTCCTCAAATCGACTGACATCACAGAAAACTCATAATTCCCATGAAGACTGTGGAATGTAGTCTTTAAGGTATCCTCATCCTTCACATGCATCTGATGATATCCTAACTACAAATCTATCTTTGAGATCTAACCTTCACCCTTTATTTGATCAAATAAATCATCAATCCGTGGAAGAGGATGTTGGGTTTAAACAAACACATGGTTAATACGATGAAAATTGATACACAACCATAAACTTTCACCCGCCTTTTTTATGACCAAAACTAGTGAACCCCATGGTGACACACTCATCTGAACAAAACCACACTCCAAGAGACTATTGTGATGTATACGTACCTCTGGAAACTCAGTAGGTTTCATTCTATATGTAAAAATTGAGATATTATGCTTTCTTATCTATATTTTTATATTGAACTCAATCTCCCATCAAGGGGGACAGACTTCAAACTCCTTAGAAAATACATTTGGGTACTCTTCTATGACATTTGGAAACACCAAATTCTGAACTTCTGATGAACTCAGCATTAGCTCGGTTGTCAAGGATGATAAGGAGGGAACACACCTCTGACCCATATGAGGGTCTTTCTCACTAAAAACCCTGATGGATCTCCATAATCATCGAAGAACACAATGTTCCTCCTAAATCAATCCATGTTATGCCACATTGAATACAATAAATACATGTTAGGGACAATTTCATATGGTTGTATTCAAAAAAATATAAAATCATCCCAATAGCTGTGTTTCCCTAAAACTAGATCATAGTATCTACGTACATCAATCAAGTTAGCATGGCCTGTAACAAGAATAGTCAATGCTGAGGTCACCAGAAGCCTCTCTACCTCAAGTCCTAATGCATAGACAGGGGATGGTGATATGAAGGACCGTGTCACTCTCTTATCAAACAAATAATGCACCCAAGTAGAAAATAATCAAAGGGTACTTTGAATTACGTCTAGATAATTTGGTGTTAGAAAAACAAAATCATGAAGTTGACCTTGACATTTTCAATGGCATATCTCACTGACCTGACAATCACCTCCATGATTTTTCTCTACTCTCTATGGATGGGGAGCATCTCGGGGCTATCCTCTATCTTTGCCCATATACTTTATACTGATCCGAAATTTGTGAAACAAGTTTTTGCTTCCTTATTTGGAAGTACATTGGTGGATGATCATAAAGTGTAATGGCTTGCACATGTTGACCTCTCAAAATGGTTACGAACTCCCCTTGGTGACCTTAGCCTCTAAAAACATGAATCTTGTCTCTTGGTATAGACTTAAGAGATTCCACCCCTATAAAAATAAGTCATTGAGGGTTTAGATCTACCCCATCTAATCAGATGCCCTTCTATCCTGAGAACTGAAAACCCCATACCACAACTGTGATTCATGAAGAATCTTGACATCTTCCCTCTCATGAAAATATGGTTCTAGAAAACATTCACTATATGCCCTCTTATATATTATTGACCTTGAGGTATTTCATTAGCATAAACGATGTGTCCTAGTGCGGGATATCCATATACAAATCCTCTTTCAAATGCCTTGTATGTCCTCCTCCTTAAAAAGTAGTTATGAAGCGTATTGTAGAAGGTTTCCAAAATCAATATTGAACTCTCTCATGTTGTAGATCCCCTAATGAAGGGTAAGAAGTTCTTAAAAACATGTTACCTTTGTAGTTAAATAAAGTAACTCATCTCTGAATTGGTCTCTTAACTCTTACCATAAGACTATTGACTCCTCATGATATATGAGGAACATGAAGCACCACTACCTCGCTTCCCCATGCAACATTTTCATGGATAATGATGCCCAGTGATCCTAATGAGAATGGATCAAAGTAAAGGATAACTCAACCTCATCGAAATAGTCTTTTGTGACTGCATCTAAAATAGATCCCTTTTACCTCTGTTGAATCTCATTCTAAAACTCTTAGAGTGTTCTCCTTGTTTTATTGTTGTCAACATCTACTTTGTAGAGATCTGTTGACGCAGCCTACTGAAAATATTCTGTGAGAACCTATCATTGAAGTCGACCTAGGTCCATTCCTAAAAAAATATTTATAACTCCTTAAGCTAAAATATGAATGTCCTTAACATTAATTAATTATTTTCTATTATTCATTTTTGGTTAACCTATCCCATTGAATACCCATTCAAACCTAGGTGGAAAGAAGAATGATTTATGATCTTTTCCTATGTCTCTACCCTGTAACCAGTATCACCTCATTTATTAGACACTATAAGATTAACAGTATATTCATCGGATTGTAGGGGGGATAAACACATAGTTCTAATCTAGTCTCCCATGTTTATAGTGCATTCTAAACATAGCTGACATCGTTTCCCTACCATCCCATGAAATCTCACATGTACTTAAATCCAAACTCCACCTTATCCATCAACCATACATATAGTACCGCTCTTTCATGACTCCATTCCCACATGGTATACCCATCCCAGTTCAAAAATGAAACTATAGAGACAGTGACACCTGATTCTCTCCCCATATAGGCCCCAGGATGGCAACTATAACTGAGGGTATAGTAAACATACAGATAGGAGGAATTACCCACTAATAGAGAACTTGTGAAAGAGAAAGAAACAATATACACCAACCAAGTACAACTCAGACTCCAGTATAATAGAAAACCCAAGAGAACATATGTAATGACATGAAAAAACTACTACAGCTAAAAGGAAAACTACAAGTAAAAAAATAAAAGGTAAAGGTGGTGACGACCATAAAGTCCCAATAGCTCCTATAAACCCCAAGCTATTAGAAACCATACTGATCTCCAACATGCTCCAACTGACAAAGAAGAAAATATTTACTGATAAAAAGTTTGATTATAATAGTACACTCATCATGGTACTCCTAGGATCCCCTTGTTAAAAATATAACGAAATCATTCTAAATTCCAGTGAACAACTATTGAAACTAACTCATTATCTAAATAGGTAAACCATGATTCCTACCATACCATGGAAACTCTAACCAACTATCACATATGAGATCATATAATGTACTAAAAATATCATGGTTTTCCCACTACCACATACCCATTTTCTGTATTTCTTCCCCATAATCACACATCCTAAGAATCTCTATCCAAAAAGCCTTGCATGTAGACACCTGGGTGAAGCACCACAACATGCACCTCATGCAACACAACACAAAGTCCAAGTAACCAAAAGTAACCATTTTGATTCTGGGAGACACCACATCCTGTTTGATGTGTATCGTATATCGAGTATTATACCTCAAGACATCATAGTTCATACATTTATTAAGGATCCTCAAGCCATCATATTCCATTCACATTATACCTATAGTGGTCCTTAGAAACTATATCCAGAATACATGTGTGTAAAATAACAACTATTTGTTATAACCCATACAAACATATATGTTGAAAACTAACCACCATGTATATGAGAACAAGTAACTACCAATAGAAGAGAGTGAGGCCTAAGGTGGTAGTTAACCGTCCATCCTCCCACTGGGATGTTGTATGATGTCTCACTACCTTTAGATTTTAGCAGCCTACCTCCTCCAAACATCCTTTGAGCCTCTTCCAAGAAACTCAGTCTTCAAAAATGTTTAAAGGGTGGATATATTTGGATCATGGACGTTAAATTAGATATTATATAATTACATTAAATGCACAGGGAAGGATGATAAGATATTTATTTAATTAATGGGAAAATAAAGTAATTAATTTTAAAAATATTAAAAGTAATAATATTTGGATAATTTTTTTTCATCCATGAATTTTAAAGATAAATATAACATATTAGGGATATGATAAAGTTTTATATTCGAATTATAACTTTTTATTAATATATTTTATATCAAATAAAATTTACAGTGTCTAAATAAATGTAATGATATTTAATGAAGATAATATTTTATTAAATTATATAAAAATCATTAAAATATTGAAAAATAAAAATCGAGATAATATATGGTCTCCAATTTCACCACTTATTTATTTATGAGCCAATTTTTTCCTTATAATTAAAATTATAACCCCTTATGAGTGAAAAGGATGTTATCATGGTTAAGATTAAAATAAATTAACAAATGGTTTTAACAAATATATATGTTTTAAAATACCATTTATACCATTAAAAATTTTATTATTTTATTATATTTCAACCATATACTACCATATATTTGAAATTATGTCCATTTGGAATCATTTTTATTGATAATGACTAGGTAATATTTTAATGTTTTTAATAATTCCTAGTGTGTCCAATCACAAATTTATAAAAGGAAACCCCTTAATGAACATATTGACCCCCATTTAGAAACCAAAATCACATCATCCCTACCCATTTATCTTATATATATCCTTATACATTATCTATGGGTGTTGTTATCCACAAATGAACAACCCTAGTTTTCAAATGAAATGATCAAAAGGAGGTATCCCGAGGAAGAGGTAATTTTCTTACCCATCCACTATTAATTTATGGTATTTGTCATAAAATAACAACTTAAGTATCATCATTGTATTAAAATACTATTAGGAATATGAAACCACAATTATCCACTAACTTTTTCAGCTAATGGAAAGTGAATCTTTCGCTTGTGCGTACATACAGTTTACCATCTCCACATAGCGATACAATTGATTTTTCATCACCATATTTTATGGATGGTCACTATTATGGGTTTTATGATTTATATAAAAATTATGAAATAATTATTATTCTATAATTATATATAATATCTATCTTTTTACCTTCAAATCCTTTAGAAAATGGTAACGTCACTCGTGCGTACATGTGGAACACCACCTCAACAAAGAAACATGATCCTTTTCATTTCCATTTTATATGGATTGTGATAAATACACATTTAATGAATATAAATGATAAATATGTAATAATTATTATTTTTTAAATGCTAATTTTTGTTTAAATTTCTTTTTTCCATCCATCTAAAACTGAAAAAAATGTTCATGTGTATGTATGACGTACCATCTCCGTGAGCAATGTCATTAATTTTCTAATCTCAATATTTTATGGATTATACTATATAAATATATAATGAATATATATTATATTTATATCATGGATAAAATTATATAAATCATTCATCCAAGATAAAATTAAATTGACTGAAACTACCAGACCAAAACATACATGCAAAATGAAGCATTTATTACATTGAACATTGATTTTGAAAAAGAATTATTAATAAATTGGTGATAAATGATTATAATCCAATCATATGTCATATGATATATATGATTATTGTTATAAAATATATGTATAATAAATATATATTTATTATACATCAGGTTCAGAAAAATATGTTGGAATTCAAACATGAGGTATGTGTTCATTTCACAATCTAATCATTATTCGAAATTGTTTATATTTAAGTCTCCATTGGAGGAATTATTTTATATTTCAATATTAAATAAGAAATATTTTACTATAATATGTTTATTTTTAGAAATTAATAATATTTAATTCATTTTCCTCACTTTAATTACTCATGATACCAAAAGAATATTTTTAACGCAAATTAACCTTGTTTTTCTACCAGGTCGAAAATATTTATCTTAAATGTCCATGTCATCATAAAAATTTATAAAAAGATGTTTTTAATGTTATAAAATAATTTATTAAATGATTTTGTGACTATTTTTATATTTTTAAAAAAAATTAAGATAATATTCTTTTCATTTTATGAATGAGGTTCTCTTTGAACTTTTTACAAAAGTGAGAAAAGTTTTTTTTAACTTAAAAGGCATGAATAAAATTTAAAACAATATTTACCAATATTTTATTTGAATATTAATTTATATTTTTATAAGTTTATTTTACAAAAAAATATTTTGTTAATATTTTAGAAATTTTTAGATTTTAAATAACGTTTTTGAAAGTAAAAAAAGGGTATTTTCATCCAGAAATTTTCCAGTGAACTCTTGAAATTATCTTCATCAATTTCAACATTATTTGTTGAATATTATGATTTAATGAGGATATAATATTAGGATACTACCCAAAATATTTAATTTCCTGGATTACTATACATTTATTAGGAAAAGTACTAATATTTTGTATTTTATTTCTTTCACTACTAGTAATTAATGATTTTTAAGGTATCATGATTGAGTTATATTGTTTATTAAATATATTGAATGAATTGGGATTATTTTTAATGGGTTTATCCCAGAATTGGGTCTCATTATTCAGAATAGATTGGATATTTAGTTGTGGTCTTAACTAGTTATGTATATTTCTTTTCATAAGACCTTGATGGTATTTTTAAATGTCTATCTATAGTGCCTCAATAATTAGTATTTGATTTTTAGAATTAGTAATTCTATCATCATGAAATAATTTATTGATTTACATGATATTATTTGAATAGTTTTCATAACCATGGATAATTTTAAAACTCATATGATTATTTATATGGAATTATTTGATCATAATTTATTCCTTCAATATTTGGAAAGCCTTATTTTGCTTTTGTTGTATGCAATCCATTGTATGCATCAAATCTCAACCCATTCATATTTTTCCTTTCCCTATGATTCCTGGAAATGTTTTATGATAGATATAGAGGGATATGTGAGAGGGAATAAGGATGATTCCACTGAAAATACAAAAGTTTATTTTATATTATCAAATATAATGTGGGATTTAAGTATGTATCTATTTTACCAAGACTAATATGTTTTTTATTCCTTTGGGATGTGATTTCTAGTATTTAGAAAGAATTTAATAATGTAACCACTATATCATGGCTACTAGGGTCAGTGTTTTTATAGTTGGTATTAGAGAATGTTTTTTAAACCCTTATAAATTAAAATTATGAATACATAGATTAGGGAACTTCACCCAATGATAGGCATTAACAAAACTCCCAAATTAACCAAGATTATTATTTTGAAATTAGATATACAAAAAAACAATTTTTTTAATTTTTTTACTTGTTTTGACATTATATATTGTGATTAGTAATGTTATTATCAAATCTTTTATATAACATTAATTTGGAAATGGACCCTAAATAAAGGAATGGAAACTATATCATTGCATGTAATCCTTGTAGGGATATCTTTATTAGGAAAGATAATGAAGTTACTGATATAGATGAACAAATAAAGACTATATTGGGGTTTCTGACTCACGTTATAGCCAATAGACTTTTCTGTATAGAGAATCCCACTTATAAACAATTTGGGGTAAAAATGCTAGACCACTTCATGTGTCAGCAACCTCCATCATTCAATGGGACTGTAAATCCATTTATAGATGAGAAAAAAATATGTTCTTAAATAAAGATAATTATTTCTTTGGGATGTAATGAAAGGGATATTTTTTTCATGTAAGTTTAAAATCCATAAATGGATGTGGATAAATGGTATTGATTGATTAAAAACATAATGTATGAGGAGGAAATAGTGATAATGGGATGAAATAATATTAAAGAACTTTTCATGGAGAAATATTTTTCTCAAGAACAATACGTGAATATATAGTGAAAATTATACAGCCTAAGACAAAATTTATAGGTGAATTTTTCTATATAAATTTATATTGTTAGTAGGCATGCTTCAGACTATATATGTATTCCAAAGAGTAAGGTTTCCAATTTATATGATGGGTTAAATCCAATCATTTAAAGGGAATTAGTCTACAAAGCATTCTCATCCTATCTGGATATAATATCATGCGTTTTCAAGATATAGAAATAATTAAATAAGTCTTATGGATTCTACATTAATAATGATAAAAATATAATTGAAGAGAAATAATTTATTAGAGTAATATGAGAAAGAATAATTTTCCACCATGTGATACTTGTGGAAGGAAACACCTTAGTATATGTCTAAAAGGAAAGGGTGTTTGCTTCACATGTGGAGAAAAAGTCCATCACACTTGTGAATGAAAGGGTAAGGGAGAATCCATCAAAATATAGTGATTTAACATTAAGAATATTGGGAACTAGTCCAAACAACACCTAAACATCAATAGATCATACCACAAAATAATACAAGGGAAGAAGGCCATGATTATGCAATTATAATATTTTATGTGGAATTTCCTAGTGATATGGTGAAGGGTGAACTAATCATCAACCCTATAATTGAAAATTATTTATTATATTGTAATTATAAAAAATATTTTATATATTAATTATTTTATAATGGTATTATATCACCACCTCAATGAATATATATTTATTTTGTGGTGAAAATATCTAATGGTATATTGATCACATCTCAATATTATAACCATATTTTGGTACATGTTTGTTGGATGGTTCTTCTGGTGAATATTTTTATCCTTCCCCTTTTATGTAATTTTAGGTATGCATTTTCCCTCTTAGTGTAAATCTTGTATAAATTTTTGGTGAAGGGAAGATACTTTTTCCAGTATAAATTACCCTTCAATCATATATCATTGTGATAATGAACCTGAACAACCAATGGAAATTACTTCCATTCTATGGGTTTTTCTACCTATTCATGAGTTATATTTGGCTAAAATGGTTTTTTATAAACACAAAAACAGTATTTTGCCAATTTTTTGTGAATATAATGATTTTTTCCTAAGGGAATTCCTAGTATTACATTGAATCATGAATTTTTATTTTCAATATTCCTCATACATATTCATACACCAATTTGAAAGACATCATATAGAATGGCATTGATTTAGTTGTATGAATAGAAGAAGATTCTCTGAGATAATCTAGATAACAGATTAATTCATACAATTTATTTTTCATGTGGTGAACCTATTATTTTTGTTAATAATAAACATGGTTTAATGTGTAACTTCATTGATTATTAGGAACCTGATAAAATTACTATTATGAATATGTATCCTCTACCCCATTTTATTAATATGATTGATCAATTATGAGGATCTCTATATATTTTCATGATATCTCATCAATATAGATATCAATAACTACGAATCAAGAAGGACTATATACCAAACACAACTATTTTTATGAGTTATAGTAATTATGAATTCATAGAAATAAAATTTGAACATACCAATTCTCCAACTATCTTCTTAGATTTAATGAATAGATTCATTATAGATTACCATGATCAGTTTATTTAAGACTTTATATAATTCATTATCATATAAAAATAGATATTAAAAATGAAAATTATAATTGTGTTTAAGACCCTGAAGAAGGAAAATTTATATGTTAAATATACCAAGTCTGAATTTTGGATTTCAAAAGTTTCATTCCTATGTAATATAATCTAATTTTTTGGTATATTATTGGATGATTAAAAGAAATAAGTTATTGAGAATTGTCCTAGAAAACCCATATTAAAAAAATATATAGTTTTCTGTGGTTGAATGGATACAACCTATGTTTTTGAGATATTTCTCATTATTAACTAAAACACTCACCATGTTTACTCGGAAGGAGGTTAAGTTATTGTGGATAGATGAATGTGAAGACAGTCTCAAGGAACATGAGAGAAGGTTGTTCAACACACCTAATTATCCAATAAAAGAGGAAAATATTAATTTTCCATATTTTAATATTTAATTTGTTTAATTCCCATAAATAGTATTTTTAGTGAATTTTATAAAAAAAAATTCATTTTCCATCATTATGCAATTCATATTTAATTTTTTTTATTTTTTTCCCAATTATTCATAAGCATTTTGAATTTATTATTTGGATTATTTGAATTTTATATTTTGGGATATTATTGATATATTTTTCTAGAATATGTTTTCTTTTAGGATAAATGGATGAATCACAAGGAAAGATGTACATTTTTTCTAATGAAAACATAAATTTTTTAGTAAATAAGAATGGGACATAGGCATGTGAAATAAAAGTAGAGCCCAAAATTCATGCCCAATAAAGCTAAAATTTTAACAGTATGTTGATAAAATTTAGGTAAACATTTCATTATACTATAACTAGGGGTAATTTTTAGTTTATCATGGTGGTATAGGAAGCCATGTTTATGTTTAAGCGATGGTTCAAATTTCCTAGCACATAAAATCATCCCACCATTGCGAACATAAAATATGAATAGATATTCTAATTAGAATGAAATTTTTACATCTATAAGATGAATGTCAGATAAACGTATTTCTCTTATATGATCAACCTACATTCCTCCATATTAAATTTCATATTTTGATTCCAAATATTGAAATTAATCTGGTATAAATTTTCTATTCTACTTTGAAATGACCAACATCATTTTATTTCTCACACACTTTTTACTATCCTAAATAAATGTTATATAATTTATTGATGGGGTATGAAAATAAGACCCAAAAAGTAATATTTAAAGTGTGGTGGTTAATGAATTTGGGTAGGATGTTTGGTTCTTTAAATTTCATTGTTACACTTTAATTTTGTAATTGCACCATAATTTTTTCTCAAGTATGTTATCAAGTCACTTTTGTTTCTTAATAAAAAATATTATTGTTATATTATTATATTATTTTTCATATCATATTGATACCACAAAATCAATATGTTAATTTACTCATGCGAATTAAAAATAAATTTTTCACACAGTGGTGGAGTGTTTGTTATTTCATTGTTTCTTAATTTCATCAATTCTACCATAATGAGTTTACTTACCATTTTCATTTATAAAATAGTATAAATGGAGGGATAACCCTCTTATGGGTTGATCCAACAAAATAATAAGTGGATTTATTTTTTGGTATGACTCTTTGTAATAATTCATAATTTTTTTAGATTTTAATTTAATGATGTGCATTCTCCTTTGATCATGCTAATTTTAAGGCTACACATCCTTATTACTAGAAAAATACTTTAAATTAGAGGTCACATGAATATGATACTCCAATTGAATATATTAATAGCCTTATGATAATGAAAATATAAAATCAATGAGTGATTTTGGATGTTCATATTTCATTAAAATAAACACTAGTGAGTGTAAGACAGTATTACCATTAAAATAAATTCATTCAATCCACCCCTTTTAATAACCTAGGGTCAAACCTTCTTTATAAATTTAATTCAATTAAATATTTCCAATACCTTGCTAATACACTCAATTTTAACTGATGTTGTATACTTCGTATAAAAATAAACCCCATAGAATTTATGTTTCTTTAGGTTTTTTCTTAGGTATCTAAATATTTGATAACCCAAGTAGTGTTACCAGACACCGCTTAAACAATAAAAACATAGGTAAATTTGGGAATCAAAAAATTTGGACACCATTTTTGGGACCTAATTAAGTCATAATAGACACTATCATCCTTTTCTCACCAAAGATTCTCTATTCTCTCCCCTATTTCTCTTATCATTTCTCCCTTATGAGTGTTTGTGCCCTTAAAATCTCAATTCCTAGTTTTATTCTAATTTAATAGAGAATATTCATCATTCCCCATTATAAACCCATACATGAATGAAATGGGAAATCAAAACTAGGAATAACCTAACATAGTAAATTTATTTGATCAAACCATGAATTATTACCCCACACGTAATGAGATTTACACTCATTTATATGATGACTATTTAAATGAAAAAATTTCATCCCTCTCAAGGATTTGAGATGTCAATCATGGGGAATTAAATGATGTCCAAAATCCTATCCAGCCAAATCCCCAAAAACTTCTTGAAAATATGTGGGAACAAATGGATAAAATTAATTATGATGTTTCATCATTAAGATTAGAACAGCATATAATATAAATGGATATAGAACCCATTCTCACTCAGGATGTCCTTTCTGCATCACAGATAGAATAATCTTATCTCCAGCAATCCTCCCTTGAATTTACTAAAGATAAAACTTTTTTAATTTGGTATATCTAAATAAGTTCGAGAAATTTTTTAAGGGTCTCTAAATCATGAGGAAATTTAACTTATTTATTCACATGAGGGAAACCTGTCACAATGGAATGAATGACTTTTAGATAGATCAAATAGTGATTTTAGATTATCACCGCATAATGGAACTTTGGGGTAAATCTCAAACATCGAGTTCATACCCATTTCTAGCACTCATTTGGGTAATTTGGTTGTTTAACGTTATATTCACAAGGAACAAATTGTGTTGGGAAATTTGGAAAATGAAACTGAATTCAATTATATGTGCAGATCTATGTCTAAAATTGTTATCCAACCTAAACTTAAATTAAAGGTCCATATATTCTCTCATAATACTTCTGTCATAAGAGATAATCAGAAACATTCTATCACTATTTCATACTATTTTGGATATAATAATGTGAAAATTATCCTTGATTTCAAGTGCACTATTAGGAAAGCAATTGGATGGACCAATTTCGATATTCATGGGATTAGCTCATTCACTACGACTTATATGAATTTTCTTAGATTAATTTTTTAAAAAATACTTCCAACACCAAGGGATACTCAATATTTATATAATGGAAGTGTTAAAAAATATAATTCATAAAATATTTAAATACATAATTTGGTATGTTATGGGTCCACATCGAGCTATAAAATTTTAAATAATCACTTTTAGGAGGTAATACAGATTTATTTTTTTATTTGTTTAATATTTTCATAAAATGACAAATTAAAATAAAATATTTTTTTAATCTATTTTTTCTTGATTATTTTTTGTTAAGGGAATCCCTAAGGTTTTCCTTGGTTTTCTGATATTGTTTTTGTATGTGATTTTGGAGGTAAGGAAGTTGTGTATTAACAATGGTATCCCCCCTAACATCTTGTATTCAGATTTTGATTACCAATCATCCATGAGTTGTCTACTTATAACATGAATACAATGTGATCAAATTATTATGTATGGGTCTTTAACCTCAAAATAGTTTGTTTTTTCCATGATTGCATTTAAAAAACATCTCTACATGTTTTTCCCAATTCTAATATCTCCCTTATCTTCCCTTTCAATAGAGAGGGGATTGTCATTATTTGGTGGGGGAGTGAAAATACATAGTTTTATGAAATGTAAATTGGGATTTTAAGAAGAAAATTCAATTCATTATCCTTTGATAAGTTAATTTTCATTATGAAATAAGAAAATTTAATGTTAACTAATCTTCAATGCCTTGATTCTAGTCTTTATACAAGTTCAATTTCATGAGCTTAAATTTTGGATAGTGTGGTTGTCTAATGTGATTTTTCACTACTAAAATTTTCATCCATTTAACCAAAATTACAAAATGAACTACCATTATATTTTTGTTGTAATTTTTATTTCCTAGTTCATTTTCATCATAGCATAGGGTTCGGGATGATTTTATTATAATTTGAGTATCTAAAAAAAGTCAAAATAGTGGTGATCGCATATAGAATGTTTTTTAAATGTGGGGATTTTGGCACTTGGTGATCAGGAATCCATAGTTTTTATTCCTGTATTTTCACTATATTCCTCTATTATAGAGTATAGAATTGAAAAAATTTGTGGTTTCTGGCACATGGGGATCATGAATCAATAGTTATATCTCCTATACTTATTCTTTTCATCTCTATTGTGGTTAATAATAAAAGTCGAAGAAAAACAAACAAAAAAAGGGAAAAAGATAAAGATAAAACTAGATACTCATCTTAAGGTTAAATTTTATTCACACATAGAGCTTCTAATTTTCTCCCTTCAACAAGAAAATAGGCCCCATGTATTTTTTGATGCTCAACATGTCATCAAGATTAATTGAAATTTGATAAAATGTGGAAATAGTGTTAGAAAAGAAATAGTCTTGGGATTCGGATATTTTGGTGAAAATAACTTGTGTGAAATTATTTTGATAATTTTCTTGATTTTTATAGTATGGTGTATTTGTGTGAGTATTGTATGTTTAAATGGTTCTGAAAAAGAAATTTGATTTCATTTTTTTCTAAAAGAGAATTAGGTATCATTATTTTTTTCTATGATTTATTTTTGTAATTATTGAATGATAAAATTTATTTTTATGCATTTCAATGTCCATAAACACTGATTTTAGTTCATTTTATAAATTGAACATCATTTTTTATCATTTTGAAATTTGTGTTTAAAGTATGTTTATTTGGTCCCAATTAATCATCAGATTGTGGAATTAATAATTTTAATTATTGTAATTTCATATTTTCTGATATAATTTTTCATATAGTGTGGAAAACATTTTCATTTAGTATCAATGGATAAATCACAAGGTAATATGGACATTTTTTCTAGGAATACATAAATTTAAAGATAAATAAGAATCAACCCTGAGCCAATCAGATAAGATTGGATCCAAGTATTCAGGTCCAATGAATATTAACTTCTAATTATAGATAGGTAAAATTATGGGAAACATTTACTTCAACTGTTACTAGAGAAATTAAATTTTTTTCATGGTGAACCAAGAAGTTCAATTTGAAGTACAAATATTGGGCTATATTTCAATCTGTAGAAAATCATCCCGCCATATTTAGAACAAAATCTAAATATATGATCCTATTAGAATTAGATTTTTAAAGATATTAAAGGAATCCTAGAGTAATATATTTCTATTCAACAACCACCCTGTATTTTACCATCATTATTGTTATAATTTCATGCCAAAAATATGGATGAATCTCGTCTGAATTTTTTGGTCAACATTGAAAATTAAAAATTCCTTCTATTTCTCACTAATTTTTTTTGTAATAATTAAATGGGAAAAAATTGATTCATAGGGGATCTATACTAGGAATCGATCATTCTTATTTAAGGTTTGCTAGTAAAGTAATTGGTGGTGTATTTTTTCATTCAATTACACTGTTACACTTTTATTTTGTAATTGCATATTTATTTTTTCTCATATAATTTGTTGAATCACATTCTATTCTTAATAAAAGATCTTCTTATAATGTATTTATATTATTATTCATAAAATTTAGTTACCATTGAGTCAATTTTTTAATTTATTCACAGAAAAAATTGTGAAATTCTTCACACAATGGTGGATTTTTTATTTTTTTCATTTCATCAATTCCTCCTACATGAATCTAATTCCCTCCTCTATTGATATAATTGAATCAATAGAGGGATAACACTAATTACCTCCCACTTCAATCTAATTACCTCTTATATTTATAAAAAAAATCATTCAATCCACCCCTTGTAATAACATGGGACCATGCATTCTTTATGAATTGAATTCACTTAATTATTTAAAAATATATAATAATACTATCAATTTGATTCCAATTTGGTTAATTTATTAGTAAATCACACACATATAATTTATGTTTCTTTAGGTCACTTGATAGGACTTTGAGGATTCGATAACTCAAGTTGTACTACAAGATACCACTTCAACATTAAAAATTTGGGTAAATTTAGAAGTTACCAACACATTTGATAACACTTCATCATAGTGTAAAAGGTTTTATTATCTATATTAATGATTAAAATAAGTTCTTCTGATGAATCCTAATTCATATTGAAATGGTGATAAATTCTGCCTTAAACTAATTGATGCTTCATTGAAAAATTTACCCGGATCATGATTCTGAGTCTTTGAGTTAGAAAGACCATGAAATTTTTCCATGATGATAATTGAAAGATATATAATAGTTATATATTTTCAGAATATAGATCTAAAAATCATGAGGAATGGGGAAAGATATTATCTTTTTTAAATGACTATCAAACCACCCATCCAAGAGACGATTAGGAAGACCCATAAATGAGATGTGGAGTTGCAGGATAAAATTAGTAATGTTCTTGAGTTCAACCATAACCATGATATAATAATTTTTTCAGAAACTAATTGTGATTACCATCAATACCATACATGAAAAATGATTTATTGGATGAGGAACATAGTTCTTTATTCTCTATTCATATTTTAATTACAAAGAAGTATAGAGATATAAAAGAGTGTTTCTATTGGGTAAATATGAAGACTGATATTTCAGAGTGTGTATCATGGTGTCTGGTATTTTAGGAAGTTAAGGTTGATATAATGAAGTCTAAGGTGTTGTTACAACCATTACCCATGATAAAAAAGAAATGGTAAAACAACACCATGGATTTTGTCATCTAACTATACTAAACATCAGAAGGCCATAATGTTATTTGGATTTAGTTTATCCCCTTAAAAATTAAGCACACTTAATAATTATCAGAAAATATTTCTCTATTGATCAAATTAACATAATATATATTAAGGAGTTGTTAAGGACACATGTACTACCAATTTTTATTTTGTATGATTGGGATTTTGGGTTTCAGTTGAAGTTCTAGAGAACTCTTCAGCTTGCACAAGATCCAGAGTTGATTATCATAATGAATTATCAACCCTGAACTAACATTAGTATGAGATAAACAATCAAACCCCAGAAAAAATATTTATATGTTATTCTATGGATTTCAAGTTGTTTTGGATCATCACCTTCTTTTGTTAAAGTTTTCTTACAATAATATCTTTCACTTGATATTTCATATAGATCCTTATGAATACCTATTTGAAAATAAATATATAAATCTATAAATCATCATGAAGTTTGAGAAACAAATATATAGGGACCATCGATAACTGATAAAATGAAAGTGAAATTTAAATCCATTCAAAACACATTAAAGAAGTTCAAAGTTGATAAATAATAAATTCTAATAATTATAAGTGTGTTTTATAATTTGAATTTTGTGAGAATGATTTCCTATGAATATATACATGGAATAAGGTTATTCAATTCACAAATAATGGATTAATTATCCCTAGTTATATTTTCCCTTTGAGTATTCTTGATTTAGTAAGGATGGTCGTTTATCACTTTGTGCTTCCATTGAACCTCACTTAAGATTATGATGTGTTACACATATCACTCCTGAGGAAGTACATACATGATCATTCACATGCATTTAACTCAAATTTTGAACTATTGGATTGTGATCTCTTTTATTTGGATCAACGGGTAAAAATATCGGATCGTAGAGATAATATTCTACCGAATATTACCACTCAACTTGTTAAAGTTCTCTAATGTAATCAAAAAATTGAAGAAGCAACATGGGAACATGAGGATGCGATGAAACATATATATCATAATTTTTTTAAATATAGTGATGTCATTTCATGGTTGAAATTTATTTTAAGGGTGTACAAGGTAATATCCTAGGATTTTATAAAATATTTCAGTTCAAATACTTTTTTTATATGTTGTGATACATATAAATCTGAGTCAAAATAAAACCTATTATTGTATACCATTTTTACCATCCCATTACATTGTATGAAATGAATAATACTAACTAAATTATGAAAAATTTATATGTAAAAAAAATTCATTGAATAAAATTTTATTTTAAATGTAAATAAAATCATTTTAATGTAACTAAATGGATTTTCTAAAAAATTATTTTTATGAATGTGATGTGTTTTTATATTAATAAGTTAAATTTATCACTGTTAGTGAAAATTTTTAATGAAATTTATATGTTATATTTCAACAAAAAAATTAACATTCATCTATTTATTTTTGTGAGTCATGAGATTGGAATAAATTTAGTTTTACGCTTACAAATGTATTTTTCTAAAAAATGGGTTTCGTCATGTTTTGTGAAATTATTATAAATTTAATTTTTATAAATTATATTTATTTAATTTTTATGAAATTTATTCCACATTTATAATCTAGTGGTTCAATGATTTTTAAATAAGTCCCTTTTATTTTTATGCATTTTAAATTGAAATCGTGGTAAAATTTATCAGTACGATAAAGGGTAAATCATGTTAATATAAGTTAAAAATAAGTGTTAAGGTCACCATTTTTCATCCTAATTCTTATTGTATGAATTTCATTAGACCCATATCTCCTTATTCTTGAAATGTAATTACTTAAGGGACACTTTTCCATGAAAATGACCTATATAATATTTAAATCAAACAAAAATAGGAAATGCCACTCTCTTACTTTTAAATATCTCTTATGTGTTCACAATGGGCCAAACAGAAGTGGTTAATGAATATTTATTGTTGTTTCTATAATAATAAAATTAATTTTATTATGGTAATTTCTTTTTAATTTTTAGTTATTATATAATTACCTTAAATGCTTATCTGACGCTGAGATTGTATTTATTCGAATAATGGAAGAATAAAATAAATGATTTAAAAATATTAAAGGTAATACCATATGGGTTAATTATTGTTATAAATTAAATTTTTTGATATATATATCATATTATTAATACTTTTAAGGTTTATATACGAATGTTAAATATTTTTATTTATGTATTTGAAGTCAAATGAAATGAAAAATGTCAAAAATTAAAATAATGATATTTTTTTAAAATAAAATTTTATTAAAGTATATAAAATAAGTAAAATATTTAAATAGTAATATTTGGATAATACATGGTCTTAAATTTCATTCTTTTTTCATTTACGATCCAATTTTCACATTATAAGTAAAAAAAATTCCCCTTAAAAGTGAAAAATACACTACCGTAGTTTAGAATCAAATATGGTAACTAAGGGGTTAGACAAAACTATATGCTTTAAAATACTACTAATACCTATCAAAAATTTATTTTATGATGATATTTCAACAATATACAACCTTAAATAAGGATTTATGTCCATTTGGAAGCATTTTTCTATAAAATGACTAAGTTCAATTTTAATATTTTTAACAACCACATGTGTGTCCTTTACCTCCCTTATAAAAGGACACCCCTCCTTCAATTCTTTACACCACATTGAGAAACCAATATCGAAGAAGACCTTAAAATTTATCCTCTAAACATCCTTATCATGTTCTATAGGTGATTTTATCCTTAAAATACCAACCCTTGTCTACATAAGAAATCATCTAAAGGTGGTGTATTTATGAAGATGTAATCATCTTACTCCACCTCTTTTAATTCTATTCCTTTTTAATATTTTCTAAATATATGAAATTTATTATAAAATAATAAATTAATAATACTAAATATAATTAAAAAATTTATGGCTATGAAACCAAAATTATCCACCTACTTTTTCATCAAATGGATAGTGATAGTATCGCTCGTTCCAACGAACAGTCACCATCTCCACGTAGTGATACAATTAATTTTTCATCAGCATATTTTTGGATGGTTATTATGATGAGATTAATTTTTATATATGGAATTTATGAAATAGTTATTTTTTAATTATAATATCATATTTACCTTCTTTACATTCAATTCTTTGTAAAATTCTAACATCGCTCCTACATATGTGTAGACTCCCACATCCACGAACCGATGTGATCTATTTTTCATTTTTTGTTTATATGGATCGTAATATATATATATATTTAATAAATATATATTTGATATATATATATATTATTTATATTTTATAATTATTATTCTTTAATTGAGAATTACTATTTAACTTTCTTTTATTCCACTCATTGAAAAGCTAAAATAGCATTCATTTGTACGTACGCCCTACAATTGCTATGAATGGTGTAATTAATTTTTCTACCTCAATATTTTATGGATTACTATAAATACATATATAATGAATATATTATATATATATATAATGTTTAACATTATGGACATTATGGAACCCTGAAAAAAGTAAACGGAGCGAAACTACCAACGAGAATATATTTGAAAAACGAAGCAGTTATTAAATGGAATAGATATTTTAATAGTGAATTGTCAATAAACAGGTGATAAAAGGTTATACGTAAATAATATATTTTATTATATATATGATTATATTTCATCAATATATCTATAATAAATATTTATTTATTATATAGGATATTTCGACACATGTGAAGGAACACAAACATTGGGTCAGGATTTATTTCACAATCTCTTCATTATTGAAAATTGTTTATGGTTAAGTCTCCATTGGGGGAATTATTTTATATTTCTATCTTACACTAATTTTTTTTATCCTATATTTAGTTCTATAAATTATAATTTTTCCTTCCATTTCCCTCTCTTTAAGTGTTAAGTATAGTAAAATAATGTTTTTACGAAAAACATACCATGTTTTTCTACCTGATCGAAAAGATTTCTCATTGATATACATATTTTCATTATCATTTCATAGAGGATGTTACTAAAAATATAAATTTATTTAATAAAGTCATTTTTTTCCAATTTTTTAAAATAAAAATTCCTATATTTTTTAGAATGAGATAATTTTTAATGGTTTTACAAAAGCGTGAAAGTAATGTTTTTAACTGATAAAACATGAATAGAATTTACCACCATAATTAATACTCATTACTTTGAAGATTCTATTACAATTTTATATGTTTATTTTAAATTAAAAATTTCCCAAAAAAATTAAAAAATTAGAACATAAATAATTATTTTCAAAGTGAAAAGGTGTATTTTTTTCTAGAAATATTCTAGTGAAGCTTTAAAATTATTTTCACCTTTACAAATATCCATTATTGAATATTATGATTTTATGAGGTTATAAACTTATGATACCATAAAAAGTATTTATTTGTATGGTTTATGATCATATTTACTGGGGAAAGTAATAATTTTATGTATGCTAGTTCTTTCAATATAGATATTTATTTTATTTTTAAGGCATGTTGGTTAAGTTATGTTGTTTATTAATAAGAATAATGTGTTAGACTTATTATTTGAAGTGTAGGTATCTAAATAACATATACCCTCAATCCATAGGTATGTATAATGATAAAAACTAGATTTTTCATTTATCTGAGGCCTTACCCATTTGTATAGATGTATTGGCATGAAGGATTTACATTATTACTAGATTTCTTGGCACAACACCTCGATGATATGTTTTAAATGCCTGACATTATTGTAATAAATAAAATTTTTTAAAAGTTAATAATACTTTAATTTTAACTATAAATATCTATTTTTATATTAATAAATGGGAAAAAGGGTTTAAGGAAGGATTCTGGTGAATTTGGGAACTTTTTGAGCTTGAAGTTTTAATTTTTTGAGATACAATTATAGGGACACCATTAGTGTATGGTTACTAGTAAATATGTGTCTCGAATGTGAGGCCTAAATAGTAGTATCATGGTTTTTTAAACATGTTAGGGAGGCCTCATGTCCATGAAATACATGTAATAAATTTTAGGTGTGTGTCGCATGGTTGGAGCATGGTTTCTCCTAACAATGCACTTAATCATGAGAGATGTGGAGGCTTTGGATAGCGAGCATGCAATGTTTGTTCATGATTTGTCTAAAAAAGATTCCTAGATCATGTGAGGGAAGGTTCCATAGATAGTTACCAATAAATAATTAGAACCTAGTTTGGAAAACAGTGTGGCCAAACCATACACTCCTTTAAAAAGGGATTTTACTTTTTTACCCCCATCCATTAATTGTTGTCCTCTATATATATCCATCTTTTATCAAACATATTATGCCACTAAAACTCCTATATTAATATCTTTTAACCTTTGATATCCCTATTTCATTTGATCTATGATTCAAGCATCATTCGTCTAATTTCAAGAATCTATCTAAGTCTAAAATTCCTCTTGATTATTTTATCAGTTTATCTCACAATATTGAATGACATATCCATAAGATCTCTTATGACATATTTTCAATGAGTTTTTATTATTATAATAATTTATATTATTCTATAAAAAATCATTTTTCAATACTACATGAAGGGTTTTCTACACATATAAGGTAGGTAATCTAGTACTTTTACCTAAAATTCTAGTTGTTTATTTTATGCATTATTTTGTCTCATGTTGGACCATCCTTGTGAAAACTTATAAAATGTAAAATTAAATTAATAATTGTTATTCTTTAACTTTTATATCCATTGTGCAACAAATTTCTTCTTACAAGGTTGTATACCACGTCTTGAACCACCCCATTGGGGTTTGTTGGTTATAGGCCCATAACCCCTATTGGAATTTGTCTTAAAATTAAACCCCCTTTAAGGTTTTTGAACATGTCCTCTTATATGGGTTTATTAAATGGGATTAATGGGATGAATTTTTAAGGGAAATACCCATCTACCACTCAATCACTTATAAATTAATCTAATAAAAGGTGAATTGTAAGACCATTTCACTTGTTGTCTTGTGTTAACAATGCAGTGGAAAGTAGTTTACACCTAGACCCAAATTATTACTATTTATTTTTATTATTTAAATTAATAATTGAATTGATAAATTTAAACGGTGGCATCACTTATCCTTGTTTGTAATATTAATTGGATATAATTAAACTATTCTTACCTTCTATAATGGATACGACATTCTATATTTTTTACTTAAAATCAATGGAAATTACATTACATACTACTTATCTGAAATTGATGGACATGAAGTTACTTATAATTTATTGTAATTAATTAGCATAATTTTCCTTATTTAATTTTCATAATTAATAAACATGTTGTTCCTCATTTTTATATTGAATTAATGCACACGATGTTCCTTATAATTTATTTATAATTTATCAACATGACATTCCAAATTGTTTATTGTAATTAATGGACATGTAGTTTTATATTATTTAAAAAATGATAATGATTTAGATACATTATGTATTATTATGAAGAGGTTTTTATCAGATTGATTTTCTATGAGGAAACCAAGACAACATAGGTTTTATTTATTTCATTTACTTCTTTTTATATTACCTACACATTGTTTCTTTGTATGTTCATAAGATTTATAGTAATATAAAATATTGGTGGTGGCCTATGGATTTTTACTCACACCCTATCCAAGATGTCATTTGGAACCCAAAAAGACTTCATAGATGCAGGATGAAAAAATGGAAAACACATACATATGGACACTTGATTTATGTACTGGGATAAAGTATTGGATGAGAGGACGAAGCTAGTGCTCGTGATCCTATAGGAGTTTACCTATTAGACATTTTTATTTTTTTATAGAATTTATTTCTTTATTCCTAATACATTTCCCTTTACTAGCTATTTTTGTATAGAATCATGACACCATCATTATTTATATGAAACTTGTTATTGGTTATGTATGATTATATATATCTGGATGATTTAATTTCATTTATTAGTATTATTATTTTTTTCAATTATTATTCATTATTATTATTGTGTTACACTCTAACAATGATGGTATAGTCTCCCAACAATACTACCTTATACCCAAGATACTATTTATAATCTTATAGAATATGGGGAGGTGTGTTTGGAGCCATGTGGCCAAATGTGTTCAGTTAATTATGAGTGACTTGGGACTAGGACATCAAAAAGTGGTATTAGAAATTTCTTTTTCCTTGTTTGACAATTTTGGGTTGGTAGATAGGATATTAGAAAGTGTTTTGATTATGTAATAATCATGTTTCTAAGAGTAGTTAAACCATTTATAGGGATAAGGACATGTTTCCTAGGATAGTACTTGTTGTTTTGGTTTTAAACAATTAATGTTGTACTAATGTTACCATTGGGTGATGCAGATAATTTGGAGAATTTGTTATCATTATGGACTTCCTTTTACACTTGGCATGGTATGGAAAGGAATCATTATTCATACATCACTATAGGAACCTTGGGATTAATATTTCATTCATATTCTATTCCATGTTTATTTTAAACCATGAAATGGCTGCATCATTTTATATACATCTGATTGATATATCTATTATTTGAATAACATTTTTCAAGGTGAGTGGGATAATAATCTATTCATTAATGTTTATTAATCATCATAAATTGTTTTTTCTCACATATCTTCACGGTGGAACCTTAACTAAACACTTATTCCATGTTTTATCCATGGACCACTGGTTGAATGGGATGAAACAATTGTGGTTGAAAATAAATGTATTTCAATTTCAATTTATAAATTTTATAGGACTTTATAAATTGGGAATGGTGATTCGTATAATTAAACAATATTATATTTATGGTTGTAGATGCAAGAAATTCTTTTTAAAATTTATAAATCATAGGACTTTATAACATGATAATGGTAGACACATCTAACAGAACCATGATGTGTGTGGGTGTGTGAACATATCAATTGGAATTTTAATGGGAAATGGTTTATGCTAAATGGGGATGTTTATTTTAGATTAAAGAAAATTCTCCTCAATATCATGGAATTGAAACTCCATATAATGGTACTTTATGATTAAATACATGACTTATAACCCATCCTATCTTTTGTAGGGGTATTTGGGTTATTTATTTATATAATAGTTATGTATATGTACCCAAAAATTCTTTTAGAGACATTTAAATTTGTATTTTTATGGGAATGTGTTTGGGATTATTGATTTATGCCTCCCATGTGGCCTTTGGTTGAACATATGGAAGGTGGTGATTCCCATTCTCTTGTGGTGTTGGGATTTGAACCACCTATAAAGCTAGCTATGGAACATCCTATTATACCTTATATAGGGATTGATTGAATGGCCCGAAGACCTGAATTTTTATTTGTTTTAGATAAAACCATTATATATACATTGATTCCTAATTTCAAGATGGTTTACTATGGTTTATACAGACCATTAAGGGATCCCTATAACCTTCCCCAACTATGTCATAGTTTGTGTATTACGTCTCATGCTAGGGTGCCACTCAAAGGTTCCCTAAAGTCGGTTAGCCGCATAGACTCAAACACGCCTCCTCGTACACCATAGACTACCAATTATAAGTAATGTGCTATAGTGTGTCTGAGGGTAGACTATGACCTCATGTTGTAGTGGATAAAAAAATATATATATATATATATATATATAATAATAATAGGTAACTACAGGAATAATATTTAATTAGATGATAGAGTGGAAATAGAAACTAAACAATTGGACCATCAACCCGCTATGGCGGAAGAAAATAGAAATAATAAATAATTGGAGAAAATAAAAATAATAATCTAAAGCCGATTCAAATTTATAACATGTATATAATAAACTGTAAAATATGTATACATGGTAGTAGGTAATACAAGATATAAAAAAGAATAAAAAAAAGACAAAAACAATTATCCAGCAACCTGAGCACTACCACAGTTATCTTCTAACAAGCTTTATCCTAATTCAAGAAAGAAATAGCATCTATCCAATGTGGGATGCTTTCTCTTATCAGCACTTCCGCACATTTAATCTTCATGGGTACCATCGGCCTCTAAAATAGGGTGTGATATAAATATCCACAGTCCACCACCAATGGCATCTATACCATACAATAAATGTAATATAAACTGATACACTATGCAGGTATATATGAAAGTAAAGATAGTACTATAATGAAAATATCCCTATACCTTATTTAGTCTCAAATGGTTTATGAACATGTAATAATTTAATCAATTATTTTCTAGTTCATAATTAGTTTGTTAAGAGAATCCAATGTATAGTTAAGGCATCCTATAATAATAATAATAATAATAATAATAATTTTGATAATATAGGATCCAAGGTAATAACTAAATCATCCTTGATGAGGATAAAGATGATGAAAGAGGATCCAAGTTAATAAACAAGTCATCCCTAACCTTAGGAGTCGATCCAACTCAGTATTAACCAATAGCCTAGAAATGAGGGGTTTGAGAGTAATCCAAGGGGCATCGCCCAACCCATTTCACTATTAATAGTTCTAACCATGTCCAAATATCTCATCCAAGATAAGACAAGATAGGCATTAATGGGCTTAGTGGGGTGTATCCATTGCACCAGATGTCCAAAGATGTCAATCTAAATCCATGTAGTTTATCCAAGACAACCTAATATCTGAAAGATATTGAAGGATTCATATTGCATCATGTTAGTTATCCGCTTGTGGAAACAAACTATGTTCTATGGTAGGTATGTCCCTTGGAAAATAGATCGTTGAATCAGAATGGCATCCTATGATTTCTTAAGGAATTTCCTTAGTAATCCAAGGACAGTTCAATTATAACCACACCAGTAAAATATGAAAAGGTCCATATGCAATAGTCACCTTATACAAAATTTGTTCTTTAAGTAAGTCAGTGTAATACTATTTCCTTTTAAGTAAGTCAATTGTATCATTACATTAACCTTCATTATTGTAACAAGGTATATCATGGATATGCAAACATTTTCTACATTAATTACTGAATAAATTATTTTCTTAACTTCTTCACCTTTCATAAGCATAAAAATGAGGTTTGAGGCTATGAAACCACATGAAATGAAATTATAATAAACTAGTCCATTCAATATATAAATATACTTTCCATTTTGAAAAATAAAGGTTCATTGATTAATTGAAACAAATTCTTTATAAGTTTAAAGTTATATTATATTATAATATCCATTAACAATTCAATCATATTATTAAAATACTTAACATAGAAGGGTATAGTGATAGCACACTTGAACGATGGTGTGAGCAGTCATAAAAACCCATACAAATCATAAATATGGGAGCACACCCTACATAGGGTGATGTTGTTGAGGTTCCAACATTCAATGGAATAATGAAAAACTATATGTAAGGATCTATAATACGAGTGTGATGACTATAAGAATTAAATATGAATTACATAGGTAATTCTTGATGAAATTAGAATCCAAACAGTAATGGTGGTTTATAAAATAGAGAGACTTGAGAGATGAGTCATAGAACAACAACCTTGATCCTCTAACACTCTCCTGATCTAGTATCGTCCTTTAGTTCATCTTGGATGGGAACAAATCTTATTAATAGATCATCATTCTGAAAATAGGGCATATAATCCTACATCAAAACAACTTTTTTATGATAAGAGAAACAAGGAACGAAGAAAATTGAATAGATTAATTTCAAATGCACATCCAACGAGATGAATGAGGATCAAATCAAATTTCATATGGAATATATTTTGATGAATGTATCTTATGAGGTCTTAGGTGCTCAAAGTGGGAGAAAAATGAGTCCTTTGTCCGCTGAAATATTAAAAAGAGGAATAGGGGTAATCTTATAGGTCATTAAGGGTATTTTAGTCATTTTACCCAATAATAATCAGGTCATGTGGTTTGGAATCATTTTGGCCAAACCGTTCACCTACCATGCACCTCCCACATCTTAACAAGGGATCTGGCATGGTTTCATGACAATAGTTTTACTAACCATGTAAAAATGTTGATGCATGATCATCTACAATTTATTGAGATAGCCACAAGAGAATTCATCCTTGGCTTCATAGTTATGTAAAACCATTCACCCAACTTCGCCCCTATATATAGACCTCGCATGGTTAGGGAAACCATGTAGCATAGCTTGCATGGTTTCTTCAGTCCATATGGCCATTACATTTTCTAAACCATTAGGTGTCCCGGGCACTAAACAAGCATTAGACACCCTTGTAACTACTATGAAATCATTATTTATTTATAATTGGACCAAAATAAATAATTGGACCAAAATTTAATGTATCCATACTTGATTGAAAAACCAAGTTCTTAAAGTCTTACCCCCTTAAAGGAACTCCTCCATGAGTTCACCTTCCATGGTTGTTGAAGAACTACCTAAAAACATCTTTTCCCACTGAGAACGTACATCAACCTCCATCACCCAAGTATCATCATGTACACGGTTTTGATTCCATATAACTCATACTGAAAATATAAACTATCTTCATAGAGCCTTCCTGATCCATTCAATGATCCATAAAGGATACTCCTCAAGAGAATCATCGACATCCAAATTGACCTCCTTGGGATAAAATGTATATGATGGGTCAGTATGATAAGGGTGAAGCTATAAAATGTGAAAGATTTCATGCATGGAACAATACATCTTAGAATGTAGAAACCAATAGGATAATATCCTAACTCTCTCCAGAATCTCAAAAGGCCCTAAAAAAGAGTTGATAGCTTGCCTTTTCTTTGTTTCCATCTATTCTTAAGCTTGGGTGATACATGCATGAAAACACAATTCTAGACCTCAAACTCTAGAGGACTTTAATGGTGATTATAAAAAATATTTCTTTCAATATTGAGCAATATAAATATGTTTTTTATCATATGAACCTATTTTTAAGTCATTTACATGATATGAAAACCTATTATCTCAACCTCTCCGGCCTCTAACATGCATAGGTGTGAATGGAATGACCTACCATATAAGGACTCATAAGGATCCATCTAAACAGTCTCCAGAATGTTATTATTGTTGGATAAATCCACAAGTGATATATGATTATACCAAGAGCCCTTGAAATCAAGGATTTATGCCAAGACAATAACCTCTAATACCTATATTTTCCATTCTGATCGGCCGTCGATCTGATGTTGAAAGGTTGTACTCAAAACAACTTTGGTACCCATAGCCTTATGTAACCCCTATATGAACATTGATGAGAAATGATCATCCCTATATGAAATGATATTATGAGGGACCTCATGTATTCATATTATCTAAAAAACTTTTATTCTTCCAAACTCATTAAATGATAAAGTCTTCTAGATAGGAAGGAATTGGGATAATTTTGATAGTCGATCCGCAAATACACAAACTACATTTCTACCCTTAACAAACCTTGGTAAGATGACAACAAAATCCATAGAAACATCTTACGATTTCCATTCCAGGACTATAAGTTGTTAAAAAATTTAGTAGGAAACTGGTTCTCTACATACACCTTATAACAAGTGCAACACATAGAGATATGACCTACTATTTCACATTTCTCTTATTCCACCAATATTGGTGTTTCATAACTTGATAAGCCTTTGAGATTCCTAGATTAACTGGCCACTAAGACGAATGGGAATCTCACGTCAGTTCCAATCTCATATCTATATGATCCTAGACACACCCATGTATATGTATGGTGTATTACCCATCTATAGACCAATCCAAAGGGGGGTCCTCACCCGAAATACTCTCACGGATAACCTATCCTTATAGATCTGAAAATTTCCTACTCTTCCACATATCAAAGAGGAATGAGGTAACTATCGAGGTCATATAGAAAAGCTCAAAATCAAAGGATTGAAGATATTAAACCCATATACACTATTTGATATTCATGTAATTTTATGTAAAGATATATTCAAGGCTCTTATGGTTCTTCTTTAATATTAATTGGCCACCCATAAGATAATGTCCCCAACAGTATAAGGCATGGACAATAGTAGTTAACTCGAGGTTGTACATCGAGTAACTCATTCCATGTGGCCTAAAATACTAAGATATATACAAAATTAATATATCCTCATATATCATAAACACACCTAGGACAGTTCTTGATTTATCATAGAACACTGTATAGCCTCTACCAAGATTTAAAAGAATTATAATCCATGTTGAAACAGGCCTTTCTTTCAACTCTAGAAACGCTTTTTCACATGATTCTTACCATTGGAACTTTACACCCTTCTTTGTAAGACTAGTAAGTGGTTTAGTAACATGTGATAAGTCCTGTATGAAACTCCTTAATATCCATACATCCCCAAGAAACTCTATATATCAAAAATCTTCTTGGTATTCTCCCATGAAACCATAATACTAAAATTTTCTAGGTCAAAAGAAACTCCTAATTTGAAGATAATATGATCCAAATTGTAATCTTTTTATATCCAAAAGTTGTACTTATCAATATGTGAATACAGATGATTCTATCTTTGTGTATTCAAAATGATATAAATATGCTAATCATGGGCACTCCATGTATGAGAATACACCAAGATTTTTTCCACAAGGACCACAAAAAAAGAATCTAGATAGGGGTGGAAACCCATTTTTATCAAACCCATGAATATTGTAGGGATTTTTTTAGTAATGAAAGCCATAATGGGATACTCATGAAGACCATACCTTCTATGAAATTTGTATGAGGTATGACTGAATTTATAAGTCACACCTGATGTTAGTCTGATTCGAATTCGATCTTTGAGAATACCCTAACTTTTTAGAGCTGGTCAAAGAGATCATCTATATTTAGTAGTGGATACAAGTTCTTAATCATAATATGATTCAACCATTTGTAATACATGCCTAAACTAATGATCCCTTATGCCTTCTTGGTGAAGAGTACTGGTGAACCCTAGAAATATTTTTTGAGTTAGGTAAAACCCTTGGAAATTAAATCCCCTAACTATCACTTAATCTCCTAGAGCGTAGTAGGTTCTATCATTAATAGAGAAATTGAATTTGGAGCCACTCCTAGAAAAATATCCATCATAAACTCTACTTATCACTTGGTAGGTATTCTAGAAAAAATATTTTTGATTGATTTCACAATAATGATCTATCATGTGAGGAAAATGAATCTATGAAATCCCCTATCTTCCAAAAAAATTTCAATTTTGGTGGTCACTCTCCATATCCCATGATGGTATAGTTTAGCAATAATGGCATGGAAATCCAACTCCCCCATGTAGAAATAATTTCTTCCATTTACTTATGTAAATGAAAACATATGGTAATAGTAGTCTACATAGGCATGATATGGAAACAAAAAATCCATCCAATGAATTACATTGAACCCCATCATCTCAAGGATGAAGAGGTCCCATAAGAAGGGGTGATTTTCTACCTCAAGGGGACAATACTGATATTGGTGTATTACCTCTGACCACACACCTAATGGTGTGTCTACGGTCATCACACCACAGTTATATTGAATTTCTAACTCGATAATTTCTATGGTCGATAAAGAGATAAAGGAAATGTGAAGCACATGTATCAAATAAAGAATATATTATGATGCATTCAAATAGAGTAGTACCTATTACTATAGATTTTCATGTAATTTTCGCTTAGGGTATCAGTTATAAAACATTCATATAACCTAATCCATGGCCCTATTATATAGCTAGACTACCGTGACAGGGTCTTCTCTATTGAATCTAATAGTCATAAGTTTGGATATCAGGACAACGAAAACCTCTTCATCCATTCCTGCAAGTGCTAATCCAACTCCATGCCTTAAAGGGTGTAAAAAATCTTACCCTGGATGGTGGAGCTGGTGTTGAACCTCTTCCATTAAAACAATATGGAATGGTCCAATATAATCTCTAAATAATATCCATGCATCCACAAGAATGGAACTCCATCGATTCTCTATCACAATAATTCTTTAGATACCCTTTTCGTCCACACTAATGGAATATAACGGAGCTTCTATTGTAGTTACATAGACCACCACTACTCTAATGAAACCCCTCAAGTGTATGATTCCTACTAATTGAAGAACCAATGCCCTATTTTCTCACTGAACCTCGTTGTCAAGAACTATCTCTTTCCCTCATGTTACACTCAGTGATAATATCTTGATTAAATATATAATAAAAATTATGTAGTTGAAAGTCATTTACATGAGAATATATGAAATACCTAATCCCCTCCTTGAATTTTCTAGTATGAAATAACTCATCACTTACTAAAAAGGGGGAAAAGTCATTAAACACTATAAAACACACTGAATAGTCCATAACAGTCATAAAATTTTTCATGGACTACGTCGGAAAAATAAATACCTCTTGAAACTGTGTTTTAGTTCCCAAATCATGTATAATAAGTTCTGTCTTAGGTGGAAATACATGAGTGATCACTATAAGATTAGGGCCCAGCACATCTAAAACATGGTCATTTCCACCCTCCTAGAGCATATCATGAGGAAGTCTTGTTGGAATACCAATGAAAAATATAGGAACATGACTTAGATCAATATTTTAAGTAGATAGATAGAAAAAACTAAAGAATATCATAAGGAAATGACTCATTATTAGAGGTATACTACCCCAACTACCCACATAGAAGGACATGTATTGGTAAGTGTTGGAGTTTAATTTATAGTGGTTCTAGTAGATGAAGTTCCATCTATACCTTTTATATTCATTTAATGGAAACCATTAAATTTGATAAGTTGGGATTTACTATTTAATTTTACATTTTATTATATATATACATTTCATGTTTTGATTAAAATGTATCTCCATTTCTGGAGAATAAGGGCACATACAACTTATCACTAGAATTAAAACCCATTTAATTTATACTTAACATCATCTATATTTGTTCTCAAGGTGTAATGGGTAATATATGATATCTCAAATTTTTAAACTACCCACTCAGATCCACGGGGACCCATACACCTCATGAATTAAAACTAGAAGTCATGCAATCAAAGCCAAAGAGCATCTCATTTTACCATAGGTACGTAGATGACCTGGGTAGAAACTAGCTATTTGTGATTCCACCTTCAACCAATATAACAAAACACTACTTAAATTGATGTTTACACATTAAATAACCAACACCAAAACTTGTAGGTTATTTCATGAGTATAAAAAGATATAATAATAATGACTGACTCAAGAATCATAGGAAATATAGGAAAAGGAAAAGCATTGAAATGAACCTATATGTCATGTAATATGCATGACATGTGAATTATAGGTTCCTATGATGATAGATAATTGATTATTACTTTACCTAATCTCATCATTTCATAGATAAGTGTAATACCCAATCACAATAAGAATAATTACTACCACATTGAATTTGTGTCCCCCAACGGTGAAAGAATATAAATCCTAATAAGAAAAATATAGAACAAAAAATAATATTATAGGTAACTTAACATCTACCCCGAATGTGTGTTAGCTAAAACCTACAATGGATTATAACCAACATTAAAAGAATTCCAAATATCCTTTTTGTTTTCAAAAAATAGTAAATAAAGATACTAAGCAGCTATGATTCCACTTTGTGATTTCTTGACTCGAGTTTCACTCAAATGTGCCCCGAATCCAATTGGAGACATAGACCCAATCACGCCTCCATTTATTCTAGAGGATCCCAAATAGAAGTGAGGTACTAAGGTGTGTTGTGAAAATACTATTACCTCATCTATGAGTGTAGAACAATGTATATATATAATAGTAGGTAAATAGCAGAAGCATATATAATCAGATGTCATAGAGGAAATATAAACTATAAAACCATACCATTAACCCATGATAGTGGAAGAAAACAAAAAATAAATAAATAAAATAAGGAATTTATAATAATAATAATATTAATAATATTATTAATATAATGATAATGTTTGAAATATATCTACAAAACTGGAAAATATGTATACATGGTAGCAGGAAATACATGATATAAAACAGAATAAAAAAGAATCCAAAAACTCTTCTGCATCCTAAGAACAAGATCATTTATCTATTACCAAACTCCATGCTAATACAATAACAAAAGATCATGTGTCTAACATCAGATTCTTCCCCTTATTAACACCTTCATACATCTGATCTACCCTAGTGTCATCAGTAGCCCAGATAGGGTGTGCGATAAATCTTTGTAGGCCACCCCCAATAGATTCTATATGATCTATTCAGTGTAATATAAACTAAATTATGTAAAAATATATATGAAGGAAAATATAGTCTTTTAATGTAAATGTCCCAATACATTCTTCATCCTTAGCTGGTGTTTGAAAATGTAATATTTTAATTATTTATGTTACCCTTTATAATAAGAGGGGTAAGATGATCCAAGGTATGACCCAGGAATCTTGTAAGAATAATTGTAGTAATATTTATAAAATATTGTCTAAGTTAATAACCAAGGAATCCATGATGATGATAAATATAATGAAATAGGATCCATGTTAATAACCAAGGAATCTGTGACCTCATGGGTCAATCCAACTCAATTTTTACATGTATCATTTCTACGAGTGGAATGATTGTAGTCCAAGGGAATATCCCAATGAATCACACTATAAATAGTTCTAACTAATTCAAATTGTCTTTTAAAATGTAAAACCTGCAAATAATGGTTGAGCCTAATGCGGTGTATCGATGGAGATGCATGTCTGGAGATGTTAAGCTAGATCCAAGGAGTTTATCCAAGGAATCCAAATATCTGGAAGATAGTGAAGGGATCCTTCAGTTTCATATCAGGAATCCTCTAGTAGAAAATGATCATTTTCCAAGATTTTTATCTCTATTAGGAAGTGTATCCTTAAATTGGAATGGAATCCTTTGAGTGCTCAAGGCATTCCCTCAGGAATCCAAGGTTGGATCAAGTCTGACCACACCTGTAAAATGTAAAAAATGTCCAAGAACATGCCTCATATAATTATTTGATATAGATATATTTCAACATTATAATCATATCATAAGGAAAGGAATCACTATAAAAGGTATAATACCCCAATAATCCACTTAAAAGGCTATTTATTTGTAGGTTTTCATGTTTAATTTATATAGGTTTTAGTGGATGAAGGTTCATCTATACCTTGCGTCTTCATTTACTAGAAACATTTTCATTTGACAAGATAGGATTTACATTTTATGTTTGTATTTTCTAATATAGATATATCATGGTTTTATTAAAATTTATCACCATTCTTAGTGACTAAAGTCATTTAAACATTACTATTAAAATTAATACCCATTTTATTTCTACAATACCCTATATTCATTCAGTCTTGGAGTATAATGGGTTACATATGATGGATTAACATGGTAAACTACCCAGTCCAATCCTCAAGGACCCATACACCTCATGAATTGAAACTAGAAATCACTAAATCTCAACTAAAGAGAAACTCATATAACTATAAGTAAATCGATGACCTTGGTGGAAACTAGACTTTTAAGATTCTACAAATAACTTATACATGAGAACACTATTTAAATTGATGATGACCCTTTAAAAACCAAATCCCCATAATGTAGAAGATGTTAGGAGTATAAGAATATATAAAAAGAATGGATCACTCAAAAATCACAAGAAATGATTGAAAATGAAAGCAGTGATATGCACCTATATGGCATGGAATATGAAGGGCATGTGATTTATAAGGTCCTATAATGATGCCTTATTGATTCATCTGTTCCCTCATAACATTGAAACAATGATAAGTGCAATCCTCAATAACAATAATAATAATAATAATCATATCATATCAAGTGAATCACCCAATGGTGAAAGAATATCAATGATAATAAGAAAAATACATAACATAAATTCTTATTTCAGTAAACATCTCATTTACCCTGAATGTTGGTTATAAACACTCAAGAACAGCTTCTAAATAAGTTCCAAAGAATTTATAATATCATTTATATTGTCACAAAATACTAAAGAAATAAAAGAAAACCCATAATACCACTTTGATGTGTCCCATACCTAGATTCAACACAATGTTTCCCCAATTCTAGTTTGCTACATGGCCTCTAGCATGCCTCCTAAAATTCTTGAGGAAACTGACTAGTAGAGAGGGCCTACGGTGTGTCTGTGGGGAGAGTATACGCTCATGTGATAGTGGTGAATAGTGGATATATATAATAATATGTAAATAATGGAAACATATATAACCATATGGCACAACCAATATAGACACTATACAAATGGACCAGTAACCCACTGAAGTGAAAGAAGATAGAAATAATAAATAACCTAAGCAACTAACAATAATACTCAAATGCCGATGATAATATATGGAATGTACCAACAAAACATAAAAATAGATATACATGGTAGTAGGAAATACATTCTATAAAAATGAACCAAAAAGAAGCCAAAAACTATCTAGAATCCCAATAACTTTCACAGTCATCTACTACCAGGGTATATCCTATTACCAGAAAGAAAGATTAGTTGTCCAGAGTGTGATCATTCTCCTTATAAACACTTGAATGCATGTAATCTTCCTGGGTTCCATCGGCAGCCTAGATAGTGTGTCAGATAAATCTCAATATGCCACCACCAGAGGCATCTATACCATCCAGTTAGGGTAATATAATCTAAAATAGTCTACAAGTATATATGAAAGTAAATATAGTACTATAATGTTAATATCCCAATACCTGATTCAAACTCTTCTAGTGTTTTAACATGTAGTCATTTGATTAATTATTTTCTAGTTTTAATAAGTAATGCAATAGGATCCAATGTATAACCAAGGCATCCTATTATTATTAATGTTATTATTATTATTATTATTATTATTTTTATATTTATTATTATTATTATAGTGATTCCAGAGGATCCAAGATAATAACCAACGCATCCTTGATGATGGTAAAGATGGTGAAATAAGATCCAAGTTAATAACAACCCCATCCATGACTTCAAGGGTTGATCCAATTCAGTAATAACCTATTGTCTAGTTGTGAGGGGTCTTAGTGTAATCCTTGGGGAATCTACCAAGCCATTCCACTATAAATATTTCTAACATTGTCTAAGGATCTTTTCCATTGTATAATTGGATAAGCATGACTGAATCTAATAGGGAATATCCATGGTGATGCATGTCTGAAGACATAAATCTAGATCTAAGAAGTGTATCCATGGAATCCTAGTATTCAGAAGATATTGAAGGGATCCTAAGGCATCATGTTGATCATATTCTAGTAGATAAGGACCATATTCCATAGTGGTCATCTCTCTTGGAAATAGAATCCGTGAATCGGAATGGAATCCTCTGAGTGATCAATGAATTCCCTCAGGAATTCAAGGCTAACTCAAGTTTAACCACTAATATACAAGATGAGAAAGTCCATATGATATAGGTAGCTTATATATAATTAATTATTTAATTTAGGCCATGTAACACACATGCCTTTTAAATAAGTCTATTGGTTCATTCTATTACCATTCATTAGTATGATTTGGTATATAAAAGAAATGCAACCATTTATTACTTAAATTATATAATCATTTATTTGGTTCAATGCTTTACCATTCATAAGCATAAAAAGTTGGGATAAGGACAGGAAACCATATGAAATTAAATTATAATAAACTATTCCTAGTGATATATATAAATATATGCATCATTTAACAAATTAAAGGTTCATTGATTAATTGGAACACTTACCTTATAAGGGTATAGTGATACTATATTGTAATATCCATTAAAAAATCATTAATTTAATTAAATCACTTACATTAGAAGGTTTATGATATAACACACTTGAATGGTGGTAGAGGAAATAATAAAAAACCATTAATGAAATAAATAAGGGAGAACACCCTACATGGAGTGATGGTTTTGAGGTTCCAACCTCCAACAAAATGAAGTAAAACGATGAATAAAGATCAGTAATATGATCATGATGATTATAATCATGGCATGTGAATTCAATAGGAAACACCCAATGAAATAAGTTTATAAAAATATTTGTAGTTTATAAAATGAAAAGACTTTAGGGATGATTCATAAACTACCTACCTCAAGCCTGTAGCACTCTAATCACCTAGATTCAGCCTTCAGTTCATCCTAGATTGGAAGAAATATGAATAACAGATCAAAATTGTGAAAATAGGGAATATGATACTCCATCAAAACAACTCCATAAGGAGAAGAAAAATGGATAACGGATCAATATGAATATATTACATACCAATGTGCATCCAATGGGATGAAGAAGGTCTGAATATTACTTCATAAGGAAGATATATTAATGAACCAAGATTAAGAGGGATTGGGATCTCAAATGGGAGATAATATAGGCATATATCCACTAGAATAATAAAAAGATGAAGAGGGTTATGATTATAAGTAATTAAGGTAATTTTAGTCATTTCACCAAATAAAAATTGGATTGAATGGTTTGGATGCCCGGTTTTCCAAACCGTGTACCAATCGTGCACCTCCCACTACATAAGTAGAGACCCCGCATGGTTTCATGTGCACATTTTGACTAACCATGCACAAACCATACTAAATTCTCTTCTATATATTTCTGAGAAAGAACCACATTCATCCAGCCTTTGTTATATGGTTCAAAAAAATCATGCACCCTACTTCACCCCTCTATCCAACCCTATAATTATTAGGGAAATAGTGTGGACTAGCTCACATGGTTTCTTCTAACTGTATGGCAAGTGAATTCTTCCCACTAACATGCGTATTGATATATAAACAAGACCAATACACCCCCATAACCTCCATTAACTCATTCCTAATCAATAATAGGTCCCAAATAAATAATTATCCTGAAATTTAAAATATCTATGATAGAGTAAAAATCTATTTCTTACATGATGTGATAATTTTAGTAGCATGATACACCTACTTTATCAAGGGATGGTGACACTAAGGCTACTGAGTCATGGCTAGGGGTTGTTCTTCATATCTTATATAATTTATAGATTCCTCATAAAAGTTGGTTCAAGATATAATTTTACATACTTCATGAATCTACTAAACATTGGTGGGATATTTTAAATTAGGATGGTTAGTATAGGGAGATGGCCTAAAAGGATTTCCAATTTGGTTTCTATGATCACTTCTTTCTGGAAACATTTGGAGATTGACATGATTTCAATTTTATTTACTTGTACCAGGGTTCTATGTGTGTGATGGACTGTGTGTATATCTTTACTGGGATATAGAGTTTTGAACTAACTTTTAATAGTGATGAATTGACTAGATAAAAGAGGTTTGAGGATGGGATTTAGAAGGCCAGCTATTCTCATGTGATTTTTTTCATTAGATGAATACCATTGAAATAGTAAACCACCCTCTCATCACTAAGCATATCCTAATATAATATGATGTTGTGGGAAATTTTATCTCAATGCATAGACAAGATGGTATTTCAATCCATGGAAGAAAGTTTCATTAATATATTTATCCTGAGAGTATCAATAGTTAGAGTGTGCACCAAGGTTATAAAGTGATATGTCATTAGTGTAGGAAATTACGTCACATGAAACCATAGTTTTAGAGGGACTTAGTTTAGTGTTGAGCTTGTGGAAGTGTGGGACATATTTAATGATTATGTCTGACCTTCCAACACATACACACTAAGAGAGAACCAGTAATATCTCCACATTATATAATGGTATTAGTACATCCACATTAGATAAGGATATATAGTACTATAGGCCATTCCAAACATGGAGGAGGAAATTTTTGAGGTCTACATACTTTTAATATGAAAACCCAATAGGATGGTCCTTCTTAGTGTAGTCAGGCTATATTTCTAGCCCACATATTGGGCTATATATATATATATATTAGAACCTATACTAGAGGAGTAGTGTTTCAGTCCATCTATAGTTCATGGAACGATTATAGTACCCATGTATTCAGTATCTACTTTATTTGACATTTTTGACTTTCATTAATTTATATTATTTGTTTTATTGAGTATAATTTGTTTTGAGATCAAGTATTTTGTGGAGGTATCATGGATACTCCATTTATAGTCTGATTATGGTTTATGTGTCTATGAAAGGATTTTACTTTTGAAATATGTAGGCATAATATATCTTGGAATATTTTCATGCTTGGGATGATTGGTTTTTACAACATTCATAAACGGGAATTATTAGTTCCCTTTGTTCCCATATTCATTATCATCATCGAGGTGTGTATTTATCACTACAATAGTGTAGTACATATGATCACAAGGGAGAATGTGATGTCCCAACAAGATTATCTAGACCTAACAATCTTGTTTTGGGCAGATTGTTAGCCCAGATTTATAGCCCATTACTAGATGATGAAGCAATATATATACATATACTTCCCAACAGTAGTGAATGATGACATAGATGTCTTTCTTTATATATTTTTAGGGTTACCTCTTGAGAAATTGGTATATATCACTATAGATCTTGTTCTAAGGGTAGCACCGATATCTATTACCCATTAAAGGATAACTCTTACTAAAATTTAAGAACTCAAAAGACATTTACATGACCAATAATCCAATGTTTTTATTGATTATTGATTCATATTACCATCAATAACCAGTATCCATTAATTTGTATAGATAATATTTTTGATCAGCTCTAAAGATCTTTGGTTTTCCAAAATATTCATTTGAGGTAAGGCTATCATCATACATGAGTTAGACCCTCAAATATACAACATAGAGAATTAAATAATAGATATGGATTGTATACATATTTCTTTATGTTTTTTGGTCTCAAAAAAACTCATCTTGTCTTTATGGATTTGATGAATCAGGTTTTCCATCTGTACCTAGACTCCATTGTGGATGTTTTCATCGAGGCTATATTAATGTATTCTAAAACATTAAATGATCATTCCAAACATCTTTAAATCACATTATTATACTGATATATCCTAAACTACATTCTAATCTCACAAAATGTCATTAATAGATTGGTAATTTTCACTTCAGGAGTCATATCATATAGGAATCAAGGGTATATGTGGATCTATAGGATATGAGAGCCATAGTTCATTTTCAAGCATTTGGCATTATTTTCGGATCATTTTTAATTCAAGGGGTTATATTTGTGGAAAAAAGTATCCCCAGTATAAGTCACATGAGTATAATTATTTTAAACGTGATCTTTAGTTAATATCCATTGTATATAACTTACATTGGTGGGGACACTATTTGTTGGGACAATGGTTCATTTTATACATGAACTATAAGAGTATAAAATAAATATTCACATAGAATGATTTTAATATTACATAGAAAATATTTTTCAAATTCCTTTGGTATTTTAATATTGATCTTGTATATATTCTTAGGAAAGGAAATGCAGTGGATGATGATCAAAGATTGTAGACTCAAAAAAACGTTTTTCGGAAAACCCATAGCGAGTGGAAGTTGATGGTTCGATTTCAAAAAATGCCTCTTGATGTTCCAAAGTGTCCCATAAAGACTATTTTTATGGATCTATTATTTTCTTATTCACTTATGTATTTATTCAAGGTGATATATCTTTCCGATACTGAACACTTGGTCTTGAGGAAGAGTGTTTCAGGTGAGTACCCTCCACCTGGTAGTGTTGTTGATGAAGATGAAATATTTCATATACATGGGATATTTTGAGTATCTATATACAGATAAAAGACGGTGATAGAAAATAAAAATTATATTTGGGAAGTACATCCTATAATTATCGTAACGTATCGTGATTTACTCCACCAGTATTGGTCATAGGGGGTGAAAAAAAAAGATAAAAGGTTTTGATACTTAGTGTCCACATACCAATAGGTGATGTTGGAGAAAAAATGAAATATTGGTCTTTTATTGGAATTACACATTCCTTAGTGTCAATTGGATCATGTAACTATATATTTTGTGATGGGATTTTTGAAAAACCCATTCTGGTTTTGATTCCATATGGGTCGTTATAGAAAGGCTAATAAAGGTCACACACTTATTTCCTATTAAGGATTCCTTGTCAATTGAATTGATTTGGCGACTATTAATCCATGAGATTATACTCCTTTATAGGGTTCCCTGGAACATCATATCAGGTAGGGATTCTTTTTTACATCATTGTTCTAGAAGGGGTTGTAGAAGGATCTTGGTTCACAAGTGATTTTTAGAATAGCCTACTACTAACAGACCAATGGTCAGTCTGATCATACTATACAAGTAATAAAGGACATGCTTTGATCATGAGTAATTAATATTTTAGGTTATTGGGAGAACAATTAACTTGTGGTTGGGTTCTCCAACAATAATAGTTTCCAAGACACTCTATAGATGTCTTCTTATGTGTATCTATATGGTAGTTTATGTCAGTCACCTCTATGATAGTTAGAGGAAGTAGAGGTAGTGGTACTAGGACAACATCTTGTTTAGGAGATATTATAGTAGGTATAGCATATCAATATGTGTGTGAATATAGCTCAATATTGGAAGAATTATTATATTGATTAACATCACCGTACTCTGAAATTTGAGTTGGGAGATCAACTCTTCTTGAATGTTTCTCTTAGATTGGGTCATCAATGGATTCGAAGATAAGGGGAGATTGCAATTAGAATCATAGGGACTTTCATGATATTAGAGAGAATAGATCTGATAAACTAATGGATTTCTTTTACTCAGAGGTATCGATCCATGTATGATTTCCTCTATGTTTCTCATAGTCATTTTTATCATTAGGACCCATATCAAGATTTTGATTCTGTGGATGTTGAGTTAGAGGTAGATTCTTCTTCTGATAAGTATTGTATTCATATCATTGAATATTTCATGAAGTCCCTTTGTGATATGTAAGTTCCTCTTGTTCAGGTTCTATGGTATCACAAACATGTAAAGAATGATGTTTGAGAGTGAAAAGATATGGTATATGTGTATTGGTTTGAGTTATTCTCTGTTGGTGATCAATCTATCTTAGGGAAACTCAGGGATGGAATGTTTTAAATAGATGAGGTTTTAAGATTTTGGTTTTTCAAAAAATAGAACCTATAATTTTTAGTAGAAATCTCATGTTTTATTCTAATAAATGTTTTTAGGGGGTCAAGGAATTTTTTAGAAGAATTCATACGTGTTCAAAACCCAATGTTTCAATTTTTAGGGAAACTGTTAGAGGTGAAGAGATATTACTAACTGTGCAACTCAACTGTATGGCCAAAAGAGGAGGAGCATGGTTTGTTTAACCATGTAGGGAAGGACACATGTCTATTAAAAACTTTTTATAAATTGTAAGCGTGTGTCAAAATTTTGGAATATGTTTTATCCAAACCATGTTCCAATCCGTGTGAGGGGTGGAGTTTTTGGATAGTGAGCATGAACAACCATTCCATATATTTTATAATGATATTCCCAAATCATACAATCAATGGGTACTTATAAATTCTCCTATTAATGGTTAGTTCATGGTTTATAAAATTGTGTTTCCAAACCATGTGACCACTTAAAAAGTAGTATTTTATCTTTTTATCCTCTATCCTTTAGGGGTTTTTCCTCTCTCTTTATCTATTAGTTATCATGCATAGTAGACCTATTAAGCTTACCACTTCCTCTTCTATATTCTTTGAGATACCTAATTCTTCTTAGCTATGATTCAAGCATTGTACATCTCATTTGAAGCTTATAGATAAGTCATAAATTACCCTTGATTATTTTCTCGGTTTATCTTTTTGTATTTAATCTTATCTTCTTGGGAGCTCTTGTGCCCTATTTTTAGGGATTTTATCAATTTCAACCAATTTATCTTGTTCAACCCAAAATAAAATGACAATACTAAATGAAGGGTATTCTACCCATGTAAGGTATATAGTGAAATACTTTAAACCAAATTTATTTTTATTTATATTATGCATTGTTTTAAATGCATCGAACCTTCCATGTGACCCATTTTTAAAATTCAAATTAAATTAATAAATTATAATTATTTAAATTGGATTATCCTTTAACCCCAAATTTCTTGTTTGGAGTTTTTATACCATGACACGAGCCACCCCTTGGGGAGTTTTTCTTATTGTCCCATCACGCCTATTAATATTTTCTTGAAATTAATCCACCTTTGAGGTCTGTTGACATACCCCTTTCTAATGGGTTTATAAAATGGATTTAATCAGATGTATGTGGAATAGACATACAAATGGACAACTTGATCACTTATAAATGTATTTAGTAAATGTTTTAGGTTTAGAACATGTCATTTATTGACACTTTTTAATAAGATAGTGGAAATTAGTTTACTCTTGGACCATTATTATTACTCCTCTTTCATTTGATTTAAATGGTGAATGGAATTGATAAATGGAAAGAGTAACATCCCTTAGGATTATTTATAATATGAAATGGATTTGATTAAATTATTCTTACTTTTTTTAATGGAAATTAAATTAAATATATTTTATTTGGAATTAATCAACATGGCATTGCATTTTTCTTATTTAGAATTGATGGAAAAGACATTCCATATTGTTTATTATAATTAATTGATATGGGGTTCCATATTTCCTATTCAGATGTCATGTTAATCGTGTTTCTCATTGTTACTTAAAATTAATGGGCATGGTTTTTCTAATTATTAATTTTAAATAATGAACATGAAATTCAATATTTTCATATGGAATTTATGGACATGACGTTCATTATTTTTTATCTTGAATTGATGGACATGAAGTTCTAGATATTTTATTTTTTATTTATCAACATGATGTTCTAAAGTGTTCATTTGAATATTATACTTGAAGATCCTTGTTATTTATAAGATGATAATGCTTTGGAGACATTTCATATTAGTCTGAAGGATGTGTTATTAGAGGGGTTTCTCTTTGGGAATATGAGATGACATAGGTTTTATATATTTAATTTTCTAATTTTTTATGACCAAAACACTACTTCTATATATATTCATATACTATATTTTATTATATAACATTAGTGGTGACCTAATAAGTTTGACTCACACCCTGTTCATGCCACCGTTTAGTACTCAGACAGACATTATAGATGCAAGTTGGGATAAGGGTAATCTCCCTACTATAAAAACTGGATTTTTGTTCTATGATAGAGTATAGGACTAGAGGACATAGATATTTCTCTTGATTCTGTTAGAGTTTATAATTTTTTATTTTTTTACTTTTTTATTAAATATCTTATTGTATTCCTGTATCCCTTCCCCTTATTTACCATGTTTGGATAACAACATGAAACTATCATTCTATTTATAACACTAGTTATTGGTTATGTCTTATTGTATTTATCAAGATTATTTTCTTCCACTCTTCATTATTAATATGTTTCCACTAGTTATTATTTATTACCATTGTGTTACACTTTGATAATGAGGGTATAGTATACCCTCCAAACCACCTTATACCCTCACTTCTATTTGACAACATCTGTCATATTGGGAGGTGTGCCTAAGGCCGTGTTGTCAAACATGATTGGTTACTTATGAGTGAATCTAGTCTAAGACACCAAATTAGACATTCCATCATTATGAAATAAATTATTGTTGTCCATGAGTTTACATGAAGAGTTTTTATATCTATGAATATGTTTCAAGCTTATCTGATTATTTTTAAGGAATTATTTCATCATAATTTTTTCCTACCATATTATCTAGGCCATATTTATATTTTATTGTATTAATTACCATAGTGGGCATCTGAGTTCATCCATTTTTATGTTTCCCTTCCCCAATATTCTATTAATTGATTTATGATTGATAGGTAGGTATATTTTATATGGAATAAATTGATCCCAATAAAAATGATATGTTTTATTTTATGTTTTTGAATTTAATTTGGGATATATGTATGTATCCAGTTTACCAAGACGAATGAACTATTAGATCCTACATAATTTGACTAATATTATTTAATATAAATTTTATAAAGTAAACACTGGGTATATTCTACTAGGGTCAAGGTCTTTAAAATATTTCTAAGGACCACCTACCTCATATGAATTCATTTCTTTTAATAAAGTTTTTATATCACCAAGGGACCATCCAAGCCTTGCATTATATCATCGGATCCTATATCAAGCCATAAAATTCAATTAATTAATTATAAACATTTATGAACAATTAACTAAATGAATTAAAATAGTAATAATTACATAAAACCTCGCTTATCCATCTCGTCTCATCGAAACTATGATCATCCATCCCTGGAGGGTCAATGTAATACCACTAAAACCATCTTGAGTAAAATCCCTATCAACTAAAACCTGGATAATTAAAATTTTATCCAATTTAATAAAAAAATTAAATAATTAAATTTAGATATATACTACGTAATAAATTGTGAGAAATTTAATGTAGTCAACCTTCTAGGAATCCTTTATCCTCAATAAGAAAAATCCCCATCATTCATGATGTATCCACTATGCTATGGTGGAATCGTCTATTAAAACCCAAATCTAGAATGCCAAAATTAGGTAAATATACTTGTGGAAGAATAATGAGATTAAAAAATACGTTCAAATACCATGGAAAACACCACTAAGATAACCCCATCAACAGGATATTGATAGTAAAATGAGAGGTGTTGACACCCTTTGTTTGATTGTGTGAGAGAGAAGAGAAAACAAGATATGGATGTCTCAGAACAATGAGTGAAAAAGATAGTTTCCCATTTTTTATGAATTTAAGGTATCCTCACAGTTTTTTACATGGTTATCTAGACTGATTTCCAACTATGTGTCTCATATTTTCTTCATCAACGCCCCATCACATGGTTTGGCCACATGGTTTTCTAAACCATGATCCAATCATATGACACCCTCTAAAAATATTCGACACATTTCAAGGTTTCCTTAAACCTTACTTAAAACCTTACAAAATATGTCTCCCAACATCCCATAATTAAAATCACCCCATATAGTTATTACTAAACATGAAAGTACTGTGTATAGGGGTAAAACTATTCCAAAAATTCTAACCTTTATCCTGAATTACCAAACCTTTTCTAGAGAAATCAATAACTCTATCATTCCTTGATTGATATCTGAAAACACATCCTTGAGATGATACCACTCTTGAAAATTTTATATGACTCCCAATTCTTAAAATTTACCTTTCTCTAGGACTAAAAATTGAAATTCCTCCCAAATTTCATAACTTATAATTGTTTTATTTTTTATAATATCCTCATAATCACACATCTCTTCACTTTGAAACATAAGTAGTCCTTCTGCAACTAATTTGTAACTATCTTAAATTCCAATTCAAATCTTAATCATTGTGTTTTTTCATTAATTCCTAAAAATATTCCACTGTGAAACTCTGAATACTTAGGCATGACATTCACTAGTGTAAAAGATACCCACTAATAAATATCATTAATACCGAGACAGAACTCATTTCACCCATCTATCTAAACACACCATGGTTTAATCATCTAATTTACGCTCTAGATCATGGTCCTCTTCACCATAAGTCTTTTCCTTGAATGGTTGATCATTATAAAAGTTTATCTCAATAATAGGAGTCTCCAATCAAAAATACACTTACAATGGTCCAATTATTTTTTTTTAGTTTTCATCTCACTACATACAATATCACACAAAATCACCATTTGATAATCCTCAGACAGAATATTCTTGAAAACACATTTCCACAACCACTGAAACATTATCGCATTACTTGATCGTGATTCCTTAACTCAATAAAGAAATTTCAAGCTCCTACAAACATCCACACTGAATTCCAAAATTGGCACTCATAGTAATTCCAGAGCTAGTTCACAAACCTCCTACACTAGTAATTATTGTCTCACCCTAAGCACCAGAACTCCAATCTAATAATCCCTAGGATCACATTAAACCCATCCCAAGCTCGATTCAAACACATAAAATCCATTTAAAAACACATCTATATTAAAATTTTGGTTGTTTTTAGGTATCTATATAAATTCATATCATACTTATAACTAGAATCTGTGTTCCATATTAATCGTTTGATGAATAATCTCACCTCATCCATGATCCTATCATAATGAGGGTTATAATTATATGATCAATATGGAACTCCCCACCATAGGTGTGTCTTTTTCATCACTCTATTGAAACAAAATGTATTATAACCATGAATCATTCTCTATCTATTATGAATCATAATGACCAAACATGGGCACTCTAATCATACCAGAGTGATAATGAAAAAAAATTATTACTACCCATTCTTGAATCATAATGAAATTCATCCATAACACCCATTTAATTTTAATTTAAAATAAGGTTATCACACCCAAATATCCAATGATTCACTACCCACTATCTGGATTTCTTTACACTACTTCTTGAGAACTAACCCAAAAAATGTCCCACATTTGCATGTGTGTCGATCCTCTTAAGCCATGATCACCCATCCTATCAACCCCAAAAACCATCCATCTAGGATTCCACCATCTACTGTAAATTAAACACATATCTTTCTCTCTCAATATACTAGGCATATTAACCACATTTGTTCCATTGAATCCATTAGTCATTAACCCAAACATAAGTATTCATCCACAAACAATGTAAATGGGAACCGTGATGAACCAATGTGCTCTTTTGTCGCACATAAATTAATTAATGGAAAAGATATACCAAGAATAACGCTACTATACATTGGTAAGGTGATATCTAAGAACCCTCTCATGGGTTTGCATCCACATTCTAACTTGTTCACATTCAAACCTAATTGGTGTACACTCCCACACAACCTGATCACTCAACTCACAATCCCATGAGTTTCACATTATCAAAACATGTATTGAATTTATAATAAATTATTTGAACATGTAACCCATGCATGTTAGTATCATCTAGATAGAATCACATCATTGCATATTTTCCAAAATTCCTAACATCTCAGCCATTCCAAAACCAATCAATGGATCACTTGCCACCTCAACATCATCTCAAAACCAAAATTTTATTCACATTCTGTAACAATCCTATATATGAACATATAAGACCCTGATCCACAATGAATATGTCATATCCATGACTATACCATTTACCTGGTAGCACTTTACATGCATTAATATCTAATGCTAGCATCTACCCATGTTTCCCATCTATAAGGCTTATCATAAGGCCATACTAACCCCTTTCTCATGCCAGTGTCATAAATATCTCCTCTAATCCCAATGAACTAGGATCTCCCACCTGTTTCATAAAAAATGTCTCACATAGGTCATAGCTCAAGGGGGAACACCTCAGATCCCATATCAAATGTCACCTAGAAACTAATGTACCAACTCACCCACTCTAGGGTTCCCATATATACATATTTGGAATTAAATACTAATTAAAATTCCAACTCCTTAGGAACCCATTATTATTAGGCTTCCAAATACCATAATTCCCCTCTTGAGGACCAAGTCACATCCATCTATATAATGAAATCATCTTATGATGACTGGTATTAACTAATACCATGAACTTATGGTTTATATGTGTACAGTTCCACCAAAAAGCTATATAGGAAATTTCCATGTAGGTTTTTGTTGAAAAATTTAGTAACTGAATTGATTTCTCGTCCCAAAATACTATCAAGTCATTCAATTCCAATAAGAACCTTCTAAGGGTCACTAGAAATCCCGTACATGGATGGATTATATAACCATTGCTAGGGATTGGATTGTTTTAAGATCCACATAACATTTTATTTTTAAATATATATATTTTGGTTTGGATGACTAGAATGTAACCAGCATTTTATGTGGTAAAACAATATATATAATTTTTTATCTACAATTTAAATAGATGACTAATTTTTCCTTAGTAATGTCAATCACATGAAATTACATGAATTTCACATGAGTCCAAAATTCCAATAATGATACACATATATAATTTTATTAACATTTTTCCAAGAGACAACAATCAAAAATAAAAATATAAAATGAAATTTTTCAACATGAATAAATCTCAAAATTGTAACAATGAAAACCAAGGACAAAAATCTCATATCCTTGGTAACCTAGACGTCCCACCATTAAATTCCTTCACAATTCACCAATCCAAGGACCATCACCTACTTTAACGCATCCTTATTTCATGTCTAAAATATTACTAAATAGTAATATAAGTACAAGATTACAATGATAACACTTTATAAAATCTCTAACTTGAGGATAGTCACCATTTCCCTAACCGACATCTCTATGTGACCTTAGTCATAACTAACTCACCAGAGAATGTCAACAAGTAGTAAGGGTCTAAGGTTTTATGGTGGGGAGACTATTCTATCATATCAAAGTAAAAACCCAATAAAAATAAAAAAGAATTCATATTAAAAATAAAGGTATAAAAAATCAAACGAAAAATAATTAAGATATATCAAATGAATATTTGAAACTATGCAGTCATACATCCCAACTGATCATCCATAGAGACGATCAAGTATAAAAAATGAAATAAACTAAAAAGGGGCTCTATTTTCATCCCAGAACCACATCACATACTAGTCTACCCCCCCCCCCCCCCCGCCCTCGAGTTTCTCTAGCCTGATCATGCACCATTGGGCCACTACCTTACTTGATCCTATGAACAAAGAGGTCTTCCCTTTTACAAAAGTTTCAGGCTTCCTAAGTGGGGTGTGAGTAAAACTCAATAATCCACCACCAATAGTGTAACTAACATAATGAGTGAAATAATTTATGTAAATATGACATGATTAGAATAATAATGATAATGTGGAAGAATAAAAAATAGTCATCATCAATCCTTGGTTTTTTAGGTGACACCCAAAATCGACTATACCAATCCATCTAGTGTTGGAGGTCACTAAGTATAAATCAATCCACTGAATGGGAAACATATCTAGACATATAACCATAGAATACCAAAAAATGGTAAACTCTCCTTATAACCATATATGACAAAAAAACATGGTCAGAATCTCCCAAAACCAAGTCATACACCTAGGGGAATACTCTCTAAGAAACCAAACAGAAATACACATTGGTACAAATATCACCTAGACCAATAATCTACCTCAGGTAGTAGCTCATCAAGAATTATTATCTACCCTAGGAAGTGGATTAAAAAGAACCATAATCTTTCATGTTTCATAGACCCTAATAACTATCATCTACCCTGATTCATATCGTAATATGAACTAAAAATAAAAAACCCATTGGGTATCCCACCATGGAAACCCATATAACATACACCTAGTTTGTATGAGCCATTACATAACATACACGTGAGTTTCACATCCATGTCCCATACTTAGAATACATACCACGACTAAATTATACATCGGCTTTACATCCCACCTTCGTGCCTCATAACCCTCATATGGCATACACCTTAGTATCACATCTCATTTTAAAACCATTACAAAAAATAAATTCTTATGTAAATAGAATATTTATTTCAAATAAAAGGGTATACCAACCACATAAATTCATTAAAAATACACCCATGTTTTACCCTCTCCAAAACATTACAAATCATATGCTCAGGTTTTCCACATACCAGATCGTAACACACTTCCACTAGCATATCCTCAAAATCACACAACCTGGACTGTCACAGTCAATTATTGAATTCTATAGTTCCAATTGAAATTGATAGTACCAACTCCCCTAAAATACCGCCATATTGGTTTAATAGGAACATCGAGGCACCCACTGAGGTCCCCTAGGCCTTATAATAAACTTAAGGAGACTTTGAAGGACCACTAACCACGTACTAAGTCTTTTCCGTTAATCAATATTGGACACCGTCTAGGATCATACAAGCTGCGCATCATATCCATAGCTCATATCTCACCCTCACATTTAATTACTTAATTATAAAAATTTATAATCAATCATCAAATTTTTTTCAAATAGATATAATTTCCTTAATATCCACCCATCTATCTTTCCATAAAAAGTTACAATTAATCATCCTAATAAGGTGTATGGTGTACCCTTGACAGCATCCTAAGAAAAATCCCTCTCAACTAACACCCCATCATTAGCTAATTTTTTTCTATTTGCTCCCAAACCTTAAATAAATTAATTGAAAAATGTACCTATAAAAAAATTTGATGAATGGCACGTTATCATTATCTGAGGACATTCCTTATCCATGATGAGCTAAAGTCCCATCATGTGGGATGATTCCACCATGCTTTGGTGGAATAATCCCTTGAACCCCTAAACCAGTGAACCAACATTATCGATAGATGAAATGGAAATAAACAATGTAAATGAAATGATGGTAAAACATTCCTAGAAACACCATATAAAATTCCTCATAAAGCACCCTATTTTATGGTAATTGTGAGAAAGAGGATAGGGGGAACCCCCAAGTTCAGTTTCATGAAAGAGAGGAGAAATGGTATATGTCTGTTTAAAATATTAGGGGGAAAAAGATAAATTTAATTTTTTTTTGAATTATGGGTATCATAATAGATTATCACCATAGTTTTAAGAAATGTACACCAACTGTGAAAATCACACTATCTAAATCAATATCACCTCACATAGTTTGAAAAAAGGTGCACTAACAATGTGAAAATATCTGAAAGATTTTAATTCTATACAAGTTTAACTCACATGGTTTTCTATAACTATTAAAAATTTGTGCACCAACATCCCTTATAAAATTTTTCTCCCATGCTTTTCCCAAATAACTTATTCTGTTTTCCCTATCTACATGGTGACCATATGTGGAGGTATAACTATCCTAAAAATTAAAACATTAAAACTAATGTAAAGAACCATTTATTGAGCCACTGAAACCTCTCAATAGCCTCAAAAAATATCTACAAACTTATACATGATATTCTTGAACTCTTTTAATTCCAATTTGAATCCCAATTCTTAAAAAAATACCTAATTTGGAACAAAATATTTATATTCCTCTAGAATTTTAAAACCTATAACGATGTTCATTTTTTAAAATTCCTACAAAATATAATTAATGAAAAAGCAAATAGTATATTAATATACATGTATTGATATATAAATCATTAATATGATGTTAAATTCAGTTACTATATAAATTTTCAAGGCACCAGATCTTGAAGAAAGAAGAATGTTTTAAAATAAAAATAATTGTTAGATAATTTATATTAACATATAATGTAATGATAGATTTAATTGAACATATTATAGGTTTATTTAGTATTTATAGATAAATAGAATTTTATTTTCATATATTTAATATTTAAAACATAAGTTGAATCCCCTCAATCCGGGTGTTGACTAAATGTTTTTTGACTCTGTGTAATTTTTCGTCAAAATTAGTTTATCATGCAAAGTAAAATGGATAGACTAATATAGAAACTTACATTTCAATGAATGTAATGTATTAATAAAAAAATAATATATTATATTATTGAATTGAAATAAATAATATGTTTGAATTTATTTTTGAAGGTTCCAGGAGCAATGGAAGCATGGTTGGGAGGGCAGCCAATTTTGATTTTTACCATGATCAATGATTATTACAGAATCAATATGACAATTAATGCCAGTCTCCACATAGTATAATCAAAGATTTAGATAAAGAATAAAGAGTCCTGAAACCTTTAGAGAGGATCTTTTACATCATGTTTGTAATTAATTAAATTAATTTCATAAAGAAAAATAATACCTGGATCTTTGGTATTTTTCTTTGTTGATAATGTTGATCGTCCGGAATGACCCTTCCAGATTATCTTGTTACGCTTGTAAGGATCCAAACTAGAATCCCTCTGGCAGTGATCCACATGTTCTCTGATGAACATTGATCGACATCGCTCGTTCTCCAGGTTCTAGTATGGCGAATCGAGTGTCTTGTCTCATTCATTCTTGATCGCATGTTCTTAGGCCTTCAAGAGCATCTCTCGTTCTTGAGAGGGGAGAGAAGAGGATTCGTGAGAGAAATTGTTTGGCTCAAAAATTCTCAATTCACTAGGTGTGTATTGTGGTGTGTGGCTTAATAGGAATATGTGCCTATTTATATACATGGAATTTTAGTTGCAATATTTAATTACATAGAAACAATTAAATACATTCATGAACTTAGAGAAAACAGATGAATTTAATAATAATACCATGTCATTATTTATGGTGTGCCAACTTTCTCAAAACAGAATAATAAATAAAATTCTGCATCACAAAATAATAGCAGTGTTTTTTTATTAATGCCAAAAAGTAAACAATTACTTACCATATTTTAAATAATTATATTACTACCAGACCGACCTTGGTCCGGTTGAACTCCACATCCATTTATTGAACACCCGAATAAATAAAAAAATAATTTATTCTCTTAAAAAAAATATTTTATTTAAAAACATATAATTAAATAATTAGAAAACGTTAAATAAAATAAATAAATATATTTTATTTGATTTATGCAATCATTTTAACTTGAATAAAATTATTCCACATTCATGAGAGTAATATTTATTTCATTAATTAAATTCAAATAAAATTTAACAGATACCACCAAAAACAATTTGTGTGTGACCCTCTATAATTTTTTCTCGTTGGAATTAGGCGGGCTTTCCTAAAGTCCAAGAGTACTGTCTAGCAACGTATCAAGGCAGCCAAGTAAATGAACATAAAGTTACAACAACGAAATCCACAAATGAAAGCTCACTATATTATATAATCCCTTTGTTGCAATATCTCATCAAGAAGGTTTCATGATTGTTTCATTAACTTTTATACTTGATATGTCATTCTTTGACTACCTGAAATAAACTCATCGTTACACCATGGCCATGAAATTTTTCGTGATGGTTTCATTTCAATCAATGGGCTGAGATATCAACTTCCAAAATTTTAAGGGAAAAATCATTCCTTGACTTATCCATTAATAACATGCCACTCATGATGCAACCAATGTACACTACTGGAAATGTAGGATTACCCAATGGTTTAGAACCGTTGGGAAAGGCTGCAGAACCGTTTGTATATATTATACCAACGGTTCTACAAACCATAGGGAAGTAAGTCATTATAAAATCTTTTCCCAATAGTTTACACTGAACTGTTGGGATAGGTAAGTAAAAATGAACCCATCCCAATAGTTGTGCCAAACCGCTGGGATAGTTTTTCCCAACAGTTTGGCTTGAACTGTTGGGAAAACCAAGCAGACGACTTCTTTCTCAATGGTTTCTAAACCGTTGGGAATGTATTTTTACCTATGGTACTATAAAATGTTGGTAAAAAAATACTCCAAGATTCTATGCCAACGGTTTCAAACTGTTGGCATAGCCTATACTGTGCAAATTGCACAGCAGCCTACAATTTGTATAGCAGCCCGTCCATTCCCTCTCATTTTTGCGCAATTTGCATAGCAGCCAGTCCATTCCCTCTCATTTTCAATCATTTCAAATTATTGTACCTGTAATAAACTAACACATACATATAAAATTATTGTACCTGCAATAACCAACTAACACATGCTTATAGACAACAAATTCATACACATTTAACATATAATGCATCCAGGAACTATACGCATCCAGAACTAAATCAGAATTCATAACGTAATTATAAACATACATAATTCATTTATAATTCAATTTAAAATTTAGATGACAATTATATGTGGAATCCAGAATTCAATTCATAATTTGATCATTTTTCATATACCATATGTTTTTACTAGAAATGATGTCCATTTTAAACAAAATGCATACACCTGAAGTGATACCACCCACATCGTTCCTCAGATTGAGGAAAGGTTAACTCGTACAAGTCACAAATGACCCATGGATCATTGTCCTAAATTATCTTCATATTCTGAAAGCGTTTGGTCGGTTTTCCATATGTCAGTTGTTGTTTTCACTTAAGATGAACTGCTTTTTAAATAAAAGATAGACACTTTGAGTGGTTTCAACCACACCGCGCCTTGGATTGAGGCGGGGTTGACTCATACATGTCACAAATGACCAATGGATCGTTGTGCTAAAATATCAACACAATCAGAATCTGTTTGGTCAGTTTTCTGTATGTACTTAAAATTTTGTCCATTTTAAAAAAAATAGAGACACTTTGGGTGGTTCTGGCCACACCGTGACTTGGATTGAGGAACGGTTGACTTGTATGCATAAAATATGACCCCTGGATCTTTTTCCTCAAGTTTCAACAGATTTTGAATGTGTTTGGTCAGTTTTTCGTATGCCAATTGTTCTTTTCACTTATAATCCTGTCCATTTAAAAAAAAGACACAATTAGAGTGGTACTAGCCACACCTCATCTCGGATTTAGACGGGTTTGACTTTTACACATTCCAAATGACCCATGGATCATTGTCCAACAGTATCAACACTATCCGAATGTGTTTGGCCAGTTTTCCGTATGTCAGTTGATGTTTTCACTTAAAATGATGTCCTTTTGAAACAAAAGAGAGAGACTTTGAGAGGTTCCGGCCACACCGCACCTCGGATTGAGGCGGGGATGATTCGTACTCGTCACATATGACCCATGGATCATTGTGCTAAAGTATCAACATAATCAGAATTCATTTGGTCAGTTTTCCATATGTACTTAAAATGTTGCCCATTTTAAACAAAAGAGAGACATTTAGAGTGCTCCCGGACACACCGTGCCTCAGATTGAGGCGGGGTGTACTTTTTCACGTCACATATGATCCATAGATCGTTTTCCTTAATAATCAACACATTTAGAATGTGTTTGATCAATTTTTCATATGTTAGTTGTTGTTTTCACTTAAAATGATGTCCATTTTAAAATAAAGAGAGACACTATGAATGGTGTTGGCCACACCACGCCTCGGATTGAGACAGGTTTGACTTTTACACATCACATATGACCCATGGATCATTGTGCTAATGTATCAACACAATCAAAATCTGTTTGGTTGGTTTTCCGTATGCTAGTTGTTGTTTTCACTTAAAATGATGTCCATTTTAAACAAAAGAGAGACACTTTGAGTGTTTTTGGCCACACCATGCCTTAGATTGAGGAGAGGTTGAATTTTACACGTCACATATGATGCATGGATTGTTCTCCTAAAGTTTTAATTGGAACCGAATGCGTTTGGTCAGTTTTCCGTATGTACTTAAAATGTTGTCCATTTTAAACAAAAGAGAGACACTTAGAGTGATCCCAGCCACATCGCGACACGTATTGAGCCCAGGATGGCTCATACATGTCACATATGACACATGGATCATTGTGATAAATTATCAACAGGATCCAAATACATTTGGTCGGTTTTCCATATTCCAGTTGTTCTTTTCACTTATAATCCTGCCCATTTTAAACAAAAGAGACATAGTTAGGGTAGTACCGGCCACATTGCGCCTCATATTTAGACGGGATTGACTCGTACACGTCTCAAATGACCCATGGATCATTTTCATAAAGTATTAACACAATCTGAATGATTTTTTTTGGTTTTCTGTATGCTAGTTTATGTTTTCAGTTAAAATGATATCCTTTTGAAAAAAAAGAGAGACACTTAGAGTGGTGCCAGCCACACCACTCCTCGGATTGAGGCGGGGTTGACTCGTAAACATCACATATGACCCATGGATCGTTTTCCTAAATCATCAACACATTTTGAATTTGTTTGGTCATTTTTTCATATTTCACTTGTTGTTTTCACTTAAAATGATGTCCATTTTAAACAAAAGAGAGACACTATGAATGGTGTCGGCTACATAGCGCCTCGTATTGAGGTGGGGTTGACTCATACACATCACATATGACCCATGGATCATTTTCCTAATGTATCGACACAATCAGAATCCGTTTGGTTGCTTTGCTGTGTTCTAGTTGTTTATTTCACTTAAAATGAAGTCCATTTTAAACAAAATAGAGACACTTTGAGTGGTTTCAGCCACACCGCGCCTTGTATTGAGGGAAGGTTTACTCGTACACATCACATATGACTCATGGATCGTTCTCCTAATGATTCAATGAAAACTTAATGTGTTTGGTAATTTTTCCATATGTACTTAAAATGTTGCCCATTTTAAACAAAAGAGAGACACTTAGAGTGATCTCGGCCACACCGTGACTCAAATTGAGCCCGGGATGGCTCGTACATGTCACATATGACCCATGGATCGTTGTGATAAATTATCAATAGAATCCAAATGCGTTTGGTTAGTTTTTTGTATGCCAGTTGTTCTTTTCACTAATAATCCTGTCCATTTTAAACAAAAGAGACACAATTAGAGTGGTACCAGCCACACCACACCTCGGATTTAGATGGGGTTGACTTGTACACGTCTCAAATGACCCATGGATCATTGTCCTAATATATTAACACAATCTTAATTACTTTGGTCAGTTTTCCGTATGCCAGTTGATGTTTTCACTTAAAATGATATCCTTTTGAAACAAACGAGAGACACTTAGAGTGGTGTCGGCCACACCGGGCCTTGAATTGAGACGGGGTTGACTCGTACATGTCACAAATGACCCATAGATAATTGTCCTAAAGTATCAACATACTCAGAATCCATTTGGTCAGTTTTTCGTATTCTCGTTTTTATTTTCACTTAAAATGTTGTCCATTTCAAATAAACCTAAGACACTTTGAGTGGTGCTGGCCACACCAAGCCTTGGATTGAGGCGGGGTTGACTCATACACGTCACATATGACCCATGGATCGTTGTGCTAAAGTATCAACACAATCATAATCTGTTTGGTCAGTTTTCCGTATTCTAGTTGTTATTTTCATTTAAAATGTTGTCCATCCCATATAAACCTGAGACACTTTGAGTGGTGTCAGCCTCACCAGACCTCGGATTGAGGCGGGGTTGACTCGTATACGTTACAAATGACTAATAGAAACCATCCTGGTAGCCCTCACCTAGAAAATAAATCATACATCCTGAAATTTCATGTCTAAATCCCCTGATCAATACGAGTCCGTCCATGAGTCCTTAACATGTAACCCATGTCTTATCCTAACAATTGACAAGTAAACCAAATCAAATAAGGAATAATTCAAATAACATGGAGAATGTACAACAAGATTTTGTATTCAAATTAAATTATATCATCACATGCATTTGATGAGCATGATCTAATAATCTTACCAAGACATTCATATAATTCAAGACATACAAAAATGGAATAATCCTAAATAAAATTTCATGATCAGAGAAATAAAAAAAAAGAATTTGAAATAAAGGAGGGTGGGGGCTGTCTGGGGGTCCAGGGAGGAGGGTGGGGGCTGTTCGGGGTCCAGGGAGGATGGTGGGGGGCTGTATGAGGGGTTGTTCGAGGGGCTGTCTGGGGGGTGTCTGGGGGGCTATCCGGGGACCAAAGAGGAGGGTGGGGGCTGTGTGGGGGGGCTGTTCGAGGGCTGTCCGGGGGGTTGTTCGAGGTCCAAGGAAGAGAGTGGGGGGCTTTCTGGGGGGTTGTCTGGGGGCTGTCACGGGGGCTGTCTGGGGTCCAAGGAGGATGGTGGGGGTGTTTTCCAGGGTCCGGGAAGGAGGGGGCTATCCAAGGAGTTCCCAAACACACAAAACTCTATAAACATGCTCAAGATACACCGCAACCACTAAAAGACAACAACATCCATGAAAACATACAATATATAAAAATAACTCCACTCCAATACTATACTACGGTTCTAGATAAAACCAACAACTAGAATAGATAAAACATCAAATATCATTAATATTAATCAGGAATGTAACAGATCAATTTTTCCCACATCACCATCACCATCATCACCATCATCATCACCCTCGTCCTCATCCCCATCATCATCCTCGCCCTCCTCAGCACCCTCCTCCCCACCCTCACCCTCCTTCTGGCCCTCGCCATCCGCCTGGCACTTCTCCTCTCCCTCCTCTTCGGCATTAGACTCTTCACCATCATCATCGTCAGGATGGACATCGCCTTGACTTCCACTAGAACTGCCACCTAGTGCACCATATATATAACTTATCGATGACATATATTCATCAAAATCTTGGTTGTCCTATAGTGTAAGTGTTAGACGTAGAACTTAAATAAATTTCATAAATGAATTGTTTTCCCTAGCATATTGTTCTTCCGTCTTTGTGGACCTTTTCTCAGCCTGTTATGCCTTTACCCTAACTTACTGCATCTCGATGGCACTACAACTCATACCTGAGGAGGTCCAATACCTTGTCGGGGCTATCCTAGGTCGGCAGCGTACTCTGACAGGATGCTCCTATCCCAACAACTGATGTAAGTGATCAGTTGGCCCAAAAATGTCTGGTTCTTGGGCATAGAGGGCCTCTAAAGTAGCCTGTTACAAATATAAATATATTATTAAGTTAAAAAATAGATATTAAAATAGAAAATAAATAGATTAAAACTTACAATCTGCTGCTGAGTCGTTTCATTGACAGCACTTCCATCCTTTTTTCATCTACTCGAGCAAAACAGTTTTTCTCGAGGCACACGTTCTTCAATATTCTGTATTTTCCTCTACAATGACTTTGAAAACTATTGTTATATGAAAACTTTAGAAAGTGATTAAATAATTTAGGAAACAAAATAAAGTGTAAGTCGTAAAGAAAACATATAAACAATTGTCATACCTACTTCCTCTCATGATCTGGCATCGTAGTACGTCCAAGTGTGTGGAGGTATTTTTTTGCATCAATGTTTTTTTTATTTTTCCCAGATGATTCCTAAATAAAATTAGATAATGAAAAAGATAGTATTAATTCAAAACATGAAAGTTATTATTTAAATACATCAATTGTAATTAATACCTTAAACTGGGTATTCATCCAATGAGTAATCATCTGACGATACTGCTCTATAGGACAATCATCCATGACTGGTACTGCCTCTAACTCAGTTCCAACTCTAGCATGCCATCCAATATACTACTCATGATTTTATGCTCCCCAAAGCTTGCCTAAATCCTTTATACATTCCGGTCATGCACCCTCACCGTCGGGAAAATTAAATCGAAGATGACATCAAAATATTAATTCATATAAATACAAAAATAATTCATGGCATTAAATGCAACCGATTTTTTTACCCATATCGCTGCCCAAGATCTATCCTTGACCTCATGTGGAAAATGTCTCCACGATAGCGGGCTGACGGGAATGTTGTTAGAGTATTTGGCAAGCATCACCAAAAAACTCAGACATTGTTTCCCTGTTTTCTCAACCATTTGGTTGTCTTCATTATAATCCACCATAACTTGTGTACGGCGGTTCCACACTGCACGCATGCATGTATTCCCCCGCCCCCACCTCCTGTCAGTAGATGTATCTGTCATGAAATAAAAACAAATATTTTATCAAAACATGTTATAATTAAAATAAACATTTCTATAAAAATTTGTTAGGTTTCTATAAATATACTTGTTCCAGTCTGATCGTTGAGTGTCGTTGGATCCACAGAAACTGATGGAACATCCTGTGGTGGAACGGGAGTCGAAGATGATGGAATATAGAAGCTCGGAAAGATAGAAGTAGAAGGAAAAGAAGACGGGACGGCTATATGACCAGATTCTGACTGGGGAGTGGGAATCACCATGGTATAGGAAAAAGATGGGCCAGAAGATGTAAAATGTGGTGAAAACATGAGAGGCCTAAATATCCTGTGTGTCCCTAATGACCCATCGGGATCAGAATGTGGGAAGGATGACATGTCAGTGGGAGGGGCAGGGTCTAGTCAGGTATTCGAAGCTACTCATCCACCTCAGGTACGAACCCTCCTCGTACCACAGGCTTGAGTACTAGGACCAATACAAGGCTCCTCATCTAATAACTATCGACATATAGGTGGATCCTACAAAAATGTTTACAAAAAAATTAATCACATGACGTTATTTATTCTTTAAATATATATATTTGAAATAAAGTACTCACTGCAGGCACTAATGGTGGAATGACCAACTCCGCCGTTCAACAATTGTTCTCCGTCATTTTTTTTCCTTCATCTCTCCTCAATTGGCTGCATTTACTTCTTTTAAAAACAAATATGTAATTAATTAGATTAATGAAACTAATGTGTAACCCAAAAAACTAAATATATTAGGGAATATGTGGATTCATTGTTAATTTAGCTATCAATTGTTTTAGAAGAGATTGAATGGATTTAATAAATAATACAAGTAGTAGTGTTCAACAAGTTTGAAATATTGTTTGACTAGGTTTGAATACAGTTCAATTCCAAATTAGAAAATGTAATTCAAATAAAACTGCAACCAAAAAACATTGAAAATTCATATAATGGTCAAGTCATCTAAAACATATTTGTGATCAATACTAAATGAATTTGAATATTACCAACCTTAACAACCCAACTTGAGGTAAACCAAAATAATTGAGAACATGGATGAATGATTCTATATATTTTCAACCACAAATTCAGGTTCACAATCAACTCTAACAATTGAGATATTGGAGTCATAAAAATAAATAAATGGATTGGTTCCAATGGCACTAGGGACAGTGTCAATTCCATCATCACCATCATCAAAAATATGTCTTGGAATTACTTTAACTATGACACCAAATTTAGGTCGAAGTTGGTCTTTGACATAAAAAACTTGTTTAGCCATTGATGCCAACACATATGGTTCTTCGGTAGCAAGAGTGAGAGTCATATTAATTACTTGAAATCCACAATCATCAATAAATGTTCCATGTCTCATCATCGAATCAAACCAATGGAATTTCATCATTGTGACTCGTCTATGAGAGTAATAATACAATATTATTATTTTCTCAATGACTCTATAATAACCCACATTTTCAAATCACGGTCTACTATCGGATGCACTGACATAACAATCTGTTTTGGTAGTAACCATAACACCATCATGTTGTGTTCTCATGTTCTTTTCTCATTCAGTGAAAATAACTTTGTACCCATTGATAACAATTGATTTACGGTCACGAATCACGGTATTAGGACCAAAATCCAAAGCTCTTATTTCCTCAGAGACAGAGTCAACAGACAAACTCAATACCTTCAATATAAATGACTATTAAACTTAATTAAATATTATTACAATTTTTTTAAAAATTAATATTTTTAACTTCAATTTTAACCAAGTAGAAAACTCTTTGCTATGAAAAGTCTCCCTCATTCTCAAAGATAAAGAACGATGCTTCCAATTTATCATTGTTTTATGTTCCCTATAGATAAAAAATATGAATAGTTTAACTGATATATATGTAATATATACATATTCAATTTAGTTACCTAATATAGTCATCGAACAAATCACAGTTGAACAAAACTATGCGATGTGCCATCTCCTGCTCTTAATGACTTATTGTCTTCAATGTATATGATCCAGTAATTCCTCCTGTTTGAGGAAGTGATGGAAAACTAGGTTCAATTTGCTCATATTGTTATTATTCATTTCTCATTGGTCTTTTCATTCTTGTAGTAAGATTAGACAAATACATTGAGCATAAATCCATACATTCTTGAGCCAAGTAACCATTCACGATAGAACCTTCGAGATGATTTCTGTTTCGGACATAAAACTTTAATGTGTACAAATTTATTTCAGTTGGATACTTCCAACGAAAAGAAACTGGTCCTCCGAGAAGTATTTTAGTGGTAATATGGACAGTCGGATGCAGCATGCATGTGAAAAATGATGGAGGAAATATTTTCTCCAACTCACAAAAAATTAATGGGGCATCATTCAACATTTTTTGCAAGAAAGACTGGGACAAATTCTTAGCACAAATATCTATAAACAAATGGTACAACCGAATAACAGCCATCCTTACATTATTGGACAAAAGATGACAGATTGTTATTGGAAAAAACTCATGCAGTAGAATGTGATAATCATGAGTCTTCATAGATTTTGGCTTCAACTCTCTTCTGTTGACCCATTTAGATATGTTGATTGAATATCCATCAGGAACATTAATAGTCTCTAATACTTCCAGATTTTTTTCCGTAGGTGTCATCACATAAGAAGCACATTGAAGATTCCATTTATTTTCACTGATACACACAGGATGCAATTCTGGTCTGATGCCTCAATCCACCAAGTCGCGCTGAGATCGTAAATCATCTTTTGTCTTCCCCTTGACATTTAGAAGAACTGAAAGCAACATTTCACATATATTCTTTTAAATATACATTACATATAAGCAGTTAAGTAACAAATTGGTTGACAAATAAGGAAAATCCAAAAAGATACTCCACTTCCTCCAATTGTAATAGGTTTCAGTGGAAATATTCTCTCACTTTCCCTATTTCATTTGACCCTTCCCGAATGAAAAACTAAAATCTTTTAATTCATTAAGCACATCAGTTCTAGACATACACTGAGGTGGATCATCGGTCTCTATGGTATTATCAAATCTTCAACGATTCATTCTATATGGATGATCATTTGGAAAGAATCATCGATGTCCGATAAAACTAAAACTACAGAAATGTTTCAGTCTTCTGGATCGTGTATTCTTCATACAAACTGGGCATCACAGTTTTCCCTTCGTGCTCTATCCAGAAATCATTGCATAAGCTGGAAAATCATTGATCATCCACATAAGAGTAGCACGCATCTGAACCATGTCTTTCGAACATGGATTGTATGTGTGCACACCCACATCCCAAAGAAGTTTCCACTGTTTTATTAAAGGTTTCATATATAAATCAATATCAATACTAGGATTAGAAGGACCAGATATGAGTATAATCATGAAAGTGAAAGGTGTTTTCATACACAACCATAGGGGAAGATTATAAATGTGTATAAAAACTGGCCATGTGTTGTGCGAAGTAAGCATCTTTCCAAACAGATTAAAATCGTCACATGAAAGATGCAACCTCACATTACGCACGTCAGCTGCAAAATCAGGATGTCGAGCATCAAATCTCTGCCATGAAAATCCATTTGCAGGATGAACCAACTCATCGTTATTCTTCTTTCTCTCAGTATCATGCCATCTCATTTTTATTGATATTTAATCAGACATAAAATAATTCCGGAATCTGGGGATCTATAGAAAGGGCCACATTACTTTATGTGGAGCGCGGGATGGTGTTCCATCAGATTTTGACTTCTAGTGGGATGTGCCACATTTTATACAATTATTTCATTCAGCGGTTTCCTCCCAGAATAAAATGCCATCTTTTGGGGGATCCAGTATTTTGTTTCACCAAAATCCAAGTTCCTTAACTAAATTCCATTCCATATAGTGGTTTGAGGAAATATCAGCATCATGTTGAAGTAAATCCTTCAAGAGGGTAAGAATGTAATTGATTGCTGTATTAGAAGTCACATACATAGTTTTCCCTTGAAATAATCCGATTAAAAATTACATCTTTTTCATTTTATCGCATTGTCGATATACTGGAGTCAAGGCAGCATCATTCAATTTTTTCACCCTATCAGTATCATCATTTTCACTAGATGCATCAGATGTCCTCATATAAAAGTCATCTTGAGTCTAAATCCTTTATTTTTCATGATGACGAATAAATGGAAACCAATCATCTAAAAAATTCTCCATTCCAGTCCTTTCATTTCGATCATCACCAATTCAAGATTTCATTTTCTCCCCATTGTGATACCACACAAAGTAGTTTTCTTGAAAACCACTTTTGATTATGTGGTAGCTGACTTCTTCATGTCTCAACCAAGGTCTACCAAAACAATTGGAACTTGGGAAGTGTATGCGACCACTATCTAACGCATTTTGAAATGCAAAATCTATAATGCTCTCCAAATTGTTTTGAAAATCTCTTGAGATCTGATCGGTTTCATACATCCAACTTCTAACCATTCTGTAAAAAGAATTTATATAAGTAATTTTGTCATAAAAAATTCAATAAGATTGAACTTTACTAGAAAATACAATTAAGTAAATGATAAAGGAAGAAGTTTCTAGTCGACGTAGTAAACTATTAAAATAATGTAAAGAACAAGTACTCAAAAATTAAATTAAAATTTATTTATATTTATTTTCATTAGTGCTATAAGAGGAACATGCCTCAGGTCCCATTATGTGTTATAGGCATCCCAAATAATTCACTCGTGTTCAATAACTCATTATTGGCACCTCTATGGTCATACCTTTCATTACCTAATTACTTCCCCAAGTCAAGCTCACCCCATGGCTGAATAAATTTTAGGCTTCTACACTAATAGGTTGTTCATGGGTTGTAAAAGATTTAATTTTATAATGTATAGACAAAAACATTTATTTTTAAATTTGAGATTAATAATAAAGTATGTCAATGATAACAACATTACTGAATTAATATTGTGACTTATCTAACATTTTAATGGATGTCTACACATGCCTTCATGGCTAGTGAAAAGAACCCCACCCTCGTAAAAAGTGAGTATTGTCTAAGAAGGACACATAATATACAACGTACAATGAGAACCATATTTAATTGACCCTAAAGTTATATTTGTATAGTCATCTTGGAGGAAATGGAATATACGATCCTGGTTAACTGATAAATTCAAAAGCTCATATTCCATATGTTGGAAACTATTTAAGGTAAGAAATCATGTGAGGATGGGTTTACATCATTCAATTTCATACATGCTACTGAGAATGAAGGCTTGAATTAATGACTTGAGTTCACTGATTAAATGAGGGTAGAGGATGCATAGGCTATGTAAACAGAAAGGTTAAATAAGGGTAGAGGTTTCATACACTGTGCATGGTGGGGGGAGTCTCAGCCGATCTAGAAACTAAAATAAATTCCATCATAGGTATCAATAAGAAACATCAGCATCAAAAGAAACTAAAAATAAAAAAGGACTACAAACTTCAAACACTTTTTATGTTATTCCAACAAAAAATGATCATGAATGTCCCTATACATTTTCATACATCCAAAATTTATAGAGATTTTATAGTTATGAGCTTCATCCACCTACACACCCTCCCCACCCCACTTGGACAGCCCTACCCTCACCCCACTTGGACAACCCTACCCCCACTCCACTTGGACATCCCAGCCCCCCCCCCCCCCCCACTTGGACAGCTCTACCCCAACCCCACTTGGACAACCCAGCCCCCCCCCCCCACCCCACTTGGACAGCCATACCCCCACCCCACATGGAAAACCCATCCCCCCACCACCACACATGGACATCCCTACCCCCACCCCACTCGGACAACCCAGCCCCCCCCCCACCCCACTTGGACAGCCCTACCCCACCCCACCTGGACAGCCCTACCCCCACCCCACTTGGACAGCCCTACCCCCACCACACTTAGACAACCCAGCCCCACCCCCACCCGACTTGGAAAGCCCTTCTCCCACTGCACATGGACAACCCAACCCCCCCCCCCCCACTTGGAAAACCCAACCCACCCCCCCCCCCCCCCACCGCACCTAGACACCCCTACCCCCCACACCCCACTTGGAAAACCTAGCCCCCCCCCCCCACCCCACTTGGACAACCCTACCGTCACCCCACTTGGACAACCCATCCCCCCCACCCTACCTAGACAGCCCCTCCCCCACCCCACCTGCACACCCTTTCCACCCCACTTGTACAACCCTGCCTGGACACCCTCCCCCACCCCACCTGCACACCCTCCCCAACCCCAAACAGCCCTACCTTTACCCCATTTGGACAACCCAGCCCCCTCCCCCACCCTAACTAGATAGCCCCTCCCCCACCCCACTTGGACAGCCCTACCCCACCCCACATGGGCAGCCCTACCCCCACCCCACTTGGACAACACAGCCCCCCCACCCACCCCACTTGGACAGCTCTACCCCCACCCCACTTGGACAACCCAACTCCCCCACCCCACCCCACTTGGACATCCCTACCCCTACCCCACTTGGAAAACCCAGCCCCCCCCCCCCACCCACCCCACCCCACTTGGACAACCCTACCCCCACCCCACATGGAAACCCCCCCCCCCACCCCACCTAGACACCCCTACCCCCCCCCCACACCCCACTTGGAAAAACCAGCCCCCCCCCTACCCCACCTGGATAGACCTACCGTCACCCCACATGGACAACCCATCCCCCCCCCTACCTAGACAAACCCTCCCGCACCCCACTTGCACACCCTCCCCATCCCACTTGGAAAACCCTGCCTGGACACCCTCCCCCACCCCACCTTCACACCCTCCCCCCACCCCAAACAGCCCTACCCCCACTCCATTTGGACAATGCAGTCCCCTCCCCCACCCTACCTAGATTTCCCCTCCCCCACCCCACTTGGATATCCCTCTAAATCCTCCCCCACCCTATCTTCACACCCTCCCCAACCCCAAATTGAAATAAAAATCATCCAAATCAAAATATAAAACAAAAACTCATAGATTCATAAATCCAAATCAAAACAGAAAACAAAAAATCATAAAATCATAAATAAGAAGAACAAATATAAAATAAATGAACACACACCAGATTAACACACACGTACTGATTTAAATGGGAAGAAAAACTCTAAAATAAATGAACTCACACATACCGATTTAAACAGGAAGAAAAAATCATTGGAAACCAGACCTATTGTGTTGGGAAGTAGCGTTTGCGTCGATATTTAGAGGAAAACCTTCAAGACGGTTGGGGTTTAGGGAACAATTTCGAGAGGGTGCGTCCAACTCTCGGTTAGGGAAAAAATTTTGAGATCTCTGGAGTTGTAGATCGATGATATTTGGGGATTTTCTTTCCCAGTTGTTTTAAAAAAACTATTGGGAAAGTTATGTTATCCCAACTATATCAAAAAACTGTAGGGAAAAACATCTTATTTCCTACTATAGCCAACAATTTTAGTAAACTGTTGCCAAAAATATCTTCTTTCCCACTGTACCAAACAGTTTCAATGAAACCTTTGGTAAAACAAAATTAATATATGGATATACCAACGGTTCTACAGAACCGTTGGTATAGATGTCTTTTCTCAACGGTTTTCAAAAACCATTGGGAATATTGCGTTGGTATAGCATACATTTCTAGTAGTGGTACCTAACTTCCCACCAACTATCTGCATGACGGTTTTCATCAGTAAATCAATGTGTGTATGTCATAAAACATATTAATGATAATCTTAAATTCTAAGGATCATTATACATGCTCACAGATAGAAATATCTGATGACACCAAAACATATGGAATTACAACTAGTGGGTTTGTTCTCATAATCTCTTATCTTGGAGATTACCAAGTACGAACTTCATGAGAGGAAGTCTCATATGCTTATTCATACTCACCCCTGACAGTCTTCATGCTATGTGTCCCATCATATCATGTCATCCAACCAAAGAACTATATTTAAGAATATTGTTATTTCATTTCAAGGTTCTCATCATAGTGGAGAACTTCCATGACCTTATCAATGCAACAAATACTCTAGGACATTATTACATCATAATCATGTAGAAAAATGAACAATATGTAATAATACATTAAATATCCATGTAATCAAAGTAAAACTTTTTGGTTCTAGGAAAACAACTCTTATAAACTTTGAATTCGACTAAAGCCAACTGCCTATGACTTTCGGTCTGCTAGACCTCATATGATGATCATGTTTTTTGTGGATTCAAGGATATAGTCAAGGGTTCCACCATGTAGTCTTGTGTGGAAATACTAACCACAACAACTTCACCTCTCTGAGAAAAATACATCAAGAGATGATACTTATGAAGTATGTGCTTCGTCCACCGATGTGACCTTTGACCTTTTGTGAGATCCACCGCTGCAGTATTATCATAGTATAGTTTGATAGTATCTTTACTGATAGGTATCACATCTAGCTCCTGGACAAAGTTTTTCATCCAAAATTCTTATTTAGCTACCATATAAGCTGTTATATAATCGGACTTCGCGGTAGAATCTGTGACCACAGTCTGCTTTGAGCACTTCCAACTCACTACACCTTCATTCAAAGTGAATATCTATCCCATTTCTGACTTCATGAAATCTTGATCAGTCTAGAAACTGGCATCTTCATATCCTCTTGTGATGGGTTCTTCATCTATTCTCTAAACCCAGAATATATCATTAGTATGCCTCAGATACTTTAGAGTAGTCTAGACTACCTTCCAATGGCAGTCACATGTGTCATCTTGATATATGCCTACCGCACTCAATGCATAGGCGACATCTATCCTAGTACATAGAATTTCATACATGACTGACCCAATAGCAGATGTGTGTGGAGTCTTTATCATTATATTTCTTTCCTCATGTGTCTGAGGACACATATTCTTGGATAGATCAATGCCATGTGACACTGGTAATAATCCCCTCTTGGATTGTTCCTTACTAAATCTCTCCAGTATCTTATCAATGTATGTACTTTCACTTAGGCACGGAAATCCCTTTGATTTATCACGATGTATCTTGATCCCAATAATATACACTTCTTGGCCCACATCTTTCATGGAGAAGCACTAATTCAACCATTCCTTAACAGAATGTAAGACTGGTATCCCATTTACAATAAGTAATATATGATCACCACATACTACTAAAAAAATGACTACACTCCCACTAAACCATTTGTAGACAACACGGATCACATTCATTCTTAATAAAACGAAATTATTTTATAGATTCGTCAAAATGAATGTTCCATGACCTAAATGCTTTCTTTAATCCATATATCGATTTCTACAACTTGCATACCTTATTGGTATCCTTTGGAGTCACAAACCCTTCAGGTTGTGTCATTTAGAAATCTACCTAAAGGTTCCCGTTACGGAATTTTATTTTGAAATACATTTTCCAAATCTCATAGGCATGGTAATCTGTAATGGAAAGTAGAATTATAATAGATTTCTACATTTCAACTAGTGAGAAGGTTTCATCATAGTCAACTCCTTGATGTTGTTTAAAACCATTTGAAACGAGTCGTTTCTTATAGGTACAGACTGGTCCTTCTATGTCCAGTTTCTTCTTCTATACCCATTTTCAACCAACAGGATTTACATAAACTAGAGGATATACCAAAATCCAGACATGGTTTTGGTACATGGAATCTAATTTAGAATTCATGGCTTCTTTCCACTTGGCAACATCTGTGCCACTTGTTTCTTCCTTGCAGGTTAGAGGATCATTTTTATCAACTAATAATGAGTCACCATCCTCGGTAACAAGAAAACTGTAACATTCCAGTTATCTAATCTCTCTGGTACTCCTACATTGTACTTGTGTCTCTAGAATAGATTCCTCTTCCAAGGGGCTTTGTGGAATCTGCTCATGTACCAACTCTTGTGTACAATGAGCCTCAAATTCATCGAAGTATAACTCACTCCCATTATCTCTTTTGGAGATTTTATCCCTCTCAAGGAATGTATAATTTCTTTCCACTATAACCTTTCTGTATAAGGGGATTTATAGGGAATATCCCCATGTTTTATTAGGGTATCCTATAAAGGTACACTTTGTGCCTCGGGATGCATGTTTTTTACATGAAGAGACCTTAACAAATGCTTTGCTAACCCACACATGTAAATTCGATAACATAGATTTTATTTTACTCCTGAACTTGTATGAATACCATTTATCGATTTAGTTGGTACTTGGTATAGTATTTATGTCGTTGTTTGTAACACATATCCCCAAGAGGATAATGGAAGACTTCCATGACTCTTCATTGATCTCACCATGTTCTGCAGGGTGTGGTTCCTCCTTTTTTCTCAAACCATTCCACTGGGGCGTGTTTGGAAGAGTGAGTTGGGATCGATCCCAAACTCCTTTAAGTAATCAATGAAGTCTTGATTAAGATATTCTCCACCTCGGTCTGAGAGGAGTTTCTTAATATTCATACAAAGATGGTTCTCAACTTCATTCTTGTATTCTTTTAACATATCAAAAGAATCTTACTTATACCTCATTAAATAGATATATCCATATCTACTAAAATAATCAGTAAAAGTTATGAAGTATGAGTACCCTTCCCTTGCTTTAACTGGAAATAGTTCACACACATCGGTATGAACCAATTCAAGAATTTCTTTAGCCCTTTCACCATTTCCATAAAATGGGGATTTGGTCATTTTTCCTTGTAAACATGAATGATATACGCCAAGTGGTTTTAGTTCAAAAGAATATAAATATCTATCTTGATGTATCTTTGTCAAGAATTTATCATTTACTTGACCTAGCCGGTGATGCCAAAGTTGGGTGTGGTGTGAGTCATTTGAAGTATCTTTATCATCAATTTCCATTACCTGGTTTGTGTAATCCAACACATAAAGACTGCAGTACAAACATGCCCTACACAAACAAATTATTTCTTTATAATGAAGCAACATTCCTTTACAAACATGAAAAAAATCCATCTATATCCAGTATGGATACAAAAATTACGTTTTTGCTTATAGAAGGCACATAAAAATAACCCTTTAACACCAAGATCATCCCAGTTGGAAACATGAGGAGGTAGTCCCTGACAGCTATAGCAGCAAGTCTGGCTCTATTGGCCACTCATATATCTACGTCTCCTCAATAAATCTTCTGAATCTACTTGGTTCCTATATTTGGATACATATGTGAGCACCAAAAGCTGTATCTAATACCCAATTTGTAGAAACATATAGATTTCATTCGATAAAAAATGCACATGAAGCATCCCCATGCTTCTTAGGTTGGGTGTAGTTCTTCTTCCAATGGCCCTTCTTGCCACATACCAAACAAACAGCCTCTTATTCCCTAGCCTCCCATTTGATCTTCTTTTTCATGGAAGCCCATGAAGAAGATTTGGGCATAAAGATCTTCACCTTCCCTTTCTTCTTATTCACTATAAGTATCGAAGGATTTTCACGCTTCATATCTTTGTCCTCTTGGAGAATGAGGATAATAAGATCTGACAGAGACTTCTCAATATTGTTCATATTGAAATTGACAAAAAATTATAGGGAATTTATGATGGGTTGATGTGAAAATGAGATTGGTGCCTAGTTATTCAGGGAGTTTAAACCCTAGAGCCTCTTGGTGCTCAATGTAGACAATGAGCTTGACTACATGAGGCCCATCTGAGGAACTTCTCCAAGCTTATTCTAAAATAATGCCTTAGAGATATAAAAACATTTCTATCTTGCTCTCTCTTGGTAAATACCACAGAGGTGCTCGAGCATAAAATAAGAATCCATGTTTTCATGAGACTTCATGAGCTCACTAGATATTGATGATAACATCAAACATTAAATTTCGACCACGTCATTCATATATTTCTCATAGACCAGAAAATCCTTATCACTCACATCATTGGTAGGCAGATCAGGTAATGCTGACTCCATCACGTAAGACTTCCGTTCAAGGCATAGGATAACCCGAAGGCATCTAAACCATTCCTGGAAGTTACTACCGGTGATGATGTTGTCTTTATCTAGAATTG